>JAZKJV010006924.1:1298867-2597734 GCA_037367405.1 Ottelia alismoides | reverse complement strand
TCCATCATCTCGACAACTCGCTGCCACGGCACGACGTTGGCCCGCATGTCGGCAACGGATTTGAATTGCTCCAGATCCAGCTCACCCTGCTTCTCGGTCGCCGAGTGACACGTCAGGCAATACTTCTGCAGCAGTGCCTTGTGAGTCTGCTCATACTGCGTTTGCAGCGTCGCAAACTCATCAGCATTCGGCTTTGGCTGTTGAGCAGTTGTCGATGTGACGCTAACGGCCGCCGTCAATGTCAACGCGGCGCAGAGAAATGTGACGACGGAGATTCGGCGAGATGTCATGAGCAGCTCCGGTGGGAAGGTTCGTGTGAGCCGGGTCTGTGATTTCTGCTGAGCATTAAATCACAGAGTCACCAGCTCGCGGCGGCTCGGGAGGGTAGATTTACAACGGCGAGAATACGTCGTGCAGGAACCCAACGCAAACGATGAGGTATGCGGTCGCTCATCATTCTGGCGCCTGATCGCTGGCAACGTCACGGCGGAGCATCTTGATTGGCCGCGAAAGAACGCACAGGGCACGAAAGAGGTCGTGCGGTTTCTTTGATCTCTTTGTCGCGACGACGTCTTATTCATCGTCAGTCAATACTGCTGTCCGCAGGTAACTTGACCACACTGAGTGTTCTACAGGGCACGATTTCACGGAGCATTGCGGACGTTGTCGATCCACGGCATTCCGAGTCGGCCTGGGTGCCACGAGACGACCAGCTTGTTGCCGACAGCGAGGGCCGCATTGGGGCGATTGCGTCCGGAGAAAGTGATGGAATGACTTTCATTCGGATTGTTGGCGAGTGAAAACGTGATTCGTTCGCTGTGATCCTGGTGATTCGTGTGGACGTCGGTGATCACCACGACTTGATCCGCCGCGACTGATTGATCGGTCAGTTTGTTGATACCGAAGGCCCACAGGAGAATTGTCAATCCGCAGATCCCCCATGAGCCAAACAACAGAAGCCCATTGAAGCCATATCCAATAATTGATTTTGACATCAATAGGTGAGAGGGCGACGTTTGAACGGCCGTTCCGAGGATTTCGGCTCGTCGATTTCTTTCCAGCATTCGATCATGTGCCGTTGTGACTTCGCGGCGGATTGACCAAAAGAAGATCGAACCCAGAATGAGACCACCTGCTGCAAGAATCGGGATGGATCGAACTCCGCCGAGGTCCAACGGCATGCAGGTTGTAAACAGCACGAGGTTTCCGATGAGAACCGCAAAGATCAAAACAACTGCCAGCGCGGTCAGCAATCGCTTTGCAGCCTTCGGCTCTTCCGGATCAGTGTCGACGAATGCCTTCTCTGCGTTGAACGATAGAAAGAGCCACGGCGTGGCCGTGTTTTGAAATCGTCCTGGCAGCCAGACGATCGGAAGATACTCGTTCACAGCAAAGCGAGCCTGCTTGTGATTCAGTTTCGATTCACCAATCGGAAGTCCTCGGGCTGTGAAGAGGAAGCTAGCTCCGGCGTTCGTTGTCATCTCCAGTTCGATGACATGTTCGAACGATAAAACCTGACCCTGATGACTAATTGCCGGTACAAGTTCCATCGAAAGAACGCGTCCCGATCCAACGACTCCGTCTTGAACATATCTGAGATCACTGCGAACGGTGAATAGCCCGACGACTCCGACAAGACCAAGGATCAGTGTCAGTCCAAACGCAATCTGCTGAAGCGGATCACCAATCGGCCATGCTCCAAGAGCGATCGCTGCAACGAACGTGAGTACGCAACACCAGCTGGCAATCCACGGACGACGGATTCCCTTGAAGCTGGAAATCCAATCCGGAACCGCGCGAGGACATTCGCCGCGAAGCTCATCAGGTATCTCCATCGTTGGGTGAATCAGGACTTCAACTTCCCGCCGTTCAATCCGCGCGATCAGATCTGCATCGGTCTTGGAAAATCCATCAGCGCTCATGCGAAACCTCCGCGGCGAATGATCTCAGAAGTTCATCTGATCTGCACTTTGCCATCCTTTGCAGCGAGTATTCTGTAACGAGTGCTCACGATTTGGCAGTCAAACGGGGAAATCTGTTCTGAGGAAGTGCTTCGCACGTAATTCGAGGCGGACAGATGATGGCCGCAAAAGAACGCAGAGTACACGAAGATAAAGGACAGCAGCAGGTTGACGAAGCGACGGGGGTGTAGTCGCGGTTGATTGTCAAGGTAGGTCCTTTCTGCCGGAAAGGACTTTCGCCGCCAGGCGAACCGTGGTGCCGCCACGCGTTGCACAGCGGCAAGGCGTGCCTGCCAACACAGCCATGCAAGTCGAACGACGTTGATGTCGACGTGACTTGAGCAGTTGCACACTGGATCGCGACAGGTCGCGAAGTCCACTCCGGCAGATCCGGCAGAGTGGACCTACCGAAATTGGCGACTACACCCAAGCGACGGCAAATGCTGAAAGTCGCTTGTTTCTTTTCGTATTTCTTGTGTACCTTGGAGGCGAATTGCATCGAATCAAACCCGATCGTCGCCGGACGTTTTATGTTTCATTCGCTAGGTTTTGATGCGATTGGGTGAGCGGCGCAGTGTGAACCCGCCAGTATCGTCTTTGGTGTGCAAATCGTACCGGTCTGTTCACACAGGCGGCTCGCCAAAAGCCTCATTTTTCCCGCGTGAAGACGAGGATCTCTTCGGGACATCAATAGATCGATCGAAAGGTTCGCAATATGGCCAACATGTTGGAACGCAAAGCCAGCGTCTTAAATGGACTCATCATCGTCGGTAGTTGCGTGCTTGGTGTCTTTGAGGCAACTCGTCCGTGGGGCATCGGTATTACAATCTTCATGGGAGCCGGGCTGATCTTCTCCGGCTGGGCCAACTTCTGCGGCTGGTATCGAATCCTTGGGCCTCGCGGTTCGAAGCAGACGAGGCAGGCGTCATTCCGGATCGGCGGTCGGGATGCTTATATCAAAGGCGTGAATGATCATTACAGCGTACAGATCAATGATGCGACCAACCGCGCGAATGAGAGCGTCTCGGAGGCAGAGAGGAAGCAGCATTTTGACCGGGCCAAAGCACTCCGCGCTGAGCACCGACAGATGATCGATGAAGCGAAGCACGCGGTCTATTGAGGGTCGTGTTTTGACTGCCGGTGACCTCGCATCATTGCTGACGAGAAGCTTCTCAGGCAGCGGCGGGGGAGTAATCTCCCGCTCTTTCCTCGCGAGCCCATCCTTCGATCAGAGAAACGCAATTCTCCACCAGATTCAAGGAGCCCAGCAGATAATCGCAGGAGCACGGGAAAAATTCTGCTGGCCTCCCTGAATCTGCTGGATAGACCCCGCTTCAACAACGAACAGCCCGGTAGCAATGGCAGGCAAAAGTGGAGAACATTTCGCTGATAACCCCAACCGTTCGTCATCTCGAAGTAGGTTATTTGCTCGCTGCTGTTCAAGTAATCTTCGTGCCGAAACGCCAGGCTCGCAACTCTCGGCCCCTCGCCGGCTCGCCCGGCAGGACCGTACGTTTTGAAGTTAATAGCACACGAGATCACCAACAGTCGCCCCCTGCCCAGCTCGCCTGGCAGGAAGCCAAGTTTCATCGTGGTGCGAAGAAACTCCCCGTTCCGGTTGGACAAGCCAACCGGGGCGGCCTCTTGCGAGTTTTCTTTGCCTACTAACCACAAAACGTCCGCTCATGCCAGGCAAGCTGGCATGGGGCGAGTCCAAGATGCGCCAAATCTGGCAGCCCACAATTGGCAACGGGTATCTACGATCCGAGCCGCGATGTTTGGCCAAACGAAGAAATCCCGACCATTCTTTCGAACAGTCGGGCATTCGCGTAGCATTTTACTATCTGAAATTTCAAATTTGAAATCTCAAATTCTGCTTATGACAGCTTTCGCTCGCGAATCCAGTCGGTGTGGAACTTCTCGCCGCGAGGCTTGTCGGTGCGTTCGTAAGTGTGAGCACCGAAGTAGTCACGCTGAGCCTGCAGTAGGTTCGCTGGCAGGCGGCCTCGACGGTAGCCGTCGTAGTAGGTCAGAGCTGAACTGAAGCCAGGGACTGGCAAGCCAAGCTGGAATGCCGTCGCGACAACTCGACGCCATGATGGCTGAGCCTTGTTGATGGCGGTCTTGAAGAAGTCGTCGAGCAGCAGGTTTTCGAGGTTCGGGTTCTTGTCGAACGCCTTCTTGATGTCTTCCAGGAACACCGAACGAATGATGCAGCCGCCTCGCCACAGATAAGCGATTGGGCCGTTCTGCAGCTTCCAGCCGAACTCTTTAGCGGCCGCGTCAAGCTGAACATAACCCTGAGCATAGCTGCACAGCTTCGAAGCGTAGAGAGCCCACTTCACGTCGTCGATGAACTGCTTCTTGTCGCCCGTGAACTTTGTGTCTGGGCCTGTCAGAACAGCTTCGGCTCGTACTCGAGCATCCTTCTGAGCGGACAGGCAGCGAGCGAACACAGCTTCGGTGATCAGGGTTGTTGGTACACCAAGATCGAGAGCATGCTGGCTCATCCACTTGCCGGTACCCTTCTGTCCGGCTGTATCCAGAATCAGGTCGACAAGGTCCGTACCCGTTTCTTTGTCTTTCACGGTGAAGATGTCACGAGTGATCTCAATCAGGTAGCTCTCGAGTTCGCTTTCGTTCCATTCCTTGAAGACCTGATACAGCTCGGCGTTGGTCAGTCCGACACCGTATTTCAGGATGTAGTAGGCTTCGCAGATCAACTGCATGTCGCCGTATTCAATGCCGTTGTGCACCATCTTCACATAGTGCCCTGCCCCGGCTTCGCCGACCCATTCGCAGCAAGGAATGTCGTTGTTCGGACCAACCTTTGCGCTGATCTTCTGGAAGACGTCCTTCACGAACGGCCAGGCTTCCGGATGTCCGCCCGGCATGATGCTTGGACCTTTCAGGGCTCCTTCTTCGCCACCAGAAACCCCGGTACCGATGAATCGGAATCCCTCTTCCGCCAGTTGCTTGTGACGTCGGTTCGTGTCGATGTAGTCCGCGTTGCCGCCGTCGATAATGATGTCGCCCTTGGCCAGCAGCGGCTTGAGCTGATCAATCACAGCATCGACCGGCGCACCAGCCTTCACCATGATCATGACTCGTCGAGGTGACGCCAGGCTGTTGACGAAGGATTCAAGAGTGTCGTAGCCTTTGATGCGATCCGGTGTTCCCGGTTCGACAACGCCCGGAGGTCGGCTGCCGAGTCCACTGATGAATTCGTGAGTGGTCTCAGTCGTGCGGTTGTAAACGCCAACGGAGAACCCCTTGTTGGCCATGTTCATGACCAGGTTCTGTCCCATAACCGCCAGGCCAATCAGGCCGATATCGTGCTTTGACATGTGTGCTGTGCTTGCGTGAGCTAGAGAAAGGAGAAACGAAAATCGGTTGCGCCGATTTGTGGCTGCGACATGTTCGAGATTTCAGGCCGTCAGACACAAGTCCAGGACCGGGATGAGCCGGGATTTTGCCATTTTTCGACAGTGCCAATCGAGCCTCGATAGGCAGGAAATGTCACGTGCTGGCAATTGCGTACTCGTTTCAGGTCGCGGAATCGGTTAGATTCTCAATGTCATTTGGTGCGGATGGTTCCTGTCGCCGGGTAGTACCCCCATTCGCGGAAAATGATCCTGCCGTGCATCCTCGCTTTCTCAACGATCTGCTCCGCTGAATCGGATTGGCTTTCAGAGCGACTCAGCAAGGCCTTTGAGACATCCAATCCCCTGTGTTGTTCGCCGAGAGAGAATACTCCGACCTTTCTCGTTTGGAGCCTCTGTACCCTTGTCCGCTGAATCGTCCCATTCGAATTCTGTTGAGTTCGCGAATTGTCTCGCGAGGCTGAAGAACGGCGACAAGTCTGCTCGTGACGAGGTTCTTGCGATCGCCGGTGCGAGGTTGACTCGATTGGCGAGGAAGATGCTTCGAGATTTTCCTGGCGTGCGTCGGTGGGAACAAACGGATGACGTCTTCCAGAACGCCGTCCTGCGATTGTGTCGTTCACTGGAACATGTCGTCCCCGATTCGACAGCAGGTCTGATGAGGCTTGCCGCGCGTGACATTCGTTGTGCACTGATTGATCTTGCCAGGCACTACGGTGGCCCGGAAGGCAGAGGTGCACACCATGCGAGTGCCAGCAGCATCAGTCGCCTGGCAGATGCTGGTGGTCCGTTGTCTGACACGCACGAGCCCACTTCGCTGGCGTATTGGACGGAGTTTCATCAGTCCGTCCAGCAACTCCCGGACGAACAGCAGCAGGTGTTCGATCTGATCTGGTATCAGGGATTGACTCAGGAGGAGGCTGGTTCACTGTTGGAAATCAACGAACGAACCGTCCAGCGACGCTGGAGACAGGCATGCCTGAGTCTGCATGAAACTCTTGGCGGACCGCCTCCGGGTATTGATTGAGGTGCGCTCCTGTGCGATCCTGACGAAACACGCAGATCGCAAGATGGGAGCCGGCGGATGACTGACGACAGTTTGATTGAAAAATTGCTGGACGAATGGCAGGAACAAGTGCAGACAGGTCGTCCGGCCGATCTGACCGAGATCTGCAGCGAACACCCCCAATTGCTGCCAGCCGTCAAAGAGAAAGCTGCGGCCTTTGCTGCCATGGATCGTGCTCTTCGCACGGGTCAGACAACCGTGACGATTCCGGGAATGAGCGACACATCGGATGGCAACAGTTCAGCAGTTGCAAAGGGCACATCCGCGTTGATGCTCGCTCGACCGCGTTATCGGGTTGTTCGTTTTCATGCCAAAGGCGGACTCGGCGAGGTTCTTGTTGCACACGATGAACTGCTTCATCGTCAGGTTGCCATTAAGCGTATGCAGGGCGGCAGTTCTTCAGACTCGGCACGGCATCAGCGATTTCTTCGAGAAGCATCCATCACCGGCCAGTTGGATCATCCCGGAGTTGTTTCGATCCTGAATGTTGGCGAAGACGAACAGGGCAATCCGTGTTACGCCATGAAGTTCATTGACGGCAAGTCGCTCGATCAATACGCGAGAGAACTTCATGAGCCGTATGCCATTCGACCAGCAACGGATGCTCGAAGTCGACAGACGTTTGAATCGCATGTTGTCCGACCGCTGCTGTCTCGGTTCGTTTCTGTCTGCAACACGATTGCCTTTGCTCACAATCGAGGAGTGATCCACCGCGATTTGAAGCCTGCCAACGTAATGCTCGGTGATTTCGGCGCGACATATGTGGTGGACTGGGGACTCGCTCGAACGACAAAGGCCAGTACGAAGCCTGCCGGATTTGAGACTTTCGTTCCTGCCCAGTTCAACGAAACGGTCTCGATTGCCGGAGCACTAACGGCGGAAGAAGAGGCCGCAGTGATTTCTGAGACGCTGACTCACACCGGAGCCGTGATGGGCACGCCGGCGTACATGAGTCCCGAACAGGCGAGCGGTGATGTTGCGCATGTTGGTCCTCCAAGCGACATCTACTGCCTTGGTGCGACGCTGTATTTTCTCTTGACCGGTCGCGCGCCGATTGCCAGCGGTGACGGTCTGAAGTGGCTTGAGCAGCTCAAGGCCGGGACATTTCCCAAACCTCGCGCGGTTCAGCCGCTGGTTCCGGCGGCATTGGAATCGATCTGCCTCAAAGCCATGTCATTGAAACCCGCTGATCGGTATCCGTCCGCATTGGATTTTGCCAGCGACATTGAACGCTGGCTGGCTGATGAGCCGGTTTCGGCACACATGGACAGTTTGTCCACTCAGATCGCTCGATTCACTCGGCGGCATCGCGCGTGGGCTCAGGTCGGCGGACTGGCTTTGCTCGTCATCGCATTGCTTAGCACGGTCTTTGCCGTGCTGTTGAATCGATGGCGAAACGAAGCGGTGGCCGCGAGTGAAGATAACCGCAAGCTCTATGTCGCCCGCGACCGAGATGCGATCGCGATGAGAGCTTTGGCCGAGAAAGAGGCTGAGTCACGAAGGGTTGCTGAGGAACAAAGACAGATCGCGGAAGACCAGAGCATGCTGGTCGTTGGAACAATGAGACAGACCGTCATTCGCAGCGCTCGCCTGCTGGAGAATGTAGAAGGCGCGGCTAATGTCCGCAAAGAAATTCTGTCAATCGCGCTCCAGTCCCTGAGGCAGATCAACAAGACAGAGAAAACAGAACCGTGGATTCTTCAACAAACAGTGCTGACAGGCAACGACATTGCGAGGGTCTATCTGACGGTTGGCGGCGCAGAATCGAATGAGACGACGAAGGATGTGCTGAAGTATCTGCTGGAATCGGAGAAGATCGTCAAATCTCGTCTGGTGAAAACGAAGGAGACAGAGAATGACGAACTTGGTCGAGACATCTCCGTTACGATGGAATTGATTGGAGATGCTTACCTCAAGCTGGGGCAACTTGACGATGCCGACAAAGCGTATGCCGAGAGCCTTGCAATCTCCGAACGTCGATTGGCGAACGAACCAACCAATGTGACCCGGCAGCAGGATGCCGGATTCGGATATGAGAAGGTTGGCGACGTGCTGCTCACTCGCGGCAACCTTGCGGAAGCGAAGAAACGCTATCAGCGAAGTCTCGAGATCTATCAGCAGATCGTGAAGGCTCAGCCTGAGAATGCCTCGTACCAGCGAGATCTTCTGGTTGCTCGATCGAAGCTTGGGAACATCGAACGCAGGGAAGGAAACCTCGACGAAGCCGCAGCAACGTTTCGTTCGTGTGTCGAAACATGCGAAGCTCTGGAGAAGATCCCGAAATCGGGCGCTCAGCGGCGTGATCGATCGGTGTTGTTGAACAAACTCGGAACGGTCCTCTTCGAACAGTCGAAAACCAGGGAAGCCGCCGAAGCGTTTTCTGTCGCGCTGCAGATTGCTCGCGAAGCGGTCGAAGCGGAGCCGACGAGCGAGACTGCTCGCGGAGACCTGGCCATATCGCTGAAGTATATGGGCGACGTCTCAAAGAAAGATGCGGACCTGGTGGCTGCTCGGACATTTTTCAACGAGAGTCTTGCGATCCGCCGAGAATTGGTAACAGCCGATCAATCCAGCCAGGTTGCACAGGTCGGTGTGGCAGCGGTTCTTACCGAGTTGGGTGATCTGGAGATCGCAGACGGAAAGAACGATGTCGCATCTCCACTGGTCGATGAGGCAATCTCGATTCTGAATGCGTTGAAGGACGCGGGCAAACTGGAAGATGCTGAAGCAAAAGAGTTGCTGAACCGCGCAACGGACTTGCGCGGAAAGCTGTCGGCTCCGGCTCCGAACTGAAGTGCCGACTCGAAGTTCGAGTCGGCACGCAGTAACGCAGCCGAGTTCTGACGCCCCGAATTCTTACGAATCCGGCTACAGACTGAGGTTTGTATATTGGTCCGACTATTTTCCATCGCCAGCGAGATATTCGGCCAGTGTGACTTCGCCGTCTGAGTTGGCATCCCTGGCTTTGCATGATGCCATTTCTTTGCCGGACAGGATGCCATCATCGTTCGCATCGAGACTTGTGAACTCCTCTTCCATCGCAGCACTGTCGTTGGCAGGTTTCGCATCGTCCGCATCTTCGGCCGGATCAGATTCGGTTTTTTTTGATGGCTTTTTCTTCGAGTCCTTCTTTGGAGTTTCTTCCTCAGACTTCACCAGAATCAGGCCGCGTTCGCTCGGATCAAATCCACTGAACCAGCGTGTTTCTTCGTCGTACTTCGCCTTGCGGAACTTTGCCAGCATGGTCGGATGTTCCTTCGCATCCTGCAGGTTTGCCCCGCGGAGATCAGCATCGGAGAAGTCGGCTTTGTAGATGTCTCCAAAGCCCTTCACCTTAGACAGGTTAGCCCCGCGTAGCTTTGCGTTGTTGAGGTCAACACTACGAAGATCAAGTCCGGAAAAGTTGACCTTGGCCTGTGCCGTAGAAGAACTGAGGATGTTCGATCGTTGCTTCACGAAAATCGGAACTGGTCACGTCGGCTTTTGTGAAGTTGGTGTACTTCAAAGTGGCCCCGCGGGAAGTTGCAGAACTTCAGTGAGCACCCTTCGAACTTCGTGTATGTCAGGTCACAGCTTTCGAAATTCGTGTAGTCGAGATTCTGTCCAGAGTAGTCGTGGTTCGAGAGATCCTGATTGGAAAGGTCCTTTTTGTAAGTGATCGTTTCGTCTTCATCAGCGGAAACGAATCCGCACAGACACGCAAGACACAAACCGGTTAACAAACGATGGAAGCAATTTCATTCCTGAGTACTCCTGAAAAAAATGATCTGAAACGACAGACTGACTTGCTGACGACCTATTGAGCGACGGACGACATCCAGACTTTTTTCGATCAGCCTCCGGATCGAGTTGCTCGCACACGATGCGAAAGCCGATGGCTCGAAAGCGATAATCAAGACTTGCAGCACGTCTGGCGGCCGAACGGCAATGGCTGACGTCGCTGCTAAAGGAACCTCCGCGAGTCGCTCGTTTGGATTCGCGAGCAGACCCTGCCGGATCAATCGCTGACTGTCCGGCTTCGTTCTGCATCGCGATTTCGGTGAAGCTCTCCAGAAGTGTTGTGATGTCTTCGATGGTCTCCGGCTTCTTCCGTTGATCAGTCCGTCCCATTCGTGACGCATGCTGGCACCGTTGCCCCAGTCGCTGCACCATTCGGCGATGTTGCCATGCATGTCACACAGACCAAACGAGTTCGGAGAATAGCTCCCAACAGTTCGAGTACGTTCCAGAGGGGGTGACGACCTCGCGTTCCAATACGGTTTATCCGATCGGATGTTGGCCTGAGTCCCATCGATCAAATCGCCAACATGGAATGCGGTCATCGAGTTCCCTCGACATGCGAATTCCCACTCGGCCTGCGTCGGCAGTCGGTAGACTCGTCCCAGCCTCCTGTTCTTCCGGAAGACCGCTGAGTCGTTCGCAGAACTCGGTCGCCTCGTGCCACGAAACCTGCTCGACAGGAAATCTTCCGGTCTTCAAACGCTTTACACTCGACGCGCCTTCGCCGGTTTCGGAGAAGTACGATGGATTCGTGCCCATCACCTGTTCGTATTCGCGCTGCGTGACTTCATAGACGCCCATCAGCAGTCGTTTTGAAATCATCACGGGAACGGATCTTCGTCACTGCCTCGCTGGTACTCACCGCGAGGCGATCCCATGACAAAGCAACCTCGCGGCAGCAGAACCAGAGGCACACCGATTGAGTTTGTGATCACATCGCCCGGCTGAGACGCACGCTTTAGGACGATCGACGAATGTGACTTGACCGGGGCCAGAGCAAACACTCCAACGAACATCCTGGCCGATGATTCTGACCGGCGTTTGCTGATGCGACAGATCGACTTCTCTTGCCAGTGCCGGAACTTCAGAGAGAAGATGCCGGTAGATTTCATCTGAATCCACGATGCGATTCTGGTCAAAGTCGGCCGCTCCCTGAAGTCCTCGAACAAAGCTGGTCACAAAAACGCCATGCCCGACTCGACGATTCTCCAATGAGAACTGATTGGCTCGACAGGCGCAGAAGGTGATCTGTCCCTGAGCAAATTCAAAACTGCTGCCAAAGTCTTTGGGATGAGCCGCTGACTCGGCGAATCCGTTGGAAGCACCGGAGTGACAGCAATCGAGCAGGAGAATCTTCTGTGCCGCCGGACACGACTGCATGATCTTTCGAACATCATCGATCTTAATGGCCGTCTGCTCGGCAGCCTGTCCATTGAAATCGGATGGACAGAGATAACCGGCTCCATTGAGAAGCATGCCGTGCCGGTGTAGAGGACTACGACCGTGTCTCCGCGTCGCACCTTTTTCAGGTGCTCCGCCAAACGTTTCACCATGTTGACGCAGTGGGTTTGAAGGCTGAGTCGGTCTGATCGTCGGCAATCTTCACGACACGGTCTTCTTCAAAACCGCAATGTTCAATCAACGCTTTCTGGATCAGGTTCACATCGGCCACGCAGCATTGCAGCGTCGTTGAGTGTTCGTATTGGTCGATGCCCATCAGAACGGCCCAGCGGTCTCCGCTGTTGAGCTGTGTTCGGAGCGATTCGTCCCATTCCGTCTCAGGTCGAGTCGCATTGCGGTCCGGCAATGCGACTCTTGGCTCCTGCGAAAGGACTTGTTCCGACGCGATCAGCCACAGCCAGCCAATGACTGCGGCGATGAACATGTTTCGGGTTGCGATTTGCCAGCATTCATGAGCGCAGCCTGCTCGACAGAATTTGAAGGGGACGCGGACATCTTGGAGAACAGATCGAGACGAAACTCAATCCACACTCGGCGGAGCGACAGATGGTCGTGGCACGGGCAAGGCCGGAATCTCCTGCGGTGCCGCTGGCGGAGCTTCGGGCGGCTTGGCTTTACTCTTGTCAGCCTGATTCCATGCGTCTTCAATCAGTTGCTTCAGCTGTTGTTGGCTTGGCTTCCTCGTTGGTGTCCGTCGAATCAGAACCGACGGGCGCAATCGAGACCGTGACGAGTTCCGCCTTCATGCCGATAAGCTGAAAGCCAGCCGTGAACATCTGCGGTGACTGTTGGCCGCTGACACGATGGCCAACATAGAACATTCGAGCGCCATCCTTGTCCTCTTCGATGCGAAAGATCTCCAGCTCAATCGTTGGATCCGCTTTACACTGTGCCTGCATGAGTGCGAAGACCTCATCAAACGCGGCTCTTCCGACTTGTTCGCGAACCAGTGGATGGAACATCTCGAAGGCTTCGTCGTTCTTGTCCGTCAGGACTGACTTCACGAATTCAACAACACTTTGGCGAGTAGTACTGGGCGAATCGTTTCGTCAGACCGTCTTCTGCCCCAGTGCTTTTCGCGAGGTCGCTGAAAATCTCCTGATCAAGGAGATCCAGATGAGGGCTGTCGAAGTTCAACCCAAAAGTTTTCCCTTGTACTCCGTGGCCGATAACGCAAGCGTGCCTTTTTCGCAGCTTACCTTCGCGGTAAGTCTCGTCGCCCCCGGATCAGCTCCAGGAGCGGATTGCAGATCTGTCTTTCGAACGGGTGAGATACGACCGTGGTGCTTGTGGATGAACTCAACGATGTACTGCAGAACGACATCATCAACCATCGACTTGAGTTCAGGTCGCATGTTGGAGAGGAGCGTGTCTGCCTTTTGAGTATTGACTCCATCAATCATCAGTTGAATCAGTTCTTCACCGGACGCAACTCCTGGCGATGGCGTCATCTTTGGATCATCATCCGTTGAAGTTGAGCTGGTCGCTGACAGGGCATCCATCAGCACGCCGTGGTCCCACTCTTCCTTGGACGTGCGGCCATCCTTGTTCAAATCGTACCGATTCATTCCAACGACTTCCGTGCCGGTCAAGCGACCGTCTTCGTTGGTGTCGAGCGTCTTGAAGTACTCATCAGCCGCCCGCTGGATGTCTTCCGGTGAGAGTGCGGCCAGCAGTATTCGACGTCCGATGCTTCCTTCGTTGAATTCGGCTCGTGTGATTCGTCTGTCTGCGTTCGTGTCGCAAAACTCATAGTTCGTGCATTCGTTTCCCGACAGGCGGCCGTCTTCGTTTCGATCCATCGAGCGGAAGTTCTCATCGTCCGCTGATGCCACCTGAGGCCGCCAGGCGTCCATCGCCATCTGAAAATTCCGCTCGGGAAATGTCTCCATCCTGGTCCTTATCAACGGTCGTGAGCCCCTTTGCTTCGCGACCACTCAGGACGTCATCTCCATTGGTGTCGCGGAAACCAAAATGATCCTGCGCCTGAATCGAGTAAGACACAAACACGACGAGCATCGCCGGAAGAATTGTCAGTCGGAAGAGCATGTCAGACCTCTCGGAACATAAAGGAATGCAATCCCATCGCGGCTCTGACAATCTCAGAGTTCAAAGGCGTTGAATTGCTGATTCCTGCAGAGGCGGAAGCGGCTGCGATCAGACGACAGAAAATCTGCAAAAGTTTTGGCGAGTAGCTGAAATCGCTCTGTTCCGAGGAAACTCGAGTGATTTGAAACGGCTGAGGTGATCAGCATTGCGTCGCTGAAAAGCCGTGTTTGCGCTAAAGATTTCGGCGGATCTCAACGGTCCCGAGCGACCGGATTTGATCGATGGAACTCGGTACGTCGGGCTTTGAGGCGGCGATTCCAGATAACCGCGGCGCGATGACTCCGGACAGCAAGGAGGTGCCGAGAGGACTGCGGCCGAAAGTCGCGGCAACGCACATTGCGTGCTTCAAGAAAGCAAACAGACTTGCTGGCGGGCGCGAGCGGGAAACGACAACGCTCGCAAGGATACACTTCACGAGGGAAATCACGTCGTCATCGCATGACATGCGAGCGTGACGTGGTGTGAAGCTGCAGAGTCGGGCCGCGAAGTGGCAAGCGGCGCGAAATCAAGGTAACGTCAGGAGTGCACGGAGAACGCTGCACTCCTGACGAACACCGAATCTGCTATCGCTGAACTCGTGCCGATCCGCCGGACGCAACGGCTTCCACCTGGCTGATGGTCGCCATCGTTGTGTCGCCTGGGAAAGTGGTCAGCAACGCTCCGTGAGCCCAGCCGAGGTTCAGAGCTGTCTGTGGATCTTTGCCGTTCAGCAAACCATAGAACAGACCGGACGCGAAACCGTCACCGCCACCGATGCGGTCGATGACGTCCAGTTCGATGGTCTTTGCCTGGTAAGTCTTGCCTTCCAGCCACAGCACTGCGCTCCAGGAGTGACGGTTGGTGGAGTGAACTTCTCGAAGAGTCGTCGCTACGGCCTTCACGTTTGGAAGCTTCTTCGCGACTTCTTCCATCATGCCGAAGAAGGCCGCTGGGTCGAGCTTGCCGTGAGCTTCCACGTCCTGACCCTTCAGGCCGAGTCCCTTCTGGAGGTCTTCTTCGTTTCCGACGAGCACGTCGACATGCTCAACGATGCGGTTCAGAGTTTCCTGAGCCTTATCCAGTCCACCGCTGATCTGCCACAGCTTGGCACGGTAGTTCAGGTCGAACGAAGTGACAGCACCAGCGGCCTTGGCGGCCTTCATGCCTTCGATGATGACTTCAGGTGTTGTCGGTGACAGAGCTGCAAAGATCCCGCCGCTGTGGAACCAGCGAACTCCGCCAGCGAAGATTTCGCTCCAGTTCAGGTCACCGGCCTTCAACATGCCGGCGGCTTCGTTGCTGCGGTTGTAGAATACGATCGGTCCGCGAACACCGTGACCCTGATCGCTGTAAACGGTCGCCATGTTTGGTCCACGGACGCCGTCGTGCTTGAACATCTTGTAGAACGGCTTCACGCCCATCGCGCGAACTCGTTCGTTGATGAGGTCGCCGATCGGATAGTCAACCATCGCGGTTGCGATGCCGGTCTTCAGCTGGAAGCAGTCCGCCAGATTCGCCGCACAGTTGAATTCACCACCGCTGACGTGAACGTCGAAGTTTGTGGCTTTGCGAAACGGGATAATGCCTGGGTCGAGTCGGTGAATCAGAGCACCAAGAGACACGAAATCAAGGGCACCAGACTTTGGAACGTTCAACATTGAGCAGATCCTTTGGGACTTCGCAGAACTCACTGCGGGCGGAAAGAAAAGACGGGAGTTTATCGACTCGCGGTCTGCCGAACTTGAAGCAGTCCGCTGAACAGGCGTTTCCATGCTGGAAGCGAGCCGTATCCTAGGGGCTTTTCGGCCGGAATTCAAAAGAAGTCGCTGGGCGAAGGTGGTATTCCCAAACTGGACTGCACTCCGGGAGTCGCCGGGATCATCTGATTTTGCAGGATGCTTGTCGACCTGCGCCGGACTGCCCTACAGTAGTTTTCTCTATCCATTGACCGCTCTGTTCAAGCCCAAAAGGAGTTCCCGATGAGGACCTCTGCCTTCCTGCTGCTGTTCGTCGCGACGTCCCTCGCGTTGGCCGACGACCTATCGCCCAAACTTCCACCTTCGCCGGAGCCCGCCGTTCATCCGCTGATCTCGCGAATTGCGTTTGGATCCTGCCAGACTCAGGACGAGCCCCTGCCGATACTTCGGACGGTGCTTGAGTGGGAACCCGAGCTGTTCATCTATCTTGGCGACAACATCTACGGCGATACCAACGACATGGCGGTGCTCGAAGCAAAGTACGCCAGGATGGGTGCGAAGAAAGATTTCAAAGCGCTGCGAGCCAACGTCCCCACGATCGCCACATGGGACGATCACGATTATGGAGCCAACGACGCCGGCAAAGATTATCCGTTTCGAAAGGAGTCGAAGGACATCTTCCTGAAGTTCTGGAACGAACCTAATCCGAGCCCGCGACGCGAACGAGATGGCATCTATGCGAGTTACCGATTCGAAGACAAGTCAGTCGGCAAGACTTTGCAGATCATCCTGCTCGACACTCGATCGTTTCGAGATCCGCCCCTTGTCTCGCCGCTCACGTCGTGGAAGAACGACTATCTGCCGGACACCGATCCGACCAAAACGATTCTTGGCGACGTGCAGTGGAAGTGGCTGGAAGAACGTTTCAAGGAACCCGCGGATCTTCGTATTATCGGCAGCAGCATTCAGTTTTCGCACGAGTACAACGGCTGGGAATCCTGGACTAACTTTCCTCGCGAGCTGCTGAAGATGGTCGAATTGATCAAGTCGACAAAGGCCAACGGAGTTGTCTTCATCAGCGGCGATGTGCATTGGGGCGAACTATCGGTACTGCGTCCGAAGGATTGTTATCCCATCTATGATCTCACCGCGAGCGGACTCAATCGCGACTGGGACATCGTCGAACCCAACCGCAATCGCGTGGGTGAAGCGTGTTCCGATTTTCACTTCGGAATGCTCGACATCAACTGGTCGGAAACCCTTCCATCACCTTCCGCATCCACGACATGACCGGCCGCGCCCGAGTACGAAAGTCGGTGAAATTGGAGTGAGTTGAAGTTCTAGGGCTGTTACAATTCTTGAGCAATCAGAATTGCTGTTGTTCCATGGTGCCCTGAAAAGGCCTGGAGAAATCACGATGCGAGAATATGAAGTCCTGTACGAGACGATTGAAGACGGCTGGATCATGGCCACAGTGCCCGATTTGCCGGCGCTGTGACTCAGGGTGAGACAATGGAAGAAGCTCGATCGAACATTCGCGAAGTGATCGAACTATTGCTCGCAAGCTACCGTGAGCAAGCATTGCAGCATGCTTCGCCCGGCGTTGTTAGGGAAATGGTGACCGTTGATGGTCATGGCGGCGTGACCTGACCATGAAACGCGTTGATCTGATCCGTCACTTGACTAACCACGGTTGCCTTCTGGACCGAGAAGGCGCGAATCATTCAATCTATCGTAATCCAGTGAATGGCAGATGTACCGCTGTTCCACGTCATCGCGAGATCAAAGAATCTCTTGTTCGTGCGATTCTGCAGTCAACTTGGGATTCCGAGGCCATAGAGTGTACGACGAGATTTGCGTTTCGGGTTAATGTATCAGCCCTCTCCTCTCGTTTGGCCTGATGGCAGCTCTGTGTTGGCATGGCCACAAAGATCACAAAGATCACAAAGTGAGAAGTGCTGATGCCAGAATCTGCCTCCAACTCAGATGAAAGAAAACGTCACAGTGCGTTCAAGCGTGGCGATGTCCTGATCTTTTGTTGTGTTTCCGATTGTATTGATTCTGGGCTTTCTGCTGTACCGGTGGTGGCCAAGAACGCCAGCAGACCCGAACCTGAGGTTGGTTGCTCAAGTGACCGATGACATCTCAGTGGAACTGGTCGCTGTTGCACAGTACACCGACAAAAAACTCCTTACACAAAGTGGTGGAAGCCAAATGGCCTACCTGCACAAGGATGTGAGGGATGCTGCTGTATGTCTCTTTGGGAGATCATGCTAATGATCGATTGTTTCTGTGTTCGTGTATCTGATCGACGACCAACGGTAGGTTTAACATTGAGTGGTCTTAGACTTGCGGGCGGCTTGGTCAATGCATCAACGAGCGATGACGGAAAAACTGTACTTGTTTTTGCAACTGTCGCACCCACAATGTTCTCCGAGTCTTCATGTGGTGTGACGGTGACGAGTCTGGGGCAGCAGCAGGTCGGCGTGTTGACTCGGGACACGCAGAAATTGGAGTCGGTTGTTCATGGTCAGCATGCATTGATTGAGATCGTGAAACAGCCCGCTTGGTCCCGGAAGGACACAGGAAGGCTAAGTCTATCTGGACAGTGCGAATCACTGAGACGACATCGAATCATGGAATGAACTCCGGTTGGCGGATTGATGCTCGGGATAAGACCGGGCGTTCAATCAATAGCTTTATGTTCAGTCAAATCTTGCCGAGTCCCCTCTGTCATTACTGGCAGTTGGAAGGCAACGACTGGGAAACCGTCACTGTAGAGCGAGAAGTTTATGACAAGGAAGTGATCTTCGATGGTGTTTCCGCATACGAAGGATCGTTCACATCGCCTCGCGTCGACTACGTCGGTCATTGCGGAGCCGGTGAAGACCGGTGACATGTAGCCAGACCTGTCCTCAGGTCTGGCATGTGTGCACAGCGTGTTTGGGAATGGCCACAAAGGTCACAAAAGTCGCAAGACAAGAAGAGTAATGCTGATGCCAGAATCTGCTCCAACTCAGATGAAAGAAAACGTCACAGTGCGTTCAAGCGGGGCGATGTCCTGATCTTTGTCGTGCTTCCAATCGTATTGATTCTGGGCTTCCTGCTGTTTCAGTGGTGGAGGAAAGCATCTGCGGACCCGAACCTCAGGTTGGTTGCTCAAGTGACCGATGACATCTCAGTGGAACTGGTTGCTGTCGCACAGTACACCGGACCAAAAACGCCCTACACAAAGTGGTGGAAGCCGAATGGGTTGCTGGCTGAAGGGGTCGTGGAGAAACCTCCCGGGATAATTCTCGGGGGAGACCTGTCCAACTGGCGATGTTTTCTGTTTCGTGTGTCAGAGCGGCGACCGTCTGTCGAGCCAGCGTTGAGCGGCCTAATCGTCACGGGCAATTCCGTTGGAACTGATCCGCGCACGGATGGCAAGACAGCAGTTGTCGTCGCAACGATTTCACCAACGATGTTCTCCACGTCGTCATGTGGAGTGAAGGTGGCGAGTCTTGGAAACAGAAAGTCGGCGTCTTGACACCCGAGAAGCCGTCTTTTGATTCGACGGTTCATGGGCAACTCGCGGTGATTGAGATTGGTAAGACCGTCGATCTCGTTCCCGAAGAAAGAAGGAGTCCTCGCTCCGTATGGGCGGTGAAGATCACCGAAGAGGCTTCAGAGGGGACTCGTACATCAAACTGGCGGATAGAAGCTCGTGATAAGACCGGACGTTTGATGAAACATAAACGGGAATATCACGGTTCACCGGTCCCATTTGTGATTACTGGCAGTTGGAAGGCGACGACTGGGCAACTGTCACGGTAGAGCGAACAGTGTACGACAAGGAAGTAATCTTCGATGGTGTTTCCGCATTTGAAGGATCATTCACATCGCCTCGCGTCGACTACGTCGGCCCTGTGCGGAGCCGGTGAGGACGCGACCCCGATCTGAGGACAGATCCGGCCTAAATGTAGCCAGACCTGTCCTCAGGTCTGGCATGTGTGCAATCACGTTGGCGATGTTAGAAAACGACGTCTGGCACGTTGATCATGATTGCGATTTCGCCACAACGTGGCATCGCTATGGCAGCCCAGGCCACCGGCCTGGGAAGCGATGCGCGATGATTGTGAAGCCCCAGCGGGGCGGCCCTTTCCCTCGTTTCCGCTTGCATCAAGTGTCGCCCTGTTGGGGCTTTTGTTGTTATTGCCTTGGTCACCCAGGCCGTTGGCCTGGGCTGTCATAGAGTCGTCCCGTTGGGACTCAAACGCTGCTGCAGGTTCGTCTCATACCGGATCGACGTTCGGTTGTCGGTCATCGCCTCCCCGGGATGCATTCCAAAGCACGATCAACGCAGAAACTCATTCGGCTCTTCGTACGATCTTTGCGTTCTTTGCCGCCATCCATCACACTCTTGCCTCAAACTCCCTCGTAGATCCAGGCCATTTGATGTGACTTCCGAAGCCGTGACAGAATCCCAATCGCAAAAGCCACGAAAGCGATCACTCATGAAGCGTTTGTTGATGTGGACCGGAGGCATCCTGACGATCGTCGCTGCCATCGTCGCGATGTTCTACTGGTACTGGTTCCAGGCACCGTTCCAACTCACCGCCGACATCCAGTATGGCACTCGCGATGGCAAGCCGCTGATGCTCGATGTGTTTCAGCCGCCGAAGCCGAACGGTGCGGGAGTCGTCTTCATGGTCAGCGGAGGCTGGAAGTCCGGGCCGGGATCGGTGCGGCCGTTTATGCTGGCTCCGTTTCTTCGTCGAGGCTACACGGTGTTCGCTGTGCGACACATTTCGCAGCCTGAATGCACCATCGGAGACCTCACAGCCGATGTAATTCGTTCCGTTCGATTCGTTCGAATGCATGCGAAAGAATATGGAGTCGACTCAAATCGCCTTGGAGTCATCGGAGGCAGCTCGGGCGGACATTTGTCGCTGATGATTGGCACGACCGGTGGGCCGGGCGATCCGAATTCCACGGACGAAGTCGAGCGTGAATCCAGTGCGGTTCAATGCGTCGCCTGCTTCTATCCACCGACAGATTTACTGAACCTGAAAGGCTCCACGGAGTTCGTCGGTGAAGGTGAACCTCCGAAGAGTTTCAAAAAGGGATTCGGGCCGCTGGCGGAATCCAAAGACACCTGGAAAGTGCTCGGTCGGGAACTCAGTCCGATTTATCACGTGACTCCTCAGATGCCGCCGACGATGATTGTTCACGGCGATGCGGATACGTTGGTGCCAATCGATCAGTCCGAACGGTTTGTGGCCGAAGCGAAATCCCAAGGCTGCAAGCTCCGCTTTGAAACTCGCCCCGGCAAAGGCCACGGCTGGCCGACGATGATCTTCGACATTGTCAGATTCGCAGACTGGTTTGATGAGCACCTGTCAATGTAGAACGATTGTCCCAATCGTTCACGAGCCACCACGAGCACCGTCAGTCAGAGTAGGCCGGACCGAGCAACGCGATTTCCGGCAATTTGAAAGTCGCCGGAACTCACTTCGTTCGGCCCGGCCTACAATCCAGAACGATTTTCACGAGCCGCCCCATGAGCAGTTGAGACAACTGCTCGACAATTGCCCATTCACTGATTGAAACCATGTCCGTCGCTGAAACTCTGCAAAAGAACCTCACGTCGATTCATGACAGTATCGCCGCAGCCTGCAATCGAGTTGGCCGCGATCCATCATCAGTGCGACTTGTGGCGGTGACTAAGTATGCCGAGTGGGAATGGGTGCAGGAACTCAGCCGACTGCATTCAACATTCGGCGAGAATCGACCTCAGCAGTTGGCTGAACGTCAGGCGTTGTTGCCGCAGGTCGAATGGCACTTAATCGGCCAGTTGCAGCGGAACAAAGTGAAACAGGCCCTTCAGCACGCTGCGATGATTCATTCCGTCGATTCACTGCGACTGCTGCAGGAGATCGTCAAAGTCGCTCGCAGTGAAGTTGCGAAAAAAATGGGACAGGCACCTCACAACGCAGAACAATCGCCATGTTTCGAAGTGCTCCGCTCGGAGCCAGTCCCATTTTTTCGTGGCCTCGGACTGAATCTGCGACCGAGGCTCTTGTTGCAGGTGAACGTCTCGGGAGAAGAATCCAAGTCCGGGTTTACACCGGATGAGCTTCGTTCATCATGGCCCGAGATTACGGAGCATTCCGAATCCGTTTCGATCGAAGGCCTGATGACCATGGCTCCGGAGACAGACGATCTGTCGATCGTTCGTCCGGTCTTTGCTGGCCTGCGATTGCTTCGCGATGAACTTGCGGCCCGCCCGGAATCCCAGCAGCGCCGTATCAGCCTGCCAGAACTCTCCATGGGCATGAGCGGCGACTATGTTCCTGCCATCGAAGAAGGTGCGACTCTTGTTCGAATCGGCAGCCGTGTGTTTGAAGGCTTGTGAGGTCCAACCGTAGTGGGATTCGCCAGAATTCCCCCGCGCGCTGACAGGAATCAAAGGCAGGACTTGCAGACAGGATTCGGGGACGTCGGGCGACGTCCACTACGAAATCACATCCCGTTTCGAATCAGCCCGCTGTCCTTGTGGATCTTGTACTCAAACGCGTCAACCAGCGCGATCCAACTGGCTTCGATGATGTTCTCGCTGACACCGACGGTGCTCCAGACGCTCGACTTGTCGCGACTCTCGATCACGACTCGCACGCGAGCCGCCGTGCCTTCCGTGCTGTTGATGACGCGCACTTTGTAATCCATCAGGGTCATCTCAGCCAAACCGGGATACGCAGGAGTCAACGCCTTTCGGAGCGCGCTGTCCAGAGCATTCACCGGGCCGTCGCCTTCGCCCACGACGTGCTGGTTCGTCGGACCGGTGGAGAGTTTGATCACGGCTTCCGTCATCGGCTCGCGAGCCTGGTTTTCGACGTTCACTCGGTAATGATCCAGCTTGAAGCTCGGCTTGAAACTGCCCGCTTGTTTCATCACTAGCAGATCGAACGACGCTTCAGCCGCTTCGAACTGATAACCTTCGTTCTCCAGATCCTGAACGGCGTTCAGAATCTTCGTCATCAGCTCGTTGTCCTGACTGATGTTGAACTTGTTCGTCTTCGCCACGATGTTCGAACGGCCTGACAATTCGCTCACCAGAATTCGACGTTCATTCCCCACGGCTTCCGGCGGGATGTGTTCGTAACTTCGAGCCAGTCGGTTCACGGCATGTACATGCATCCCGCCCTTGTGAGCAAACGCGCTGGAACCGACGAACGGCTGGCCCGATCGAAAGTTCATGTTGGCGATCTCGTAGACATAACGAGACAGCTCTGTCAGTCGTTGAATGCCTCCTGGGATCAGCACTTCATGCCCCAGCTTCAGGCTGAGATTCCCCGCGACGGAAATCAGATCGACATTACCGCAACGTTCGCCGATGCCATTGATCGTGCCCTGAACCTGAACAGCTCCTGCCTGAACCGCGGCCAGAGAATTCGCTACCGCCAGCTCACAGTCATTGTGACAATGAATCCCGATCGGCACATTCACCGCCTGCTTGAGAGCGCGAACGAACTCGGCAATCTGTTCCGGCAGAGTTCCCCCGTTCGTGTCGCACATCACAATCATCTTCGCGCCGGCTTCCGCCGCGGCCTGAAGAGTCTGCAGTGCGTAGTCGGGGTTCGCTTTCCAGCCATCGAAGCAGTGTTCGGCGTCGTAGATCGCTTCGCGCCCTTCCGACACGACGTAAGCGATTGAGTCGCGAATCATCGCGATGTTCTCTTCCAGAGAGACTCGCAGAACTTCGGTGACATGCAGATCCCACGTCTTGCCCACGATGGTGATCGCCGGCGCCTTGGATCGAACCAACGCCTGCATGCCGATGTCATCTTCGGCCGCGACTCCTTTTCGTCGAGTCATCCCGAATGCACAGACTCTCGCGTGCTTCCATTCCATGTCAGCCGCGCGCTGGAAGAATTCTTCGTCCTTGGGATTGCTGAGCGGGTAGCCGCCTTCAATGTAGTCAAAGCCCAGTTCGTCGAGTCGTCGAGCAATCATCAGCTTGTCCTGCAGAGAAAAGTTGACACCTTCTCCCTGAGAACCATCACGCAACGTCGTGTCGTAAAGCTGAATGCGGGCCATGTCTGTGCTTTCGAGTACCAATAAAAAAACCCTCAGGGTGACCTGAGGGCTGTGGAAGTCAGATTCAGCGATCCTCAGGCACGAAGCAGCGGTCGAGCGATAATGGTTTCGCCGATCCCGATGTTCTGAATGCCGCAAATGCTGAAGTTCATGCCGGGACTTTACGGCAATCCCCGGGTGGACGTCAACGAGAAATGCCAAACGTCTCCGGTGAAAGGGCCAAAGCGCATCGATCCCAGAAAGATTGCAGCGTTAATCGCCGTGTCCGTGATTCCGCAGACTTGCTTACCAGCGGGTACGGCGAGTCATCATGTCAACCACTTGCTGACTCATTTTTTGTCATTCAGGAGACATACTTGCCCGTGCGTGTCACGACTCTGCATATCCCTTCCCGAGTTTCTCTTTCAGCAGCTTGTCGTACTCTGCCTTCGCCTTTTCCGACGAGTCGAAGTCTTTAGTTTTGGACTGACCATCAGAGCCGATTCGACCCCAGCGAGTCGTCACCGAGTTTCCGTTCATTTCGATCTCCCAGAACTTGCTTGACGATCCCTCTTCGAACTGAAGTCGACGCTTGCTGTATCCCCCAGTCGAAGAAGCTCCTGGCGAAACAGCATCGGATGTCGTCCCCGCTTTGTTCGTCGTCGACTTTGGGGACTTCTTTTGGCTGGCGGACGTACTTCCGGCGCTGATTGAGATTGCAGGCAGCCGACGTTTGCCAACCGGAGCCCCAAGCTGGTCGAGGATCATCGGATCCATGATTTCTTCATCACGTGCCAACAACAAAACCTTGGACATAATCTCAGCGGTTCTTGGATCGTCATCTGCAAACGGCAGGAACAGTCTGCCTCGATGCTGTGCGTGCACGGCCACAATATGCAGTGCACCGCCGGGCAACCGATGGATCCCGCCGCTTCCCAGATGCAACGAGTATTCCCCATAGTAACCGGAAATCAGAGCGTGGCTTTCCCTGAGCCTGACATTCTTCAAACCGAGGAGCTGACAGGTTTCACGAACCAGAGCGGACCTCATTTCTACGGTCGAAGCACTGGCCTCCGGGTCCACTTCACCTCGATGAGCAACGCTGACCACAAGGTCCATGTCGCGCATGACTTCGCTAAACACGTTAACGGGAATAGCCGAGAGCCTGACTGGACGATAGGCGTCACGATTTCGAAACGTCACAGATTCGATGGTCCAGCCTTCCACTTCTGCGGCTGTTCCTGAGTTGTACTGAAATGAAACATCCGCGATCAAAGATAAATCATGGAAAACTCGACATACGCCATCCTGAGTATGCCAGCCGCGACTGTTCCAGAGTGCCATCGCTTGTTTGGGGCCGATCTGATGCCCTGCAAAACGTTTTGATTCGATCGCATCTTTCTTTTCCTGCTTCGTGACAACGTAGAGTTCACGAAAGATCTGCTTGAACGGCTGTACTCGTTCTGAATGAAAGCACTCGTGTTGCCACTTGTCCCAATCACCGCGCGCCAGCAGGTCACTGGGATGTGCAATCCGCAATGATTCTCCCTTCTTGATCGGTTCCAGCTTTCCATCGTATCGACGAAGGGTTTTGCCTCCTTTATCCGGATAACCTGCGATTCCGTCACCGACGAGGACGAGCCGTGCCAATTGTGGCCCGACAATCGCGTGTTCAGATAGCTGCACAAGTTCGGCCGCAGAGATGACGTCCGCACGGCACATCGCGTTTTCAAGCGATTGTCGAATTCGGCTGGACTTTCGCTTCAATTCAGTCGCCCGTTCCGCGAGTTCTGCGACTGCGGGGTGTTTCTTTCGCAATGGCGAGGGGACCGATTTCAGTGGCTTCCCATCCTTCACGACACTGAGTTGCGGCCTGGCATCGGAGTCGAGGCTAAGCGAAACGGTAATCCCGTCCTTTGTGACCGACACCGGTCCCTTCGCCAGATCGCGAATCGATGCGGCCTCAAGAGACCATTCCATTCGAAGCGGGTCCGGAAAGCCGGCGAGTCGTGCAAGGTTATTCATGCCAATCTCAACAGCTCGCATCGCTGATGGCTTGGTCAGTGATGACAGACCGCGAGCGTACTTCTTGTACTCCTGCAAAACCTCGTATCGTTCGAGAACATCCGTTTCGCGTTTGGCTCCTTTTTCAAGTGGCAGCAATCCCAGAAGTCGCACCGACTCTTTGCGGAACTTCTTTCGAATCGCGTCGACAAGTTCTTTTCGAGGAGTCTTCCCAAGCAGGACATTCGCAAGAAACTGAGCCTTATTCGCCTGTGCAGAATTCGCTGCAAACTTTGCCGCGTCAGCCATCTTCTGCCAGCGTGTTTCTCCCAGTATGTTCCATGTCCGATGGAACCATGCCACATCGACAGCACCTTCCTGGCGTTCTTCTGGAGTCAGTGGGGTGCGTTCAAGAACAAGTTTTTCCCACGCCGACAGCTTTTTCTGAGGAGTCTCGCTGTCGTTTGAATCATCATCGGTTTCGTCATCGTCATCAACAGGATCATCTTCGTCTTCGTCATCCGTAAGCCCCTCGGAAGATGCTGCCGTCTCTGCGATTGAATGGTCAGAAGCCATGTGAGCCAGAAACCAATACAGCCCTTCACTGAAGCCGTCCCAGCCCAACGTTTCGCCGACAAACCTGGACCACTGAGGCGCGAGGAACGTCAGCTCCAGAAGTCGTTCCTCACTACAGTAGCCTTCGGCAATTGCTTGTTTTGCCAGCTTCCTGAACGTTTCGCCGGTATCGGATTCTGATGGATACGTCACCTTCATCAGATGCGTCAGAGTAGCGCTGCGACTTTCTGCAGCGTCCTGACGCCAGCCACGTTCGACTTTCAGCTTGCCTTTGTTCAGCGCAGCCATAATACGGAACAACGTCTCCGTCCCCTCAAGGCTGCTGATCGCAAGCGCAGGCTTTGTAGTGATTGTGGGCGATTCCCCGCGCAGCAGTTCCGCTTCAAGAATGATGGACCGAGCCCTGTCGATCAGTTGACGAACTTCAGCGTGCTTTTCGATGAGGTGCTGGTACCTCTTGGGCAACGGGCGTTCTGTGACATGGCTCAGAGCGCTGAAGTGAGCGTACTCGGAATTGTCCAGGCCAAGAAGGCTGTCTGCCAGATCATCCAGAGTAGCAAGCTTGTGTGAATAGGCGATGCCGATCTCTTCAAACTCCAGACGTCTTCTGGGGGCACCGGGACACGGTTCATCGTGAAACCGTTCCAGTTGCCAGATACGTCTTCGCTGTTCCAGCGTTGGATTTCCGGGCGTAATTTTGTTCAGGAGTTCTGTCCAGACTTCGAAGACTTTTTCGGATCGCCAGTCGGGATCTGGATCCCATTCTCGCCGCTTCTTCGGTGGATTCACCAGCTCCTTCATCATGGTCTCCGGGACCAATGCGTAGGTGTTCTCCACGCAATCGATCGCATAATCCACGGCAGATTTCGGAAGTTTCATCTGCGCCAGAAATCCTAACAAGCCAGAGACGAGCCCTTCATATTTGAGTTTTGGAGCTTCCCATTCCCCAAGGATCGCGGTCGCCAGCTTCTTCTGATCAGGCTTCCTGCAGAACTCTTCAAGGTCATCGTAGTCCCACGAGCCGAAGAGATCGATCGCTGTCCACGCACGCAGCAGGTCCAAGCCATCTTTGTCCCTTGTTGAGGCTGGACGCGTTTTCTCCCATTTCATCAACTCATCGCATAGGGGCATCTTCGCACATTGGGGGCCGGCGGGTTTCGATCGATTGAATGACGGGAGTTCATACGAATCAAGCTCTCCAAACGGCTTGTCTTCCGTTTTCATCCATCGCTTCACAGTTACAATCTTCTGAGCGTGCTCCGCCGCAAAGTTGTCGAGCGATTTGATGAGGGCAATCGCAGCTTTGGTAATCCCGACAACGTTCCGCTTCCGAGGTGGAACGACCTTGCTGCGGCCTTCGGGATTCATCAGCCCCAGAGCATTTTTGAAGCTCAGTGAAACGCGGTCAGATGCTTCGATCGCGATGAGCTGGGTCTCTTCTTCCGTGATCAGATTCCTGCGTTCAGAACGATAGACTGTCGCCCGTTCGCGACATGCCGTGCGTGATCGATTGGCTTCTGCGAGTTGTCGAAGCAATTCAAGTCCTGCGAGTCGTTGATTGCGATCGCCGCTTGAGAGCAATCGGTTAGCACTTTGGAGAACCGATGCGTCCTTCTCTTTGATGATCAGTCCAATGACATGACGTCGAAGGTCCGCAGTATTTCGTTTGAGATAACCTTCAAGGATTTCCTGTTCGGACGTTTGCAGAGACTGATTCTGAAGAGCTTCAGCGGCTGCTTCGCGAATACTGGCCGTCGTGTTTCCGACCAGCTCGAACAGCGTCGAACGTGTCAGGGTATCCCACTTCTTCTGCTTCGACAGGAGTTTCACAATCGAGCATTGCTCATAGGCGTCCAGGGACTTCAGATATGGCAACAATCGAGTTGGCGGGAGGCTGCCAAGTGCCTGCAGGAGTGTTGAGCTCAACATGGAACGCTCAATCTTCCGCTCGGTCCATGGCCAGACCATAGAAGGCAGCTTCTGAGGCTTTTCCGGCAGCCGCTCCCAGAGCCTTTCAAGTTTTTCGAATGTCCCTTTCTCAATCAACAGGGATTGCTCAAAGTCCGGATCGATGTCACCAAGGGAGATTCCGTCCGTTTGTACCGCAGCCATCAGCGCGACCTGAAGGCACGAATCATCGATTGCAACAGCCTTCGCTTTCTGCGAGGCTTCGAGATCCGTCAGTGTGAGAAACCAGACTGCGACGAATCGAATCGCCTCAGATTTGTGTTCAAGAAGCTTCGTGGCGAGGGGGATTGCCTTCACCGCGTCGTCCATCGCAGTGGCCATCAGGGCGCGGAAGACTTCTTCCGGTTCTCCGGATACCAACGCCTTTTTCTGCTCGGCCGGAGATTCGAGCAGCCGCAGCAGCGCTCTGACGTTGTCGCTGAGCACCTTCGTGCTGGCGGAATCCCAGAAAAGACAAAGCCAAATGTTGATGCTTCGCGCGACACTGCTGAAGCGAATCAAATCCTTTTCCACAATTAGTTTCAGCAAACGACGAAACGCGATCGGATGAGCCTGATCTGCATCACTCAGAATGACCTGTCGCAACCCTTCCTGTCGCTGCGCTGCGAGAAGGGTCTTCTCAATCAGTTCCCACCCCGCTTCGCGATTGGCGTGGAGCAATGACTGAATCACGTGCTCGCTGACGACGCCAATGGGGTCTTCTCGGGTCATGATGCGGCACAGGATTTCGAAGACCTCGTCACCGGCCTTGCCTTTACTGCTCATGGCGGCAGCAAGCAACGGAACAACGACACTGGCGTTCCATGAGAATGCGTGCGAGGCCCACCGCGCCATCCACGGCAATGTGATCACCTCGATGTGATAGCTCCTCGTCGCGCGGAGAAAGTACCGCAGCCATTGCAGTCGCGAGGGCAGAGTTGCGGCAGGGTTTGATGGGGCACGAAAGGCTCGACTCGACGTATACGGCACCGACTTGAGAAACTGCCAGGCTGATTCCAGCGCATCGGCAAGCGGATCGCTGATTGTTGCGAAGATCTTTTTTCTGTCGGCCGTTGAGAGTTGATCAAACTTTGTCTGAAGTAACCGAGTCGCCTTCTCCCTTGCCTCTGCCGCTTTCGGATCTTCATCATCCAAATCGGCATTGTCGTCATCGTCTTCAAAATCAAAGACCGCCATTGCGATTGGCACTAACGCCTTGGGAAGTTTCTTGACCGACTTCATTGTCCGCGACGTGCCGTCCTCGTCGGTCTCGCGATCGATGATCCATTGTTCAAGTTGTTTCTCGATTGACTCCGATTTGGCCATCGAAACTCTCCGCAATGAAGTTAGCGTGGCGACGTTCGGGGATGGTTTGCACAAAACCTGACAACGAAACATTCGCCCGTGTGGGTGGTCAAAAAACGAAGACTAGGCATTTCTTAGGTGAAGAGAAAGTGAAACGCTGTTTGGATTCCGAGATCAGCCTCCTGACAGCAAAGTCAGCCGGATGAACGTGATTCGGCTGTCCGCTGTCACGAAAACCTGTTGATCGAGATTCTTCTGTTCGACCTCGTCGATGACCACCATATAGAGCCCGTCCTCGAACGCTTGAAGAGCCGCGGCGACAGCTTGCTCATCGTCGACGGACTGAATTGGGATTTCGCTTTGGCCCATTTGTATTTTGCCTTTGTCCGCGGCCTCCTCAATTTCAGCAGCAGTGAGAACTCGAAGAAATTGTCGATCATGCTGCCGCCTTCGAAATGAATTGACTTCTTCGAGTACAATTCGCTCGATTAACTCTCGAAGAGTCAATCCGCCTTCACCACCGTTGCCATTAGAATTGGGAGGCAACGGAATTGACCAATCGGCAAACAACGGTTTGCGACGCCCAAGAGCTCTGGCAGAAATAAGCATGATGATATCCTTGACCTCGATTTCTGTAGATGCAAATCAAGTCTAAGCCATTGACCGATGCTCGGCGAGTCAGAGACTCATGATCGGTTTGAAAGCGTGGGTCGGGGCGATAAGATCTGTCCTCCAGTTTACAGTTCATGGTTTGGAGTCGCCCATGCCCTACGTCGTCATTTCCGGGCTTGCAGAAGCTGTTGTCGAAGATCCGTTTAGTCAGGACGCTGTGGACGATCCGGAGATTCTTGCATCGCTGCATGGGTTGTCTTCCGAAGAGTCATGCCTTGAAGGCATCGACCTGCGAAAACTGAACGGCGCCGTGACGGGTGGTGGTCGGCTTCGATTCGTGTTTCATGAACCTTCGGGCGAGTTTCGCATTACAACATCATTTGATGTTTCTCGAGATCTATCGGCCGCGGAACGCGCGGTTCTCATTGAAGAAGTCATCAGCCAGTGGAGCGATGGAGCCGGATCGGGCAGCTTCATGAATCATCAGGGAGAAGTCCTTTCGTCGACGCTGGCGATGGCCATTCGAAATGCTCATGGTGAAGACGCCGAGATTGGGGAGATCTTCGTCAATGCCTATCCGATGAGCATCGAACAGAATGTGCAGTTGAAGTTCTTCCCACGCGGAAGTGCGGATGATGAGCTGATTGCCGATCTTCGTCGCGCGGCCGAAGATGGTAATGCAGCGGCGATGATCATGCTGGCTCAGAAGCTCGAACAGGGAGACGGAGTTCCAAAGGATGACGCGGCGGCATTTCAGCTGTTTCGTGAAGCCGCGGATGGCGGGCATCCGTATGCGATTGTCGTGGCAGGCCGGCGACTTCAGCTTGGCGAGGGTTGTGAAAAGGATCTGGCTCTGGCTATTGAGTACTTCCGCAAGGCCGCAGATCAGGATTTTCCGCTCGGATTGCATTGTCTTGGAGAATGCTACCTGAACGGCGAAGGCGTCCCCAAAGACGAGGCTCGTGGACTCTCACTTCTTCAAAAAGGCGCCGACATGGACGATTCCGGCTGCCTCGCCGAACTCGGCGACTGTTACGAAAACGGCCGCGGGACGGCTGTTGATTTGAAGAAGGCTCTGACGCTCTATCAGCGAGCCCTCGACCTTGGCTTCGATGCGGTGGAAGAAGCGATCGAGCGGACGAAGAAGAAGATGGGGTGAATGTGATCGCAACTCATTGTGAAGTTAATTGCATGAGTCGATCTATTGATCCGGCTCTCATTCAGGTTGCTGCGACTCACCGCGGAGCGGTTCAAGAGATTAGCCGGTGGTCAGCGGAGCGCCACCACCGGTAGGCGGTATGCAACTCAGTTGCATCCCGGAGGGATGCCAGAATCATGATTTCTGTCATCCCTTCCGGATGAGTTTCATTTCACAATCCGTGACCGGTCGTGAGCCTGTCGGCGACCACCGGCTAATCTCTCGCATCCTTTCAGGATGAATCACAGGGCGTTTCGGAATCGTCTCGCGAACCCGACGTCCCTTTTCCGTGTCGCGGCGGCATGATTCGTATAACGCAAATTGAAAGCGAGCCTTTCCGATCGGAGCGTTTTTTGAACGCCGGTCGTGGTCAGGGGAATTTCTACGTCGATTTCCTGCCGATACATACAGCCGTTGCAGATGGATTGCCGGATGACCTTGATGCCATCATCGCGACAGCCGACCTTCAGGGACGTGAGACCTTTCAACAGGCAAAGGGCCAACCGCTACGATTGCTTGGTGAAGTGCTTCCGGACGTGCTTGTCCGTGAAATCCTGCCTTCCATCGGCCTGAACGATCCAGAACGAATCGCAGTGCTTCTTGCTGGCGATTTCTACACCGTTCCTGCTTTGGATCGCCGAGGAGGTTCAGGAGACGTAACAAGTGTTTGGATGGCGTTTGCCGAAAACTTCAACTGGGTCGCTGGCGTCGCGGGGAATCACGATTCGTTTGGTACGGACTCGAGGAGCAGGTTGAAGTCGAACGGCAGGATGAGATTCATTGAGCAAGGTACAGTTGAAATCGGCGAATTGAAGATCGGAGGCCTCAGCGGGATCATTGGCGACCCATCACGCCCCTGGCGCCGGGTTGAGGCAGACTTCAATCTTGAGGTGGAAGTCCTGCTCGAATCAGGTTTGGATGCGATCGTCATGCACGACGGGCCTTCAGGGGCACTTGACGGCCAGCGGGGATATGACTCAACGCAAGCGATTTGTGCTGCAGGACGTCCTACTTTGATTGTACGAGGCCACGCTCATTGGGACGATCCATTTTGTGAACTGGCCAATGGCACACAGATACTCAACGTCGAGCAACGAGTTGTGATCGTGCGCCGCTCATAGAATTGTGAACACCGTTGGTATTCATCCTCAACAAGTGATTGTTGAGGATCAACTTCTAAACCCGGTGACGATACGAGATCGAAACTCTTCGACTGTCTCCATGGCAAAATCACTCCACCACAACCGCCCCATCTTTCATCACACAACGAACGACACTTATCGCGCTGCCACTGCGTTCCACCAGCAGCCTCGACAATGGCGCTACGATGAGAGTTTCGAGGGTTCTCTGAAGCGGGCGGGCGCCGTAGCGGGGGTCGTAGCCGGTGCGGGCAAGATGCTGAACAACATCCGCAGTCCATGTGAGCGTTACGCCGCTCTTCTTCAATCCTTCTCGAGCCGCGATGCTGCGGAGTTCTTTCTCGGTGATGTTGAGAATCGACTGCTGCGACAACGGATCGAACGTGATGACTCCGTCGAGTCGATTGAAGAACTCGGGACGGAAGAATTCTCGTACGGCAGCCTCGTGACGAGACGAAGTCGTCGCAACAGCGGAATCTCCGAAGCCAACCTGGCCGGATGAATCGGAACCCAGATTCGATGTCAGCAAAATCACCGTGCTGCGGAACCAGGTGACTCTGCCAAATCGATCGGTCAGTCGGCCTTCATCGAATACGTTCATCAGCACGTCGTAAACCGACGGATGAGCCTTCTCGATCTCATCCAGCAGCAATACCGTGAACGGCTGACGACGGATCTGCTGCAGGAAATCCGATGGTTCCCCGTTCGACTGCATCAACAACCGATCGGCCGCCCACGGTCCGGCATATTCGCTCATGTCGAGTCGAATCATCCGAGGTGCCTCGGGCTTTTGCGCAGCGTCTCTCGATTCATCACTCGACGCGCCGAACAGAAACCTGGATACAGACTTGGCCAGTTCTGTCTTGCCAACGCCGGTCGGACCGCAGAACAGCAGAACGCCAAGTGGTCGGCGAGGATCATTCATGCCGGCTTTGAACTGGATGACCACATCCGCCGCCGCTTCACATGCCGCGGGCTGGCCGATGATCTCTGACTCGAAGTGTCGCAGAACGCCACTCCGAGTCATCGGCAGATCGTCTCGCAGAAACGGTTCCGGCAGACCCGTTCGACGCAGGAATGCTTTCAGTACCGAATCGACGGTCATCGTTCGGTTCTTGCCGCGCGCACTTCGATCCAGATGATCACGCCAGAAGGACACGACTTCGCCGGGCAATGCATGATACGGCTGAAAGCGCTCGAACAATCTGACAGCGTGAGACGACGCGTTGTCCGCCACGGTCAGTCCCGCTGAAGACGAAAAGTGCTGCGCCACATGATCGAGCACCCGTTCGGCTCGCATGGCATCCAACTTCTGCAATGTCACAACCTGAAACAGATCGATCAGCCCAGGCAGCAGACGTCGACACGCATCCAGTTCGGCTGGAGTCACCTCCGCGACCAGCCGCAATTCGCCTCGCTGAAGATACGGAATACAAAACGATGCAATACTGTCCGTGGCTTCGCGGCCTCCCGTTCGAATCAAGTCGAGCAGACTCTCCACACACAGCACACCTTCGATTTCGTTCAACTCGCGAATGACATTTTCCAGTCGTTCTTCCCACTGACCCAGATACTTCATTCCGGAGATCAATCGTCCCGCGCTGGTCTGCCAGAAGCGTCGCTTTGGCTTTCGGAAGATGGAATCTTCATCGGCATTTTCTTCTTCGTTCAGACTTCGCTCCACATGCCGCACGGCTTCACAAAGGACGGTGGTCTTGCCGCTTCCGGACTCACCCACAACCAGCCAGTTGCCTTTGTCTTCCTGCAACTGCTGAGCGAATGCGTGGACTTCCTGATCACGTTCCCACGCACGACCGAACAGGGACCGCACTTTCGAATCACCCAGCGGATCAGCGATGCGTTCGAGCTGCTCTGTCGCGAGTTTGAGTCGCTCGAACTTGCGATCGGCATTGATCCCAACGAATACGTCTTCGAGGAAGACTTCTTCCGGCGGAACAAACCGTGACAACTGACGTGGCGTTTGTCCTTCGAACCAGCGTTGAACCATCTGAGGAATTACGGTCTTGATGTCATCGTGTTCGCTCAGATGCAGACGCAGTCCGATCGTCGGCAGCGATGCCATGCGAGGCCCGCCGGTTTGTCGACCGATGACGCAGTGGACTCGCATGTCGATGGGCTGAGCAATCGGAAACCTGCGACCGTTTGTGGAGTCCTGATACTCGGGCCGCACCGGCACTTTGAATTGCATCAGTTCCGGATCTTTCAGGTCCGGAGGATCTCGCCAGGGTTCTTCGCGATACTGCCAGTCGAGCAGACTTCTCAGTTGCTCCAACGCGTCCTTCACATTCGCCGCCACCGCCGCGCGCTCGTGCTGTTCCACCAGACTGGCCGTGTAAACGCCAGCGGAGTTCTTCCAGATCAAGACAGGGCAACGAAAAGTGGGCATAGGGAGTGTGGGTTTGAGGTGTGAAGTTTTCGGTTTTCGGATGGAGGCCAGTCCGAGCATTTGTCTCCTGCTGGCTTGCCCGGCAGGAACAAAAGTTTTTGCCTCGTTACGGGGCTCCAGCCTCGTAACGCGCTGCCTGCGAGGCTCCTGCCTCGCGTGTTGGAGGCCGGAGCCTCCGGACAGTGCGTTCCAGGGCTGGAGCCCCGGAACGAGTATTTCCCGCTGGCGGAGCGTCGGGTTTACGGTACATCCATTTTCTCCCATGCGAAGCGGCGAAGGATGTCGACCGTCGGCCAGAGCAGTTTCGGGCGAGGTGCGTTTGAGTTCTCAAACCACATCGGACGAACGATCACTTCAGGAGCGGCCACCAATGCTTCGTGGACACACAACAGACTTGGCGTGACGGAAAACTCCGGTTCAGTCAGATGATATCCACACTCCAGCGCGGCGTAGTCCCGAGCCAGCATGCCGCGAACACTGAGGCCGCGAGTCCGAGCATCGTCGAAGTCGTCATGTAGTTCGGTCTCCAGCCCCAGCTCATCGCTCCACGTTTCACGAAGCCGTTCGATGTAAGGTTCCATGAATCGCAGTCCGGCGAGATCCAGACAGGACATTCGCAACTGAACATACTCGTCCATGCGAGAGAGTTCCGCCTTTGCGACTTTGCAGACCCAGCGGCATCGAGCGATCAGGTCCATCGGTTCATCATGAAGATTGACATCGCGAGGCGGACCAGCGAAACGAGTCTCCACGAAATCATCGATTTCATCATCCGCCGCATCGCGACTAACCTGATTTCCGTGTGACGGCCCTTTACGACGAATCACAAGCCCCTTCGCCGTTCGACCGGGACGCGACACGACGGCTCCCGAAGCGGCATGTTGTCGAGCGGCAAATGCCAGACGGATTTCTTCATGCCACTGTTTGAGCCGCCGAGTCTCATCCTGCACCAGCAGATAACGCGACTGAGCATGAGACAAGCGTCCCGACTGAAAGGTACCCGCGGGCTTCAAGTCGGGAAGCTGTTCGTCCAGAGTTCGCAGCATTTGTTCGCATCGAGCGAGAACGGATTCAACATCTTGATCTGATTCCGTCTTGGCCAGAACGAACAATGGGCAAGCCGCGAGCGACCGGATTGAAACTGACAGCTTCTTTTCTGCTCGGTCGATGTCGATCAGCATGATTGGATTCATCTGACCGGCCGCCCCGGCGAGTGGCTGGGCGTCAGCCCTCCGAGCATCAAGCGCATCTTCTTTCGCGGCAGAATTCTGACCTGCCGAAGAATCCCTTTGCGCTGCACTCGGGTCAGCGCTCAGGGGAACCACACTCGGAGGGCTGACGCCCTGCCGCTCGCCGGATGCGCTAACGGACGGACTGCCCTGCTCTGCCAGAAACGCGGCGATCGGACGAGTCAGCTCCTTCTCAATGGCCCGCTTTAGTGCGCGGGCACCAAGGACCGGGTTATAGCCCTGATCGATCACCCATTCGATCGCCTGCGGAGTCGCATTCAGCACGCATTGACGTCGCACGAGGCCATCGCGATGCAGGACGTCGGTCATCAGATGACGAGCGATGATCGTCATGTCATCGCGAGAGAGTCGATCAAACGGGATGACTCGATCCAGGCGGTTGAAGAACTCCGGTCGGAAGAAATTCTCCGCCGCGCGGATGGCCGTGCTTGCACCCTGCGACGACACGCCGCCAAATCCGAGACCACTCTCCATCCGCTGAGTTCCCAGGTTCGAAGTCAGCACGATGATGGTGTTTGAAAAGTCGGTCGTGCGTCCGCGAGCATCCGTGAGTCGCCCTTCTCCCAGAACCTGCAGCAGCAGATCGAACACATCCGGATGACCCTTTTCGATTTCGTCGAACAACAGCACCGCGAAAGGTTGTCGCCGCACGGCCGCTGTCAGCAATCCTTCCGGCTGCGCGAACGTGCCGACCAGTTGAGGCACCGCATTCGGGGACACGTATTCATTCATGTCGAATCGCAGAAGTCGATCCGAGCTGCCGAACAAGTAGTTCGCGAGCGACTTGGCGAATTCCGTCTTGCCAACACCCGTCGGCCCAAGCAACAGCATGGATGCAACCGGCCGTGTCGGATCATTCAATCGGGCTCGCGCGATACTGATGATATCGACCGCGGCTTTGACGGCATCAGGCTGGCCGACGAATCGATCCCGTAGACGCTCTTCGATCTCGTTCGATGTCAGTGTCGTGCGCTGGTCGAGAAACGATCGAGGCAACCCGGACTGCTGATGAAACGCCTCCAACACTCGATCACGGCTGATCTGCCCCGCCGCGTGACTCGAGCCATGTCGGTCGGTAACAACAACGGCCCGACTTGAGCGAGTCTCGCTATCGGACGTTGTATCGCCAGCAGCCTTCACGGCGAGTCGTTTCATGAACACAGCCGCTTTGCCGGGAAACGCAACATCCCGAGCGTACCGTCTCTGAAGATCCACAACCGCGGGCAGCGCATCAATACTAAATCGAACCCCGTGACGAAGCTCGAGTTGTCGTTGCAGGCCAAACAGCACCTTCAGGTTGTCATCGCCCGTCAGTTCGTCGACACGGATGATGTGAAACTGATCAGCAAACGATCGATCTTTCTCCCGAAGAACTCGCAGTTCCTCCGGAGTCATCTCTGCGACGACTCGCACTTTGCGTTGTTCCAGAACGGTTCGAAGCAGCGCGGCCACATTGAGCGTCGACTGGCTCGTGACTCCGGCCTGAAACAAGCCCAGCAGGTCATCGAAGTACAGCGTGAGTTCTCGCTGCGCGGCGTGTTTGATGATCGCGTGAAACCGAGACTCCCACTGGCCAACATACGACATGCCGGAAATCAATCGCTGAGGTGACAACAACCAGACGGCTTCTTTGTCGCGATGCGGATTTCCCACCTGAGCCACATGACGAAAGACATACTCGTGCAGGATCGCGGTCTTGCCAGCCTGTCGATTTCCGAGCAGCAATACAGGCCGACGATCGCTGGCCCTGAGCAAACGTGTGAGTTCTGCAACTTCCAGATCTCGCAGATGGACGCGACTGAGGTCGTGTGGATACTGATGGTTCAGGCACCGTCCGACTCGATAGAGTTCTGATTCGCCATCCATCTGTTCGACGGAGCCCAGAAACGCGAACAGGAAATCCTTCTTCTTCTCACGAACACGCGGCGGGTTGATGCGAAACTCAATGTCCGAAACCCACGCGCTGCCCTTGAGTGAATATCGATCGAGCTGTTCGACGTCTCCCGAATTGCCATCCTTGACCTGCTTTTTCAGGTGTTCGGTGATCGCTTCGGCCAGACGTTCTTCTGGATTCTGTTCCGGCAAAACTTCAAACCACACGTCCGGAAACGACGGAGTGAACGCGACCGTGCGATCGAAGCGTTTCATCATGATGAGCAGCAGCTTCAGACGAGCCGACTGCTTAGCGACTTCGATACGGATCTCGCAACGTCGTGTTTCTGTTTCCGGGTTGAATGTCCACGCGGCAAGAGCACCGTGTCGCTGGACTTTGCCGAGTTCAACGAGCATCTCGCGAACTTTATGGGTCAGCTTGTTCAGCGCCGCCTGAAGGATCGGCGATGTCATCACCGGCGCATCAAAGAACAACGGCCGAACGACATACTCCGGCGGCTTGCCCGGCACTGTCGCGGCTGCTGTTTCAATGTAAACGGGGATAGTGAGATCCATGAGGGAATGACCAATGACTAATCAATGTAGAACGATTGTCCCAATCGTTCACTGCTCATGACGGGGCTCCAGCCTCGACACGCGCTGCCTTCGAGGCTCCTGCCTCGCAAGCTGGAGGCTGGAGCCTCCGAGCGGTGCGTTCCAGGGCTGGAGCCTCGGAACGAGTCCAGGAGCAGTTGAGACAACTGCTATACAATTCTTCTACCCAATCATCCTTTCGGCAATCTTCACATCCCTTCGAGCCAACAGCGGACCGAGGTCGTGAGACAGATTGCCTTCCAGCAACTCGGTGTATTCCGACAGAAACTCATCCGTCATGCGTTTGCGAACATAGTCGTAATCTCGACAACGTTCCGTCAGAGCCACCGCGCCGCGGCGTTCGATGCCAAAGGGTGGCAGGTAAGAATCGATCGCCGGCAGTCCGGTAAAGACATGCACTTCCGGCTTTCTGTTCGCGAAATGAAAACGATGAACGCCCTCTTCTCGAGCCAAACGATTGAAGATCCGTTCGCCTTTCAGATCCAGAAACAACCCAAACACTCCGTCGAGACTCTCCGACAGGAACTTCTTCGGCTCCTGAACCTCGCGACGAAGCAAAATCGGAATGGGATCACTCTTCTCCGCTTCCGCCTTGTCAATCAACTGCCACGTCGATGGCTCTGTGCTCTTGGGTGGAGGCGGGATCTCCTTCCACATCAGAGTTTCCAGTGTCCACTGCTCTTCCAGCAACACCGTGCGCTTTGTGCCTGACGAAACAAACTGCCAGAGTCGAGATGTGACGTCAAGAGCCTGCGTGATTCGATAATAGGCCTGAGCCAGTTGCTGCATCGCGGCCGCGTCGTCGGAAACCAATAGCATCCGAATGCGATTGGGATCTTCCGTTTGCAGATCCATCAGATCCAGCAAGTGTTCCGTCAGTTGTTCACCGCTTCTGGCGATGAACGTTCGCAGGGCCGTGGCCGATTCCAGCGGTGGTGCATCCGTCGCATAGAGAGCCATCAACGCACCGTCTTCTTTTTCGACGATGGACTGAAGGAACTGATCGTAATTCGACACCCACTTTCGCTGCTGGTCCAGCTCATGCCGAAGCTGCATCATGTGAGATGACTGCTTTGGATTCTTGTTCCAGCGACGCTCTGTCCGCTCCAGTCGGAAGACTTTGTTTTCGAGGCTCAGCATGATGGGGCTGATTTTCAGTTTCTGCACACGGGATCGCAGATGCTGCAACTGAGTCACCAGTTCCAGTTGATTCGCATCCGCCCCCAGCGACGTCATCACGCGTCCCGCCGCATCCGACTGTGCTTTGACCGTGTGAATAAGTCGACGGTTCTTGCTGCCGGATTCACGCGATGACGCTTCTTCGACGCGACACTCCGCGGTCAGAACAGTCTCTGCGGCGTACTGATTGAATCGCTCCGACAACGGAGCCAGCACATCGCGTTCCATGACTCGCTTCAACGATCGCGCGCCGTAGCGAGGTTCGAAGCCGTGCTCCAGCAGATAGTCGACGACATCTTCGCCAACGGTCAGAGTGACTCGACGATACTTCAAGCCGTCACGCTGCCGAATCAACTCCAGCTGACGCTTCACAACTTTGCGAGCCGTCTCCTGATCCAGCGGCGCGAACGGGACGATGCGATCGATGCGGTTAAACATTTCCGGCCGCACGAAGCCTCGCACAGCTTTTTCAAAGTGATCACGAGCCATCGCGACGTCGGCCTGAGTCATCCCAAAGCCAACGGAACCGCGAGCAAACGTCGATGCGCCGAGGTTCGAAGTCATGATAATGATGCAGTTGCGGAAGTCCGCGACTCGACCGGCCGCGTCGGTCAATCGTCCTTCGCCAAGAACCTGAAGCAGCAAATCGAACAGCGAGTCATGAGCCTTCTCAAACTCATCCAGCAGCACCACCGCAAAAGGCTGCTCGCGAACCCGCGCGGTCAGCACGCCTTCGGACGTCGCCGATCCGCCAATTAACCGCTGCACGGCATACGGATCGGCGTATTCGCTCATGTCGATGCGAATCATTCGCGAATCCGCGGAGCCCGCCGCGCCGAACATGTATTCCGCCAGCGTCTTGGCCATTTCGGTCTTGCCGACGCCGGTCGGGCCGATAAACAAAAAGCTGGCGAGCGGCCGATGTTCGCGATTCAATTGAGCCTTCAAAGTGGCCAGCAGATTGACGATCAAAGTCACCGATTCCGGCTGCCCGATGACTCGACTGGAGAACCAGCATTCTGCCGCTTCGAGATCCAGACGGACTCGATCATCCAGCATCCACATCGGCAGTCCGGTTTCTCGCGAGAACGCCGCCGCGACGTCCTGAGCGGAGATGACCGGGGCATCGGACATCGTCACATCCATCGGTCGCCTGGTCTCGTCTGCTGATGGGGTTGATTCCAGCGGCAACCCGGTGATCGATCCATCAATCCAATGTTTGCCCTTTCGGTTCGCGCTGATGTCTCGCCGCAGGTTCTGCAGAAATCGAATCGGCCTCGCGGGAAACGCGGAGTACGTTGCGAACCGACGATGCAGACGTTCGATTTCGTCGATGGCCTCCGGGGAAAACAACTGCGACGTGGACGACCAGCCGGTGCGGGCGACCTGAGTCAGAATCCGAACTCGATCCGGCTGAGGCGGCTCTTCGATTTGCAACTGCACGAAGGCTCGCAGCAGAGCCACATCCTGCCGTTCGATCAGGGAGAGTTGTTCGGGCGTGCATTCGGCGACAATCAGAATCTCGCCGCGCGCGATCGCCGGGCGAAGATAGGAGGCCATGCCCTGAGTCTGGCATTCGCTGCGTCCGACTTCCATCAGTTCCATCAGCGAGCCAACATGCAGAATGATGTTGTCGCGGACCATCTGTTTGCGGATCGCTTCGCAGCGTTCCTGCCACATGCCGAAGCCGGTCATGCCGGAGACCATCCGCGAACCGCTCGTCGCGCGGAACTTCCAGCCGCTCAGCCCCAGATCCGAACTGCGCCGGATCATCTCTTTCAGCACGGCCGTCTTGCCAACACCCGATGGTCCCACCAGAAGAACGCTCCGCGCCATTCGGCCGCCAAGAATGTCGGCGAGTTGACGAACCTGATCGTCTCGATACCACGCCTGAACATCCGTCAGACCAAGGACCACGTCACTGATTTTCTCCAGATCCTTTCCTTCGTTCGGATCGGGCTTGCGTTCGTCCTGAATCTGCCGTTTCGGTGGAATGACGAAGTGCTCAATCGTCGTTGTGTGGACGGACACATCTTCACACCGAGACTGCCAGCAGAGTGCCTTGAGCGATCGAGTTGTCTTCTCACGATACAGCGTCATGCGAACCTGATCTTCAATCAGCTTCGGCAGATCATCCGCTTTGTTCGCCAGCACTTCGATGCCGAGCGATGGGATGTACACAATCGCCATGTCCTGCGCCTGCTGCCATTTCACGGCGGGCAATTTGAGTGACACGGGCTCGCGCCAGATGCGATTGGGTTCCGCGGGCTCGACCTGAACCTCAACACGCATCGGTTCAACATCGCCTGCCAGGATGCACTGCGAGAGATTGGCGTTTGGAACATGCGACAACAGCGACAGCACGTTCTCAGCGACAAGGTTTTTGACCTCATCGGTCACATGATCGAGACAAGTCACGTCCGGAAAGAACAACGCCTCGCCGAGCTGACAGGGATTGTCATCTTCGAACTGCTGCAGGAGGACATGAAGTTTGATGTCGATCTGTGGCATAGGGAGAATGTGGCAGATGTGAGCGGGCGTGACAACGCAGAGGGGCTCGTCAGAAACCGCGAATGGACGCAAATTGACGCGAATAACGCAGCGGCCAAAAGTGAACCTGGAACTCAGGCGAGCGGCCGGTGTAAACCGGCCGGTGCCTTTGATCCAGGTTCACGTCACACGCTCAGGTCATTCTTTCCTACGCCGCTGGCTCCGTCCGTGTGTTTGATCGACCAGGAGAAGATCAAACCGTGGACATTGAAGAATCGCGAACTTCTGAGCCAGCAGCTTCGTCGGGATGAAAATCGTCCTGATTCGCGTTCATCGGCGTCCATTCGCGGTTCTTCCATGTGTTGGGTTGAATGTCGTGTCGTTTCCCGAATTCGTCTGAACAACGGAGACAAGAATGATCTCGGACACCGGCCGCTGCTCGGCGGTTCGCTTGCGTGCTGGTCGTTCAATACAACATCCACGGACGCGCTCGGTCCCACCACGCGGCGGCATCGAGTTCGCCGAGGAAGCTGAGTTCGCAAATGTCGAGCGGACTGTCCTGATCGAGCATGCGGCGGAGCAGATCGCTGCCGAAGAGGATGTCGATCGGCGGGCGGATGTATTCGTATTCGTAGGGAGGCGAAAGCCACTTCAGTTGTGAGCCCGGCAGGTGGCGGATTGCGTTAAGCATCTGCAGAGTGAGCCGAAACGACCGGACAGAATCGGCATCCGTCACATGAATCAAAAGGCCGCCACAGGTTTCGCCCTGGTACTTGTCAAACGTCGGACGAAAGCGGATGGGCTGCAGTTTGAGCCCCGGAAACGTCACTCCGCTGCGATCGAGTGATTGCAGCAGTTCCTCCGGATCCAGCCACGGCGCTCCGAAGATGCGAAACGGTAACGTTGTGCCGCGACCTTCGGACAGATTTGTTCCCTCGAGCATCACCTGTCCGGGATACACAACTGACGTGTCGAAGTCCGGCATGTTGGGAGATGGCAGAACCCACGATCGCTCGGTCTGTGGCCAGAGCATCGATCGGGCCCAACCGGTCATCGATACAACGTGAAGTTCGCAACCGACTCCGAGTTCGGCGTTCAGCAAACGAGCCAGCTCGCCGATCGTCAGACCATGCCGCATCGGAATCGCCGCGTTGCCCACGAAGCTCTCGAAGCCCGATGTGATCAACGGGCCTTCGACAGTAACTCCGCCGATAGGATTGGGACGGTCAAGAATGATGACTCGTCGCTGGAACTCCGCCGCGGCTCTCATGCATTCGAGCATCGTCCAGATGAACGTGTAAACCCGAGTCCCCACGTCCTGAAGATCAATCAGCAGCGTGTCGACGTTCTGAAGAGACTCTTTCGATGGTCGTCGCGTGTCGGAATACAGGCTGACAACAGGCAGTCCGAGCGGCTTGTAGACGGCATTTGGCGATTCGATCATGTTCGCCTGCTGCTCGCCCCAGAACCCGTGTTGCGGCGAGAACAGCGTTGTCAGTTGATTCGGAAACGTCTCGGCAATCACATCGCAGGCATATCGAAAGTTCGAATCCACGGACGCCTGATTCATCACCAGTCCCAGCCGCTGACCAGCGACAAGGTCTCGATGGGAGTCGATCAGGTTTTCAAGTCCGATGCGGATCTGGTTCATGCAACGTTTGTCTGTTGGAGATTTGACACTTGAAATTTGAAATTTCAGATTTGAAATCAGAAACGGGTCGGATCGCGTTCTGATTCAGTCGCATGATAAGTGAAGGACAGATTCTCCAGCAGATTCAGGAAGGCCAGCAGATGAGAGCGATTTTTTATTCATCTTGAATCTGCTGGCCTCTCTGAATCTGCTGGAGTTCTTCTTTCCTCAAGCATCAGGACAAGGGCTCGGAGCTGCCCTGGGGAAACAACCTTGCAACCGTTTCCCCTGCAGCGAACGTCGTTGACGATCCAATCAACGCCAGCCATGGCCACGCGACCGCCCATTCCTTTGGCAACCCGAACTGCACAATCAGCAACACGACGAGTCCAGCCGAAGCACCGATCAAAGACGCTGGCTGTCCGGCTCGCTTCGAGACGACGCCAAGAAGAAAAATGCCAAGCAAAATGCCGGCGGAGAATCCAGCAATCGTCAGTGCATTATCAACAACGGCCTTGCTGAGCTGAATTGCCCAAATGCCGACGCCGACCTGAAGAACTCCGAACGCCACGGTCAGCGATTTTGAAATCGTCAACTGCTGAGCCTCTGTCGGTTTGACTCGACTGAGTGGCACCCAGAAGTCATTCAGCACAGCCGAAGCAGAAGCGTTCAGCGAACTGGACAGTGTCGACATCGCGGCCGAAAGGACTGCAGCGAGCATCAGTCCGATCAGGCCATAGTTCTTTGGAAAGTGCTGCACGATGAACTGGACGAAGATCTGGTCCGGTCTCTCCGCGGGCACATTGCCTCCCTGAGAATAGAAGCAGGCCAGTTCGACTCCGATAAACAGAAACAACGCGAACTGCAAAAGCACAACGATCCCGCTGCTGAACACCGCTTTGCCAGCATCTTTTTGGTCCTTCGCACTCAGGTAACGCTGAACCATCATGTGGTCTGTGCCGTGAGTTCCGATCGTCAGAACGGCTCCGCCGATTAAGCCAGCCCAGAAGGTGTAGGGGTTGTTGAGCTGAAACTGAAAGTCAAACGGATAGAGCTTGTTGTTCGCGCTGGCGAAGGTCCAGATACTGTCCCAGTGGCCCGGAATTCGATCGGCGATAACAAAGACCGCGGCGATGCCTCCCAGCATGTAGATTACGAACTGAATGCAATCGTTCCAGACGACAGATCGCAAGCCACCGATGACCGTATAGATTACCGTGACGACGCCCATGACAATCACGCTCACCGCGAAGTTCCAGCCGAGCAGCGTCTGGATCACAATCCCGGCCAGGAACAGTCTCAATCCATCGCCGAGGTTTCGCGTCACAAGAAACAATAGCGAGGATGCTCGACGAGTCGTGGTGCCGAATCGCTTCTCCAACACTTCATAGGCAGTGAACAGAGAACCCTGAAAGTAGCGAGGAAGGAGTACCGCAACAACGAACGCGCGACCAACAATGTAGCCAAAGGCCAACTGGAGAAACTTCATTCCTGTCGGGCCGAACGCGATTCCCGGCACGCTCAGCACCGTGGCTGTGCTGGTCTCCGTGGCAACGATGGAACCAAGAATCGCCCACCATGGTAGCGAACGCCCACCAAGCAGATACTCATCGGCACTCGTCGTGCCCTTCCCCGCGCGGATGCCGACGATGATTGACGACAACAGCAGGAACATCAGCACCAACTGATCAATAACGCCCAGCTCAGCGAACACTTAGTGGTCCCTTGGTTTGCTCTTCTGTCTCATTGTGTTTCCGTAGGATGGGCATTCCTGCCCGTCGTCAGGTTGCAGCGAGTGCTATGTCAAACATGTTGTGATGGATGTAGGCCGGACCGAGCGGAGCGAGTTCCGGCATCGCCATGAGCCACTCAGCTGCCGGAACTCGCTGTCGCTCGGTCCGGCCTACCAGGTCTGTCTCATTGTGTTTCCGTCGGATGGGCATTCCTGCCCGTCGAGTTCGCTGTCACGTGAAGCAGTCGGACAAGAATGTCCAACCTACAACCCAGCCAGCCGTTCTTCTGCATCGCCGAACCATGGTAACTGAACCCCCATTCGATCCATCAGCGACAGATACAGACTGCACAACTTGCGATTGTCATCACCTTTATCAGCGTAATCGAGGACTCGTCCGGTTTCGAGCGTTCCGCCGAGTCCACCGACCAGCAGCAGCGGAACCTTCGTCGAATCGTGGCGGCTTCCGGACCACATGTTGGAGATGAACATCAGGCAACTGTTGTCCAGCACCGTGCCCTGCCCTTCCGGCATGGATTCCAGCTTCATGGCGAGATTCGCCAACTGGCTGACGTAGTATCGCGACACGCGTTCGTAGTCGTCGGACAAATCATCATGCGATGCGGGATGATGAGCCGTTCGAACGTCGAGGAACGGATAGAACAAGCCGGACAGGTCACGGCACAGCAACAGCGTGGCAACTCGAGTTCGATCGGTCTGAAACGCGATGGCAATGAGATCAGTCATCAGCCGCATGTGATCGCGAATGTCTTCCGGCAGGCCGTTGTCCGGTCGAGGCATCAATTCGGCGATTGATCCTCGCTTCTGAGCATTCTGATCGGCCTTGCTCTTGTCGTCCCGAGTTTTCTCAATTCGCTTTTCAACTTCACGAACGCTGGTCAGATACTCATCCAGCTTCGCCTGATCCGCTTCACTGATTTGTCGACGCAGAAACGACGCATGTTCCGACACGCGATCGAGCAGACTTTGCATCCGTCGACTGCCGTGATTGTCGAACAGACTATCAAACGCGAGCGACGGATACACTTCCATCGGCACCGGTGAGTTTGCATCTCGCCACGAAATGTGCGAGCTGTACGCCATCGAGAAGTTGGTCTCGTGATAGCCAGTGATCGGCTGTTCGCAGCCCAGCACAAGACTCGGCTGAGGCGAATCGGCTCCGATGCGATCCGCCAAAACCTGATCAAGGCTGACTCCGCCTTTCAACACGGCACCCTTCTGCAGCGATGCGCCGGAGAGGATGTTGCCGGTTTGCCCGGGATGAATGCCGACTCCCGTTGCGTTACGATTGAACAGCCCGTTGATGACGTTGAGCTTCTTCTGGACGGGAGTGAGCTGTTCAAGCGTCCGGCTGAGTTCCATCTCATCGCCAGCACCTTTCGCCCACCAGTGCTCTCCGTTGATCCCGTTACCCATGAACAGCGTGGCAAAGCGCTTTGGCAGCGATGGTGTTTCTCCAACGCTTTCGTCTCCAAACGACGCCACCGATTCCATCCACGGCAACGCCATCGTCACGCCCGTGCCGAGGAGAAACGTTCGGCGTTTTGAGTTTGCAGCTCGCATGATGCTTCTTCGTCTATCGAAAGCTGTCCCGATGAAATGAAGTTCTATGCAATGTACCAACGGTCATCCAGCAGATTCAGGGAGGCCAGCAGATTTTTTTCTGGCTCCTGCGTTTATCTGCTGGGCTCCCTGAATCTGCTGGAGAATTGCTTTTTTTGTGAGGGATGCGAGTACGTCGTCGAGTAGCCCGAAGTGATTGGGCGGATAAAAGACAACCCTTGGCAAACCGCACAGCGCACGCTGTGGCTCGCAAGGAGAGAGCGGGAGATCATCGTCCCGCCCGTGCCTTAGTTTAGCTGGTGACGTGCTCTGGCCTGAAGCATGGTGACGAAGTGAAATGCCGATAGGTATTCGTCATACTCGGCCTTTTGCTCTTCTGAAAGGCGGCCACGATTTGCAAGATCGGCAAGCTCATCGATTCGCTCTTGCACATCTGCTTCGGCTCGCAAATTGACGATTCGCTCAGCCACTTCTCGTGAGAGGCAATCGGCGAGCGGATCCACAATTCGGTTCAGAAGGTTGGTAGCCATGCCATGCAGTTTACATGAAGCTGACAGGATTGCGACAGTTTCTTTTTTTACGGCACCAGTGAGCCCAATTTCACGCGGCGAATCTTACCGAGTGATACAAGCACAACGCTACCGCGGAAGCGTCGGCGACGTCGTTTGGTTCGGGAAGTTTCAGCAGTTTCAATTCCGCCTTGATCGCGTGCTGCATCTGTTCTTTGGGAGCTTTTCCGCTACCGGTCAGCAGTTTCTTGACCTCAGCAGGCGTGTAATGAATGACAGGGATTTTGGCGTCGGCAATCATCATCAAAATCGCTCCGCGAGCGTGAGCCAGCATCAGGGACGACTTCACATTGCGGGGATTCGAAAACACTTTTTCCAGCGCGATGATTTCAGGCTTGAGTTCATCCAGAACCTCGCGAAGTCCGCAACCGATCTCGTGGACTCGCTGATGCAGGCTCAGTTTCTGCGTGGACTGAATCACGCCACCTTCTCGCAGAACCGGACCGCGCGGTGTGCGCTCGATCAGCGCGTAGCCGGTTCGATTCAGTCCTGGGTCGATGCCAAGATATCGAGTCTGCGCGGCCATGTGATTCTGAGCCCGAAGGTTGTAGATCATGTTCGCTTCCGTGCGATGAGGATGATTCATTTCTGAGCCTGAGGCGCTAGCCGATCTTACCTTCAATCGGCTAGCGCCTCAGGCTCAGGTTGGAAGAACTTTACGACGCGTCACGTGTCACCAGAACGACCACGTCCGCCGCGATCGATTCGCCTCGTCCAACGGGGCCGACCTTTTCGCCTGACTTGGCTTTGACGTTGACCTGCGGCATCGCGACCTGCAGCAGTTCCGCAAGACGTTTTCGAATGATCGGCTTCCATGATCCCATTCGAGGCCGTTCTGCATGGATCGTACAATCCAGATTGATGATCCTCCAGCCCTGCTCCATGATGCTCGCCAGCACCCGAGCCAGCAGTTTCGTCGAATCCGCCCCGCGCCATTCTTCGCTGGTGTTCGGAAACCATTCGCCGATATCGCCCTGCCCTGTGGCACCCAGCAATGCATCGATCACGGCGTGAAGAAGCACATCGGCGTCGCTGTGACCATCGAGACCGAAGTCGGCGTCAGTGACGTGAACGCCACCAATGATCAGTGGTCGGCCGCTGATCGTGCGATGAGTGTCGTGGCCTTCGCCGATACGTAGTTCTTCGTTCGCCATCAATTGCAGTCCTGACTCAGCCCTTCGATGCTCGGGCTCAGACGTTGTGAAACAGACAGAGGCAATTGCCTCTACCAGCATGGTAGCCGATTTCCGTCATCGACGGAGCGCGCGAGGGAATTCGCGCCGTCTGGGGCTCACAGTGAAGCGAGGTCTGCAGTAAGGTGTGATGCGACGGTCGGCAGTGACGCGACAGACGCAGTTCCTGCCGATTGCTGATGAGTACTGCGAGCGTCATTTGGCCTGATTGAGACTTGGTTTGCCCGGTTTCTCCAGTCCTCCAAACCTCCCGTTGACTCCGAATCGCGATTGGACATAGCCTCCCCACCATCGTTTTCGTGGAATTTGGAGGACCACCCAAAATTCTGCGATTGTCCGAGCAGATGTTTGTCCCCACGTCGACTTTCTCAATCCATTTTTATGACGCGATTCAGTCTGATGGCTTCCACCATCGTGACGGCAGCAGCATTGCTGATTCTGCCGGGCTGTGAATTGCTGCGCAGAAACGGTAACGATGGGGCATCGGCGATGAGCATGCTGCCGTGGAAATCGGATGCCGCGAAAACCATCAACGAAGAAGCTCCGGTTCTTCGCATGGCACGATTGGAAGCAACGATCGCGATCCGTCCGCCGAATGATGCCAGGATCCGCCGACTCGTCTGGGAAGAGTTGGACGAGAGCGGCATCATGGCGCCCGATCTTCGTTCGCAGCTCAACAAAAATGGTTTTCGAGTCGGCGTTGCAGCGAATTCGTCACCGTGGGCTTTGCAGAGTTTGGCTCAAGACGCCATGGCGGCGCGCCGCAAAGACGATATTCAAACCGCACCCAACATGATGCAGTCGGGAATTGGCGGCTCGACCTTTAGTTTGATTCAGGGGGGCAAGAGCTTCATCGAGATCCAGACGGAGTTGAATTCGCTCAAGCTTCCGCTCAATCAGATTCCAGAACTGGCCAGCCTTCGAGATCGGTCGGATCTGAAATGTACTTTTGAAGTAACGGTTCCTGAGTTGAATGACGAGTGGGTCATGTTGAATCTAATTCCACAGATTCATTCGGGCACATTATCGCAACGCCTGAGTGTGGATGGGCCTTCTGAACAGTTGCCAGTTCGTCAGAACATGTTGCCGCTGTATGAGCATCAGTTCAATGTGAAGCTGCTGTCCGGGGAAGTTGCCGTTCTGGGACTCCACGATTCGGGCAAGTGGAATCTCGGGCGTTTGTTCTTTCAGCCGGAGTCCGGAAGTACTGCGTCTGAGAAGATTTTGATGCTCCGCATGGTGGCCATCGACAAAGTTCAGGGCAAGAGTGATCCGTCGTTTCGACTGAATGCGTATGGCAAATAGCAAAGATCGAAGCTCGCTCGAAGGTGCAGAAACAGATGCGCCGAAATCTGATGATTTCGCAACGGCGCTGCGACGACGAGACCTGACGAATCCACTGCTGCACATTGTTTTGTACCAGCCGGAGATTCCTCAGAACACCGGCAACATCGGCCGTACCTGCGTGGCGATTGGGGCCAAGCTGTGGATGGTGCGACCGCTGGGATTCAAGGTCGACGACAAATCCCTTCGACGAGCCGGCATGGATTACTGGCAGCATCTGGACTGGGAAGTGGTCGACTCGTTCGACGACGTTCAAAAACGCTTGCCCGAGTCTCAAATCTGGTGCCTGACAAAAACGGCGACTCGGCTTGTCTGGGACGCGACGTTTCGACGCGGCGATATTCTGTTATTCGGAAGTGAATCCCGCGGCCTGCCGGCATCGATTCTTCAGGAAAAGCCCGTTCGCAATCTCAAGCTGCCGATGAGCGAACTCGTTCGCAGCTTGAATCTCGCTAGTACCGCGAATACCGTGGCGTATGAAGCAGTTCGACAATTCGGCGGTCTGGATTTTCCAGTGTAGAACGATTGTCCCAATCGTTCATAAGCATGCACGGCAAACGCTCAACTTGTTCGAAGGCTCCTGTCCAGGAACACACTGCCGGCGAGGCTCCAGCATCGCGGTCGTGCCAATGCAGACGATTGTCCCAATCGTTCACGAGTCGTTACTTCAACGACCCAAAATGAGCCCGAGGCGTTAGCTGATCTCCAAAGTAGATCGCCGATTCCAGGTGCTTATGGGCAGTTGGGACAACTGCTCTATAATGCTGTCGAGGCTGGAGCCTCCGGGCGGTGCGTTCCAGGGCTGGAGCCCCGGAACGAGAGCCTGAATTACACCGTCACACTAATTGTTGTCGATTGTGCGACCCAGCGGCCGCCTTCGAGGCTGGAGAGGATCGTTTGGTCGCCGCCTTTGCGGTGAGCTTCATCCATGCATCGATCGGCTTCGCGGATCAGCATCTCGGATCGAACCGGCGGGCCGGCTTGAGGAGCATAGAAGACGGCTCCGATGCTGCAGGTGACAGGTTCATCACCGTTGTTGATCGAAAGCACCTTTCGGATCTGAACTCGAATTTGATCCGCCAGCAGAGCCAGCATGTCGAGGTTCACGTCCTTCAGCGTAATGACAAACTCATCGCCGCCGAAGCGAACGACGGAATCCGTCAGACGAACGCACTGGCGAAGAATCTCGGTCGCCTTTTGCAACATCGCGTCGCCGGCCTGGTGTCCGATTTTCTCATTGATCTGCTTGAAGTGATCGAGGTCGACGTACAACACTCCGATCGGCACGGAATGCTGATGAGCCTGATCGACAACGGATGACAGAGCGGGATCCAGCCATGCTCGGTTAAACGCGCCGGTCAGTGGATCACGCCACTGAGCATCGCGGTCGGCGCCGGCCTCTGGTATTTCCTGACGAATACGTTCCTGTCGAGCCGGGCTTGCGGCGCCGACCAGTCGCAACTGGCTGGCCAATGCAATCTGACCAAGCAGTTCCTGAGCCTCTGCCAGGATGGTCTCCAGTGCTGGCGGACGACCGACATCAATGCCAAACGTCGCGCTCAGCTCGCCGACGCGAGAATCCACATCGGCGAGAACTCGGAAGACATCGTTCGGTCGCAACGCGAAGACCTGCATCAGCAATCGCTCAATATGTTCACGACTGCAGCTCAGATTGTGGCTGACTTCTTCGAGGTATTCCGACACGTGGGCCGCGGTGATCAAAGCGGCTGGCAGAGACGTGCTGGAGACGAATTTCAGCGGCACGACTCGATGAGCCGAAGCGTGATGCACGCTGACTGCTTCGATGATCTCTGTGTCCAGATTCCAGCGGCGACACAGTCCGATGCTGACATCCACATGATTGAAACCCAGCCACGCCTGTTCGCGTTCTCGATGAGTCCGGTTGTCATCGACTTCCAGAACGTTGTCGACGTATTCGTCTCTCAGAGTATGCAGCAGAGCCAGTCGGCCGATGTCCTGCAACAGGCCGGCAAGGAACCAGTTGGCTGAATCGACCTTGCCGCCCTGGCGTTCGGCCAGAGCTTCCGCAACGGCCGCCTGAGTCAGCGACTCTCGCCAGAGGTGCTGATAGTATCGACGCATGTCGAGCGACTTCGTTTGGTACTCCGCGAGGCAGAAACTCAGCACGAGCGTTCGAACCATCGTCGTTCCAAGTCGCGGCACGGCTTGTTCAATAGAACCCGCGCGAGTTCTCATGCCGAGCAGCGCGGAGTTGGCTGTCTTCAGGATGCGACCGGCAATCGCTGGGTCGATGCGAATGGCTTCGACAAGTCGATCAAAGTCCGGATCCGGATCGCGAGCAATCTCAACAACACGCGCGGCCACCTCCGGCAAACTAGGAAGACGTTCGGAGGACAAAATGGCTTCAAGTGAAAGTGGCACAGGCGGCTCCGGCGTGGATATCAAATTCATGTGATCGTTCGCAATGGCGCGTCAGATCGCAACTCTCTTCGAGAAGCCTGGCTCACTAAATCGACTCGTTGAGATTTCGCATCACAAGTCTCGGGTAAATGCCCAGGTACGATTGCGATGATTGTTCTGTCTAACACTCGTTCCGAGGCTCCAGCCTCGGAACGCACGGCACCCAAGGCTCCCGCCTTGCGAGAGTTGAGCCGCGCCGCAACGGCGGAGGCAGGAGCCTCCGGGCGGTGTGTTCCAGGGCTGGAGCCCCGGAACAAGGGCCTACAGTCGCTTCGAAAACGGGCGAGATCGTGTAAACTTCGCGGTTTTCACCACGTATTTTTGAAAACAGCATTCCCATGAAAACGCTTCCCGTCACGGTTCTGTCTGGCTTTCTTGGTGCCGGCAAGACGACGGTGCTCAACCATATCCTGCACAACCGCGAGGGCCTGCGAGTTGCCGTAATCGTCAATGACATGAGTCAGATCAACATCGACGCGCAGCGAGTCGCGAGTACGGCAACGCTGAGTCGAACCGATGAGAAGCTGGTCGAAATGTCGAACGGATGCATCTGTTGCACGCTGAGAGAAGACCTGCTGGTGGAAATTGCGCGGCTGGCGAAGGAAGATCGCTTCGACTATCTGCTGATTGAATCAACGGGCGTTTCTGAACCGATGCCGGTGGCCGAGACGTTTACGTTCATTGATGAAAACGGCGAATCGCTGGCCGACATGGCTCGTCTGGACACGATGGTCACAGTGGTCGATGCCAAGAACTTTCTCAGCGACTATCAGAGCGTTGAAGAACTCTGCGAACGCGGCATTGGTGTTGATGACGACGATAACCGTGACATCGCCCGACTGTTGGCCGATCAGATTGAATTTGCCAACGTGATCCTGCTCAACAAGACGGATCTGGTGGATGAAGACGATGTCGGCATGCTGGTCGAGCTTCTCCAAAGACTCAATCCGGAAGCCAAAGTCATCCCGGTGATTGATGGCGACGTGCCGCTTGATGAGGTCCTGAACACAAGCCGTTTCGGGATGGAATGGGCAGAGTCCGCCGACGCCTGGCAATCGGTTCCTCGCGGTGCAGAGGAAAGCGAAACGGATCAATATGGCATTTCAAGTTTCGTCTATCGAGCACGCCGGCCGTTTCATCCGCAAAGGCTGTGGAACTTCTGGGTTACAGGCGATGTGGCTCCGGACATTCTTCGATCCAAGGGCTATTTCTGGCTCGCGACTCGCAACGCGATTTCGGGTTTCTGGTCACAAGCTGGACAGGTTCTGTCAGCCGAACCCGGCGGCATGTGGTGGGCCGAAACGCCTCGCGAAGAATGGCCGAACGACGATGCGGACATGATCGCCGAATTGGAAGAACTCTGGGACGCAACCTGGGGCGATCGTCGACAGGAACTGGTCATCATTGGACAGGATCTCGACGAAGCCACGGTAACAAAAGCCCTTGATACTTGCTTGCTCACCGACAAAGAAATGCAAGGCGGCCCCGCAGCGTGGTCAACTCTCCCCGATCCATTCGGCTCGTGGGATCACGACCATGATTGTGCTCACGATCACGATTGCGAACATGATCACGACCACGACCACGACTGCAGTCGGGATCATGATCATCATTAACGCCGCCCACGTAGTGGACTTCGCCAGAAGTCCCCCAAGCCCTTTGACAAGAGGACTGTTCCAGCAGATTCAGTAAGGCCAGCAGATTAACGCTTGCTCGTTGAAAATCTGCTGGCCTCCCTGAATCTGCTGGGGGTCCTCTGTTCTCATCATTGCATCGAGAGCCGACTGCAGTTCACAGTGCCTTCCGTTTGAGATTTCAAATTTGAAATTTCAAATGACGCCAGGGGCGGCTATGCCATAGTCGTTGTTCGCTCCGCGAACAAAACGCGGGCTGTCATCGTGTCATGCGGTTGCAAATGGTGGCGCGTACTGTTCGCGGAGCGAACAACGACTATAGAATCCGATCGGCGGCGGATTGACCGCTGGCGATGCTGTCGGGGATGCCGACGCCGTGGTAGGCGCTGCCGGCGAGTTGCAGGCCGGGGAATTGGGATTGAGCTGATTCAATCTGAGCGACTCGATCGAGATGCCCGACATGATATTGAGGCATCGCGTTTTCGTAACGAACGACCTCGCTGAACATCGGCTCGCGAGACATCCCAAAGATGTCCTTCAGCTCTGAATTCACCGTCGCGATCAGCGCGTCGTTATCCATCTGCAGCAACTCGGGCTGCATTGCGCCACCGACGAAGGTACGCAGCAGAATCTGACCGTCCGGCGCGCGGTTCAGGAACTTGCGACTGGAGAAGCTCACCGCGAGGACTTTGCGGTTTTCGCGCGCCGGAATGACGATGCCAAACGCATCCATCGGATGAGCAAAATCCGACAACTGATGTCCGCTCACCACAATCGCGCTGGAGGCATATTCGATGCCTTGCAGCAAACGCACCAGCGGCTGCATCGGAGCCTGATTCAGCAACCGCGCGGCCGCGTGAGTTGGCAGCGTGATCACGACTGCATCAAACTCTTCGATCTGCGCGGGAACAGCGGCATTGGTGACTTTTGTTGGTGACGTTTCCAGCTTCCAGCGATCTAAATCCGACGCTCCTTGCTGCACGCTACGGACGCTGGTGCCGAGTCGAAACGACACGCGTCCGGATGCCTTCAACACATTCTCCAGCGCGCTGATCAGATCGCTCAGTCCGTTTGCAGCGGATGCGAACAGGCCATAGCGAGCCCCGCTGCCAGAGGTGGCTCGTTCTGCATCTTTGCCCGCGCCGCGAGCGGCATCGGCCTTTTGCTGAGCCAGCGTGCCTTTGATGACGCTGCCGTAGTCGCGTTCCATTTCCAGAAACCGTGGCATCGTGGCCAGCAGGCTGAGCTTCTCCGGGTCGGACGTGTAAATGCCTCCGACGAGCGGTTGAACGAGTCGATCCAGAGCTTCGCTGCCGAAGCGTCGTCGCACGAAGCTGCCGAGACTTTCATCATCCATCGTCGCTTTACGCGCGACGAAGGCTTCTCGCAGAAGTCGCAGCTTGCCGAAGAACGACAACACCGGTGTCGTCATGATGGCCCACGGTTTCGCGGGAGCCATCAGCATGAAACCATCGGGCACATTCTGAGGCCGACCGTTGTGCAACACGAGCGACCGACGGTATCGCGAGTCGGTGGAGACAAGCTGACTTTCAAATCCGATATCGCGACACAACTGCAGCCCGGCTGGCTTGTTGGTGATGAACGAGTCCGGGCCGAGTTCCATCAGGAATCCATCGGCTTGCTCGGTTCGAATGATTCCACCAAGTCGCTTGGATGCTTCGAACAGTGTGACTTGAGCATTCGGTGATCGCGAGGTCAATCGCTGAGCCGCCGCCAGTCCGGTGATTCCGCCACCGATGATCGCCACTCGCAAGCTGCGGCCTGCGTTGTGAGCATCGTGGGAAATCGCTTGGGTGGACGGGGCGATTGATGACATCAGTCGTTAGTTTCTGAGGCGAACGGCAGAAGAGGAAACACAGGCTGGGACGATCAACGAGGCGCGAGTATCACCCCGTACCTGAAGTTCGATTTGACAGAAGACGAAATCTGCAGCATAGCTTGAGTCCCAACGGGACGACCCTATGACAGCCCAGGCCATCGGCCTGGGTGTCGAAGAACAATCTCAACCAAAGCCCCAACGGGGCGACGCTAAGGCGGGCAGCAGGAAATGGCAAACCATCGCATTGTAGGAACAGTTGTCTCAAATGCTCAAATGCTTCTGAACGATTGCGACAATCGTTCGACTTAGATCAATCGGCTCCTGCCATATGTCTGAGACCTCAAGTCAAAGGGCCGCCCCGTTGGGGCTTTGGCAATGGACTCGAATCATCTCCCAGGCCGATGGCCTGGGCTGACATAGAGCTGCCACGTTGTGGCGGAACACAAAGACGATCAGCTTGCCAAATCAAATCCCCTCACCCTGACCGTCTCCCCCGCAGGGGAGACGGGACAAGACAAATCACTTCTGCTGCGCACCTAATTCATGCACATACTCAACAACGGCCTTCACGTGAACCGGGTTCATGTCGGGCATCACGCCGTGGCCGAGGTTGAAGATGTGACCGGGACGGCCGCCGGCGAGTTTCAGAATGTCGTGAACTCGTTGCTTCAGAACCGGCAGGTCGGCGTAAATGGAAACCGGGTCCATGTTACCCTGAATCGCCACGTCGTAGCCGAACGTTTTCCATGCATCGTCGAGTTGACAACGCCAGTCGATCCCCATCACCTGTCCGCCGGCTTCTCGCTGCAGTGGTTGAAGAGCCGGGTTGCCGTTGAGGAAATTAATCACGGGCCCATGAGGTTCGACGGATTGAATCAATCGTTTCGTGTGTGGCAGAACGTAGCGACGATAATCGGCTGGCGATAGACATCCGGCCCAGCTGTCGAAGACCTGCACGGCCTGACATCCCGCCTGAAACTGATGCTGCAGATACAGGCTGACCGTGTCAACGAGACGACTCATCAGCACGTTCCAGGCACTTTCGTCGTTGTACATCAGCGATTTGGTGCGGACGTAATTCTTGGAGCCACCACCTTCGATGCAGTATGACGCCAGCGTAAACGGCGCGCCGGCGAATCCGAGCAACGGGATGTCATTCGGCAGCGCGCGTCGAATCAGTTTGATGGCCTGAAAAACGTAGTCGACGCTGTCCATCGCATCGAGTGCTCGCAGTCGATCTACATCGCGGCCTGTGTGAATCGGATTGTGAATGACGGGCCCTTCGCCCTTCTGATACTCAAGGTCGATTCCCATCGGCTCGAGAATCGGCAGCAAGTCGGCGAACAGAATCGCCGCGTCGACGCCCAGCACATCGCGAGCCGTGACAGTGACTTCACACGCCAGTTCCGGAGTCTTGCAAAGCTCCATGAACGTCACTTTGCTGCGAACCGCCATGTATTCCGGCAGGTACCGTCCGGCCTGACGCATGATCCACAGAGGAGTCGTGTCGGTCGGTTCACGACGCACGGCTTTCATGAAGCGACTGTTTTGCAGAGCGTCGGTCATTCGAACACAATTCCCTTCTCAGTGATTTTGTACGGCATGATGCTTTCATCACACGCGCTGCCGCGATGTTTGGCGACGTACATGGCTCGACCAATCGAGTTCCCGTTGCGAACCTTGCCGACCATGATGATCGTGTTCGCGTTCGACAAAACATCTCCGGACTGGATCGGACGACTGATCAAGTCATCCAGCATGACTTCGTGGCTGGTGTAAAGCAGCATTCCGCTGATCTGATTGTGATCGTAAGAATGCTGCATGACCTTCGGTTCCTGTGACCGAAAGTGAACTCGAAACAGATCGCGTGCCAGCCAGTCGTGATCTTTTCGCAACACCTGATGATAGACATAATCGAACAGATGAAACTGGAACGAATCGGCATCGCGAGTCGTCGGTTCCACGCCATCAATGACGACTCGTCGAACCCCATGGACGAAGTTGCCGTAGAAGAACGCGATCGTCTGATCGAGCCGTCTCATCAGATCGGCTTTGAACTCCTGCCATTCTTCCGGCTGCATGTCGCCGATCGTGACTCGTCGACCACCGCGATGAAACACATGCAGGAAGTCCGATCGGATCTCATCGGCATTCCAAACGACATCTGGTTGAAAGTTGTCCGCGAAAGAGCGTCGACGAAAGTTCCAGTCGAACATCCGCTTGGCGTACTCGGGCTGGTTCTGCGAATCGCCGCGAGTCGTCAGGTCGAACAGGATCCCCGGCTGGCCTTCTTCTTTCATGCCAGCCCAGGCGTAGCTGACGCCCAGTTGAGTCTTGCCGATCCCGGTGGCACCCATTACGACCGTCAACGTCCCCGGAATCAATCCGCCGCCCAGTGCGTCGTCGAGTTTCTGAAGGCCGGTGGAATGTCGTGAAATGGTCATGTGCAGAAGTCATCTTTCGTCACAAAAGTTCAGTGAAATGACACTTTAGCAGACAGACATCCGAGGTTGGGGACTTTCAAAGGAATTTCCCGTTTGGCGAGAACATGACGAGTGCACTCAAGGCGTTCAGATGTCCTCGGCAGGCCGTGCTAATCCGCAAAACAGGCAGAATCAGGCATGAATCTGGTAGGTCGTTTCGTGCAGACGCCTAAACTCTCTCCGTTTGAATGCCCAATCCACCGGCCTTAGTCAGGAGACGTTTGTCATGAAGCCCCACTTTTCTCGCCGCGGTTTTCTGTCGACCACGTCTGCTGGACTTTCGTTGCTGACGGGAAGCTCATTGATTCCGGGGCTTGCTGCTGTTGCCGATGAGCAATTGCGTCCGGTGAAAGGGATCGTTCAGCTTCGGCCGGAAATTGAGCCACTCGTTCGACTCATCGAAGACACGCCGCGCGAGCGGCTGATGGAAGAAGTGGGATCGCGGATCAAGGGTGGGCTGAGCTATCGCGAGGTGCTTGCTGCCTTGTTGCTGGCAGGCGTGAGAAACGTGGAGCCTCGTCCGGCCGTGGGATTCAAGTTTCATGCGGTGCTTGTGGTCAACTCGGCGCACATTGCCAGCATGAATTCGCCGGAAGCCGATCGGTGGCTGCCGATCCTGTGGGCGCTGGATGAGTTCAAGAGTTCCCAATTGCGTGATGTCAACGAGGGCAACTGGACGATGGCTCCGGTGGACGAAGCGGGAGTTCCCTCTGTCGAAAAAGTCCGCGATGTGTTTCATCAGTCGATGCAGTTGTGGGATGTCGCACAGGCCGATGTCGCTGCCGCCGGGATCGCTCGGTATCTCGGAGCCGTGGAGACTCTGGAGCTTTTCGCATCATACGCGGCCCGCGATTATCGCAGCATTGGACATAAGGCGATCTATCTGGCCAACGCGTGGCGAACGCTGCAGACCATTGGATGGGAACATGCGGAGCCGGTGTTGAGGTCTCTCGCTTATGCCATCTTGAACCACAACGGCGAACCGAATCCGTCACAGAATGATCTGGCTCCGGATCGATCCTGGCGATCGAATGTGAAGCTGGCCGGACAGATTCGCAACGGCTGGGAATCAGGAAAACTGGATGCGTCTGCAACGGCTGAACTGCTGTCGGTGCTGAGAACCGGAACGCCTGATGACGCCGCCAAGTGTGTGACCGAACGGCTCAACGCTGGCACATCGCCGCAGTCTCTGTTCGACGCGATTCATCTGGCATCGGGCGAACTGCTGATGCGCCAGACTGGGATTGTTTCGTTGCACGCAATGACCACAACGAATGCGATTCGATTCCTTTTCGACACGGTTGGCTCGTCAGAAACTCGCAAGCTGCTGCTGCTTCAGAACGCGTCGTTCCTGCCACAATTCCGTGAGTCCATGAAGTCACGCGGCAAAGTTGGCGACACGAAGATCGATGAACTGGTTTCCGCAGAAGCCAAAGAAGCAGTGACCGTTGATTCGATCTTCAACAGCGTCGGCCAGCAGTCGATGCAGGCTGCTCAACAGACGATGTCGTTCGTGCAGTCTGCCGAAGACGCCGGAACGCTGATGAACGCGGCTCGCCGGCTGATCTTCCTGAAAGGCAACGACTCGCACGACTACAAATTCAGCTCGGCGACTCTGGAAGACTACTACAAAGTCTCCCCCGACCACCGCAACCGCTTCCTCGCCGCCAGCACTTTCTATCTGAAAGGCTCCTCGGCGGCCGATAACAACCTTGTGACTCGTATTCGAGCGGCGCTGGGGTGAAGTGAGCTTGTGTGTTGTCATCGCGGTGCTTTTCGGGCATACCAGATTGAACGTATGCGATCCACCGCGGAGCGGTTTGAGAAATTAGCCGGTGGTAAGCCGAGCGTCACCACCGGTTCGAGTGAAATCCTGCGATTGCACGCAGACATGGGTGCCAGAATCCTGGTTTCTGTCATCCCTTCAGGATGAGTCTGATTTGGTGGTACGCCCGTCTGTAACCAAGGGCTACTCCGGTAGATCCTCGTATTGCGAAAGTAACTGCGATAGGCGAGGCTCTGGAACAAATACGGCGAATACTTCTCGATTGGCGTGAAACCTCACTGCGTCGACCCTTCCCGTTTGCAACGAACTTGCCACAACGACAAGACTGGCTGTAAGAAGCAAAGCAATAAGCCGTGATTCCAGCACGACCGCGCGAGAAAGTTGCGGCGTTGCGATTGGAAACAACTCAAGGGAAGAAGCATCAGGAACCGGGTTTCTGCAATTCGGACATGTGACACAGCTCACTTTAAGTAGCTCGAAACAGCCGCGGAGTTCACTCGAGCCGCAGAAATCGCAATTAGCGTTATCGCATGAAACTGTGAAACTTACCTCGCAGCCAAAAAACAAGCATCCGTGTTCCTCGCAGTAATCCTTGTAGACGTCGCCATCTTTTGAAAACACGACCGGTTCGTTCGTGCAATTTGGAAAACAACATCCCATTCAACGGTCCCTCAATTGAGTATCCAGCCCATCGGATCATCGCCCAGGCCGTTCAGTTCCGCTGTAATTGAGTGATCCCCAATGCTCTGAAATTGCGATCACACGTGGCATTGAAATCCTGATCCGCTTGCAAGTGCTTCTCCATCTGGTCGTTCAGGATCGTAACTTCTTTCGCGACAGCCGGGTGCTGCAGAGCAGCGATTCGAGCAGAACGATCTCTAATATCGCATTTCAGGATGTCTGCGGCAGCAGTGAGTAGCCCGGAGACCTCCTTCATGCCATTGTCTGCATACCATCGAGAAATCTCAGGCAGCATGTCTCCATGGGAGTTGTAAGGGAGTTGAGACAATCCGCCATTGTGGAGTTGAAGCGTCCCTTCTCGTGCGGCCCATACCAACTGGAGCGTTTCAGGCCACGGGCATCGAGTTGGGTCGAAGCCATCCAGGGACCAGCTGGTCACCGGAGCTTCATCGCAATACGCGGCAAAGTACGCATCGGAAAAACAGTCGAGGGGAATCTGATCAAGCTGACGTATGAGTTCCGCCCGTTCGGATTCGGAACCTCGTCCCGAGAGTAGCTCGCTGATAACGGCATATTGATTCGGCACGTCATTGCATCCACTGAAGCAACACAAACAGCTCAAGGCAAGGAGGGATCGCCCGAACCGGAATGTTAATCTACATAGTCTGTCAGCCATCCGGATCGTCCAGCAACGACTGTAGTCGCGATCCGAGTTCGGGCGGGAAGCGTGCGGGCCACGTGGAGTCGACAAGGCCAATGTCGATGAAGTCGCGGAGATGCATGCGGTCCTTGTCGCGGAACGAGGTCAGCTTCATCCGAATCAGCGATTCAAGGTCCAACACGCAAAACGGGCCGATGGAACGATCTGATTCAGTCACCTGAGGGGTCGGCAGCAAATACTCTTCGCGAACTTTTTCACCGGCAAAGAGGATGTGAACGGCGTCTCTAAACTTTGTCCCTGGACCATCAAGAAACATGTCGATGCCACGAGAGTGCCGGTAGACGAACCCGCCCGCTTCCATTGCGGCAATCGCTTGTTCCAGATCACTTCGCTGGATCAGGATATCGACATCCTGCGTATTGCGAACGGCGGCTGTGTCGACCTTGGACACCCAAGCCGCGACTGCGTTGCCGCCGATAACGGCATACGGAATATTGGCTTCTGCAAGTAAACGAGTTGCTCGCATTAAGCGATTGCGGACGTTCTCCACGGCCTGAATCATCCTTTCCCAGGAAATCTCGCCCAGTGGGACCGACATGCTATTTGCCTCCGCTGCGGAGGAAGGCCTGGCCGAGGGCGGCGGGGGCGATGTTGTAGACCTGCTGTACAGCGCGGACGGCGTCGGGGTTGGAGCGAAGCTGGCCGACGAGTTGCTGGAAGCGGTTCGTGCCGCCCTGGCTCATCAGAAACTTGACGAGCAAGTATCCAACGTCACCGACTTCTTCCGGAGCGAACGTGCCTTCCGCGAAGAATTTTGCGGCGTCGTCCACTGTGGAAACGGCCTTTGCGGCTCGCTCTGGGATGGCTTTGAGATACGGTGAGTCTTTCGTCAGACCGCACTCTGTCATGCCGAAGCCCTGCTTGAGCCAGTCCGGGAGATTGGCGCCGTCGCGAGTCAGATAGGTCTGGCTGATGAGCGAATTCATCAACTGCTCGGCCGTCAATGAGCCGGCGGATTCCGTGTCGCCCACGTCATGCATCGCGACATACGCGGTTTCGAAATTCGCATTGATCACGGAATGGCCCGAGATTGCTTTGGGTGTTCGTCGGCCATTCATGAGGACGGTGTTGAATTCCTCGTAATCGAAGCGTTCGCTTGTCACGAAGATCACCAGGCGACCGCGAAACGCCTGCTCGTCACCGGGCAGCGGATACTTGCTTTTCAGCGACGTCAGATGAGCCTCGGCCTTATCGCCCAGTTCTTTCAGGCGATCTTCACTGACCGTGCCGTACATAAAGAAGTTGTCTGTAGTTGCCGAGACACCTTCGGTCTTCGGGGAGACACGCTTCCATAGATCTGCCGCCTGTGTCTTGCGACGTTCGCCGAATTCCGAGTCCGACATGTTCGCCAGACGTTCGGCTTCCATCTGAGCTTCCGTCGGCACAAGATCTCGCAGCGGTGCTTTGGGGTCTTTGCCGTCGAACTTGGCTCCTTCCCTGATCCATGTTTCCAGAGCCCTCGCCTGAGACTCTTTGAGTTGTGCCTGGCCGGCGGGCATCTTGAGCGGATCCTGTCGCAGGACCAGATCCACGATGTAACTTTCATCGGGATTGCCCGGCACGATTGTGTTTTCGGTTGGACCACCCGCCAGCAGTTCTTCGAATGTCGTGAACTTGTAATCGCCGCGCGGATTGTTGCCCTGATGGCAACCCATGCAGATGTTGACCAGCCACGGCGCGACGTCTTTGGAGAACGACACGGTTTCTGAACCATCGGCCATCACGACCTTGATGGGTTCTTTCTTCACAACCGTTGAATCCCCAATCGGTGCATCGCGATCGGTGCCGTCGAAGTTGGCTCCTTGTTCGATCCAGCGAGCGATCGTCATGATGTCCGCATCGGCGAGCTTCGCGGCATTCTTTGGCATGCGACGCATGTCATCGGGGATGCTGATGATGATGCAAAGTCCGCTGCGAGCTGGTGCGCGAGGCACCACGGGGACTCCATTTCGTCCGCCTCGAGCCAGCATGTTGAACGTATCGAGCCGCAGCATGCCACCGGCCTGCGCTTCGTTGTGACATCCCAGACAGTTGTCCTTCAGAATCGGCGCGACTTCGCGTTCGAAGCTGACAGGGATGACGTTCTTTGCGGACTCAAGAGCTTTCTTAAACGTGCCGTAGGATCGATCCTTTTCATCTTCGGCGATGGCCAACTCTTTGACTCGGTCTTCGCACTTTTTGATCAGCTCTTTCGCCTGATCGACTTCTTTCTTCTTGACCAGCGCGCTGACACCTTTCAGTTCTTTGGCGAGGTCTCCCAGTTCTTTTTTCACTTCCGGTGGAATCGCTGCCAACGCTGTCTTGGAAGCGATTAGCAAGGCGGCGAGCAGAACTGCGAGTGAGCGAATGGTCATGGATGGAGATCCGATTGACGAATGCGAAGAGTCTTTTGTGTTACTTGAGGCAAAACGAAAGTCGCGGAATTCGTGAGAATTCCGAGTTCTCACGAACTCGGCTACGAGCACGCTGTTCCTTCGGGAAGGCAACCTACGAATCCAAACATCCTACAGCAGTTCTGGCGTTGGTCCAGACAGAGCTTTTTGTACCGCCTCAGAAATTTGGGCGGGACCCGATCGTCAAACTGTTTACGGGCGCCGAACGTGATTCGTTTCTGAACCTTTTCGGAGGCTTGTTCCCGGTCGTTGTAACCCGACCCGGATGTGGTGCCAAAGAGCCCGGAAAGGCCGTTTCGCTTTGACGATCGTGCTGGACGTACCTAGACTGCCAGTCCTTCCAACGCGCCCTCCCAGCCATGTGTTCTTCAGAAAACCTACCCCAATGGCTGTTTATTGCTCTCTCAAAGCTGCCTTGCCTCTCAACGTCCGCTCAAAATGTCGAGCGATTGTTGGACTCTGTCTGTTTGCGCTCAGTTCGACCGTTTTGAACGCACAGGATCCGGTGCTGGATCGAGTCGAAACGGCCAATTTGCGGCCCGGGCAGAAAGCGTCAGCGACCGTCCATGGAAAACAGTTGGCGGGAGCGATGAGCCTCTGGACACCCGTCGGAACGCTCAAGCCGAAAGAAGGAACGGATCTCACGAAAGACCAGGCCGTTTCGTTCGAAGGCGACATCAAGGCCGATGCGACTCCGGGGATTTATCCCGTTCGCATGGTGACGAATCATGGATGCTCCGAAGCGTCATGGATTGTCGTTGACGATCTGCCAAGCGTTGCCATCACGCCAGAAGCTGATGATCGAAAGGCCGGTCAACTGGTTGTGCCTCCATGTTCCATCGGTGGTCAAGTCAATCCAGTTGTTTCGAAGTTCTTCCGAGTCGCGATGAAGGCCGGTCAGCCGCTCAGCATCGATGTCTTCGCACGTCGCCTGGGATCGGACCTCGATCCAGTTCTGCGAGTCTACGGTCCCGACGGAGCCGAAGTCGCGTTCAAAGATGACATCCCCGGCGCGGAAGGTGATGCTCAATTGCAGTTCACCGCGACAGTTGATGGCGAATACCGCATCGAAGTTCGCGATGTACGATACTCGGGCAGCGGTCGTCACTTCTTCCATCTGCGACTTGGCAAGTTCCCGCTGGCCAGTTCGACGTCACCACGAGTTGCTCAGGCTGGTCACAAGGTGAGCTTGATTGGAACGAGCGGCGAAGTGCTCGCAGAGTCAACATCATCAGCGGACAACGCATCGGGATTGATTCCGGTCAATTTCAAAACGACCGAATCGGATGCCAGCGTGATTGGTTCGATCACGCTGATGAATGTCACGTCTCAAGCGGAGGCCGAGCCAAATGACGCTCGCGAACAAGCGACTGCGGTGGCTGCGGAATCACAAATGCTGACCGGAACGCTTCAGACGAAAGGCGACGTCGACTGGTTCAAGATCACGGCGACAGAAGCGACGCCGTTGCTGGTGATGACGAGGACTCGTGAAGTTGGCAGCCCAGCGGATATCGTGCTGGAACTCTACAACGCCGATGGTGGAAAGTTGGTTGAGAATGATGACTCCGGGCCTCGAGATGCGGAGTTATCGGCTCAGTTACCTGCAGCGGGCGACTACTTTCTGAAGGTGTTGGAAATTGCGGGTCGAGGCGGCTCGGAATGGTCTTACGCTCTGGATGTCTTTAAAAATCGCAAAGCCGTTCGAGTGATCGCACCTGCAGATCGACTGAATGTTCCGCGCGGAGGCAGCGTGGCAATGCCGTTGACAGTGCGTCGAATTCAGTACGACGGACCTCTTAAAGTTGAAGCCGTTGGTTTGCCTGCCGCGTTGAAGATGGATCCATTCACGATCGGTGCGAAGCAGAGCACCGTGCCGATTGTTTTGTCCGCGACTGATCCTGCGGCGACAAGTTCCGATGCGGATTGGGGTCCGGTGACGTTCAAGGTCACATCGCCGGATGGAACAACCGTTGCGTCGTCCGAACTGCAACTTGCTCCGCCGCCTCCGAAGAAGAACGATAACGAACTGTTCCGCAGCGCGCGGTTGAGAAACGACCTGTTTGTGGCGGTTGCTCCGGTGGCTCAGTTTTCGTTCACCGTTGATCCACCGAGTGTGACAGTGACTCAGGGCATGTCGGCGATGGTGACGATCAAGTCAACTCGCGCGGCGGACTGGACGATGCCGATTGAGGTCGCTCTGGCAACTCCGGCCGATCAGCTTCCTCCGGGAATCACTGTGACGGCTGGCTCCATGGCCGCTGGCGAACTTGCGGTGACGATCAATGCAGCCGCCGATGCAGCCGTTGGTCCGTTCACCTTGTTCCTTCAGGGCAAGGCGAAGAAAGATAACGTGGAACCGATTCATCCGGTGCCACCAATTGTTGTTGAAGTGAAGGCGAAGTAGAGAGTTTTCGGTTTACGGTTTGAGGTTTTCGAAAACACTGTCTCCTAATGCGTTTTCTGAAAACCGAAAACTGAAAACTGAAAACTCACCTTTCAAGGTGATCATCATGATTCGATCCATCTGCGTCATTGCGATTCTGAGTGTGTCCTCCGTAGGCGTCGGTGCGGAATTGCCGACGACTTCGTTGCAGATTCAGCCCGCCGAGATCAGTCTCATCGGCCCGCGCGGCGTGCAGCAGTTGGTCGTTACGGCCAATGCCCAAGCAGCCACGATTCATGATGCGACAAATCTGGTTGAATACAAGACGGACGATCCAGCCGTCGCTGTGATCGAAAACGGCGTCGTCCGAGCCAAGGGAAATGGCACGACGACGATTCATGCCACGCGAGCTGGTCAGACGGCTTCTGCCAAAGTCACTGTGACTCATTTCGAGACGCCTGCTCCGATCGCATTTCACACGGAAGTGCTCGCGGCATTGACGAAGTCCAGTTGCAACATGGGAGCCTGTCACGGATCACCGTCGGGCAAAGGCGGCTTTCGATTGTCGCTGCGAGGCTATGACCCCGCGGTGGACCTGGTCACTCTTCGCGGCGAGTTTTTCAATCGACGTTCCAACATTCTGAAGCCCGATGAAAGTTTGCTGCTTCGCAAGCCGCTGATGGAAGTGGCTCACGGTGGCGGACGACGATTGAGCAACGGCGACGCAAGTCATGTGGTTCTCCGCGAATGGATCGCGGAAGGCATGAAGACGGAAGCCGAAGGGGCTCCGACACTGACTCGCATCGAACTGTTTCCAAAGCCTCGTGTCCTCCGCGATGGAGCAGAACGGCAGCAGTTGTTCGTGAACGGCCATTTCAGTGACGGCACAGTTCGTGACATCACGCCTCTCACGGCGTTCGATTCATCTGATGAAGGCATCGGCATGATCTCAGCGTCCGGAGTAGTCTCCATGCAGGGCCGCGGCGAAGTCACTGTGCTGGCTCGATATCTGGACAAGGTGTCAACGACTCAGATCACGTTCCTGACCAATCGCCCCGACTTCCAGTGGTCGAATCCTCCGGAAGAAACCAAAGTCGATCAGCATGTGTTCGCCAAACTCAAGCAGCTTCAAATTCAGCCTTCGGAACTCTGCAGCGATTCCGACTTCCTTCGCCGCGCGACGCTGGATCTGACCGGTCGATTGCCAAGTCTAGAGGAGACTCAGCAGTTTCTTGCAGATGCATCTCCGACCAAGCGAGCCGCGTTGATTGATCGACTTCTAGTCAGCGACGATCATGCGAGATTCTGGTCGATGAAGTGGTCTGATCTGCTTCGCAGCAACAGCAAGAAGGTGACCAAGTCCGGCGTTCACAAGTTTCGCCGCTGGTTGTATGACGCGGTGAAGAATGACATGCCGCTGGATCAGTTCGCACGCGAGTTGCTCACGGCTACCGGAACGACTCAGCAGAACGCTCCGGCCGCGTATTGGAAAGCCAGCCGCGACGAAATCGACGCAACTGAAACGACGGCTCAGTTGTTCATGGGCATCCGCATCCAGTGCGCGAAGTGTCACAATCATCCGTTCGAAAAGTGGACTCAGGACGACTACTACGGTACGGCCGCCGCGTTCACTCGAGTCGGTCGCAAGGAAACAGGACTGCCGGACGATGAGATGATCTTCGTCAAGGCTGGCGGCGAGGTGACTCAGCCACGAACTGGCAAGCAGATGAAGGTCCGACTGTTGCTGGAAGGCGATGTGGACGTGCCAGCCGATCAGGATCGACGAGTCGTCTTCGCGAACTGGCTGACGAATAACAGCAACCCGTTTTTCGCGAAGTCGCTGTCCAATCGCATCTGGGGCCACATCGTGGGAAAAGGGATTGTTGATCCCGTGGATGACTTCCGTGATTCGAATCCACCATCAAACCCAGAGTTGCTCACTTATCTTGCCGACGAACTTCTGAAGAGCGGATTCTCGCAGCGTCATTTGATTCGCACGATCATGAACAGCCGCGTATATCAGTTGAGTTCTCAACGGAACAAGTTCAACGCGGATGATGAGATCTACTTTAGTCACGCAACGACTCGCATGTTGACTGCCGAACAGCTTCTGGACTCGATCTGTGCCGTCACTGGCCAGCCGGAAGAATTCGCAGGCATGCCGGGTGGAACGAAGGCAGTTGAGCTGGTTGATCCACCGGAAGGTCACAAGTTCCTGCAGGTCTTCGGCCAGCCTCAGCGAGAACTCCCGTGCGAGTGCGAACGATCGACGGACAGCAACTTGTCTCAGGCTCTGCAGCTGATCAACGGCCCGACGGTTCATAACAAACTACGATCCGATTCCGGCAGCGTCCATCAGTGGATCGCTCAGGGCAAGACCGACTCCGAGATCATCGACCTCCTGTACCTGACCGCACTCAGCCGCCCCGCTCTTGCTGAAGAACAGCAGACGGCCCAAAACCACATCAAATCCAACGACGACCGCACCCGCGCCATCGAAGACATCGCCTGGGCCGTGATCAACAGCAAGGAGTTTTTGTTTCAGCATTAAAGCGAGTATTGCAAGGACGCCAGGGTGGCGGATATGCTCGTCGGGGTTCTGCGGGATTTGAATGGCGGTCATCGGACCTTTTCCATGACGTGCGATGTCTATTCGCCCCGGGGATCTTTGCGAACGCCTTGTTGAGGTGACGAGATGTCAAGTGTGCTCGGTCCAACAGTTAAGCAAAGTGCAAAGCAGCTTATTGAATCGCTTCCCGAAACCGCAACATGGGACGACATCATGCGTCTTGTCTATGTGCGGCAATGCATCGAATCGGGACTTGCAGATGCAGACAGTGGCCGTGTCGAATCTGTTGAGACGATTCGTGCTCGATTTGGCCTGAAGACATGATTGTTGAGTGGTCAAAGTTTGCATCAGAACAGTTGATTTCAATCTACGAGTACATCGCCAAAGATTCTCCGCTGTATGCGACGCGGATGGTGGATCGAATCACTCGAAAGTCACTGAACATCGCAACGCTGCCCGATGCTGGTCAGCTTGTGCCTGAGTTTGAGTCCACCGCCATTCGCGAAGTCATTGAGTATCCCTATCGCATCATCTACCGGAGAACCGAGGATCGGGTCGTCGTGCTTGCTGTGATTCACGGAGCGATGCAGTTGCCGAATGAACTGGGTATGGAAAGCTAGTTCGATCAAGTTCGTTCGCGGCTTGATGCCGTTGCTGGAAGGTCGGAATGGAGGCGTTGAGATGAATGGCGGCTTTTTGTCACTGATCCTGGTCACGTCGCTCAGTCTTGCGATTGATGAAGAAAGCCTACCTCTTCGCGAGGTCCCGGAAACTGAAGCGGACATGTGGGTTGCGGAAGGACGCGGGACGGTTGCGGAGATTCCGTTTCGGCGAGGCAATCGTTGGGGATATCTGGATCGCCAGGGACGAGTCGTGATTGAGCCTCAGTTTGGATACGCCGGACTTTTCCGCTTTGGTCGCGCGTGTGTTTCAGGCAAGATCATCGATCAGAAGGGAGAGATGGTTGTTGGCATTCCGTCTTATGTCCGCTCAGTCATTCTGTGCGAAGACTGCTTCTGGTTTTCCATCGAAGGAGTTCGCGAGCCTGATCAGTGGGGCTTGATGGATTATTCAGGCAAGGTGCTGATTGAAGAAACGTACTCCGATGTTAGTCCTTTCTCCAACGGACTGGCCGCGGTCAATCGTGGGGCACAGTGGCAGTTTCCAGGGCATCTCGAAGGTGGAAAGTGGGGATTCGTGAATCGCGACGGCAAGGAGATCATCCCGCTGAAGTACCATCGCGCCGATGATTTTTCTGAAGGTATTGCCATCGTGGAAACGTCCCTGACTGACGATGCTGACGATCCGTTCCCGGATACCAAGAAAGAGATGATTGATGCGAACGGCAAGGTGCAGTTCGTGGTGGATGGTACTTGCTGGGGAGGTTTTTCAAATGGCCTTCTCGCCGTGCTTTCTGGAGAGCAGACGTCGTACGTAGATCGAAACGGCACTGAGAAGTTTCGCGTTCAGGGAGACGGCAATGAGTTCTCTGACGGGCTTGCAGTTATTTACATTGATGCTTCGGACAAGCGTGTGATCGATCAAGCTGGAGAAGTCGTCTTCCAAATCAAGAACGAAGCGTCGCTCGAAGAATTCCATGAAGGCCTGGCGTCATACCATGATGGCAGGAATGGCTATGGCTACATGGACCGTGCCGGGAAATTGGTGATTGGTCCGAAATACAACGAGTCCACGGACTTCAGGAATGGAGTGACCGTGGTACATCGTGGCGGAGAACGCATCTTGACCGATGACGGTCCGTCATGGTGGATCAATGGAGTGACTGTCCTGATCGATAAGCAAGGAAACGAATTGGCTGCCATTGAATTGGATAAGAAGGAAGAAGTGACTCCTATGCCAGCGCCTGCGTCAGAGTCGAGGCCATTCTCAGGCGTCGACCCTTGAGCAAGATCGATCTTCGTTGAGAGATTTATGAGGCCTGTTGACTCACAACCGGCACATGGGTATTGTGTGGCAAATTGCCACTTATCTCAATACGGAGCTGTCATGACCACTGCAAAAGCTGACGCCCGAATTAATGTGCGGTTATCCAGTGAGCTAAAACAGACGATTGAGGATGCTGCCGCAGTCCTTGGGCAGACCGTCAGCGAATTCACCGTTTCGACTGTTATTCAGGAAGCTCGCCAGGTTCTTGAAGCCGCCCAGATTACGAGGCTGACGCACCGTGACAGGGATCGGTTCCTCGCCGCTCTCGACGACGTAGATGCGGTACCAAACGCGGCTCTCGCTGATGCAGCACGGCGATACGAGCAACGCCGTGGCTGACTCTTCGGAGAGACGATGGGTCGTTGAGTCGTTTGATCGAACAAAACACGACCGTAAACGTTTTGACTGTGGCGTGCCTTCCTTGAACGATTGGCTGGTCAACAGAGTCAGTCAGTTTGAGAAGAAGGACCTGGCGCGAACCTATGTCCTGATCGAAGACGACGATGTGGTTGTGAAAGGCTACTATGCAATTTCAAACCATACCGTCATGTACGATGCTCTTCCTGAAGATCAGGCGAAAGGACTGCCACGGATCGACGTTCCCGTTGTCTTGATCGGACGACTTGCGGTTGATCTTTCCTTCCAGGGTCAGGGGTTAGGAGAATTCCTGCTGATTGATGCGCTCCGTCGCGCCGAATACCTGGCAAACAGGATCGGGGTCAGAGCAGTCGAGGTTGACGCGGTGAATGAAGCAGCTCAGAAGTTTTACCAGAAGTTCGGTTTTCTCTCTTTGCTGGACAATCCTCGTCACCTGTTTCTTCCAATGCATATCGTGCGGAAGTTGAATCTGCCGCCGCTTTGAAGCCCTGCCTCTTTTTCATCTGGTTCAGAATGGCCGGTCAACAGGGACTCGATCCGTCCGTTTTGTCTCTTCGACAACAGTCGCTACTATCTCACCTTGAACAATCTTCCTGAAGGAGCGAGGCGAGTCGCGATGTTGGGGGTGTGGTAGTGGGAGATCGGCGGCGGGTTGGGCCTGATGTCGGTCGCAACAGGAAATCTTGAATGTCACATGAAGCGGGCCGGCTGCTTGCGATTGGGGATGTCCATGGGTGTGTGCATGCTTTGGAAGTGTTGCTGGAGTCGATCAGTCCAACGGCGGACGATACGATCGTGTTCCTTGGCGACCTGATTGACCAGGGCCGAGACAGTGCGGCGGTGATTGAACACATTCTGCGGCTGCAGAAAGTCTGCAAGGTCGTCCTGATTCAGGGCAACCATGAGGAGATGTTCAAGGCAGCGCGGGACAGCGAGAGTGCCCTGCGTTACTGGGAGAACTGCGGCGGCGTGCAGACTCTGAATTCGTATCGATTCGGCGGGACGCTGAACGATGTGCCTCCCGAACACTGGGCGTTGGTTGAGTCCTGTCAGCCATGGTACGAGACGGATGACTTCATTCTGACTCATGCCAACTATATGCCCGATCTGCTGATGAGCGAACAGCCAGAGTACCAGCTTCGATGGGCTCTGTTCGTTCCGGAAGAAGTGAAGCCTCATCAGTCCGGCAAGACCATCATCGTCGGCCACACAGAGACGCGCGACTCGGAGATTCTGGATCTTGGCCACGCCATCTGCATCGATACTGCCTGCTGGCGACACGGCTGGCTGACGGCTCTGGATTGTCGCTCTCGCAAATATTGGCAGGCCAGCCGCTGGGGCGTGCTGCGCGAAGCCGAAGAGCCGACTCATCGTGGATTGCTGAAGAAGTTCACACCGCCGGAGGCATAGGGCGATTCTACCGTAGCCCCGCCGCTCCGTCGGCGGGATTTTTCAATCGGTGGAAGTGCGGATTTGGGTCATTGTTGGGTTCGTTGCCGATGTCGTTTGCGGGATGCACGCAATTTCCGGTCGGCGGAGCGACCGGTCTACGGTACCTGTGCTAAAGTCCGTGGCTTGCGAATTTGAAGTGCATTGTGATCAAGACGACTCGGAAAGAAGCAAACATCAATGTCCGTGGAAACTCAACTGTCAGAACGCAGCGGCGGCGTTTGTGAATTGTGCGGATCAACGGTTGGGCTCAGGGCGTTCGAGGTGCCTCCGAAGCCAGATGCTTCTGCTGATCGATCCATTTTGGCCTGCGACGTTTGCAGAACACAGCTCGTCGAAACCGGAAGCCCGGATGCCAATCATTGGCGATGTTTGAACGAGAGCATCTGGAGCACCGTCCCTGCCGTTCAGGTCGTGAGCTGGCGAATGTTGCATCGATTGCCGTCCGAGTCGTGGGCTCGTGAGTTGTTGGAGACGGCCTATCTGGAAGAAGACGTGCTGAAGTGGGCTCAATCCGGGCTTCCCGCATCGCCCGAAGACGAAGACGCACCGGTTCCCACAGTGGATTCCAACGGGACCGTGCTGCAAACAGGTGACAGCGTCACGCTGATCAAAGATCTCGACGTCAAAGGCGGTGGCTTCACGGCCAAGCGAGGAACGTTGGTGAAGAGCATCTCACTGACGAACAATCCCAAACACGTCGAAGGCAAAATCAACGGCAGCGTGATCGTGCTGGTCGCGGCGTATTTGAAGAAGGCGTAAAGTCCACGTTCCCTTAGGCAGCGGCGTAAGAAATGAATACCCGATACGAAGTGGGCATTTTTTCTTCACCCTCCCTCTGGGAGGGTCGCGAGGAACGAGCGGGGAGGGCAGGAGCATTGATGTTGCAGTGCCTCGACGCGAGATCAGAATCGCAGCCCTCCCCATCGCTATCGCGATGACCCTCCCAGCGGGAGGGTAAATTCACGACGATAGCATTTCGGTAACGGCTGTTAGTCTTTTTCGACGTCTCTGCCTTAATTCGCCTTCGCCAGTTGCATTGAATCAAACACGCCCTCGGTCAGAGTTCCGGTGCTGTCACCGAAGCTGCTTGCCGGGATGCCCATCGCGTGGAGCAGGCTGAGGTATAGGTTGCACAGAGGCTTTTTGTCGTAGTTCCAGTGAACTCCGTGGTGAAGCCCCATCGCGTTGCCGCCAGCGAGCAGCGTTGGCAGGTTGGTTGGGTTGTGAGTCGTGCTGCAACCGCTGCCGAACAGAACGATCGTGTTGTCAAGAACCGTGCCGTTGGGATCGTTGTAGCTTCGCAGCCGTTCGAGAAACTTCGCGATGCACTGGCTGAGGAACAAGTCGTACTTCGCAAATTCGAGTTGCCCGTCTTTGTCACCAGCATGTGACAGGTTGTGGTGAGTTCTGGTCAGACCCAGCTTCAATGGGAACGTATCGCTGATGCCCATGCCGTCTTCGCGATTGAGCATGAACGCGACGGACCGAGTCACATCGGCATCGAAAGCCAAGGCGATCAGGTCAAACATGTTGCGATAGTATTCGGCCGGTTCGCTTTCGGTGGTGACATCGAGCTTCAGGTGCGAGTAATCCTGAGTCTTCAACGGGATGTCAATCCATCGTTCGGAAGCCATCAGCCGCTGTTCGATTTCTCCCAGCGACGTCAGATATTGATCCATCTTCTCGCGGTCGGATTGTCCGAGTTGCTGATTGAGAGCCTTGGAGTTTTCCAGCACAGCGTCGACAAGTCGAATTCGTTTCTTGAGTTGTTCTCGCTGAGCCGCGAGTGAATCCATGTTCGTTTTGAACAGCCGATCGAAGACTCGCTGTGGATTGTTTTCCGCCGGGATCGGTTTGCCTTCGAGGTTGTACGAAATGGTCCCGGTGCGGGACAAAAATCCGACTCCCGCATCAATCGAAAGCACCAGCGACGGCTGTCGACAAAACTGCTTTGTGTGCTGAGCAATCACCTGATCAACGGAAACGGTGTTGTAGGTCCCGGGCTTCGCATTGTGCAAAGGAGCACCGGTGAGCCACATGTCGGAACACACATGCGGGTCGGCTTTGGTTCCGTTGGGATGATAGAGGCCACCGAGGAAGCTGACTTGATCGCGAAATGGTGTGAAGGGTTCGGTGGATTTGCCGAACGTGAAGTCACGGCCAGTGGTCTTCGGAAACCAGCTCCATTCATCGATGCCATTGTCCGCGGCGGGAAGACACATCCCGTTAGCGGTGTACATCGCACAGAACCTCCGCGGAATTTTCGCGGCATCGGGTTCTGATTCCTTCGCAAACAGATTCAGCCGAGGAAGAATCAAAGAAACCCCGGCAGCGCCTCGAAGAAACCAGCGACGATTGATGTTTGTGATGGGGGGCATGTTGGGCGGCCTTTCATTCGGGCCAAAGGCCCGGCCGTTTGCCTAGCCCAGGCCAACGGCCTGGGAAGAGTATCTGAAGAAGCATAAGGGCCAAAGGCCAGACAGTTTGTGAATTCAATCCCAGACGTAACGTTCGTCAATCTCAATTTCGTGCCGTTGACACATGATTCGAAACTCTTCCTGGAAAGACAACTTCCGATGGTGATCATCCTGATTCCGGATGTAGACGTCGACGTCGTTACGCCTTGAATGGCTTACGGAAAAGACTCCATAACCAGATTGCCATGAAAACACTGATGAGCCTCCTTTCGCAGTCTTGGCCCAACTGGAGGTCTCAGTTTTGATGTTCTCGACGAGCTTCGCGATGGTGATGGTTCGATTGAGCCCCAACAGAAGATGAACATGGTCGATGTGGCCACCCACTGATGCACTTACACAATTCTGTTCCTTAACGTGATGGGCAAGCATTCGGAACATCTCGTTGCGAAAGGCCTGATCACTCAGGAATGGTCGTCGATCTTTAGTGGAGAACACCAAGTGCAGCCAGACTTGTGCGAGTGATTGAGGCATCTGGGATTCCGATAAGTGCGACAAACGGTCGGGCCGTTGGCCCTTTGGAGGAAATTAGATCTGTTTCCCAGGCCGTTGGCCTGGGCTAGGCAAACGAATGGCCCGTTGGGCCGGAACGCGATCGATCTTTCGAGTGACAAATCCTACTTCTTCAAAAACAAATCACTCTGCACAATGAAGTGGATCATATCCTGAAGTCGGTAACCGTTGGTTTTCAACTGTTTTCCTTCTTCGCGGAGCCATTCGAGTTCGTTGTAAGTCATACTGCGGCCGGTGGCGTAGCAGGTCAGATGTTTCATGACGCTGAAAGCCACCTGATCGATGCGATCGTTCGCCAGATAGTGCTTCAGCGACGTGAGGTCGGCAACCTCAGTGCCATCGGGCAACGTCGATCGAGCATCCGTGGGCTCTTTCTTGAATCGACCGCTGGCGTCGTATTCTTCAAAAGCAACGCCCCAGGGATCAATCCCGGAATGACATTTCGCGCAACCGGGCTGGTTGCGATGACGTTCGAGCTTCTCGCGCAGCGTCCGTTTCTCGCCGTCTTCTTTCAGTTGCGGAACGTTCGGCGGCGGATCCTCAGGCGGTTCGGCAATGATGCGACGAGCCACCCATGCACCGCGTTTGATGGGATTGGATTCACGACCATCGGACAGTCCCGCGAGAATTCCCGCATGCGTCAGAACTCCGCCAAGTTTCTGAGACTCATGTTTCACGGGGACAAACGCGAACCCTGTTTCGACTCGATCGGCCAGTCCGTAATACTTCGCCGTTGAGTCATTCGCAACGATGATCTCTGAAGACACAAGTTCGGCGGCCGGGCGATTATTTTGAATCAGGTAGTTCAGAAACTCAATCGGTTCTTCGCGAAGCTGAGCACGAGCATCTCGTGTCAGATGCGGATAACGCGTTCGATCAATCTCCAGCACATCGAACTTGTCGAGACTCAGCCATTGCGATGCGAACTCAGACACGAACTGGTGCGAACGGGGATCTCGAAGAAGGCGATTGGTCTGCTCTGTCAGTTGAGCCTTGAGCGTTCCGTCCGCCGCGGCTTTCAGAAGTTCGTCATCTGGCGGTTCGTTCCATAGAAAGTACGACAGCTTGGAAGCCAGCTCCCAGTCGCTCAATGTTTCCGCGTCCGGCGTTTCGCTGGATTCGATCAGGAACAGGAACTGCGGCGACGTCAGCACAACCAGCAAAGCATCACGAATCGACTGCTGAAAGATTTTCGTCTGTGTATCCGACGAGCGGGGGATGTCAATCCCCTGATGATTCGCCGATGGTTCTATCACGGGACTGACGTCCCTCGCTCGCCTTAAAGCAGATTGCGCACTGAGTTCATCGAACGAAGTCTTCCACACGGCCAGAAGAGAATGCAGTTCCGCATCCGTCACCGGCCGACGCCATGCGCGAGTCGCAAAGGATTGCAGGATCTCCTTTGCGTAGGCTGGCGGGTCGTTTTGATGAGGTGATTCGATGAAGATCCGACGGTGAGTTTCCGGCGGCCATGATTCGTAGTACGGCCCTTCGAACTCGACCGAGTGAATCATCAGACGCGGCAGCGGGCGGCCGTCGGTGTATTCGCTGCGAACGCCGATCTCACGAATGCCAGCCAGGTAGTTCACATTGTTCTTCTCAACGGCCGGGTACGGATAGTCGTTAATAGAGCCCGTGAAGACGAACTCCTGCGGTTCGTGATTGGCCACCGCGATCGGCTTCTGAACGGGATTCAGCGTGCTACCGCAATCGCGACGAAGACCAAGGTGCACACCGAGCAACGGAGATCGCCGTTCGAAGGCAAGAAACTTCTGTGCATCCGGACTTGCGTCATCCACGCGGGACAAGATCATCCTGCGAACAGCCGTTTTGTCACTGTGCGACGCGGACAACGTCAAGTCTCCCGCTGGCAGTCGCAGCAGAAGGATGGCGTGAGATTGCTCCTTCGCGGTGACATCCGTCGGAGCGTCTTTCGGATGCTGCGATGCGATCTGTCGCGAGAATTCTCGATCACCCACGGACAGCCGCAGCAGATGAGCCGGCTCGGACATGACGCACGAAACATCCAGTTGATAGATCCCGGCGGTTTCGATGCGAATGGCAGCCGAATGAGCATCATCCATTGTGACGATTCGAACGTCGGAGGTTTCTGCAGTCGCGTTCGTCGGAGTCGCATTCTCCAGCAGCAGGCCATCGTCGTAACGTGACGCTTTGATGGTGACTTTGAAGTCGCCGTGGTCCGGAAGTTCTCGCAGAGAGATTTTGAAATTCGCCATGGGGCCGTACGTGTTTGATTCGCCGAAGATCTCCGGACTTGGGATCGCCGGCCGAAGCAACAAGCCGTTCTGCACTGTCTGATACGGTTCACCCAGCGGATAGCTTTCAGTGCCTCGCATGCACGCGAAGACGGCATGATAGATCGTGTCAAAGTGCTTCCACTGTCGGATGGTGTCGTTGCCGACGTAGCCTTCGATGAAGTCGAACGACTTCTTCATTTCGAACGGAGTGAAAGCAAACGACTTCTGTGGAGCCAGCTCGGTGACAACAAAGTCGCTGTTCGCAAGTAGAAGACTGTTGGCACCAAGGATTAGCGAATCCTTGCAGGGATCAGCATTGATGTTGCGCCCGAGATCCATGCGGAAGTTCTGGATCGTGGGCGGTGAGTCCTCGTCGACGATGCACAGATCGAGCGACTTTTCAGCGATCTCAAAGTAGTACTCCATCTGCAGCGGCGACAGACCGAGCACTTGTCCGTTGTTGGCGAAACCTTCTTTCGAAATGCCGTCTGGCGGCAGAATTTCCGACAGGTTCTCATTCAGCCCGAGCAGTGTTCGCATTGTGTTGCGATATTGCGAAACGGTGAGTCGCCGAATCGAGCCGTTCTTCTGCGTGTTGCGCGACTTCGCAACATTCATCGCGTGCTCAATCCACTTCGAAAACCGCTCGCGTTCTTGCGGCGTCGGCTGAGTCTCATCTTCCGGCGGCATCGCGTGATCGTCGAGCTGCTTCTTGATGTCACGCCAGAGGAACAGGTGACGATCCTGCAGAGTCGCATCCAACTGATCGACTCGGATACCCGACTTCATTTCATCGCCGTTGTGACATCGAACGCAATACCTCGCCAGCAGCGGTTGAACGTCGGCGGCGAAGGTTTTTGATAGCTCGGTGTCAGCGTCGTCAGCTAGGCACGGCACGCAAAACAGCATCCAGGCCAGACCAATCAGGCTGAACAATAGACGAGAGCAGGCAAACATGGCGGTCCTGCGAAGTGATGATCGGGAGGGAGAATGCAAGGCGGGGATTGTCGTCCGCGGATTCCGTCAGGCCATTTCTTGTCAACGGAATCGCGCGGGACGAGACTCAGGCTACCGTGAGAAGCGAGGGATCTCAAGTGGTTGCAAAAAGGTCGGCCCGTTCGTCTGGATGTCGCCGAGTTCGTGAGAACTTGGAATTCTGACGAATTCCGCTACGGCGCGCGCACTTTCCCGGCGACTTCTCCATGAAACCGCTTGTTCCCTGAGACGAATTCTGCAGAATTCACGGATCGGAGGCTCGGACATGACGACGCGGTTGACCATCTTCATTCTGATGTGCTCGGCATTACAAATTTTCGCCGGCGAAGATGGCGTCGATTACCTGCGAGACGTGAAGCCGGTGCTCCGTGAACGATGCTATGCGTGTCATGCGTCGCTCAAGCAGGAAGGCGGCCTTCGTGTCGACACCGCGGAGTTCATTCGTCGCGGCGGAGACTCCGGTGCAGCGATTGTCGCGGGCGATGCGCAGGCAAGTGCCCTGCTCTCTCGGATCCATTCCGTGGATGCTTCGGTTCGCATGCCGCCGGAAGGAAAGCCGCTTTCGGCCGATCAGATTCGTGTTATCACCGAATGGATTCAAACCGGTGCGATCGGGCCCGATGATGAGCAACCAGAACAGGATCCTCGTCAGCACTGGGCCTTTCAGAAACCGACTCGGCCGCCCGTTCCATCATTAGCGAGCCAACCGAAGCATCCCATTGATGCGTTCCTGAGTTCGAAGCGTCATGCCGCAGGAACGGTTCCGCTGTCTTCGACTGATCGAGCCACATTGCTCAGGCGTGTTTATCTCGATCTGATCGGACTTCCTCCGACCGCCGAACAGCTTGAGGCCTTTCTGCGCGATGAAGATCCCAGGGCTTACGAGAACGTCGTTGAAACACTTCTCGCATCACCGCAGCACGGCGAGCGATGGGCTCGTCACTGGATGGATGTGTGGCGATACAGCGACTGGTACGGTCGCCGTTCGGTGCCGGATGTGATGAACAGCTATCCGATGATCTGGCGCTGGCGTGACTGGATCGTTCGGTCGATCAACGATGACAAGCCGTACCAGCAAATGGTGATGGAGATGCTGGCGGCTGACGAGATCACTCCGACGAACGATCAGAATCTGGTGGCCACCGGGTACCTTGTTCGAAGCTGGTTCAAATGGAACTACGAGACCTGGAAGAAGGATCTCGTCGAACACACGGGCAAGGCATTTCTGGGACTGACGCTCAACTGTGCGCAGTGTCATGATCACAAGTACGACCCGATCTCGCAGGAAGACTACTTTCGGTTTCGAGCGTTCTTCGAGCCGCTGGAGCTTCGCCATGATCGTGTGCCTGGCGAGCCTGATCCCGGCATGTTCGAAAAGTATGACTACACCAAGTCCTACGGCCCCATCAAGAGCGGCATGATTCGTGTCTTCGATGAATACCTGGATGCTGAGACCTTCATGTTCGCGAAAGGCGACGCTCGTTTGCGAATGGAAGGAAAGCCGCCGGTCAAGCCGGGTATTCCTTCTCTGTTCGGCGATGATCCCATCGAAACGCCTCGTCAGCTTCTTCCTATTGAAGCCGCCTATCCCGGCATGAAAAAATCGATCCGTGCAGAAGAGCGTTCGAAGCGCGAATTGGCACTTGAGAAAGCTTTGACCGATCTACAGGCCATGAAGACTCAGGCCCCCGCAAATCTTCCGGAACTGGACGACCAGCTCCGCGCGGCGGAGCTGGAGCTAAAGTCGGCCACGGACAAAGCGATGGCTTCGCTTCGCGAGTCCGGAAATCCAGCGAGTCAACGAATCCTCGAGGGAACTCAGTCGTTGGTGCTGGATGCGAAAACTGGTCGTCGAGCCTTATCGCACGCATTGCCCGGAATCGATGCGATGACGGATGGCAGTTCCGTGTCGTGGCAGGTTCATCTCGTTCAGGACGGGCACACGAATCTGCAGCTCGGCCTCGATATCACTCAGGGATTAACCGGCGGGTTTGTTGCGTTCGAGAGCGGCACCGTCAAGACATATGCACCGGGCGGATTCACGGAAACAATCGTCGGACGATACGACGCCTCGAAGGGGCCAACGACGTTCGCCGTCTCGATGGTGCTGGATCTGACTCATGACGTGGCAAACCTGACCGTTCGATCGTTGCCCGACGGTGCGATGATCGTGGATCAGGTGCCCGCTGCGTTGAACGGATGGAAGCCACAGTCCAACGGCCGTCGAGGTTTGTTCATTGACTGCCGCACCGGAACGGAAGCGGTTTACGATGCCCTGACGTTTGCTCTCGCTGATGGCGTTCCCGTGCTGCGGTTTGATTTCGAAGCTCCCGAGTTTCTTGATGGCCAGGACGTCGTGGACGCCTCGGTTCCGAACGGTGGAGCACCGTGGATGGTGACATCGTTCAGTGTGGCTCCCGCGACATCAAAGACCGTGTCGGCCGTTGCGATGAATCCAGAGGTCCGCGCTGCGACAGCGAAGCGAAACGCGATTGATCAGCAGCGACGTTTGCCAAAACTTCGGTTGTCGGCGGCGGAGAGTCGAGTCAAAGCCTGCGAGCAGGATCTGCAGAGCCTGAACCTTCGGATCGCGGCGGATGATCTGCGATATTCAACGGGTGTGCTGACGGAGGATCGCATCGCTGAGCCTGATGTGCTGGCTTCGATTCATCATGCGTGTCGTGTCGAACGAGATGCCGCAGTCCTGTCAGCGCAGGCCGATCTTGCGTCAGCAGAACTTGCGATCGCCAACGCCGAAGTGCAGCAGGGATCGGCAACGAAAGCTGGCGATGCGGCCGCGGCTGAGGCGGCAGCAAAGGAGCTGCAGACGGCTTTGGCTGCGAGAGGTGCCGCCAACACAAAGCTTGCGGCGGCTGTTGCAAACGCGGCGAAAGAACCGGGCGAGTACACCGCTCTGTCGCCAAAGTATCCGCAGTGGTCATCGGGACGACGAAGCGTTCTGGCTCGCTGGATTGCATCGCCCGACAATCCTCTGACAGCGCGGGTCGCGGTGAATCACATCTGGCTGCGGCACTTCGGCCAGGGGCTGGTTGATACGGCCAACGACTTCGGTCGCAATGGCAGTCGGCCATCGCACCCGGACCTGCTCGACTGGCTGGCCTGCGAGTTGATGGATTCCGGCTGGTCGATGAAATCAATTCATCGATGGATTGTGACGAGCAACGCGTATCGACAACGAAGTCTTGTGCCGGTGGACTCGGTCGAAGAATTGACCACGGTCCGATCGAACGAAGCCATTGATCCGGACAACAAAACGTACTGGCGATTTCCAGCATCGCGGATGCAGGCGGAAGTGGTTCGAGACAGCCTGCTGGCCGTGTCTGGCGAACTGGATGGCACCATGGGCGGTCACGAGATCGATCATCGCGAAGGGATGACATCAAAGCGACGCAGTCTCTACTTTGCTCATCACGGCGAAGAGAAGATGGAGTTCCTGGAACTCTTCGATGCTGCCAATCCCTGTGACTGTTACAAAAGAACGACCTCGGTTCAGCCCCAGCAGGCTCTCGCATTGACCAACAGCGAACTGACCAGAACACTCAGCCGCGCATTGGCCGGGAGGTTGAAAGAGAAGCTGGCCGGAGCATCTGATTCGACCGATTCGGCCTTCGTGCGAATGGCTTTTCTGCAGATCCTCAATCGCGAACCTTCGACTGCGGAGCTGGATGCATCCACCACGTTCATAACCCAACAAACCGATCGACTGAAGACACTGGCAGAGCCTCTTCCTGCCGACGTGAATCCATCCGAACGGGCTCGAGAAAATCTGATCCACGCGCTGATGAACCATAACGACTTCGTCACAATTCGCTAAGTTCCTCGGCGAGCGAAAAAGGAGAATTATCAGCCCTACAAGCCCGACGCGCCAGCGAGTGCGTCACGATCGCCACGCACTCGCTGGCGCGTCGGGCTTGTATGCAACAACTCCGGGTAACTTGATTCATGCCGCTCGCCTTATGTCCCCTCTCCCCCGGCGAACGACTCGTCAAGCTCAGACGATTGGTTCGGGGGAGAGAGTTAGGGTGAGGGGTTTGCAAATCAATTTGGGAGCTTTCATTCAATGTGCTCGTTACCCTGTCAACAAGAGGGCGATGGACGTAGGCCGGACCGAGCGGAGCGAGTTCCGGCCCGTTCAGCAGGCGAATTGCCGGAACTCGCTGGCGCTCGGTCCGGCCTACATAGCTGAGTTCCTCTGCTCGCCAAATGAACCAAGAGATCCGATCATGAACAACAATCATCAATCCTCATTCTGCGGACGAAGTCGGCGAACGTTTCTGAATGAACTGGGACTTGGGTTCGGCGGCATTGCCTTGAACGCGATGCTCAGTGCTGACGGCGTCGCAAAGACTTCCGATGGTCGTCTTGCGAAGCCCGATGGACGAAGTCATTTCGCTCCGCGCGCGAAGAATGTCATCTGGATCTTTCTGTCGGGCGGCGTGAGCCAGATGGAGACGTTCGACCCAAAGCCGCTCCTGAACGAACTCAGTGGCAAGACGTATGACGAGACTCGTCTGCCGAATCCTCAGAAGCAACCGATGTTTCTGGAGCGTTCACGCTCGGTCGTTGGCTTTGACCGAGAACTGCACTCGAAGATCTTTCCGTTGCAGGTCGGCTTCCGGAAGTATGGGAACGTTGGCCTGGAAGTCAGCGACTGGCTGCCGCACTTGGCCACGTGCGCCGATGATCTGGCAGTTGTGCGGTCGATGTGGACGACCGACAACGATCACGCCGCTGAGTTTCAGATGCATACCGGCCGACATAAGCTGGACGCTCCGGAACCGGTGATCGGATCGTGGCTCAGTTACGGACTGGGAAGCCTTAACGACAATCTGCCAAAGTTCGTCTTTCTCGGCGAGTTCAAAGACCCTCGCGTGAAGGAGAACTTTGATGCTCACTATCTTGGTCCAACACACGGCGGCGTGCAGCTTCATCTGGACCCGTCGAATCCGCTGTCGTTCGGTCGTCGAGCCGCTGATATCAGCGAAGTCGAACAACGCGCCGAGTTTGAGTTTCTGCAGAAACTGAATCGAATGACGGCGGAGCAGTTTCCTCAGGATGCTCAACTCCAGGCTCGTATCAACGCCTATGAACTGGCGTTTCGAATGCAGGCGTCCGTTCCTGAGGCTTTGAATCTCGCCGAGGAGACTCAGGAGACGCAGCAGTTATACGGGATCGACAATCCAGCGACGGCAGTTTACGGACAGCGCTGTCTGGCGGCTCGACGGCTTGCCGAACGCGGAGTTCGATACTCGCTGGTGTATCTCAGCGACTACGGCGAATGGGATTCTCACAGCGAGCTTCAGAAGAATCATTCGCGATCGTGTGAGCGAATCGATAAGCCAGTTGCTGGCCTGTTGAAAGATCTGAAACGACGCGGTCTGATGGAAGAGACCATCGTGGTGTTCACAACTGAGTTTGGACGAACGCCGGGAGTGGAATATGGGATGTTCAACAAGTCCGCGACGGGTCGAGATCATCATCCGCACGGCTTTACGATCTGGCTTGCCGGAGCCGGGATCAAACCCGGCATCCACGGCGCGACAGATGAACTTGGCTTTCACGCCGTTGAGCATCCTCATTACGTCACGGATCTGCATGCCACAGTTTACCACCTGCTCGGCCTCGACCCCCGCCGCCTCGAAATCCCCGGCCGTAAACGGCTTGATATGGACTACGGCTCGGTGATCCAGGAGATCCTCGCGTAACGCACGAGTACGACCATGTTGTGAAGAATCGGGACAGGCTCGCATTCGGCACAACTCAAACATTGAGCCGTTGCGATTCGCTCGCGGAGCCCCACGTTTCACGGCGTGTTGATTTAGTCGTTTCATCAGCCGCAGGGCGATAGCCCCCGGTTAAATGTGCTGTTGTATTGGTGCAAAAACCGGACGCTAGCGCGTTCCGGCTGATTAAAGACCAAATTGCTTCGCGATTCACCGCGGAGCGGTTTAAGCATGTAGCCCCACGCTTCAGCGTGGGGTTCGCATTTTGAGAAGAGTTCATCAGCCGTGAAACGGCGGCAGACTTGGTTCGCTTAGGAAGCCCGATCTAAGGCTGATGCTCGGGCCGTATCCACGGCCCTGGTCGTTTTGTGCCACGCATACCCCAGGCTGAAGCCCGGGGCTACGCGCTTTCGCCTCATCCGCGGCGGAGAGACGTCTTGAAGCATCGATCTTGCTCACCGAACTTGTTGCGGGACACAGCAAAGACGGAATTGCATTGCGATTCACTGCGGAGCGGTTCAGGCATGTGGCCCCACGCTTCAGCGTGGGGTTCGCATTTGACAAGAACTCATCAGCCGTGAAACGGCGGCAGATTTGGTTCGCGTAGGAAGCCCGATCTAAGGCTGATGCTCGGGCCGTATCCACGGCCCTGGTCGTTTTGTGCCACGCATACCCAAGGCTGAAGCCCGAGGCTACGCGCTTTCGCCGCATCCGCGGCGGAGAGACGTCTTGAAGCATCGATCTTGCTCACCGAATTTGTTGCGGGACACAGCAAAGACGGAATTGCATTGCGATTCACTGCGGAGCGGTTCAGGCATGTGGCCCCACGCTTCAGCGTGGGGTTCGCATTTGACAAGAACTCATCAGCCGTGAAACGGCGGCAGATTTGGTTCGCGTGGGAAGCGCGATCTAAGGCTGATGCTCGGGCCGTATCCACGGCCCTGCTCGTTTTGTGCCACGCACACCCCAGGCTGAAGCCCGGGGCTACACGCTTTCGCCGCATCCGCGGCGGAGAGACGTCTTGAATGATCGATCTTGCTCACCGAATTTGTTGCGGGACACAGCAAAGACGGAATTGCGTTGCGATTCACCGCGGAGCGGTTTAAGCATGTAGCCCCACGCTTCAGCGTGGGGTTCGCATTTGAGAAGAGCTCATCAGCCGTGAAACGGCGGCAGATTGGTTCGCGCAGGAAGCCCGATCTAAGGCTGATGCTCGGGCCGTATCCACGGCCCTGGTCGTTTTGTGCCAAGCATACCCCAGGCTGAAGCCCGGGGCTACACGCTTTCGCCGCATCCGCGGCGGAGAGACGTATTGAACAAGCGATTTCGCTCACCAAATCTGTTGCGGGACACAGCAAAGACGGAATTGCATTGCGATTCACCGCGGAGCGGTTCAGGCACGTAGCCCCACGCTTTAGGGGTTTGCATTTGAGAAGAACTCATCAGCCGTGAAACGGCGGTAGATTTGGTTCGCGTCAGAACCACGACCTACGGCTGCCGCTCGGGCCGTATCCACGGCCCTGCTCGTTTTGTGCCACGCATACCCCAGGCTGAAGCCCGGGGCTACGCGCTTTCGCCGCATCCGCGGCGGAGAGACGTCTTGAATGATCGATCTTGCTCACCGAACTTGTTGCGGGACACAGCAAAGACGGAATTGCGTTGCGATTCGCTCGCGGAGCGAGCACAGCACGTAGCCCCACGCTTCAGCGTGGGGTTCGCATTTGAGAAGAGCTCTTCAGCCGTGAAACGGCGGCAGATTTGGTTCGCGCAGGAAGCCCGATCTAAGGCTGATGCTCGGGCCTTATCCACGGCCCTGGTCGTTTTGTGCCACGCATACCCCAGGCTGAAGCCCGGGGCTACACGCTTTCGCCGCATCCGCGGCGGGTGCTGCTTCGCGGTGTTCACAGAAGTTATTGCGATTCACCGCGGAGCGGTTTAAGAAATTAGCCGGTGGTAAGCGGAACGCCACCACCGGTTAGAGTCGAAACCTGCTATTGCACCCTGAAAACGGGTGCCAGAATCATGGTTTCTGTCATCCCTTCAGGATGAGTATCAATTGTCGATTCGCGACCGGTGGTGCGCCTGTCGGCGACCACCGGCTAATCTCTGGCGTCCTTTCAGGATGAATCGCCCAGAGTTCCAGTGAACATGATCACCACATGATCTCGCCTCGAACCAAAACCGAAGTCGAACTGACAGCCCTGCGGCACAGCCTTGCTCGCGGCACTCCATTTGGTGATACTTGTTGGCCGCTCAAGACGGATTCAACATCCAGTCTTGAATGTTCGCTTCGATCGACAGCGAGACCAAGATAACAAGAAGAGTCAAATGTGCTTTAGTCTAGCAACAAAGAAACAACGATTGGGGAAACTCTTTTGGCAGAGAGCTGGCCTAATGCGAGCGTTGCTCACTGGTAAAGTGCGAGTGAAAATGCATGGACCCCTCGGGCTTGCGGCTAATGGCTGATTACGACTTCCGGGGGTTGTCACCGTTCGACTTCGAAGTGCTTTGCCACGATCTGCTTGAGCGTGACCTTGGCGTCAATCTTCAGCCATTTGCAACCGGTCGCGATGGAGGGATCGATCTTCGGCACGCCGTCGCCAACAACAATACTCTTGTTGTTCAATGCAAGCACTATGCAAAATCGGACTTTAGGAAGCTTCTATCAAGCCTGAGGAAACTCGAATTACCCAAGATCCGAAAGCTCGCACCGCAACGATACATTTTGGCAACAACAGCCCATCTCACTCCCGGTAACGTGGACAAACTCTACGAACTCTTGCGGCCTTATTGCGTTTCGAAACAAGACATCCTCGCTGCAGCGTCAATCAACCATCTTTTGCAAAAGTATCCAGACGTTGAGAAGGCGAATTTCAAGTTGTGGCTTACAAGTACGGCCGTATTGGAACGTGTGTTTCATGCCGGGGTATTCTTCGCATCGGAAAAGACGGTTGAGCAAATTCGCGATAGATTCGGAATGTTTGTTGAGACTACGGCGCTGGAACCAGCAAGGAAACAACTGCATCGGAAAAAGGTCTGTATTCTGTCGGGACAGCCGGGCGTCGGAAAGACGACGCTCGCAGAGATCCTGATCACAGAGCATCTCGAGAAGGGTTGGCAGTTGGTCGTTGTAGATAGAAACATGGATGAAGTCGAGGGTTTGTACAATCCCGATCCAGCAATGAAGCAGCTGTTCTACTACGACGATTTTCTCGGCCAGATTAGTGAGGGTGAAAAGCTGGGAAAAAACGAAGATCGCGCATTGCTTCGGATGATCGAAACTGTGGCGGGTACGCGAAACCGGCGTTTCTTGCTCACAACGCGAGAGTACATTCTGGCACAAGCAAAAAAATCCCACGAACGTCTGGCGAGATCCGACATTGATCTCTTTAAGTTCGTCGTGAGGTGTGAACACTACTCAGACCTAGACAAAGCGAAAATCTTCGCTAATCACTTGTTCTTCGCCAATGTTCCTCAGACACATTTGGCGGCCGTAGTCTCGAACCGCGCATACAATAAAATCATCAATCACGAGAACTACAACCCACGCATCATCGAGATAATGACCAAGACATCCCGAGTCAATGGGATTAAGGCGTCCGAGTACTGTGATGAAATCATGCGGGCATTGGACAATCCTGCAGACATCTGGTTTCACGCATTTGAGAATCAGATCTCCGAGGCTAGTCGTCATCTGATCCTCACTCTCGCAAGCTGTGGTGATGGAATCTTACTCAGCGACCTGAAAACGGCTTTTGAGTCTTTCTTTTTGAAACGGGCGGCAAGATTTAACATTCCACTCGGCACTCTCTCCTTTGAGCAGTCTCTCCACGAACTTGAGGATTCGTTCATCAGGATCACTGTCTATCGGCAAGAGCGAGTTGTCAGCTTCCAGAATCCGTCTGTACTCGATTTTGTAAAGAACTGGCTTTTGTGCCATACATCAGAAGCTTGGGAGCTTTTAGAATCTGTTGTGAGTTTCGAACAGGCCGAGCGACTCCTTGCAGTATTGAACTTTGCTAAAGAATTTGTTCAAGGAAGGGCAGAAGAAACGGAAAGAGTGTGTTCTGTACTTGAGCGAACATTCTCATCTGCGACTCTGAAGTTGATGAGAAGCACCCACGTCTTCAGAGGAACTGGATTCATCAGCCTTGAATGGAGTCCGCATTCCACAAGTTGCTGGAGTCGCATTTTGGCCTGCTGCCAATTCATGAAGATGTGGCCTTCGTCTAGATTTCAGAGTTTTACACTGAATGGTCTCGCCGTTTTGCTTGCTGATGTTGATCTCTGTGATGAAACGGTTTGGGAGAATTGCTTCACTGCCCTGTCCCGCACCTACAACGTCGCTCCGCCAGATTGGTATGATCATCAAATACTGGTAGTTTTCAATCGCCTCAAAAGCTGCTGCCTTGATCATATTGAGAAACTGGATTCCCTATCTCAATTGGCAGGCTGGATTGAGTTCAATTCAGATGTGTTACCACGTGAATCCGTGGAATTTGTTTCCAAGAGCCTAGCAGCAAGAGTAGTTGTTCTTGCCGAATTGGAACTCGAACAGGTGTCGCCTTCACAGTTTGGGTCGTTCTTGGATATTCTCCAAGAGCTTGATGGGCGATGGGGGCTTGATCTGTCGTCTGAGATTGGGTGGCTGGAAGACCAAATCCAACGGCAGGAAGAAGACGAAGATCGACCGTTTGAGCAACTGAATCGTGCGTCTGGAGTCGCCGAAGGACGGGATATCGACAACCTTTTTCAAGCCCTTGTTGAATAGGGGAATGCAAGAAGGGACATTGTACAGTAGCTGTCCATTTCAGCGCAAAACATCGGCTGGCTGTTTGAGTCAGGCGGCAGTTGGGAGAGGGACGAGGTTGTTGAGGCGGGACTCGGTTGGTGGGTCGAGACCGCACGCCTTCAGCAGTTGAGCAAACAGACTTTCGCCGGTCTGCCACCAGGCTTGGAGTTCGGTCTGAACGCTGGAGAGTGTGAAGTCTCCAAGATGCAGTTTGAGTGATTCCAGCACGCTGACCAGGATCGTTCGTCGCTGAGCACCTCGAAGAGTCTTGCTGGTGCGACCGGTTCGTCGATCCTGAGCGGCAGGTCGAAGTGATCGTTCAGCTTCGTTGTTGGTTCCGGTCGCTTCCGGATGCAGCACGAACGTAAACAACTCGCAGTCGCACATCAGTCGAGCGACTTCCTGAACCAGATTGTTGAACTCATGATCGGTTTCGTCGTCTGACTTCACCTGCACGTCATCTGCTGTGCATCGAGATACGCACAACGCGGAGACAGCATCGACAAGCTCAGCAACTCGGGCAGCGCGACCGACCTCTTTCAGCCGTTGATCGGCCGATGCGGACTTGGCAGTGCGATACACATCCAGCAGTCCGTTCAAAAACGTTTTGTATTCTTCGTTGTCAGGCTCCAGCAGCGTGAAGCGAATCGCCTTGCGAAGCAGATGGGCCCAGCATTTCTGCGACTTTGTGAAGCCCTGATAGACCGCGGCATCATCGCTCACCAGGATTCCGACGAACGATTCCTTCGGAAGAATCTGAGCCAGTGTGTTCGCATCTTTGCGGCACCCGAAAATGAACACGCGAGCTTTCTCGGACAGAAAAGCCCACACGGAATTCAGGCTCCAACTGGTCTCATCGGCATGAACCACGGCGCTCACAGCCAGCAGCATGCAGAGCGATTCGAACTCTGGCTCCCATTCACGCGATAGCTGATTCAGTAAGGCATCGGCCTGAGACTTCGACAGGTCCAGTTCCCAGAAGAACTTCAACTGCTCACAGACTTTGTCCATCGAGAGCCCGACCATCGACACGAGAAACGCAACAGCCGTATGGATCTCAAGACCAAACTCTGACAGCGGCAGGACGCCTTCGATATCACCGAGTTCGCCGTTTGGTCCACGCCAGATTTCGTAAACGAACAGTGTGGCTTTGCCATTCCGAATTCTCCACACCGGACGATCGATATGCGGCGTGCATTGAGTGATCCTGAAGCCCTCCGGAAGAATAAGTTCGTGCAGATCGGCTCGATCAATCTTGTCCTGATTGGGTATCCGCCCGCGTCGCTCCGATGACTGTTTGTCACCATGCGAACCATGCTTCTTCGCCGTACCAACCTTCTTCTGTTCGGCTTCTTCGCGACGCTTCTCTTCAGCCGTCATCGAGTACGACTTGTCGAGCCGCTGCGTCGGATTCTTCTTTCGCAACTCGGCATTCTCGGCGTGCAGCTTCGTATTCTCTGCCTGCAGCTTTGTATTCTCGGCTTCCAGTTCGAAAACCCGTGCCCTCAGACCCGCATTTTCCGCTTCCAGATCCTCAATCCGTTGCGTCAATCGCGCCACCGTGGCCTGCAACTGCACCACCACTGCCGCCAGCTCAGCATAACTCGGTTGTTGACCCGCTCCGTCCATACGCGGTGTCTATCACACACCGCAATTCACTCAAACCCCAGTTTCCACGAGGAAATGGACAGCTACCATTGTACATGCGTGTTGAGTTAGAATGTCCGTTGGTACGTAGCCCTGAAGGTTCAAAACAGAAAGAGCGGCAACTGGGCAGAAGCAACTGGGGCCATCCAAGCAGGGTACTTCACAATAGAATGGGCCTTTGAAGCCTGAAGCACTGTTCCGCATTTGATTGCAGACGCCGTTTCATTCATTTTTCTGCCGAACCGCAGTCGTGCCTTTGGCGTCGCGTCGAACGGGGATTGACGAGGTTCAGACAGCAGCGAGTCAGTAGCGTAACCGTGGAGCATGCTATTCTGATTGGCGAGCGGTTGGCGTGAGCGGGCCGGTATGCGATTCTACCGACCGGTTGACACCGGGCCGCTCGCCAGCGGATGTCATTTTCTTTGCCACTGCCTCACGACTTGATGGGGCACAAGGAACAAAACTCATGCAACTTCGAACAGCGATGACGGTCTTCTTCACGATCGCGATGCTGGCTGGGTCATCCGTTCGCGGCGATGAAGTTGATCTGGGTTCGGTTGTTGAACGACATCAGATGATTCCAATGCGGGATGGAAAGCATCTGTCGTCGTACTTGTATTTCCCGGCGGGGAGCGGGCCGTGGCCTGTTTTGTTCGAACAGCGATATGTCGACATTCGAGGTGCGGGGACTCGACGGGCGGCGGCGAAACTGGCCGAGGCGGGGTTCGTTGTGGCGATGGTGAATTTTCGAGGCACGCATCAGTCCGAGGGCACATGGGTCGGTTATCGAGCACTGGGCTGGGGAGAACTGCGGGATGGCTACGACACGTGCGAATGGCTGGGAACTCAGTCATGGAGCACCGGCAAAGTCGGGACGTTTGGAAGTTCACAGGCAGGTTATGCACAGAACTTTCTGGCTGTGACTCAGCCGCCACATCTGACAGCTCAGTACATGGTTGATACCGGGCTGAGTCTGTTTCATGAAGGGTATCGAATCGGTGGCACGACGCGACCGGATCGATTCCGTTCGCTGGCACAGAACTGCCGGAACCCTGCTGACAACGATCGGCTTCTCGACGAGTGGTTTCGTCATCCTCATTTCGACGACTACTGGAAGGCCGAAGATTGTTCCCTGCATTTTCCGAAGATGAACGTCCCCTGTTTCACCATCGGTAGCTGGTACGATTTCATGAATCAGGGTTCGATTGCCGGTTTCCAGGGACGAACTCAACACGGTGGCCCGAATTCTCGACCGCATCAGCAGTTGATCATCGGTCCGTGGCTGCATGGCCGATTGAACAAGGGCACAAAAGTCGGTGAGCTGACTTATCCCGAGTCAGCAGCGTGGCCCGAACATGATCACATGGTGCGATGGTTCAATTACTGGCTGAAGGGAATCGATACGGGCGTTCAGAAAGAACCAGCCGTGCGATACTACGTGATGGGAGCGCTCGGTGAAGACAAGGCTCCGGGCAACGTCTGGCGGTCGGCCACGGCGTTTCCTCCTGAAGCCGAGTCGAAACCAATTTATCTGGCGAAAGATGGAAGCCTGCAGGAGAACCTTCCTTCTGCTGATGGTGGTTCGACCAGTTTTCTCAGCGACCCGCGGCATCCGATGGAAATCCCCGGCACATCGTTTCCCGGTGCCGCCGATGCTCGTCCGTTTGAGCAACAGGCTGAAGTCCGCACGTTTACTTCGGACGTGCTCAAGGACTCGGTGGAATGGACCGGGCGAATTCGAGCGAATCTGTATCTGTCGTCGACGGCTCCTGACACAGACGTGATCGTTCGCGTGTCTGATGTTTACCCGGATGGCCACTCGATCCTGATCGTGGATTATCCTCAGCGAGTCCGATACCGGGACGGGTTTGATCATGAAACGCTGATGACTCCCGGCGAGATCGTGCCGGTATCATTCGACGTGGGTTGGATCAGTCAGATCTTCAACGCCGGGCATCGGATTCGTGTCACCATTGCCAGCACCGGAGCACCGTTGTACGAACCGAATCCTCAGAACGGAAAGCCCGCGACGATCGAGTTCCCTTCAGATGCTGTGACCGCGACGAACACCATTCATCACAGCCAGCAGTATCCGTCTCATATTGTCGCCCCGATTCATCTGCCGTCTCGACAGTGAAACGATGCATACAGGATCCGCAGAAACGCGGTGACATCGCCGTGAGGTTCGACGGACAAAAGCATGTCCATTGAGTTGCTCGCTGACGGCCAACAAATCCGTGAGTCGCTGTGTTGGCTGGCCCTTGTGCCTGGCGAGGCCGTTTGCGTGGCCGATCAACCGCTCGGGCGGCAACCACTTCGCTCGGCTCATCACTTGCCGTCGGCTTTGGTGGGGCCACTGCCGGTTGGATCGTTGGAGGAATGATGACAACGGTCCGCTTTGCATCGTTGATTTGAGATTGCCGGGCTGCCGTTGGAGGAGTGACTTCTGGCCGATGCAGAGACGGTCAATGCTCCTGTTCTGCATGAAATGGAGAAACCGGAGATTTTTTGTGATATGGCGATTGGCTTTCGCATCGCTTCAGGATTTGAACGGTCGGATTGTGCCGTCCGATGCCGATGAATGCCGCCGTTTTCTCCCGTGGAATCTCTCGCAACCGATGCAAACTTCGGCCAGGCTTTCCAATCCGCGATTTGTCACTGTGAATGGCGAGCTTCTTAGCCGTCTGCGGGTGGATCGAGGCATGACACAACTGCAATTGGCCAAAGCCGCAGGGTATACGGAACGGCTGGTCCGGAAGGCCGAGAAAGGCGGGCGGCTGGACATCAGGTCCATTCAGAACCTTGCAGAAGCTCTCTCTCAATCCGGCAAGCCGGTCCTTGTCGAACGCCTGATTCAGGACAATCTGTCAGTCGCCAAACTTTGGATCACAAGCTTCGATACGCTTGGTTTGGAAATGTTGCCGGTGGTTAAGCCCTTTCTTTCGGGAAGCTTCGTCTTTCACTGCCTTGGGGAATCACAGAGTACGCCTTTCGCAGGAACATTTGAGGGTTTGTTGGGATTCGGAAAGTGGCTCGAACGTTACTTCTCGGTTGTCGCCCACGCGGCTTGTGCGGAGCTTGAGTTCATCGAAGGGGCGGATGCCGTCGTTGCTCGCTGGATGGAAGTTTGTTCGATTGGCGGCATTGCCTGCGAGCCAATCCGGATGTCGATGTACTTCCGCTTTCATGATGGCCTGATCACTCGCATCGACACCGACTCCGACACCAGAGCGTTTGACGGTGCGATCCTGAGAGCCACGAAGCAAAAGCGGGAGGACAGTTCTGTTCAGAGTTAGGTTCCGTCCCTGAATCATGCGTGCCGTGCTCGAAAGTTTGGCAAGAGAGCCGCGTGAGCGTTCTCGAAGCTCGGACCGGTAGGTTCCTTTGAGTCAAGAGGCTGTCAGTCCCTTGTTGTTCTTTGCTCGTGGTGAACTGAGGCGATCATGCGAGCTGCGATTTGTCCCCTCTCCCCGGCGAATGAATTCCTACGAACGTTCACAATGAATCGGGGAGAGGGCGAGGGTGAGGGGATTGTTTGATGCCATCAGTGGCTCGGTCACAGACCGGCCACAACCAAGCAGAACGTTCACCACCAAGCAGGTGGCCAACCAGCTGTTAGTCGAGTCGCGTAGTTGCTTTCCGAGAAAACACTCACGACTCGCTCCGCAGGTTGATTCTCAGGATGAACTATTTTGACATCGTTCCGGTTCCGTTCCGGTGGGATTTGTAGCAAAGAATCGTGGCTGGTTCTAAGGTCACTCGGCTCTGCTGACTAGGTGCGAATTTGTGTGCGCAGAACGTTGACCCTCTTTTGGGTGGATGACGTTTGTGGACGACGGTCGTATGTGGTCGAGATCGTGTGCGTTCGTGGCCGATTCAGATGTGACATCAAGCTGCATGTATCTGTGAAATCCCGGTGACATTCCGACTGGGACAGTTCAATCGACCTTGTGAAGTATTCGACAACGCGAGACGCGTTGTCCGTGAGAGAAACCAATATGCTGAAATCATCCCTGATCAAGAATGTTCAAGCCCTTCTGCAGCAGAGCCGTTTGCGTCAGCAGGTTCGGCGTCGCAAGGCCATTAAGTCCGAGCAACTGGAAACACGAGCCTTGCTTTCGGCTGGGACGTTGGACACGACTTTTGATTCGGATGGCATTGTGACGACACCGATGAGCCCATTGTATGACGAGGCTTATACGGTTGCGGTGCAGGCGGATGGAAAAACGGTGGCGGCGGGTGTGGTTTATACGCCGGACGGCACCGAGTTTGGCATCGCACGGTACAACGTTGATGGATCACTGGACTCGTCATTTGATGCAGACGGAAAGGCGTCGATTCAAATCAATCAGTTTTCCTGCGTGCCGACCACTGTGGCGATTCAGCCCGACGGGAAGATTGTCGTGGCGGGCTGGACATACAATGGCAGCAATCTGGACTTTGCACTTGCTCGTCTGATGCCTGACGGAACGCTGGACGCGTCCTTTGATACCGACGGGAAGGTCACGACTCCGATTGGTTCAGGTGACGACAACGGGTACAGGCTAGTGATTCAACCGGACGGCAAAATTGTGCTCGGCGGCGAGTATGTGAATGGTGGTCAGCGAGATCTCGCCATTGTTCGTTACGAAGCCAATGGTTCGCTGGATACTGCTTTCGGTACCGGGGGCATTTTCACCCGTGGCCTCTCTGGTTCAACGCCAGACAGCCTCCGCGGTCTGGCGTTGCAGCCCGACGGAAAGATTGTCGCATCGGGGTACATCACAACCTCAAACAGCTATTTGCCATCACTTCTGCGATTGAACACAAACGGGACGCTTGATGGAACGCTGAACGGGGACGGCTTCACGTTTCATTCGTTCAACGGTATCGCCATGACCCCGGGCAGTGTGACTGTGCTCCCTGATGGGGACATGCTTTCCGGTGGCGTTGCATTCACCAACGGTAGAAACCATTTTGCGGCGATTCGATACAACGACAATGGATCACTCGATACCTCCTTCGATGGTGACGGACTCCTGCTGTCTGCTATCCGCCCGTACGCAGACTCAGCGGGCCAGATCTTCGTTCGCCCGGATGGCAAGTTTTATCTGGGCGGAAACAGCTACAATGGGACCGACCAGGACTTCGCGTTGGCCCGGTACAACTCGAATGGGACATTGGATACCACGTTTGGCACCAACGGCGTAACCACGACGCAGATCGGCAGTGGCGATGATGTCATGAGTGCCATGGCCGTGGGGCCTGACGGCCGGATTGTTTTGGCGGGAGGTACCTACAGCGGAGGCAGTTCGGACTTTGCAGTTGCTCGTTATCTGGGATCAAACCTCCCCACATCGTTGCTGATCAGTTCGACGCAGGTTGTGGAAGGCTCGCCTGTGGCCACGGCGGTCGGCACCTTCAGCACCGTGGACCCCGATGCCGGGGAGACCTTTACGTATTCGCTGGTCAGCGGAGCCGGCAGCACAGACAACGTCAGCTTTGTGATTGATGGCAACGTACTGAAAACGAACGCCGTCTTCGATTCGACGGTGAAGTCCAGTTACTCCATCCGAGTCCGCACGACGGAAAACAACGGGCTGTGGCTGGAGAAGACGATTGCCCTCACCGTTCGTGAAGGCCTGCGAGTTTACTCGACATCGATCACCGAAGACGGCACACTGCAGGCTGGACACAATCAGATTCATCTGACCTTTAGCGTCCCAATGCAGAACGCGGCCATCGCTGCAAATTACGGCCTGCAACGAGCGGGCTCCGACGGACTGCTCACCACCTCCGATTCCGTGGAGATTCCAACATCCGTCATCGTCAGCGGCCAGGCCGTCACACTGACCTTTGCGTCGATGGTCGAAGACACTTATCGGCTGATCGTGCGAGATGAAATCCTCGACAGCAACGGCCTCGCAATGGATGGGAATGCCGATCGTTTCGTCGGCGGTGACTACACGACCGATTTTGTGGTGGATAGTGGGGCACCCGCGATTGATTTGGCGTCAGAGGCCCTTGCTGCTGCCGTAGCAGTTGGTCATCAGGAGTCAGGCGGGGCGGCAGTCAGCGCCGACGGCCGCTTCGTTGCCTTCCACAGCAATTCATCTAATCTCGTATCTGGGGATTCCAATGGAACTGCGGATGTGTTTTTGAAGGACCTGCAAACGGGCATCATTTCCCTCGTGTCTGTGGGCACTGATGGACAGGGAAACAACCAATCCTATTCTCCATCAATCAGTAGCGATGGCCGTTTTATTGCCTTTACGAGCAATGCGTCTAACCTTGTCCCGGGTGATACGAATGGAACGTACGATGTCTTTGTAAAAGATCTTCACGCCGGAACGACGACCTTGGTCTCTACGGTCGCGAACAGACAAAGCAATGATGCTTCCTTCAACCCCTCTATCAGCAGCGACGGCCGCTTCATCGCGTTCAGGAGTAACGCGTCAAATCTCACAGCGGGGGACACAAACGGGATGGATGACATCTTTGTGAAGGATCTTGAGACTGGAACTATCTCAATTGCACCGACAGGATTGATTCCCTACTCCTATGGATCGGACTACAGCTATTTGTCATCGACGCTCTCCATGTCCGATGATGGGCGCTTCGTGGCCTACATTAAAACGATAGGCAGTGCCGTTTACGATCCTACCAATGGCTATTTTTACTACGGTGGACCTTATGTCTACACATTTACATATCAGTATAATCTGGTGGATTTGTGGACTAACGTAAACACGGTAATTTCAGCCGGCGGTAATGGCACGGGAAGCAGTGATTCGTTCGCTCCATCCATTAGCAGTGACGGCCGGTTCGTGGCGTTCGCAAGTGAGGTGCCGTCTCTTGTCACAGGGGACACTAATGGAACATACGATGTCTTTGTGAAGGATCTGCAAGCGGGAACGATCACGTTGGTCTCTACGGGTGCGGGCGGTCAGGGAAACAATGGTTCTTTTCAGCCCAAACTCAGTAGCGACGGCCGATTCATTGCGTTCTCTAGTTCTGCATCCAATCTGGTCACGGGTGATACTAACGGAACGTCCGACATTTTTGTAAAAGATCTGCAAACGGGAGTTGTTACGCTGATTTCCAGCGGAACAAATGGTCAGGGGAGTGGTTCTTCCTTTTCGCCCTCAATCAGCAATAACAGTCGCTTCGTCGCGTTCCTAAGCGATGCGTCGAATTTGGCTAACGGAGACAACAACAGGCAGACCGACGTCTTTGTGAAGGACCTTGCCGGAACATCGCTGATACTGGCAAGTAGTGCAGACTCTAGAGAGATGAACATCGCCGGGAACTCGAGTTCAAGTCAGTCTTCGCTCAGTAGTGACGGGCGTTACGTGGCGTTTTACAGCTCTGCATCCAATCTAGTGAGCAGCGACAGCAATGGGACGAATGCGGACATCTTTGTCAAGAATCTTCAGACGGGCAACGTGACGCTGGTCTCGAGCGGAGCCAATGGACAGGGAAATGGATATTCCTATTCACCATCAATCAGTAGCGACGGTCGATACGTAGCGTTTTACAGCACTTCTTCGAACCTAGTCGCTAGCGACACGAATGGAATGATACAGGATGTCTTTGTGAAGGACCTTGAGACTGGAACCGTGACGTTGGTTTCCAGCGGGGCCAATGGGCAAGGAAACGGTGATTCGTATTCACCATCAATCAGCAGCGATGGTCGTTATGTGGCGTTCAACAGCTCTGCGTCGAATCTGGTGGGTGACGATACGAATGGGACGTACGACGTCTTTGTCAAGGATCTTCAGACCGGCTCCGTAACGTTGGTCTCCAGCGGGGTCAACGGACAGGGAAATAACTATTCCCATTCGCCCTCAATCACCAGCGATGGTCGTTACGTTGCGTTTTACAGCAGTGCTTCCAATTTAGTTTCTAACGACACCAATGGGACCGTCGGAGACGTTTTTGTGAAGGATCTTGAGACGGGCGTCGTGACGCTGGTCTCAAGCGGGGTCGATGGACAGGGAAATGGTTATTCTTATTCGCCCTCAATCAGCAGCGACGGTCGATACGTGGCGTTTCACAGCGATGCGACAAACCTTTTCTCCCACGATAGTGGAAGGTCTGACGTCTTTGTAAAGGATCTTCAAACCGGCGTGCTGACGCTCGTGTCGAGCGGGGACAATGGTCAGGGTAACGGATATTCCTATTCGGCGTCAATCAGCAGCGACGGCCGATTCGTGGCGTTTTACAGCGGCGCAACGAATCTAGTGAGCAGCGACACCAATGGCACAATCGCTGACATCTTTGTGAAGGATCTTCAGACTGGCGTCGTGACGTTGGTCTCGAGCGGGGCTGCTGGGCAGGGAAACCGCGATTCTTATGCACCGGTCCTCAGCAGTGACGGTGGTTACTTGGCGTTTTACAGTGATGCGTCGAATCTAGTGGGCGGCGACGGGAATCGAACGTACGACGTGTTTGTGGTCCCGACCCCTCTATTCGGGACGCCTTCGTTTCCTCTGTCCCTGACGTCGGTGAATTCCGACACGTTCGTCGTAGATCGCTCTGGTGTTGGCAGCGGCCAGTTGCTGCCCGGCACAGTCGGAGCCTTCGATGGGCTGAATCGGTTGCAGATCGACGGGACAGAGTTTTCAGTTCCTGCAAATAGTTCCGCAAGTACTCAGGACGGCGGCCAAACTGTTGTCTCAGCGTCGAGCACTTTCGCCGGGCTGTCAGCTCGCCGCGAAGTGACGGTGCGTTCCACCGGCAGTCAGAGTTTTGCCCGGACCCTGGATGTCTTCACAAACTCCGCTGGTTCAACAATCACCGTTCCCGTGCGGCTGTTCGGTAACCTCGGTTCTGATGCGGCCACCACGGTCTTTATGACATCCGATGGCGACACGATCGTCGAACGCACAGATCTCTGGTTCGGAACCGATGACGGAGATGGCACGGGAACTCCAGCGATCATTCATCTGCTGCACGCAGGTTCCGGGTTGCAACCTTCCAGTGTGAACGTGATCGAGGACAACGTGGAGTGGTCCTATAGCCTGACTGTGCCTGCCGGAGAAACCAAACGACTGGCTCACTTCACGGTGCTCGGGACGACCCGAGCGGAAGCTATCGCCGCTGTGAATGCTCTGGTCACAGAATCCGGTTTCGCCGGTGAAGCTGCCGCATTTCTGGATGCTGGTGAACTGGGTTCAATTGTGAATTTCCAGTTCAACCTGGCTCCGACGGATATTTTGATCTCCAGTCAGTCGATCGATGAGAATCTGGCCACACTGACCGATGTCGGAACACTCAGTTTTACTGATCCGAATCCGGGCGACACTGGAACATTCAGTCTTCCCGCTGGCATGGGTGACAACGATTTGTTTGTTGTCTCGTCAATTCTTCCGTCGCTGCGTTCGATCAACTCCCTGAACTTCGAAGCGAAATCGTCCTACAGCCTGACAATCCGGGTGACGGATGCTGGCGGACTGACTTTTGACAAGCAGTTTTTGATCACGGTGAATGACCTGAACGAGACGCCGATTAATATTTCACTGTCGGGTTCCACAGTGTCCGAGAATCTGCCGAGTGGGACGTCAGTTGGGACGTTTTCGTCGAGTGATCCGGATGCTCTCCAGAGCTTCGTGTATTCACTGGTCACGATACCGGGCAATACTGATCACGCCAGTTTCACGATCGATGGCAACACGTTGAAGACGACGGCAGCCTTTGACTTTGAAACAAAGAGCAGCTACTCACTGCGAGTCCGTACGACCGATCAGGGTGGCTTGTGGTTCGAGAAGGACTTCACGATCACAGTCAACGACGTTGCAGAAGACGTCACCGCCCCTGTGAGCCTGATTTCTGCGTTGCCAGCGACATCCAACACTCAGACACTGAACATCTCCGTCACCGGCAGTGATCCAGGAGCTGGAGCGTCCGGAGTGAAGGAGTACGATCTGTATGTCTCCACCGGCGGAGCCTTCACGAAGTTCGCCACGGTTCCAGCGGCTTCTCCTTCGACTACGTTTACGGGCAACGCGAATACCAATTACTGGTTCCGCAGTCTGGGACGAGACAACGCGGGGAACGTCGAAACCAAGACCACTTCCGACACCTACACTCGCATCGGTGATGTCGTGCCGCCGAGCAGTCAGGTGCTGACAGCAAGCTCTACCGCAGCAGGTCTGATTACTCTGAACATGTCCGGCACGAAGATCAATGGATCAGTGCTGACGGCGTTCGATGTGTACGTGACTGTCGACGGTGGCGGACCGATGCTGGTTGGAGCTGCGAATGCGGCTCCTGCCGGAGGTTCCAACTACACCGGACAGATTCTGTATCAGGGCCTGACTGACAGTGTGGCTCATACCTACAGCTTCTATAGCCGCGCTCGTGACGGGGCCGGCAATGTTGAGTCGGCTCCGGCAACAGGTGATGTGACTCAGACATGGATGTTCGCATCGGCACCGTTGACCGCGACAGGAATCGATGTGCAGAACGGCGTGAGCCAGCGATCGTATGTGCGTTATCTGGATGTTCTATTCAGCACCGATTCCGGCGTCAACAACCTACTGTCTGCTGGTCGAGTCAAGGTGGAACGCTTTGGAATCGACGCCACGTCCGTTGTTCCAGGAACCGGCACTGTGATCGCGGGAGCCGGACTGACTCAGTCTGGCAACAGGATGCGTCTGGATTTCGGGGCCACAGGTCTTGGCGGACTTCGTCAGGCTGGCAACGGGTTCTATCGCATCCTGCTGGATATGGATGGCAACGGGTCGTTTGCTGATACTGGTGACAGTGCGTTTGAATTCCATCGCCTCTTCGGCGATGCGACAGGCGATGGCAAAGTGGATGCAGCCGACACGGCTCGCGTCAACAGCCAGTTTGGTCGGACCGGTGCGAACCTCGACGGCGATGTGGATGGCAACGGAGCGGTCAATAGTACGGATCGATTGTATGTGACTCAGCAGCTAGGCAAGAAGTTGCTCGATCCGCTGTTGGCATGGCTGGATGACTGAGTTGGACGTGGATCAACGTAGGTCCTTTCTGCCGGAAAGGACTTTCGCCCTTGGGCGAAGCGGGGTGCCGCCAGTGGTTGAACAACGGCAAGTTGTGAAATGTTCAGACTCGCAAGGTGCAGGCGTAATGTGTCACGATTGCACGCCGAGGTCGCGGCATGCCGCGAAGTCCAACCCGGCAGGTTGGACCTACATGAACTGTGTTTCATTCATTAGCAGGAGCTGATGATTTTCACTGACGGAGTGGATTCATTCTGTAACGTTAAAAGTGCAACGATGTTCCAACGATCCTTGATGTTCTCGTGTCTTCTCCTGGTCTTTTCTGCCGTCCGAGCTGATGCCGCCATTATGGTGTCTGTCCAGAATGCAACGATCACAGCAAACGGTTCCGGGTTTGTGGATGTGCTGATCAGCAGCACGCCTGACGTTCAGTTGAGCCTGACGAACTTCGAATTTGAAATCACCGATCCGCTCAACGGGACAGGTAGTCTTGAGTTCATTCCGTCAACAGACTTCTCGCCGCCCAACTATGTGTTCGGAGCGGCGACAGGAAATTTCTTTCAGAGCGTCACCAATTCCGGTGTGAACATCACAGGAGGAGATATCTTCGGCAGCGGAGAAACCAACGTTCCCCTGACGGCAGCTCCGATGACCCTTGTGCGTCTGAACGTGCAGCATTCCACTTCGACACCACTGGCGGCCGTGGGAAGCACGTTTCATGTTCGCCTTGTGAACTCTCTGCTGACCGACTTCTTGTCCGTCGACAACAATGGCACTCTGGGTGACAACAGTGATGATACGTTGACCTCATTGTCGATCGCCCCGCTTTCCTTCACGAACCTCGGAACCATCACGGTCTCTGCTGCAGCCGTGCCCGAACCGGGCACTTTCGCAGTTCTGGCGATTGCTGGCGTTGGGTTCGTGAGTCAGCGACTGCGAAAGAAGAAAGCCGTGAAATTGTTTTCGGAAAGCGAAGGTGCGGACACGGAACGCTGACGCCCTGCCGCTCTGCTTTGAATCGTTACCAGAACTCGTGGTCTATCTGCTTGCAACTGCCAGAGCGGCATCGCACAATTTGTCGCTCCTGAGTCGTTTCGTTTTGGGAAATGACGTACACACTGCAGCCTGAGCGACGTCGATGAGTGTTTCTGACCTTCCTGACTTCTCGGAGCCGTTGCCCCCGGCCGGGACTGCGACGGAACTATTCACGCTGGCGTATGATGAGCTGAAGCGGCTGGCCATTGCGCAGATGAATCGGGAGCGGAAGGATCATACGCTGACTCCGACGGCGCTGTTACATGAAGCGTATCTTCGCATCTGCAACACCGCGGACGGGTTTTCTTCGATGAGTCGGGTTCAGTTTTTCGCCTTCGCGGCGGAGTCGATGAGACGGATCCTTGTTGAGTATGCCCGGAAGCATGTGCGACGAAAAGAGTTGCTTGCTGACGAGGCGGCAACTCACACATTCATCGCGATGCCCGATTCTGATGAGGCGATTGATCTGCTATTGCTCGATGTTGCTCTCACAGAGTTTGCAGAACTGCAGCCTGGCAAATCCGAATTGGTGAAATTGAAATTCTTTGGCGGCTTGACGATTCCAGAGATCGCTGAGATTCAGCAGATTTCGGTACCAACAGCCAGTCGTCATTGGGCGTTCGCCAAAGCGTGGCTGACTCGTCGGATGAATCTTCCCTTCGAACCTTAACAAGGGCTGAGAACGTTGACCCAAAGTGTCCCGTCACTCCGTGGCGGGCAAAACTCGCGTCGGAGACACGAGCCACAATCATGCAGGCACAGGGCCTGCATGATTCTGAGAATGACTCTAAGCTTACTGACTCACATCCCATGCCTTCACTATCGGAAGAGACGCTCTTCCTCCAGGCGATCGAAATTGAATCTGAGGAAGCTCGCCGTGAGTTTCTGGAGTCTGCCTGCCGCAATCAGCCGGAGCTGCTGGCCAGTGTAAAAGCGCTGCTGGCGTCCTATGCGAAGAGTGAGTTCCTGGAGTCAACCCCTCAGGCCGTGCAGGCATTTCGGACTTTGAATCCGTCTGCCGCACCGATGACGCTGGGACCATATCGAGTCGTTGAACAGATCGCTCGGGGCGGCATGGGTTCGGTCTTTTTGGCGGAGCAGACGGAGCCAGTCCAGCGTCGCGTCGCGGTAAAGATCATTCGACCAGAGCTTGATAACGAGGATATCGTCCGGCGGTTCCATCTTGAACAGCGCGCTCTGGCGTTGATGGACCATAAGAACATTGCAAGAGTGCTGGACGCATCGACGAGCGAATCAGGCATTTCGTACTTCGTGATGGAGTATGTCGACGGTCTGCCGATTCATCACTACTGTCGACAAAAGCAGTTGAGCGTTCAGGATCGACTGAAGCTGTTTCTCGACTGTGCCCACGCCATTCAGCATGCTCATCAAAAGGGCATTCTGCATCGCGATATCAAGCCGTCAAACGTTCTCGTCGCGGAGCAGGATGGCAAGCCGCTTGTCAAAGTGATCGACTTTGGAATTGCCAAGGCACTGCAGCAGGACGATGGTCCGAATGTGCTTTTGAAAACGATGGGAACGCGACTGGGAGAAGTCCTGGGCACGCCTCAGTTTATGAGTCCCGAACAGGCTTCGCTGGGGACGGCATCCACGGATACTCGCAGCGACGTGTATTCGCTTGGGGCGTTGCTGTATCAACTCCTGACCGATGTGCCACCGTTCGATGCGCAGATTCAGAAGTCCATGGCCTTTGATGAAGTGCTGCGGATCATTCGCCAGGATGATCCAATTCGCCCCAGTCAGATTTCTCTGAAGACCACATCGCCCGGCACACAGTCAGCGACGCAGACGACGACTCTTTCGACCACGAAACGCCTGTGGATGATTCTCAAGGGCGACCTTGATGCAATCGTGATGAAAGCGATGGAGAAGGATCCCGCTCGGCGGTATCAGAATGTGGGGGCGTTGATTGATGATGTCGAGCGGTATCTTGACAGCCGCCCAATTCTGGCTCGCGTTCCTTCCACGTGGTACATGCTCGGCAAGTTCGCTCATCGCCGCCGAGGTTTGCTGGTTTCCATCATCGCAGCGAGCATTTGCCTGCTGACGGGCACAGTCGCCGCATTGATTCAGGCCGAGCGGGCGCGACAGGCTGAGGTTGACGCTCGAAAGGCGGAGGTGGAGGCTCGCATCGACGAACAGCGTGCGATCGCAGCAGAACATCGCACGGAGGAGTTGCTGTATACGGCTCATTTGAAACTGGCATCGTCTGCGATGGAAAAAGGCGATCCTGCCGGAGCACTGGAAGCTCTGGCGCGTCAGGTCCCTGCCGAAGGAAAGGCCGATCTTCGGAGTTTCGACTGGTACGCGCTGGCTCGTCTGAATCGCCCGAATGCTCGGACAGTGTTTCGCAATGAGAAATCGCTGTATTCAATGTGTCTCGTTGTGGGCACGAATCGCGTAGCTGTTGTCGGAGCGGACGGTTTTGTCCGCGTCATCAATCCTGATGATGGTTCAATCGTCTGGCAGAAAGATCCTGGTGCTGGAGAGCTGAACGGAGTTGCGTGCTCGCGGGATGGGAAGTTCCTCTCCGTGACAGGCGATGATGGCCGGGTCATCCATCTGCATGCGGATTCGGGAGACGTCCATTCGGACTTCAAGCCTCATGATCGGCAGGCGTTTCAGATCGAGTGGTCGAAGGATGGCACGTTCTTTGTCACCTGTGGCAATGAGCCAACGGCAAAGATCTGGCGTTTCCCAAACATCTTCGTTCGAAGCATCACTGCTGCTCGGCATCTCGAATGCCTCGCCGTGAGTTCTCAGGGCGATATTGCGATTGGCTCGGAAGGTGGCACGATTTATATCGCGGATGGTTCGAAGGGGTTCGATGATCAACCTGAGATTCAGCAGTATGTCGGAAACGATCGTGATCACTGTTCGGTCGTTGCATTCTCGCCGGATGGTGAGTTCCTTGCATCCGGTTGTTTGAACGGTGTCGTCAGTCTGTACCGAAAAAGAGACACGGAGTTTGTACCTGCACGATCAGTCACGGCATCGGATGGCGTCGGCAGTCTGGTGTTTTCAGTCGATCAAACCGCATTGCTCGTGGGGCTGAAGGATGGCACTGTCGAATCGATAGAACTCGCGGAGCCAGCGGACGCTCAGTACTCGCTGAACATCTCGCACTGGGTCACGGGCACGTCGGGAGCAACCCTGCTGAGCAACAAGAGGTATGGCCACAACTGGAGCAGCACACAGACCGATGCGTCGCAATGGTCAAAGGGCGAATATGTTCCGGAGGAACGAATCGATGCGTTTCTGAAGGTGGTGAAAGTCAGTCCTGATTTCGTCGACGGCTACTTGCCGAGAGGCACCACGAAGATCGCGATTGAATTCAGTCAACCGGTCCGAAGTGATTATCTCTCAGGGAGGGTTCAGTTTATTAGGAAAGCGGATCCGGCGACTGGAGTACGCCAGAAGCGAGTGCAGGCGAAGATCATCGCCGTTGACGGCAACGTGGTCACATTCGACTTGAGTCCGGGTGACAGGAGCGCGGATCGTGCGATTGGCGATAGCAAGATCAGTCCTCAAAAACTCCACGACGGGGACGTGAGTGCAATTCGAGCGACAGCAGAATCTGATCGTTTTTTCTCAATTGGAAGCGATGGTGCGCTCGTTGATTTCCGTCCGATCGCGGCTGAGCCATTTCGGATCATTGATGAAGGTGTAGGAGGATTTGATTTCGGCTACTCCGGAATCATCTGGCAGGGCCAGCAAACTCAGCAGTTGATCGAATGGAGCAAGGATGCAGGGCTGGGAAAAATCACTTCGTTGCCACCGTTCTCTGACCATCAGATTTTGTCCGTTCGACAGGCCAACGAATCGCCGACGCTTGTCACTTACAATTTCCGACCTGCTGGCGGCAACATGGAGCTTCGATGGCTTTCAGATCCCGCTGATTCGAGTCACAAGCCTCTGATCGCTCCCGGAGACATCCATTCAGAACCGACTGCGCTGGCAGTTTCTTCACACGCCGAATACGTCGCGGCCGCATTTCGTTGTGTCACCGAGAATGTCAGCGAACCAGGCACGATATGGGTGAAGAATCTTCAGAGCGGCGAAACGGCGAAGATCGACACCGAGCTGAAAGATATTCAACTTCAGTTTTCACCAGATGCAAAGCGGCTGCTCGTATCTAACCAGAGGAGCGTGCAGTTGTATCAGGTTTCTTCAGGAGAGCTGGTCCTTCAGCGATCTATTGTCCAGCTCACCAGTGGCATCTTTTCAACGGATGGTCAGCAGATTTTCTCGGTCGGAGATGATGGACTTTTGCAGGTCTGGTCAACTCATGATTTGTCGTTGGTTCGTTCGATTCAGGCCCATGACATCGCCGCTCGTGATGTGGATGTATCGCCGGATGGTCGCACGATTGCCACCGTGGGATTTGATGGGAACCTCAAGCTCTGGAGATGCAGCGTCCTGGAGTCCTGCTCAGAAATCCAGTTTGACTCACCGCTGGTCGATGTCGAATTTTCCCCCGACGGAACCGCCGCAGCCGTTCGCACGGACGATGGGACGTTGTATCTGATTGATGCAAGACCCCTGGAAAATGGCAAGTCAAGGTGAGCCACTGTTCAGACGGCGGAGTTAAGTATCAACTGAACCATTCATCAAACAGAAAACCTTCGGCCTCTGGGATTAGCAGCCCGGTGCAACCACACGGAGCCATTTCAAAAATCATTTCAATTCGGTTCGCTTCGCTGCCGACAACTGTTCCACGAAGACTTGACGCACTGTGATCGCGATCAGCATCCGACGTGGCTGGGCTGGCGCTGGTTTTCTGAAGCCAGCGAGCCGAATCTTTGGCTTTGGCGGTTCCTCTGCCGGTAGGCTCGCTGGCGGAATGATGACAACCGTCCGTTTCCCATCGTTGACTTGGTGTGACAGCCGATATGTGTCCGTCAGTTGTCGGGTCGGCGGTATTGGGCCTTGTTCAGACTCATCCATTTGCTGAGCACGTTCGATGGAGTGCAGGAGGATTTCTGAATCCGCCCAAAATGCTCCATCCTCTCTGGATGTCACTCGGACATGCACTTGCGTTCCATTCAGCAGTTCGCATTTTGCTGCTTCCGAGTCTCCTGCGACGGGCTGCACAGGAATGCGAGCACCGGCTTCGATCGTGCCGAACTGATCTCGGTAGACCGTGACTTTCGGGGCAGACATGATGTTTGAACGACTGTCGCCCTGCGCTGACTGGATGAGTCGAATCATCTGATCGTCATCAAGCGTTGCGACTCGAGTGATCTCGGTCGGTCGAATTTGGCACGTTGGCTGACCGATGAGAACCGAATCAGCTCCGACCCTGTCGAAGCTCTTCTGCTGATCCCAGTCTTCAAACGGTTCACGCGGTTTTGGCGTTGAGATCTCCGTGAGACACTCCTTTGGAATCTGCTCAATGATCAGTTCTGCTGCGGAGATGAATCGAATCTCAAACGTGAACTGCTCTGGGTCGTCCACGGCACTTTGCGCGGAGTCCGTGACCTCAGCAGGCTCCTGAGCCACAGCATGCGGAATCAACAACATCGCAATGAAGAGTGTTCGAAGCATGAGCGACTTCCCTTCGTCTTTTGCTGACCATTATTGGCCTGCCAACGCTTAGATTTGTGGCTTTCCAAATCAGGGCTGGGCGCTAGCGGGCTGTTGACTTGATACGAACCCGAAGCGCCAGCGAGGCAAAAGGTATAGAATTCCTCGCTGGCGCTTCGGGTTAGTATGGGTTTCGCACCAAAGTCACGACTGGTTCAACAAGCCGGCTCGCGCCCGGCGGCTGATTGAATCGAGAAACCCATCCGCCCAAAAGAAAAGAGCGAGCTTCCGGGGGAAAGCTCGCCCTTTTCTGGAGGAGGGGAGGTTCTTTCGTTGTATCGAGCGTGGCTCGGTCGGAGACCGGCCACAACCAGGGTGACCGGCCACAACAAAGCCAGTCTGGATCAAGCAGCCTTGCGTTCGCCGCCGAAGGTGGCGATGGAAGGACGCTTGATGTTTGAGCCCGGGCCGCCTCGTGGAGGGTAGCCGTATTCGCGGAGCTTGCCGGACAGAGTTCGAAGGCCGATCTGCAGGATCTGAGCGGTTTTCTCGCGGTTGCCGTTGCAGCGAGCGAATGTGGATTCGATCAGCTTGCGTTCCATTTCGGCCAGCGTCATGCCCACGCATTCGGCTCCGTCTTCGATTGCATCGTTCTGCAACCATGGTCGCAGATCTTCAGGACCGATCATTTCGGTCACATCAACAGTGCAGCAGCGTTCGACAACGTTCTGAAGTTCGCGAACATTGCCTGGCCACGGATGGCTTTCGAGAACTCGAATGGCTTCGGCACTAATCTGACGCGGTGGGCGACCTTCTTTCAGAGAGATCTGGCTGATGAAATGTTCCACCAGCAGAGGAATGTCGTTCGTGCGGACTCGCAGTGGAGGAGACTGAAGAGTAATGCCGCTCAGGTGCTGCAGCAGGTCATCACGGAACCGGCCTTCCATGGCCAGTCGATTCAGATCGCAGTGAGTTGCTGCGATGAATCGGATGTTGGGTCCATCCATCGTTCCGTTGAGGACTGACGTTGCTCGCTGTTCAAGCAACTGAGCAAGTCGTTTCTGGAATGGCAGAGCCACCGTGTCGACATTGTCGAGCAGGATCGATCCGCCATCACCCATCTTCAGATAGCCAGGGAAGCCATCCGGAGTTCCATCGCCAAAAAGCTGATGTTCGAGTGTTTCAACTGAGTGCAGACTGCAGTCGATTCGCAGGAACGGCTTACCGGCTCGTCGGCTGCAGCGGTGCAGGCCTTCGGCGATCAGCGTCGTTCCGCTGCCCGGCTCGCCTCGAACCAGCACGGTTCGATCATCGTCGGCGGCGATTCGGATGGATTCTCGCAGAGACTGCATCGCTGGCGTGCTGCCGACCAGATCCATCAGATTACGATTCAGCAGTTGACGTCGCAGTTTTTCGTTTTCGCGGATCAGTTCGCCACGCTTCATCGCGTTGAGCAGAGCTGCTCCGAAGCGGGACGCTGAATAAGGTCGCTCGAGGACTTCGCATTCGAAGGTCGGAACCGTTTCGCGTCCCCAGCGAGAATCTTCGCTAACAATGCAGATGACCTGAGCCGCTTTGGAGTGGCTTCGGATCGCTGCGTTGACTTCCTGAATTCGTGAGACCTGGTCGGCATCGTCGATGATGCAGCAGGCGAATTCCTGACGGCTCAGGTGGAACAGCATCGCGTCGGGGCTGTCGGTTTCGCAAACCTGCATGCCTCGTTTACGGACATCGTCAGCGAGTAACTGACGAGCTCCTGGTCGCGGAGAGAACACCAGCACGGTTCGATTTGGTGCATCCGCTTGTTCCGGAGAAGCCGGCTGCGACGATGCAGGAGCGGCCTGGGTTGGCTGGGGGAACCGCAGAATATGCGGCTCATGATGAGCGCCGGTCGGGAACTCGTTCATGATTTCCTCAATCTGAGAGCAGAGGGAGAGACAGAGGGGAGAGACGAGAGGAAGGCTGAACAGTTCTGAATCTGGATCACGACGGACAGTGTGAGGCACCGGCCAGGATGTCAGAGACTGAGGTCTATTCAGAGTTCCGAATCAGATTTGACGAAGTCATGCCTGGTTCGGAGGGTCCGGAAGAACTCCGGAAAGATCGAGAGGAGAAGTGACAGGAGATTTGGACTCAGGAACTGAATCCGAATTGAGAGGCCGAGTGATATCGCCGGTCGGTCGAATGAGTCAACACGTGTTCTCAGCGATTCTGAGTAAAACTTTGCTCGATTCGAAAGAAAAGCTCTTTTTCAGGCTTTTCAGCACGGAGCGTGATTCGTAGCTCGGCATTTTCTGCCGGACGCAGTCATCGTCGGCAAACGCTGCGGAATTCGTTACCAAACGTCTTCGATGTTGCCGGTCTTGGCATGAACCAATCGCCCTGCCCCGCTCCATTCCGGAGGGTCCTGCAGGATGCGAAGCCACACAGAAAAGCCTCGCGCGATGCCTTCGAATGACAGATGATTGCCAAGTTCGTCGTCGTGGGAGAGCTTTTCACCCTGCCAGTAAATTGCAGGCGGCGAATCAAATGCTTCGCAGACGGCCATGACATCAATTTGCAGGCCGGACGGGACTCTTTTGCCGTCAGCAGGGCCGCCACACACTTCCGTTCTGGCGACAAACAGCGACACTTCCCACGTGTCAGATTCTTTCTCGTGAAAGAAATGACATCCAATCGGCGCAGTGACGTGACGATCAACGATGCCTCGAACGGCGTCATTGACAAACCACCGGAGCCATGCCGGCGGTGTGGTCTGTTGGTTGCGCGGAGAAGTCATTCAGAATAGAATCAACAGTCTGGCATAGCGACAGAACAGCAGAACAGAAATTCAACCTGCCAGACAATTCGCACGCTGATTATCAATTCGGTCGCAACGACAGAATCTGGCCCGTCGTCCATAGAAGCAAACGTCAGTCCAATGAGACTTTCCTGTTGTTTTTCGTGAACAGGCACTGAGAATCAGCCAGTTTCTGCGTTTCATGTTTCAATGCGTTTACAACTTCGCCATGCAAAATGTCAAATTCTGATAACGAATCAGTCCCGAATCGCGCTGTTTGGTCCGGTGAGGATTTCGAAATGAAACAACATAAGGATTCTCTGGTGACTTTCGTCGACATCCGCACGAGTCGAAGAGCTGGTGGCGAATCGTTTCCGGTGACGAAAGTGCTGTTGATACTCTTGATGTCTCTGAGTGTTCTTCCGTTTGGTCGATGCGATGCTCAGCAGGGCGATGACAAGCGACCGGTGGCCAATGATCGAGCCAGGTCGTTTCGTGATCGAGTGACCGATCGAATCTCGCTGAAGGATGGAACTCATCTGTTTGGAATGGCGGTCAGCGAGAAGCCTGCCAGGCTGGTCGTGCGAACGGCGTGGCTGGAACAGCAACTGCCCGACTTTTTCAACGAGAAGATCAAGCCTGCACTTGCCGAAAACAAAGACGACACCAAGTCACCGCTGGCCACCGCGTTGCAGGCCGAGATCGACAAACTCGACGATACAAACCCCGACGAGCATCGTCGTGCCAGCCTCCTGAATGACGTCCGAAAACGATTGGTTCCGGATGTCGGGGAATTGCCCCCGTTCATTTTTGTTGAAGTCGGAAAGACCCAGCTTCGAAGCCTCGAGACTCAGAAAGAGCAGCGAAGAGAATTGTGTCGACTGGCAATTCTGAACGATCTGAAGGACTACGAAGATGCTCACTGGAAGACAGTTGCAGACCAGCTTCAGTCGATCCCGGAGCAGCAGCGCCGAACTGCTCTCAACGAACAGCAAAGCAACACTGATGAACAGCTTCAGCAGGTGCTGGCAGCGGTGGATCATCAACTTGGAACTGTGACGCGTCTTGTTCAGTCCGGGGGTGAAGTTTTCGAGGAAGGAAAGCAACTGGACTTTGGCGCCCTGATGAGTTCCATGATGGGCGGCAATGTGCAGTCGTTGCTGAATGAACTGTTGAATGAAGGCGGAAAAGCTCCTCAGAACGTGACTGCGAATGCAGAGTTTCCTTCGTCAGCCAAAGCGTTGGCTGAGAAGAATCAGCACGACACGGTGTCGATTTCGTCATTCGACTTCAATTTGGAACAAGGAACGGCGACGGTCAACAAACGCCTGTTTCGCAAAGCGAAGGACGGCTCGTGGAAGCTCACGATGTCAGCGTCCGGTCAATCAAGCTCCGCGGATTTGAAGCCCGGTCAGGCTGATGAGATTGCGAACGATCCGCAGATCAAAGAGATCGCCGGAATCGCAAACGGACTCGGCATCGGCGGCAATCAGCTTGAAACGGCTTTGTCGATGGGTGCAGTCGTTCGCAATGCGATGAATCAAGCCGAAAACAATTTCGTCAAGGCCGTTCAATCTGTCATGACAACCAAAGGCCTGGCGAAAGATTCGTCGATGCCAACTGTTAACCTCGAATGAAATGGTTTCGTCCGAAAGAAACCAACCGCTCATGAATCGTTGTCTGATTGCACTCGGCGCGAACATTGACGCGTCGTCTGATCTGTTCCGTGCTGCGCTCAACACACTGGCGTCAACGCCGAACGTGCTTGTTGAACGGTGCAGTCAGGCGATTCGTACGTCGCCGGTGGGAGCGAATGCTGGCGATGAATTCCTGAACGCTGCCGCGACGATTCGAACCGATCTTTCGCCTCAGGATCTTCTGTCGCGGCTGCACATCGTCGAGAACGAGTTTGGTCGAGAACGGACGATCCACTGGGGGCCCAGACGGCTGGATCTTGATCTGATTCTGTATGCCCTGGATGCTGTCGGCAATGAACAACTTGTCGTGCCGCATCCGGCTTGCTGGTATCGAAAATTTGTTCTGCAGCCAGCGGCAGAGATTGCTGGCGATATGATTCATCCGCTGCTCGGTGAATCAATCGATCAACTGTTTCGGCGAATTTGTGAGCGGCCGATTCGCATCGCGATTGAAACCGTCTCGACGGCGATTTCCGTTCGAGAAATGATCGAAGTCCTGCGGCAGGAGATCAATCCTGCGGAACTCGAATGGTCTGACGGAGGTTGTCCCGAGGACACCAGATTTGCCGTTGTGCGAGTCGATGCTGCTTCGAATCGAAACACGAAGTGGACTCAGCCCAGGAACCAGCCCGGCAGGCAGATTGCGATCTGGCCGAGCGACCTGGCTGAGGCAGTTGCTGAATTATCGCTGCTGGCGAAAGCGATTCTCGGAGAGTAAGTCCGTTGCACGCGGGACCGTTGGAGTGCGCTGGCGATGGGCAGATTGTTCGCCAGGAAGCGACTAATACGACTCAACCTTGGTCTTGATGTTGCCCCACCAGTTGCTGACACCGCCACCGGCGGAAGTCACGCCGACGATAATCGCCAACAGAATCATGGCCAGCAGCACGGCGTATTCGACAGCGGTTGTTCCATCCTCGCTGGCAAAGAATTGTCGAATCGTCTTGAGTGCTTTCATCTCATCGGCCCGTCAAAGTGGATGCAGGAAACGGTTGGTTAACCCTAGGTCGCTTCTGTCCGAAGGTGCGAAAACTTGACGAGGGATGCGTCTCGTTTGCGAAACTGAAAATCTGACACCCGCAAAGTCGACAAAACCGGACAATTCATCACGATGTCTCAAGCGAACTCGTGTGAATTCACCCCAGCACGGGGCTGCCAGCCCCGTGACCCAGAGGAGCCAGCCGGCTCTAGCTTCCGAGTTGCTCGCGTTGTTCGCTGACCAACCATGTCTGCACCGTGCTCGCATGATTCTGGGTAAAATCTGATGCTGAAATCTTTGCCATGGCACCCCGCTCGTACAGCGATCGACTGAATCAACGAATCACCCTGCGAAAAACTCCCGCTCTGGTGGGGATCGACCCACGGTGGGAGTCGCTGCCGGAGTCACTGCGGCGCGAAGCGATGGGAAAGCCGGGCGATTGCTACGATCAGACGGCATGGGCATTTGAAGCGTTTTCGAAGCATCTTATTGACATCGTCAGCCCTCTTGTGCCGGCCATCAAGCCTCAGATTGCGTTCTATGAACAACTGGGCGTCCCGGGATTGACTGCCCTTCGGTCTGTGATCGAGTACGCTCGCCGCGCTGGCCTGATCGTGATTGCTGATGCGAAACGTGGTGACATCGGAACGACGGCCGAAGCCTATGCCGCCGCCTGGCTCGCTGGCGAAGATCCAACCAGCGCCCCGTTTGCCGCGGACGCATTGACGATCAATCCGTATCTTGGCACCGATTCGCTGGAGCCGTTTGTGAAGCTCGCCGAAAAGCGAGGCGCTGGTTTGTATGTTTTGGTCCGAACCAGCAATCCCGGAGCGGCCGACTTTCAGGATCGAAAGTCCGACGGCGTTCCGTTGTACTCAACCGTTGCCGCGACCGTCGAACGACTGAGTCATGCGACGCGATCTGCAGATGGTTCATATGGCCTTGTCGGAGCTGTTGTTGGTGCGACATGGCCGACCCAATTGACAGAGCTTCGCCAACAGATGCCTTCCGTGCCATTCCTGATCCCTGGTTACGGGGCACAGGGAGGAACGTCCTCGGACGCTGCCGGAGCATTTCACTCGAACGGGTTCGGAGCCGTGGTCAACAGCTCGCGCGGCATCAACTTCGCGTGGCAGCGAAAGCCTTACAATGAACAATTCGGAGAAGCTCGCTGGCAGGATGCTGTTGAAGCTGCGACTCGCGACATGATCGCCGACCTTGCCGCGAACACTCCAGCCGGCACGCTCACGTCGTCACTGTAGTCTGGACCGATCGCCAGCGATGTCCGGCGAGTGTAAGCCTCTAACCAATCCCCCACCGGGTTTATCCCGGTGGATTCAGGCCTTTGCACTAATGCCGATTTCGTTTTTATTTGAAACTGGCGGGAGCCCAGCGGCCTAAACTCCACTGGGATACACCCCAATGGCGTGGACTTAAGGAATGCGATTGGCGAGCGGGGCACGTCAGTGCCCTGATTTGCTATGTTTTGACCGTGCAAATCAGGGGATTAACATCCGCCGCTCGCCTTAAGTCCACGCCATTGGGGATACACCCAGCGGCCAAAAGAAGCACCGCTTGATTGAAGTCCGGACGAATATGGTTACCCGCGGCTCAAATCGTCCTCAACGGTAAACTCCGGCTTCAGGACTCGAATTTCCTCGGATGAATCGAGCGTCGGTCGCAATGACAAACGCAGACCATCGACTTCGATTTCCGAGATCCGATACATCGTCCGGCTGTCACGACGCGCAGGCATCGGGCCGCCGAAAAGAGGAAATCGTCCCGAGCCGCGATGATCGTTGGTGGCGACATCTTCGCGTGTGTCCTGAGCCAGCAGGATCTGGATCGGAGGAGTTGACGGATATCGCAGCGTCATTTTGAGGGTCCGTCCCAGTTCCGCATCGGAACGCGAATCCAGCGATGGTGTGAAGCTGACTTCGAGCCCATCATCGATCGCTCGATGCCCGGCATATTGAAACGTCGCGTTGCCATCAGAGATGGAGGCATCGGCATCATTCAACTTCCACCCTCGCGCGGCCGCGACGGAGATCGCGTTCGAGCGACCTGATGTGCGAGGAATGGCCGTTAATGTTGATGCGAGATAAGTCTCGGCGTTGCGAGGCAGGTCACCTCGGCCCAGAAGCTTCGCGCAAAGCAGCAAGCCGGGAATGGGAATACGGCGCGCGATCGTGTCGTCTTCAAGTAATCGCTTCAAGCGAGGTTTGTCCTCAGAGTGAAAGTACAGCGAGACAAGGGCGATCGTACTTTGGTCTGTTTCCAGACCTTCGTCCATATTGCAGAGGATCAAATCTTCCGCATCCCGAAACTCTCTGTGCCGGCCTAGAACCCAGGCGCAGACAAGGTTGGCTTCCCAGTTACGGGTTGAAAATTCAAACGCTCGCGCGGCGGTGCGAGGTGCGTTTGGGTCCTTCTGGCTTTCCTGAATCAACGCCATGTTGGCCATGCTGCTCGCGAGCATGTCGTCCTGGCGAAAATGACCGCGACCAATCTCCGTCAGTCGTTCAAACGTCTTCACGGCTTCTTCGGTTCGACCAAGTTGCTGCTGAGTTCGCGCGACGTAGTACCAGTATGGCGGATAACACTCCATGAACCGCTCAGACCGAGCCAGCATGCGCAGTCGGCGTTCGGGATCCTGCTCTTCGAGGATATCCGAGAGCTGATCCAGATCCTGATCGCGCAGCAGCCATTTGTCCGGGATTTCGTTCTTTCGACTGAGCTTCCAAAAGCTGTCGAGGAATGTGGAAGAACGAGACATCAGTGTGGTGAACTGAGTCTTCTCAACCTGCCACATGTCCGCGTCGCGCTTGATCTGCGTCGAGCGGTAGTCCCACCAACTGTTAGCTCCGGATTGAATTACATTCCCGACTTGTCCTGTGGCGGCCTGAGCGCCGATGACGAAGAAGTCGGTCCCGAGTTTTCTCTGGATGCCCCGCTGAAACTGTTCTCCGATCACGATGCGTTCGCGTTCCGTGATTTCGACCTGACCAATTTCGTCGAGGATCGAACGGTACAGGTTGATCACTTCTGGATCGTCAATCTGATTCAGGTCCAGATTGTTGAGGATGCGCTGTTGCTCTTCGAGCAGCACTTTCTTCGACGGCGCACGTCGAATGCGATGCAGAGCGGCTCGGCAGTAGTTCAATGTGACTGCTGTGTTTCGACGACTGACTTCGGTTGCGGGTGTGTGAGTCGCTGCGGGGCCCGTTGACGAGCTGGAGTCCAACTGAGCATTCGCCGAGTCTGCAAAAACGACAGCGATCGCAAGCAGGATGTATCGTAGGCCGGACCGAACGAAGTGAGTTCCGGCGGCGGGAGCCCCATTGTAGAACGATTGTCCCAATAGTTCACGAGCCAATGCTCGACAGCCATTGGCGACGCGGATTGCCGCGGCATAGAAGAACGCCGGAACTCGCTCCGCTCGGTCCGGCCTACGAAGTGAAAGACTTGGGCAATGGGTATTGAAGCAATCGTGTTTCATGGTCGCAGTCAGTGATCACGAAACGCGTGCCGAATCGGTCGGAGGATCGACGGTCGTCGTCGACCGGCCACGACTTGTGACCAGAGCCAGTGACACGACTCGGTTGGCGTTTCTAACCAGCCGACGTCAGTCCATCCATGAACCGCGCAGCAGAACATGACTATCGTTTCGTTTCTGACCACAAAGGCAACCGGTATCCCGGTTCCTTCTGAACTTCGTACAACGGCCATAACAGATGTGCATTGTGCGTGTTTGCGGCGATCGGCGAAGTCTGCGCAAGATCTGGCTGATCGGCAGATTCTGCCGGTTTTCCGAATAAATGGTGGCTTCGATTGACCTGAGCTTGAGGCGCTAGCCGATCTTGCGACCGATTTTATGATTGAATCGGCTAGCGCCTCAGGCTCACTGGCGCCTTGTTCTGCCGAACGTAACCCAATCGAGACAATCGTTCTACATTGCCAATTCGTCTGGCGGAAAATGCCCGAACCTGGTAAACCCCGCGGACGGGGCTGCTGCCCTGCCCTATTTGAATCCTGCGCGATGACATGGAGGTCACCCGTGCGCGAGAAGTTTTTGTCGTTTTCGTTGCCGCTGATTGGTGAAGAAGAGATCAACGATGTGGTGGACGCGCTGCGTTCCGGCTGGCTGACGTCTGGCCCGCGAGTGAAGCAGTTTGAGCAGGAGTTCTCTGCGGCATTCCAGGCTCCCGGTGCTCTGGCGCTGAATTCCGCAACGGCCGGACTTCATGTGGCCCTGAAGGTGCTGAACATCGGGCCCGGCGACGAAGTGATTACGACTCCGATGACGTTTGCAGCGTCAGTCAATGTCATCGAACATGTCGGCGCGACTCCTGTGCTGGTGGATGTGGAGCCAGACACGCTGAATCTTCAGCCGGATGCCGTCGAACGTGCGATCACACCGAATACGAAAGCCATCATCGCCGTTCACTACGCGGGTCATCCGGTCGAACTGAATGCCTTACGAGCCATCGCGGACGAGTATCATCTGCATTTGATCGAAGACGCGGCGCATGCCGTCGGTGCGACGTTCGAAGGTCAGCCGATTGGATGTGGGAACAACCTCGTCGCGTTTAGTTTCTATGCGACCAAGAATCTGACTACCGGCGAAGGCGGCATGCTGACGGGTTCACCGGAGTTGCTTGACAAAGCCCGCATCGTCGCGCTGCATGGAATGAGCCGCGAAGCGTGGGGACGATACTCGGCTGGTGGCAAGTGGGCTTACGACATCGTCGAGCCCGGCTTCAAATATAACATGCCCGACATTCAGGCGGCCATCGGTCTGCAGCAGTTACGTCGATTCGACAAAATGCAGGCTCGCCGTAAGCAGATTGTGGAATCCTACAACGCGGCGTTCGGTTCTCAGGCAGCATTTTTGACGCCGACGACTCGCGATCACGTGACGAATGCGTATCACCTGTACGTTCTTCGCATGCGATCATCTGAGCTGACGATCAATCGCGATCAGTTCATTCAGGAACTGACAGCTCGCAACATTGGCACGTCGGTGCACTTCATTCCGATTCACATGCATTCGTACTATCGCAACAAGTACAACTACGCCCCGGATGATTTCCCTGTGACACATCAGGCGTTTCAGCAGATGGTCAGCCTGCCGCTGTCGCCGTCGATGTCCGATCAGGATGTGGCGGATGTGATTGACGCGGTTCTGGATGTTCGCAGCAAGTTCGGACGACGTCGCATGGCGGCCTAATGAGTAATGCGGAGCGCCTTCAGCTCGGCGTGAATTGTCTGCTGTCGATCCATTACGGAACAGTCCCGGAATAACATCTGGATGTTTCCTTGCATTGAAATCCCAACCCGAAACGTCAGTGAGGGATTGTGCACAACAACTCGATCCCTCGCTCACGCTTCGGGTTGTGATAGACGCAACTTATTTCGGGACTGTTCCTAAGGCAGTGAAGCTCGCACAAGAATTGACCATCGCAATCGGCGAGTCGCTCGTCTGGACGCGTCGGGTGAGGCTACCAGAGCTTCATTTTGCGAACCGCAAACGCCTGTAATGAATGAGCGTCGTCGATGCGAAGCTTCTGCATGATGTTGCGGCGGTGCGTATCCACGGTTGCGCGAGAAAGTTCGAGTACCTCGGCAATCTTCTTGGGAGACATGCCTTCTCCTAACTGTTTCAGGATCTCCTTCTCCGATTCGGTGAGTAACTTCATTCGTGAAGGAAGTCGAGTGCCGGTCGCAATGATCTTGGCCTGATCAATCTCAGTCGCTCTCAGCCAAACCTGCATGTCAACACTGCGACCGTCGATACTGACTTCAGCCTGAAACTGCTGGGGCTCGTTCAGGATCAGGCATCTCGAATACGCTGTCTTGACCGATTCGACATTCTCGCTGCTGACCCACTTCCACGCCGGAGTCCCCAGGATCAAGTCGCGACAAAAACCCCACGGCGCATGGTCGTCAACCCAGACAAAGCAGCCATTTCGATCAAGTATTGCGATGGACTCTATCATGAAAATCGTGATTTGGGGCACGTGGAAATGGTGAAAGGCATGATGGTTGACTCTCGCTCTTTCGCCTAAAAATCGAAAAGCTCAGGGAGCTACGGTTGGTAGCAGCATGATTAACTCCCCCGGAAACCTTTTGATAACATGTCCACACCCATGAATCAAGTACTTGCGAATTCTCCTGGAACTTCAGACAGCAATTGGTCATCTACGCTGCGTCACGAACTGGCAAATGTGATGACAGTTATCAGTGGTTGCTGCGAACTCCTGGAACGTCCATGCGGAATCGACCAGAGACAATTGCTGGACCACATTCAAGGCGCGGTGAAGCGAGGTCACGACCTTCTCATCAAAGACAAGAATCGCTGTGATCAGAGACACGTTGAAGCTCACAGCGGACTGATGCTGAGCGACTCAGTCCTGACTGCACGTCGATGATGGAATCGCCGAAAAGGGAAGCCCTGAGATCGCGTCCGCTTCAATGCTGGCATTTCGGACAGTAAAACGTTGAACGTTGAGTCTGCACGATCCGTTTGATCGTACCCTGATGGCATGTCGGGCATGCTTCGTCAGCGCGCTGGTAGACCTTGTGGTGGTTCTGGTAGCCGCCGTCTTTGTTGAGAGCGTTGCGGTAGGTGCCGTCGCCAAGCGTCGAGCCTTCGTAGCGGATGGCTTCGTTGAGAATCATCTGAGTCGATTCCACGATGCGAGCCACCTGAGTTTTCGTCAAAGCCGAAGCGCGGCGCCGAGGCGAGATGCCGGAGCGATGCAGGATCTCGCTGGCGTACAGATTGCCGATTCCCGCGACGAGCGACTGATCCAGCAACGCGACTTTGATCGCTCGATTCGTCTGCTTCAGCCGATGGTGCAGGTCGTCCTGATCAATCTCCAATGCATCCGGGCCGAACTGTTGTTGCAGCGTCTCCAGCTCAATCGGTGACAACAAGCTCACAGTTCCGAGTCCGCGACGATCCCAGAACTCCAGCGAGTCTGATCGTCGTGCAATCGGATCGAAGTGCCAGACGACTCGGCGATGGTCCTGCGTCGGCGGGTCGGAGATCAGCATCAGCCCGGTCATTCTCGGTTCAATCACAAATGCGTGCCCGCTGTTGAGCATCAGGACGACTCGTTTCGCAATGCGTCGAACTTCGGACAGTTCGCAACCCTCGGCCATTTTGCGAACTTTGGGTCGCTCGGGAGTCACCTGAATGGGCTTTTTTGACGACCGGACGAATTCGATTCCGCGGATGATTCGGCCGGAACAATCCGCACGAATCCCGCGGACCATTGTTTCAACTTCTGGAAGCTCGGGCATCTATCATCTCGCGATGGGGTGAAGTTAGGTGTTCGGCAGATGGGAGTTACGCTCGAGGCGGCATCTTGCCGCCAGTAGGTCAATGGAGTCGGCGGAAGGATGCCGCCGCCACGTTCTGCAGTTGTTTCCAGCCGCCGCGTCCTGGCGCAATCGTTACAACCGACTGCGGATGTTCGACCGGAGAATTCGGGAAAACCAGCGTATCGGGGAAATGGAGGAATCTTCTTGACGCTGGCACGTCTGACGACGATCCTAGACAAAGGTGTTTTCTCGCCACAATGCATCCGTGCGCTTTCGCGAACGAAGGATTTTGGAACCCGTCCCGGCAGAATTCGGTTCTTTCCGGCGGACTTCCGTTCGACGAGTGCGTTTCCGGCTTCGAAAGTGGCTCGAATTGGGTCGGGGGCAACAGCCCTAGTTTGAGGACAACCAGATGCGACTGTTCCATTCTCTGTTTTGCAGTGCTGGCTTCGGTTCCAATCGATCAGTGCGCCGCGCTGTGGCCGCCCTTGGTGCTGCGGCTCTGCTGGCACCATTTGCTTATGCCGGAGATGGAGACGATGCGGTCAGCACGGGAGAGCTTGCGAAAGCAATGGAAGTCTCCAAGCTGAAGCTGGAAGCGAAAGCGGCTGCGACAAATGGTGACTTCGCGAAAGCGGCCGACATTCTTGGCCAGGCCGCATTGACCGCGGGCGACCGAAACACGGCCGATCGAATCAACGGAATTCGAGAGAGTCTCACTCCAGCCGGTGGTGGTGCGAATCCGACCGAGCTGATGAACCTGATCACGCTGCTCGTTGAGCCGGACTCGTGGCAGCGAGGTGGCGGAGAAATCCCTGACCCTCAGTTTTATTCGTATGTGAACCCAGCCGGTGTATACATGGGGCTTGGTGCAGTCACCGGCTCGCTGGCTCGAACACTTGAAAACAGCCAGTTGCTGACCGTTGCTCAAATGGCTCGCACGGCAAACACGAATCACGATGTTCGAGCAACTTCGGCTTTGCGACTGGTTTCGTTGCCCCGACTTGAAGCTCACGTGAAGTCTTTGCTTGCGGAAGGCAAATCGATTCCGGAAGACGTGGCTTCTCTGGCTGGACTGAATGAAGTCCACTTCCTGTTTGTGTTTCCGGAAACGAATGACGTTGTCATTGGCGGCCCGGCAAGCGACTGGAAGATCGATGATCAGGGCCGAACGATCAGTGTTGTGAACAACCGACCGACGCTTCATTTCGATGACCTGGTGACACTCAGCCGAACCTTTTCGAACGGCGGTCCCGGATTCTTCATGTGCTCAATTGATCCGAAGCCGGAGCAAGTGAAGGCGGTTCGCGAGTATGTGCAGAGCAATCAGCTTTCGTCCGGCAACGCTCGAAAGTTTGCTGACAAACTCGAAGATGTGCTTGGCATGCAGAACGTGACCGTTCAGGGCATTCCTCAGGATTCACGAGTGGCTCAGGTGATCGTTGATGCGGACTACCAGATGAAGCTGGTCGGCATTGGCGAGCGCAAGGGAGCACCGGGGATGAAGAGCTACTTTGAACTGGTCGGTCGTGATGAGCGTCGTGGCTCGTCGATGGATGCGTTGCGATGGTGGATGACCGTTGGGTACGAATCGATCCAGATGTCTGCGGATCAACAGGCGTTCGAATTCACCGGCCGTGAAGTTCAGTGCCAGTCTGAAAACCAACTTGTGAACGAGAACGGTGGCCGAACAAGCACGGGCAAGGCTGATGGTGCCAATGCTGAATTTGCGAAGTTGTTCACAGAACACCTGCCAGCTCTGGCGGCTCAGGATGTTGTGTTTGCTGATCTTCAGAACGTGTTTGATCTCGGGCTGGCGACAGCACTGATCCACTCGATGAATCTGGACGACAAGGCTGGCTGGCAGTCTGAAGTGCTTGTCACTGGCGGTGACTACACGCCTGAAAAGGTGGAAGTGCCGAAAGAACTGATGACGGCTGCCAATAGCCGAGTCTATCGAACGGGCGAGATCGTCGTTCAGGTCGCTGGTGGCGTTCGAGTTGACCTTCGAGACGTTGTTCAGAATCCAGACTCATTTGAAGTCAGCCCGGAAGTCGTTCGAGATGCGGCGAACGCAAACCCAATCGGCCAGAATGGTCGCTGGTGGTGGGACGCTGCTGCTCGCTAGGCTCTGCGGACCTGCTGATGTTTGAATCATGAAGGGGCGAAGTCTCGGGACTTCGCCCCTTTTGTTTTTCCATCGAAGGACTTTCGCGAGTTCTCGGCTGATCATCCCGCGAATCAGATGAAAAACAGGCCATTTCCTTAGTCAGAAGCCTGTCTTTTATGGTCTGGTGAAACCGCTATCATTCGCCTCCCAGGAAAGTTCTGCGAATTGACCTGGTTGAGTCAGCTCAGATTTACGCGGACTTGCGTTGGTGCCTGGAACCGCGAGTTGCCGTCGTATTCGAACCGGCAGGTTCATTTGGGTTGAGAACCCTCAATCCGTGATCAGGTATTCGGAAAAGGAAACATGGCCCGCCTCTCTCAGGCCGATTTGGTCTCTTTAAATCGAGCATTTGATGACCGAAGTCCGCAGGAATTGCTTCTGTGGGCGAAGGAAACTTTCGGCGAACGTATCGCGGCAATGTCCTCCATGCAGGAAGCTGGCAATGTGATTTGCCATATGCTGCATTCGACGCCCGTTTCGATGCCTGTCGTGTTCGTCGACACTGGAGTCTTGTTTCAGGAGACGCTGGATACTCGTGATCGTTTGATGAAGCATTACGGTCTGACGATCCACACGTTCAAGCCCACGATGACGATGGAAGAGCAGACTGCGAAGTATGGCATTCTGTATCTGACTCCGGACGGCCAGAAGCAATGCTGTGAAATGCGAAAGTCTGAACCGCTTGATGCAGTCAAAGGACAGTACGATGCACTTGTGGGCAGTTTGCGACGCGCTGACGGGGGACGTCGTGGAGTCTGCCCGATTCTGGCAATTGATAATCGACTCAATTGTCTCCGGATCAACGTGCTGGCGAACTTTTCTGATGAGCAGATGGAAGCCTACATTCGCGAACATGACGTAATTCTGAATCCGCTCCACGCGCAGGGTTACTCAACCATCGGATGCAATCGATGCACGACACCGGTTCTGCCGGGTGAGCCCAAGCGAGCCGGTCGATGGCGACATCTTGGACCGTGGAGCGTTTACTGCGGAATTAACCCAACCGACCTCGATCCGGAACGATCGCCTGCTGTGGACTTTCCGCAGGATCTGGTCGACCGCATTCTTGGCCGACAAACCGACTTCATTATTTGAGCAAGCAAAAATGTGCGGCACCGAACTCAAGCGGGCATTGTGTTGCCCCTTGATGGCTGCACAGCCGGAACCTGCCGAAGCATGCGCCGGCCTGTGATTGACTCTGGAACCTTTATCAGGATCAAACTCCATGACCGATATCCATGACCTGACACGCAGACTGCAGCGTCCTGCGGAATCCAAGATTGTTCTGTATGTTGCCGACGGCCTGGGCGGACTGCCTCTTCAGCCGGGCGGAAAGACGGAGCTGGAAACGGCCAACACTCCAAACCTCGATGCTCTTGCGCAACGCGGATCTCTGGGAATGAGCATTCCTGTACTGCCGGGCATTGCACCGGGCAGTGGTCCGGGACATTTGGGACTGTTCGGTTATGACCCGCTGAAGTACGACATCGGCCGAGGCGTTCTGGAAGCGCTCGGGATCGACTTTGCTCTGACGGATCGTGACGTCGCCGTTCGAGGCAACCTCGTGACGGTCGATGCGGCCGGAAATATCAGCGACCGTCGTGCGGGACGAGTTTCTTCCGACATCGCAAAGAAGCTCTGCGAAAAGCTCGACAAGATCACGATCCCCGGCGTCGAAGTGTTCGTTCGCCACGTGAAAGAGTATCGCTTGGTGATCGTCATCCGAGGTGATGGTCTTGGCGGCAACGTGAACGATACCGACCCGCAGCGAACCGGCGTTCCTCCGCTGAAGCCAACGGGTTCTGACCCGGCTTCGCAGAAGACCGCGGCGATTCTGGAAGAGTTCATGAAGCAGGCCGCGGAAGTCCTGAAGAACGACCAGCCAGCCAACCTGCTGACGATGCGAGGTATCGCGAAGATGCCTCCGATTCCAAAGTTCCAGGAAGTCTACGGAACGAAGGCCGCTGCGATCGCCGTCTATCCGATGTACCGAGGACTCGCGCGACTGGTCGATATGGACATTCTGGACGCTGGCCAGACGCTGGAAGACCAGATGAAGTGTCTCGCGGCGAACTGGTCAAAGTACGACTTCTTCTTCATTCACTTCAAGTATACCGACAGCACGGGCGAAGACGGCAACTTTGATGCGAAGGTGAAGCGAACGGAAGAATACGATTCCGGCATTCCGCACATCACGGCTCTCAAGCCGGATGTTGTGATCTGCACGGGCGACCACAGCACGCCGTCCAAGATGAAGTCTCACAGCGGTCATCCGGTTCCGACGATGCTGGTGTCTGACATCTGCCGCTTTGATGGTTCCAAACAGTTCGGCGAATCGGCGTGCCGGGTCGGCGAACTGGGGATCTTCGAAGCCAAGTACCTGATGCTCCAGGCCCTGGCACACGCTGGCCGACTGGAGAAATACGGCGCGTAGGTGAGCGGAAAGAGACTGATTGCCAAAGTGCCTCCCACCGTCCCTTCTCCCCTTCGAAGGGGAGAAGGTGGCCGGAGGCCGGATGAGGGGTCTTCGCTGATTCAAACCGGCCAGAATAAACAAGGCCCCCTCACCCTAACCCTCTCCCCCGCAGGGGAGAGGGGACTCAACAAGCTTTTGCCAATACTGATCCTCCAACTGAGCGGTTTCTTTCCCCTTTCGGCTTTCTATCGATGATCATCGGACTCGGAACAGACATCGTCGAGATCTCCCGAATCCGTGAGATGGTGGAACGGCACGGGGATCATTTCGTCAATCGCTGCTTCACAGCTGCCGAGATTGAGTACGCTCGCAGACATCGAGATTCCTCCATTCGAATGGCGGGTCGCTGGGCCGCAAAGGAAGCTGTTGTCAAGGTTCTGGGAACCGGCTTCATTCAGGGCATCACGTTTCACGACGTGGAAGTCGTTTCTCTGCACACAGGCCAGCCAACGGTGAAGCTGAGCGGTGAAGCGGCGGCGATTGCGGAGCGACTGGGCATCACCGAAGTCAAGCTGACGATCTCCCATGCGCGCGAGTATGCCACGGCGACGGCGATTGGACTTGGGACACCTCGATCTGCGTGATCACAGGAAAAGGCCGATGAGATGATCGAACGGATCGAATCGCTCGACGACCCGCGGCTGGATGTGTTCCGCAGTTTGAAGCTGACGAATGCGATTCGTGATGCCCGAATCTTCATCGCTGAAGGCCAGACGCTCGTCGAACGCATTCTGGCCAGCAGTTTTGAAGTGCGAAGCTTGCTCGTGACTGATCGCAAGTTTCCGAACTTCGAATCCAGGCTACCCGTGAACGTGCCGGTGTATCGGCTTTCGAATGATCTGGCGGAAGAGTTGATTGGATTCAATTTTCATTCCGGAGTGATGGCCTGCGTCGCTCGCCGCCCTGCCCCGCCGGTTGAATCCATCGTTCCCTCTTCCGGTTCATGCCTGATCGTCGCAGGAGATCGCATCGCCAATCCCGAAAACGTCGGTGCGTTGATTCGCATCGCGGCTGCTTTTGGGGCTGCAGCGACGGTTTTCGGTGATGGCTCGGTCGACCCGTTTTCTCGCCGTGTGCTCCGAGTCTCCATGGGCAACGCACTGCACATGCCGGTGGTTGAGGCCGCGCGATTGCCGTCGTTGCTGCGTCGGCTGATCGATGAGTTTGGCTTCGAAGTTTGTGCGACTGTGCTGGATGAATCCGCCCGACCGCTGACCAGTCACAAGTTCCGTGATCGAACGGTCTTGTTGTTTGGAAATGAATTCGATGGGCTCGGAGACAACTCTCGATCCGCGTGCACTTCTCAATTGACGATTCCAATGTCCAACGGCACCGATTCGCTCAACGTGGCGATCTCTGCTGGAATCTTTGCGTTTCAGTATCGCAGCCAAATGCCTCAAGTGTAGGCAGCGTTGCGGGCCGGACCGAGCGAGGGCGAGTCACGGCGATTCCTCAGAACAAGGGCAGGAAGTCGTCGGAAGCTTTCGCTCATGCTGTACTTCGTCAAAGGCATATGGGAACCGCAGATTCAGGGAACTCGCAGAAGACTGAGTTTGTGCGATTCCGTGAACACTGTCAGCGGGGCGTCATCCTGTCATGCCGGCCATATCTGTGGGTTCTCTGAATCTGCGGTTTGAGAAACTCGTTTGGCAGAGTTCAGCATCAGGAAATGTCCTGCAACATTCTCTACGACCGCGTGATCGCGCCGATCTCTTCGAAGTGAGTTCGAATGTCTCGCAAAGTTGCGGGCTGGAACATCGTGGCGCCAAACTTTGTGGACACCACCTTCTTCTTGACCGCGTCGGCTTCTTCGGCCGCGAAAACGGCGACGCAGGGAACCTTCTGGCTGCGAGCATACGCCTGAACCTGCGGATAGACCTCCAGCACCGATGCCGGATCGTTGTCGGCCATAAACAGAATGCCGTCCGGTGGCTTGTTGCTCTTCAGCTTTTCAAGTGCGTCCGTCGGGGATGACTTGAACGACAAATCGAAGCCGTGCTTTTCGAAATACTCTTTGACGATCAGACATCGTTTCTTCAGCGAGTCCACAACGAGGAGATGGAAGTCAGGCTTCAGTTCCATCGTGATCGCCTGCCCCTGCCGAGGAGCGATGTCGATCGTTTCGCCGAACTCTGAAAGCACTGGCTTGAGATCCTGCAGCACTTCCGTCGGCGTTTGGTATCGCGCGGAGGGGCTCACTTCCATCATTCGCCGGCAGATCCGAACAATCGACGACTGAAGTTCCGGCATCACAGCATCAAGCGGTCGCGTGTTTGTGTATCGACTGAGTTGCTGCCGTTCTTCACGATCGCGAGTTCTGGCCCACGGGCCTTCGCCGGTCAGCAACTCGTAGTAAATCGCACCGGCAAAGAAGATGTCACTGCGCGGATCATTTCTCGGAGCATTCGTGCCTCTTTCCAGAGACGCGTACTCGAGTGCTCGCTGGACTTCATCACTGGTACCGGCCTGACTTGGCGATTCGGCGCCGGCAAGTCCGAAATCGACCAGCTTGGCAACGCCAGAACTGCTCATCAATACATTCGTCAGCTTCAGATCTCGATGAGTCGCCCCTTTGGACAGTGCGTACTCGAGTCCCGAGCAGATGTGATAAATGCAGCGAGTTGCTTCATGAGGTGTCAGTGTCTTGCGAATCTTCATGAAGTCTCGCAGGTTGCCGCCTTCGACGAACTCCATGGTGAAATAATGGAATCGTCCCTCGTTGCCGATGTCATAAATCGGTACGACATTCGGATGGACGAACTTCTGGCAAATTCGCGCTTCGCGCTCGAAGCTGGCGACCGTACGAGCGTCATCAGCCCAGCGTTCTCGAAGCAACTTCAACGCAACGGTCTTGTTGTCGTCCAATGTGACCGCTCGAAACACGCGAGCGAAGCTGCCAGAAGCGTTGCGATACAGAAGCTTGTAGCGACCGAGAACCAGTCCTTCAGTTTCGCCCTTCAGAATTCGTCCGGTCTGAAGTGACGTCAGCAATTGCTTGCGTTCGAGCGTCTGGAGGATCGTCGGAACATCGCTGAGTTCGTGCAGATCCGGCTCTGCTTTCGCCCACTCGGCCGGAGTCAGGAGCCGTGACGTCAGCAGAAAAGTCTTGAGTCCGTCTTTCGACTTAATGCTCGCCATGGATCCGTTGATGTTTGATAGGTGCCCGGAATCGTTCGATGACGCGAATGATTGATCCAGGCAGTTGACCGCGGTGCCTTGCTGTTTGCAAGCAGGAACGCCGACGCTGCAAATGATTGATTCATCCTGCGGCCGAAAAAACGGCCATTTCGGATTACGCTTCTACAGACGCTGAAGACGGAGATTTTGCTCCAATCCCACGCAGTCGTGCAGAATCTGAGGGAATCTAACACCTCCTTGGCAAGGGGCAACCGGTTCAGGTCCGAATTGCGCCGACTGCCGGACTTCCGCCATTCGTTTTTTCTGCTCGTCGACAGGCGTGCAGTGGGTGGCATCGCGGACGATTCGGCGTTTTTCTCCGCCAATCTGAAGCTCAGACGACAATCTTCGAAGGCTTGTGGCCGCTCTCCCGCGGGATGTGACCGGTTTGTGATGCTCCTGTTGCAGGCTATCATCCCCACACAAACGGGGTATCGCTCCCTGATTGCGGGCCGTCTTTCGATTCAATGGTCAAGGACGCCCACGTGTTCGCTCGCCGAACTCGCGCACTGAATGCGCATGAAACAGAGCAAGAAATCATCGATGGCAGCAATTGAAGTCCGGGATCTGTGTCGCGAATATCGAGTCTTCCGCAAGCGCGAGGGAATTCAGGCTTCGGTACGAGGACTGTTTCATCGTGAGCACACGCTGGTTCGAGCCGTTCGAAACGTCAGTTTCACGATCGACGAAGGAGAGATGGTCGCTTTTCTCGGCCCCAACGGCGCCGGTAAAACCACGACTTTGAAACTTCTGTCGGGACTCGTCGTGCCAACGTCCGGCAGCGCGACCGTGCTTGGGCATGTGCCATGGAAGCGCGAGGATGCGTATCGTCGCAGGTTCTCACTGGTCACCGGGCAGAAGGAGCAGTTGTGGTGGGACCTGCCAGCTCAGGAGTCGTTTCGGCTGCACAAGGAAATCTATCGGATCTCATCGGACGACTATGACCGGCGGCTCAACGAACTTGCTGACCTGCTGGATGTGCAGCGATTGATGTCGCAGCCCGTGCGAGAACTGTCGCTGGGAGAACGCATGCGAATGGAACTGATCGCTGCTCTGCTCCATCGTCCTGATGTGCTGTTTCTCGATGAACCCACGATTGGTCTCGATGTTGTCAGTCAGCGTCGAGTTCAGGAGTTCCTTCGACAGTATCAGCGTGAGCAGCGGATTACCGTCATCCTGACCAGCCACTACATGAAGGATGTCGAAGCACTCTGCGAACGAGCCATCGTGATCAACAAAGGCGTCGTGATTCATGATGGGCCGCTGGCGGGAATCATCGATCGATTCAGCCGTCACAAAATTGTGGAACTCCAGTTCTCAGACGGACGTTGTCCGGAGGGACTGGACCGATTTGGTCGGATCGTCGAATCTCGTCCGCCGCGTGTTCGAATTCAGGTCGAAAAGCATCGAGTCTCCGAAAGCCTGTCGGCGATCCTGTCTCAGCATTCGGTGGATGACATCAGCGTCGTGGAACGGCCGCTGGAGGATGTGATCGCTGAACTGTTTGTGTCCGACGATGCGACAAGGAATGAAGCATCATGACGGCTTTTGCTGAAGAACACTCCGAATCTTTTCTGACCGAGCTGAAGTGGCGAGTCCGTCTCAAGTGGCTGATTCTGCGAACGGCGATTGATGAACGTCTGACATATCGTGCGGACTTTGTGTTTTCGACACTTGTCAGATTTCTGCCGATCGTGACTCAGATCTTTCTCTGGGGAGCCATCTTTCAGAACGACGCATCCCGCGCGATGAAGGGCTACAACTTTCCGCAGATGGTTTCGTACTATCTGCTCGTGATGCTGGCTCGAGCATTCTCAAGCATGCCGGGCTTGTCGACCGGAATTGCCGGCTCGATTGCCGATGGATCGGTCCGCAAGTATCTGATTCAGCCGGTTGACATGCTGGATCATTTGTTCTGGCACCGAGTCGCTCACAAGCTGGTCTATTACGTCATCGCGGCTGGGCCGTTTGCCATCGTGTTCTGGCTTTGCCGCGACTACCTCCCCGGCTGGCCTGCATGGCCTGTGACAGTCGCTTTTGTCGTGTCGCTGATTATGTCGTTTGCGATCGGCTTCCTGATTGAAGCACTGATCGGTCTTGTGGCGTTTTGGTTTCTTGAGGTCAGTTCGCTGATCTTCATTTACATGATGCTGAGCTATTTCCTGTCTGGCCACATGATCCCGCTCGAACTTCTGTCGAGCTGGATTCCGTTTGTTGAGTACCTGCCGTTCAAGTATCTCGCCTATACTCCTGCCGCCATCATGCTTGGCAAGATCCCAGCGGATCAGCTTCCAGCAGAACTGCTGATTCAAGCATTGTGGATCGCCTTTCTGCTCTTCCTCAACCGCCTCGCCTTCAACCGTGGAGTGCGTCGCTACAGTTCGTTCGGGGGTTGAGAGATCAGTGACGCGAGTGGGCTGCTGCAGAAGAAGCGTCATGGGTGTTTTCCTGAATGAGGTGGGCCGATGATATCCCGAGTCGCAGTGATGGCGTTTGCAGTCGTCTTGACAATCGTTGAGACGACCACCGATGCAGCATTTGGGCAGGAGGCCAGGCGTCCGAACATTCTGTTCATCATTGTCGACGATCAGTCGCCCTTCGACCTGAAGATTTACAATCCGAAGTCGGCGCTTGAGACACCGAACATTGATCGACTGGCTGGCGAAGGCATGATCTTCGATGGCGCCTATCACATGGGTTCGTTCAGCGGTGCTGTCTGCACGCCGTCGCGGCATATGGTGATGTGTGGTCGAACGCTCTGGCACCTTCCGATCGCGCCTCAGGCCGCCCAGTTTGGCCGTTGTCCGCCAGATATCGTGCAGCAAACAATCCCAGCGGTGTTCAATCGAGCGGGTTATGCGACGATGCGAACCTGCAAGCAGGGCAACAGTTACGAAGGAGCCAATCAACTCTTCACCGTGCGACACGATGCGACAAAACGCGGCGGCACTCCGGAAACCGGCAGCGCGTGGCATGGGGATCGAGTGATCGAGTATCTGAAGCAGCGAGAGTTACAGGCAGACGCCGGGCCGTTCTTGATCCACTTCGGATTTTCACATCCTCACGACGAACGAGACGGAACGCCGGAGCTGCTCAGGAAGTATGGCGCTGTGAATCACACGGACAAAGACACGCTTCCTCCGGAAAATCCACTGCAGCCCAGACTTCCCGAAAACTATCTGCCCGAACATCCATTTCCTCACGGACATCCAAACCTGCGCGATGAGGTCGCTGTCAGCGGCGTTTGGGAGCGGCGCGATGAACGGACGATTCGCAACGAGCTGGGGCGCGAGTTTGCATGCAGCGAGAACATCGATATTCAGATCGGGCGGGTCCTGAGCCAGCTTGAAGCGATGGGTGAGCTGGAGAACACTTATGTCTTTTACACTGCTGATCACGGCATGGCGATCGGACGTCACGGGTTGCAGGGCAAGCAGAATCTTTATCAGCATACGTGGCGAGTTCCGTTGATTGTCCGAGGTCCCGGTATAAAGCCTGGCAGTCGAGTTGAAGGGAATGTCTATCTTCTCGACGTGCTGTCGACGTTGTGTGATCTGACGGGCATCGTGCCGCCGGAATCAAGCGAGGGGACGAGTTTTCGTCCCGTTCTGTTCGGCAAGAAGCAGACAATCCGCGACGTGCTTTATGGTGTCTACAACGGTGGCACGAAGCCCGGGATGCGATGTGTCAAACACGGCGATTGGAAGCTGATTAAGTACGATGTCCTTGATGGAACGGTACAAAAGACGCAGCTATTTAACCTGAAAGAGAACCCGAGCGAGTTTCTAACAGAACACCATCACCCGAACGTGACGTCGCTGACCGGCGCCAACCCCGCGTCTCATCAGGTCAATCTGGCCGACGATCCGAAGTACGCCGAGAAGCGAAGAGAGCTGGAATCGTTGCTGTTATCAGAAATGCGCAGGCTGGATGATCCCTGGAGATTATGGGACCAGCCCCACGACGGCCTGACCTCGCCCGAAGATTCGCCTCGACGGCAGAACAAAGGCAAGAAGAAGCAAGCTGACTGAGGCAATATCATCCCGCTTTGTGGTCTGCCGTAACGACCACTTTGATGCCCGGAACGATATGGTGGACTCGTCGATCCAGCGCGCGTTCGCTGTTCCGGCGGATTCAGAAGCCTTGGCTCCGAAGGCAATTAAGTGATGTTCTCCAAACATTTAGTTTGCGTCTGCCCTTTTCAAAAACGCTGATAGGCGTCACGCGTACAGGGCCTCAAAGGTGTTCCGAGAAGGTTCGATTGGCCGTTTGAGGATTCGAATGAATCGCAGATTGCGAGGCTTAGTCCCACTACGTATGCTGCTCGTTCGCGCTGCCCGATTCGAGACGCCAGTATTCTTAGCAAGGTTCGAATAGCAAATGTTCTCTTACTTGAAGTGCCTTCGTTCATTGTTTGACATGGATCATTCGAAACGTCGGCGTCGCCTGGGGAGAAATGAAGCGGCCATCGCGCATGAACAACTCGAACCGCGTCAAATGCTGACTGTTTCATACGAAACATTGGCTGACCTCGGGATTTCCGGAGTTGAAAGTTCAAACCCGAAGGATTTTGTCTTCGGTGACACGCTGGCTTACTTCAAGGCGTCCACTGTTGCGACAGGCACCGAGATCTGGCGTACCGATGGGACCGAAACGGGAACGATCCTGCTGCGGGATTTCGTTCCCGGTCCGGAAAGTCCATCCCAGTCGAACTCTGACATGCTGACGGTGGTTGGTGATACCGCATTCTTTCGTATCACAAGTCCTCTGACTCGCCGAACAGACCTTTGGAGAAGTGATGGAACCACGACGGGAACATCAGTCATGACAAAGGCTGATGGAAGTCGTTTGGTTGATCCAGACAGCATCACGGGCGGAGAAGGATACATCTATTTCACAGCTGGTGCTCCAACAGAGCGAGCCCTGTATCGATTAAGTTCCGCGGCTGGGGCCGTCCCCGTGGAAGTCGAACTCACTGATGGCTTTGCGATGCCGTTTCGAGGTAATGTGGGTGTCTCAACAACCGAGGCAACTTATCTGACGAGTCAGTCTCAAAGTACCACAGGCGGCGTTGGATTACTGAAAGTTCATGCGAGTTCCAGTGAGACTGAGTCGATGGGGATTTTCCGGCGTGTCTTCCCGTACAAGGCTCTCGGGAGTCGCTTGATTTTCACAGCCCTCGAACAGTCTTCGCCCAGTTCTGCGGAAGACAGATGGTGGATTACAGACGGCACTGCTGATGGCACGCATGAACTGAATCTTCCCGCAAATGTCGCGTGGGACTCTTTGGAGATTGCGGATGATGGCTCCATTATCTTTCTCGCCGTCGCGAATGATCTGACATGGCAAGTTTGGAAGACAGACGGTTCCGAGAACGGTGCTAGTCTGCAGTTCTCCGTGGGAAATCAGGCATTGAGGTATTCACCAGTATCTGACGACGTTGCGACGGCTGACGGACGTATCTTCTTCAAACCGTTTAGTGGCGCGGGGGCAGGACTGATCTGGCAGACGGACGGAACGCTGGCAGGAACAATCACACTTCCGAGGACTACAGACGTGACTATCCTCGATCTGGAAGGTGGTTTTGCCGATGGCGTCGTCTTTGAAGGTCGAAATCAGCAGAATGTCAGTTCACTTTACTACGTCGACCAAAGTCGAACGGTACCGACCAACCTGTTACCGGCAGGGATGAGTGTCTCAACGCCGATTCATTTTGGTCGGACGATGATGCTTGCCAGTTCCTTTACCCCTGATGGGGGTTATGAACTTGGCGTTGCGACGGCTCAAGCTCCTTTTGATCAGGTGGATCTGGAGCGTGGAACGTCGTCGTCGCTGCCTCGCTCATTCAATGCGGCGAGTGACAATGTTGTGTTCGACAGCAACCGGGGCCTTGTAAGAACCAATGGCTCGACGGCTGGAACGGCGCTGTTGAATCTGACGGCAGAGAGCCTGATTGTTTTGCCAAATGGACGGGTCTTCGCAACTGAGCAGCCAAATACGCGGCATCTTCTCACGCGGGCCGCTAACGGATCCACCTGGACTCGAATGGAAGACATCGCGCCGCGAGACGCTGCATTCCATGTCGACTTTCTGACGACTGTTGGGAACCAACTCTACTTTCTGGCTGGACTTGATCCTGACAACCGATCTTTGTGGGTGACAGATGGCACCGGATCTGGAACTCGCCAGATTTCCGGCGACGGTCAGTCGATTGGTGACCTGACGATTGGTTCTGCCTTTGGCGACCATTCATTGCTGTTTGAGCGTGGTCCAGTGGGAAGAAATCGAGAACTTTGGATTACCGACGGGACATCGCAGGGGACTCGGAAACTTACAGATCTTGGGGCACCAAACTTCAGTGATCACATCACGACGACGTTTCAGGTCCTTGGGAGTCGGATGCTGGTATTCGACCCCGTCGGGATCTCGGCTCTGACTGACGGGACTCTTGCCGGGACTGTCAGGCTGGAAGGATTCGCGTCGACCATGCCCAGCGGCAGTATCCGTTGGTTTGGTGATGCCAGCGGCTTCCTTTATTTCGGAGTTCTTACGCGAGACTCGGCTGTTGAGTTTTGGCGCACGGATGGCACGGTGGCGGGAACGCAGCGCATTCGCGTCATCAGGGATCATCTTCAAATTGTCGATGGAATGTCGGCGGACGGTGCTATTGAGGGAGTGACCGCTGGTGGTCTGATCTACTTTTCGACAAGTGATATGAAAGGTCGGGCAGAAGTATGGGTCTCAGACGGAACTGATGACGGCACGCGTATTCTAAAGTCTGATTTGATAAGCCGAACTGACTCCAGCGGTCTGCATGATCTGATCCTTTACTCAAAGTTCGGGCGTCTTCTGATGCTCGCCACGGATGAGACTCATGGACGCAGACTCTGGATGTCGGACGGAACAGATGCTGGAACGGAACTGCTGGTCACAGCATCCAGCGAAGCCCCTCCGTTCATGCAGGTCCTGGGGGCCGATCGTCGTTGGTCGAAATCCGCGCTGGCGACGATGCGCGGGGCGATTTACTACGGAGGCATCACGAACGAGTTCGGGCTGGAACCAGTGAAACTCACGTCAGACACGATTGACTACGCTCCTCTTCTTTCCGTGAGCAAAGAGGCGGACGGGACAGCCTTGCACTGGAATGAAGTCTTTGGCGCAGAATCATACGAGATTCAGTTCATTCGGCTGAGTGGGGGCGAGAAAACAACAGTGCAGGTTGTTGGCGACCAATGGAAACTGCCGTCCATCGCTTCCGATGGCAGTTACCGAGTCTGGATTCGCGGACTTCGCGCGGACGGAACCATTGGACCGTGGAATGCCGAGCCCTTTGATTTCAACCTCGGCAATCGTCCTGTCATTCATACGGCTCCGATTCTGACAGAGGATCGAACGCCGACGATCTTCTGGTCAAATCCTCCCGGAACAACCGCTACAGAAGTCTGGATCAACGATCTGGAAACGAAACAACGAGTTGCATACTCGCTTTTGACAGGAACGCGAAGTCGCTTTGAAACCCTGCCTTTGAATTCATCGCGATATGCGGCATGGGTTCGAACGATGGGCGACTATGGTACGAGTGAATGGTCACTTGCGGCGGACATGACGGTACTGATATCTGCGCCAGCAAACTTGACGGTGGATGTGACTCCCGGAAGGCTCATGACGGTTCAGTGGTCTCCCGTTGCCGGAGCGACAGACTACGAGGTTGTGATTCGCGGAGCAAAGTCATCAATTCCTCTGGTCAGCAGGTTCGGAATCGGACCGGTCACGTCTTATCAGATTCCGACTCCGGTTCCCGGCGATCTCTACTCGATTGCCGTTCGTGCTCGGCGTCCGGGGCGGCCGTTTTCGGCCTGGACTTCGGTGATCAGTACCCTGGTTAAAGAACCTCCAAAAGCTGTGATTGCAACTTCGGTGATCCGTTGGGCTGCAATCGGCCAGGCCATTGGTTATGAAGTCAACATCATCGATCGCAAAACCGGAGCCACCATTGTCGGGACGAGCGTCACCAACCTTGAGTTTCGTCATGGATTGACTCCCGGACTTTACGAGATTCAGATCCGAACTTTGTATCGCGATGGTCGGCCGACTGCATGCGCCAGCACACAGTTTGAGGTGTTCCATCCGCCCGTAATTGTGACTCCTGTACCGGCGGCAACAGTGGATGGAACTCCGGTCATTTTCTGGACTGGCCAGACGGGGGCCGATCGATATGAAGTGGTTATCGCGCGATCCGGGCAAACGGCCGCCACCTATCGCGACGCCGAAGTTAGAGCCACCAGTCATCGAATTGCCGTCGCACTGAATCCAGGCAGTTACTCGATCTGGATACGCTCTTACTTTGCCGATGGCAGTCGTAGTGCGTGGGGAGCAGGAATGCCGCTCAGGATCGGTGCTCCTCCAGTGATTTCGCTGGCCGGTCGAACTGTGTTGTGGAGCCCGCTCAACGGAGCAACGAACTACGAAGTTATTGTGCAGAGGGCCGTCGCTGGGCAATACATCAACTATCTTGGCATCACAGATGGCGTCTCAACGTCCGTTTCATTGGCTGCCGCACCGGCAGGGACGTATCGAGCGAGGGTGCGGGCGAAGCGATATGAGGCTGGCGAGGTTTATCTGTCCGAATGGAGTTCCCTGCTTCAGTTCGAATTGACTTAATGAGTGTGAGGTTCTTGTTTCAATGTGCTGCTGAGGTTCTGCAGACACTTCGCTGATCGACAATAACACTGTGCCGTTGTCAGCAGCTGATTGTTCTTGCAAATGTTGGAATCATGGCTGGTGTGGTTCGACCGTAACGTTGGTCGAACCACAACAACCGGCCAGCGTTCCTTCGTTGTGAGCGAGGATGCTTCGCTGAACGGAGTAAGCGACGTGGAATGAACGAAGTCTTAACCTGATGAAACTCACGGTCCAAAGTTCTTTGTTTCGATGGTCCACTTGTCGCTGAGTTTCAATCGGCTGTTGTCGCCGAGGAACATGCTGGCGGACTCTTGCTTTCCTTTGAGTTGCCAGTCGAGCCAGGCCACTGCGACTGGAGAGTATTCTCCGCCATGCGGCTGACGGTAAGTGCCGCCGTGTCCGACGTCGAGGTTTGTCATCGCGATCGGGACATGACTCACGCGAGAAAAATCATCCATCGCGTTTTTGTAGGCGATGTCTGTCGGACCGCCCATGATGTACAGGACTGGTCCATGAAACTTCTTCAGGTCTTCCTTGGTGAGTATTGGCATAGCGGCCATTTGAGACGGTTCCGGAAGGACTCCGCTGTTGCAGACAATTGTGGTTGTGATTCGAGGGTCGCCGGAGATTTCGATGGCCTGCAGTCCTCCACATGACATCCCCATCGCGGCCACCTTCGTCGTATCGATCTTTGCCGAATAGATGCTGTCTGCTCGTGAGTTCTCCGCAATGATCCAGTCGAGTGCGGACAGCATCTGAGACGACGAGGTGCGTTCGCGAGAGATATCACTGCGTTGTTCAATTTCGCTCAGCGGTCCGATTCCCAGAACGATGTATCCGTGCGATGCGATCTCGTTTAGGAAGTTCCTGTGCTCTTCGGTCGTGTTCGCACAGGCGCCGTTGCCCCACAGAAGCACCGGCAGTTTACTTTCAGTGCCAAATGGAGAGAGGTCCTTCGGTTGATAAATCGTGATGCCAGTCAGTGCCGTTGACTCAGTCGCGATCGCGGAAAACGGACCTTGCCCGCCATCCTCGACCTTGATTTCCTTCGGCGTATTCGCTGCTCCTCCGGCATCGCTGTTCGATGCGACATTCACGATACTTGCATAAGCAGGTTTGGGGTAATTGTTCGCATCGAACAGCAGCGGATGCTGTCCCCATCGCCAGGTACGACGGTCGTTGAGTCCCCAGAATGTCACACGTTCAATGACATCCCGATGCTTGTTGAAGATCGCAAAAAGCTTCGCGTAGTCTTCCGCCTGTTTGTTCAATTCTTCAACGGAAGGAGGAGCACTGTTCCGCTGCCGACGTCCGCCGAATTGACCACCCGATTCGCCTCGAATCGTTACATCCAGTTCGGTGATACTCACTTTCAGGCCGAGTGATGCATAGTCGGTGATTGCTTTGTCGATGTCGTCAAACGGGACTCGTCCGCTCCTCCAGTGCCCCTGGATGCCAACTGCATCAATCGGTGCGCCGTCGGCGATCAATCGCTTCAGAAGAACCATCGAGCTTGCATGCTTGGGACCGGATTCAATGTTGTAATCGTTGTAGTACAGGACCGCATGAGGATCGGCTTCGCGGGCATACTTGAAGGCCAGCGTGAGGAACTCCGGGCCGAGAGCTTTGAGCCAATTGGAATCGCGGAGGTGTTCGGTCTTCGCCGTTTTTACATCACCGCCATCATTGATGGCCTCGTTCACCACATCCCAGCTTTGCAGCTTTCCTTTGTATCGCCCGGCCAGCGTTTCGATGTGTTGCTTCATTCGAGCTTTGATCGTCTCGGCATCGCCACCTTCAAAGAACCAGTCCGGTGTCTGAGCATGCCAGACCAGCGTGTGACCGTGAATTGTTTGATGGTTCTTTTGAGCCCACTCGACCAACGCGTCGGATTGCTCGAAGTTCCAGCGATCCACTGCCGGATGTACTCGTTCGGGCTTCATGCAATTTTCAGGAGTGATCGCTGCGAAATGTGTGGCCGCAATCTTCAATTCGTCGTCGGAGTATCGCGATGGAAGGTCTCCCGCCATGCCAACGAGGAAAGCATCTTTGAAGACATCCTTGATAACGCGATCGATTGTGACTTTGACAACGGGCTCAGTACTTTCTTTTGGAGTATCCGTCATCACGTTGTCAATTGCTTGAGATCGCTTAGCCGTCGCCTGCTCATTCGCGACATCGCCGACCTTGCGTGAAAAGCTGATTGAGTCACCCTGAATCCGGCCCTCGTAATCGATGCGAATCTGGTTGTCGCCGAACGTCAGGTTTTCAAAGAAGCTGACGGTTTCTCCGTTCTGCTGTACGTTTTGGAATTCCACTTTTCTCGAGCGACCGTCGAGCACGGCTTCTGCTGTTGCGGACAAGGTGCCACCAGTTCGCTGAAATGTCATTGCATAACTTTGAAGGCCAATCTGCGTGTCGAAGTCGACCTTCCACGTGCCAGCAAGATTGTTTTCGGGCTGGAACAGCAACGGAGCGAACTCCTTCAGGCTGCGACGCCACGTTTGCCACTCATGGGCCGTTTCCGGGGAAAGGTAGTACTTCGCATTGATCCCCAGCTCCTGAAGTTGCTTCACCGATTCTGCCAGATCGCCACCTCGACGTGCCCTGCCCTCGCCGACTTCCTTGCTGCCGTAACTGACGAAGACAAGCTTCACTTTTTCCCTGAAGCCTGCCGTCTTCTCGACATCTTCTTTTCCAATCGTTGCACCGCTGAAGAGCCCGATGTGCGAGAACTTGTCGAGATGTTTCAGAGTGATCAGGCGAGTTTCCATGCTGCCCATCGACAAGCCAGCCATCGCACGATTGGGCTGATCGGTGAGCGTGCGAAAGTTGGTGTCGATGTGCGGAATCAGTTCATCAACCAGCACTTTCTCAAAGTGGCTGATGTCGAACTCGCGCATGCCGCCCATTCGAGTTTCGTTGGTCATGCCGTAGGTCATGACGATGATGAACGGCTTTGATTTGCTCTCTGCAATCAGGTTGTCCATGATCAGACCGGCATGCCCCTGAACGCTCCAGCCGTATTCATTTTCTCCCCAGCCGTGCTGCAGATACAGAACGGGGTAACGAGTGTTTTGGTCGTTGTCGTAGCCGGGCGGCGTATACACAAACGCACGACGTTCAGAATTCGTACTGGCTGAGTGAAAGTAGATCTCGCGAACCTGTCCATGCGGAACATTCTTCAGTGCATAGAAGTCCGCGTCCTGAGCAGGAATCTCAATCCCGCTGCCCCATCGCATTGCACCAAAATAGTAGCGGCTGTTGGGATCCGGAACATGAGCACCGTCGATCACCAGTTCGTAGTAATGAAAGCCAACATCAAGCTGGCGCGAGTAGCCGGTCCAGACACCGTCGTCGCCCTTGACGAACTCCGTGCTGTCTCTGAACGTCGTTGAGACACTCTTCGCGTCCGGCGCCGTGATTCGGAACTTGATTCGGCCCTGCGAGTTGACCTGCGGATAATCTTTGCCCGGCTGATTGGTTGAAGCGGGCTTGAAATCGTCAGTGATCCCTTCCGGAGTTTTCTGCGATGTTGAATCCCCGTTCGTCTTTGGCAGTTCTGGCTTGTTCGAAGGTTCTGGCTTTGGTGCCGAGCCCATTGGCTTCTCATCCAGAGCCGCTTTGGTCGCGTTCTCGTTGAAAACGAGCTGGGCGAAGTAGTACAGATTGTTTCGCCAGTGTGTCGCATCGTGACCATGGCCGTCGACGTTCCAAAGATGAGGGACGCCTTTGTCTTTCAGGTAACGTTGAGTTCGCTGGCTGATGTTGATCAGGCCATCTTTATTGCCACAGGACAGCCAAAGCAGTTTCAGTTGCCGCTTTGCCGTCTCAGCGTCAGGCACCAGCTCTTCCGGTTTCTTCGTGTTCGGGGCCGACGAGAATCCACCGACCCACGCAAAGGTGTCAAGATGTCCGAGGCCAAAATTGAGTGACTGCCCGCCGCCCATGGAAAGTCCTGCGACAGCTCGATGTTCACGGTCGGCTTGCACTGAGTAACGTGATTCGATCGTCGGGATCACATCATCCAGAAGGTCTCGCTCAAAGACCCCAAAGGCCGGAGCGGATTCAAACACGTTACCGACCGGCCGATCATTCTTCTGAGCACGGCCATTGGGCATCACGACAATCATCGGAACAGCTTTTCCGTCAGCGATCAGATTGTCGAACAGCATGTCCGGCGTTGCGAACCGCTGCCACTCGGTTTCATCTCCACCGATGCCGTGCAGAAGATAAAGCACGGGGTATTTCTTCTCTGTTGAATACCCCGAAGGCGTGTAGACATTCAGCTTTCGAACGGTGCCAACCGTCTTCGATTCGTACTCAATCATCTCCAGCTTGCCATGCGGAGTGTCATCTCGTTTCGCCACGATACTGTCAGCCGGATCCGGGTAGATTTGCTGGTCATCGGGCCCCAGTTCGATCGGACCTCCAAATCCACCGCCTCGTCGTCCCTGCTGAGGACGATTCTGGGGTTCAGCATTTGGCTGAGAGGATTTCTGCGCCGGGTTTTCAGGACCGGGCTTTGCTTCATCCTGAGCATGCAGAATGGATTGTGCGAACAACAGCACTGCAAGAGAAACCAAACATCGCATAACACGCTCCAAAAGAAGTGGGTCTGGAGCCCGGTGGGACTCTGGCAGATTTGACATGACTTGATGAAGGCTTGCAGGCTTTCACAACTTCAGCAGACGTCAGCTCGGATGATCACGTTCCGTCGTAACAGCATCCGCCGTTTGTTCGTTCAGTGATTCCGTCAGTCGTTGCAGCAATGACAGGAGGGTCCGAGTTTCACTGGCACTCAGCGACTCCACCATCTGATCTCGGACTTCCTGCCCGGCTTCAAAAGCCTGCTGAAATGTTCGAGCCCCAGCTTTGGTCAGGTTGACCGTTCGGGCTCGAGCATCCGTTGGATGCGGTTCACGTTCAACGAGACCCTGCTTTTCGAGCAGCACCAGCATCGCGCGAACGGTGCTTGGATCGGATGGCATCCGAGCCGCCAGCTCGCGCTGAGTCATCGCCTGGCCTCGCGCGAGTGTCGCCAGAAGAACGAACTGATCTGCCGTTATTCCATACTCCACAAACACCGCATCCGAACGACGGTGCAGAGTCAGATACGCCGTCCGCAGCGCGAGTGGAAGTTCATCTTTTGCGGCCATCGACTCGTCCTTCACTCGGTGAGATTCGTGTGTATACGCACGAATTTAGCAGGAGAGATCGCTGCGTCAAGTTAGGCGATGTGTTTCGAATCACGACAGGTTGAGAAGTACCGCCGACTCAGTCGCGTTGTGCGCTGAAACGATGTCGGCTCTGCCGATCCCAGCGATTCATTATTCAGCCTTCTTCGGGCGAGCTTGATCTGCTGTATCGCGTTTCCACCAGTCCGGGCCTTCTGCCATGATTTCGGCGTCTATCTTCAGCAGCGCGGCTTTCATTTCTGCAAACTTGTCGGGATGCTTGGCCGAAAGATCGGTCGTCTCTTGCTCGTCGTCGCGCAGGTTGAAGAGCTGAAACTTCGTCATGTTCACATTGCCGACAATCTTCCAGTCGTCAACTCGCGCGGCGACGCGGCAGTCCGGCGGCGAGATATGCGTTCGCCAGTACAACGGCAACTTGCGATCAATCGGTTTGTCCTGAAAGACTGGCAGGATGCTTGCGGCATCGATCGTGCGATCGTTTGGGATCGGCACGCTGGCAATTTCGAGCAAGGTCGCGAACAAGTCAGTGCCAACGATGGGAGTGTTGCTCGTTGTTTCTGGTCGGACTTTTCCCGGCCAGCGAACAATCCCCGGTACACGAACGCCGCCTTCATAGTCTGCTCGCTTGCGACCGCGAAGTCCGCCCGTTGAGCCTCGATTGCGGTCCGGTTGTGAACCGGGGTTTTTCAGGTCGGGTTCGCCATTGCCTTCCGGACCATTGTCGGCCGTGAAGATCACGAAAGTGTCGTCGGTAAGCTGCAGTTCGTCGAGCGTTTGCATCAGCCGCCCGAACGCGTGATCGAGTTGCGTCACGTTTCCGTGATGCTGCTTCAGCCCGACATCGTCCGTGTCATACAAGGCCTGGAACTGAGGATCAGATTCGATCGGCAGATGTGGCTCATGAGTCCACACGTTGAGATAGAACGGTCGATGCGGATCACGCTTCTTCAGCCATTCGATCGCTTCATCCACGACCAGGCCCGCCGAGTATCCTTCGAGCTGTCCGACCGGCTGACCGTTGCGCACGAAGTTGTTTGGATTCTTGTGTGACGGAGCCGCGTTGTTCTGCGTGGCAAACCAGTGATCGAAACCGTGGTCTCCGGGCTGTGGCTGCAATGGCGAATTGAAATGTCCGTTGAGGTGCCATTTGCCAACATGGCACGTCTGATAGCCCTGATCGCGGAGAAGTTTCGGCAGCGTGATCTCGCTGGTTCGAAGGTGACATTCATGACCTTCCGGAATCCAGCGAAACACACCGTTTCGATACGGCGTACGTCCGGTGAGGATTGCGGACCGTGATGGCGAACAGACTCCGCACGCCGAATAACATTGTGTCAGCCGCAGTCCCTGCTTCGCGAAACGATCGAGATTCGGAGTCTTGATTTGCGGATGTCCATAACACGCCAAATCCCCCCAGCCGAGGTCATCGGCGAGAAAGATCACAAAGTTTGTTCGGTCAGCCGCTGCTGCAGTCGGCCCGAAGATGCCCGACAGAATCATGAAGAGCACAAGCATCGAGAAACGCTGAAATGATCGCGTCGATGTCATCTCGGTGACCTTCTAAAAATTACAATCGCGGCGGGCAGCCCAAATTTCAATCCAGCGCACATTTCTTCGCCGCGGCCTTCGCCGCGTTTATCCACGATGTTCTCTGGCTACTGCTCAGAACGTTACATTCGAAACTGGAGTGAGAACAGTGAAGAGCCCGTCTCCGCTGGGCTGAGCCCCGCAAAAGCTGAGTTGCGTCAATTGACTTCCGTGCTTGATCGCCGAGGTACAAACGAAAAAAGGTCGCTTCTTCTCGCCTGAAGAAGCGGCCTCGACCTCAGTTGGAGACAGAGGTCTCCCCAAACTTTTTGCTCAGCTCACTTACTTTCGTGTCGTTTGCATTCGCGGTGGAAGAAGAAACTCAGCCTCGTCGGAATTCGAGGTTGGGCATGTTGGAGCCCTGAAGGCGGAACGAGAAGGCGTCCGATCCGTTCAGCATGGTGGCTCCTGACAGAGTCTGATTGTCTCCGCTTCGAATCAGGCTCAGGCCTTCCGGTGCAATCGTGAAGCGTCCGGAGAACGAAGTCGTGTTACCTGCCGCGTTGGTGGCGGTCCAGGAGAATTGTCCGTCAGCCTGCAGATTCAATCGCACCGAGGCTCCGTTGGCCAACTGGGCCACCCATGTACCAATCAGCGGCTGTACGACGGTCAATCCGGAACCCATCAGATTGTTGCCCTGTTGCGGCGGAGCGAATGCTCCCAGAGCTTCCAGTGCCTGCTGTTCAGGAGACATCGTCGGGCCTTGAACTGGCATCGGAGCAGGCATGTTGCCATTCGTCTGCGGAGCCTGCATAGGGTTCATCGGCATCGACTGCATCATCGGGCCGTTTGGCTGCCCCTGTGGCATTGGCATCTGAGGGACCTGTCCGTTGCTGTTCGGCATCGGGAATTGCTGCGGACCAGGTTGTGGAAGAGATCCCTGTGGAGGCAACTGCTGAGGCATATTCATCGGCATGCCAGGCTGGCCGACAGGCTGCATCGGAACCTGCTGGACTGGCATCGGCTGCGGCATCATCACGGGAGGATTGAGTGGCATCGGCTGAGATTGCGCAACGTTGATCGGTTCCGGATTCTGCATCGGAGCCGACGGCATGACGACTCGAATCGGAACCGAGTTGTTGACAGGTCGAGACGACGGCTGTGAGTAGATCACTGGCGAACTGGTTTCGACGTAGACGGGGCTGGAGTAAACCGGTGATGAATAGACTTCAACCGGCTGGCTGGAATGAGAGCTGCCTGGGTATGAACTTGATGGGTACGACTGCGAAGGGTACGAGTGAGATGGATATGACCGAGAAGGGTACGAAGAAACGTGTCCGGAAGAATGGCTGCGATTCTTTCCGTGGCATCCGGCTTCCAGCGTCTGTGTTGCGTTGAGAGAGATGGCCATCATCAGAGCAGCTGTCAGTGATTTTCGAATCGTTTTCATGGCGAAGTTCCCTGGATCGGAGTGAACTGAAGTTGGAAGATTTTCGAGTCACTCGTTTGTGGCTCTGACATCGCAGCGAGGATTCTCCGGAACTGTTACACGAGAATTTTCGGGCGGCTTCAATGGCCCGCGGCTTGGGCAAAAGCACGATTTTTCGCAAGGTTCGGTGAGTTTCGTAGGCCGGACCGAGCGCAAGCGAGTTCCGGCAATTCTGCCCCCTTGAACTTCCTTTTGTCCCCTCTCCCCCGCGAGCGAATTACGAAGAACGCTGGCGACGAATCGGGGGAGAGGGTTAGGGTGAGGGGGTATTTGGACGAAGCGATCCGAAGAAGAACCCTCATCCAGCCTCCGGCCACCTTCTCCCCGACGAAGGGGAGAAGGGACTTGATGGAATTCCAGAGGTTAGCCGATGGTGCCGTTTCGCGAACCACCAGCAACCCCCAAAGGCCCGCCGCAAATCACTGTCCTAGCCAGACTTCCAGTGTCTTGGAAGCCGGAATCGCCGGATCAGTCGCGGCAATGGCTCGGCCGGATAGACTCGAAATCTGTCCGACGTACTCAACCGTGCTGCGGACTGCGTCCGGGGCGGCCGTGGCGTCGATTTTGGCACAGTAGATGACGAGGAACTGTCCCTGAGGCGTTTTCTCCACGATCCACGAGCCGATCTTGGTCTGGGCACTCTGTTGCAGAAGATCCAGCATCACATCGTACGACGGCGGGCTGTTCAAAGTCGCGGCGACGGTCCAGACGCGACGGACGTCCGCACGTTCGAAGTATTCGGTTTCTTTGCTGACAAGAACTGTGTGAATCGATTTGTCCGGACGTTCGACAGTGACCTCAATCGGACCGTTTTCAATGGGTTTCCATGTCAAATCGGCTTTGGTCAGGATCTCCGTCACGGGCAGCGGAGACGACTTCCAGGGACCGGCGAGAAATGCTTTCACTTCCGAAACGTCAACGCTGTAGCTGACCAACCGAGCCTTCGGAGAAATGGCCTGAGTAATCGCGACCAGCTCTCCCTTCTGATTGACCAACGGTCCGCCGCTGTCCCCGGAGTTGACGGGAACCTGAGTCTCCACCACCAGAAACTTGTGTTCCCCAGCGCCGGTGGTGAATGTCTTTGCGTACACCGAGCGAACCGTGCCCGATGTGAAGACCCACAACGCATCGGTCGTACCGGGATTTCCAATAGATTGAACCTCTTCGCCCGGCCCCACACCGTCGGCCGCGAGCGGAATCGCGGTCATGCCTTCGGGAATTCGATCGAGTTGAACCAGGGCGAGGTCGCGTTTGCGGTCGATCGCGACCACCGTGCCGCGAACTCCCAGCGTTTTCACGCCCTGCAGATAATGGTTGCGTTCGACAATCGGATGTCCGTCCCGCAGATCGGGGAAGAACACCACCGCTGCCCGAGCATCCCCGACCACGTGGGCGTTGGTGACGATCAGCTTTCGTTCGGCATCCACCAAAACGCCTGCTCCGCTGGATGTTTCACCATTGGCCTTCGCCAGCACCCACGTCGTGGAACGGAGCGTCGATCGATAGGTTTCGACGTCGGCCACTGCTGTGCGAGCCGAAAAAACCGCGAAAACAAGAAGAACGAAGCTGGTTCTGCAGAAGGCTTTGGTTTGAAAGACAGCGTTCACGGCGAAGTCTCCGATTCGAACTGAGGCGTTGGAGTCAGTCGGATGCCAACACGAACAAGCATCCCTCTGCACGCACAAGCGCGAAACGTGGGACGATGTTACAGGAGAATCTTCGAAGCGAACTCTGCGGCGCTAGGGGTGTGAGCCGTGTTGAGGGGCACTGGAGTTGGGCTGAAGCTTGAGGATTACTTCCTTCTCCCCTTCATAAGGGGAGAAGGTGGCCGAAGGCCGGATGAGGGGTCCTTCTGCAAATGACATCTTTGTAGCGAACCGTAAACCCCTCACCCTCTCCCCTGAAACAGGGGAGAGGGGACTTTGGGATTTCGTTTCATCGCCTCAATTCACACCGCGCAACAAATCTCAAAAAAGTCCCGTAACACTTTTTCCGGTCGTACGCTCCGATGTCAGACCCAACTCGGAAACGCAGACAACCGGCAAACTGCGAATCCTTTCTTCTCAATGCCGACCTGGAGCACGATCATGTTGAAGCGATTTGTTGTTACTCTCATGTCCCTGTCGTTTGTTGTCTCTTCTGTGAAGGCTGACGACGACAGCCTCTCGATTGATGTGGCATCGATCAAAGATGCCGCGGTTGAGACTGTTGATCTCAACGCCATGCCGGATGTCGACTCGCTGGTGGCCGATGCCGGAACTGAGCCGAAGACGGACGCGATTGAAGCCTGTTTCAGAAACAGCGGTTATCACAACGGTTGCTGGAACAACAACCGCCGATCCACATGGTACGGCAACTACAACTCCAGCCATTGTTCGCCGTATTCGTACTCCGGATCGTATTCAAGTTACTGTGCACCGCAGCAGTACTACCCAAGTTGGCGGCCACAAACCTGCTATCCCGCGACGCAGCCGTGCTACCCACGCTGGCAGCCACAAGTCTGTTACCCGACCACGCAGCACTGTGATCCGATCTGCCGACCACAGACTTGCTACCCAGCATGGAACTCGCAGTCGACCTGCCAGACCATTTACCTGCCGCCGACCTGCGAAACCAACTACTACAACCCCTGCTACACAACCAACTACGTTCAGCCTTGCTACCAGACGAACTACGTTCAGCCATGTTACCAGAACAACTTTGTGCAGCCTTGCCACACCACGAACTACGTTCAACCATGCACTCAGAACAACTATGTTCAGCCCTGCTACAATGACAACTTTGTTCAGCCATGCCAGCAGTCAAGCTACTTCCCAGGCAACTGTCAATCAAGCTGGAACAACACGTGTTCCTTGCCATACCCGAGCAGCCCATCATGTGCTTCGAGAAACATGGGATCATGGGCCTACTGATCCTCACTTGAATCCTGCTCGACTGGTCTGACTCAACACGACCAACATGCAACCCGACGAACTCATGGTGCTGATCGCTGGATCAACCATGCTTCGTCGGGTTTCTTCGTTTTCTATTCTGGCGGATTCAATGCATCTGAATGTTCCAAAGGTCAGACGTTGTTCGATGTCTCCGGCACGATGGAGGCAGCAGGAGCCGAAGCGCAGAGATTAGTGACTTTTGCTATTCGTTTGGCGGAGCGGAATTGAGATCCGTCGGGAAGACCGATACAAAAGAGATGCCTGACCTTATTCCACTTCTTTAGGAGATTCCCTTGAACAACGAACAACCCGTTCCTTCTGCGAAAGCCGGTGTGTCCCCCGCGAGACGCGCGGTATCTGTGGTGTTCCTGATCATCGCGATCGTGGTCCTGCTCGTCGAACTCAGGGCCAGCCTTGGTCAATCGTCCTCGGCTGAGGCTCTGGCGGCGAAGGCTCCGGACGGCCTGTTTCCGGAAGGAATCGTCCTTGCGCAAGGGGAGGCACTGATGGCCATGGCTCCCGAGGTGTCAATGGTTCGAAAGAACGAGCAGGAAGTCGTTCGCTGTTATCGTTGGAGAAGTCTGCTGAAGCCGCTGTTGAACAAGCCGGAGTCAGAGATCTACTTGGTGAGTCGACCCACCGAGCCAGAGCAACTTCTAGCGTTCTACACAGATCGCGAGGATGCGGAGAAAGGTTTCTACGGCGATCCGACTCCAGTCAGCGAAGATGCTGAGTCGATGGGGCCCGTAGGCGACCTTCCTCCAGATCCATTCGGAATTCCGGATGCACAAGCCGCGACAGAGTCCAACGGCAAGGCTGCGGAGAAGGAATGACCCAACTGTGGGTTCTCAAATCGTCAGAAAAGTGATTCGTCGGCCGGTAAGCATTCTACCGGCCGACTCCATCGTTCGTAGGCTCGTTGAGACACACTCGGCGTGACTGCCGAGTTCCCTTCTGGCGATATCAGTCCTTCAGCTCGAAGTTGATTTCATTCTCGCCATCTTCATTCACAACAGCGACCAGTCCTGACGTTGCTGCCTGGGCATACTTGGCTGGAATTTCGTTCCCTGTCTTCTGAGCCTTTGGTGGCGGACCGTAGCCCGGCGGAACATATGCCTCGGACTCAACGGGAGCTTCTGGCTCCGCCGGTGCAGCGGATGGTTTTGAAATCGTCACGGACTGTTTGCCCGGCACCGCACCATCATTACTGCCGAAGGTTGTGAGTTGGTAAGCACCTTCGTTGTCTGTTCGACCAAATGCGCTCCGTTTACCAGCTTCGTGAGCGAAAACTACATCCGCTCCGACAACCGGCTTTCCTTTGTATGTCACCTTGCCCTTCACAGGAAAAACAGGGTCTCTTTTGACTTTTTCGCCGCCGCAGCCAGCAAAAACCGCGACACAGAGGCAAATCATTGCAAGTTTTGGATTCATCTCGACTCAAACTTCTTGGCACGAATTGGGGGGCTATTGATCAGTGGGATGATCAGAATTTGAGCAAATTCTCCCAAAAAATAAAGCGAGCATTGCGGTAATGACGAACAGATGTCACTATTCCCGTAATGTCTGCATTGTTCCCTTTATGGGAAATCATTCCTTTTGTCTTGATTTGTTTCAGGAGACTCCAGTGAAAAGACGTGGATTTACGCTCATTGAATTGCTGGTGGTGATTGCAATCATCGCCATCTTGATTGCGCTGCTTTTGCCCGCAGTCCAGCAGGCCCGCGAAGCAGCACGCAGAACTCAGTGCAAGAACAATCTGAAACAGCTCGGGTTGGCACTGCACAACTACCACGACGTGTTCAACTCGTTCGTTTACATGAAGGGTGGCACACGAGGTAACGGAGCGACAACCCGGCACGACGGAAACTATAACCGTCGCTCCGGGTTGATTTCGTTGCTGCCATACGTGGAGCAGGCCCCACTGTACGCGCAGATCGAAGGCGGAGACCCATCGGGAACGGGTGTTGGTGGAAATCCAGTTCCGCCCGGCGGTGCAGCACCTTGGAGCGGTTGGACTGGCTGGTGGTATCAGATTCCTGCATTCCGTTGCCCGACTGATCCAGGCATTCAGACAGCTCGAGGAACCTGCAACTATGCATTCTCTCGAGGTGACTCCTTTGCGTTTAATGGTGGCAACGGCACAAATCGCGATGCGACCCAGACCAGTGGTTTGTTCTGTGCAAACACCTGCTACGGTGTTCGCGACTGTACTGACGGTACGAGCAACACGATTGCCTTTGCCGAAAAGGTTCAAGCCAGCTTTGGCATCAACGGACGCCCAACTCCGACCGTCCAGGAAGGTATTTTGACAAACGTGGCGGGAATTACCACGACCGGTCCCGGTGCATGTATTGCCGCTGCAACAGCAATTACGGCCAACAAGCGATACACGACTTGGTCAGCAGTGAAGGGCAAGTTCAGTGCATTCTGGCAGGACGGTCAGCCAGAGAATGTTGCGTTCAATACTGTGATCGCACCGAACAGCTTCTCCTGTACGAACGACACGAATGGCAATTCAGACTCGGCATACAGCATTCTGACAGCCAGCAGCTATCACACTGGTGGTGTTCAGGTCGTGCTGGCAGACGGCTCTGTCCGATTCATCAGCGAGAACATTGACACTGGCAACATGGGTGCTGTTGTTAGCACTGTGAATGGCCTGAGCCCATACGGTGTCTGGGGTGCTCTCGGAACCAAGGCCGGTGGTGAAGTGGTCGGCGAGTTCTGATCTTGTGCCACTACGGCTCGGTTAATGTGAATGATATGGCTCGGGCAGTTTTAAAGCTGCCCGAGCTTTTTTTATGTGTATGAAGGTCGTTCCTGCCAAGCTGAGTTGCTGGTCTGGCACTGCGAGTGAGTCGCCACGACAGAAGCCCACGGGCACGAATGGAAGGACGATGGATCGCTTCGTTCCGATGAAACACTCCGCTCCTTTTTTATGACAACGTGCCGGTCCGCTTCTCCCATTTCTTTTCATAACCACTTCGGCCACCCCGATCGCAATCAAGAATCGCAAAACGACATTTCGTCTGAACGCGATCCAGTTCGAACTGCAACGTGGTCTGTTCAAGTATCCCTGCCACCTGTTTCCCTCTCCTGCTCTTCGCGTCCTTTCGCGGCCATTGACACGAGGTGCCTGCCACGAAAGAACGCAAAGCACACGAAAGGCAGGAGCGAATAACGAGTCGCCCAAGAGAAGTACTCGGACGCTATTTCGTCACGATGCCGCTGGATCTGGTTTCCTTCTTGCGCCGCTTCTCTACGTATCGATCGCAATCAAGAATCGCAAAACGACATTTCGTCTGAACGCGATCCAGTTCGAACTGTGCAACGTGGTCTGTTCAAGTATCCCAGCCACCTGTTTTCCTTTCGTGCTCTTTGTGTTCTTTCGCGGCCATTGACACAAGGTGCCTGCCACGAAAGAACGCAAAGCACACGAAAGGCAGGAGCGAATAACGAGTCGCCCAAGAGAAGTACTCCGACGCTATTTCGTCACGATGCCGCTGGATCTGGTTTCCTTCTTGCGCCGCTTCTCTACGTATCGATCGCAATCAAGAATCGCAAAACGACATTTCGTCTGAACGCGATCCAGTTCGAACTGTGCAACGTGGTCTGTTCAAGTATCCCAGCCACCTGTTTTCCTTTCGTGCTCTATGCGTTCTTTCGCGGCCATTGACACGAGGTGCCTGCCACGAAAGAACGCAAAGCACACGAAAGGCAGGAGCAGTTCACGAGCGAACTCGTTAGAAGCGTTAGGGAAATGTTCCATCATGACATCTCCCCGTCGGCCTCTGCAGACAATCTCTTCGGACTCAGATTTCAACCGGAAATCGCGAAATGACAACGCGAAGGAGTACGAGTTGGCACCGTCGTTCTCGAAACGATCACAATATGTGAATGAAGATTCAGCGACGGTTGATGTTCATGAACGTCGTGAAAAATCTTGTGGCCATGATGGTTGGATCGCATAGAACGATCTGACATGAAGTCGATTCGCGAATCGTTCACTGCTCTACGCTGAATTGAGTCTGACGCAGTTGCTCAGACCGCCACACGTTTCGAATGCCGTCATTTCGCGGCTCAGGAGTTTTCAGATGAAGAAGTTCGTTGCATTCCTTTCTATTGCGGCCGTGTGTTCCGCCGTCATGGCCGACAATCACCGTCGCTCGTCGCATCGCGTTGTCCGTCAAAGCACGTGTCAGCAGCAGCAAACAGCAACCGTTGGTCACGCGATTCCAACGGCACTGGTGACTCATGCACCAGAGTCGGACATTGTTGACACCGCGGTTTCAGCCGGATCATTTAAGACTCTCGTCGCAGCAGTGAAGGCTGCTGGTTTGGTCGAAACATTGAAGGGTAAGGGGCCTTTCACCGTGTTTGCTCCGACCGACGCAGCGTTTGAGAAGCTGCCAAAGGGCACGGTTGAGTCTCTGCTGAAGCCAGAGAACAAGGATAAGCTCGTCGCAATTCTGACCTACCACGTGGTGCCCGGCAAGGTGATGGCAAAGGACGTTGTGAAGCTGACAGCAGCAAAGACTGTTCAGGGTCAGGAAGTGGCGATCAAGGTTGCTGACGGCAAGGTCACTGTTGATAACGCTAACGTCGTAAAGACTGACATCGCTTGCTCCAACGGCGTGATTCACGTCATCGACAGCGTAATCATTCCAGCAGAAAAGTCATCAACACCAGACATCGTTGACACCGCTGTAAAGGCTGGCAAGTTCAACACGCTGGTGGCTGCGGTGAAGGCTGCTGGTCTCGTTGAAACACTGAAGGGCGAAGGTCCTTTCACCGTGTTTGCTCCAAGTGACGAAGCATTCGCCAAGCTGCCTGCAGGCACTGTTGAAGATCTGGTCAAGCCAGAAAACAAAGAGAAGCTCGTCGCGATTCTCACTTACCACGTCGTTCCTGGCAAGCTGAAGGCTGCCGACGTTGTGGCTGCGAAGGAACTGAAGACCGTGAATGGCAAGTCTGCGAAGATTTCCGCGAAGGACGGTGCGATGATCGACGGAGCGAAGATTGTGGCAACTGATATCGAGTGTGGAAATGGAGTGATCCATATCATCGATTCAGTGATCCTCCCATAGTTTGAGAGTTGTCACAGATCGTACTGATCAGGAGCCTGCGTGGGATTCACGCAGGCTCTTTGCGTTAACAGAACATCAAACCGGAATGGATGCATCGTTCGCCAGCGTTTGCATGGCTTCTCGGCCCGAACGCACAAAGCTCTCGATCACGGCGTTGGTTTCATCGGATGCTTCTCTGCCTCGTTGAACGGCCGAGATGGCATCGCGGATTCCGCTCTGAACCTTTTGAGCCGCCTGACCGCTGGCCATCGCAAGTTGTTTCACTTCATTCGCCACCACTGCGAAGCCACGCCCCGCATCGCCCGCACGAGCTGCTTCAACAGCGGCGTTAAGAGCCAGCAAGTGCGTTTGCCGAGCGATATCTGTCACGACCAGCAGTTCGTTCGCCATTGCGAGTGTCACCTGCTCGATCTCGGCAATGGTCGTATTCGAAGATGAAGCCGCGCTCGCGCCGGTCGCAGAGAACTGTTGGAACTGCTCCTCAAGCGTTGAAGCGGCTGCCGATTGATTTTGCAATGCATGCTCCAATTGTCTTCGCTCGGTCTGCACGACTCTCAGGAGCATGTTGAAGCTGCGAGCGAGCGTTCCAATTTCATCCGGGTCGACGATTTCAATTTTGGCATGCATCAGATCTTCGCTCGCCAGCCTGGCGACCTGGAATCCCATCTGCTTCAACGGCTTAACGACCTTGTTCTGCAGAACGACAGTCAAGGCGACGAGGAGCAGTAGACCTCCGCAAAGACTGAAGACTGTCGCAACAGTCGCCGACTTCCTGCCCTGGAGCGAAATGGTTCGCGGAGTCTTGAGTTCCAGAACGATTGCCGGTTCACCGCGAACATCTGCGATGACCGCAGACGTCCGAAGTTTTTCGCGGTCAATGATCTCAACAAGTGCCTCTGTTTGATCGCTTGACGATGCTTGTTCATGAAGAGCCAGAATCGGCAGATCCAAATGCTGATCAGACTCCGCAGTGTGGATCGACAGATCCATGTGAACACGTTCGGCGATTGACTTGATGCGATCACTGTTCAGAAATCGCCCCATCACGACGGCGCCACGAATCGCGCCTTCGCGATTCGTGGTTGTAATCGGACGCGATCCGACAAGCATGGGACCGAGCGACGTCTGGATGATTCCTGAAACGCCACCTTCGGCATTCTGAAAACCGGCAAGTCGATTTCCTTTACTGATCACTGCGGACTCAAGATCCGGCACTCGAATGTACATCTTTCGCTCATGGTCGTAGCACCGCATCCAGACGGGTTGATATTCCAGCGAAAGAAAGGCGATGAAGTCGGTGCGAGTGTTCGAGAATGTTTCCTCCATCAGGTTAATCTTCTCGAACTGATCGTTTTCGCCTGCCACAAAGTGATACGTGTCGTCCCATGCTCCCCAGTCGCGCGCGAGGTTGGAGAGACTTTCGAGGTCACTTCCGATTGCATCTTTGCAGCGATGCAAATCCTTCATCGCTTCGCGAGTCTCGATCTGTTCGAAACTGGGCTGAATCACAAAGACCTGAACGGCCCAGATCATGATGACGAACAGAAGCCCAAGCCCGCTGAGCAGTGTGATGATCTGCCGTTGAATGGATGTTGTCCGCATCAATTGAGTCCAGGCTGTCGGCAATTCACAAAAGCGACGTTGAGTACGAATCGTCCGGTCATCACTTCAGAATCATGACCGGAACGTGGCTCCGACTGTCGAAGGTTCCGGAACCTCTGGACAGCAATTTTAAGTATCGGTTGTTTTCGCGACGACTGATGGAAAACTCCTCACACTGCACGTTCCCCTATCCGTAGTCTCCCGTAGTCACAATCTACCTGTTGAGAAGCCCGGCTCGCAGTGGGCCGTTGATTTCGATATGGCTGACAGAAATGGCGCGACTGGTACAGGTGACGGACTTGCTTTATCCTCCCCGAACGACTGCTGAACCCATTCAGACTATTCCGCGTCTTGCAGTTTAGGCCCGATAGGGCCTAAAACATCGACAATCAAGGCCGATACCATCCCAGCAAAATGTGACTCCGCCCCAACCAGCGTTGCGTACTGTTCATGGGTTTGCTTCGCTGCCTTGACCTTTCACCGAGCCGCACAGAGTACCAACGAGTGATCCGCGTTGCTTTTGTCATTCCAACTCTCGATCAGTCAGGTGCCGAACGGCAACTGACGATGCTGGCCAGCGCGTTACCGAAAAATGAGTACGAAGTTCAGGTCATCGCACTGAATCGAGGCGGGCCGTATGCGGATCAACTTCTGGCGTCCGGGATCAAGGTTGAAGTGCTTGGCAAGCGATTTCGATTCGACCCGTTGACGTACTTGCGACTTCGAGCTGCCTTGCACCGCTTTCAGCCACAGATCATTCAAGCCTTTCTGTTCGCCGCGAATTCGTACGTGCGAATGCCGGGTATGGCTCCCGCAGGCAGTCGAGTCATCGTGTCCGAACGGTGCGTCGATTCATGGAAGAGTGGCTGGCAGCTCGGGCTCGATCGACGTTTGGTGGCTCGAACTGATGCGATGACGGCGAACTCAGAAAGCGTCGCGGCGTTCTATGAACACCTCGGGATACCGCGCAGCAAGATCAGCGTCATCCCCAATGCCATGCCGTTGCAGACGCCCGAGTACACTCGTGAAAAAGCTCGTGAAATTCTGGGCCTCTCGCCAGCTCACACGGTCATCGGCTTCGTCGGACGCCTGGCTCCGCAAAAGCGACTGAAGGATGTCGTCTGGGCGTTTCAGTTGTTGCATCAGGTGGTCGACAACGTGCGTCTTGTGCTGATCGGAGCCGGTCCGGAGCGTGATGAGTTGACCGATCTGGCCAACAACTTCGGATGCCGCGACAGAATAGTCTTCGCGGAACATCGCGACGATGCGTTTTCGCTGATGACTGCGTTCGATGCCTTCGTTCTGGCGAGCGAGTTTGAAGGAATGTCGAACAGTCTGATGGAAGCGATGAGCCTCGGCATTCCCTGCGTCGTCAGCGACATTCCGCCAAATCTGGAACTTGTGACAAACGAACAGACCGGTTTGACGTTTCCGCTCGGCAAAAGTCCGGAACTCACGAAGGTTCTGATTCGGCTTTTGCAGGATTCAGACCTTGCCAAACAACTGGGCGAAGCAGGCCAGCGGCTGATCGCTGATCGCCACAGCGTCGAAGCAATGGTGCAAAAGCACCAAGAGTTGTACAAACGACTTCTTCAGTGATTTCACACCGCGCTGACCAGCGCGACATGACTTCTTCACCCTCCCAAAGGGAAGATGAGAGACAAACGGCATAACTGATGTTATCGTTCTCCCGCTGCCTGGCAATCTCCCTCCACCATTCCACGAAAGATCCCATTCATGCTGCGAATCATGTCGTTCCTGCTGACCGCCGTGTTCATCACCACAACTCTCACCGCCGGAGACCTTCCGAAACCTGTTCGCATGGGCTGCGGCATGATGACATTTGACACCGTTCCCGGTTGGGGATTGGGCGAAGACGGCAAGTCGCAGATCGGACCAACTCACGGCAGCGTAGTGATCGACAAAGAAGGCAACATCTACACCAGCGCAAACATGGGCGTGTTTGTCTTCTCGCCGGATGGCAAGCTGATCCGCCGCTTTGTTGGTGACGACTACACCAACATCCACGACATGGAAATTCGCGACGAAGCCGACGGTGAATTCATCTATGGTGCTCGAAATGCCAACGCTGAAGGCATCAAATTCAGTGCTCAAATGGGCGATGTCGTTTTGCGGCTGAAGTTTCCGGAAGAGTCCGGTCTGAAGCTGACCAAGTTCAATCCAACCGCGATCACCGTTGCTTCGAACGGGGACATCTTTTTGTCCGACGGTTACGCGAGCAATCACATCTTCAAGTTCGACAAGACCGGCAAGTACATCAAGCACTTCGGCTCAAAGGGCAACGGGCTGAAGGAGTTCAATACGGCTCACGGCATGACGCTCGATACTCGCTACGAACCCAACCGACTTCTGATCTGCGACCGTAACCACGAGCCAAAGGGACGTCTGCTGCACTACGATCTGGACGGCAACTATATCGAAGAAGTCATCACGGGACTCGGCATGCCAACATCAGCAGCAATTCAGGGCGACTACGTGTCCGTGCCTGACCTGCATGGCCGGGTTGTGATTCTCGACAAGAGCAACACGATCATGGCAGTCCTTGGACACAATCCGGATCCTGCCAAGCGAGGCAACTTCAACGTGCCTCAGGAACAATGGATCGAAGGTGTCTTCAGTGGAACTCACGGCTCATTCTGGGACAAAGACGGCAACCTCTACGTGCAGGACTGGAACGTCTCCGGCCGCATCATGAAGCTCGTTCGAGTGCGTCAGTAGGTCTAGCGAACATGCTTGAAGTGTGCGATGAGCAGCAAGCAAACTCTCGCCACCGGGTTCACCCCGGTGGCGACCGATGTTTGACGTCCGTGGTCAATCCCCTCTCACAAGCACTCGCTCCCGTTCTTTGATAATCCATCCGGAGTCGTCCATTCGATGCGGGCATCTGGCGAAGCAGTTTGGCAAACTACCCGCCCATTGACAGCCCCGTGGTGCAGACCACGATTCCTTACCAAAAACAATTGCCACAATGCCACGCTTTGAACTCATCGCCACCACAACGTTTGGACTTGAATCTGTCGTCGCACGCGAACTGGAGCGACTGGGATACACCGAACTGAAGACGCTGGACGGCAAGATCCATTTTTCCGGTGACGAACGAGACATCGCTCGCTGCAACATGTGGCTGCGGTCCGCCGACCGGTTGTTGATCAAAGTTGGTGAGTTCCCCGCTCCGGATTTTGGCGCTCTGTTTGATCGCACCGTCGAACTGCCATGGGCCGACTATCTTCCGGTTGATGCCAAGTTCCCGGTTGCCGGGCGCAGCGTGGTTTCCAGACTTCACGCCGTGCCGGCGGTTCAAGGATGCGTCAAAAAGGCGATCGTTGAGAGTCTGAAGAAGAAGTACAACCGCTTCCGTTTTGAAGAAAGCGGTGCCGAGTTTCAGGTTGAAGTCTCTCTGCTTCGCGACGTGGCGACGTTGACGATCGATACGTCTGGAGATGGCCTGCATAAGCGCGGTTACCGAGACCAGGCCGGCCCGGCTCCTTTGCGCGAAACGATGGCGGCCGGGTTGATTCAACTGAGCTACTGGAATCGTGATCGTCAGTTTATCGATCCATTCTGTGGCAGTGGTACGCTGGCAATCGAAGCGGCCATGATCGGACGTAATATCGCTCCTGGGTCAGCCCGTTCGTTTCGAGCCGAAGACTGGCCGTGGATGAATCGAGCGATCTGGAAGGAAGTTCGTACGGAAGCTCGCGAACTACGAATGCCTCGGATGAGTGATCCGATTCTGGGTTACGATCATGATCCGTCGATGAGACGACTCTGGGAACGCAGCGCGTCAGAAGCCGGAGTCAGCGGCGACATCCAGTTTCGCATTCAGGAGATCAGCGAACTCAAGTCCAATCGCGAGTATGGCGTCATCGTTTGCAATCCGCCGTATGGCGAACGGTTGGGTGATCCGAAAGAAGTCGAAGCGGTCTATCGTGAACTGGGACGAGTGTGTGATTCACTTCCGACGTGGAGCGTTTACGTCATCACGTCCAACCAGTGGTTCGAAAAACACTTCGGCCGCCGAGCCCCTCGTCGCCGCAAGTTGTACAACGGCCGACTCGAATGCCAATACTACCAATACCTCGGCCCCGCCCCTCCGCGAACTGCATCGAGTGAACCTGCCGAAGTACCTGCAGACGATACAACGAAGCTGGAACAATAGGCCGATATTCAGCGAGCTCACTTTTGCGAGTCTTTGCGTTCTTCTATTGGATCATCTCAAGTGTCAAACGGACTGGCCGCATAAAGTTGCCTTGGATGTCGGCTAACAGTAACGACTAATTTCTCATAATTGGGGCCTACTTCTCTTTACAATCTAATTTTCACAAGGCAACATCACCACCCGGTCGTGCGAGATTCTGTCCCACATCTACAGAAGAGCAGCGAGAGGGTGACGTCATGAAGAGTGCATGGTTGCGTCGGATGGTCTTTCGAAGTGAATCTGGCCGGCGAGCAAATCGAAAAGCTGGGCGGGGGGGGGCAATTTGAGTGCTGTGTTGGCACGATTGTCGCTGCGACGGAATTGCTTGAACAGCGGGCGTTGTTAGATGGATCGAACCCTTATGGCATGGGATCAATGCCTGGGTCGACGACAACGGGTACGACTTCATCTGGAGCCGGTTCCACATCCATGCCGGGCACGTCGGGTGCTTCGTCCGGATCAACAACAACAACGGGCAGCACAACAACAACGGGAACGGGCGGAACGACAATGGTCGGTTCGTTTCTCGGCTCGGTGAACGGTGGAACGCTGCGACCTGCTGGCCAGGAATGGTTCGAAACATTTGGCACTGATCCACTCTCTGGCATCGTCGCTGTTCATCGCGATTTGCCAGGTGGGTTGTCTCTGTCCTATCAGTCCGATACGATTTCCAGACTTCCAATTGTTGCCGTTGAAACAACATGGGGATCTGCATCTCTGCCGACGGGATCGCTGACAGCGACATTGAAGATCAACGGGACAACTCATTCGAGCGTTGTGTTGTCGCACACGGGGATTCAACAGGGGTCGGCGCTTCGCATCGTGCTGCAGGCCACAACCGCACTTCCGACCGGGCGATACAATGCTCAAATCGAAGTGGTCGCGCCGGTGTCAGGAGTGAACCAGGTTCAGACCCTGTCCCAGACGATCACGGTGGAAGATCGCAGCAGTAGTTCGTTTGGTCAGGGATGGAGCCTTTCTGAGTTGGAACGCATCGTTCCACAGACTGGCGGCAATCTGTTGGTCAGCGGTACGGGCGTTCGAGAATGGTTCGATTCCTCTGGAATGGCCATGCCGGGGATGATGTCGAATTCGGCACTGGTTCAGCAGGCGGATATGACCTGGCGACTGAATCTTCCTGACGGAGGACTTCGCACCTACGATTCGACTGGGCGACTCACATCCAAAGTGGATGGCTACGGCAATACGATCAGCTTCATGTGGAACTCGACGACTGGACTGCTCACCTCCGTCACCGATGCTGTCGGGCGTGCAACAACGCTGACCTATAACAATGGCCGCCTGAGTCGCGTGACGGATGCCGCGGGGAGATTCGTGGATCTGACGCATGATGCCACCGGAAAGCTGCTGACGATCACGGACCCGGTCGCGGCACAACCAGGGACTGGCACAACGCCGCTGATGACGTACACCTACAACAACAGTGGATTGATTGCCACGCTGACCGATGTTCTGCAGCGACAAACGTCGCTTACATACAGTTTCGCAGGTCGATTGGCTCAGGCGACGCTTCCTGGCGGTGCGCAATGGCAGTTTGCTCCGGTTGCTGCTGTGGGACTGGTCAACACCGCGAGTGGACTTGGAACCACATCGAATCCTGCGCCCATCACATCGCCAACGACTGCGGAAGCCACGTGGACAAATCCGCTCGGCGGAATTCGTAAACTCAAAGTGGACTCCCTCGGCAACGTGGTTCGCGAAGTTCTTCCGAACGGTGCGACAACGACCGACACTCGAGATTCCAGTGGTCGAGTTCTCTCAGTCACTCAGCCTGATCCGGATGGTACAGGTCCGTTGACATCTCCCGTCACGACCTCGGTCTACGATACCAGCGGAAATCGGACTCTTCTCACATTGCCGGGTGGAGCCACGCGATCGTGGACTTACAATAGCCAGAATCTGCCGCTCACTGCTGTGGATGAATTGGGCTTCACGACCACGTATGTCTGGAATGCCAATCGAACTCTGGCGTCGGTGACGCTTCCGAACGGAGCGACATCGACCTACACCTATAACTCACGTGGTCAGGTGACGTCCCAAACGTTGCCTGATCCCGATGGCTCTGGCCCGCTGACCACCGCAACAACAACATTCGTCTACGACACATTCGGGCGAAAGACTCAGCAGTTCAATCCTGATGGCACGTCGCAGTCGTGGAGCTTCAATGCACTTGATCAGGTCATCTCCACGACAGACACCATGGGCCGCGTCACTTTCTATAACTACCTTTGGACAGGCCAATTGTCGTCTGTCATGCTGCCAGACCCCGATGGAACTGGCCCACTGCCAGCACCATTCGTCAGCTACGACTACGATTCACTTGGCCGACAGGTCACGCAGTCGCAGAACGGGACATTGAAGAAGAGTCTCGCCTACAACACGGCTGGGCGAGTTGCATCCGAAACTCTGCCAGATCCGGACGGAACCGGGCCACTGACCGCGGCGACATCGGTGTACTCATACGATTTACTTGGCCGCGTCATCCAGACAACAATGCCCGGTGGTGCCGTCCGCAGTGTCAGCTATGACGCAGTCGGCAATGTGTTGAGCGTCACAGATCCTGATCCAGATGGTGCAGGTCCTCAGATCGCAGCGACGACGTCGTTTGCCTATGACGGATTGGGACGAACAACCACGGTGACCGATGCACTGGGAGGCGTCACATCATTCCTGTGGAACGCGGCTGGTTATTAAATTGGGACGACCAACGCCCTTGGCCATTCCACCAGTGTGACCTACGACGCAGCAGGACGGATAACTTCGACAACCAATGAACTGGGCCACACGACAACATATGCTTACAACTCCATCGGCAACGTGACTTCTGTCACCATGCCTGACGCCGACGGTACTGGACCGCTGCCATCCCCAGTCATCTCGTCCACGTATGACCTGCTTGGTAGAACCGTTTCTGTGACGGCTCCGAATGGCGCGGTTTCTTCCGTGCAGTACGACAACATGGGCCGCACGATTCAGCAGACCGCAGCAGATGGATCGTATGTCACGATGGTCTACAACGCTGGCGGTCAGGTGACGAGCCAGTCCCAGCACGCAGCCGGAAACACGTCAGTCATCACGTCGACGCTGACATACGATGCGTTGGGACGAGTTGTCACAGCGACCGATCCGGCAGGGACATCTTCCATTACCTACGACGTAAACGGCAATCGATCGTCAGCAACGGACGCATCAGGTCGAACAACGACGTTCGTGTACGATGCGTGGTCGAGACCCATCCAAACGACAGACGGCAGCGGCAATCAGTCGAAAGTCAACTACAACGCCTCTGGTCAGATTGCCTCAACCACGGATGGGCTCAATCACGTGACGACGTTCGGTCATGACCTCGCCGGCCGAAGGATCACTTCGACCGACTCGAACGGCGGCGTTACATCAACAAACTATGATCGACTGGGGCGAACGACAAAACTAACCGATGCGAACGGCAACATCACCACCTGGACATTCGACGCCATCGGCCAACTGCTGACGGATTCTCAGGGCCTTGCGGGATCAGCAGCGGCCACGCGGTCGTATGCGTACGATCCAGCCGGGCGACTGCTCAGTCGAACCGATCGAAATGGTCGAACGGTCACATTCAGTTATGACCACCTCGGCCGACAGACTCAGCAAAACTGGCTCGGCTCAGGAGGAACCTCGACCAACACCATCACCACGACGTACAACGCGGCGATGAATGTGGCGTCGATCAGCGACAATGATTCGGCCCTGGCATTCACGTGGGACAGCATGGGACGGCTACTGTCCTCATCGAACGCAGGCACACTGAACGCTCCGGCCGTCACGCTCAGCCAGACCTTCAACGCCCTGGGCCAGCGAGCGACCGAAGCAGCAACCATCAACGGCATCGCCGACTTCCTGAACACATACACCTATGATTCCGCCGGTCGATTGTCGCAGTTGACTCAACAGGATGGAAATTCGAGTGCCGGCGACGTCGTGACCAGCAAGCGAGTCGACCTGTCCTACGACGCCGCGGGACGTTTCAGCGGAATCAGCCGGTATCAGTCTCTCACCACATCGCAAGCTGTGGTATCATCGGCATATCTCTACGATGCTGCCGGACGATTGACCAGCCTTCAGCACACCGGCATGGAGAACGGTGCCACGGCCAGTAACCCGCTGGCAGGCTATTCGTTTACCTGGGATTCGGCCGATCGACTCACCTCCGTCAACTCTGTGAAAGACGGATTGGTCAACTACAGCTACGATTCCACGGGCCAGGTCACAGGAGCCGACTTCACGGGCCAGACGGATGAATTCTTCACCTACGATTCCAACGGCAACCGAACCTCCGTTCTGCCAGGGTCTCCTGACCCGGCAGTGACAATCGGCCTTCACAACCGCATTTTGAACGACGGCAAGTTCACCTACACCTACGATGCCGAAGGAAATCGAACAGCAAAAACCGACAACGTCTCCGGTTCCAAAGTCGAATACGCCTGGAACCACGCCAATTTGCTGACGGCAGTGGTTTACAAAACCAGCAACAATGTCGTGACAAAATCGGTTGCGTACCAGTACGATGCGCTCGGACGACGGATTGGCAAGAGTGTCGACGAGAACGGGAACGGAACTGTGGATCGACGAGAATCCTACATCTACGACGGTGCTGGTCTACTATCGTCCTTCTCCACCGGAATCGGGGGAGAAGGTGCCCGGAGGGCGGATGAGGGGGCTGCGATCCATATCAGCGGCCCGAACGGAGTGATGGGCCAGCACGGCTGGGTCGATCAAATGGTGTTGTCATTCGTGGATGCCGATGGTGATGGCTCCGGTGCGATGACACTGGCATCTCGCAACTTGTACGGCAATGCGGTCGATCAAATCTTCGCCACCGAATCCGGTTCCGGCGACGTCTTCTGGGCACTCACCGATCACCAGGGCACCCCTCGTGATTGGGCCACCCGTTCAGCCTCCGGCACAACAACCATCGCCCAACACACCCGCTACACAGCCTTCGGAGCCATCGAGTCCGTTGTTGATGGCTCTGGTGCTTCTCTCGCCACTATCCCCTCGCTTCTAGCCTCCTTCACTGGCCAGTTGCACGACCCCGACACCGACCTCCTCTACTACCGCGCCCGCTGGTACGACCCACAACTCGGAAAATTCCTCAGCGATGACCCGATGGGGTTTGAGGCGGGAGATGTAAATGTAAGTCGATACGTGGGAAATCGTACCGGTACCAACCAAGACGCATCAGGACTTTGGAGTTACGAAGCACATCTGAAGATATTGAGAAGCGCCCTTGCCAATCGTGACCTTTTCACAGACGAGGAGATTAAGCGAATGGCCATGATTGGGATGGCCATGGACTGCAAAGCCGTACTGCACCCCGACTTGCCGCATTCGAGTACACTGCATTTCATGCGTCCTGCGGATATGACTGCGCTAGAAGCATTGGAGCACGCACAAAATTCAACAAATCGATTACTGGTGACAGCTGGTGATTATCTATCAAAATCGTATGATCCAACAATCTCGCAGTCAGAACGAGACGGGTATCGGCAGCGCTACGTATGGGAGATAGGAATAGCATTCCACGTGATAATGGACTCCACAAGTCCCGCCCATACAGATGAGCATGGCTGGCCAGCCATATATGGAGGAGATAATGTGGCACTGCACAGTCCACATGACAAAACGGGAATTGAAACGGTAACGGATGTTGACAATATTGTTGAGCATAAAGTGAGAGTCATGATTGATGATGCGATTCGCAGACTTGACCCCAAACAACCGGATTTCGTGTTTCCTCGCCCGACAAAACCGCCGATTGACCCGTGAGATTGCCATAACAGCAACATACAAGAAGAAGGCTAGGAGTGGCTCAGTGCGATATTCGATTCATTATCAATCCGTTTTCAGGGTATGTGTTTTGTTGATTCTGCAAGGGACAATTGGATTGCAGAATCTAGGTGCGATGCAGGACCTTAGTGCCCCTGCGAACGACATCAGCCCGCTTCTCGCCGAAGCGAATATTGACATTGATGAGAACCATATCACATTGGGAAATTGGCTGAATGTCGTTTCTGATCCGTCACTTGATGGAAATTGGAACTGCAATTTCGCACGCGATGAACCGAGTTTCCGGCGTCGAGGTGTAAACCTCGATTTAATCGTACTTGAGCGTTTTCGTTGCCGTGGAGTGAGCCGACGATCCGCACTTCGGTTACTCTTGGCCAACCATGATCTTGGCTTTTGCGAGGGAAATAAGCACATACTAGTTACAGACTTTCTGATTTCTTGCCATCTTCGTAGCGGCGCGCATCAAATGCCCCGGGAGGAAGAGTTGCAATCGCGTGAAGTCAAAATTCGACGAGCTGCAACCTATCACTTGGGTTACTTCAATTTGGACTCCGAGTTATGGAGTTCACCTTTAGGTTTGTTGCTGCTCGACTCTGATCTCGAGGTTCGCTTCAACTCAATATTTGCTATCTCAAGACTTGACAAGATTCCGCGAAACCTCCTGACCAAGCTTTTGGATGCGATCAAGTCCGACGACCCAACAACTGCCCACGCTGCTGTATTCTCTCTGTCGCGGGCAGGAATCGATGCATGTCCTTATTTGGATGAGTTGTTACTGAGCGGCAAAGTTGAAGCTGTCAGGATGGCGTCTTTTGCTTATCGCTTAATGGGCACCAAACTGGTGGCACATCGTGATCGGTTGTTCGAGTTGGGTTTAGGCATATCAAGGCGAAGCGACCTAGAAGAAGGGAATCGTTGTTTCGAGATTCTTCACGCTGTTGCTTCGGCAGTGGCCTCCGTGGATCCCGCAATTGACATTGAGGAATTCAAGCAGGTACTTTCCTCCGAATACCCTTCGGAAAAAGTGTTTATCATAGAGATTGCCCGAGAATGTGGTTCAAATTCTCTAGCGATCCAGCCCGCTCTGGACAGTTTTCTGTCTGATGATTCCCGATTCGTTCGGCGGGCAGCAGCGAGATGTTTGGCCCAATTGGCAACATTCGGGACGATAAACAGAGAAAGTCTGGTGAAGGCGACCACGGACTCGGATCACCAAACAGCGTTATGGGCAACTAAGGCTCTTCGAAGCATTGAGCAGAGAGAACGATAGAAAGTCGCAATAAGGGGACATTCTGACATTCTACTTTACGACAGGAATGGAAACCGGACCTCTGTGGAACAGGCTTCCAGCCTGTCATCTGGCACTCTCGGCGAACACGACCGAGTGCGAAATCACGGAAAATTCACCTACCCGTACTATGCGTTGGCTAATCCGACGTCGAAGACCGACAACGTTTCCTGATCCAAAGCAGAAAACGCTTGGAACCACGCCAATTTGCTGACGGCAGTGGTTTGCAAAACCAGCAATCAGGTTGTGACAGAGTCAGTTGCATACCAGTACGATGCACTCGGATGACGGATTGGTAAGAGTTTCGATGATAACGCGAACGGCACAGTGGATCGACGAGAATCCTACATCTACGACGGTGCAGGTCTTCTGTCGTCCTTCTCCACCGGAATTGGGGGAGAAGGTGCCCGGAGGGCGGATGAGGGGGCTGCGATTCACATCAGTGGCCCGAACGGAGTGATGGGCCAGCACGGCTGGGTCGATCAAATGGTGTTGTCATTCGTGGATGCCGATGGTGATGGCTCCGGTGCGATGACACTGGCATCTCGCAACTTGTACGGCAATGCGGTCGATCAAATCTTCGCCACCGAATCTGGTTCCGGCGACGTCTTCTGGGCACTCACCGATCATCAGGGCACCCGTTCAACCTCCGGCACAACCACCATCGCCCAACACATCCGCTACACAGCCTTCGGAACCATCGAATCCGTCACCGGCTCGCTCCCCAGCTCCCTTGTCCCTCTGCCATCCTTCACCGGCCAGTTGTACGATCCAGATGCCGACCTCCTCTACTACCGCGCCCGCTGGTACGACCCACAACTCGGAAAATTCCTTAGCGATGATCCCATGGGCTTTGAAGCGGGTGATGCGAATGTGAGTCGCCTCGTCGGAAATGCGCTTCCTGTTAGTCAAGATCCGACGGGAATGGATGACCTTCTGCCGGATGATTGGGATGAGGATATGTGGCCAGGACATCGAAGGCCGACTCCGCCAAGATACGTCGAACCGCCCAGTGGCCTCGTTTGCAATTCACCGTGGTGGGAAAACAAATTTCCCGATCCCCCGGAGCCATTCGTTGGTCCCCAAGTCATTGTAACGACGCCAGATCCAAGTTGGACTTGGCCCACGACGACAACGCGAACCCATCTCCAAACAGCCGTATATCCGGGTGTTCCCAAGATGACAGTCCTTACATTGCAACCGCCAGAGGCAAATAGAACAGATGGCGGTACAGGCTCGCATGTATGGAATGTTCCGGATGACCATTACAATGGTGTTGGAGGTGCTCAACCGTGCATTCTCGTGTTGATCTGCAGTCCTGGAGAAGTTTCTGCGTATCATTTCAATACGCAACATGACCCGTACGCTACGCTGATCAGAGATGACCATTACTTCGACCCAGATAGTCATGTCTTAATTGGTGCAGGTGACAACACATGGCCATCAAATAGCACGTTGAATTCCGTTTGGAGCTACTTAAAAACACGACCAGACTTTGTCGTCGATGGAGTAGTGGATACTTGTGCCGTATACGCCAATGGAAAGGGTGATTATTTCACATATCAGACTGCAGTGAATTTATGGAAAAACTGACGATTAGGCGTGGTATCATGTTGCTTGTCATTTCCGCAATTGGCGTATGTGCCATTGCGGTGTTCGCAGAGTACCGCAAGCAGTCGTTGTGGCGTAGGCAATTTCGTCGGATCGATATTGCGATCGCATCACTAAAGAACGCCACTCCATCGGATTGTACCGAGCGAGTTTGGAAGAGCTGCGTAAATCGAGTAGCGGCAGGATTTTGGAACGGGTGCCATTCTTGGGAGACCACGCCCATCGATTCAATGGAGTCATTGGCTGAAGACATTGAAGTGTGGGTGGTTTCAGATTCCCCTTCACGCGCAACTCTACGACGAATCTGGGACCGCATTGGCCAAGCGAGTCCCAATGCTCATCGTCTAATAGACGCTCATCGGATTGACATGGAGGCATTTCTCTGCGAATGCGATGAGTAAGTCGGGGGAGTCTCAATAAGGGCGGAGTCTCAATAAGGCGTCGCACGGAATTAAGCTGTTCAGTCAGCGGAACGGCGCGAGCCGTCCGGTGCAGCAAAAACCGGAGGGCTCGCGCCCTTCCGCTACTTCGATTTGATCACCTTATTGTTGTGCGATGCCTAAGGGGCCATCTGGGTTTCTTGAAGCCGAAGGGGGAGTCGCAATAAGGGGACATTCGGAGTCGCAATAAGGGAGTTGCAATAAGGGGAAGTCGCAATAAGGGGACATTCTACTTTACGACACGAACAGCAACCGTATCTCTGGGGAACAGGGTTCCAGCCTGTCATCTGCCACGATCTTCCCACACAACCGCATCCTCAACGACGGCAAGGGCACCTACACCTGCGATGCTGAAGGCAATCGAACGTCCAAAACGGACAACGTGTCCGGTTCCAAAGTCGAATACACCTGGAACCACGCCAATTTGCTGACGGCTGTGGTTTACAAAACCAGTAACAATGTCGTGACAAAATCGGTTGCGTACCAGTACGATGGGCTCGGACGACGGATTGGCAAGAGTGTCGATGATAACGGGAACGGAACTGTGGATCGACGAGAATCCTACATCTACGACGGTGCCGGTCTCCTATCGTCCTTCTCCACCGGAATCGGGGGAGAAGGTGCCCGGAGGGCGGATGAGGGGGCTGCGATCCACATCAGTGGTCCGAACGGAGTGATGGGCCAACACGGCTGGGTCGATCAAATGGTACTGTCCTTTCTCGACCCGGATGGCGATTCCTCTAGCCCCTCGCAGCTCGCTTCTCGTAATCTCTACGGAGATGCGGTCGATCAGATCTTTGCCACCGAATCCGGTTCCGGCGACGTCTTCTGGGCACTCACCGATCACCAGGGCACCCCTCGCGACTGGGTCACCCGCTCAGCCTCCGGCACGACCACCATTGCCCAACACACCCGCTACACAGCCTTCGGAGCCGTGGATTCTGTTGTTGACGCCTCCGGCACCCCTCTCGCCGCCAGCAACTCCCTTCTCCCCTCCTTCACCGGCCAGCTCGCCGACCCCGACACCGACCTCCTCTACTACCGAGCCCGCTGGTACGACCCACATCTCGGAAAATTCCTCAGCGATGACCCCATGGGGTTTGCTGCAGGCGATGCGAATGTGAGTCGGATGGTTGGCAACGTTGTGAGCACGTCGACCGATGCAACAGGTTTGGCCGATTGGGTTTGGCCTTGGGATCCAAAAGCCTCATGGAACCCGGTGACTACAGCGACAACGTGGCATGACATGACTGTTGATCTCGTTTACACGGGAGACGTCAGTGCTCCACCGGAAGTGTCACAAGCCGCAATCGATGCCGCCGCGAATGGACTTCCTCGTCCAAATCTCGTTTTCCAGGGTACGTTCACAACAATCGTGCCTGGTGTTCTTCCGCCGCAAGTTCAAGTTGGCCCCACTGGGGGCGTGGACCTTGTTTGGGATTGGGGCGATCTGAATTTCGATGTCTATACATTCGTTGGGGGAACAGCGTCCGTTTCCTTGCCTGGGCCAGGCAGTAGTGCAAATTTACCAGTATCGGCCGGAGGATCGATCGGTATTGGACTCGTCTTTGACCTTCCGCCGGACGACCCAACTGCATATGAAGACGCCTTTAACAGTGTTACTGGGACGGTAACACCCGATTGGATAGGCGGTTATGGAGGAGTTGCTTACCCACCGGGACCGGACGGTATTTCATGGGCCGAAGGCCCCTGGAGTGTCGATGCGGGCGTCTGGTTGGGAACTCCTGGGTCGAGTTTGAGCATCGCCCGGACGGACTATACGTACAACGGGCCATCGTGGTAGGCATCGCCCATGGATAGCAGTCAACAAGATTGTTCTGGGTCTTTCCACTACTTGATCGATTTATGCCAGCGTGGTTTGGCTCCCTGGGTCTTTTTTGGAATTGTCTCTTTTCATGAAATTGCAAAGGCGTGGCCCGTATTGACCGGACTGTCTGTGATTGCAGTAGCTGGGCGCTGGGCACCTGTTCCATCATTTCAGACCCGACGAAAGCTCGCGGAATCGTTCGGAAATACAATCCCGTTGGATGAACAATGTGGTTGCGAGTCGAAGCGATGGACTGTTACTTCGGCTCCCGCTCGAATCATCACTTCGACAATCAGTGCCGCCGCCATTTCAATAATTATTCGTACAATTCTCTCCGCCAGAGCTGCTGAAGGAGCCTCATTCTTGTCGCAAGTTCCCATCGGATGTGTGTTAGCTCCAATTTGGATTCTGTTAAGAGAACGAATCAGAGTTTGCGATATCAGCATCCTGGATCGTGAGATTGTCGTTTACTACCGGTCAGGAATGAGTATTCGGCGACCTCTCGCGGGCTCCTTGGTTTTCGGCAGGAATATCGGATTTCGAACATTGGTTCTATCCACTCACAATGAAGAGCTGGCCGGAGAACTTGTCTGTACAACTTGCAACTAGTCTATCGAAGTCGCAATAAGGAAGTCGCAATAAGGGGAAGTCGCAATAAGGGGACATTCTACTTTACGACAGGAACAGCAACCTATTTCTGCGGATCAGGGTTCCAGCCTGGCATCTTGCACAACAACAGGTGCCATCCACCCGTGTGACGGAAATCTTTTGTTCTGTTAGAGTTCCGCGATAGATTGAGCTGCCGGATTTGGACTCGAGTGACCGAGGATTGACGACATGCCACGGGTGAACCGGACGGAGATTTGTGGGGAGGATGAGGTTCAGGCGTTTCATTTGATCAATCGGTGCGTGTGACGCACGTATTTGTGCGGGAAGGATCGGAGGTCGAAGAAGGACTACTCGCATCGCAAGGAGTGGAAGCAACTGAGCTACGCCGAGTGATAACGAGGATGAAGTCTGCGAAGGCGGTAGCGATGGCCGCTCGAAGCGCTTGCCGGGATTTTCGGAATCGATGTTCTGAGCTTTGCGGTGCTCAGCAATCACCTGCACGTCGTGGTCAGAACGCGGCCTGATGTGGTGAAGACGTGGTCGGATGAAGAAGTGGCTTTGCGGTGGTGGCGATTGTTTCCTCAGCGCGTAACTGGATTCGTAAGAATTCGGATGCCACGGGGAATTCTCACGAATTCCGCTACAGCTTCATTCAACGACAGTGTGAGACGCTACACTATGAGTGTTGCGGATGCGCGAGAGCTATCTTCGTCGGATCGGAACAGGGTTGATGTCGCGATCGAGCACGGCGAGAAAGCGGGTTGGCTGGCTCCGATCGCGTTAGATCCTCCTCGAAAGAAAGTGCGAGAGAAGATCACCACGCGTCGAGCCAGCAACAAGGGTTGTCTGTCGATGACGCTGGATCAGTATCTGAAACTGCTCGACTGGACCGGTCGCCAGCTTCGAGCGGACAAAACAGCAGCGATCCCCCGGGGACTGTGCTCCGATCCTCGAACGACTCGAGCTGAACGCTGATTCATGGCTGGACTTCGTGAAGAACTTCCGCAAACGCTTCCGCAACGAAGCCGGCCTGCCGAATTCCCGTCACTCCTTCCGCACCTCCCGCCGCCAATCCTTCCGCACCTCCCGCCGCCAGTCGCACCGCTCTTCAGCCGCATCGTTCTGATCTGAAACCACGATCGCAACTCTCAGGCAGCGAATGAGTTGCGATACAGAGGTGTACGATAGAGAGGCGGATGGCACGTTTGTTTTGTTTCCGCAATCAGGGGAAAGGTGCTCGTCACGATGCAAAGGGTCCGAATCATGCTCGAGCCCGTGAAGTGGTTACTCAATTGAAGCATCGGAGAATGGAACGATGGAAGCCTCTTCCGGATGCGGCGGCACCTGACGAACGGGCATCCGACGCAATGTCATCTGACGAACGGGGCAGTCAAACGAAGAAGTGAGGCTGCTATCTGTCGGTGCTTCATCGACCGGTCATCTATTGAATCAAGACTTTTCGCCACCTTGCCTTTCAGAGATTTTTTCGGATGAGTCGTTTTGGCAAAAAACGTTGAAAATATGGTCGTGATGGACTGCTGTACTCTGTTAACCTGACGGCGCGATAACACTGCCGGTATTTACGTAGTGTGACTCAAATTCGTTTCATTTTGGTGCAGAGCAAAAACATGTCGCCGGATTCGTAAGAATTCGGACGCCATGGGGAATTCTCACGAATTCCGCTACAACTTGATTCGACGACAGCGTGGGACACTACAGTAGAAGCTTGATGGAGAAGTTCGCCATGCAACGAAAAGGGTATCGGCCTGAATGGTCGCGTCGAGACTTTCTAAAGCTGGGAGTTGGCACTGCGGCTGCTGGCGTGACTGGATGGCCGGCATTTGCGGAGAGCCATGCATCGGTCGAACCGAAATCCGTCGCGGCAGTCATCACCGTTTACTATCGCAACTCGCACGCGGACGTGCTGCTCACCAAGATACTCGAAGGCTGGCAGCATGACGGCGGCCCGGGCCCTGCCCTTAAGTTGTCGTCGGTCTACATTGACCAGCATGAAGGCAGTGAGTTTGGACTGGACCTTTTGAAGAAGCACAACATTCCGATTTTCGATTCGATCGAAAAGGCGGTGACGGTTGGAGGCAAGTCGATCCCCGTCGATGGCGTGCTGAGCATCGGTGAGCATGGTAACTATCCGGTCAATGAACTTGGGCAGCAGCTTTATCCTCGCAAGCGGTTCTTTGAAGAGATCACCGACACATTTCGCAAGTACGACAAAGTCGTTCCAGTCTTCAATGACAAGCACATCAGCACCGTTTGGGAAGATGCGAAATGGATGTATGACCGCGCTGTAGAAATGAACGTTCCTTTCATGTCCGGATCGTCATTGCCGGTTGCGTATCGCAGCAAGTCGTTCGATCTGCCAATGGGTAGCGAGATTGAATCGGCTGTCGGCATGGGCTACAGCGGCCTCGATATCTACGGGTTTCATGCGCTGGAGACTTATCAGGCGATGGTCGAACGCCGCCGCAATGCCGAGCATGGTGTAAAATGGGTCCGATGTCTCGAAGGCAAGTCCGTCTGGCAGGCAGTCGATGATGGTTGGGTCGCCGCGGATGTCATGGATGCGGTTTACGATGGGATCATCAAGTCGAAGAACAACATCCGTGAAGACGAAGGTGCGGTGTTGTTTCAGTTCGAATACACCGACGGATTCCGTGGCGCTCAGTTTATGCTGCCCAGTGGCGGTCAGACAGGCGTCGGTGTGAAGCTGAAAGGACAGAAGATACTCGCCACCGGCTACGAAGAACGCGAAGAGCCACGTTACCCGCACTTCGCGTTTCTGCTGAAGGCAATTGAAGCGATGATTCACTCCGGGAAGCCCACCTATCCGGTCGAACGAACACTTTTGACCGGCGGCATCCTCGATCGTGCGCTGCATTCGAAACTCGAGCATGGTCGAAAGGTCGACACGCCCGAATTGGCTATTGCCTACTCACCGGTGGCCTACCCGCACGCGCCGCAGCCTGATTTGTTGAAGCCGCCGAACGGCTGAAGAGGGAATGGGGCAGAGTTTTCTCTTCTGAAGGTCTGGTTCAGGAATTCTCATCCAAATGGCCGTGATCGCGGCTCATCTTGTAGTAAGTTCCCTCCAGAGTGGCATCGAATAGACTGCAAACGAGCTGACCCCGACGGACACAAAAGAGGACTGTCGCAATGTTGGAATTGACCGGATCGAAACAGCGACTGTGTGACGGGATCACTCGCCGCGCGGCGTTCAGGATCGGCGCGCTGGGGATGGGAGGCCTCTCGCTGCCGGGGTTGCTGCGAGCGGAACAGGTTGCAGGAATCCGGCAGTCGCATAAGTCTGTGATCATGATCTACATGGTCGGAGCACCGCCGCATCAGGATATGTACGACCTGAAGATGGACGCTCCGTCTGAGATTCGAGGCGAGTTCCGCCCGATCCCGACAAGCGTACCGGGGATTGAAATCTGTGAGCACATGCCGTACATGGCAAAGATCATGGATCGGTGCGTTCCTCTGCGGTCCGTGTATGGATCGCCCGATGGGTCGCACGATTCGTTCATCTGCTACACAGGTCGATCATTCGTGAAACAGCCACCAGGTGGCTGGCCGGCGATCGGACCGGTCGTGTCCAAAGTGAGTGGTGCTGCTGATCCATCCGTACCGCCATTCATTGGGTTGGCACCTGATTCGGGACATCCGCCGTATGGTTCACCAGGACATCCCGGATTTCTGGGTGTTGGCCACGCAGCGTTTCGTCCTTCCGGCCCGGCGAAGGCCGACATGGTGCTCAACGCGATCACTCAGGACCGTCTGAAGAATCGCGGCGAACTGCTTCAGTCGTTCGATCGCATCCGGCGCGATATCGACACGCGCGGCACGTTGAAAGGCATAGACGATATCAATGCACAGGCCCTCGGCATCCTGACATCGAGCAAGCTCGCTGAGGCATTCGATCTGACGCGGGAAGACCCAGCCGTGATCGAACGCTATGGCAAGGGCGATGCGAATAACTACGGCGACGGTGCTCCGAGAAATCCCGAACACTTTCTGCTCGCCAGACGACTTGTCGAAGCGGGGGCTCGTGTGGTCACGCTCAACTTCGGCCGCTGGGATTTCCACAGTCAGAATTTCAGCGAGGCGAAGAACACACATCTGCCAATCTTCGACCGAGCGCTCTCGGCGTTGATCGAAGACCTGCACGAACGAGGCCTGAGCAATGATGTGGCCGTCGTGGCGTGGGGCGAGTTTGGTCGTACGCCGCAGATCAACAAAGATGCTGGCCGCGACCACTGGCCGCAAGTGGGCGGAGGTTTGATCGCGGGCGGCGGATTCCGAACCGGACAGGTGATTGGTTCAACAGATCGGATGGGAGCCGAAATCGCCAGTCGCCCGGTTCACTTTGGCGAAGTTCATGCAAGCCTGCATCGATTCCTGGGGATCGATCCGGAAACAAAACTGAACGACCTCGCTGGTCGCCCGCAGTACCTCGTCGATGGACATCAGCCGCTGCCCGAGTTGTTTTGACCTCACGTCGGGTTCATCGCTCCGGATTTACGTGGGATGCCTGGTCGGCAAAGGAAACGAATGAGTCACCAACCTCAATCACGTCGCCAGTTTCTGCATGCCTCGTCGACTGCGTGGATGTCCGCCAGCGTTGCGCCGCTACTGCAGTGGGCAGCCAGTTCGACGGCGTCTGCAGCGAATCCGGCACCTGTGGATGGAAGCCTCGTTGCGAGCTTCGGACGGGCAAAGAGTGTGCTGTGGGTCTATCTCAGCGGAGGACCGTCGCAGTATGAGACGTTCGATCCGAAGCCCGACGCGCCGGCTGAAATTCGAGGTTCGTTCTCGCCAATCGCGACCAGTGTTGCTGGAGTCCAGTTCTGCGAGTTGCTTCCTCGAATCTCGACGATTGCTCACAAGCTGGCTGTCGTCCGATCATTTGCCACCGACGATCCGAACCATGAATCGGCCGGCTACTGGATCAACACCGGACGCAAGTATGCCGGTCCCGACATGCGAGCACTGGCGCCGACGGATTGGCCGACACTGGGCTCGATCATCAAGATGCTCAAACCGACAGAAGGTGGCCCATTCAGTTCGGTCATGCTGCCGGAAGCAATCATCGCCAATCCGAACGTCTTCCTGCCCGGGCAGAACGCAGGCTTTCTGGGTCGCCGCTGGGATCCGGAGATACTGAAGTGTGATCCATCGTCGCCCGAGTTTCGAATTGAGAGTCTGACGTTGCCGGAGCAGGTCTCCCCTGCCCGTCTGCAGTCCCGAGATGCGTTACTCACTGGACTGAATTCGTCGCGGCAGGCCAGCGCGGCAGCGATCGTGGACTACGAGCGTTTAAGTCGCGAAGCGATGAGCATGCTTCTGTCAGGAACAGCAAGCGGAGCCTTTGCGATCGACAAAGAGCCGACCAGGCTACGGGATCGCTATGGTCGCGGCCATTGGGGGCAGTCGGTTCTGCTGGCTCGAAGATTGATCGAATCCGGGGTGCGAATGGTCTTCGTCAACTGGCCTCGGGAGCCGGGCGATCTGAGTGCTCCCAATCCTCTGTGGGACACGCACGCGAACAACGATGTCCGCATGAAGAACGTGCTGTGTCCACAGTTTGATCAGGGGTTTACGGCTCTGATTGAGGACCTTGAAGACCGCGGGATGCTCGACGAGACCCTCGTCATTGCCATCGGTGAAATGGGTCGTACTCCAAAGTTCAACGCATCAGGCGGACGCGATCACTGGGGCAACGTCTTCAGCTTCGCGATGGCCGGCGCAGGAATTCGGTCTGGGCAGGTCTATGGAGCCAGCGACCGGGATGGTGCATATCCGGCTCAGGATCGAGTCACACCACCAGAACTGACCGCGACAATCCTGCACCTGCTGGGGATCCGCCCCGACGCCACATTCCCGGATCGCACCGGACGACCTCTGCCCGTCGTCGAAGGAGAACCGATTGCGGCTTTGCTTTGATCACTGCACAACCAAAGAAGTGGAAGCAGTCAATTGTGAACTGGGCCGTGTCTGCGATTCGCTTCTGACGTGGAGCGTCTACGTCATCACGTCCAACCAGTGGTTCGAAAAACACTTCGGCCGCCGAGCCCCTCGTCGCCGCAAGTTGTACAACGGCCGACTCGAATGCCAATAGTAAAAACACCTCGGCCCCACCCCGCCGCGAGCGAACGCGGATCGAAACGCCGTTGACAAACAGGCCAATGAGCCAGACACAGCGATGCACAACGAATCGCAGTCGCCGGAGTCGAAGCCGTAGCGGGCTTCGCCAGAAGTCCCCCGTCGCTGGCTACTTTTCAATCTCTTGTGGCGGGGAAGTCTGGGGTGATACACCCGAAGTTCACTCAGTTGTTTCGCGCGCGAGGTTCTGTCTGCAACGCAGTCACTCGGTTCCGCAGCGTTTCCGGCTCTGACGCAAGCAAGTCCGATTTGGCTGTCTTTGGTAAGCCACTCCAGTTCGGTTTGTCGATTCTTTGTGCTGCGCGATGCTCGCGTCGAGATAACTTCTGCAGTAGATTGAGCTTCACTCGAAAACCTCTTTGTTTACCGGTGCTTGTTGTTACTCAATACTCAACAAATATAGGGGAAACAAGAAGGATTTCGTCCTTATGCCACGTTCTCGTGTTTAGAACACGCTTGGTTTATGGCTAGCTCCATGAGACTTTTCAACAAAGCATCAAGGATTCAAAACATGTCATTTTCGCAGGATCCTGTTAAGAATGCCGCTGGTGAAATAACGGAATGGCTGCGGAAGGGGTCGTCCGATGCGGAAGCGTGGAACAATGCGTTCGAAGCGCTTCGCAAGCAGCTCCGGGCCATCGCAGTGAGTAAGATGAAACCGCAGGACAAGCTGCTCATCGACCCAACGGCCGTCGTTCATGAGGTCTTCGTCATGCTCACCAAGGACAAGGAATCCTGGGTGGATCGAGGAGAGTTTCTTCGTCACGCGGCTGTGAAAATTCGCGATTTTCTTGTCGACGAAGCGCGGGCAAGGCAGGCGGAGAAGCGAGGCGGTAACTTCGACCAAGTGCCATTAAGTGCAATCGCACACCCAGCCGACAAGAGCAGGCTGCCAGATGAAAAGGCGGCGCTCGCGGAGCGAGTTCTCCAACTTCACGCGGTCTTGCCGAAATTGATGGGCGAGAACCCCAGATCGCATGAAGCGGTTTCCCTGCACATGTTCGCTGGCCTTTCTTTCCGCGAGATCGACGAAGTAAAACACTGGACGTCTGGAATGGCATTCAGGGAGTGGAATAGGGCATTGATGTGGTTGAAAAGTGAAATGGGACCAGACGACGGGTCTGCTACGAACTAGCCACGAAAATCGATAACCACATGGACGACTCAGTTCAATCGCCATCTGTACAAATTTCGACTCAACTCAGGATGAATGGTCCATGAGTAATGAACTGCGCAAACGTGCTCTGGATATTGCGTGTCAGCTTCTCGAATCCTCCGTTTCTGATCGAGCATCCGTGCAACAGGCACTCTGCGGTGACGACGACGAATTGAGGCGTGCCGTTGAACGCTGCCTGCACAACTATGAACTGGCGCAGGCTGACCAACTGTTTCAGCATCCTCAGACCGTGATAGCGGAACTGATCGGAGCGAATGCGCGCGAGTCGGACGCGGAAGGCAGCATTGCGAAACCTGATTTCCGTCACTTCACGCCGATAGGACAACTCGGCTCAGGCGGACAAGGCGATGTGTGGCTCGTGCTGGATTCGCGGATCAATCGACGAGTTGCAATGAAGTTCCCCAACGCGAAGTCATCGGCTGATCCTTTGTTTCGAGAGAAGTTCCGGCGCGAGTTTGAACTCAGCGCGAAGCTTGAGCATCCGAACATTGTGCCCGTGTACGATGTGTTTCTGGAGACCATCAATGACGAGGCAGGCATTCGATCGTCTTCCTATGTCATGCGTCTGTTCGGGGACTTGCGCTGGCATGTGGCGTTGCAGGCATTTTACGAACATCCGAGATCGGCAGGTGACGAACAGCTCATCGAGGCGCTCAACGCTTATGAGAGGAATCAGAGTCCGGACGCACCTGAGCGATTACGACTGTTGCAGGCTTTTGAGAACTTCTCGTTTAATGAGACTCGCCCGAGTGACCGCACCTTAAAGCAGGCTGTTCAGAATATCCTCGACCAGATTTCCGAGGCCGGGACGCTGGCTCAGGCCATTACGCGATTGCATTCAGGCGTTTGGTCCGATGCAGCTTTTCGCAAACTCCTGACACGCTTTCAAAGGGTTTGCGAAGGAGTGGCCTATGCGCACGATCGGGGAGTGATCCATCGCGATCTGAAACCGGGTAACATCATGCTCGGGGAATTTGGTGAGACCCTTGTTGTTGACTGGGGGCTGGCGAAAGTCGTGGGCACTGAGAACGCCCCGTCCGCAGAATCAAGCGGAGGATCAATTGAGCCAATTCCAGATGAAGCTGCCCCGCGTTCTGTCGGCCCCAATGGCACGCCGAGATACATGTCTCCGGAACAGGCGAAGGGACTCAACGCTTCACTAACCCCAGCGACCGATATCTACAGCCTGGGGGCAATTCTGTTCGAGATCATTGCTGGCTGCTCTGCCATCGCCGGAGGTAGCCCGCCCGAGATCATTGCTAACGTCATCGCCGGGCGGATTAGGAAGCCAACAGCAATTCGTTTGGGAGTACCAGTCGCCCTTGAACAAATTGTCCTGAAGGCCATGAGGGCCAATCCGGAAGACCGCTATGCAAGCGCCTTGGATCTGGCCCAGGATGTCGACAACTGGCTGAACGACGAACGAGTTGCTGCCTGGGAAAATAGAGAACCGCTGCTCCAGATCTCTGGTCGCTGGATGCGTCGGCATCGAACCCTCGTGGCAACCACCGCCGCAACGCTGCTGGTCGCGGCCGTCAGTCTCAGTACCCTGCTCGGACTCCTCTCATTCAAGAACGCCGAACTTCTGAACACAAATATCAAACTCAGTGAAGCAAACACCAATTTGACGATCGCCACCAACGACGCAAAACAGAACGAGGCCAGAGCCTTAAGCAGTGAGCAGGAACTCAAGCGACAACTTGTCAATGCTCTGCTTGCTCAGAGTGATCGGGCTGCGGCAGCCAACGACTTGCTGCTGGCGAATTTTTCTAACGCGGCCGCCATCGTGAAGGCCGAGACAGAACCACGGCTCCCGGAACACGAACTGGCTGTCCTGCGCTATCGCCACGGAACAACGGCTGACCGCGCATCAAAACTTGAACGCGTGATGTTCCCGGGCATGCCGGTCCAACAGGTCGAGATCAGTCCCGACGGAAAGCAGATTGCCGTGCAAACGCGATCGATGGAGATCAAAGTCTATGACGCAGAAACAGGCATTGAATTGTTCGAGAGCCTGGAACATCCAGGACCAGTGTTTCAGTTCGCGTACAGTGCGGACGGTGACAGAATTCTGTCATGGTCGACCACGTTCAACGCGGGACCGAAAATTCACTTATGGGATGCCAGCAGTGGACGCCGACTGGCATCGGCTTCGAGCCCCGGACGCATTCTGGATCTCGCCTTTTTTCCGAGCGGCCGTCAATTCGCTCTGGCCATTGAGCTTCGGGAAAAAGATCTGCGCGGTCTGATCCAAATTTGCGGAACCAACGACCTGCTGCCGATCGGCGATGCCGTCGAACTGCCCGATCCACCCACATCGGTTGCAGTAAGTCCTGACGGGAGCACGTTTGCTGCGACCGTCCCGGCTGCGGAAAACGATTCATCGTCGTTCGTCGGATCCTGGCGGACGGACGACCGATCGAGCGCTTGGAACGTTGGCAAGATCGACAAGCGATACGTCTGCGATCTGGCCTACAGTCCGGACGGAACGCTGCTCGCCTTCGCCACCAACGACGGTGGAGGTGCGATTCTGAATGCACGAACCGGTGAAATGGTGGGCGATTTGTTTGTCTATCGGGAAAAGCAATCGAGGGGGTTCGACGGCTATGGAAAGGCTCTGGGCTTCGTTTGTTTTTCGCCAGATGGCCAAATCCTGGCAACGTCGTTCGGAGATCGAATTGTGCGACTGTGGAATGCGACAACCGGCCGACCGGTCGGCGAGACGATGAAACACGATGACGAAGTAACCAGCATTGCGTTCAGCCCCGATGGCCGACTTCTGGCGACGTCGGCCGTGGACGGAGTTGCCAGGTTGTGGCGAACAGCATCCGGGAAGTCAACGTCGGCCGACTTCCGGCATCCTGGCGCGATCCACAGCATCAGCTTTCTGGCAGGCGGGAGTCGTGTGTTGACTGGCAGCGAAGACGGGACACTTCGCGAATGGTCGCCCCGAATTCCTCGATTGATGCAATCACCATCCGGTGATGAGTTGCACCGATCGGTGATCGATCCATCGGCACGTTGGATGGCAGGAGTCACAGAGGATGGAACGATTCAGGTGTGGGACCTCACTTCGAACACTCCAGCAGGCCAGCCACTTCATTGTGAACATGAGTTCTACCGGATCGATTTTGCTTCGAAACAGAGGTGGATTGCGCTGTCGGGATTCTCATTGGATGGCAATGCGAAGATCTCAGTTTTTGACTTCAGTGCCGGGCAGAAGATCAACGAGTTCTCACAGATCAGTGGTTTGCCGTTGCAGGTTGTGTTCAGCCCGGACGATGTCTGGTGTGCAGTGCATCTGACACGGAAAGAAGGCCGGGCCATCCTGCTGACAGAGTCTCTCGACAAAAAACTACAGCAGCTCTCTTTAGTGGAGCCAATGCAACTGGTCTGGAATCCGGCCAGTTCGGGCGAGCTACTCGTCGCAACTGAAAATGGTTCAATCCAACAAATTGCTGCTGAAAATGCGGGCCGCGTCGTGACCACAAACATCAGCGTCGATCCAGGCCTCTGCCGTCAATTGACCATGAGTCAGGACGGAAAGCTTCTGCTGACCGTGACTGACAGTGATGTTCGGTTGTGGGACTTTGCAAATCGGACGCCGTTGTCTTTAGCGCTGCACGCGGACGGGAAACCTGTTGGAGCAGCTTTGTCAGCGGATGGAACGACAATCCTGACGTGGGGCGAGGACGGCACCTGCCGACTGTGGCGCCGAGCTAAGCTTGAGGAATCGTCCGACTCGGCCGAAGTGGCACGAGTCACTCATACAAACGTGATCAACGATGCTGCGTGGAGTCCGGATGGGCAGTTGATTGCCACGGCGTCTAGTGACGGAACAACTCGACTTTGGGACAGTCGGGAAATGCGTTCTATCGGGCCAGCGATGGAGCACATTGGTCTGGATGAAGGTCGCGCTGAAGTTCAATTCGTTCGATTCGCAAATGATGGCAGTCGCATTTTTTCAGGAGGAGCCGACACCCGAATTGGTCGCGAAGTCTTTAACGACGGCGTTTTTTTTCAGCGTTCCCCTGACAATCGTCGTTCGTTTTACTCAACCCTCCGTATTCTGTCCGTCGCGTCCGATTTGCGGTCATGGGAGTGGCCAATCGGGACTGAAGGCGAAGAGATTTTGCTTCCGTTTGAGGAATTCGTTGTTTCTCGCCAGTTTGCTCAAGGAGATGGCGGTCGGCCCGCCAATTTTTCCGATTCTCCCGGCGTCTTAAGAGAACAGGATTTGCCCGTCGTTATCGCAGCAAGTGCAGGACTTCTGCCAAATCAGTGGAGCGTTCGGCAGTACCTTGCGAAATGTGCTGCTCGATCTGACGACAGTGAACTCGCATTGGAGCATCTCGAACTCGCGTTACGAGACGAACACAGCAGCAGTTCTTTGTGGTTCGACTACGCCGATCAACTTGACAACGCCGGGCGATTTGAAGACGGCTGGTCCGCCGCTAACAAATCCATTGAGCTTGGCGTGAGGAACCCCAAGGCATTCCGTATCCGAGCACGATGTGCGATGCGAACAGATCGATTCCTCGAAGCCGAAGAAGACTTTGCCATCGCCATTCAGGATGACCGTGTCCCATTCTACGCACGAGCCGAACTGGCAGACTGCCAGGCAACAATCAGCAAATTTGCCGAGGCCGCAGTTAACTACGATCAGGCGTTTCAGGAAATGAGAGACTTCGGTGAAGTGGTTACGGCGACTTCCAAATATCGCAGGATCTTGGTTGAACTGGGCCGAGGCGACGAAAGCAGCTATCGGAATCTGGCCCGCGTGTTCCTCGACGAAGCCTTGAAGTCAGAAGACAACGAGACAGCCTTTTACGCACTCCTTTCCCTGCTTTTGAAGCCTGATGCCACATCGGACTGGCGGCTGGTTGCTGCGTTGGCCGATCGTGTTGCGGCCAGTGACGCCGAGGTTGACGTCGTTCGAGCCGTACCCGGATATGTTGCTTTTCGTTCTGGTATGTTTCCTGTCGCAGAGGAGAATCTGCGAGTGGCGATCGCGCTGCAGGCTCTTCCGGATCCATCAAAGCAGGCACCCAGCCCGATGCCCCACTATTTTCTGGCTTTGACGCTGCAGGCTCTGGGCAGAACCGCAGAAGCAAAGCAGTCGCTGGCAACTGGCGACAAATATTTCGAATTGCTTAAAGCCGGCCCAAAAGAAATCCCGCTTTATGCGCGGCTCCATTGGAGTCGACGGCTGATATTTGAAGTGATGCAAGGGGAAGCAAAGAAAGCACTTATCAATGAGTAGCTGATTCTCAACCTAGCCCGCAGAAGATTTTTTCCAGAAAGTTCAAAACGACGGACTCCGGAATCCGCGAAGGTAGTTGACGAGATGTGTTTCCTGCTGAGATCGAGGCTGACCAGGTGGTCGGCCATGCAGGCGACGACTCGTTCAGGAGTCACGGTCATGAATACAGTTCTGAATGCAGTTTCACGTCGTCGCGCCGGCATCTTGATGGTTGGTACCGCGATGTTGATCAGTGGAATCTGGAACTCAAAAACGGCGTTCGGACAGGACGTCGACGTCACACCGGAGAATTGGACGTCTGAACCGCCGCTGGCCGGAGAGATCGGGCGGTGGGACACTGACGGCAGCTACGTCGTCACTCTGCCGGCGGATGCCGGGCTGGAAGTCCAGGGGTTGAAGGAAATGATCGATGCCATCAAGTCGAGGGATTCTTTTGTTCGGATTACGAAGAACTTCGGTGGTGTGATTGCTCGTGAAAAGATCCGCATCAATTCATCAACCAGACTTCCAGTGCGAAGTGGCGGTTCGACGCCAGCGTTTACGAGCAACTGGAGCGCACTTGGAACGGTCGTCTTTGAAACGCACATGGAAGTTCGGCGAGCTGTCAGCTTGTCCGAAGGTTCGCTGGAAGCCAGCGTAGTTGGCACAGTGCGTACCACACGAAGCTTCCGCACGATGGATGTGACCTTCGAGTGGACTGCAGCCATGAGAACTCTGCGGATTCGCACGAAAGATGTAGCGTCGCTCAGACCGGGAAGGACGGACTTCCTCGGCCATTATTTCGCTTCCGGCAGATCCGAAGCTCGCAGTCAGGCCGAGAAGCGTGAGTTCCCGCTGGGAATCAGCGAAAAGGGCTTCAACTTCATGGCTCAGAAAGAAGTTTCAAACAGCCTGACATCCGTGTTCACTCGAACGGGCCCGTTCCATTTCATCTCTCAGGCTGGCCGATGTCTGGTTGTCCGCGAAACATTTACTGACGGTCGCAAGACACTGCGAATTCGATTTGTCTACGACTGGCAGACGGATTGTGAATCGTCGGTCAGTCAGATGGCACAAGTGAATGTTCTTGCCTGCGGCACAAAATTGAAGTGGGGAGGTCTCGTGAAAGTAACTGATGCGAAAAAACCCGAGGTCAACCTCAACTACGACTGGTCGGGAAACTGTTCGGCCACGACGAGTACAGTAGCGGTCACCGGAACCTGGACCGCCCGAAACAGCCGAATGGCAGAGAACCTCGACCTGTTCGTGGAGGCTCGACCGAACGGCAGCGGTCTGGCCAGTCTGCGTGCCGCCTACGAGTCGTCTATGGGCTTGAACCTCTACCTTGCAGCTGGAGACTTCGTGATCAATGACGGAATTCGAGCCAATGGGACGCTGACATCCGGAACAGTCCTGAAAACTCCATTCTGATATGGCGACCATCGCGAGTGACTCACTGTTCGAACTCAAGCCCGGCAGTAATGCCGGGCTTCGTTCGTGGTGTGTGGGTGGCCTCCTTGGGGGCGCCTCTCCTCCTTGGGCGCCTCCCCTCCCATCCTTGGGGCCATCCAGAAAAGCTCTTTCAGAGACGCTCCTTTTTTGTGATGACCGTCGCGACATTGAAATGGAAGCCGGAGACTTCGCCAGAAGTTCCCCATTGCTGACTGCTTTCGAAAATCTCGTGGCGAGTGAAGTTGGGCGACTTCCACTAGTTTCTGCTCAGCGTCCAGCCAGCGGCATTATGGATGATCGTTGAGACTTTGAAGTAGAAGCCGTAGTTCCATAATCGTCCTTCACAACCGTATTCTGAACGACGGCAAATTCGCCTACACCTACGATGCTGAGGGCTATCGGATATCGAAAACGGAGAACGCTTCCGATTCGAAAGTCAAATACGCCTGGAACCATGTCAATCTGTTGACGCACGTTGTGTACAAAACCAGCAGTACGAGGCGCCAGGACGAAGGATTGGCAAGTGTGTCGACGACTCCTGAACCATGCGGCTGCTGCTCCGCGTTCAAGTCTCGGGGAGTTGGAATGGCCATTCTGAGACAGATCCGCCTGCACCAGTCAACACAGTTGACCTGAAGCAGTTCTGCCGCCAAAGTGATGCTGAACAACAACTCGCTTTGCACATCCTACCGCAAAACCTGCAAGGACCTCCTCCATGCGATCCTTGTCCTTTCCCGTTCTTCTAAGTACTGCGTTAGCGTTGTCTGCGCTTCCAGCGGCGGCGCAGGAAGCCGATCGGCCTATTCCGGAGACGATTGAATTCAATCGCGATGTGCGGCCGATTTTGTCCGACAACTGCTTCTTCTGCCATGGGCCGGATAAGAACAAGCGGGAAGCCAATCTGCGGCTGGATACTCAGGAAGGATTGTTGTCGGCCGATGGACATGCAGCCGCAGTCGTGCCGGGTAAGCCGGATGAGAGCGAACTGATTCGTCGCATCACATCGACCAATCCCGACGAACAGATGCCGCCAGCAAAGTCAGGGAAGGTGCTGTCCGAACGAGACCGTCAGCTGCTGCGACGATGGATCGAACAAGGCGGCAAGTTCGAAGGCCATTGGGCGTTTCTTGCGATCCGGCCACCAGCCGACGTGCCAGCAGAAACTCCTGCATCGAAGGCGATTGACGACTACGTGATGAAATCCATTGCGACGAATGGGTTGACGCCATCTCCGTCGGCGGATCGAGTCACACTGATTCGTCGGCTGAGCTTTGACCTGATCGGTTTGCCTCCGACCGAAGCGGAAGTCGATGCGTTTGTTGCTGACACGTCTCCGGATGCTTACGAAAAGCTGGTCGATCGATTGCTCAGTTCGCCTCACTTTGGCGAGCGACTGGCGATCTGGTGGCTGGACCTCGTGCGATACGCGGACACGGTCGGTTATCACGGCGATCAGCCGATGAGCGTTTCGCCGTTCCGACAGTATGTGATCGATTCGTTCAACGCCAACAAACCGTTTGACCAGTTCACGACAGAACAACTGGCAGGTGATCTGCTGCCGAATCCCACTCGCGAACAACGCGTTGCGTCGGGATACAATCGTCTGGGCATGATGAGCGCCGAAGGTGGCGTGCAGGACAAAGAGTATCTCGCGAAGTACATCGCTGAACGAGTTCGAAACGCAACCGGCACATGGATGGGGATTACTCTGGGATGCGCCGAATGTCACGATCACAAGTTTGACCCGCTGACAGCAAAGGACTTTTATCGCTTCCAGGCGTTCTTCGCTGATATCAAAGAACGCGGGCTGTACTCCGGAGCCAATGACGATGGCAACTGGGGGCCGTTCATTAAAGTCCCGACCGATCAACAGGCCGCAGAACTGGCGAAGTTCGACGAGCAAATCGCGGCTGTGAAGAAGACGTTGGAAACATCAACGCCTGAACTGGACGCGGCACAGCTTGCCTGGGAAAAGACTCAGATCAAGTGGACCGCGATCACTCCGGAAACCTTCGTGTCCAAAGAAGGAGCGAAGCTGGCGCCCCGGGCCGACGGCGCGATTTTGGTGAGCGACAAGAATCCGGCGACCGATACTTACACGGTTACGTTTAAGTCTCTTCCGACCAACGCGACGGCGTTGCGGCTGGAAGTCCTGCCCGATGATTCACTGCCGAACAAAGGTCCCGGTCGAGCCAACAACGGCAACTTTGTGTTGTCCGAACTGATCGTGAAGATCAAAGACGCGGCCGGCACGGAGACTCAAATTCCTCTGCAGAACGCAACCGCTACGTACGAACAAACGGGCGCGGCGGGTGACAATCCTTACGGCAAATGGGCCGTCACGGCTGCGATCGATGGCGATGCCAAAGGTGCCAAGTGGGGCTGGGCCATTATGGAACAGGCCGGCAAGCCGAACTTCGCCGTCTTTGAAACGGCTGCCGATCTGACGTTGCCGGAAGGTGCGACGCTGACGATTGAGATGGCTCAGAACCTCGACAATCCCGGTCACAACATCGGATGTTTCCGCTGGTCCGTGGCAACTTCGGCTCGTCCCGTCAAAGCGTCCGATGCACCGCCCGCGAACATCGTAGCGATTCTAGACACCGCCGCCGATCAACGAAGCGACGCTCAGAAAGCGGAACTGGCTGCATACTATCGAACCATTGCACCGGGGTTGGCTCCGGCACGAGACCAACTGGCATCGTTGGAAAAGCAACGCAAAGACTTCGATGCAACGATTCCGTCGACGCTGGTAACTGAAGCCGTCGCGCCGCGAATGGTGCGAGTTCTTCCGCGAGGCAACTGGATGGACGACAGTGGGGAAGTTGTCACGCCGGCGTTTCCGGAAGTGCTCTCCCCTGCCCCGCCAGCCGACAAGACGTTGACTCGGCTGGATCTTGCCAAATGGATTACATCCGCTGACAACCCGCTGACTCCGCGAGTCGTCGTCAATCGACTTTGGAAGCTCTACTTCGGCGCGGGGATCTCTCGAAAGCTTGATGATCTTGGTGCTCAGGGCGAATGGCCAAGTCATCCCGAGCTGCTTGATTTCCTCGCCAACGACCTGCGGACTCATGGCTGGGATCTGAAGCGAACGATCAAAGCGATGGTGATGTCAAACACGTACCGCCAGTCTTCGCTGACCAGCCCTGCCCTGCGTGAAGCGGATCCATACAACCGCTGGCTGGCTCGTCAAAGCCGATTCCGACTCGATGCCGAACTTGTTCGCGACAACGCGCTGGCGGTGAGCGGTTTGCTGGTGAAGTCGATCGGCGGAAAGAGCGTCAATCCGTATCAGCCTGCTGGCTATTGGGCGTATCTGAACTTTCCGACTCGCGAATGGCAGAACAGCACGGGCGAAGGGCTGTATCGTCGAGGTCTCTACACACACTGGCAGCGACAGTATCTGCATCCGAGCCTGCTGGCGTTTGATGCGCCAAGCCGCGAAGAATGCACGGCCGATCGTCCTCGCTCGAACACGCCGCTGCAGTCACTGGTTCTGCTGAATGACCCCAGTTACGTCGAAGCCGCGCGAGCGTTTGCGGAAGCGATTCTTCGTGACGGCGGCGCGAGCACTCGTGATCGACTGAACTTCGCGTTCCGACGAGCATTATCACGTCCGGTGTCAGATCAGGAAGCGGTCGTGCTGGAACAGCTTTTGAATAATCATCTGGCTGAATATCAGGCGAGCGCCGCCGCGGCCGCGGAAGTGCTGACGGTCGGTGCGAAGCCAGCTCCGTCGGATCTTCCGACTCCGGAACTGGCCGCATGGACCAGTGTCGCGCGGACGATTTTGAATCTTCACGAAACCATCACAAGGAACTGATCGACATGTTTTCGATACCAACTTCCATCGCACGACGGTCGTTCCTTCGCAACTCGGGTCTGTCACTGGGCTCCATGGCACTTGGCTCCATGCTGGCTCAGCAAAGTCGCGGCGATGATGCCGGGGCACAGGTTCCGAAGTGGCCCGGAGTCATCAATCCTCTGCATCACGCGCCGAAAGCGAAGCGGATCATCTGGCTGTACATGGCCGGCGGGATGACTCACATCGACACCTTCGACAATAAGCCAAAGCTCGCCGAACTGCATGGCAAGCCGATGCCGGAATCGGTCACCAAAGGCCAGCAGATCGCTCAGCTTCAGGGCGCGCAGCTCAATTGTTTTGGGCCGCAACATGCGTTCAAGCAATGGGGCCAGTCGGGCCAGTCGATCAGCGAAATCTGGCCGATGCTCGGTGAAAAATGCGCCGACGATCTGTGCATTGTTCGATCGTTGCACACCGATGCGATCAATCACGATCCGGCTCATACGTTTATGAATACCGGCACGATGATCGCGGGCCGACCAGCGATGGGTTCGTGGCTGCTGTATGGCCTGGGATCAGAATCCGAAAGTCTGCCAGGCTTTGTCGTAATGGTTTCCACCGGCAAGTATGGCCAACGTCAACCGATCGCCGCGCGACAATGGCATTCGGGATTTCTGCCGGGGCAGTTTCAGGGCGTGGAATTCCGAGGCACTGGCGATCCAGTTTTGTACGTCGGCAATCCGAAAGGCGTCTCGACAAAGCAGCAGCGAGATGTCGTCGATGCCGTACAGAGGCTCAATGGCCTGGCGAACGAGCGTTTTGATGACCCGGAAATCGCGACTCGCATCAGTCAGTACGAACTCGCGTTTCGGATGCAGTCGAGCGTGCCGGAGCTGATGGATGTCAGCAAGGAACCTCAGCACATCTTTGATCTCTACGGCACCAAAGGCGGCGATGGTTCGTTCGCTTCGAATTGTCTGCTGGCTCGTCGACTGGCGGAACGGGGAACTCGTTTCATCCAGCTTTATCATCGCGACTGGGATCATCACGGCGCGGTGAAAGAACATTCTGCCGGCACCGCGAAGGAAGTGGATCAAGGCGTCGCCGCGCTGATCACAGATCTGAAGCAGCGTGACATGCTGAAGGACACGATCATCGTGTTCGGCTCCGAGTTCGGGCGGACTCCGATGGCTCAGGGCAACGGCCGTGATCATCACCTCGCCGGTTTCACCATGTGGTTCGCTGGCGGCGGCTTCAAGCCCGGTATGAGCTTCGGAGCGACGGATGAATTTGGCTATCACGCTGTGGAAAATCGCGTGTCAGTTCACGACGTTCATGCCACGCTGCTTCATCTGATGGGTATCGATCACATGCGATTTACTTACAAGTTCCAGGGACTGGACGCTCGACTGACCGGTGTCGAGGAATCGCGAATTGTGAATGAGCTGCTGGTGTGACGATTGATGGCCGCGAAAGGACGCAATGGACACAAAAGGAAGACCTGAAGAGCGTGCAGGACTTTCTGTTGATCTGATTTTGTCTGGACTCCTTTCGTGCACTCTGCGTTCTCTCGCAACAAGAGGATGTGGATATCCAATTTGATGAACTTCATTGAGTCTGTTTATCGCGGCTGAAACATTCACATATCCTGACTGAATCGCTGCGCGGACAATCGCAGGTCATTGCCACGAAGGAACGCAAAGGACACGAAAGAAAAGACATGAGTTGAGTTGAGTTGAGGATTTTCTGTCCATCGGACTTCGCCTGCCTTTCCTTTCGTGCTCTCTGCGTTCTTTTGTGGCAATTGCGATTCATTCGTGCCAGCACGATGCGGCCATCGAGTTTAGAATGTGATTGATCCGGGGCATTGCCGTTGAAACATGCACTGATTGGATTATTGCGGCAATCGCAGTGGATGGCCGCGAAAGGACGCAAAAGAAAAGACTTGAGTTGAGGATTCTCTGTCCATCGAACTTCGCCTGCCTTTCCTTTTGTGCTCTCTGCGTTCTCTCGTGGCAATTACAATTCACTCATTGTGACAGGATGTACTTCTTGATCCAGAAACGCGGCGTACCGAAGTTGATCAGCAGGCCGTGTTCGATTCGTGATGACTTGAGGTATCCGAGGATCTGAGCGATCTGGTCATCACCGACTGCTTTGATAGCTTTGACTTCGATGATCAACCGATTGTCCACGAACAAGTCCGCGAAGTACTCGCCGAGAATTGTGCCGTCTTCGTCGTAAACAGCGAGTGCGTGCTGCTGCTGAACATCATGGCCAGCCTTTCGCAGTCGGTTCACCAGAGCGTTTTCGTAGACCTTCTCGAAATGTCCATGCCCGTGATAAAGATGAATGGCATATGACGTTTCGCGAATGACGTCGCAGAGTTCATTGATTGACAGCATTGCCTGTTCCTCGTGTATTGAAGACTCCATTGCCACGAAAGATCGCAAAGGACACGAAAGGCAGATTCTCGTTGCGAGCATGGTTAGGGCAAGACAGAACTTCAACAAGGTCCCTTTGTGTGCTCTGTGTGCCTTTTGCGGCCAATCGCGAAACTCAATGCTCGGAGTTTTCGTAGCCGCGAAAGAACGCAAAGGGCACGAAAGGTCGATGCGACGGAGCGATATGAAATAGCTGTCAATGTTTCCGAAAGCCGTTTTCGCATAGCATGCCATATTCGGATGTCGCGTAAGTTAGACTGGTTGAAACCTGGTTGGGCAAGCTATGAACTTGTTTTGTTTTCGACTTTTGCGTCGAAGTGGTGTTGAAGCGTTGTTGGCGCTGTTGCTGACGGTCATCGCCTCTGGCCGAGTGACCTCTGCACAAGACACTGCCGAACGAGGAGTCACTAAACAGCCGCCGCTGATTTTGGCTCATTACATGCCTTGGTTTCAGGCGAAGCCGCCGGAGAAGGTATGGGGCTGGCATTGGACGATGAACCACTTCGATCCAGATGCGATTGTCGAGGGAAAGCGGTCGATTGCGTCGAAGTACTATCCGCTCATCGAGCCCTATGACTCAGGAGATCCAGACGTTCTTGAATGTCATCTTCTGATGATGAAACTGGCGGGCATTGATGGAGTGATTGTCGACTGGTATGGTCAGACGGATCTTCGAGACTACGCCATTCTGCATCGCAACACGACTCGTCTGTTGCAGCAGTGTGAGCGGTTGAAGATGAAGTTTGTCATCTGCTACGAAGACCAGACGGTTCCTGCGATCGTTGATGCGAAGCGACTGGATCCGAAAGATCGAGTTGCTCATGTGGCGAAAGAAATCAATTGGTTGAGCCAGTATTGGTTCAAATCGGGCAGTTACGTGCGGATCAATAATCGGCCCGTGCTGCTGTCATTTGGCCATGCGGGTCTGACCAACGACGAATGGAAGCAGTGTCTGGAGCAATTGAATTCTCCGGTGGCTTACTTCAGTCAGGACTATCGACGCCAGGGAGCCGAAGGAGCATTTGGCTGGCCAGCTCCGAACGTTGGGTTGTCGCAGGTTGATAAGTTTGCGACAGAGGCAAAAGCGTGGCCGTTTGCGATCCCGGTCGCGTTTCCACGATTCGTTGACATTTACCGCGATGCAAAAGTCAGCGATGGTTTTCCAGAGCTGGCAGACGAGAACGGCCGAACATTTCAGATGACGCTGAGCAAGGCCATCAACTCCGGTTCTTCAATCATTCAAATTGCCACCTGGAACGACTGGGGCGAGGGAACTCAAATCGAACCCAGTCGCGAGTTCGGTTATCGCGATTTAGAGTTGATCCAGAAGGCACGCCGCGAAATGACGGCGCCGCCATTTGCGTTTTCTGCGGAGGATCTCCGATTGCCGGCACATTTGCTGGAGATTCGCAGAGCCTTTTCGGAACATTTGGATGCCTGCGATCAGGCGGCAGTCGCAATTGCGGAACATCGACTCGACGATGCCAAACGCATCCTTCGTGAGCTGAGGCATCCGTAGGAACTCACCACACAGCGATCAATTCAAGCGCCAGCAGACCGGACTCAGTACGCTATTTCCCCGGCGGGCCGAAGACGTTGTCGCGTTCGAGTGGAAGTTGAAAGCCGTCGGAAACACGAGTCATGTAGAGTCCGCGGCAAAGCCACCAGAACGTGGACATCGTCTGAGCTGCACCGAGGTCTTTTTCGAGTGTTGCATAGTCGTCTGTTGTCAGTGTCCATGGAGCCTGACTCAGCTTTCGAGCGTACGCGTAGGCACGTTGTTCTTCAGGAGGAAATGCGGACCAGTCATCGCTGGCGAGCTTTCGTGTTCGATCGGCAATCGCATCGTGATCGAGTCCGGCGACTTCCAGCAGCATTTCGCAATGTCCCATGCAGTAATTGCATTCGATCGCTCGCGTTTGCACCCAGAACAGGCTTTCTTCAAACACACGGTCGCCAGGACGCTCGGCCCACATGGTCCGCGTTGCGATACTCCATGGGATCTGTAACTCTGCAGAATAGCCGTACGTCATCAGACTCCAGACGATACGAGTTGGTCGAGTTGCCATTTCCGGAGGCAGTTTGGATTTGACATCATCCCACGCGGGAATCGGAAGTCGAGGCACCCTCGAGCGTTGTCTCTCGAGCCGGGTCTGCAGTTCCTCGAACGAGAGTTTTCCCCAGTCGCCATCATCGGCAACCACATCCTTTCCATCCGTTCTGAGTCTTGGAGGCTCACCATTGGGTGGAATCAGCGATGCCATCTGAAGCGCACCATCGACGAACTCCACATCCAGCGGAGCCAGCGGACCTTGTGCTTCCATCGGAAGATGAAGACCGAGAACGATTCGATCCTGGAAGTTGCCATAGGCCCCGAGCAACACCATGGATGCAACCACATTGTCGCCAAAAGTTTCGCGCAGATCTTCAAACAGGGAATCCGGAATGGTCGGAGCTGCGACGGTCAGCAACCTTGCAAACTCAAGCGGCTTACGGTCTGCCACGGGCCACTGTGCGGGATCTCCTGTCAAAGCCGCAACCACATCATCCCCAGCGCCGTGACGTTTCAGATCGGCAAGAGCATACGCTTCGGAGTATTCGCAGTGATTCGCATTTGCGATCACCCATCGCATTTTCGCTCGGAGCAAGGGATCGACAGGACTGTTCATTCGATGTGCATAATCCAGCTTCAGCATCGCCGCGGCTGTTCGAGGCAGATGAATGGCAACGGCTTTCGCCCATGACGGCAATGGTCCTCCGCCTCCGGAAACCGTTTTCGGAAGGACCTTCCATGCCTCTTCGTCAGGCAGAAGTCGCACGGCGGACCTGTTGGATGGCTGCGACGTCGAGCCTTGTTCTTGACTGTCATCAGCAGCAAAAAGATCTGAACTTAGAACAGTCATGAACAACCCCATGATGAATGCAAGTCGCACACCTGATCGTGATTGACGGGCGAAAGTGCTGAACGAGAACATAACAAGCTCCGATTTTCAGATGACGATCCACCGAGTTACCGGTCCGACTCCATCACGTCCAGATCAAGCTTCAGCATCAACAAAGCTTGTTCCATTTCTTCGGGCTTGAACCCGAACGGGCCGCGGCCGCTTTTGTAGGCGACTTTTCCTTCGGGGTCGATCACATACAAGCGGGCCGGCATTCCGCTGTAGGCATTACCGACAGTGTCATCGATGTCGTCAACGAGCAGCGGAATCGATGGCTTGAGCTTGACCGCGCATTGTTCGGCGACTGAGCTGCGTTCTTCGTACGTCGTCGGCTGAGCCACGGCGACTCCGACTTTTTCGTTCGATTTCATGGCCCAGCCATCGGTCGGATGAGCTTCACGCACGTAGATGAACAGGAAGTCGGCGTTCTCTTTCTGGCGTTCACGAACGGCTTCGACCGTTGAGTACATCGACCGAAACGGGCCACAGGTGAAATTGCCGAACACCAGCACGATCGGCTTACCGCCCAGTCGCTTCGAGAGTCGCACGGGCTCACCGCCACCAAGAGGTTTCAATTCAAAATCCGGAGCGGACTCGTTCAAGCCGGGACCTTCCTGCAGTGAACCGATCTCGCCGGCCATCAGTCCCTTGATCAGCGTCTCTTTCTTTGGCTCATCGCCCGGTTGGAATCCTGGCCCTGGGGGAATCAACGCATCGCGGAGTTGTTCGAATCGAAACGACTCGTTGTCGCCCGCGACCTTTTTGAAGAACGCTTCCCACTCTTCGCGAGTCAGCTCGCCGTCACCGCCCGGATCGATGCGCCGGAAGACTCGATTGATCATGTACGATTGTCGAACCCAACTGTTGCTGTCCGACCAGTCCAGATCGAATCCGCTCAGAACGCCATCGTGGTCTCGATCCAGCGCAGCGAAGATCTGAGCGTCGCCGTTGAAGTCGTCCTTCTTCAGCGGCTGATCCGGCTTCAGACCATTCCGTTCGGCGAGCCACGGCCAGGAGAACCGACTTACGGCCGGACCAAACCAGCCGTTGGTGCCATCCAACTGCCCCCCGCGCGCGATGACGAGATACATCGAGACGGCTTCCGGCATCGTCTTGCCTTCGTAGGCCTTTTCAATCTGCTCCGGAGTGAACTTCAGCAACTCCGGCCCCGGCTTTGGTGGGTCGATCGGCTGCTCTTCAACCTTCGCAGCGCCAGTCGGCTCCTGAGCAACGCACGAGTCCGATGCGAAAGAAACAGCGCCGGCGGCAATGACGAGCGCGGCGAATAATGAGGATCGAAGTGGCATGAGTATTCCTTTCAGGATCTTGTTCTGATTGATGGGCTGTTGTGACTGCGAGTCATGGAATGACTCGCCTGCGTAGCTCGGTCAATCCATGACCGAGATTTTCGAGACTGTCAGTAAGCCGATCACTCCGAAGCGAGTCCAGCGGCTTCGGTGACGCGATTGAAATAGGCGCAACTTGCGACATGGTTGACGGTTTGAACGAACGCCGCGGGACTGTTCAGTTGCAGAGCTTTGGCAGCATCTTCGTCGGTCGATGCAATCGGCGAGGCCGCAAGCTTCTTTGCGAAGCGGAACAGAGCCCTGTCGGCATCGCTGAGTTCCTTCCAGTTGTCGTCCAGTGCGAAGATCTGATCCTCCGATTGCCCCAGCGACTTGAGCTTCTGAAAGGCCTGAGCCACGGCGTACCATGCTCGATCCTGACGCGCGATGATCCAGTTCATTTGCGCTTTTTGCAACTCGGTCAATTCGCCCGTTTGCTTTTCTCGCGATGCAAGACTTGGCAGTCGTCCGCGACCTTCGTTCGGGAAGTTGGCAATCAACTGCATCCACGAAGCCACAGGTATGCTGGCTTCGTTTTCTTTCAGCCATGCTGCCGTTGTGGCTTGATCAGCCAGAGGCAGTCGCGGCGTTCGTGTGGCCACTTCCTTCAGCTTCTCCAGAACGTCATCGCGAGACTCCAGCTCCGGTCGATTCGAAACACCTTTGCCGCTCGGCTTACCATTGAAGATCTCCAGCGGAGCCACGATTGATGGAGCCTTGCTGAAGCGATCGGATGTCGGTGTGAGGAACGTGTCTGAGTGTTCCGCTGCAGCGCCACTAGCCGGTCCGCCTCGACCGGCGAACGTGTTGCCCGACGACTGCGGAATACCGATGCCTTCCTTCCATCGATTGATCGCGTTGTTGCCGCTCATCGACATTGTCATCTCCAGAATCTGCAGCGGCGTGTAGTGTTTGGCGACTTTTGCGATCGCTTCATCCGAAAGGCGATGCGGTTCGTAGGTGAGCAGCCGAGCGTACGCAAAGGCGGCCTGCTCTGCTTCGCTGTACATCGACCAGTCGGCATCCAGAGCCGCGATATCGTCGTCTGACATGCCGGTCGCAGAGAGTTTCCATTCCTGATGGCCAAGACAGTATTGGCAGTTGTTGGTTCGAGCGACGATCCAGAACAGCATCGTCTTGAACTGGTATGTCAGTGTCATGTTCTCATCGGCGTTGCGAGTAAAATCCTGTCGCGGCGCGTTGGAAGTTGGCGAACCTTGTGGTGACGATGTTCGAGGCCGACCGGCTCCGAAGACGGTTCCTTCCGCGGCAGGGATGTAGTTGAATCGCAGGCGAGCTTCATAGCTGGAACTGCGTTCGCCAAGCTCCTGCTTCTCTTTGTCCGTCAGCTCTGGCAGAGGAACTCGATACGGTCGCTTTTTCATGTCCTCCAGCAGCTCTTTTATTTCCGTTCGATTCGCCGGAATCGGTCGAGGCGTTTCAACAGTCGTGTCGTCTGCTGTGACTGGCTGGAAGAATGCGAGGGGCAGGAAGAAGCGTGATGCGAAGTACAACATGAGCGTGAACTTTCGAAGGAAAGATGTGAGATGGATTGATGCCGACGAGGCAAGTGCGTCAAAGCCGACTTTGTCGTGCGTAGCGGCGACATCTTGTCGCCGGCTGCATGAGGTCAAAGGCGGCAAGATGCCGCCTCTACGGTCTTACTTAGGATCATGCGAGCACTGTGCAGGCATGTCGTAGGATGGCCGCCCTCGGCCGTCAGCGATTTTCCATGCGGTCGACGGCCGAGGGCGGCCATCCTACGTTTGGAAGCCGGATGCGGCTGGTAAAGAAGGCGTGGTAATCAGGCGGCTGGCGGGCGAAAGATCAGCGATGGCCAGTACCGCGCGCCTCGCTCGGATTCGGGGACCGAAGAACGCCTGCACTCGTTAACGTGGTCAGACTCTGACTCCAATAGCACGGCTGAGTCAGCTCCCGGAAGCAGACGCACGGGAGCGAATGGAGCTGGCGAAACAGGCACTTTGCTGCCGGAGCAATTGGGTCCGGTGCATGGCCGCATCGGTGCGTTGTGCAGACGATTTGTCTCCGTGAGGCTGTTCGAGTCGGCAACGACGTCGGCCGCATGGTTTCGGGGGATCATCGAATGATCGACGACGGGTTTGCCGTTTCGGTACAGATAATGGCCGCATGATGCTGACGCCGAGGGCGAACTCGGCCCGGCAGTGATGAGCAGGATCACCGTCGCAATCACGCAACGAACGCTCCAAAGCACGCCACCAGACGGCCGAGAATTCGAGGGGATTGAAACACTCGCAACCATAAAGGATCAACAAGAGCGACTCAGATCCGAAGGCATTTTTCCGTCAGCGCTGCCTGCCGCAGCACGGTTCGAGCAGTCTACGCCAGTTCATCGTCAAATTGCTAACCCAAAGGAATCAAAATCTTTGGACCACACGGCCGAGTCGTGCTTCATGCGTTGATCTTCAGGGAACGCGGGGGCAACGAGTTTCCATCGATAGAATGACCCGAAGGTTGAGGAACACCGCTCGTCGAACTCACGCTGTCCCGCGCAGGGATTATTCCTGAAGAGCGTTTCGGCTGAGCTTTTCACCCATCTTCTTCTGCTGCATCAGCTCGCGGCCTTTCGCATAGGCGGGGTCATGCCAGAAGACCAGGCAGCCATTGCATCCTCGGCCGCAGCATCCGGGGTTGCCCGTCCGATGTGACTTCGGTTCGGCATGAGCCGCTTCCGCAGCGCGGGCTTCTACGAGTGCGGTTTGCTGAAGCTGGTAGAGTTGCTGACTGGATGAGCCGCAACTTCCGCCACAGCAATCGTTGCCAGCAAGTTCGATTCGTCGAGCGGTGTTGTCGAGCCGTACTCTTGCTGCTTCGGTTTCGGTCAGCGGCTTCTCTTTCCGGATGACTGTCAGCGGAGGCATCCGGTTCATGAGCGCCGTCTGGTCTTCCTGCTCGAACTGCGACCACAGGATCTTCAGTTGCCTCGTCTGGCCAGGATGTACGACATCGACTGCCCCTGGTTTTCCGTCGAGCTGAAACTCGTAAAGTCGAAGGCGAACGTCGTGGAAGTTCGAACGCAGATCTTCATCAGGCAGTACGAACTCCAGAACATCTCCGCTGTCAAGCCGATTGCGAACATCAACCAGGAACCCATCCTCCGTATGTGCCGTGATGTATCCGGCAAACACCGCGTCGGAAACCTGTCCAGTGTGTTCGTAACCGTGAGCCAGATTGGTCAGTTGACCATCATGAAACGCCAGCGTGTAGCCTCGTGAAGGTACGCGATCGAGTTCATCCATGTACGGTGTTGGATCCCAGTGGTCAGGATCTGCCGCCCACGCGTCCATGGCCTGTCGATACGCACGAGCCACCACTCCGACGTAGTAGAGACTCTTGCCGCGACCTTCGACCTTGAAGGAATCAACGCCCAGTTTCAGATACTGATCCAGCTTCGGAAGCAGGCACAGGTCCTTACTGTTCAGAATGTAGGAGCCTCGGGAATCTTCCTCGATCGGCATCAATTCGCCAGGGCGAACACCTTCTTCCAGCAGGAACTGAAACATGTCGCGATTGGTGTCGTCGATCGTCAGCTCCTGAACTGTCCCATCATTCAGACGCAGATGAACCTTGTAATCCCAGCGACAACTGTTCGCACAATTGCCCTGATTGGCTCCTCGCTCCGAAAGAAAGTTGGACAACAGGCAACGGCCTGAATACGTCATGCACATCGTTCCATGCACGAATGCTTCCAGCTTGACGTCCGGACAATCATGACGGATCTGAGTCAGCTCCGCGAAAGACACTTCTCTCGCAAGGACCACCAGTTTCGCGCCTTGGTTCTGCCAGAACCTGACGGACAGCGAAGAACAGACATTGGCCTGAGTCGACACGTGCAGAGGAATCTCAGGAGCACGCTGGCGAACATACTCGAAGACACCCGGATCAGCGATGATCAATCCATCCGGGTTCACTGTACGTACGGTATCGATGAATGTGTCGAGCTTTGACACATCTTTGTTGTGGGCGAACAGATTCAGCGTCAGGTAGACACGAACTCCGCGTTCATGGGCGAAACGAACACCTTCAAGCACATCTTCCAGTGAGAAGTCAGACTTCGTGCGGAGGCTCATGTCCGGAGTGCCGAGGTAGACGGCGTCAGCCCCGTAAAGCACAGCCACTTTGAGTTTGTCCAGCGAGCCCGCTGGCATCAGGAGTTCAGACTTCAACAATCCGCGCATCGAACTTTGGATTCAAAGAGTGGTGGAACCAACAAGCGTTGCTCAGAGCATACCAAACAGGCCCGCGAAGTCATCGAATGATGTCCGATGAGCCCGGTATCGACAGTAATTCCGGCTTTCAGAAATGTTCGACAGAATCGACCAGTTCAAGAAACGAACTCGTTGATCGAAATTGGCGATTCAGTTCTGTGGGGTCACTTCAACGTGAATCGTGCGAGTTGCTTCGTTGACTTGCGTGACGGTTCCGAAGTCAATGGCCGACTGAACTCGTTGAAGATCTCCGTCGAACTGGATGATGATCTTGCCGGTGTTGTTACTGTGTGAGGCCTGATAGTTCGATGCGCCGAGCTTCTTGAGGAGCCCTTTGGCCAGCTTGGCGGGATCAAATGAACCGGTCGACTTCAGTTCGATCGTGACGTTCACTCCGGTCATTGGAGGAGGACCGGCCGGTTGTCCCATTTGAGGATTCTGGCCTCCCGGTGGTCGGCCCATCCCGAATCCCGGCGGTGGGCCGAAGTTTGGCGGCTGATCCATTCCCTGCCCTTGGCCCTGCCCTTTCGACTCCGGAGGCATGCCTCCGTTGCGAGGGCCAAACGGCCTTGGGCCAAACGGTCCGACCATGCCTGGCGGCGGGTTCAATCCGGTGTAGGATTCGGTGTTCTCTGGCCGAGTCACTCGGTCATTAGCCACGGCCCATTTCTCGTTGAGCATCCGCGTGACCTGTTCTGACGGTGTGCCTCCGTCCGGAGCCCAATATCGTGCGACGACTTGCAGGGAGTCCAGAACCTTCTGCTTGTCGCCTGAACGGATGGCTTGCATCAGAAGTTCCTGATGAAGTTCAGAAGTCTGAAATCCCGATGCGGCGGCTTCTCGAAGAGTTGTTTGTCGTGCGGTCGAATCCTTCTGAGACTTTGCGGCAACCCATTGAACGTACTTGAGAAATGGGTCCTTCCAAACATCATGTAGTCGCTGCGCGCTGTCTCGGACGACTTCGCCCTGAACCGTGTTGAGTCGAACTTCAATCGGCATCATCGTGAGCGAAACAACCGCCATGTCGAGGCCGGCATCGTTCGGGAAGTCCGCGCGAAACTGACTCACCTCATCCAGAGCGTATTGCCCGTGGGCATACATGGACTCTGCGATGCGATGCAGGCGATGCGGTCGGCTCAGCTTCTGATCGTCACGAAGGGGCGTCAGTTCCGAGGCCATTGATGATCCATAGTCGCGATGAAACTTGCAGATTCTCTCCAGTCCCGGGCCAATATCGAACGCTGCCTCTCGGCGCGGAACCTCGCCGAAGATCGATGCCTGAATTTGCGACGACGGAGTGTCCGGCAACTTACCTCGGCCGATTACCATGACATGGTAATCCCTGAGATAGAGTGACCCGCAGGCTCGGCTGAGACGAATAGCACCCATGGGATTCACAAGATCGACAAGCTTCCCCTGTCCGTCAAAAATCAGCATCAGGAAACCGGCTCGCGGAGGCAGAAAGCCATTTCCGTCGGTGTGCTCGGGCAATGACTCTTCAAACATCGGCTCAGAACCATAATGTTCGGTGAACAAAGGATCGGCCGCCTGATGGAACTCTTCCAGTGAGATCAACGGAACGAGCTTCTCCAGCGTATCATCATCGCGCAGCCATCGTGACGGAGCACCAGAGTCGCAGAAGTAACGCAGCATCACGGCCGGTTCACCGTCCCAGGTTGTTTTGCCGAGCACCGTCCAGTGTCGATACGCTCCAATCGGAGGCAGTGCATCGAGTGCTCGCGATCGCATGTTGTTGATCACATCCTGAACGGTCAGCTTCGACAGGATGAATTCTGCGCTGCCCTTGTCGCTGCGCACTCGGGCTTCAAACGCAGCCAGATCGAGCAGCTTGAATGCGTCAGTCGAACTTCCGGCTCGACCTGTTTTTGCAAACTGCACAGCGGTCTGCAGCATTGGATCTGTCAGGTCGATCCCGGCGTCGGGATCTCGAAAAGGAGCGACGACAACATCGCCTTGCAGATCGACTGATGCACTGGACGGATCCGACGAAGTGACAGCTGGAGTACCGTCTGAACTGACTGGAGCCGGAGCGATGTCGTCTGGCGCCGCGGCGAGTTCGACCTGACTGCCCTGCCCTTTTCTCGCTGAGATCAATGGCAATAATTTCCATGCGATCACGCCGACGATGGCGAGTGCCGCGACGCTGGACAGTCCGATGATCAGCCCTGTCTTTGATCCGGAGCTTTGTTTCGCAGCGCGACGACTTCCTGTTCTCGGAGGAATCGAATCGTACGGCTCGGCGTCTGTGAATTCATCATGATCTTCGAACCGCTGTCGTTCCGGTCGACGAGCCGCCGGCTGTCGAGGCTTTGCCTGCGCTGGTGGCCGAGCCGCCGAGGTTGCCGCAGGTCGACTGGGTTTCGGACTCGACTCTGAAGCCGGTATTCGCAGAAGCTGCTGACACACCGGACATCGACATTGCTTTCCGGCTGCGTTATCCGGCGCCGCGATGACCTTGCCGCATTCACAGGTGAATTGAATGGCCATGAATACCGCCTGATTTTGGCTGAGATGTATCAAACCATGAGAGTGCGAATGCTTGTGCTCATCACGGGCCGAGTTCCTCGGGCTGCGTGGCGGAACACAAACGCTTCACCGCTGGCTTCAAATCGGAAGGAAACAGTATGGATGAGCATCTGTCAACTTGCAGTGTTCGCCAGAGGAATTCATCAGTCAACTTCCTGTAAAGGCATGACCGCATAAACCGGACTCGAAATGTCACCCTCCCACTGGGCCCAGCGGGAGGGTGAAAATCACATGATGGCGTCTCTGCTGGAGGCGGATTCCAAATAAACCCAGTGCCAAGGCAACTGAACATTTGCACAAGACGCCTTGAGGCGTTTTCGCGAGCGGCGGTAAACTCCGAGGGCGTCCCGAAATGAAGGGCCGTTTCCCGAGCAGCCGCGCGCCGGTTTCGAAGGAAGCGAAGCCCCTCGTGTCGGTCACTTGTTCGCTCCTCACGACCACCAGCATTCCTGAATCATGAAGATTCGTCCCGTCACAACTCTGCGTCATGCAGCAACAGCCGTCATGCTGTTGCTTCTCGCGCTTGTGGGACTGGAGTTTTGGTTGCGGAGTCGTGAACTGCCGACCGTGGCCGTCGTGTGTGCTCAATCGAACCCGGCTGATCAATCGCTGCTCGTGCCATCATCGGTTGTGCATCATGAACTTCGCCGAGTCTCTACAAGCATGCATCCAATTGGAAGCGGAGGCAAGTCGGTCGCTGTTCGCATCAACTCGATGGGTTGCCGTGGGGATGAGATCAAGACTTCTGCAACGGATGGAACGTATCGCATTTTGGTCCTCGGAGACGACTCGATCTGCGGACTCAGCGTCGCCGAGAATGAAACGGTGACAGCTCGACTGAAGCAGTTTCTTTCGAAGTCGATCTCCACCAAACTGGAAATCATCAACGCTGGAGTTCCTGGCTACTGTCCATTGCTCAGCACGATTCGATATGAACACGAGCTGTTTCGACTCAAACCGGATCTGGTGATTCTGCATGTCGACATGACCGACATCGCTGACGACTGTGCGTATCGAAACCTGCTGCAGAAGGATGGCAGTCAGATGGTGTGTTCGCACGCATCGCTGCGGTTACCTCCGAAGCCCGACAATCCTGTCCTGCATTTTGTGAAGCAGTCCGCGACAGCGACGTGGCTGGCATCAAAGACTCGTGAACATGGTCCGGATCTTCTGAGTCTTTCGAACTCGCGTGCCGTCTGCTCTGTGGGGCTGAATTGGATCAGCGACAATCCGCCTGATCTGCGTCTTCAGATTCGCCACGCGCTGGATCCGATTCGCGATCTGCGTGATGCCGTCGAAGAGAGCGGCGGGCAACTGCTGGTGACCACGGCTCCGGTTTTGTGGCAGGTCGCCGCGGCGGAGGAAGCTCCGGAGTTGAGCCGTCGTCTGGGTATTAAAGGAGCGACTCCGTACGAGACGACTTTTCCTTTCGAAGTCATCGAAAAATTCTGTGCGAAGTCCGACATCTCGTTCTGCAACACAGCCGCAGCGTTTCAAGCCGAGAATGCGGCCAAGCTGTTCTCGAAGGATGCCCCGGTGCTGTCTCGCATCGGCATGGCGTTGTACGCTCGCGAGATAGCTGAGTATCTGCTGGAGCATCCGCCGGCCGAGTGGCCTGAGGCAGAGACGGAATGAACAGGGGACATCGAACGTAGGCCGGACCGAGCAACGCGAGTTCCGGCGCTTCAAAGTCGCCGGAACTCTCTCCGTTCGGTCCGGCCTGCAGTCTTCCGCGACTTTAACTGGCTCTCTCTCGAAACGGCATCCATTGGAATCGCGGCCCGAAGAGCATAAAACTCATCGTCGATTGAAACGAACTCGCGTTGTCGGACCGAAAAACGGCAACGCTCCCACTGAGTAAGAACATCATGAAAAGTGCATTTGAAGCCGCTGAACAATACTTCGAAGAAGCGGCGGCCGTGATGAAACTGTCTGACAGCATGCGAGACTTGCTGCTGACTCCGGAACGCGAAGTCAAAGTGCAGGTCCCCATCCGTCGCGACAACGGCCAGATCGCCACCTTTGTTGGCTTTCGCATGCAGCACAACAGCGCACGAGGCCCCATGAAAGGTGGGCTGCGATATCATCACGAGGTCAACGCCGACGAAGTGCTGGCTCTGGCATCGCTGATGACGTGGAAGACCGCCGTCGTCGACATTCCCTATGGTGGCGCGAAGGGTGGCATTGCGATCAATCCGAAGGACTTCTCCATCGACGAACTGGAACGATTGACTCGCAGCTTCGTCGACGAGATCCACGATATCTTCGGCCCCGACAAAGACATCCCCGCGCCGGATATGGGCACCAATGCTCAGACGATGGCGTGGATCATGAATCAGTATCAGAAGTTTTACGGTTTTAGTCCCGGCTGCGTCACCGGCAAGCCTGTTGAACTCTACGGTGCCGAAGGTCGTGAAGAAGCGACAGGCCGCGGCGTGGGAACCTTGACCCTGGCTTTGCTTCGCAAGTTCGGACGTTCCATTGAAACGACGAGCGTCGCGATTCAGGGCTTTGGTAACGTCGGGACGTTCACAGCGTCGTACCTCCACAAAGCGGGCGGCAAGGTGGTGGCAATCTCTGATGTCAATGGCGGCTTGCTGAACCGCGACGGCATCGACATCCCGGCAGCTCTTGCGTGGGTTGCTGAGAATAAAAGTCTGGCCGGCTTCCCTGGCGGCGAACGCATCTCCAACGAACAGCTTCTGTCACTCGATTGTGATGTCCTGATTCCCGCGGCTCTTGGCGGAGTTCTCACCGCCGCAAACGCCAACGATGTTCGCGCGAAGTTCATTGTTGAAGCGGCAAACGGTCCGACCGATCCCGATGCGGATGCCATCTTCAACAAGCGAGAGATCGTCGTTCTGCCCGACATTCTTGCCAACGCCGGCGGTGTGACGGTGAGCTACTTCGAATGGGTTCAGAACCAGCAGTATTTCCGCTGGGACCTGAGCCGCGTGCGTGAAGAGCTGGAACGCACGATGACTCGCAGCTTTGACAAAGTCTGGTCGACGGCTCAGGAAAAGAAGGTTTCTCTCCGAGTCGCCGCGTACCTTGTCGGCATCGGCCGTGTCGCAAGAGCTACTGAACTGGGTGGTATTTAAGCGGTGCACAGAGCTTTGTAGGCCGGACCGAGCGTTAGCGAGTTCCGGCTTGCGAATAGAAGCTCATTTTTCCGGTCGGCGGAGCGACCGGTCTACAGTACACCCGTCGCTCCGCCGACGGGAAATTGCGCAATCGGTTCGAGCCTATTGCATCCCGCCATAATGACTTCTGAATACTCACAATCACTCGCCAACAACGCTCGTGCTGCCGCGACTCAGCTTGCTCCCATCACTGCTGGCCGCAAGAACGCATGGCTGCAGCGAGTTGCCAATCTGCTGCGTGCTCGAAGCGCCGAGATCGTCGCTGAGAACGCAAAGGACATGGATGCCGGCGCGGCGAGCGGGTTGAGTTCCGCGATGCTGGATCGATTGAAGCTGACGCCCGATCGGATTGAATCGCTGGCGAAATCGGTTGAACATATCATCTCGCTTCCAGATCCGGTCGGTGAAGTGATCGAAGGTCAGCGACGTCCGAATGGCTTGTTCGTCAGCCGTGTCCGAGTTCCTCTGGGCGTTGTGTTCTTCATCTATGAATCTCGTCCCAACGTCACGATTGACGCGGCCGCTTTGTGCGTGAAAAGTGGCAATGCGGTGATTCTTCGAGGCGGCAGCGAAGCGATTCACAGCAACCGCATTCTGCAGTCGGTGATCGAAGTCGCACTGATCGGGGAAGGATTACCTCAGCACGCGGTGCAACTGGTGCAATCAACAGACCGAGCGATCGTGGGCGAGTTGTTGTCGATGGGCAACCTGATCGATGTCACGATTCCTCGCGGTGGCCGATCGTTGATCGAACGAGTGACCAAAGAAGCGACGATGCCGGTGATCAAACACTTCGACGGCATCTGTCACGTGTTTGTGGATGAGTCCGCCAGCGAACAGATGGCTGTGGACATCGTGATCAACAGCAAGTGCTCCCGGCCCGGAGTCTGCAACGCGGCTGAAACGCTGCTGGTTCACAAAGATCTGAGGAGCACACTGCTGCCGCGATTGATTCGCGAACTACAAAGCCGCAAGGTCGAACTTCGATGCTGCCCGATGAGTCTTCCGCTGGTTCCCAACGGCAAAGTCGTGACGGACGTGGATTACGGCACGGAGCACATGGACCTGATCATGTCGCTGCGAGTTGTCGATTCGATCGATCAGGCGATTGAACATATCCGCCGCTTTGGATCAGCTCATACCGATGCAATCGTGACGGGATCGGTTGAGTCCGCGATGAAATTTGAAGCCGAAGTCGATTCGGCGGCCGTTGTGATCAACGCCAGCACACGCTTCAACGACGGCGGAGAACTCGGCATGGGTGCCGAAATCGGCATCAGCACCGACCGCTTCCACGCCCGCGGGCCGTGTGGCCTGAGAGAACTGACGAGCTATAAGTTCGTGGTTCGTGGTGAAGGGCAAGTTCGTTAGGGCGTTTGGCAGTGCTCTGAACGACTGAGACAGTCGTTCTACGTACGTAGAGCGATTGTCTCAATCGCTCACAGGTCCACCAGACGTCCGTCTGCTCACGAAGTGTTTTCAGTCGTTGGCAGGTTGGATGTCCGAGGGTGAGAGATGCGTCGTTGTTTCGAAATGGCAACCAACTGGCAAAGCCACGCTCGGAAAGTGCTTTGAAAGTGACCCACGCAAGGGGTTTTCCTCCAGCTTCCAAAACGCGACAGAACCCACGTTCCCGGAGGCTTGGAGTTCCATCGAACAGATCAATCGAACAGACAGGAAACTGTCCTCTTTCCTGCTGCAACCAGTCGACCATTGCGCATAACATTGGACATCGATCGCGAACGGATTGTCGCTCATGTTCTCTGAGATTCGCACCACAGAAAGACGCTCACCATGAAAACTCGCACTCTTCGAATCGTCGTCGCCATGATGCTGATGTTCGCCACCATCGCAGGAACAGCATCAACCGTTGACCTGGTTTCTGCGGTGAAGTCATCTTCACAAATCGCCGCTCGATATCACCTGCGATCCCGCACATCCAACTTCTTCAAGCGAGCCAGCTCCGGCCGCACGACAAGCCGAGGCTTGTTCGGACGATGATCGTAGGGATTGAATCCGATCTCGCAACATCGAAGATAGAGACATGAGCTTTCCTCGTTCCGAGGCTCCAGCCTCGGAACGAGTATCTTGAGACCAACAGACTTGCGTTGCCCGGTGATTCTGGCGACATTCAACAGGCCGTGACGATTGTCGCGGCCTTTTTGATGGATGGCTCAGGAGTGTCGCCGATGACGAGGTTTGTTGCGAAGTCTGTACTCCTGCTGACTCTTTTCGGTATCGCAACTACAGCCTTCACTGGCGGCGATGCTTTCGCGCAGGATCGGTCATTGCGAGACAATCCGGAACTCGCCGCATACTTCGAAGACGAAGTCGGTCGCATCGAACAGAAGAACGAACTGACTCAGTACAAGTCGCTCGGTGACTGGGAAGCAGCCAGGCCGCAGTTGCGAGAACAGCTCTTCGACATGCTCGGCTTAAGTCCTCGTCCAGCAAAGACGGATCTTCAGGCCACGGTCACGGGTACTGTGGAATCCGACGAGTTTACGGTGGAGAAGGTCCACTTCCAGTCGATGCCCGGGCTGTACGTCACTGGCAATTTTTACAAACCGAAATCCATCGAGGGCAAGCTGCCGACGATTCTGTACGTCTGCGGCCACGGGCAGGTGAAGAAGGACGGCATCAGCTTTGGCAACAAGACGCACTATCATTATCACGGCTCGTGGTTCGCGAGAAACGGTTACTGCTGTCTGACGATCGACACACTGCAGCTTGGTGAGGTCGAAGGAATTCATCACGGCACGTATCGCGAGAACCGCTGGTGGTGGAACTCGCGAGGCTACACGCCCGCCGGAGTCGAAGCATGGAACTGCATCCGCGCGCTGGATTTTCTGGAGACTCGGCCTGAGGTCGATGCGGCTCGCGTTGGAGTCACCGGTCGATCCGGCGGCGGAGCCTATAGCTGGTGGATCTCAGCGCTGGATGATCGCATTGCCTGCTCGGTTCCCGTTGCTGGCATCACCAATCTGCGAGACCACGTGATCAACGGATGCGTCGAAGGTCACTGCGACTGCATGTTCATGGTCAACACACAGCGATGGGACTATGCCACAGTGGCGGCTCTTGTGGCACCTCGGCCGTTGCTGATTTCAAATACTGACAAAGATACGATCTTTCCGCTCGAAGGCGTCGTTGACATTCATCGACAGGTGCGGCACATTTATCAGCTTCACAACGCCAGCGATAAGCTGGGCCTGCAGATCACTGAAGGCCCACACGAAGACACTCAGGAACTGCACATTCATGCGTTTCGCTGGTTCAATCGGTTTCTGAAGAATGACAAGTCGATGATCGACAAGACAGCGACGAAGTTCTTTCAGCCGGAGCAATTGAAGGTCTTTGTGCAGAACCCCGCGGATGAAATCAACACGCGGATTGATGAATCATTTGTCCCGCTGGCGGCCGCTGCATCGCCGGAGAGTATCCTCAAGGATCAGGACAACATTCTTCGAGACCAGAATGTTTGGTTCAACGGGCGATTGGCTCAACTCCGCGATCGATGCTTCCGAGCGTGGCCTGAAGGTGACGGCGAATTGACACTGACACCCGAAGCTCTGGTGCCAGTTGATGATCCTGCTGCAACGACCGTGACGAGTCCTCTGAAACATCTCGTCGTCCGGTTTGAGAGCCAGCCGCATGTTCGGTTGAAGCTTGATGTCGTTCAGCAGATCGACGACACATCAGACCAGATTCAATCGGTCCGACTCATCGTCGCGCAACGTGCCGATAGCTCTCTCTCCAATTGTGCGCCGAATGCGGGTGAGGCATGCCTGGTGTTTGTCCCGCGAGGTGTTGGCGAGCACGCATGGAAAGGCAACGAATCAAAGCAGATTCAGATTCGTCGACGGTTTCAGTTGATTGGAACGACGCTGGAAACCATGCAGATCTGGGACATCCGCCGCGCGATTCAGGCGGCTCGACAGTTGTTTCCCAAGGCGACGCAGTTCACCATTCAATCTGAAGATGCCCCGCTCAGTCATCTGGTTCTTCTGGCAACTATTTTCGAACCGTCAGTCGACGTGTCGGTCCGCGGGATTTCATCCGACCCGGCGGCCTGGCCGTCGATCTTGAATCTCACGCGAACGATCGCTCCGGAAGAAATCGTCGCTTTGGCCGACTGGCAGAACAATCTGCAGATGGAGACCGAGGTAACGAATCGAAAAGTCAGCAGATTCGTCGAGCAGTTGCAGAAGGATCCTCGATGGAAAGATCATTCGGAGAAGTGATTCAACAATTGACGAATGTCGTTTGATTCACCGCGGAGCGGTTCAAGAGGGTAGCCGGTGGTCGAGCGGAGCGAACACCACCGGTTCGAGTCGAACCTTGCGATTGCACGCAGGCATGGGTGCCAGAATCGTGGAGTCTGTCATCCCTTCAGGATGAATTTCATTCACGCTCCGTTACCGGTGGTGCGCCTGTCGGCGACCACCGGCCAATCTCTGGTATCCTTTCAGGATGAAACACAAGCTGCGGCAATTCAGCGACACGTGAACACGCCGGAACTCACTTCGTTCGGTCCGGCCTACGAAGAGGTGCCATTTTCGCAGAATGTGCTATCGTTCCTGCCCCACGCAGTGACAAAACGCCATGATCCGGCTGGCCATTCCGCACTCGAAATTGAATGAGAATTCAACCGCGTGTCTGTCATCAAAAAACCATTATCCAACAACGACTGGAACCGTCTCACGCAATCACTCGAAGCGTTCTCCGCAGCGTGGGATAAATCGCCGTATCCGCCAGCGATATCCGAATACATCGAAGAGTATTCCGCCCCGGAACATGTTCACATTACGGCGGAACTGGTCCCGGAACTCATCAAGCTGGACCTGGAAAACCGCTGGCAGCGTGGGCTGCGACGAATGCTCGAAGACTATGAATTCGACATCCCGCAACTGACATCACTGATCACCGTCGATTTGATCTTTGAAGAATATCACATCCGCCGCCGCTCGGGTGACAAGGTGTCTCCGACGGAACTCTTCAAACGATTCCCGTCACACGCTCGTGAACTGGATGGGCTTTTGCGGATGGACCCGGCCTTGCGGTCGACGTTCATCGCGAACGAAGCCGCCTCGCCACAGATCGAACTCAAGCCAGGCGAATCGATCGATGACTTCGACCTGATCCTTTACCTCGGTCGAGGCGCGTTCGCGACGGTGTTTCTGGCTCGACAAAAATCCATGCAGCGACTCGTCGCGCTGAAGGTATCAGCCGACAAGGGAAGCGAAGCCCAGACGCTCGCGCAGTTGGATCATGACAATATCGTTCGTGTCTACGACCAACGGCGAATCCCCGATCGGTCCGCGCGCTTGTTGTACATGCAGTATGCGGCCGGTGGCACGTTGAGCGATGTTATTCAGCGTTTGAAGGAGTCGTCTGAACCGCGGGCATCATGGACAGGCGCGACGTATCTGAAGGTGATCGATCAGATTCTGGATGACCGAGGTGAATCGCGTCCGACTGATTCGGCCGTTCGTCGTACAATTCGTGACCTGACGTGGTCACAGCTTGTCGCATGGATCGGCTCTCAACTGGCTCGAGCTCTTGACTACGCTCATGGTCGCGGTGTCCTGCATCGCGATATCAAGCCAGCGAATGTTCTGCTGACGGCGGAGGGCATTCCCAAGCTGGCGGACTTCAACATCAGCTTCGGTTCGACGCTGGAAGGAGCCTCCGCGGAGCAGGGATTTGGCGGAAGTCTGGCCTACATGTCGCCGGAACAGCTCGAAGCCTGCGACCCGCGAAACCCCAGAACGGCTGCCGATCTGACCGGAGCGGACGATCTGTATTCACTCGGGATTGTGCTGTGCGAACTGCTCAGTGGTCACCGTCCCTTTGACGATCAGCAGGATCGTCAGAGCGGACGTTATCAGCTCGAACGTATGGTCGCGCGGCGACGTGCGGGAGTGGACCTCGAGACGAAACAGGATCTCTGGCAGACCGAAAGCTGCGGGTTGACGGAGGTGCTGCTGAAGTGTCTTTCGCCGAATGCGTCGGAGCGTTTTCAAACGGGCCTGCAGTTTGCATCGACTCTGGGATTGTGTCTTCAGCCTGATGCGATGCGTCTGCTGCGTGACAACACAACTCCCTGGAAGTTACTGGTTCGCCGCTGGCCTCAGGCGAGCATCGTACTGGTCACGCTGATCCCGAATCTGATCACGGCGGTCTTCAATCTTCTTTACAACCTCGGCGAAGTGAAGCACGTAATGCCCGATGCCGAGAAGATGTTCATGGAGACTCAGACGATCATCAACATGGTCGCGTTTCCAACGGGCATCCTGAGTTCTTTCTGGCTGATTCGGTCTGTCACCGAGGCATCTCGGTTCAACGGGAAGACGACGACTCCCGAACGAATGGCAGAGCTTCGTCGACGGTGTCTTCGTCTCGGAAGTGTGGCCGCAGGTGTTGGACTCACGTTGTGGATCATTGCCGCGCCGGTTTATCCGATCTCGCTGCATATCCAGCGGGGCAAGGTACCGATGGAAATCTACAGTCACTTCCTCGCGTCGCTGACGTTGTGCGGATTGATTGCTGCCGCGTACCCGTTCTTCGCTGTATCTCTCATCGCGGTGCGATGTTTGTATCCGACTTTGGTGCAGAATCATTTGTTGACTCGCGATGATCAGGCGGACTTCCGTCGCTTGAGTCAGTCAACTTGGTTCCACCTGTTCTTCGCTGCGGCCGTGCCGATGCTGGCGGTGATGATTCTGGCAGTGACCGGCCTGGATCGCCGGCTTGCACTTGTCGTTTTGGCCGTCTCGGGAACTCTCGGTTTCGGCGTGCTGACGACCGCTTTTCGACTCGTCCAAAGCGACCTGAGCGTCCTCAACCGCCTCGCAGAGGGCACAAAGGGCTGAACGCCCCGTGACTCCAGTGTGTCGCCGGATTCGTCAGAATTCAGAAGCCTTGGGGAATACTGCCGAATTCCGCTACTACGGCTGAATTCAACGCCTGCGTGAGAGACGACATGACAAGGCGGCAGAATGCCGCCTCTACGGTCGACTTACCTCATGTTCACGATCGGACCGATCGTGGAGACAATCCAGTCGATGACGTTGCCGAACACGTTGAAGCCCAGCATGGGTGACACGGCGACAAGGACAAGCAGGATCGGGCTGATGGCGACGATCTGACTCCATGCGGGCCGAAGCCTGTTCGGGAGAAATGCTTCCACAATACGGCTGCCGTCGAGTGGTGGAATCGGAAGCAGATTGAACATCGCCAGAATGATGTTGATCACCAGCGTGTTCCAAATTAGTTCAACAATCGTTCGACCAAGAATCTGCTCCGAATGCATAGACTCGTTCGGAATCAGGTAGAGCACGACTCCACAACTGACGGCAATCAGAATGTTCGACATCGGCCCGGCCAGCGCGGTGATCCAGAGTCCGGTTGACATGCGAATCTCTTTGCGGAATCGCAGCGGATTGATCGGCACCGGCTTGGCCCATCCGAACGGAATGCCTAGGATCGGAAGAAGTGTGCCGACGAGGTCGAGGTGGTCGAGCGGATTCAGCGTCAGTCGTCCCTGAAGTTTGGCCGTGTCGTCGCCCAGTTTCGAGGCACTCCATGCATGAGCCCACTCGTGAACCGTCAGAGACAGCATCACCGGGATGAATCGAGCGAATCGTTCCAGCAGGTCCATTTCCATCGACGTTATCCTACGTCGACATTTGGACGCGTCCATCGGTCGGCAACCGTGTCTCCGGCGACTGACATCTCCGTATCGGCCAGAGCTTCAATCTGCTCGAGGTTCTCTCGTGCCAGCAGCATTTCTTCGCCGGACTCCGTCCTGAGCTTCATGAATTGCGAGTTCATCCAGAGCACATCGCCGTCGATCACAAGTCCGCGATTCGTCGTCACTCGCGCGACGGCGCGGCCGGTGGGTTCGGCGAGCTGAGTCACGGATTCCACAATCAGCGAATCCAGTGCGTTGAACTGACGATTGCTCTTCTTCATCCGCTCGATGGCGTTCACCACATCGTCTTCATTGATGCGAACATCCGCGATGGTTCCCGGATTGCCTCGAACGCGACTTCGTCGAATCGCCAGAATGGCGGCCTCATTCAGAGCCGTCTCGATATCTGCACCGGTCAGACCATTGGTATGAGGAGCCAGTCGCTCAGCGGTCACTGAAGAATCCATCGGTTTCTGCTTCATGTGAATCTGCAAAATCGCGACGCGGTCTTCATCCGTCGGCCGATTCATCCGTACGACGCGATCGAAGCGACCCGAACGCATCAGAGCTGGATCAAGCACGTCAGGACGATTCGTCGCAGCGATGACGACGAGTCGTTCGAAACGCTCGAGACCATCCATCAGAACGAGCAACTGATTCAGCGTTTGCTCGCGTTCTTCATGCATCGTTCCCAGACCGGAGCTGCGCTTGCGGCCGATGGCATCAATCTCATCAATAAAGATCACTGCGGGCTGAGCCTTGCCTGCCGTTTCAAACGTATCCCGCACTCGAGCCGCACCGACGCCGACGAACATTTCCACGAATTCCGTCGCGCTGGTGTAGAAGAAGCTGGCGTTAGTTTCACCAGCCACCGCACGAGCCATCAGAGTCTTTCCGGTTCCCGGCGGTCCCACCAGCAGAATGCCGCGAGGGACTCGCGCGCCGGCGGTTTTCCACGGCGTGGGATCTCGCATGAAGTCTACCACATCCATCAAGGCATCAACGGCTTCTTCGTTGCCTCCAACCTGATCGAACCTGACGCGATTGACTTCTTCAAGTGCTCTGGCTTTGGTCTTCCGCAGTTCAAAAACATTTCCTCCCGCACCGCCGCTGCCGATCTTCTTGAGAAAGAACCATAGGACAGCGAATACCACCGCGATGATGACGAGGTACGTCAATGCGGAACTGGATCGAGATTCCGGTTCCGCAAATTCCTGTGACAGGAACGTGGCGTCAGATCTAGTCAGGTTGACGAGCAGATCCGGAGATCGTGCGACCAGATAACTTTCACCATCATGATCAGACAGCAATAGATCGCCATTGCTGATCTGCCACGTTGCAATCTGGTTGCCATCCAGCAGTTGAATTGCAGTCTCTTTCGAAATTCGTTCGGATCGTGCATTGCGATCATTGACGCTCTTGAGAGCCAGAATGCCGATGCACAAGCCAATCAGAACAATCCAGACGATCGGTGTCTTGGGTTTCACTGCTGAACCTCACGAAGGAACTTGGTCATCTTGATGATGGGTCATGATGATCGTCCGCCGGGCGAGTCACCAGTCACCCCGGTCGGGAAATTGGAAAATCATCGCTCCCTTCCCTTTAGTTTTCGGCACTTTGCGCTGCAATCGATGATGATGTCCGGTACCCTTGAAGTCCCCCCGACGTCGGCTTCGACGCAACACGTTCCATCCTGCGAGTGTCGTCTCATGATTCATCTTCTTTGGCAACGCCTCGTTGCCGATCTCCTGTCGCTGACTGCTGCACTCATGGTTGTCTGCGTCGCAGGGACGGTCGATGCATCAGATGTGATTCCGCCAATGTCCGCGGCTGAAATGGCGAGCCCGACGTATCGAGTGCCGATTGACGTTGCGTGGCTGAATGGACATGCGTGGATCGCGAACTCGCGGACAGGGACTCTTTCCTGCATCGACACGAAGAGACACACAGTCGTTCGCGAGTGGAAAGTGGCCGAGTCATTATCCAGCGTTGCTGCGTTTCAGAGCCAGTTGCTCGTGACTGACGATGTGAGCCATTCAGTCATTTGTCTGCAGCCTGTCGTGTCGGACGGAATGATGGAACTCAAACGCGTCGTCGAAGTCCCGGTGGCTCAGTACCCGGTCGATCTCGCCGTCAGCGACGATCAAACGACCGTGGCGGTGTCATCGTTGTGGTCTCACCGACTGACGCTGCTGAAACCCGAATCGAAGACGACGCTGACCGTGACAGCCGCCGTCGATCTGCCCTTCGCGCCGCGACGGGTGCTGTTTCTTTCAGACCAGATGCTGGCCGTTGCGGATGCCTTCGGCGGACGGCTGCAGGTTGTGGATGCGAAGTCTGGCGCATCGATCCGAGACCGGCAGGTGTTTGGTCACAACATTCGCGGACTTGCAGTGAATCCCAGGACGGGGCTCTTGCTTCTGACGTGTCAGACCCTGAATGAAGGCACATTCACCAGCTACGAACGAATCTTCTGGGGAGTCGTGATGCAGAATGGTTTGCACTCGATACCGCTGTCTTCGTTCACCGCCGAGTCGAGTGACGCATTGGCATCATCTGCCAGTGAAGCCGCGTCGGAGTTTCAGCAGTCATCTTATGGCGGGGCGAATGGTTCTGCGGCTGGAGATTATGGATATTCGACGGGAGACTACGGATCATCGTCGACGGGCAATTCGAATTTGTCGGCCGGAACGTTTGTTTCGCAACAGCGATATCCGCTGGGAACGCCATCGATTGGTTCCGGTGATCCGGGAGATCTTGTTGTCACAAAGAACGATACGACGTTGCTGCTCGTGTCCGGAGTCAATCAAATCGCGTTTCGAACGGCCAGCCATCTTCCGTTCGAACGACTCAAGACAGGGCGACGGCCTGAGGCAATCTGTCTGAACGATGATGAAACTCAGGCCATTGTGGTCAATCGATTCGATGATTCGCTGACCGTGGTGTCACTGTCTCATGAATCGCCACAGGTGGAAGCGACGATTCCGCTGGGAAAGGTGCGAGAGCTTTCCATTCAGGAACAAGGTGAGCAACAGTTCTATGATGCTCGAGTGTCGCTCGATGGCTGGTACAGTTGTCATTCCTGTCATACCGACGGGCACACCAACGGCATGCGAGCGGACACGTTTGGCGATGAAGACCGAGGTGCTCCGAAGCAGGTCGTCTCGCTGCGAGGCGTCGCGGATTCCGGACCGTGGGCGTGGAATGGCAGTAAGAAAGTTCTGGAAGATCAGATTCGCACGTCGCTGATCATTTCGATGCAAACGCAGCTGCCGGAGGAGCAGCTTCCGATTGATTCGCTGGCAGCCTACATGAGAACACTGCCGCCATCACCGTCGGTGCTGGAAGCACGCGGTGAGGCGATGTCGAAGGATGAGTCCACTCGACTAAGGAAGACATTTGAATCGGCTGGATGCATTCAGTGCCACTCGGGGGAGACGCTGACCAGCGATGTGGTTGTCGATGTGGGATTGCATGACGAGATGGGGGAAACGGCGTTTAATCCTCCGTCGCTTCGCGGAGTCAGCCAGCGGTCTCGATTCTTCCACGACGGCCGTGCGAGCAGCCTCGAAGAGGTGCTTCGGTCATCGCATCACGACCGAGGAAATCCGTTGAAAGAGCCCGAAATTCGAGACCTGAAGCAACTTCTGGAAAGTCTGTGATCCCTGCGGACGAAGATTTCGTTTGCTGTGACGAATAGGTCAATTTGTCTTGAGGCGAGCGGAGGACGTCAGTCCTCGGATTGACCGACTGGCGTATCACTAGAGGATTGACTTCCCTCGCTCGCCGGATGTCTCAATTCTATTCCGCGCAAACCATAAGAACATCGTGATCGAAAAGATTGCAGCGATGAAACTGGACGTCAAAAAGAACCTGGTCCATGCACTGGCCTTCGTTGGGCTGATCTGGCTGATTTATCTGGTCAGCCTGCCGCTGAAGCTCACCGAGTACGATCTGCTGAAGCACGGACTGACTCCTCGCAGCGTGTCGGGACTGACGGGCATTCTCACCATGCCGTTTCTGCATGATGGCATGGATCATCTGGTCGGCAACACCGTTCCGATGGCCGTGTTGTTGTTTATCCTCGCGATCTCTCGACCGAAGCCGTGGCGAATTGTACTGGGACTCATCGTAGCGTCCGGAGTCTTGATCTGGATCCTCGGCCTGTCATCACCCGTTGTTGGCGCGAGCGGACTGATCTATGCGATGACCGTGTATCTGATTGCAGCAGGGCTGATGGAACGCAAGCCCGCTTCGGTGGTTGCGGCTGTGATCGTCGGCGCTCTTTATGGAACTTTGCTTTGGGGCCTTCTTCCAACGGCAGGATCAAAAGTCGCCTGGGACGCTCATCTTCTCGCGGCCATCGCAGGCGGATTCTTCGCCTGGCTGACCCTTCGAGAAAAGAAACCCGCGACGAACATTTCTGAGCCCGGCAAGCCAGCCGAGAATCTGACGACGACATGATTCACGCACTGAGGCGAGCGGCGGATGAGAATTGACCAGCTGACCAGTGTAGCGGCCGCATCTTGCCGCCGAGTCCACTGCGCGAACGGCGGCAGGATGCCGCCGCTACGGTATGTTCTCCTGCAAACGACAACCGACTAAAATCCGCGATGTCCCGCATCATTTCCTCGAAGTGTCGAATCCGCTAGATTCTTCATCGAACTGTCATGTCATTCATACAAGGTCGATTCGATGATTCCCTCGATCACACTGAATACCGGTGCAAAACTCCCCGCTGTGGGCTTTGGATTTTGGAAGGTCGACCGTCCCGTCGCGGCAGAAGTGACTCGTCAGGCCATTCAGGCTGGCTACAGGCATCTCGACTGTGCGTGCGACTACGGCAACGAGCAGGAAGTTGGCCAGGGCATTCAGCAGGCGATTTCCGAAGGCCTGTGTACTCGAGAGGATCTGTGGGTCACATCCAAGTTGTGGAACACCTATCACGCTCCGGAACATGTCCGGCCCGCATGCGAAAAGTCCCTGAGTGATCTCGGGCTGAAGCAACTGGACTTGTATCTGATCCACTTTCCGATCGCTCAGAAGTTTGTCCCGTTTGATGTGCGATATCCGCCCGGCTGGTTTTTCGATCCGAATGTCGCATCGCCTCGAATGGAAGAGACTCGCGTACCGATCTTCGAAACATGGCGAGCCATGGAGGCTCTCGTAACCGATGGGCTGGTGAAGCACATTGGCATCTGCAACTTCGGAACCAGCCTGCTGCGCGATCTGTTGTCATACGCAAAGATCCGGCCGGGGGTGCTGCAAGTGGAATCTCATCCGTTTCTGGTTCAGGAAAAGCTGCTTCGATACTGCAAGCAGGAACGCATCGCCTTCACCGCGTTTTCGCCGCTGGGAGCCGCCAGTTATTACAGCCTCGGCATGGCCGGGCAATCGGAGTCTTTGCTGGACAATGCGATTGTTCAGTGCATCGGTCTGGAGAAAGGCAAGTCGGCGGCTCAGGTTCTGCTTCGCTGGGGCATTCAGCGAGGAACGTCAGTCATCCCAAAGACATCAACGCTGGAACGCATGGCCGAGAACCTGAACATCTTCGACTTCGAACTGTCCGATGAAGATATGGCCTCGATTACCGCGCTGGATCGCAACCGACGTTTCAACGACCCCGGTGTGTTCTGCGAATCGGCGTTCAACACGTTCTGCCCGATCTATGAGTAACGATTGAGTGGAATGCGGAAACGTAGTTCTCAGCCTGAATCCATTCGTCACCAACGGCAGAAAAGCCCGGAGATCACTCCGGGCTTTTCTGTTTCGATTGCTTGGAGATTTGATTCAAAGCCGCCGACCGTCAGAGACAGCGGCATGCTTCAAACCACGATTTGGCGATTAGCACCACCACCAGCTAAACAGTGAGCCGAGCCATGAGTACGAGTAACTCGTGTGGGTGGACGTTGAACCTGTCGTCACGGGCTCTTCCGTTTCTTCTTCAACAACGACCGGATCAGTTTCGTCGTCGAGTTCAATCAGTTCGACCTGATCGTCAGCGGGATTGGCTGGTTCGTCAAGGTCGATGACTTCAATTTCTTCCAGCAGTTCGACAGAAAGGACCACGTCGTCGAAGTCTTTGTCGCCAAGGTTGAACAGGTCTTCAACGGAGATCTGCAGCAAGTCGCCCTTCTCGACGAATCGGAAGTGATCCTTTCCGTCGGGGTTCATACCCGGATGTGTGCTGATGTAAACATAGCCGTTCAGATCCTGGGTCTGACCATCTGCTTTGGTTGCGACCAGCTTCAATCCGCCGCTGGATGCAGTTTCCAGCGACAGCGAGGCTCCCGCAAGGCTGTTCAGATTGTTCTTTGAATTACCGTCAGCCAGCAGAAAGAAGCCCACTGAGTAGCCTGCCTTCGAGGCAACCGTCACGTCCGTTCCGCTGGTTAGTGAGCCGCCGGAACCGGGCTGTGAGGCATTCGCAAACAGAATGCGGACGTCAGAAATCTCGCCGGTCGTGTTGTTGATCAGATAGCTGCCAATGGTGTTCTGGTAACCGGCAGCTTCCTTTTCGAACGTCACAGTGACAGATCCATTACCGTCGGTGTCAACCAGGTTGATGCCCGTGTCCGGATCAAGCACCAGTCCGTCGATTTCTTCAACGGGAGGTTCTTCAACTGGGACTTCTTCAACCGGTGGCTCTTCGACCGGAGGCTCTTCAACTGGCGGTTCGACCGGAGCTGATGATCCAATCACAAGCGTCGCGACGCTCACACTGCCATCGGCCGCGAGAATGCGGTACTCAAAGGTCACGTTGCCAACAAAGCCGACTGGAGCATGGAAGTCGAACGTACCATCCGGATAGAAGTTGATGGAACCAACGGCCGGAGCTGTAACAAGTTCGTATCGCAGATCAGGGTTTGTCGAAACCGTTGCGTACAAGTCACCGGCCATGGGAAGGCTAAAGCTGAGCGTTCCGGCATCTGTCGGTGGAGTTTCTTCAACCGGGACTTCTTCAACCGGAACTTCTTCAACCGGTACTTCTTCAACCGGAACTTCTTCGACCGGAACTTCTTCGACCGGAACTTCTTCGACCGGAACTTCTTCAACCGGGACTTCTTCAACCGGGACTTCTTCAACCGGGACTTCTTCGACCGGCACTTCTTCGACCGGAACTTCTTCAACCGGGACTTCTTCAACCGGGACTTCTTCAACCGGCACTTCTTCAACCGGCACTTCTTCAACCGGCACTTCTTCAACCGGCACTTCTTCAACTGGGACTTCTTCAACCGGGACTTCTTCAACCGGAACTTCTTCGACCGGAACTTCTTCGACCGGAACTTCTTCAACCGGGACTTCTTCAACCGGGACTTCTTCAACCGGGACTTCTTCGACCGGCACTTCTTCGACCGGCACTTCTTCAACCGGCACTTCTTCAACTGGGACATCAACAACCGGTTCATCAACAACTGGGACGTCAACAACTGGGACGTCAACAACTGGGACGTCGACAGCTGGTGGCAGGTTCAGCGAGGCCACGTCGAGGGTAGAGTCCTGAAACGACAATGTCTCCACGTTAGTCAAGATGTCCTGACCACTGCTGCTGGAAACGGAGATTGATCCGCCCTGAGCCGATGCCAGTGTGTAGTCCGCCCGATTTCCTCCATAGACGACGGTATCGCGGCCAGCTCCACCATCAATGAAATTGCTTCCACCGGCAGGAACAATGGCGTCATTGCCTTCGCTGCCGAGGATGGTGTTGCCATTACCAAGTCCCACAACGATATCATCGCCTGCCAGCGCATCCATCGTCTCGCCTGGCAGATTGGCTACCAGCACATCATTGCCGGTCGTTGGAGTTTTCAGCGAATCAACGGTCTGCTCGGCCGAATCCTGAGTTTCAGTTCCCAGCGCTGGGGCGTTGGTGTTGCCCGTCAGCAGTTCAGCGATCGAATAGACGCCGTCCTGAAACTGAACCTGTTCAATGTTCGTGATGAAGTCCGAGTTCTTGCTGCCAGCGATCTCGTAGATGCCGAAGCCATGATCGGTCACTGTGAAATCAGCTCGATTGCCGTTCCAGTACACGGCCTTATCGATACCAGCTCCTCCGTCCAGAACGTTGTCACCACGAACGGAGATCAGTGTATCGTGTCCCGCTCCGCCTCGCAGAACGTTGTTGCCGCCGAGGGCGATCATGATGTCATGACCTGCGGCACCGTCGATCAGTTCGTCAGGCGTCAGGGAGATAATCAGATCGTTTCCAGCCGTTCCCTGCGACAGCTCTTCAGCGTTCAATTCAGCCGCCGACGCAGACATCAGAACCATCGGTTCAAGGGTTTCAGGGAGCTGGAAAGACTTGGTGGGATCAACGGACATCAGACAAACCTCTCTCGGAATCTTCATGCTTGGCAAAATGAGAATGACAGCCGCTTTCGCAGCGGTTGCTCTCTCACCATCACAACAGTGATTTCGAGACAGGTCCTCAAATTTCTGGCTTCACAGCGCGAAAACGCATCGGTACTTCGTCCATCATTCCTGATGCAAAGTGATGTTGTCGATTGGCGACATCCGACGGCCTGCAACAGCCGACCTCAGGCAACAGCTCCTCTCTTCCGAATAATCCGCGCAATCGCGCTGAGGTCATTGCATGGGAAGGTCCCTGATGCTTCAAGACGGCACGGACGCAGGATACGCGGCAACTCGGTGAAGCATGCTGAAGCGAAACGGCGCGAGCCTTCCGGTGAGTTCATACGGCAGACTCACCGAATGGCTTGTTCCCAAACGCGACACTGATGGGTACGGCGCAGCAGCAGTTCGGGACGTGGCAAAATGCACGTCTCTGGCGAAACGAAATGCTCGAAATGCCGGATAACGACTCCGGTCATCCCCGATCAAACAGCGGCGTGCTGAAGTACCGTTCTGCGCGGTCACAGAGCAAAGTGACCACGTTCGCATTCGGTCCGAGATCTCTGGCAACCTGCAGTGCGGCGATGATGTTGGCACCGGATGAAGTGCCGACCAGCAGACCATAGTCACGATGCAGCCGTCGAGTCATCTCGACCGCATCTTTGCTGGTCACTTCGACTCGACCATCCAGCGGTGCATTGCGAAGAAGATCCGGAATGAATCCATCCGCGACACCTTCAATCATGTGACAGCAGGGACATTCGCCCGCCAGCAATGCCTGTTCCGCGGGTTCCATCGCGAAGATCTTCGCATCCTTCCACTTCTTCTTGATCGCGATACCGCAGCCCGCCAGAGTTCCACCGGTCCCGAATCCGTGAATGAACGCAGCGATCGGACCATCGACCTGATTGATGATCTCAACGCCCGTTCCGAACTCATGATCTTCGACGTTCAGCGGATTCTCAAACTGCCGTGGCAGGAAGTATCGCGAATCCTTCGCCGCCATTTCCCGGGACATCTCAATGCCAGTCTGATATCGCCCGGCACTGTCAAACAGAATCAGTTCCGCTCCCAACTGACGAATCAACTTGCGCCGCTCTTCACTCGCGCTGGCCGACATGAGGATGGTGACTTTGTAGCCCATCACCGAACCAACCATCGACATCGCAATGCCTGTGTTGCCGCTGCTGCATTCCAGAATGATCGAATCCGGCTTCAGCAACCCACGCTTCTTCGCATCCGACAGCACGTGCCTCGCCAATCGATCCTTCACACTGCCGCTGGCATTTCGAAACTCACACTTACAATGCAGCGTGATGTTCTCCGGTTCAAAATGCAGCTTGATCATCGGCGTATTGCCGATCAAAGAAAACAACGCGGCGGTTCTTGCGTCAACGTCCGAGGATGACATTCAGATGACCTCTAAAGACAGATTCTGGAGCGCTTCTTCGATTGCAGCGGCGGGCACGGCAATTCGTTGATGAACAGAATAGCAAAAATCGTGCGAACTGGGCGAGAACGCCGAGCCGAGTATCTGCAAAAGCGAGCCAGCTACTGCTGATCGTTCTTCATGTTCCCAACTGAAGTTCCATGGTTGAGAAGTTATCTCGACTGCTCAGAGCTTTTCTATCGAGCTCAGCAAGCTGCGAGCAACACGTGAACGACTGAGACAACTGTTCTCCGTGGCGGTGAGCCAGTATCCACGTGGGCAACGAACGAGCATGCCGGTTGGAGCGATCGTCACGCAGAACGGTGGCATGATGAGTTTCGCTGTGGTTTCATGAAGAATCTTGCGGTCACTATTGCAAGTTTTCCCGCAGGCCGTCGATAGCGATCGATACCCGGTTTCTGCGCGGTGACGGTGGTTGATCGCGTTGCGCAAAGTCGGCACGATCGAAACATTCGTCACAAAGCGCCGGAGGGAACTGGGCTGATGCGGAGTCAATGGCATGAGTTCCGTTGTCACTGGAAATGAAGCTCTGGACGTCGCCGTTCGATCCCTTGTTCAGGAAGAAGAATGTGAACTGCCGGTCCTGCCCGAAGTGGCAACTCAGTTGCTTCGCATGACCAGTGATGTTGACTGTGAAATTGCCGATATTGTTGCCCTGATCAAACGCGACCAGTCGCTCACATCGCATCTTCTTCGCATAGCGAATTCCGTCCGGTACTCCACCGGCGTGACAGTTTCTTCAGTCCAGCAGGCGGTGGCTCGACTCGGACTCATCTGCGTCCGCGAAATCACAGTCCTGATCTCCTGTCAGTGCAAGGTGTTCGACGTCGTCGGCTTTGAGAGCGAAGTGCGACAGTCGTTTCGACGATCTTTGGCCGCGGCTGCGTTTGCTCAGGAGATTGCACGCGAACGGCGCATGAACGTTGAAGAAGCATTTCTGACCGGACTGCTTCATGATGTTGGTCGTCCGGTGCTGCTGCAGGCTTTATCCGATCGTCGTCGTCGGCGAATCTTCAGTGCGACGGATTCGGAGGTCATTCAGGCGGCAGATGAAAATCGGATTCCCCTGGCATCGCGACTCATTCGAGCCTGGGATCTTTCGCCTCGAGTGGCTGAAGCTGTTCAGAATCAACACCAGCCAGAGGCCGCGCCGAGCTGTGTCATGCAGGCGGCGACGGTGAATCTGGCATCGGAATTGGCACAATCGGTTCTGGAACAGGGACCAGTTCTGCGTGCCGATGAGCCGCATCCGATGCTGGCGGTTCTGAATCTGTATCCGGAACAGTTCCACGTCATTTTGCGCAATCAGAATTCCATCCTCGAGTGGGTCAACTCAAGCACATGATTGCAGACAATCACGAATTCGATGTCATCGTCATTGGCAGCGGTCCCGCCGGACAAAACGCCGCTCTGGAGGCAGCGAACCTCGGCGCGCGAGCGCTGATCATCGAACAGGAGCCGAAAGTCGGCGGCGCTTGTGTTCAGTACGGGACCATCCCGAGCAAGACGCTGCGCGAAACGGCGTTGACTCTGACTGCATTTCAGCGTCGAAGCGGCGATGTCTATCGAGTCAGTCATGACGCTCAGTTGAGCATCACCAGTCTGATGCGACGCCTGACCGAAGTTGTGCATGCTCATCAGGAAACGACTCGTCGATGTCTCGAACGAGCCGAAGTCCAGCGAATCGCGGGACGAGCATCATTTGTTTCTCCGAACGAAATCAGCGTCTCCCGAGTGACCGGTCAAAAGCAAACCGTGTCAGGCCGTGTGATTGTTGTGGCGACGGGCTCGCGTCCAAGGAATCCTCCTGGTGTCGCTGTTGATCATGAGAACATTCTGGACAGCGATTCGTTGCTGTCGATGACTTACCTGCCGGGCTCAATCATCATCCTTGGCGGCGGCGTCATTGCCTGCGAGTACGCGTCAACGTTCGCATCGCTGGGCGTCAAAGTCACGATGCTGGACAAGGCACCGCTGCCGCTTGGGTTTCTTGAACCAGAAGTCGTCGAGTTCTTTCTGGCTCAGCTCCGTGCGAATGGCGGCGAGTTTCGCGGCAGGTGCGAGATTCAGTCGGTCACGTGGGACGGGCTGAGCAGTGTGAATGTGAAGCTGACGTCGGGCGAAGTCCTGAAGGCAGATAAGGCGTTTGTTGCTCTGGGGCGAATCGCCAACGTCGAATCTCTTCGGCCTGAACTTGCCGGGCTGAAGGTGACGGATCGCGGACTTCTGTCTGTGAACGAGTTCTGTCAGACAACAGTGCCGCACATTTACGCCGCTGGCGATGCGATCGGTCCCCCTGCCCTTGCTTCAGCGTCGATGGAACAAGGTCGACGCGCGGTTCGGCATGCCCTGTGTGGAACGAAGGCACCTGTTTCGGGTTCGCTGCCGACGGGGATTTATACCATTCCTGAATTGGCAACGGTTGGTCTGACCGAACAGCAGGCCAAAGAAAAGTTCGGAGGGGCGATGGTGGCTCGTGTGGAATTCGATCAGATTGCTCGAGCCCACATCATGGCCTCATCGGGCGGCATGCTGAAGCTTGTCGTCGCTCCCGACGGTCACCAGGTGCTGGGCGTTCAGGTCGCGGGCGACAGCGCCACAGAACTGGTTCACATGGGACAAATGGCAATCATCGGCCAGATGCCGGTGGACGTGTTTGTTCAGTCCACGTTCAACTTCCCCACAATGGCCGAAGCCTATCGCCTCGCCGCTCTCGAGATCATCCACTCGCGCGAAGCACAAAACGGGTTGGATCGTGAGTCGTGGCGGCGAGTGAAGGGCGAACTCGCCAATGCGGAGAAGTAGCTGACATTGTCCGGATGTTTTGTTTGATTGTCCGTCACCGAGCACGTTCAACGATCATCCCAAAATCCAGGCGAACGGGATGTGTGTGCAACAGCAATAACGGTGATCTCATCTCGGTGATGCCGAAAAACGATCAGGAAGGGAAACCTTCGTAGTTGCAAATAGCGATGACGATCGTCAAAGGATGGAAACAGTTCGGGAGAGTCAACGATTCGCCGAAGTGCAGAATCAAATTCATTCTCGAATTCAATTGCCAGCTCAGCGCTTTGCTTGGCGTACCAACACAGCGATTCGGTGAAGTCGTTGGCCGCAGCGGAACAGACCTGCACCCGCCTCATTCAGAAAGTCCGGCAAGTTGTCGCGCGCGCTTGCGCACTGCTTCCCAGTCTTCTGTCTCCATCAGGCCTTCGTCGAGCAGGACACTTCGCCTGTGAGATTCAGAAATCCATTCCGATGAGGGTGCAGCCCAATTGGCAGGGGAAATCTCGTCCCAGATCAACGGGATCAGCCGCCCACGCTCTTCGGAAGGAAGCGAACGAACTGCTGCGAGTATTTCATCGATCGTAGACATGACATTAGTTTAATCAGGGCAAACCCGTTTTCAAGGTGAATGAACTGAATCGGCTGGCGCAGATCCTTCACATTGGCCACTCCATGAAAGATAACGCTGAGTGACAGTCTCGAAATCACTTTGAGGGTTCAGGAATCTCGGTCATGGAATGACCGAGCTACGAATGCGAGTCATTCCAGGACTCGCATTCGCAGATGTCGCAGTCAGATCGGGAAGTTGTTTCGGGACTATTCCTTGGGCGAGCGAACAACGTGAGCGTTTTTGAAGTTCGAACCGGTAGGTTCCTTTGGGTCAAGGGGCTGTCAGCCCCTTGTTAGTACTGATTCGCAAACCGCTGTGGGTCCTGATTGAAGGCGGCCATGGTTTCGCGAGATCGGAACATGTACAGTCGATCGCGATACCAGAGTGCATAGTCGAGCATGCCGGGTTGTTCTTCTCCGCTGTTCACAAGCAACACAATATCGCTTCCACCGGCTGCCGGAGCGTATCGGGAAGGATCTGCTTCGAATGCTGCTTTCGCCTGTGCATCTGCGAACACGTACGTCTGCAGTCCAAACGTTGCAGTAATCGATGGGTCGGCATCAACCAGCTCACGTTTATCTCGCAGCGTCACAGGGCAGAATCCCTTGAATCCCGGCTGACCAGCGCGGGCCTGAATCTGTCGCTGTTGGCGAAGCAGTCGTTCCTGCTCTGCAGTTTGCTGCAATCGTTCGGCATCGACGCTGCGTGCTGGTGCCGGTTCGGTGACATCAATTGCCGAAGGAGTCGTCGCAGGAACCTGCAAAGGTTCGGTCGTTGACGACGTGACCGGCGTTGCCAGCTCCGCGGCTGGGATTTCAACTTCCGGAACGTCGACCGGTGGCAATGTGACAGGGTTTGCATCTGTCGCAACCGGCGCTGAATCGTCCGCGGGGATACTGATGGCTGGCAGATTCTCAGTGAACTCTTCCATCGGAGGAGCCGGATCGCCGAACAATGCTTCGTTGTCGTCAGAATCCACCGGTGGCAAAGCCAGACCAGCGTTCAAACTGGTGTCGGCTTCGTCAATTCGAACTCCAGTGAATGGGTTCTCTTCAGCAGCGACAGGTTCTGCCGGTTCGGCCTTTTCTTCTTCGAACAGTTCACGATCAAGGACCGTTGCTGCCTTTGGTACAGTAGCAACAGGCTTCTCGACCACGACAGGTTCTGCGGGCTCAGCCAGTTCAGGAACCCTCACGGCCGGTGTGACATCGACTTCAGTCGTGTTGGACTGCGATGCGATGCTCTCTGCCGGAGCCGCTTCCGGAGTGACAGTCGCCATGGCTTCCGGGACGGCAGCGTTGACGGCATCAAGATCAAGCACATCGTTCGCATCGTCCACTTCGGTGAACGGCATTTCGAACTCATCCTGCGGTGCGGCTGCGACCGGAGCCTCCACAGGTGTCTTCGAAACGATTGGCTTCGAGACCGTTTGAGTCGTCACAGGCACCTGAGTCGCCGGAGGTGCAGACGTCGCGGCCTGAACCGGAGCCTTTGTCATCTCGGAGCCGGCCATAAATGACGGAGCGGATCCCGGCTGAACGTAACGAGGTGCGTCCGATGAGGTGCCGTTGGATGGATTCTTGCCCGCTGCCGGTGCGGCTGAATTCGACGCAGTCGCGTTCTGCTGACGGAACGGAACCTGCGGAACAGGTTGTCCTGGACTGCTCACTGGAGCCGCGGTCTTGCCTGCGGGACGATTCTGCATGGCCTGCATCTGACCCTGCTGTCCTGGTCGTGACATGTTTGGGTTCTGACCGGCGGCTTTTGGCTGACCGGGTCGAGCGGCCGCGTTCTGCTGTGGTCGCTGACCGGCATTGTTTTGTGCGGTGGAACGATTCTGAGGCTGATTCGGAACCTGCGACGTGTTGCCGTTCATGGCCTGCCCATTCGTCATGGGGCGACCGGTGTTTGGCTGCATGCCGTTGGACATGTTCTTCTGAGCCATGCCGTTTGGCTGCATCCCATTGTTCTGCCCCGGACGGTTCTGCGGCATACCGTTTTGAGCATTCATGCGATTGCCGTTCTGCATCTGCTGACCATTGTTGTTCGGTCGCATCTGCTGTCCGTTCTGGTTCTGCGCGACTCCTGTTGGAGCATCGACAGGCGGGGCCGGCGCAGGTTCCTGATATCCAGGAGGAACCGGCGGAACAACGGCTGCTTCAGCGGCCTTATCTTTACCGCTCACTCGCCCCATGAACTTCTGCAGAAAGTTCTTCTTGGGCTGGTTCGAGCCTGCTGGCTTGGCATTGGCCTGTGAATTGTTCGAAGCGGGTGCCTGTGTCTTCGTATTCTGAGTCATTCGATTCTGTGCCGCCATGTTCTGAGCCGACGCAGCTCCATTGGCGGGCTTCATCTGGCTGGGCGGAATCACATTGGCGTTTGGCAGGTCCTGCGGACGCATTGACGGCATCGGCTGACCGCTTTCTTCGAACATCTTTCGAAGTTCGGATTCAACCGATGTGGCTGGCTGAGCAGCATTCTGAGCCTGCTGGCCCGGCTGATACTGGACCAGTTGGATTCCGGACGACGGCGCACCGGAATCCAATGCGAAAGCGGTCGCCGTGAAGGTGGACATCATCGAAGCTGTAGACAGTGCCGCGGTGAACAGCGAGCGGCGGACAAGCTTGCGAGTTTTCATGATTCAATCCCCGTCTGTGGTTCGCGGCGTGACATTCGAGGTATCACGCAGCGTTTATTCAGATGTGCTGATGACGATTCGCGGTGGAGAGCGCGGAGCGTCCTCTGATGTATCGACGGTTCTGAAAAGTCCGGTTGTTGCAGTTGAGCCGGTTTTGAAGACGTTACGACAGACAGGACCGCGTGGACTGGAACAACCGGAATCATCCGGAGACTTGATGCAGACCGCCTGTTTTTACACAGTGTGCGTTTCTACGATGCTGAACTCCGCGGCTTCGGCAACCATTGCCGCTTCTTTGCATGGATGAAATAAGATGAGTCAGGAAAAGAGTCTTCGAGTCGGTGAATCTGCTTCAGTGGGCTCAGCCGGTGTCCCGGGATCGACGGTGGTGATTCGTGTTGAACCGCATGAGCGACCGCCGAGACGTTGGCTTCGGCGAATTGGCGCGTTGCTTCTCTTGTGTTCGCTTCTGGTCAACGCGTGGTTCATCTTCGATCCGCTTGGCTACTCTGCCCCGTCAATTCCTGAGCAGCATTTCTCAGGGGACAAAGGCGCGTCAGACCGAATAGCGATCATCAACTTCGAGGGAACCATTAGTCCTCCGTTCACTGAACGTTGGCTCCGACAAATCAAGCGAGCGACCGAAGACGACACCGTGAAAGGTGTGGTGATGGCAATCGACAGCCCCGGCGGTTTCGTCGCTGACAGCCATCAACTGCTTCGTGAGATTCAAAAGATGGCGAAGGCGAAACCTGTGTTCGTCGCGATGAAAAGAATCGCCGCTTCCGGCGGCTACTACATCGCGATGGGTATCGGCGACCAGGGAAAGATCTTTGCAGAGCCCACCACATGGACCGGTTCAATTGGTGTCATCATCCCGCGATACAATGCGACTCAACTGGTGGAGAAGATCGGACTCAAGTCCGAGCCTTTGGTCACCGGTCCCTTGAAGGACACACTCAATCCGTTTCGCGATATGCGACCGGATGAATCAGCCGTCTGGGACGCGATCCTGAAGGACTCATTCGATCGCTTCGTGTCTGTGATCGACGCGGGCCGAGCATCATTGGACGACGCAGCGATTCGAAAATTGGCGACCGGTCAGGTTTACACCGCGAATCAGGCGATGGAGAATCATCTGGTGGACGAAATCGGCTATGTCGAAGATGCGTGTCAGGCTTTGGCCAGGCAGCTAAGTCTGGAGAAGTGGGAGGCGTTTGAATATCGATCCACACCGGGACTCGTTGACGCGATCATTGGTTCCAATGCGAGGACCTCGGGGCTCGACGCTGTGACAGAACAAGTTCTTCAGTCCAGCGTGCCACAAGCCATGTACTATGCCTCATGGAACCCGTGGGTTCCGAGCACTGTGAACCAGCCGTGAAGTCTGTCGTACCGTAGTCTAGTCGTTCCGCCGACTGGAGTTTTCAATCAGCGTCGACTTCGATCAAGTCTCCAGCAACATCAAACTCTTCAGAAAGATCCTTCCCCATGAAACTGTCGTCCCACCGAATGCTTGCAATTCTGACCGTGTCCGCGTTGTTGATCTCCAGTCAATCGCAGGCGAAGGACTATCAGCTTTACTACCTCGGCGGTCAGTCCAACATGGATGGTTTCGGTTACAACAAAGAACTTCAGGGAGAAAATGCAGAGCCTGTGAAAGGCGTGATGATGTTTCATGGCAACCAGGGACTGGATGGTCATCCGGTTGATGGACGCGGCCTTTGGGCGGAACTGCGGCCGGGAAACGGGACGGGCTTCTCGTCAGATGGCAAAGAGAACAAGTATTCGGATCGATTCGGCGTCGAACTGAGCTTTGCCCGTCGGCTTAAGGAACTTCAGCCGGACGCGAACATCGCGATCATCAAGTACTCTCGCGGCGGAACCTGCATTTCTGCCGACGCAGGTGCTCGCGCGACGTTCGGGTGCTGGGAACCCGATTTTCATCCAGACATCCCGAACGGCAACATCAATCAGTACGATCATTTTCTCGCCACAGTTCGAAATGCGATGAGCGTCACGGACATCGACGGCGATGGCGAAACGGACACGCTGCATCCGGCAGGAATCCTCTGGATGCAGGGCGAAAGCGATGCCGGCGAAGAGGCTGTGGCTCAGAAGTATGAGGCCAATCTCAAGCGGCTGATGGATCTGATTCGAGCATCCCTGCGAGAAGATGACGTTCGTGTTGTCATCGGTCGTATTTCCGATTCCGGCAAGGATGACTACGAGCAGGCCAACGCGAACGGAAAGGTCTGGAACTTTGGAGACATCGTTCGAAAGGCTCAGGCTGACTTTGTGGCGAAGGACGAAAACGCAGCTCTCGTCACATCGACTGACAGCTACGGCTACTCCGACCCATGGCACTACGACTCCGCCGGCTACATCGACCTCGGCAAACAGTTCGCCGACGCGCTGCTGAAGAAGAACTGAACAGCGAGAAATCCCCGGGGGCCGGTTTCTGTGGAAATCGGATGATTCTACAAAACATGTGGGAACGGCTGTTGTCTGTTACATTCTGTAATGTTACATTTTGTAGCTGTTCTTGGCAGAGGGGCGAAGTTTCTTGAGGTTTGGCTCCATATTGTCCAGCAGCGGAGGTTCGATGAAAAAGAAGCCATCTCGGATAAAGTCATTCAGTCCTCTTGAGGACGCTGTGATGAAGGTCGTCTGGGCCGATCAGCCTGTGTCGGCGGATGATGTGCGATTGAAGCTGCAGAGCTTTCGTGAACTTAAGGATTCCACCGTGCGCACATTGTTGCGGCGACTTGAAGAGAAGGGGTTTGTTGAGCACGAAGTGAGCGGGCGAACCTACCTCTATCGAGCAAAGCAGCAGCAAACGAACGTGGCCACCAGTGCTGTGCGAAGCATTATCGATCGGTTCTGCTCAGGATCGGTGGAGAATCTGCTTGTCGGCTTGGTCGACGAAAAAGTGATCTCCCCGGAGAAGCTGAAGGAGCTGGCAGCTCGCATCGCTGCTGCAGAGAAAAAGAAATAGGTACCTGGAGATTCAGTCGAACCAAATTTCATCGTGGCCGTAGCTGAACGATGTATCAATGGGAGAAGACGATGCTCAGCGCGCTGTTTGCCTGTCTGCTTGCTCTGGCGGGAGCCTCTGTTCGCGGGTTGATTGTACTGGCCTTTGCTTTTGCGGTGTTGCGAATCCTGCGACTGCGTGATGCAAATCTGAAGCATCGAGTGTGGGCTGGCGTCGTCGTCGGGATGCTCGTTCTGCCTTTTCTGTCGGGGCTGCTTCCACCGATTCCGTTGCCAATTCACATCATTCCAGCATTTGAGCCGTTCATTGCGTCCGAAGAAACGCAGTCGCAATCGATCGAGAGTTTGGCGAATGCAACGGGAACGAGATTGCTTCCTGAACGCGGCCTGCAGACCAGCATCAACGTCGAACAAGATGCTGATGCGATTGCTCTATCGGACCCAATGCAGCAACGTCGGTACGCCATGAAGGAGGTTGAAGAAAGTCCGTTTGTGGTGGCCTCTTCCCCGACTTCTGCCTCCTCAACGACGGCGCGAATCGACGGAGGTGCAAGGCTGGTTCGCGTGACGATCGTAGGCGTCTTTGTCGTTTGGATTGTCGGCGTGTTGGTTCTCGCCGCTCGGCTCATCATTGGACTCATTGGAACATTGCTCCTGCGAAAGCGATCAGATCGAGTAGATATTAGTGTCTCCTCAATCGCATCGGCGGGAGTTCGCTCGCTGTTGTGTTCCCGACTGTCATCGAATCAGACAACTTCAGGAAGGCGAAAGCAGATCAGTGACGATACTATCAGCGAAGGACTTGCCGTTTCCATTCTGTCCAATGCGGCGATTGCCGTTCCGGTGACGGTTGGGTGGTGGCGTCCTGCTGTTCTCCTGCCGACAGTCTGGCGTGAATGGTCCGCGGAGAAACTCGAGGCGGTTCTGGCCCATGAGCTGACTCATGTTGATCGACGAGACTTCGCGGTGGCTGTTCTGGCGGAGATCAATCGCTGCATTTATTGGTTTCATCCTGCGGCGTGGTGGCTAAGAAGAGAATTGTCGGACCTCGCGGAAGCAGCCTGCGATGATGCGGCTATCAGGCTCACTGACAATCCAACCGGTTACGCGCGACATTTGCTTGAAGTCGCATCATCACTAGTCAGTACTCAGGGCTGCCGAGTTCAGCCGGGATTGTCCATGGCTCGCGAATCGAATGTGGAGTCTCGCATTGTTGCCATTCTGGATTTCAGCCGTCCGCTATCAAGGCGACTCACATGGAAGGCCGCAGCCCTGCTCTTTCTGATTGCGATGCCAGTCATAGGACTTGCCGCTGCTTTGAAGCCTGGACAGGAAGCGACGAACGGCGTTCCGAAGGCGAGTCCCTCAGCGAAACCAGTTGATCCATCGACGAAGTCCGAAATGAAGACTGGTGGATCAGAATCAAGATCCACGAAGACGTTGAGTTTCGATGTCGAACTAGACAAGCAACAGTTGCGTCTACGCGGGCAAGTCGTTGATGAATCGGGAAGTCCGATTGTGACAGCAAAGGTGCGACTATTGCACGTATACCGTGCCGAGCACATCGTCACTGTTCCCACGGCTGTGCTGATTACGGAGATTCCAGTGGATTCGGAAGGCCGTTTCGATACCACTGACAAGATCCCCGCTGGGATCGGACCGTTCGCTCAAAAGTTCGAGTGGCTGAGTGTTGTGGTCGGAGCGCCGGGCTTTGCGTGTGGTGGGCCGCTGCCGTCGCCGGAGATCGAGAGAGCATTTGTCAACGGAACACCGATTCAGATTGTGCTTCCACAGGAAGTGGCAATCAAGGGGCGCATCATCAATCTGGAAGGACAGCCGGTGGCTAACGCTTCGGTTCGGGTACACGGGCATCGTCGAGGCGATCCGGAGAAGTTGACCGAGTGGTTGAGTCGCGCCTCGAAAACCCCGCCGTCAGAAAATGATCGCAGCGGATTGATGATGAATACGCACAATCGAGAGAACAGTTTTCCCGGCATCATGAATCTGGAGCAGCCGTTTCCAGAATCGCTTACCAAAACAGATTCTGATGGACGATTCGAACTGCGAGGTCTGTCTGAACACGATTTGCTGCATCTGTATGTGGAAGGTGCCGGGATCGCTCGCCAGACACTGCAGGTGCTCGGTCGTGATACCGCTGTGATCTTTGCCAAGGACTCGATGATCAGTCGTCACTCAAGGCCTTACTACGGTCGCAACTTCACGTTCGTTGCTGAGCCTGGCGTTCGGGTCTTTGGCATTGTCCGTGATGCCGCGACAAGAAAGCCGATTCCTGACTTACATATTGCAGTTCGCCACGTGCGAGGTGAACTTTTGTCGCAGGAGAACCTGATCAACACCCAAACGGACAAGAGTGGTTTTTACGAGTTTACGGGACTCCCGGCGATACCGAAGGGAACGCATCGAACGGAAAGCCATCACCTTGTGACCAGACCCGGACAACTGCCGTACATCGAAGAAGATTTCCTGACCGTTCCTGTGGGCGATGGAACGGAGAAAGCGATTGAGTTTGATATTGAACTGCGGCAAGCAGTCATTGCAAAAGGACGACTCACGGATCGAACAACTGGTCAACCGGTTCAAGCGAAACTGTACTACTCACCATTCCGGTCGAATCCGAACGTCGTCGGGTACCAGCGGTTCAGCGATGACGTGACGATGATGCTGGGGAACGATAGTCGTTACCGAACGGACATCAACGGCAACTTCGAGATCCCCGTCATTCCCGGACGAGGTGTGATTGCCGCCAAGTGTGATTCCCGTGAGTTTGTCACAGCCTTTGGTGCGTCGGAAATTCCTGAGTTCAAGGGCATTGAACCAAGCACGAGTCCGGGCGCCATACCTACCTCTGACTATGTCGTTCCCTCAATTTATCATGCGATCAAAGCCGTTGATGTTCCTCTCGGTGTGACGGACATCAGTGTCGACATGCAGGTCGATCCGGGAATATCACTCAAGGTTCGCTTTGTCGATTCTGCTGGCAAGCCAGTCAGTGGAGTCTTCGCCCGAGGTTTGAATACTCCATTCGGTGGCGGCATCATCAAAGAAGACCATGTGCTGGCTTCGGCGTTCCTTCCGGGGAAAACGCAGCCCGTCTTCGTATCTCAGCGAGACCTCAAGCTCTACCGCCTGCTTCGACTGGTTCCCGAGCCGGGACAGACGGAAGTTACGATCCAGTTGTTGAAACCTGCGATCGTGACTGGTCGACTCGTTGATGCAGAGGGTTTACCGTTGGCCCGAGTTCATCTTGAGGCCATGCACGAGAATGATCCGGACTTTGTGAACCAGGTTGAAGCGAACCCTTCCGATTCGGATGGACGATTCTCAATCGAATTGCCCGTCGGGGCTGAGTATCAAATTCGCGGCATGGATAAGAAAGCCTTCCTGATCACGAAGGACCTTGATGTGTCGGAACCACAACGCATCGATATGGGTGATATGGTTGTCGATCCGGAAAAGGACGACTTCGCGTTGGTGAAGGCGATGCGAGAACCTATTGTGACACCGATTACCGACTCACACTGAGCGATCCACATTCCATTCAGGTTATAGACATCTACAGTCTGCAGCGGTTCGAGTCGTGATGGATGGTGGACTTGCTCCCGCAGAAGATCCAGCGGGAGACATCATGTCGCCTTGGCAACCCTACATTCCGAATGAACAGGAGCCCTGGGACAAGCGGCGAGTCATTCATCTCCATCGGCGAGCGGTTTTCGGGCCATCGCAGTCGGAGGTTGAACGTGATCTACAGGACGATCCGCAGACGGCCGTAACAAGAATTCTTGAGGGCACATGCCGAACGGCTCAAGTGTCGCCGGATTTCGCAACGACTGCGGAACTCATTGCGAGTGCTGCCGAGCAATCAGAGAACCCTGATCGACTGAAGGCTTCCTGGGTCTATCGTTGTCTGCTCGGGCCAGATCCTCTCAGAGAACGCCTGACGTTCATGTGGCACAATCACTTCGCCACAAGCAATCGGAAGGTCGGCAGTCTGGTGCTGATGAAGCGACAAAACGACTCGCTCCGGCAATTTGCACGATCCGAATTCTCGAAACTCCTGACCGCGATGTTGCAGGATCCGGCGTTGCTCGTCTGGCTCGACGCAGATGCCAATCGCAGTGGACACCCGAATGAAAACCTTGCGCGTGAGTTGCTGGAGCTGTTTACGCTCGGCATTGGGCACTATACCGAAGCGGATGTAAAAGTAGCGGCCCGCGCACTGACAGGCATTTCCATTCGGGACGGTGAATTTGCCTTCATCGAAGCAAGGCATGATTCCACATCCAAATCGATCCTCGGCAAGTCGGGCGAGTTTCAGTCGACGGATATGGCATCACTGCTGCTGGAACATCCAGCGACATCCAGACGACTCGCGTGGAGACTGACCTCCGAATTCTTTGGCGAAGATGTTGTGCCGGAAACCGCGATCGATGAACTCGCATCGCGCATAAGCGAATCAGATCTCAATATCGGTGCGGCAGTGGAGACGATCCTCAGATCACGACTATTCTTTTCTGAGGCCAACATCGGAACTCGCGTCTGTGATCCGATGACGTTCCTCATCGCACCGCTGCGAGCACTGGAAATCATGGAGCCACCTCCGGATACGATGATGCTCGCGAGTTGGCTTGGTCGCATGGGATTGGATCTGTTTTATCCTCCAAATGTCGGCGGCTGGGCTGGTGGCCGCGCCTGGCTCAACACACGCACGATGATTGCTCGAGCCAATTACGCCGCGGCCATCGTGAACGGTGATCTCGGTGGCCATCAGCCAAACCCAACAATTGCCGGCGCCGCCGCTGCACTTCTTGGATTGTCGAATGAAAGCCCTGAAATCGAGTTCAAGTGGCTTGTGAACTCGATGGCGACTCCGGCGGCTCATGTGATGTAACCGTGAAATCCCGAACCAGCAGAAAGACACACTCATGGTCACACGACGTTCCTTTCTCAATCATTCGCTGTTGGCTTCACTCTCTCCTCTCGTTCCGGCGTTTCTATCAAAGACTTCTCAGGCAATGTATTCGTCGCGGGACGATCGTATCCTTGTGGTGATTCAGTTGTCCGGAGGAAATGATGGACTGAACACGATCATCCCCTTTACGAATGATCTCTATGCAAAAGCACGACCAACTCTGAAGATCGACTCGAAAGATGTGATCCGGCTGAATGATTCGCTGGGGCTGCATCCAGCCATGAAGGCGGCTGCAGAGTTATTCCACGACGGACATCTGGCCGTGGTTCCGGGTGTCGGTTATCCAAACGCGGATCGGTCACACTTTCGCAGTATGTCCATTTGGCATTCCGGGAATCTCGACGAAGCCAGCCATACCGGTCAAGGCTGGCTAGGTCGTGCTGCGGATATCTCGCGAGTTGCAGCGAGTGATCCCACATCGCCCGATGTCGTCTTTGTCGGCGAAGGTTCAGTGCCTGAAGCAGTCATCGGACGCCGGTCAAACACGATCTCATTGAACAATGAAAAGGAACTGCAGTTGGCTGCGAGTCTGCCAACATCGAATTTGCAGCAGCCAGCGTCGGACCTCAACGGCTTCATTCAGAAATCGCTTGATACGTCATTCGTCTCTGCCAGACAATTTGCGGAATCATCAATTCATTCTTCCATCGGCTCTCTGCAATACCCCGATTCGGCATTTGGTCAACGCATGAAGCTCCTCGCTCGAATGATCCGTGCTGGTGGCTCGACCCGCATCTTCTACACCGAACAGGCTGGCTACGACACGCATTCGGGACAGCGATTTGTCCACGAAGGGCTCCTGCGAACTTTTTCAACATCGCTCAAGGCGTTCCTCGACGACATGAAAGCCTGCGGTCTGGCTGAGCGAATTGTCGTGATGGCGTTCAGTGAGTTTGGTCGACGAGTTGAAGAGAACAGTTCGTCGGGCACTGATCACGGAACTTCAGGCCCGGTTTTCATCGCAGGCACATCAATCAGGCCTGGCCTCCATGGCACGTATCCCTCACTGAGCGACCTCACGGATGGCGATCTCAAGGTGACGACCGACTTCCGATCCATCTACTGCTCGTTGCTTGAGAACTGGTTGGGCGTTGAGAGCGATGACATTCTTCAGGGCACTTTTGAAACTGTGCCGTTGATTTCATAGGCATTGAGGACAGTCTGTGCGCCTGCTTCGAAAGACCTGGAGCGTTGTTCAGCAGATAGAGCCAGCTTACTCGGCGTGTGGTTGACGGGTGCGAGTACTCTGGATGGTCATTTATTGGCAACGGGCTTCAGGCCGCTGAAGTCGAGGGTGGCGAAGTAGTCATCGTGAGTTTCGGCGCGGCGGATCATTTTGACGGAGCCGTCGGGCTTCACGAGCAGTTCTGCACAGCGGAGTTTGCCGTTGTACTGGAATCCCATCGCGTGACCATGAGCACCGGCGTCGTGGATGACAAGGAGGTCACCGCGTTCGACGGCTGGCATCGGTCGATTGATGGCGAACTTGTCATTGTTCTCGCAGAGTGATCCAACCACATCGACGATGCGGTCGTGGGGAGCATTCTCTTTGCCCAACACGGTGATGTGATGGTACGCGCCGTACATGCCGGGACGCATCAGGTTCGACATGCAGGCGTCGACGCCCACATAGTCGCGATAGATGTGCTTCTGGTGGATGGCTCGCGTGACCAGGAACCCGTGAGGCCCGGTGATCATGCGGCCGTTTTCCATCATGACCTTGAGCGGATCAAGCGGCGTGCCGACGATCATCTTCTTGTAGAGATCTTCAACGCCCTTCCCCACCGCGGCCAGATCGACCGGCTTGTGTTCGGGACGGTATGGGATCCCGATGCCGCCGCCAAGGTTCACGAACTCCATCTTCACTCCGACCTGCTTTTCAATGCGAACGGCCAGATCGAAAACCATGAGAGCGGTTTCGACAAAGAAGTCGCCGTTGAGTTCGTTCGAGGCGACCATCGTGTGAAGACCGAATCGCTTTACGCCGGCCTTCTTGAGGATCTCATACCCTTCGAACAATTGAGCTTCGGTGAAACCGTACTTCGCTTCTTCCGGCTTACCAATGATGACGTTGCCTTCCCGAGCGGATCCTGGGTTGTATCGAAAGCACAACAGTTCCGGCAGTCCAACGTTTTCCTTCAGGTAGTCGATATGCGTCAGGTCATCCAGGTTGATGATCGCGCCCAGTTCCACGGCTTTGCGGTATTCATGCGCCTGAGTATTGTTCGACGTGAACATGATGTCTTCGCCGATGCTGCCGGTTCGTTCGGCCAAGACCAGTTCCGGAAGACTCGAGCAATCCGCGCCGAGACCTTCTTCGCGCAGGATTTCCAGAACGTACGGATTCGGCAGTGCCTTGACTGCGTAGTATTCGCGAAAGCCCTTGCACCAGGCGAATGCCGCGTTCAGCTTGCGCGATGTGTCTCGCATGCCCTGTTCGTCATACAGATAGAACGGTGTCGGGTACTGTTCAGCAATGCTGCGAATAGCGTCTGCGGTGAACGGAAGGGGCTTTTGCATGTCAGCGAAGGCTTTGAAGGGCTGAAGAATCTTTGATTGTGGTTGATTGTAGGCCGAACCGAGCGGAGCGAGTTCGGGAAGTGGTGAATCGCCGGAACTCGCTCCGCTCGTTCCGGCCTACCTGTTGGGCTTGCGAAGTCTCGTTGCGGGACGGCGGCAATTCAACCGACACAAACGAAATCCGCCGCTCTGAGAAGCGGCGGATGTCCTTTATTGTAGAACGATTGTCCCAATCGTTCACGAGCACCGGCGATTTAGCGTTACTTCCAGAACACCAGCGTGCAAATTGAATATGGCACGCCTTCGTACTCGTACTGCGCTTCGCCATAGACGGCAACTCGTTCGTCACCAGACTTCTTTGATGCTCCGGTGAACGATTCGCCTGTCTTCTTCAGGTCTTTCGAAGTCCATTTCGATTCGCGGAAGTCGTTGGATGCTGATCGAGCCGTCCAGAGTCGCACGGCCTGCGGAGTTCCCGCGGGAGTCATCGTCAAGCCGACTGATGAATCTGAGACGTCCGGCTTCCAGGACAACTCGGGCAGAGTTTTGCCGGCGGCCGCATGTCGAAAGAACACGGCGATGGTTCGAAGGGCATGTTCCTTGCCGTCGTCCAGTCCATGTCCGGCATTCGGTGCGCGATGGATATGTTTGGTCCCGACCAGATCGTCGAAATAGAGGCTCATCGCATCCACGGACCAGTAACGATCATTCGCACCGACAACCAGCAGCTTCGGCATCGTGATCCGGCTGCGGTATGTGAACGGGTCCATCATCTTCCAGAGTTCTGCTTCGCGGCCGTCCTTGGGAATGCCATCTTCACGAACCAGACCTTTGCTGGTGTAGTCTTCGATCTGTTCGCTGTAAAAGCCCCAGGTCTTCTTCTGATGCTGCATCTGAACGGGGAAGTTCAGGACGTCAATCACGATCGGAGCTGTTGCGATGATTCGCTTGTCGACCGCGGATGTCAGCCAACTTGTCCAGCCTCGCTTGGAGGCTCCTGTGATCACAAAGCCTTTGATCGGCTGTTGAAACTTGTCCGTGGAGAATTGTTCCAGCGCATCCATTGCCTTAACCGCGCTCTTGGTCATCGGGAACAGCAGCGGCCAACTGGCGTCACCCGTTTCGAGGTACTTCAGCCAGGTCTCGGTGATCAAGTCGTCTTCGACTCGATTGCCCATGAGAGGCTGATTCGGCACCTGATGCAGCGTTGCGACGCGAGCCCCGGCGAAGTTCGCCAGTGCGATGCCCATCCCCAGATCCTTTTCTTTAGGGATGCTTCCAATACCGCCGCCAGTGACGAACAGAATCATGTGGTCCTTGTGAACCAGCTTCTTCGGTTCGTAAACAATCAACGCATGTTGCCAGATAATGTCCTGCCACTTCTGCGAGGTCAGTTCGAGGCGATGAACGTTGTTCTTGCCTACGGTCATCGTCTGAGCCAGCTTCCAGGCAAAATCAGGTTCCGGCCGCTCAACATATTCGAAGATTTCAGTGGGGACCGGAGTGGTTGTCGGTTTGTCTTCTGCGAAAAGACTCTGTGCAGCACAGGCTACAAGCAGGAGGAATGACGAGAAGGTTCGGATGGATGTGTTCAACATATACGTGTGTTTGCTCAAAACAGATTTTGGAGAAAGAAGGCAACAATTACTTCAGAGAAAGCTCGATTGTACCCATGTCCTTAACTTCATCACTTTCACTCACCGTGATCTTGATCTCGGACTTCGCCGGGTCGGCATACTTGCCTTTGAAGTGGTCACCGGAGTACTGACCGTTCATGAGGTTCATTTCGCCCCATTCAAAAGTCAATGCGTACTCGCCGGGTGGTACTCCGTCGCCACTTTCGTAGCTGGACAGTTCGAACTTTCCTTCCGCATTGGTGAGTGCGGCAGGGGCAACGGGCAGAGCCCCTGGCCCGTTTGTCGGGTTGGCAATGACTCGCAGAAATGACGCGGCGGTGCCATCGACTTTGATCAGGCCCTTCAGAGGAATGGTCTTCACTCGAGGACCGCCCTGAGGACCATCAGAGCCGCAACCTGCGAACAAAACTGAGGCGACCGCAATACTCAAGGAGGGAAACCATCGATTCATTTTGAAATGCGGGGACATAGTTCATCCTTCGTTCAGGCAAAAGGTCAGACGACAAACGAAGCCATCGTCTGAGACGAACAGGATAGAATGAAAAATCCCTTGCCAGGCCTCAAGAATCAAGTGACCTGGAAGGGATATTCTCAGACGCGTAATTTGAGACGTCAGAATTCTCCGACGACTTCTCCGCCCTGAACGGTGATCAGAGATGCGAGCGTGTAGGCAGAGATATTCTCGCTGATAAATCGAACTGAACCATCAGCCAGCGTAATCTGTGCGCCGCCGGTGTGCCACGAATACAATCCCGCGGTTCGTGCATTGGAGCAGTTGACCGCACAAGCGCCACCAGAGCCTGCGTCCGTGCCGTCAAACAATCGACCGCTGATCCAGGTATCTCCCTTGAAAATGTCTGGCCATGTTCCGCTGCCGGATACTGACTGAGCAAAGGCTTCAGGATCGGTCAAAGGAATCTTCCTTCCCTTGCGATACAGGTCCGTACGAGCACATGTTTCAGCCACAAGGATCGTGTTGGACGTGCCGTCGGTAAAGTCTCGAAGGTTTCCACCCTTTCCACCCACGCTGAACTGTGGAACGTCAATCACGCGAATGGACCAAGTGCCCCAACCTTCGCGAGCCGATGCTGGAGTCTGGCCGGCATAAGCAAACGAGTTGAAGCCAGATCGAACGCCGTCAAGTGTGTCATAGTCCAGCACTCCAGCCGTCATGTTGAGTGGTGCACCGAGCGGTGGGAAAGCCCCTGGGCCGTCCAGATCAAGCCCGGCCGGAACGGCCATGTTGTACGTACTGCTTGTTCTGGGGACTGACGGACAAATAAAACCCGGAATGATCGCTCTTACCGCGTTGGCATTGGCTGCATCGTAAGGCGAGGCATTGGTATTGAAGATGTTGTAGACATTGGCTTGTTCGATGTACGGCAGAAGCATCGTGCACCAGCTCACGCCACTTCGAACGACAAGACCGCTGGAGACAGTCAGTCCGATCATGGATGGCTGAGGAAAGCGAGAGAAGGTCTCATGGTAGTTGTGGAACGCGAGACCAATCTGCTTCATGTTGTTCTTGCACTGAGTCCGGCGAGCCGCTTCACGGGCCTGTTGCACGGCGGGCAACAGAAGTGCGATCAGAATTGCGATGATGGCGATGACGACCAGCAGTTCAATCAGTGTGAATCCGCGATGGACTCGGGCTGAAGTTCTCATGGTTATTCCTCCAGTGGACAAGGTGAGATGGAAGGTCGAGCATCATTCTGCGCCGGTCTCTCAAAAAAGAAAAGATTTCGGCGGAAGGATTTAGACGATTTCATGGCTTCTTCATCATCAGCTTTTCTCTCAAGAGACTTCCCCGATCCCGCGTGGCAGCTCGCCGGGCGAATATCCGATTTACCTCCAGGATCCCTGGGTGCATTTTCAAAACGAACAGGAAGCGTGCCTCATCGCCATCGGTGATCAGGCAACTCAGTTCGATCGTGTTGATTCCTACTTGGACTTTCGACCTTTAGTGGAAAGCTCAATTGTCCCCACGTTCGTTTCCTGTCCCTTCACCACCGTGATTTTTTGAGTCGATTTTTTGGGGTCCGCGTACGCACCTTTCAATCGATCGGCCTGCAGAAGGCCGGGACCCATCCAGGTAAATGTCAGCGTATAGGTACCTTCCGGAAGTCCATCTTCGGCTTCATACGTTCCGAGCGTGAATTGTCCTTTTTCGTCGGTCAGTTTCGAAACCGGATACTTCAATTCGGCACCTTCCTCCGGATGACATTCGATCTGAAGAAAATCAGCCACGACGCCATCAACCATCACAATTCCCTTAACGGGTGAAGTCGCCGTTCGCGGACCACCTCGTTCAGGCTCGGAGCAACCAACGCAAAGTGCCAAACTGAACAACATGGCGATTCGGCCACTGCAACACATTTCAACAGTCCTCAAAATCTGATCGCGAATACGGGGTTGGCTCTGGCCGTCAACGTTTTGCCCGAGCCTCAAAATGCATAAAGCGGACGCAGGGCCAAGCCCGGCATCCGCCTATGCGTAACATCGAATCAGGACTCAGAACTCTCCGACGACCTCGCCATCACCACGCGAGATGATCGAGGACAATGTGACGCTCGACATATTCTCGCTGAGAAATCGGACGGAACCATCACAAAGCAAAACCTGAGCACCGCCTGTGTGGAACGAGTACATTCCACCAGCATTGTTGAACGCTGAACCAGGTCTTACTTTTGCATTTGAGCAATTAATTCCGCATGGACCGCGGTCGTTGCCGGAACCATCAAAGTTTCGGCCGGCAAGTTCCCAGGCGCCGCCGAATGGATCAGCCCACGCGCCACCACCGACGAGGGAATTCATGTAAGCCTCGTCAGCAGGACTGGCTGCCGCGGGAGCAATGACTCTTCGTCCGCGATAAAGCAGATTTCGACCAGCGACTTCTGCAATCATCGTCGTGTTCGACGTGCCGTCGGTGATGTCGCGAATCTTCGAACCCTGCGGAATTGTTGCTCCAACAAGGCCCGGCGTCACAATGCCGCCTTTTCCCCAACCATCGCGATCGGCCATGCCGGTCGTGTTGTATGCGATGTTCAGGAACACATCTTTGACTCGCGTCGTTGGCGCGTAGTCACATGCTCCAGCATCGGTCATGACCAGGTTTGCAGAAACCAGTGGAGCAAACAGAGCTCCTGGAACGGTGTAAGAAATTCCCGCGGTCGCGCGAGGTGTTGAGGGGCAGACGAACATCGGCAGTTTTGCCTGAGTTGCTGCTCGGTTTGATGGGTCCCACGCGGACAAGTTGATATTGAATTGATTGTAAACGTTTGCCTGTTCCATCTGGGGCAAGATTGAGACCGACCACACGGATGTTGTCAAACCCGTGCCGCTGGGACCTGTGGAAGAGAGATTCAACAGACCTGGCAATGGAAACTGGTTGAAGACGTCGTGGTAGTTGTGCATCGCCAGACCGAATTGTTTCAGATTGTTCTTGCACTGAGTCCTGCGAGCAGCCTCGCGGGCTTGCTGCACGGCTGGCAGAAGAAGGGCAATCAGAATGGCGATGATGGCGATGACGACGAGCAATTCAATCAGAGTGAATCCTCGCTGGATTCTGGCGGAAGCCTTCATAGGTGTTCCTCAATTGGAAAAAGAAAAAATGGATAGACAGACTCTATTCTGAGCCGTTCTCGCAGAAATGGAAAGATTTCTGCCGAGTGATTTCGGTGATTTCATGCCTTCTTCACGAGATCTCGGAAGTCACGATCAATCAAAGTCCGCCCTGGGGACGTCTGCTTCATTGAATTTGTGCTTCTGTGCACAGTCCGTCAGAATCAACGGTCGAAATTCTCCCGCACGTGAAGTTGATTGAGACGAACAATGAGATTTTTCCTTTCGGTTGTTTTCGGAATCGTTGGCCTGAATCTGATCGCTGTGCCAGGCGTGTCTGGTGAACCGATTTTCGAGTCGGAGTTTGTGTTTCCTTTCGACAGTCAGCACAACCACGCTCCCGGGATTGCCGAGTTGGCGAATGGTGATCTGATTGTTTCGTGGTACCGTGGCAGTGGTGAACGAAAAGCGGACGACGTCATCGTTCTGGGCAGTCGCCGGAAGGCTGAAAGCTCGGCATGGAGCGAACCGTTCGTCATGGCCGACACTCCGGGATTTCCGGATTGCAACACGGCGATGATGACGGATGCAAAGGGCCGCTTAATGCTGGTCTGGCCCGTGATCATCGCCAACACCTGGGAAAGCGCGTTGACTCGAGTTCGAGTCAGCGATTCTCCAATTGGTGACGGTTGTCCGAAGTGGAATCAGGATGACACCATTCTGCTCAAGCCGGACGACTTTTCTCAGGATGCCATTCCGGTTCTTGAACAACTCATGAAAACCTTTGAAGGTCAGCTCACCGACAAACAGAAGCTGGTTGTCAACGAAGCGAAGGCAAAACTGTCGGACAAGCTCTATCAGCGACTTGGCTGGCAGCCTCGTTGTAAGCCGGTGATTCTTCCATCGGGGCGAATCCTTCTGCCTCTGTACACCGATACGTTTTCAATTTCGATCATGGCCATCAGTGACGACAATGGAAAATCATGGTTTGCCAGCAAGCCAATTCTTGGATTCGGAGCGATTCAGCCCACGGTCCTGCGCCGACGTGATGGATCGATTGTTGTCTACATGAGAGAGAACGGATACACAGGGCGAGTGCGAATGTCTGAGTCGTCGGACGATGGAATGACGTGGAGTCCCGTCGTCTCGAGCGAACTTCCAAGCCCGGGATCAGGACTCGACGGCGTGCGACTGGAAAATGGCAACTGGGTTCTCGTGTACAACGATACGAAGGAAGGTCGCAATCGACTGGCGATTTCGTTGTCGGCGGATGACGGCGCGACATGGACGGCGACTCGGCATCTGGAGGATCAGCCGAGCGGTTCGTATCACTATCCCTGCGTGATGCAGGCCAAAGACGGCTCCATCCATGCGGTCTACAGCTACTTCTGCGATCAGGGCAAAACGATGAAGCACGTCAAGCTGAATGAAGAGTGGATTCGCGCGGCCAAGTGACTCTGCCCGGTCTATGTGGACTTAAATGCTCGGACCAGTGCCAACAAGCCTTTCGTAACAAGGACGAGCGAAAAGATTGAGGTGGCCCCTGCGATGACGGTGACGACCACAATACCAGCTTCGTTGTTCAGAGCCTGAATGGAACTCATCCCGATGCAGGTGAAAAAGAACGTGACCATAAAGACGGGAATTGATACGAGGATTGCGATGATCACAGACACAACGATCGCCAGAGTTCCTGGTGCGTTGCCCGGTGACTCTGCCGGAGGCTGATCGATGGCTGTGGGAGCCGCGAACAGATTGTCCTGAGGGGGCTCGCTTTGGTAGGGGTTTGTCATCGAAGGAGGATCCGAAGGCAGGGACTGTCTCATCCATCATTTCACAACCCTCCGAAGTGTACCAGACGCGAAGGGAATCTCATCCTGCGGGTGGCTGGCTTCTTTCGCGGTTCAACGCGAAATCCTGTGCGCGAGCGAACAATTTGGCCTCACTGCGATTCATCCTGAAAGGATGTGAGAGATTAGCCGGTGGTCGCCGGCAGGCGCACCACCGGTGGCTTTGCAGGAACAGAACTCATTCTGAAGGGATGACAGAAATCACGATTCTGGCACCCGTTTCAGGGTGCAATCGCATATTTGGACCCAAACTGGTGGCGCTGCGCTGGCCACCGGCTAATCTCTTGAACCGCTTCGCGGTGAGTCGCAACGGGCTGTTACGAAGAAGAAGCACCACAACGTTGCGTTGGCCTGGGTCGCGCACAGGATTTCGCGTTGAACTTCTTTTGCAACGTTGTCGCGGCAAAACAAGAAGACCGTGCGATCGATGGACGATGGCACGGTCTGCGTGGATTCTGATTGGCATGAAGGGTTACTTGATCCCCTTGCCAAATAGGTTTTCAGCGGATTGGTCTGAGCCCGGAACGAATGGTTGAGGTACTGGCTGAACACTTGGTTCACCAAAACCAGGCTGAAGTGGCTGAGGCTGAGGAGTCATGTTCTTTTGGAACATGGCCCTTGCTCCAGGGCGTTCGGATTCCATTTGGAACATGGCTTTGCTTTGGACAGGAACGGACGAGTATCCGGGAGACGTTGAATAGCCGGGAGCGACGATCGGAGTGAATTCAACCCAGGCATAGATCAAGCCAATTCCCGGACGTTCAATTTCAACGGCCGCCATCCGATTCGGTCCGATGGCCGATTTGGCGTTTTCCATTTCGAATGTTGAACGCAGCGAATAGATCGTCAAACCGTCGACTGTCGTTCGACGAAGAATGTCGCCGGGAAACAGTCGTCCTTCTGCAGAGTATCCGGGAATGATTCCGGTGACCTGCATGCCTCCGGCATTTGGTGCGGCATAGATTCCAATCAGCAGTCCGGATTTGACTTTGCTGAAGTCGGTCGCAAACGAAGCTGTTGTCAGTGTGAGGGCGAACAGAGCAGTCAAAACGATTCGAGACATGGCACAAACTCCTTCCATCGTGGCATCTTTGTGATCACCGTCAGTTGGTGATTCGATGGAAGAGTGAGTTAACACGTCCCGTGCCGTTCGGGATCAAAAACCTAAAGAGCAGTGTTTCGTTGGATTTTTGCGTGGTTTGAACCGATCCTGGCGAGAATGATCAAACACACACGGTGACCGCAATTTGACAAAGCTTGTCCACACTTTGATGTCACTTCTTTGGATCGAATTGAATCGCAAGGGGCGGCACAATCGTTCCGTTTGCGACTTCTGACAGCGGGCGAATCTGACAGGCAAGTCGTCCGATCACGGCCGAAGGATTCTCCAGCCAGCTCGACATTGACGTGAGAGCGTCGCGATTTCCGGTGTCGGCGTCCTTTGCCGCGAGATGCCGGGAGATGACCACAAGAGTCGCTGCGCCCGAGGTGCGACGTGGCATCTTGAATTCACCGGCTTCGTCGGAGCGAATGACAGAAGCACCAAGAGTTGTGAGGGCCGCTTCAATCGCGGCGCGGCCGGGCGTATTTGTCAGGTCTCTCAGCGGTCCGGCATCCAGCTTGAGGTCCGTTTCCTTTTTCGATGGGAGCAGCAGCACGAGGGCATTCGAGTCGGGCTTTTCCGCTCCGTTGTCATCAATGAAGGTGATGCGGCCCGTGATCAATTCAACCGCCTCGGGATCCGGATTGGCCGGTCCAGTGGGTTCGATCGCCTGTTTGAGCACTGTCTGTTCGCTCGGCTCGGCCTTGTCGGCTGAGGCGACGACCTGACTGCCGGGACGCTTGTAGATTCCCGTTGCCAGTCCACCGACAAACGACAAGACCACCGCCATCAGCAGGCCGGTGAGTTTCACCAGCGACCAGCTTCGCCGTGGTGGATGGTCGTTGGATGAAGATCGGTTCCAGTCATGGTTCGAATCAACGGGCGATCTCCCGGGAGTCACCGACGCGGCAAGTTCAGCGAGAGCATCGGTATGGTCCGGGCTGATGGCTGAGCCAGATATGCGGATCTGAGGGCCAGATGAAAATGAAGTTGATTCTTCCATGGGATCGTCCTCATCTGAATCAGAGGATGCATGATCATCATACAGAATCGAGGGACTATCGTTGTGAACAACCGGCGGAAAATTCGCAAGCTGCTCGAACACTCGTTCAGGAGACTCGAACAGAGACGGTTCCGCCTCGTTCCCACGGTTCTGGCCTTGCTCCGTCTTGATCGGGACGATTCTGAGGTTCTCTCGTTTTCTCGCCACGGGAGTTGCCAGTGGCACCGACGGTTCTGGGGCCGCGTTTCGGTCTGTCGGTTGCTTGCTGCGTCCAGTTCCGGACAGAGTAGCCAGTTCTTCGAGGGCGCCAAGAAGTCCGGCATCAATCTGAGGGCTCACGGCTCGAAGCGGAGCAGACTGGCCTCCGGTTTCAGCCGGAACTCGAAGAGTTCTGCCGCAGGCGGGACAATCGACCTGCGTTCCGGCGCGGGAACTTGAAATACCCAGGAGTTGTCGACAGTGAACGCAGCGAAATTGAATGGACATCCGAACGCACTCAATTGTTTGCGGAAGGCAGAAGTCTTCAGAACGTGTGTTCGCACGGATTGTCATCCTCACGTACGTGAGTTCTGAAGAGTGGAGTGCCAGTGTAACTAAGTTCCGGAGGATTCTCGAACAAGTGACGCCTGGAACTGTGACTGTGTAGAACTTCAGGCAGGAAAGCCGGGCTAACCGTAGCGGAAGGTGTTCAGTTCTTCAGGCTTTTCGAAAACTGTGATCCTCCCAACCAATTCTGTTGTTCGGCAGACTCAGATCGAAGTTTTGATACTCTACGGTTCCCGAAGTCATTCGCGGCGTTGTTGATTGATGGTCGTGCGAGAGTTTTCAATTGAGGCAGGTCGTTGAGTCTGACAGTTGAAATTCTAAGTTTGACCAGAGTCTGACGAATCGCCTCACGAGAGTTCGGACCTGGTGAGCTGTGGTGAACCAAATTGAACAGTGTTGAACCGCCGGAGCTGGCGGTCATGGCGAGCATTCTGTTGGACGTTGCGTAACATGAGTACAAACCAGAATCGAGAGTCTGCTTCAGGACAGCCGTCAGCGACAACGAACAACTGGCTGGTCGCGATTCTCACGGCTCTCGTCGGAGTTCTGCTCATCCGGTCACTTCTGGATTCGTACCGCAACCGTCCGGACTATTCGACCCGAGTCGTCGTTCCTCGCGGAGAACTTGGCGCGGACGAGAAGGCGACGATTTCAGTGTTCGAAAACGTCGCCGATTCTGTGGTCTTCATCCGGGTCGTCGGGGCTCGTGGTCGTGTCGATCAGGAGTTGGCATCCGGAACGGGATTTGTCTGGGACGAAGCCGGTCACATCATCACGAATGGTCATGTTGTGGAACTGGCGTTGAATGGAGGTCAGATTCAGGTTCAGTTCTCTGATCAACAAACGTATGAAGCGCAGTTGATTGGCATTGTTTCTCGGTCCGACGTGGCTGTGCTTCGAGTCGATGCCCCACCGGCTCAGTTGTCGCCGATTCCAATTGGAACGTCGGACGACCTGAAGGTTGGACAATCGGTCCTTGCGATCGGTAACCCATTTGGTTTTGATCGAACGCTGTCCACGGGCGTGATCGGCGGACTGAATCGAGTTGTTGTTGCAGATCAGCGTGAGGTTCTCGGTGGATTGATTCAGACAGATGCGGCGATCAACCCAGGAAACTCGGGCGGGCCGCTTCTCGACAGTGCCGGGCGATTGATCGGAGTCAATACAGCCATCGTGAGCACTTCCGGTGCATCGGCCGGTCTGGGCTTCGCGGTTCCGATCAATGACGTTCGCGAATCGATCGATCTTGTCATGGAGGAACTCGCAAAGCCTCCGATGCCTCGCATGGGCATTGCCATTCTGGACGCAGAAACCGCAAGAGCTCATCGCATCCCGGATGAGATCCTGACCGGCGGCCTTGTCGTGCTTTCAGTTTATCCGAATACGCCAGCGGCGGAAGCGGGACTCGAGGGCTGTCGTCAGTCCGGCAGCACAATGTTTCTCGGTGACCAGATTACGGCCATCAACGACGAACAGGTTTCAACGTTCGAGCAACTGGCGGGCATCATGCGGAAATTCTCCGCTGGCGATACGATCAATCTTGATGTCGTTCGCGGCGGCCGCAAACTCAAGGTGCCGATCACTTTGGTGGCTGCTGAGAAAGAAGTCGTGCTGCTTTGAGAGCGGTCGACGGGGCAGAATGCTGGGGATTTGAAAACCGCTGAGTCGCAGATTGCCACAACAGATTACAACGAACGCGCAAGAGTCTTTGTGCTCTTTGAGTTCATTCGCGGCAAACTCTGCGATTCCGAAGCCGACGGGCCAATCAGGCCAATCGATGGTTCACCTTTACCCAGATCTGCACTTCGCCGCTTTCTGGCAGCGGGCCTGAACGACTCCCACGATCAACCGTCGCCGAAGTCGTAAGACGTCGATCATCTGAAGTCTTACGACTTCAGCTACAGGGAGATCGTTTCGAGTGTTGTCTTAAGCGGCGGCCTGAGCACGTTGATGACGACGCGGAATTCGAATTCGGAAGGTACTGCCCTTCCCTTCTCCGTCGCTGGTTGGAGTCACCGTGCCACCGTGATCCTGAATAATGCGATGCGTGATGCACAGTCCCAGGCCAGTGCCCTTGCCGACTTCCTGAGTCGTGAAGAAAGGATCAAAAATGTGCTGGAGCGTATCCGCATCCATTCCGCAGCCGTCGTCCGAGACAAGCAGCACAAATGTGTCGACCTGTTCCTGCAGCGAGATCCGGACCAGCCCGCCGGGGTGCGTTGCCTGAAGAGCATTCGCAACCAGATTCAGAATCACCTGCTTCATTTGCGCGGGATCGACTTCGGCATAGACCGGTTTGTCGGCATCAACAACAACATGACGGTCTGAGTATCGCCCGAGATGATCCACCATCACCAGCACTTCTCGAATCAGCTCGGCGATGTCGACATTGAGTTTGCTGCCTCGTTCGCCTCTTGAGAAATCCAGCAGCCTTGCGGTGATATCGCCACAGCGACGAGACTCTCGGCGAATCATGGCGATTCGATCCAGCAGCAGACGAGAATCTTCATTGTCTGAGTTCAGCAGATCATGGAGCCGAAATTCCAGCGACTCCGCCGCCATGGAAATCGCGCTCAGTGGATTGTTGATCTCATGAGCCACTCCGGCAGCGAGGAAGCCGACGTTCGCCAGCCGCTGAGATCGCACGAGTTGCTCGCTGCGTTCACGAACCTTGTGCTGCAGATCTTCCTCGGCCTGCTGAAATCGATCCGCCATGCAGTTCACACTGGCGACCACATCGGCAAACTCACCCTGCCAGCGGCAAACCGGCGGAAGACGATAGCCGGTATCTCCGTTGGCGATGCGAGTGCAACCGCGAGCGATCTGGCGAACTGGTCCCGAGATCCACTTCAATCCGCATGTCAGAATCGCAATGAAGATGATGGCCACGATACCGGCTGTCCACATCAAAGCCGTGATCAACAGCGACGCGCGGGAACGCTCAAGTGACAGTTTCTCTTCGCCGAATCCAGCATGATACGCAGGTAGTTTTTCGAGCGACTTTTGAACGCGAGCTGTTGCGGCACTCACGCGAAAACGCCGAGCGTCCATCGCTGTCGATTGCTCAGGGGTTCGAACCGTCTGAAACTCGCCCGAATAGTGTTGGAGCAGTCTCAGTTCGTCATACACCCTTTGCAGTCGAGTAATGACTTGCTGACGTTGTTGCAACGGTTGATTGGTCGTTGGCGCGATCGCGTTGATGCGCTTTGAGAACTCAGACAGTTCATGAATCGCATGATCCACTTCGGAAAGGTAGACACGGCGAAGTTCAACGACGGACTCTTCACGGGAGAGGTCGTAGTTTTCGTAAAGCGATTCCGAGATCCGCGCGACCGATCTGCTTAGGTGATCACGGTCAGGGCTGCGGTGGAGAAGAAAGTCGAGGTCTGCAACAGCTTCCTGATGCCAGAACAGGCTTACGGTGCCAATTCCGGCAAGCACCGCCATCAGCAAGAGCGCAATGGCGAACAGCAAGACCAGCGTTCTGCGGATGCTGCGGACCAAAAACACGCGTCGACCTCCCTGTCGATTGTTCGCAGGTCATGCCATTGCCCGAAGTCATTTTTGATCATGACTGACTGGAAACTGGGTGACCTAAGGACCAAGTCCGGCAGATTTTGCCGGAACCGGCTGAGCGGAAGAATAGCGACGATCGGCGCTTCCGACCAGACGACCTTGGCAACGGTTTTTCAGGGAGCCACAGGTCGCTCTGCGCTATCGACGTGAGGGGGATCGACGTGGGAAGCTGGGGTGGGGCTGGTGGCGTCTGACCAGCCCCCAGAACCTTGAACTGGTCCGCGGGCCGAACGCAAAAGGCGTTGACATGGCGGGGAATCGAGGGGCCAGGGGCCGCGGAGTTCATTGATGTGGTTCGCGATCCCACCGGTTTGACGGAGCCAAACAAGTCCATCGGCTTCGCTCACGATCAGGGAGAATTTCGTGCCGTCCGCGGCGAGGGACTCTGCTGTTGAAAGCTCAAAAGTCGGCAAGGCAGACCGAATGGCGGCTTCTTTCGGGTCGTCGATCACCGGTTCCTCGAGGAGCAGTTGTAGATCCCGGTTGGTTTGATGCCTTTCGCGGTCCTGGTCTGTGCCATGATCCATGCTTTCCGACGGCACTCGTTCGCCAGTGTTCCTCGATTTGTGACGAGAGCATCCCATCAGAGTGAGCTGAACGGCGACGGCCATCAGAAATTGACGACGAGCGTTCGCCATTTGATAAGTCGCCCAAGTCATGAAACATCTTCGAGGCTCTGACCAGCCCGGTCCAACGACGGCCGAGAACGTTTGACCTGTAGCATTATGACTTCTGAAGAGAATCCTGGGAACGTCAGCCCGGAACGCCGCATAGGCAAGTTGTCGCACTCGTGACGGTTCTGTTGATTCGACAGACGACGGGAGGCGACGGACGTTCTGGCGCCCAATTGATTTCACCAGCACGATCGATGCTGACCGCCTGGCGATTTCCCCGTAGTTGCTGGGTTCCCGGTGGGTCAAACTCGAACGCCCGAGAAACCCACTTCCGATAGGGCCAGAGTGGATTTGCAATGTCACCTGCGACACAGAGGCAAGTTCACCAGTTAGTGCTCTCACGGAAGCGAGCGTCCAATGCGTCGGAGAATCTGGCCCCCCGGGTCATTTCTGCAACAGTTGTTCCTGATCGTCGGCCTTCTCTGGTCATCCTCAGCGCACGCTCAGCACAGCATGCCGGTGCCGAATTGTCCGGGACGAGGACTGGTGCCACCGGGAGAAACAGGAATATGGCATCTGGATGCAGGTTATGGCTGCGAGGTCTCGACGGACGACCTGACATCCGAATCGGCCCATCTTCTTCCTCTCTGGCTGCACGGCAACGAAGCGATCACTGCAGAGTACATCTACACTGGTGAAGTGATGTCGCTGATGCACGGTGGATTCAACACCAACAACGGCACCCAATATCGCGGCAACATGGATCTTGTTCTGCTCGGTGATACCGGAGCGATGGATCTTTGGGAAGGCGGCCGATTTTTTCTCTACGGAAACTCGTACCATGGTCGTTCTCTCACAACACCCAACATCGGTGACGTCCAGCTCTTCAGCAACATCGACAGTACTCCGCGATCAGAGAATGAGTTCCTGCTGATGGAGTATTGGTACGAACATTCGCTGGCTGAAGGAGATCTGATCTTCAAGATCGGTAAGCAGGATGCGAATGCAGACTTCTGTTACACGGACCTCGGAGGAGACTTTCTGAACTCGTCGTTCGGATTCTCTCCCACCGTGTTGCTGGTTTCCTGGCCGAACACTTCGATGGGGATCACTGGAATCGCGAATCTCACCGACCTTGTCCAGTACAAAGCCGCTGTCTTCGACGGAGCACCATCGTTGGGCAGACTCACCGGAGGGCTTTCGGGATTCACGACGCTGGGCGACCAGGGTGCGTTGACGCTCCATGAAGTTGCTTTCCTGCCGCAGCTCGGTGCCAATGGAGATCTGCCTGGAACCTACAAAGTTGGAGCGTGGTATCACACGCATTCGTTCGCAAACCTTGCAACCGGGGTCGGAACGATTCGGGGCAACTATGGATTCTGGACTTCCGCCGATCAAATGGTCTGGAAGGAAAGCGATTCCGACGAAGAGCCGCAGGGGCTTGGCATCTTTGCTCAGTATGGCTGGTCACCATCGGATCGAAATCTGGTCGACAACTACTTCGGTGTCGGAGCGACCTATCGCGGGCTGATTCCCGAACGCGATTTGGATCTCACGGGCATTGGTCTAGCAACCGCATGGCTCTCTACGCCGGGCACAGATTCTGAAAGAGCCTTTGAGATCTTCTACAAGACCCAAATCAACAATTGGGCATCGCTTCAGCCAGATTTCACGTACATCGCAAACCCAGGCGGAGCCGGAAAAGATGCAACCGTGATTGGACTTCGTACGGAAATTGTTTTCTGACGCCGCCGATGCTTCGGATGCATTCGACCGACTGGCTTTCAGCCGCTTGCGATTAACAAACATCCGCGCATGAGAAGAGCCGTCGCGAAACCCGCATCTCGCGACGGCTCAGACCCCGAAACTGCTCATCTGCAGTGAGGACATTCCATTGGTTCAACTACCCTGATCAGGCAGACCGCACCTGACTGATCAGTTGACTCGGACAGGTCATGCCCGAGTCAGCCGAGGTCCAACGTTCTGTCATTCAGTGGCAGTTCCGATGATGAGTTCTTCTTCTTCTTCCTGGATGATGATTCGCGGTGTCACCATCAGCATGATGCTTTCCGTTTCTCGACCCACACCGCTGTTCTTGAACAGTCGGCTGATGTATGGGATCTTGTTGAGAATCGGAACACCCGCCATGTTTCGGCCTTCACGCAATCGCTTCACGCCACCCAGCAGCACGGTACCACCGTCTGGAACGCTCACGACTGTTGTGACGCTGAATTGTGAGAAGGTTGGCAACTGAACCGTACCGACGCCGCCACCCTGCTGGCCCTGCTGACCCTGTTGGCCGCCCTGGCCACCGCCAAAGCCACCACCGCCGCCGCCTTGACCGCCGCCGCCGAAGCCGCCACCAATTCCGCCGAAGCCGAACTGGCCACCGCCACCACCACCGCCGCCAAAGCCACCCTGGCCGCCTCCTCCAAATCCACCCTGACCGCCCTGGCCAGCGGCCTGACCGCCACCGACGTTCGTAAACGTATCAAGGCTGAGGAGCTGGGTGAAGAATGGCAGGATGGAAAGTCGCACATAGCGACGGTCAGCAGACACAACGCCAACCATGCTCAGATTCACGCCGTCCGGAATCTGTCCAAGAACGGTCTGGAAGGCAATACCACCAAATCCCACAGTAGGAATCTGTCCAGCCACATAGTAACGCTGAACAGAGTCGTTGATGGTTGCCTGTTGCCCGTTGTACATCGTAACCTTTGGAGCCGTCATGATGTTCGATCGAGCATCTCCCTGAGCTGCCTGGATGAAGAAGAACGCTTCGATGTCGCTCAGGATTGCCATGCCGACCTGAATTCCCGCGTCAGGCTGGAATCCACCGAAGTCAGGTACACCAATTTCGAACGATCCCTGTCGGAAGTGGATGTCATAGTCTTCTGTGAACTGGTTCGGATTCTGCAAGCCAACGGTGGTTCGTCGGAAGTCATCGCGAGGTGAGTTGACACGGTTGACACGGTCGAACAGTCGCGCGCCTCCCGCCTGAGCTTGCTGACCCTGTTGTCCCTGCTGGCCCTGCTGACCACCACCCTGCTGCTGCTGACCACCGCGAAGGTCGCCTGCCTGACCGGCCTGACCACCACCACCGCCACCGCCAGCCTGACCAGCCTGGCCACCGGGGAACGTGAGTTGTCGAGACCCGAACGCTGGTACTCCTGGTGGATCACCAAGGCTGTCCTGGATATTGAAGTCAAAGTCAACGCCGATTCGCTCGAAGAAGTTATCGGACACGCTGATAAATCGGACTTCAACAGTCACCTGCAGGTCCTGGAGCTTTCGAAGCTGCTTCAGGAGATCTGCGATGTCTTCGTGAGCTGCAGAGGTCTGACGAATGACAAGGCTCAGAGTGTTTTCTTCAGTGCCGATTGTTCCCGCACCGCCGTCAACATCCCAGGTGCCTGGTTCGATCGTTGTTGTGATCAGGTCAATCAGCCCGGAGAAGTCTGCATTGCCAAGAGATGTGCCCGTTGATTCCCCGCGAGAGCCTGGTGAGCCAGGAATTCCAAGATTCAAGTCGTCATTGACCTGATACAGTCCATTTCCGGGAGCTCCTACCGGACGCATGGTCGCAGCACTGCTCATCGAATTATCGGGGTTAAGGTTGACACTAACGGGAATCACAAGGTCTGCAACATTGTAAGTAATGACCTCAAACTTCGTTTCCTGCTCCAGACGATTCGTGATCATCAGAGTTTCGTTCTCGATGGAATATACGAGACCGCCAGCCTGATCGAGCAGCAGGTTCAAAGCACTTCGCAGCGTGATTCCGTCAACATCAATCGTGACCGGCTGGCTGGTTGTCAACCCTTCGGTTTCGATGGCATGCGACTTCATCGCGATGTTGATTCCGTGAACCGTTGCGATATGACGAATCACTTCGGTCAGAGGAACATCATGGAAGTGCAGTGATACCTTCTGTCCGAGACTCTTCTCGATCTGCATTTCGCTTTCTGTACGCTCACGGTTATCCATGCCGTACTTGTCACGACGCTTCACCAATTCGCCCCAGCTCTTTGCATCCGGAAGGTTGTAGTCCTTTGTTGGAGCAATCGCTGCTTCTTCAACTTTGTTGAGCTGATCGAGGAAGCTGTCGGCCTTACGCTCCTTGACGTCGGCGTTGAAGGCGATCTGACGCTGCAGCTTGGCCTTCTCGACCATAATGGTTGACTGAGGAAGGTCCGGATTCAGATCGCGAGCCTTCTTGGCCACCAGTTCCGCTTCGGCGTATCGATGTTCCTTCATCAACTGATTGTATTCATCAACCAGCTTGGCAAAGTCCTGCTCGATACGAATCTTCGTTTCTGTTTCTCGCTTGATCTGCTCCATCACGTTCTTATTCTTCTGAGCCTGAGCAAGGTTTGGTCCCTGCTGTTCCTGATAGGCTCGGATCGAATCCTGAGTCCGTCGAACATATCCAGCGAGAGTTTCCAGCGATTCCTTGTTCAGCGGAGCTGCTTCAATAGTCGCCAGAGTATTGTCCAGCATCGTCAACGCTTCTGCTGGGTTCTCCGTCTTCATCTTCTCTGCTCGGAAGACGCTGTTCATAACTTCCGTGCGAAGTCGATCGTAGCGAACATCAGATTCTTCCGTTGCTGCTGTCAGTGGATCCATTTCGTTCATTGGATTCATCGGAAGCTCTGACTCCGTCACGTCAACAGCGTCGCCAGATTCCTGAGCATCCTGTCCCGAGGCCAATTCGACTTCCGGTGCCTGAGCCAGTGCCTGCAGGAAGTCCTTCAACTGACGTCGCTCCGTGCTGCTCAACTCGCCTGCGTTCTTTGACGCCTGAGTGAACGCAGCCTTGGCACCGGCTCGATCGCCGCTTCGGAACATCGCGATACCCTGGCGATACAACTGAGAAGCAGACTCGCCTTCGGTCGCAATCGCCGGGAACTCTGCCCCGTCAAAGTTGACTGGAGCAATGCCTTCTGATGCAAATGGGTTCTCATCAGTCACATCAACCGGATTGTTCTTCGCAATGGCACGATTGACGGTCTTCGACTTGTCTCGCTGAGCCATCAACTGAGCTTCTTCCAGCACCAGCTCCGGACGATCTTCCATCAATCCGAAGGCGGCATCGTGCTGCTGAGCCTGAACGGCCAGCTCATGAGCCTTCTGGTGATCACCAGACTTCAGAGCTCCGCGAGCCTGGCTGACCAGATTGCGAGCTTCCTTGCTGGCGGTGGATTCCACTGCAGCAACATTGTTCGTCTGATTGCGAGCTGACTTGCCCTGACCACGCATTGCTGAGTCGATGTCTGCCATCACCAGTTCCGGACGGTCATCCAGAACATTGTAAGCAACATTCAGACGGCTGGCTTCGTTGGCCTTCTCACGAGCAACAGACATACGTCCCTGCAACAGTGCTTCACGAGCTTCACGAAGAAGCTTGCGAGCCTTGATGGCGTCAGGTGACGTATCCGGCTTTGCAGATGCCAGGGATTCGCTGCCAGACTTGGCACCCTGCAGACGCTTGATGTCTCGGGCGACCAGTTCCGGGCTGTCTTCAAAGATTCCATAAGCAACGTCGAAGGAAGCGGCCTTGTCGGCGAGCTGCTGCGCTTCAGCCAGCTTGCCGGCATCCATCGCGGCACGAGCCTGCTTCAGCAGAGATGATGCCTGCTGATACTCATGCTCGGCGTCCTTCGAACGAATTTCCATCGCACCTGCCGCTGGCTTCTTGCCGCCGGCGACGAAGGTGGAAGTCTTTTGCTTCTTGTCCAGTTCTGCAATCACGTGCTCAGGACGGTCGTCCCAAAGTCCCCATGAGGCATTCAACTGACGAGCCTGAATCGCTCGCGAGCGAGCCAGAGCCGTATCGCCAGCGGCGATGGCCTGACGAGCTTCCTTCACAAGTCGCTGAGCCTGCTTCTTCTTCAGCAGCTCACTGCTTGTGACGCCAGCTTCTTCAGCTTCCTCTTCGGCAGCCGCGGCTTCTTCGAAGGGATTCACCTCCTCAGAGTCTGACTCCATCGATTCGGAGTCCGATTCCTCTGCGAAAGCAAACTCTTCCTTCGCCGGTTTGGCTGCAGTCGCATCAAGCGACTCAAGGAATTCTTCCGGAGACTCTTCTGATTCACTCCAGTCGGTTGACATGGAAGCGGCTGCCTGGGCAAGTCGGCGAGCATCGGCGGTCTTGCCTTGCTTCGCCTTCACCCGAGCCTCCTGAAGCATCTTTCTTGCTGCGTCGTTATAACCACCACTCTTGTGAGTGTCGGTCATAGCAGACAAGGATTGTGACGGATCGCCGCCGCTGAACAGATACAGCGACACGGCCATCACCGAAGCGCATGTGATGAGTCCGATGGCCTTTTGCAATGTAGGATCCTCCTTCAGGAATACCGGACAAGCCACAACGGCTCACCCGGCGATCTTCCATGATCTCCGCATCAGTCGATTCTGATCCGGATCCATGATTCATTTATGTTGACTCGATCCGAGCACGGAATCCGTTTCCGTGACCTCGTTCATTGTTGTCTTGATCAGAGCCCTCGATCACTCCGTGCTTCGCCACGATGGGCGCAAGTTTCGAACAATCGTCGCGGGGTGATACCTGCTGCAATCCGGAACGGTCAAGACGATGAGAAGCCCGTTGTTTCCGATATTTTTTGTGATTTCCAAGCATCGCCCGGAATTCGGCATCGCCTGCCGAACACTCGAAAAACGCCGCATTCCACGCCGAAATCATGCCCCATTCCGTCGCAGTTTCGGCCTGATTCCGCACAGCAAGCCAACCACGGATCGACGGTATGGTCAGGGCAGCAAGTCCTTAAGGGCACCACGCCAGCCTGTCGCATCTGGGTTTGCACTTGTCGCGGGAGTGCGATGCTGAATCCTGTCCGCCAGAACCTTCTCAAGAGCGGCCTTCAGATCATTCGCAGACGAAAATCTGTCTCGCGGATTCTTACGCAGCAACTTCATCACGATGGCGTCCATTGCAGGAGAGACAGACATGTTCTTTGTTCGCAGCGAGGCTGGCTCATGTGTCTGAACCGCTTCGACAAGCGAATTCACTGTCCCGCCATCAAATGGTGGACGACCAGCAAGCAGTTCGTACATCGTCACGCCAAGCTGATACAAATCCGACCGTCGGTCGCAAACAAAGCCGCTTCCCAATTGTTCAGGAGCGAAGTATCCAACATCCTCCGGAGACATTTCATGCATCGCAGGAGATGTCGCCGAAGAGCCATTGACGGGCACAACACATGTCATGTTGCAGAGCATTGCAACATCATCTGACGCTCGAATCACGATGCTGCGAGGCTGCACCTTTCGATGCAGCAGGCCCAATCGTTCGAGATATTGCAGCACATCACAGAGATCCATCGCGATCCGCAGCACGCGATCCTCGGACAGCATGCCGGCAATTCCAGATCGACGCATCAACTGTTGAACGGAGTAGGCCGTGATGGGCTCCCTCACAACGTATGGCCACCCACTCCAAACGGAACACTCACAGACAGGGACGATACTCGAGTGCCGCAACGTTGACGCTAGCCGGCCAGATTCAAAGAACAAACGACAGTGATCACTGGAGACAATCGATCCCGGATGCAGAATCTCCAGATCGACATGTTGTCCCGATTTCAGAGCAATCGCTTTGAAGAGAAAGCCAGACTGGCGTTCTTCCTCGACTGTCAGTACCTGAAACACACCAAACGTTTGACCACAAAATGCCTCAGGTGACACTCGTCGAACCTGATTCAACAGGACGTCATCTTGCTGATCCGAGACATTCAGGGGCAGCCCATCCATGCCGGGGCGATCGTTCCCCAACAGTGGTGACTTGAGTTCATGTTTCGGTGGTTCCTGTTCAACTCGACCTGCCAGTCGACCTGTCAGTGGGTTTGGCAACCGAGGCTCATCCCGTAGCTGCTCCGGCCGAGCCAGTTCCGAGGGGCGTGCGAGGGTTCGCTGGTCTGGGGCGGAATCGGTGCTGAGTAGCAGAACCGATTCTCCGATTCGTACCTGATCTCCCGGACGAAGGTCACAGTGTTCGACTCGAGTACCATTGACGAACGTCCCCCAGCGACTTCCAAGGTCTTGTATTCGGACCCGATCTTCGACCGCGATGAGACGGCAGTGAATCCTCGACACCGATGCGTCTTTCAACTGCACATCGCATTGCTCACCACGACCAATCGTAATCGCCAGATTCTCAGGCAGCAGGATGCACGGTTCATCGGAAGCACTCAGGATACGGAACTGAAACATCGTCACCTCAGCGAAAGACCTATGTCAAGGAACTGTGGATTTCCGGGATCCTTTCCTCGTGATTCAGCTCCCCTCTGTCGACATCGAACTGCAATTGTGTTCCAGTCATCACGGTGAAAAGCACTTGCCTCACTTTCATCCAGAACGTGGTCTTCATACCCCGTGTAATCCGGAAGCTGCTTTACAAGTTTTCCATTGACATAGACCGTAGCAGCGTCGTCATACGCGCATCGCAGTACGATTTTTCGCTTTCCCACCACAGGCAGTTCGAAACGAGTGCGAATGAAGATTTCCTCTGAAATCCATTTGGTGTTCACGTTGTCTAAGTTTGCTCCGAAGCCAGACAATCCTTTGTCCCACGGATCATTCTCCGGGACGACCGTCCAGATAGATGCTGGTCCTTGGGATCGAACTTCGTAGTGCCAATGGTGGCCCCCGGTTTCTGCGGTTCGAATAATGACTTCGTCGTTCGGCAAAGACACTTGCTTAGCCGCTGCCGGCGGCTTTTTTACGGGCATGCGATAGGGTTTACTTTGGTTAAATGCCCGTCGCATCGCGGTGCGAATGTCTTCATCGATACTGGGATTCTTGTCTTCAGCCTTGTTTAGGAATTCCAGCGCCTTTTGAAAATCCCCTGTCTCTGCATAGGCAGCTGCCAGCGTTGCGAGATGCTCAGAAACCTCAGAGGGTGACTTCTCGCGTGCAATTTCGTATGACTTCGTTGCCAGTTCAAGAGCCTCACGTCCGTTCCGCATTCTGTCCACGGGGCAGGTGGAAAAATACCACGCCAAGTTTTTGAGAAGCTGTTCTGACTCAGGTACCTTCTTCAGTCCATCCCAGCAACCATGAATCAACACGCTGTAGTGGTACTGCTCGTCAATCGACACAGGCGGACCGGTTTTCGGAATCTTCTCGCCTTCAACTACAGTGTGGCGACTCAGAAAGTAATCGAGTCGTTTCTGATAGTCATTCTTCCCCGCCGATGATCGTTCCACCGCTTTCTTCTGCCACTCCACCGCGGCATCGAAATCTCCTGACTCGGCATACGCGGCGGCAAGCGTATCCAGATACATGACATTGCTGTACCCCGATCCGGCACAGGCCACTTTGGCCATGGCAATGGCATCCTGGCCGTGTCTTCGCGAGCTGTCAGGATTCGTCACAAGGTACCACGCGATGTTGTTCAGATCGGCGCCCGATCGAACATTCCGATTGAGCCGACTTTCAACAACCTTCGCATCTTCATCTGATAGAAGTTTCAACCCCACATCAATGTACCGCGTCTGCATGTCATTGCGTGCTTTGACGGAAATCCTGTTCTTTCCGACCTTCAGATACTGATTGACATCCTTCGCCAACAAAACCTCGGAATAGCCCGGGACATATCCATAAAGCCCGGAGACCGAGTAACGAGCGTAGTCCAGTGTGACCGGCTTGCCATTGATCCAGACGAACGCAGCATCATCATGAGCTTCACGCAGCAAGAGCCGTTGATTGAGATCATGCGGACCAAGCTCAAACTCAGTGGAGAGATAGATGTACTCCGTGTCCCAGGTCGTGTGTTCCGGCTTTGTGTGATCTGTGAATGGTCCTTTGCCGCTCATCGCCATTTGCTGATTTGGTCCTCGAAGTTGATCAAGCCATGTTGCTGGCAACTCCGTTTGGGATTTCACGTATTCCCAGACCACAGGCTGAATTTCGCTTGTTGTGATCAGCCACCGCGATGACTCCTTGGGTTGTGCATCTCCACTGTCTTTTCGTTTCAGTCTGGGATTGATCCACCAACCCCAGGCTTCCGATGATGGCCCTTTGCAGTGTGTGCGAAGCTCAAGCCGATGAACACCAGTCACATCCACATCGCAATGCTCGGTGTGACCCTTGACAAAGCTCTCCTTCGACTTCCAAAGCACTTTTCCGTCTCCGATGACGTCGAATGACAAAAGTCGGATGGATTCATGCCGGATGGTCGCGTCGAATCTTTCATACCCTGCATCCAGTTGATACACGACAGATGCCTGCCTGTTGTCCGCTGGGTGAGCAAAGAGTGAATGTGTACTCGTTGCTCCGCCGACGCTGGGACACTTGTTATCACAGAAGCCTGCCGTTCCGTATTTTCCCAGCGTGCCCCAGTGAATATCACTCGACGCTTCCGGCAAGTCGTCCAGATAAACATACGTCGGTTCGCCCGGAATCGATGTCGGCGGCCGTTCTGACTTTAACTCATCCTGCTCCGTGTTTCCTGTTCCATTGCCCGTCTCAGGAACGGACTCGAAGTCAATGGCTGCTCCGTTTGCCGGACTCGTTGTTTCAACCGCACTTGTCTGTTGTTCTGCCTGATTCCAATAGTTCGTCGCATAGGAATACACGCACAGGCATGCGAGGGGAAACACAATCGCTGACAAGGCAATCGTCACACCCCACTCTTCAAGAAATGCAAACGAAGATCGCGGCATCAGCTTGCCGTTCTGAAAGCGAAACCGCGGGCGCGAGCCAGGAAACCTGCCGTAAGAACTCAGCGCCTCTGACAGACGTTTGGCATGAGCATTTCCCGGCTTCAGTTTGACAAGTCTGCGAATCAGCGATTCCAGCCCCGAAGCTTCTCCACGTTTTTCGAGATCACGAATCTGAAGCAGAAGCTGCTCGACTTCCGCCTCGCGACTGTGAGCGTTCTCCAGTAACGTCTCCATGGCCTCAGTGCGACGCAGTTCAGGAACATCTTCCAGCAGATGGATACACCCGGCATAATCGAATCGTGCATACAGTTCGCGAGCGGCCTTCAAAAACGAAGCGAGTCCCTGCGGATTCAATGATCTCGCTTCGGCCTTCGCGGACGGAAGCTTTTTTCTGGCCCATTCAGCAGCGGCTGCTGAGCCCGGCGACGTTTCTTTGGCGAGCTGCTCCAGATCCCTGATGGCAGCGGTATATTGTCCCTTCTGAAGCATCAGGTCGACATGCTGCTTCCGAATCTCGAACGGTGATTTCTGTTGATCTGTCGACCGATCTCGCGGAGTTGATTTCTGAATCGATGCGGAGACTTTATCGATCGCTTCGATCACTTCCGTCATGGATCGATATCGCCGCTCTGGATCTTTGCGAAGCATCTTGTGAACGATATCGTCAAAATCTTCCGGGACATCCTTGCGAATCCGGCTCATGACAGGCGGCGCGTCTCTCAAAACTTTCGCCAGCATATCAACGACAGGCCCATCGAAGGGCAAGCGGCCTGTCAGAAGCTCAAAGAAGACGACGCCAAGTGAATAGATGTCCGACTGAGCACTCACTCGCGACTGTTCGCCGCGCACCTGTTCCGGCGCCATGTATGCAGGCGTTCCAATCATCGCGCCTTCCTGGGTCATCCGTGACTCCTGCGTTGTGCTGATTCGGCGAGCCAGTCCAAAGTCAGTCACCACTGGCTCGAAGTCAGCCGTCATCAGGATGTTCCCTGGTTTCAAATCACGATGGACGATGCCTTTCTCATGCGCATGCTGCAACGCGCCCGCAATCGTTCGAACGACACTCAGAACCACTGACAAGGGCTGAATCCGCGACGTTCCGATGAATCGAGACAACGGGACGCCATCGATAAAGTCCATCGAAATGTATGGGATCCCGTTGACCTCCCCTGCATCATAAACGCTGCAGATATTCGGGTGCTTCAGACCCGCAGCCGCCTTTGCTTCTCGAGCAAACCTGGCCAGGAAATCTCGACGATCTGCGGACTCCAGCCTCGGCAGTTTGAGAGCCACGTTGCGATCCAGCGCCGTGTCGTGAGCGAGGAAAACACTCCCCATCGCACCTTCGCCCAACTGTTTGAGCAGGCGGTACCGACCGAAGTCGGGTGACGCCAGATTCGCTGCCGTGTCGGACTCCATCAAGCCCGGACGTACCGTCTCTTTGGCATCCTGGCTGGTGACGATCGAGCCAGCGTTCGACACGAGCCGACGCTGATCCTTGCCGTAATCCGCCATCATGGATTCTGCCGAGAACCACGATTTCAGTCGATCTGCAAGATCAGGATATGCATTGAGCAGGGCCTGCTGATCCACATTCTGACCGGCATCTCGTCGCCTCATATACTCTGCGAGTATTCGATTCAGCTTATAATTCGGCTCTGACGGAATGTCGTTCGAATCACTCATCCGGCACCATCTTTCTGAGTGCGCTCAGTCCACGTTTCAGTAAGCCGGCAATGGCCGTTTCACTGCGTCCCATGCGTTCAACAATTTCAGCGACGGAAAGCCCATCGAAGAATCGCAGTTTGATTGCTTCACGCTGTGCGCGGTGCTGGTCTTCAGCCATGAACAGAACCCGTATTCGTCCGATATACTGAGCGCTGCTGCTGAAGCAATCTTCCGTGATCGGATTCGTTAAACCCGGTTTAATGCTGGCCACATAAGTCGGCGATCAACACAGCTTTCCGCGGTGAGATTATGTCTGACGGCTCAAATCGCAGGGCCGACGGAAATCCGGCATGCGTTGTTGAGGCAAATGACCGCCCACATCGAGTGCTGCTAAAAATCGGGCGGTGTAACGACTAAACGCGGTTTACTCAAACTGACATTTGGCATTGAGATCTGTCGCCTGTCAAATCAAACTGCTGCCTATGCCAACAGAAGCTTTGCGTTCGCGCGCGATTTCACTGAGGCTTGCGGAGGTCTCAGGCCAACGGTCATGCCTCGGATTGATTGTCCGGCAAGCGATGCCATTCGATGCGTGAACAGACTCCGGAACGCCATGAACAATGATCTGACACTCGCACAGAAGTCGATCGCAAATCAACTTCTCGATGATCTCGGAGCCGTTCAACTGGGAGAACTGAGACTGTCTGTTCGCGCATGCTTTCACGCGGCCGTGGCGAGGAGCATAATCGACGCTTTGACAGGTTATCCGTGGTACTTTGGTGAGGAAGCCATCTCAAGGTTTCTGGAGAAATCGAAAGCGACTCTCTCTTTTCTGAAGACTCCCGGAAAGATGGACCCGCTGTCCCCGGCATTCACAGCTCTGCACAAACTCTGGTCCGCTCGATTGGACGACGTCGAAGATCGATCTGTGAAAGATGCCGTTCAGGTGCTCTTTCAAAGATCACGCCTTCTTTACTATGAGCGGCTGGGGATCCTGACGACTCAGCGACACCTTTCCGGCATTGGAAACCCAGGACAAACCAAAGACATCATGACCGCTCGCGCTGTGCAGATGCTGCGAGATCTCATCTTTCGTTTCAACTGGGTCCCTGACAAGACGTTCGACCTGACCGCAGTAATTCTCAATTCAGGTGAAAAGGCTGAACCAACCGAATTGAACGAGATCAATGCCCTCGCCGCACATTACGGCATTTCGTCGCTGCTGTTTTATCGACTGGCAGCAGAGGAGATAAACCATGACTGACCCAAACTCTGATCCCGACAATGAGCTCATCGACGTCGAGAAACCATTTCGATTCCCCGGCGAGCCACCATCATTTCTCGCAGCCGCCCTGGGAGAACTGCTCCCCGCCGGCAAAGGGGCTCTGCGTTCTGAATCGAGTGTTGCCGCACCATCAAAGCACCATCTCGTGCGCCGACTTGTTACGATGTTGGCGACGGTCGGTGTTATCATTGCAGTCGTTTTGATGAGCGTACAGTCGTTCGCGATCTCACGGACTCTCAGCCAGGTTCTGCCCATCAAAGGCGAACAGGATCAGGGACTCATCAGTCCGATCCGTTCGAACGAGTCAACACTTCGCGAACAGACAGGAACAATTCGCGTACAGTTCATGAATGTCACGTTTCCCACTGTCGTTGAATGGATCGTTGATGGTCAGTCTGTTTCTTACTATGTGCCATCGGGAACGTCTTCAAAAGATCTCCAGATCTCCGACGACGTTGTAGTGTTTTGCAAGCCATGCCACGACCGAGGCTGGTTTCAGGTCGTTCAGTTGTTTCTGAAGCGAGATAAGGACAGCATTACACCTCTTGGTAACACTCTCAACAAAGTTCCCTTGACGTTGCAGGCGAATGACGAGCTGATAATTTACTTCGCTCCTCCGTCACCGCCGTGGAATGCTGTCTGCCTCCCATTTCGCAATGAGTGGATTCTGGTGACCCTCGAAAGGCCAGACGGAACCCTTGACGCCGAAACGTGGCTTTCCGGCGGATGGAACCACACGGAAGAGTATCCCAACTCGGCGTTCTTCTGGGCAATGTATGATGAAGAGTCTATTGCGAGAACATTGGCGGGGTTCTTCGTCCAGAATCGCAGTCAGGAAGGGAAGTGGGGACGCTTTCGAGGGCCGCAGCATGTCTCAATCATTGTCCCCGGCGGCCTCAACGAAGTTTCTCCTCTGATGCAGAAAATCACGGCTGATGAACTTGAGCCGGTTCTTCTCAACGCATTTCAGATGCTGAAAGCCAAAGTCTCACCACGAACTGGAAGGAGCTTTGAAGAAGAGATCAACATCGCCAGAAAGTTCCTCGAAGAGAATCGTTAAGGGCCGGACTAAATTTCCTTCCGCTAGTGTGGTGTCTCTCAAATTCGTTTCATTTTGGTGCAGAGCAAAAACATGTAGCCGGATTCGTCAGAATTCGGTCTCCCCAAGGAATTCTGACGAATTCCGCTACAGGTTAATTCAACAACTGCGTGAGACACTACACTTGGAGCGTCGCAGAGCTGGCATTATCCTCGCTGTGTGGAACGATTTGCGAGACTCAGCAAATGCCGTCATTCTGTTTGCCGGTGGACCATGCTCGGAACCGTCTGGCGGTTGAGGTCCCGGTCACCGATAGCAATCAGAAGTCCATCATCACCGACTTCTTTTCTGGCCAGTACGCGTCTGCCACGAAGCGACATTCGTGATCATCCGGTGACGGTTTGGGGCGTTGTCTGCTGAACAGAAGGCAAATCGCCATGCTGTGGAACGGGGGATCTCGGAAAGTCGGGCGATGGGGTTATGTGAGTCGGTTGACAAATGGAATTCACTGAGAGACGTTCCGCAGCGATAAAAAGACTCATTGTAGTCAGGAGCGTCTTCTTCGTGGATGATGGGGACCTCGGACAGCAGAGTGACTCAGGCTTCTGCCATTTGGGTTTGTTGGATCGGTCGCGCCAGATTCCGGCAGGAGCGACGTGGAATTGACTGACGGCAACGCATGATGCGAAACAGAATCCGGCTGATCTCATTACGACTCCTGACAGCCTTCAGTACTTTGCTGCTGGTTTGTGGAAGTGCGTTGTGTCAGGATCTGCCTGAAGCTCGCAGCGTTGAAGAGGTCCACAAGATTCCGTACGAGGCGCTGTTCGGAGGCGCTCGAATTGACCTCGAGTGCGTGGTCATCTGCTACGAGCCTGACTGGGCGATCCTTTTTGTTCATGACGGAAAGCATGGTTTGTATGCCGGTGGGCTCCGCAACCTGCCGATCAGAACCGGCGATCGTATTCGCATTCGAGGTATGCTGGGAACGAATCGAGTTCCAACGAATTGCACCTACGAACCCTCAAACAATGGCATCGAACTTCCGTCGCCACATCAAGTTCGATTCGAAAGTCTGTCCAACGGCGAGTTGGACAGCCAGTTCGTCGAGATTGAAGCTCAACTTGTGGGCGTATTGGTCGACAATCACCAAACGGCACTGGAAATGCGAAGCATCAGCGGAGGTCGATTTCGCACTCTGATTCATGAAACGAAGTTTCCTCCGGAAGAAGCTCGGAAGAAGCTTGGAAAACACCTGCGGGTGCGTGGCACGGTCGGTTCACGATTCGATGAGTTGAATCGATGGAACGGATTTCAGATTTGGCCCGGTCTGGCATCCAACATCGAAGAGTTTCAGGCCGATGGTCTTCCGGAAACCGTTCCGATCCTGCCGATCGTGGATCTGAATGCTGACCAGATTGTCGCCACGAAGTCAACCTACTTTCGCACACAGGGAGTTGTGACCTGCCAGATTTCTAAAGACATGGTGCTGTTGCAGGACGAGACTCATCATCTGTTTGTGGAATTGGCTCAGGCTCAGCCGGTTGAACTCGACAGGTTTTATGAGGTTTCCGGTTCGCTCGACACGGGCATTCAGCCCGCCATTCTGCGCATGAGTGAACTGAATCCTGTGGATGCCCGGTTTTCCGTGGCGACATCCGCAGTTGCGTTTCCAATCTCTGAGCTGGCAAACGGAGACTACAGCGGGCGGTTCGTACGAGCATCCGGGGTTTACTCGGGACCATTTGAAGTTGAAGGCGAAACAGGGTTCTTCCTTCGTTCGGCCGATCGAATGGTGCCGGTTTTCATGACTGAGGGAACTCCTCCGAACGTGGATTCCGGCACGAAGATTTCTGTGGAAGGGGTTTGGGTCCAGCAGAAGTCTCTTGTAGGCTTCAACATCGGATCATGCGCTTTGTATGCTCGGGAAAAGGGCATCCAGATCGGGACTCAGCTTCCCTGGGGGCTGTTCGGCATGCTCGGTATTGCCGCATCAATCGCAGGTCTTTCGTTCGCATGGGCCGTAACGCTTCGAAGGCAGGTCCGCCGAAAGACTCAGGAGGTACTCGACTCCGTTGCGTTGCAGCGAAAGACCGAAGAACAGTACGCGAACATCTTTATCAATGCTCGCGTCATGGTGATGACCACTGATGCGTCGGGGCACATTACCGCTGTGAATCCAGCAACTGTTCGGCAGACAAAAAGATCCGAGTCGGAATTGATCGGTCTGCATGTGACGGAACTCGTGGAGAGAGAGTCCGTTGCGGAACTCAAGGAACTGCTTGGTCGAGCAGTTTCCTCAGAAGAACGATTCTCCTGCGAAGTTCGAATGCTGGCCCAGTCTGCAGCGTCGGTACCTCTGGAAGTCAACTGCTGGGGAACGCAGCACGATCGGCAGACAGTTCTGCATCTCATCTGGCACGACATCTCAGAACGTCTTCGAATCGCACACGAACGATCTGAGTTTGAACAGCAGATGGTGTCACTGCAGAAAATGGAAAGCCTCGGCGTGCTTGCTGGCGGCATCGCTCATGACTTCAACAACCTGCTGACGGTGATTCTGGGGAATGCATCACTGCTGCATTCCTGTCCACAACTGCCTTCGGAAGAACGCGGAAGTCTCGAAAGCATCCAGAATGCCGCGTCACGTGCGGCTGAACTGACTCATCAAATGCTGGCCTACGCAGGGCGAGGTAAGTTCGACGTTCGCAACGTCAAGCTCTCGTCACTGGTTCAGGAAATGTCGCCACTGATGGCTGCGTCGATCTCGCGCAGCACGCAACTTCAGTTCAATCTCGATTCCGACGTGCCGAGTGTTCGTGCTGATGCGACGCAGTTGCGGCAGATCCTGATGAATCTTGTGCTCAACGCATCAGAAGCCATGGAAGGTAAGGCGGGAGCCGTTCGGATTGCTACGTTTTCGGCTCAGGGGCCGCCTCGTTCTGACGTTGGGACGCGATGTGTCGACTTTTCTCCAGCGCGACAAGCTGCGTCTTCCGACGTTGCTGCAGATCGGAAGTATGCAGTGCTTGAAGTCTCCGACGAAGGAATCGGTATGACTGAAGGCGTGATGGAAAAAAGCCTTGATCCGTTCTTTACGACAAAGTTTTCAGGCCGTGGTTTGGGGCTTTCCACAGTTCTCGGAATCGTTCGATGTCATCATGGCTGCCTTCAGATTCAATCTGAAGTTGGAAAGGGTTCACGATTTCGAGTGTACCTGCCATTGGATCAGGAAGGCATTGAAGTGCTGACGGGCTCCTTCGGTTCGGACGAGGCTGAGCGTCGTACTTTGCACGTACTGGCGGTTGACGATGAACCGTCCATTCTGTCACTGATGCATCGAAGTCTGGAGCAATCAGGGATTCAGGTCACGCAATGCAACTCCGCGTCGGAAGCTCTGGATGTGCTCCGAAATGGCACAAGCGAGATCGATTGCCTTGTCACAGACATCACAATGCCCGGCATGGACGGGATCGATCTGGCACGTGCAGTCCAGCAACTTCGGCCCATTCCCATCATTCTGTGCAGTGGATTCAGCGTGTCGATGAATCAATACGGCACTGAACTTCCGGCTGTTCAGGCATTTCTCAAAAAGCCATTCGCGACGCGGGAACTCACTCGAGTCGTGCTTCAAGTGATCGCCTCAAGCCGCTCGCGAAGCCAGTCCAATATGCCCGTGAACTAACGAAATACGACTGCGAATTGTTGAGGCATCTGCAACCGGCAGAGGATTTCTTCACCAGTTGCAGTAGGGATTCCGAACTGGCAATGTGTCCACGCATTTGGGAAAACTCTGACATTTCCCGGCGTACGCCAATGCGATTTGCCGCGGAGTTTGGCATCATGAAGATCGTGCTCGGCAATGGCGAGGCTAACTTCGATTGCTCGAGCGGCTCCGTCAGTGCAATTCTGGCAAGGCATAAATGACTGGCCGGTTGACCTGAGCCCTCGGTTTAGAGTTTTACTCAGAATCATGCATACACGGTGCGAGCATGATTGGCGAGCGAACAGCGTGAGCGTTTTCGAAGCTCGAACCGGTAGGTTCTTTTGGGTCAAGGGCTTTCAGCGGCTGAAAGCCCTTGTCAGGTTTGAGAGCCATTCAATTATTTCAATCACCACAACTCTGACAATGGAACTCACTCCATGAAGATGACTGCGTCTGGAACCTCGATTTCCCGTCTGCTTGCAGCATTCAGAACAACCATGAGCAACACTGGATCTGCCAGGCGTCGGCAAAGTGTTTATGCCGCAGAGAGTCTGGAAACGCGAGTGCTGCCAGCGACGTTTACGGTCGCCAATTTGGATGATGCTGGCTCGGGGAGTCTGCGGCAGGCGATTCTGGACGCGAACAATCAGGCCGGCACCGACTTGATTCAGTTTCAGGCCGGGCTCACTGGAACGATCACACTCACAACCGGCCAGTTGTCGATCACCGACAGCGTCATGATCAATGGTCCGGGAGCTGACAAGCTAGCCATCAGCGGCAACAACGCTGCCCACCGGGTCATCGTCGTCGATAACGGAAATGCCAGCCTCAACGACGTTTCAATCAGTGGACTCACGATTCGCAACGGAGGTGACGGAACTGCATTAGTGCTGGGGGCAGGAATCTTCAGCAACGAGAACCTGATCGTCTCTTCCGTAGCGATTGTCTCGAATCGGGCCGGTGCAGGCACAGGAGGCGGCATTGCAAATCAAGCAGGGAATTTGACGGTCATCAACTCCCTGATCGCTGGCAATCAGTCGGTTCAGGGCGGTGGACTCAGCATCGAGACCAATGGGACAACGTTCATTTTGAATTCCACAGTTTCAGGAAACTCCGCGACCGGATTTGGGGGCGGACTGGAAGTGATTTCTGGTCAAACGGTTGTTCGAAATTCCACGTTCACGGGAAATCGTTCGGACTCGAATAACAGCGGTAGCGACGACGGTGGCGGCGTCGATGGGAATGTCAATCTCATCACGATGCACAATTCCGTCGTGGCCGGCAATTTTCGGGGCACGGGAACCACTCCCGATGACATTGGGAGTCTCAAACCACTGACAGCGGCATCGTCGTTCAATCTGATCGGATCTGCAGCCACTGCCGGCGGATTAACAAATGGCACCAACGGCAACATCGTGGGACTGAACGGCTCCGGTACGCGAGACGTCACCACCATTCTCAATACAACGCTGGCGAACAATGGTGGGCCGACACAGACGCATGCGCTTGTCACCGGCAGTGCTGCGATCAATGCCGGCAGTAATGCCCAGGCCCTCGACGCAGCCAGTGCTCCGCTCGTGAATGATCAGCGAGGGGCGGGAGTCCCGCGAATCTGGAACGCGACGGTGGATATCGGAGCCGTGGAGCAGATTGTCGGTTCCATCGTGGTGGATACGACCGCCGATGAGAACGACGGCAGTGCCGCAGCCGGGGACTTCAGTCTTCGCGAAGCGATTGCCCTGACCAATGTGATGCCGACAGCCGACACGATCACGTTCGCACCTTCTCTGAATGGGCAGACGATCACACTGACGGCAGGAGAACTGATCGTGACGGACAGCGTTACCATCAACGGGCCAGGAGCAGCCCAACTGGCGATCAGTGGAAACAACACGCAGCGCATCCTGATGTTTGCTGGCGTCGGTGCCAGATCACTGAGTCTCAGTGGGTTGACCCTCAAAGACGGAAATGCCGGAAGCAGCCGTGGAGGTGCGCTGCGGCTGTTTGACAGTTTCGAATCAAATGACACGGTCAATGTCACGGGCGTTACTTTTCAGAATAACGCAGCCCTGGCAGGCGGTGCGATCAGCTCCGTCGAAGCAACCCTGAATATCGCTTCCAGTTCCTTTGTTGCGAACTCCGCGACGGACAACTCCTCAGGTGGAGGTGCCATCTCGATGCAGTCCGGTGTCACATCGATCCAGTCGACCAGCTTCACGAACAACTCTGCTGGCATTGGCGGTGCGATTTACAATCTCGTCTTCTCCGGAGCCAACACCAAAGATAGTCGCCTGAACATTCAGACCTCGACATTCAGCGGCCATACGGCAACTCATGGCGGAGCCATCTACAATGAGACACAATTGCCCGGAGCCGCGGCGTATCTCACGCTGAATAACAGCACGGTTTCCGGCAATTCTGTCACGAGTGACGGAGGTGGCATCTGGTCCAACAGCGTGGTTTCCGTCAATAGCAGTACAATCTCCGGCAACACGGCAACCAGCGGAGGGGCCTTCTTCAACAGCAGTGGGATGGCCTCCTTCACCAACTCAACAATTTCCGGCAACACGGCCAGAGCGTTCGGAGGCGGACTCTGGAATCTCGACAATGCATCGCTGATGCTGAATTACACGACGGTCGTGCTGAATCGAGCCAACTCGGACGGAGATGCCACAGGAGTTGGCGGCGGAGTCAGTGAGTGGAATGCGTCCATCGTCGCCGAGAATTCCGTGTTCGCCGGAAATGTCCGGGGGGCTGTTGGAGCGGATGTGCCGGATGACGCCACAAAGGACCCGGCTACGACGCGGTCTGCATTCGATACCGCGTTAAGTTTCAACAACCTGATCGGCGATCCCGCCTCCGCGGGAGGGCTGACCCACAACACACTTGGCAACATCCTGGGCAACGGAGCAGGAGCCCTGCGGCCGCTGACACAGATTGTCAATCCGACCCTTGCCAACAATGGCGGTGCCACACTGACTCATGCCCTCGCGGTGGGCAGTCCTGCGATCGATAGAGGGGTCGCATTTTCAGACTTCCTCCTGAAGCCAACCGGTGTGGTCTCCAGTACCAACGCCACAGACCTTTTCAACGCCTCCGGTCTGCTTGCTTCCACAAACCTGACTCTGGCCAATTACTCGACGACTGATGACGTGAGTTCCTGGGTCACAAATGCCCCCAACGGTGGCTCAGGAAATGATTACTTTGCCAACGGAACCCCCGCGCCAGTGCTGACATTTTCGCTGGACAGCGTTTACATCCTCACGGATGTGGCGCTCTGGGGTTATTCCGTCGGTGCCAACAACAGCAATAATGACACGAAGACGATTAAGCTGGAGTTTTCCACGGACGGCGGAACCAGCTACTTCGGCAGCCTCACCCTGAACAAGCCAAAATATACTTTGGCGAGCTTTGTCCATACACTGCCGTTCGGGACGGGAATCGCAGCAAACAACGTGCGGATGACGTTTCTGGACAACTGGTTCGGAGAACCTGGCAGCAATGCCGGGGATCGCGTCGGCCTGGATGAAGTGCGGTTCCTGCAACGCGGCCTGACACCGGCAGCGGATCAGCGGGGCGGTAACTTCGGACGCAATCTGGACGGTGATCACCTGAGTGGAGCCATACCTGATATCGGAGCGTTCGAGTCGCCTGGCATTCGCGTCATCAGCCCGAGTCCCAATGCCTTCTCCCTTCGCCCGACATTTACCTGGACAGCCATCGAAGGCGCGACTTCTTACAACATCCAGATCAACAATGAAAGTACCGGACAGGCTCAGTTCCATCTGGGTTCTTCGAATACCACGTCCTATACACCGAGTACCGATCTGGCGATTGGCAAATTCAGAATGTGGGTCCGGCCGGTCTTCGGCGGAACACTGGGCAACTGGAGTGCTCCGCATCTGTTCAACAACCTGACACTGGCGACATGGACCAACATGCCGCGAGTGCAATTGACGTCGCGTCCGACGCTGACCTGGAATGCTCAGCCCGGCGCGACCAAATACGAAATCTGGATCAACAATCATTCGACCGGTCAGCAGCAACTGATTCGCCAGGAAGTGACCGGCACGTCATTTACGCCGACAACCGATCTGCCAATCGGCAACTACAGGGCCTGGATCCGCGGCAAAGCGGCGGACGGAACGTTTGGCGGCTGGTCGGTCTTGTACGATGCACTTGTTGTTCCCGGCCCAACGCCGATCGGACCACTCAGTGGAACCTTCGACCGCACTCCGACGTTTAGCTGGAATGCTGTTGCAGGCGCTGTTCGTTATGAATTGTACGTTCGCAATCTGAATACGAACGCGATGGTGATCAATGGGCAGTCTGTTACCGGAACGAATTTCACGCCAGCCTCCAATATGACAGACGGTTTGCATCGATGGTGGACGCTGGCGGTCGGTTCGGCAGCGACGAACGGCATGAAGAGCGGCGGAGCTGTCTCCACCGAAATCTTTGTCGGAGGGCGTCCGACGCTGATCGCTCCGGCAGCGGGTTCATCGACGTCCGACCGCACTCCGACGTTCACTTGGAGAGCCATCGACGGAGCGGCTACTTACAATCTGCTGGTCAATCGGACGGACGTGGCACAAGCCGGAGTTATCAGCCAGGTGGGACTGGCTGGCACCTCATTTACCCCGGCGTCCAATCTTGCACCGGGAACCTACCGTGCCTGGGTACGAGCCGTCAGCACCACCAATGAACTCAGTCCCTGGAGCCTCGAAGTCAACTTCACGATCACAGATGCACAGCCAGCGGGCGACAGTACCCTCGACACGCTATTTGCATCGCTGGAGCTGTTTGATTCGGCGGAAGACCGAAATCCTCCGGACTCATCAGGGGCTTCACAAGACGGCGAAGCAGCGGCAGTTGCGGCACCCGAAGCAACATCGGCTTCCGGAGAGCCTCTGAGATCACCGCCATCGATTCCCGACCAGAAGCTACCGAAGCTACCTCACCGCTTTGCGGAGCCTGCTGCCCCAGTCACAGATGAGCACGGACCGAAGGCACAGAACGGACGAAATCCTGCCGCGGCGGAAGAATTCGTCATTTGAGTTTCCGGAGTTGATCATGATTCAGTGGTTCGTCACCCGAACTACTGGGAGTTTCGGCCAGCCACTGCCGTGTCCGTACGTCATCCAGCGACTGAGTCCCACCGGCGCTGAGATTCGGCTGTCAGTCGACGAGGCCCTTGTCTCGAGCGGAACAGGTTCTGCCTCCGTTACGCCATCGGCAGATTGGAATACACGGTAGCGGCGGCATCCTGCCGCCGAATTCCTGGTCCACGGCGGCAGAATGCCGCCGCTGCGCGGGGAAGCTGGTAAGCTATCATCTGCCGCTCGCCTGATAAGTCTGAATCTGGCTTCAAAACCGGGATTGGCTCGCCACGCCCCGATCATTTTCCAGCAAACGGTGCATCAGCGAGGGAGCCTGTCCCAATTTTGAACTGCGTTCGATGGACAAAACGATGACCTCTCAGGGTGATCCAACCAAATCTAATGTCTACTCCCCTGGCCCTCAGGATCGCACGGTTCGCAACAGTGGAGGAATGGTTCAGTTGGTTCCGGACTCATGGAGTTTTCTGATCCCCGGAGATGCCGCGCTAACGCGTCGAGTCAAACAGGCGGGAGACCACTGGATCGTTCAGGAGATCCATCGTAACAAGGTTTTCACTCGCGGACTTTGGGCGCCGACGGAGACGATTGAACGCATTCAGCGTGACCTTGAATCGGAACGATCCACCGAGTCATACGCAAAGCGCCGAGCTGCGAGCACCCGCCGTCGTGAGAATCAACAGGCGGAGTACGTTGAAGACTTTCTTGGCGCCGTTGTCGCGTTCCTTCGATTCCATCCGCTCCATTCCGATCTGGCGACAAAGCTGGCTAAGGCCGTAACCGAACATGCCACGCCTGTCGGCAGCGGAACTGTTGCTCGCACGAAGACAATCCCCGTCGAACAACGAGCCGAAGCGGCAGTCATCGCATGGATGCGACATCAAACCACAGCGTATGATTCCATGAAGATCCCGCGAGTCAAAGGCGAACGCCGCGAAGTTCGCCGCATGCTGGCTCAGCGATCTCGAGAACTTCTCGAAGCCTACCGCGCCGGCAAACCAGCTTCATCAAACTGCCCGCTTCGACGGGCGTTGGCTAATACGAAGTAGAGTAGCGTCTTGCGAAACGTCCGGTTCGTTTGGCATCGTGCACTTGAATCCGCGCCTTGACCGAGAAGCCGGCCAAGAACCACGGCTCTGCGCGAAATGGAATGCGCGGGCATGGCAAGAGAAAATCGTGCGACTCATCCTGAAAGGATGTCAGAAAGAAGCCGGCGGTCGCAAAACGGCACTTCAAGTGCGACAAACAGAGTGCCTAACGTCGATCCGTGAAAGGTACTGTACAGTAATTGGGACGTTTCGCTGACGGACTTGGTCGTCACTCAGTTTTTCTGATCAACCGGGGTCTTCAACTCTCCGCTCGCTGTCGGATGACTCTCGCTCTTGATCTGGTACGCAATCCGGATGATCTCCTCCATTGCCTGCTTTCGAGGAATCCTGATTGATATCCGTTGACGTTTTGTGCTCTTTCGGATCGTGTTGGGAAGTTGTGCTGCTCGCATCGGTGTTCTCGGCAGAGGTGATTGTGCGGGGGGGACAAATATACGCTACAACAGTTTCGTCATCTTCGGCAGACTGCTCCATGAACTTTTCCAAGAGCTCGGCAAGTTCCAGTTCAGACGGACTCGGTGGTCTAACGTTGTCAAAAATGTGAGTTTCGGCCTCCATCCGATCAATTACGAAACCGTGTGCGGGGTAGGAATTGATCAGCCGGGTAAGAGCCTCATCTTTGAGATTCCCACGATTCAAACGCTGTCCATACTCATAGGCAATTCGGTTGTCTCTCTGCACTTCACCAAGTCGTAATGGATCGATCTGCCCGTAAATTGGTTCGTAGAGTCCAGTGGTTAACTGGACAGCAATGTCGGACGCTGTTTTTACGGACAGCCGAAAGTTAGACCTTCCGAGCAATTGAAGGAAGACATCCTCAAAACAGCTGTACGCCTGTTGCCGTAGTGTCGACATGGCTTGCGAGGGAGTCAATCCCGACATTCGCGCAACCAAATCATCCGTTTTTGCTAGCTGGATATCAAGCGGTCCGAACTCAGCCGTATCCGACATTACCAAATTGTGGGCCCCAATAGCCATCAGGGTGCCTGCGCTAGCACAAGTGGAGTGGACAAAAACAGCCAATTGCCCAGTGTCGTACGTGCTTTGAAGTCTGGAAATGATGCGATAGGCACAATGAGGATCCCCACCAACCGTCGTAAGCATCAACAGGACATTTGTCCTCCGTGTCGGCCGTTCACGAAGGCATTTCTGAAATGCCTTCAACGATACTCGATCGATTCCTCCAGAGAAGAAAAGGATGTCGGAGTCCATTGCCGCACTCACCGCGGTGGCCAGTTCCCGCAGTTTCTTCGCCATCAACGCAATCTCATCATTCACTGCCGATTGATGTGACTCTCCTAGAAGTGTTTCAAGCATCTTCACCCCCTACTTGTGACCATGAAACCCCGGTGATGAGTTCGCAAACTACCTTGACCAGTATGGGGAAGCAACCATTTCATTGCAGGGAATAAAAGTATGTGGAAGTGGATGTGCTCTTATGTTCACATTACGTTCGTCGTGCTATCACGAAAACGAAACCTCGAACGAGCGATGACAAAAGGTTCCTCTTTCGAATCCCCGCGTCGATTGTGTCCAATCGGGCGAAGCCTCGCGGCGGAAATTCTACTCAAGAACTGCCGGATAATGCTTCTAGTTTCGATCAATCCGTCAGCGGCCTCGGCACATGATATCGTTTCAGCTTGCGATCGAGTGTTGATCGTTCGATGCCGAGGATCTGGGCGGACTTGGATTTGTTCCAGCCGGTGTGCTCGAGCGTCTTCAGGATATGTTCCTGTTCCACGTCGGCCATCGAGAGTTCTCGATACTCGCCCGAAGACGCTTTCTCAACCGCCGGCGCGGACATGCGGCTGCCGAGACTGGAGAGCTGGATGTCGGTGGCTCGCACCACTTCGTTGCGGCACAGAATTACGGTGCGTTCGATCGTATTCTGAAGTTCTCGCACGTTTCCAGGCCAACTGTAGTCGCACAGGACCTGCATAGCTTCGTCCGTGAATCCTTTGATCACTCGTCCCGTCTTCAGCACAAACTTCTGAAGGAATGCATTCGCCAGCAATGGAATATCATCGCGACGCTCGCGCAACGGACTGGCGGTGATCTCGGCGACCTGAAGTCGGAAGTACAGGTCCTTGCGAAAATCGCCATCTTCAACGGCTTCTTCTAAATCACGATTCGTCGCAGCAACGATTCTGACATTCACCTGGATCGGCTTTCGACCACCGATGCGTTCGAACGCGTAACCTTCCAGAATTCGCAGAAACTTGGCCTGGATCGCGGGACTCATTTCACCCACTTCATCCAGAAACAACGTTCCGCCGTCCGCCTGTTCAAAGCGTCCAATCTTGCGATCAACGGCTCCCGTGAACGCACCTTTCTCGTGGCCGAAGAGTTCACTCTCGAGCAGACTCTCATTCAATGCCGCACAGTTGACGCAAACAAATGCCGCGTCACGACGAGGACTCATCGAATGGATACTGCGAGCGATCAATTCCTTGCCGCAGCCGCTTTCGCCTCGAATCAGCACGTTGGCATCGGTCTCGGCGATCAGTGAAATCCGATCCTTCAGGTCTCGCATCGAATTGGTTTCGCCGATCAAAATCTGCTCTTGCAACAACTGCGATCGCAGCGACTCGTTTACTGTCTTGGCTTTTTCGAGACCTGTCTGCAGCGAGTCTCGCTCCTGAAGATGGAGCAACGCCACGGCCAGTTGATTAGCAACCGCCAGAGTGAACTCCAGATCGTGCTTATCCAGCGGATTGTCGGCGTTTGTTGAATAAAGATGAATCAGCCCCATCATGCGATCCGCCGTCGCAATCGGAGCACAGATGACACTGACGGCTTTCATCTGGCCGAGGCTGTCGAACACGGACAGTTGTCGATCGTCCGGTACATCCGTCGCCAGAATCGCCTCGCGTTTCGACAGGACGACGCGCGACAGGTTGTCCGAGACGCGACGATAAGGCAGATCCTTGCGACTGTGATACGCAACAACCTGCAGATCGACCGGAGCTGGTGGCCCCTGCAGATCCGGCGATGTCAGCAGGATCGCCGAGATGCTGGCGACCGTATCGCGGGCCAGCGCGGCAAGTACGACGTCGCTCAACTGCTGCCGAGTTCTCGCGGTACCCATCTCGAGCCCCAGTCGATACAGCTTCGCGAGTTCCGCACCATAGTTCACATCACTGCGAGCCGTCTGACCGGCCGCCAGAAAGTCGGGCGTGGCTGTTCGATGAAGAATGCTGGGCTCACGAATCTGATGAATTGCCGTATGAGTCGGCGACGTCGGCCCTTCAGTCGGGGACGTTTGCTGATCTGGGCTCGACGGGTTTGCCGGTGCCGATTCAAGACTCGTTGTGAATGCAAGTCGACATTCACCAATGGAGATCACGTCGCCGGACAAGAGTGACGTGTCGGCCGATACGACTTTGCCGTTGATCTGTGTTCCGTTGCGGCTGCCCAGATCTCGCAGCTTCCATTCGCCGTCGGAGCAAAAGATCTCGCAATGATTGCGACTGCACGCGTCATCCTGCAGCACAATTCGATTCGTGGACGACCGACCGATCGTCGTCACCTGCCCCGGGCGCAAGCGAACAACATCGCGCCAGGCAACGCCGTCCCACGTGAACAGGAATGCAAACTCATCTGCGGAACCGGTTGATGGGTCCATGCTTCAATCTTCTTTGATTCCACGATCGACAGGCTGGATATCGACGTACGCAGACTTCGTAACGCGACTTGGCCCCTCGCCGCGTTTGCAGAAGTGCCGCGGATCATAGCAGCCAAAACTCAGACACAATGACAAACGTCTCACCCCGGATGATATGTTGACGAATCGGGCGACGAATGTCACTCGCCTATCGTGACTTTGCGGCTCCATGTTTCCGTATGGGGAAGTTGTGAGTGTCGATGGGTCTAGTCGCGTTTGATTGTGAAGGTAGGTCCTTTCTGCCGGACTCATCGTTACCCACAAAGTACGATGAGTTTTGTAAAGGTTACAGGCGGCGCATCAAAAAAGCGGGGTCTTTCTGTTGGTGATGGGAGGGATTGAGTTTTGCGATAGGTCGTGGAGTGACCGTCGCAGGATGGAGGGGCCTGATTGCCATGATGGCGTCGAAGGGAGTCTTTGGGATGAGGCCATCAGATGGAGACGTTCAGGAATCTGGAGCCTGTTGTGTGGAGTGAAAAGCAGTTTGGGACGTGCGAACTGGGGGACCGTCGACGGACTGAGCGTCTGGTGAGATATGCTCAGCAGATGGCTGAAAAGCCAGACGCTTCCACACCCAAACAGACCGAAACGTGGAGCGACTGCAAAGCCATCTATCGATTGTTCGCGAGGCCGGAAGTTACGTTTGAGACCGTCACTCAAACGCACTATCAGAACACGCAGTCGATGCCGCCGGGACGCTATCTGGTCATCAGTGACACCACTGAAATTGACTTTGGCTACAAGAGTCCCAGAGCGGGTCTGGGGCAACTCACCGGCAAGCATCGCAGAGGATTCTTTCTGCATTCATCACTGATTGTGGATGCAGAAACTCATGCCGTGACGGGTCTCGGAAAACAGGAACTGTGGGCTCGACCGCTCAGCAGAAAGAAACGTGTCCACCGAGTGAAGTGTCGTAAGCGTGCCACTGAATCCGACGTTTGGGGTCGCAACATCGACGCGATCATTCCGTCTCAACCGGGAGTCACACTCATTCACATTTGCGACCGCGGTGCCGACAATTTTGATGTCTTCGCACATCTGTCTGTGAAGGGCGACAGTTGGGTCATTCGAGCGGCTCAGTTGACGCGTTACCTGCGAAATGCAGATGGCGAGACTGAGCAACTCAGCGAGATCATCAAAGCCGCTCCTCTGAAGGGCACCTATCAACTGTGGATCAAGGCCAACAAGAAGCAGGTTGCACGCTGTGCCAACATCGAAGTGTTCAGCACAAGTGCGACGCTGCTGCGTCCTCGTGAAGGCGCGACCGAGTTTGTGATGAACAACGGAATTGAAGAGATTCAGACGAACATTGTGATTGTGAAAGAAGTGAACGCCCCTCGCGACGCTGATCCCATCCAGTGGGTTCTGTACACGAAAGAATCCGTGACGTCATTCAACGCCTGTTATCGCGTGATTGAACACTATGAGCAGCGTCCGATTGTGGAAGAATTTCATAAGGGCCTGAAGACCGGCCTTTCGGTTGAACAGCGTCAGTACGCTCACGCGGATCGACTGGAACCATTGATCGGAGTGTCCAGCGTCCAGGCCGTGCGTCTTCTGCAACTGCGAGACGTTTCTCGCCGCGTTCCGGACACGCCCGCACGAAAGGTGGTTCCGGCGGAATGGATCGATGTGCTGCAGTCAATCCAGCGACGTCCGAGGAAGATCACAACTGTCCGTGACTTCACCCGAGCCCTCGCCTCGCTCGGCGGCTTCCTCGGCCGCAAGTCCGATGGTGACCCCGGCTGGCAAACTCTCTGGCACGGCCTCGAAACTCTGCTGATCGCCATCCGCAGTGCTCAAAACGCTATCAAGAATTGTGGGTAACGTTGAGTCTGCCGGAAAGGACTTTCGCCGACAGGCGAACCGTGGTGCCGCCACACGTTGCGCAACGGCAAGGGGCGCAAACAATTCCAAACATGCAAGTCATCGAGTTCGAGGCCGACGTGACTGGACCTACTGCACACCGGGTCGCGACAGGTCGCGAAGTCCACTCCGGCAGAGTGGACCTACCGAAATCGCCGGCTACACCCGTGTCGATCCACTCTGCCGGAGTGATGGAATGAATCGAAGGAATCCGTTCTAATGGTTGCAATTGACGAACTTCTGACATTTCGGTGCATTGCCCCGAGACCCAGGTTTGTGAGCTGACAATGAAATCTGCGCGTGTGATCGTTTCAGTTCTTTTGCTTTCGATTTCTATTCATGCCGCCGTCGCGTCAGACAACTGGCCTCGGTTTCGAGGCGAAAACGGAACGGGCCAGAGTGAGCTCAAGGGAATCCCGTCCACATGGACCGATGCGGACTACGCGTGGAAAGTCGAACTACCAAACATCGGTCACTCTGCGCCGATCGTCTGGGAGAAGACTCTGTTCGTGACGACCGCGACGGAAGGCGGTGGCCAGAGATCTCTGCACTGCTTTGATGCCGACACCGGAGCACAGCGATGGACTGGCTCAGTGCAGATGACGGAAAGCAAGAAACATCCAAAGAACAGTTGGGCATCCAGCACACCGGTCACCGACGGCCAGCGAGTGTGTGTGATGTTTGCTGACAGCGAAAAGCTGCTTGTCTGTGCATGGGATTTCGCCGGGAAAGAACTTTGGACAAAGAATCTGGGACCATACAACTCGGAACACGGACTCGCCGTTTCGCCGATCCTGCATGGCGGACTACTGATCATTCCCAACGAGCAGGTTGGCCCCAGTTCTCTGATTGCGTTGAATCCGGAAACAGGCGATGTTGTCTGGGAGTCGAAGCGACTGGAGGGCAAAACATCGTACTCAACGCCCGCCATCTTTTCCGAGGATGGTTTTGATCAGATCATCACCATCGGCGATGCCAACGGCTTTGTGGGAACGGACCTGAAGACCGGCAAGCTGCTCTGGCAGACTCCGAAACTGCCGATGCGAACGGTTGGTTCTCCGCTCATCACCGGCGGGCTTGCATTCGGAACGTGCGGCGAAGGTGGAAATGGAAAATACTTCGCGGCAGTTCGACTCGATCCCGATCCAAACCTGAAGGATCGCATTGTCTATGAGCGCAAGACGACTCTGCCGTACGTTCCGAGTCTGATCGAAAACAACGGGCTCCTGTTCCTGTGGGGCGACAAGGGCATCATCGTTTGTCTTGAAATCGCGACGGGCGAAGAGGTCTGGGCGGAGCGAATTGATGGTCAATTCAGCGGTTCACCGGTTTGCATCGATAATCGCCTGTTTTGCGTGACAGAAGATGGAATCGTCGTCGTCCTGAATGCTGGGCGAGAATTCAAGGAGCTTGGGCGAACAAAACTGGGCGACGACTGCCATTCGACGCCAGCAGTCGCCAATGGGCACCTGTACATTCACTCGTTCAGGCACGTGTTTGCGTTGAAGGCGAAGCCGTGAGGCATCAGGAAAGCTCAATTGGTGATGAAGCGAGGCCGTTCGATGTGGTGTTGCTGACATGACAAAGCAAGTTTTCAAAGTCTCACTACTTTGATTCTGATTTCTGCGTTATTCTTCTGACTCACTCATTCAGTCCGGCACTCCGCGGACATCCCCGAACCAGAATCATCATGTTGGAGCCCTGGCTCCCGATCGAGGCGTGATCATGAACGGCGCATGGCCTGGCGGTCCTTGCCCACAATGCGGCGAAGATATGCCTGCAAAAGTGATCCATTGTCAGTCCTGTCGCGCGCTGCTCAACAATGAGTTGACCGAAGACAGCATTGAGATTCCCCAGTTCGTGCCGCTTCCGGAGATTGCTGTGATTGCTGCCGCTTCACCCAAAGGCCATTACGTGCTGTGTCCTGGATGCAAAGAAGAACTGCGCATTCACACGAAGTACAAAGGAATGAAGGTTCAGTGCAAACACTGCAACGTCCCTTTCACTTACCGTGACACTGTGACTGTCAAAGCGTTCTACACGCCCTGCCCTCATTGCAAAAACGAACTCCGCGCCGCCCCCAAATACATGGGCCACAAAGTCGTCTGCAAACACTGCAACGGACATATCCAGTTGCAGGCGGAGTAATCGAAGTCACTGTGTGAAGTAGACCAGGGCAAGCCCAACAATCGCGGAGGCAATCACCAGCCATGCGTCAGGATCAATAAATCGTCGACGCACTTCCAGGTGATACAACTGTCCAATGATGGCAATCTGAGTTGCAGCGATCACGGTGAAACTGGTGATGCAGTGTCCAGCGCTGACGACGTTTGACAGCGGCCCTTGCTGAATGATATCCAGCGGTAACAGCAGCATCATGTTGAACGCATTGCTGCCGAAGACATTGCCCACAGCGAGATCGAACGCACCCATTCGGATCGCAGCTAACGATGCAACAAACTCCGGAAGCGACGTGCTGAGCGCGACGAGTGTCGTCCCGACGAATGTACGTCCCAATCCGGTCGCGGCAGCAAACTGCTCCGCGGCATGCGACATAAAGGGACCAACCAAAAGAATCACAACAGCCGCGACAGAAAATCTCAGGATCTCTGGACCAATACGATGTGCGGGAACGTTGGGATCTTCGACCTCGTTGTGCTCGGACATGTCCGCTGCCGACGCTCGCTGATCTATGAAAATCACCCGAGCCCCGAAAACGTAAATCATCCCGACGAAGACAAAGCCCGGCGACACGCCGAACCATTCCACATCGCCCATCTTCGGGCCAACAAGGATCGTCAATCCGGCAACAGCCGTCATCAGGATACTGACGCTGCCGGACAAAGCATGCCTTGCCGAAGCCCGCGAAAGCATTTTCCCCTTCGAGTGTTTGAGCAGATCGAGCACCGCCAGAATCAGAAGATTCGCAAGCGAACTCCCCAGCAGGTCTCCTACGGCCAAATCCGGAGCACCGATTCGGATGGCGGATACATCCACCGTGAGTTCCGGCAGAGACGTTGCTCCTGCAAGCAGAATGCTTCCAACAAGAAGTCGCCCAAAACCTGTGATTTCAGCAATTCTGTCTGCCGCCTTCGCGAGAACTGTTCCGGCGATAATGACCACAACCGCGCAGACCGCGAATTGTGAGAGACTTGCGATAACCGTCATGTGTTGATTCCCGCAGCGAACTGAAAACTCTTCAGATGCAAGATAAAGACACCGGATGAACGCTAAAGGTCATATCCAGCAAAACAGGTTCTGGCTCACAGAGTTCCGAAGACATATCAGTTATTCTCGGCGGCTCCCAGCGTCCATTTGGCCGCCTCAGCAACAGCACCATTGGGCTCATCACAATGAATGGCTTGATTCAGAAATCGTCGAGACTTGCTCATGGCGCCATTGAGAAACAACAAATCGCCGAGCAAGAGTGAGATCGACGGAAGTTCCGGGAAATCATCGACAAGTCGCAAGAGGTCCGTACGCACTTCCACCAGCAAACCGACTTTCCAGAACACGAAGAGATCATGCAGTCGGGATGCGGCATCTCGAAAAGATTCTCGAGGCAGTGCGCGATTCAGCGAGGCACTGCATCGACCGAAATCGCCAAGCATCGCATGGCAATGCGCGAGGAAGATCGCGGCTCTCGGGCCGTGATCTTTTGCGGCAGCAAGTTCTTCGAATACTGAAGCTGCTGTTGAATACTGGCCCTTCAGCCAAAGTCGATGACCAGCAGCGAACAACTGTTCGTAACTCAGCCATTCCATCCGACCGTTTCGCCGAACCGGAAACAGACCATTCCTTTCGGAGGTCTCTTCGACTCGTGAAACTTCGTGTGAGTGATTCGGCATCATGGTCCACCGCCTTTCTTTCATGAACATCATGGACGTGTTGTGATGAGTGTCCGGAGAAGCAATATCCATTCCTTTCTTTGTTCAAGTGTATCTGCGTTCAACTCTGCATCGAGCATTCCGGAAAGCTGCAACGTTTGCGGTGTTTGCAGTTGCTGCGTGACGAGCAAGAAACATTCTTCACACGGAAAGGAGTTTGCCACACCACGTATCTGTCAGGCTCGGTGCCCATCGATTTCTCTGGGAATGAGCCATTCGTTTCCTCACCAAATCAACTGGCACAGAAAACGCTTACGTGAACACAGGATTTGCATCCTACTCAGAATGATGCTCGCACATCTCGAGCAGTTCACAATGAGAGCGTTCTCGAAGTTCGAGCCAGTAGCCTCATCTGGATCAAGGGACTGTCAGCTCCTTGTTTGGCGATTCTGAAAGGCTTCGGACGCGATCTGCATCGGCGAATCAGCAGCAATCATCTCGCTTCGACCTCGCAAAGATTTTGACACGTGCATCCATTTCTCTGAATGAAAGTGGCGTTCCGCCTCTAGATCGTTGCAGTCTATGGAACACTCAGATCAGCTCATGCGAATGCTCGCGGCAATTGTCATCCTTGGAGTCGGTGGACAATGGCTCGCATGGCGACTTCGGATTCCTGCAATCCTCTTGTTGCTAACGTTTGGATGTCTCGCCGGATCGGTCTCGGGCTTCATCAATCCCGATCAGATGTTTGGGGACCTGCTGCAACCGCTCGTGTCGCTGTCCGTGGGGCTTATCCTGTTTGAAGGCGGCCTGAACCTTCGGCTTCGAGAGCTGAAGGGTACCTGGAAGTCTCTGCTTGGCTTGCTCACCGCTGGAGCCCTGATCACATGGCTCGGTGCGGCCTTTTTGGCTCACTGGCTTATTGGGATGCCGGCATCCGTGGCGCTGGTTCTCGGAGCAGTGCTGACAGTGACCGGGCCGACTGTCATCGGACCGCTGCTGCGAGAGATTCGGCCAACCGGAAAAGTCGGTGTGATTGCCAAGTGGGAAAGCATCGCGATCGATCCCATCGGGGCGACTCTGGCCGTTCTCGTGTTCGAAGCGATCGAGTCCATTCGCGCTGCCGAGTTCAGTTCTGCGACGCTGAATGCCATCCTTGGCTTCAGTGGAACAGCGGGCATGGGCCTGACTGTCGGACTGGCCGCATCTCGCATGCTGATCGAGTCTTTTCGACGCTTCTGGATTCCTGACTACCTGCAGAATCCAATGACTCTGTTCTATGTGATTGCCACCTTTGCCATCTCAGAACGTCTGCATCCCGAAGCGGGCCTTGTGGCCGTCACATTCATGGGCATGTTCCTTGCGAATCAGAAACACATCGATGTTCACCGCATCATCGAGTTTAAGGAAAGCCTGACGGTCTTGTTGATCGCCGCACTGTTTATCGTGCTGGCCGCCCGTGTACCGCTCTCTGAACTGAAGGCAGTTGGATGGGGAGGCATCGCGTTTGCCGCCTCATTGATATTGATCGTGCGCCCTCTGGCAGTGTGGATCTCGACGATCGGCAGCGGGCTGTCGTCCAAAGAACGCTGCTTTCTGGCCTGGTTTGCGCCGCGCGGTATTGTGGCCGCAGCCGTGTCATCCGTGTTCGCTCTGCAGATGGGTGAAAGCGGTGCCATGATTGCTCCGGTGACGATGATCGTCATCCTGAGCACGGTCGCCGTTTACGGACTCACCGCTGAACCGCTGGCGCGCTATCTCGGACTCGCCGCCTCAGATCCACAGGGCCTCCTGATCGCCGGGGCCAGTCAGGTCTCCCGTGAAATTGCCCGTGCCGTTGCCAAAGAAGGAATCAAAGTCGTTCTGGTGGAAACTCGGTTTGAGCGAGTTTGCCGAGCGAAAGAAATTGGTCTAAGCGTCTGTTATGCCAGCATTCTGTCCGACTACGTCATGGACGCGATTGACTTCGGAGGAATCGGGCGATTCCTCGGAATGACCAGCAACGATCAGATCAACACGCTTGCCTGCGCGCGATTTCGAGAACTCTTTGGTGCCTCGAATGTTCTTCAGTTATCGAAGGGCGAATCCACAGAGCGACTGCGCACCTCATGGGAAAATCGTCTCGCTGGCCGAACACTGTTTGGATCTCAAATGACCTATGACTTTATCGACACGGCACTCGATCAGGGCGCGACAATCAAGACGACACGATTCAGTGACGTATTCACGCTGGAAGCGTTCCAAAAGCATTATGGCGATCGAGTGTTTCCATTATTCCTGATCGACGGATCACGAATTCAGGTCCTCGCAGCCGACTCGAAGATCAATCCACGATCCAGCACGCTGGTTGTGAGTCTTGTTCTTCCACCAGTCCAAAACGGCGACCAGTCCGCCAGCAAGAGCATCAGTTCTGCTGAACGCCAGCAGGAACCAAACGCAGTGACGGGGACAACATCGCTCCAGATCTTATCGGAGCAACTGCTGCAGACATCGTGAAGCACAATTCCGATCGAACCGTGTTCTTTTTTGTCGTCTGTTCGACAGTGATGTTTGGAACCATCGCCGAATCTGACGTGACCTGTTTGCCGCAAACACCCGGAGAACTTCCATGATTTCCGTCATCATTCCAGTTCTGAACGAACTCCCCACCATTCACTCGATCGTTCAGCAGGTCAGTGCTTTGCCATTTGTCAGCGAAGTGATCGTGGTTGACGACGGCTCGATCGACGGCACGCCGGATGCCGCGGCTCGCGCTGGCGCAAAAGTTATTACCAGCACTCTGCTTGGGAAAGGCGCATCTCTTGAAGACGGAGTCAGAACGGCAAGTCAGGAGATTATTGTGTTTCTGGATGGCGATCTCACCGGCCTGGCAGAAGATCTCATCGAGAGACTCACAGATCCCATCCGGCTGGGCGAGGCCGACTTTGTGAAGGGGCAATTCACAAGAACCGGCGGCCGTGTCACGATCCTCACGGCGCGGCCTCTCCTTCAGACGTTCTTTCCGGAGTTATGTCAGATCGATCAGCCTCTGGGAGGCATCATGGCGGCTCGAAAATCGGCACTGACGTCGGTGATGTTCGAAACCGACTACGGCGTAGATGTTGGACTGCTCATCGACATCCGGATGGCCGGCCATCGAATCACTCAGGTCGACATTGGACATATCCAGCATGACAGCCAGTCGCTCGAAGCCCTGAGCGACATGGCTCGGCAGGTGGTTCGGGTCATTCTGGATCGAGCCGCTCGTTATGGTCGACTGGAAGCGAATCAGCTTCGCGAGGTAGAGGAAGTCGAACGCAGATCGCAGGCCGAGTTGTCTCGAATGGCCGGACAACTTCGTCAGACGGAGAAACTGGCCATCTTCGACATGGACGGGACTCTGCTGGACGGCCGATTTGCCATGTATCTGGCACATCGTCTGAACCGCATGTCCGAGATGTACGCTCTGCTCGATCGATTTGACATCCCGGCTGTGCTGCGAACACAACGAATCGCGGCTCTGTTCGAGGGTGTTCCGAAAGCCGTGTTTGAAGATGTGGCTCGGTCAATTCCACTGACCAATGGCGCGATCGAAACCGTGACCGCGCTTCGCCGAATGGGTTTTCGTGTTGGTGTTGTGAGCGACAGTTTCTTTGTTGCCACAGAGATTGTCAGACGACGAGTCTTTGCGGACTTCAGTCTGGCACACCTGATGAAGTTTCGAAACGGCCTTGCGACGGGACAAGTGACGATCTGCTCGGCCCTGAAACATGAGGACGGCTGCCCGTCTCATGCTCTGTGCAAACAGAACGCAGTCGAACATCTTTGCCGAAGTTTGAACATTCATCGAAGCAACGTCATGACCGTCGGTGATGGGATCCCCGATGCCTGTATGTTGCGACATGCTGGCTGTTCGTTCGCGTTTGAACCAAAGTCCAATGTCGTCGCCGCATCAGCCACTCATGTGATCAACGGTGACTTGAGAAAAATGCTGCCGATCGTGACAGAGTACTTCTCATCAAGGCAATCTGAGAACATCGCAATGGAGTTCGCCGAATCGAATCTGGGCGAGTAGTTTCGACCTTGCGCTACGAAGGCGAGGAATTGGAACGGTTGCGACGGATAGTCAGGATGTCACTCGATTGTTCGTATCTAGTGGAAAGCTGGTTGCAACCTCGTCGAGAAAACTCCGAACGGATTGATTCTGCAGTGGATTGCGTGAATTTGGCGACCTCAATGTTCTGCATCTGATCAAGGCTCATCCTGTTCAAGTTTCTTCGACAGTGTCTGCATCCGAAAAAAACGACGCTCCGTGTATGACAGGTCTAGCTTCTGCATATTGCGAAACTCCCTCGTTGCATCGTTTTCCGGCCGGTCCATCCTCATTCTCCGAAACTCGTAATCCTGCCATTCCGGTGCGAACAGACGTGCCACCGCAAGTTGCTCATCTTCTTTCCTGAATAGTCTGCCAAGACTTTGAAATGCCGTCTCATACATCACAAGACTTCTTGATCTCGAATTCCCTGGTTTTCGAGCTTCAAGCATCGTTGTCATCGCTTCGCGCGAACGTGCGGTCGCAGCGACTTCACAGATGCGAAGTCGATTAAAAAATTCTGTTCGGTCGTATTCAAATTCAAGACGATCCACATCTCCGTTGTTTGTTGCTTTAATCTCGGATAGATCAAAGAGACGATATCTGTTCTCTTTGACTTCGACGAGCGGTTTGTCGGCGACCTCGTTCAAGTAGTCCGATGCCTTCTTCCACGCTGTTTCCGCAGCCGCGAACTCTCCACTTCGCATGAGATTCGCCGCGTAACTCAATGCTGCATGGGCACGATCCGAGTAAAGCAGGATCCGCGGAACTTCTCCCGTTTGCTGCGTCGACTCTCGATGCCGAATTGCCATGGTCAGCAACCGTTCGGCGATGGCAGAAGGATCTGCGTCCCATCCAGCATCTGCCGACCGGAATTCGCAGACCTTCTGAAGCCTCTCCTGAAGCTCGCTATCACTCTCAAATAGCGGCTGTAGCCGACCTGCTTCATGAAGAGGATCTGCGACTTTCATTCGCAGTATCCGCGCGAGCAGCCAGAACTTATCTGAATCCTTGCCGGTTCGTTCCAGGGGATCCAAAACGAGGTGAATTCCCTTTCGAACCATGGCATATCGAATCTCCGCCGCGTGTCGCTCGCGAGGAGCATTGAAGCAATATAAATGAGCCATTCTGAGAATCAGTCCTAGATCATCCGGCATTTGTTCGAGGGCTAGCCGAATCGAGTTTTCGGCCTGCTCGATATGTCGATCTCTAACCAAGTCAAAACCGGCAGCCGCAAACACATTCGCCAGAAAGTCAGCTTCTCGTGAACGATCGGAGGCATGAAACGCAGGTCGCGCGAACGAGATCTCAATGCCCGAGTCCTTCAATGCCACTCGAGGAACGTCCTCCGGGCCTCCCACAAACGAACTCATGAACGAAGCCGATTCCTCCGCAGACATGCCTTTCTTCGGAAATGTGGCACGCACCCCGTCAAACACGGACTGCACAAGACGTCCAATAGAAGTTGATCTCCTGCAAAGCAAATCGGCTTCACTACGAAAGTTTGTCCAGCGTTCGACAATCAATTCGATGAAGGGACTGATTTGTGCAGCGGCTGTCGCGGGGGTTGCGTAACGACACGTGGACTGAAATTGAAGTCCGTCCGTGAGGTTTAGCGTTCCCTCGACCTGAGTGAGTCCCGAAAGGACTTCAGCGAATTTAATCATCTCGCATTCGGCGATCGCAAAGCGTTCCAGCAGATGATTTTCATGAGGGCTGGTGAGTCGTACGGAAAACTCCGCCGTTGCTTCCGATTGCGTCAGAAGATTTCGGACCGATGTTTCATCATCCAACAGCATCTTCAGAAGCTTCTGTGAGTCAGACACGAAAACGAGGTCGTCTACAAGATGTACGAACTCTTGTCCGTCATGGACGATCTGCACTGAATGGTCTCCGAAGCCATAGTACACCGATGGCTCAGTTAAACTGAAGCAGAGTTGCAGTTGTTCATCAGCGATCAGATCGTCCTGGAGATCAAGAAGTGGTGAAGTCGGAGTTTCATGTGACTTCAGCCTGCCGGGAAGTACGAAACGCACCTCATGATCTGGTGTTAACGAGATCTCGAATGACTCAGTCCTGCGTCCCGTCCTGGGATTTCGAACGAACATGGAGAGTTTCGCATCCTCAAAATTCCTGAATCGAGTCTGGAAAACAGGACATCGCAGTGCCAGTTGAAGATTGCCCTGGACCAAATCCTGATCCGTCACCGAGTCAAAAGTCACAACAGCCCGGATCTTTCCTTCGTCGCCGACAAACGAGTAGTAGGTGTCCACATCGCCGATGTTGATTCCATCCGCCGAGTTTCCTTCCGAGTCCTCAAACTCAACGAATCCAGATCGGACAGGCCGCCCCAAAAACGTTCCGGACGGAACGCGATAACAGGTTCGGTCATCGATGGTCAGGACGTCCACTCGTGTTGCGTCGCGATGCGGAACAATCTGCGCACCGCACCATCGTTCGATCAGTTCATTGATGTCAAGTGGTTCTCGCAATCTCGCAACTGCGGCCCATGACAACGCATGGCCGGGTTTTGTGGTTGCCCCGACAGATTCCTGGGCGTGAATGAGAACCTGGGCAGCGCCAATTGCGAGGAATTGCGAAGGTGCTATGTGTTCAGGCATCCGCGCATCAAGTTTTGCGATTCGTAGCAGTGGAGATGAAAAGATCGGCTCGACTGCAAAACGACAAGCCAACGCTTCACCATCAGAATGTTTCCGAAGCCATGCTGGAACTGGCGACGAGTCCTGAGCAGCCAGCGCAGAGTTGACAAGAAAAAGCACACTCAAAAGGCCGTGCGCCCACTTGATATGAAACATAAAGCCTTCCGTCACTCAGGGGAGTGCATCATGCCGAAAACTCGAGCAGGCGTATCCCGACTTGCGGACGTCCAATGCGTGCCACAGCAAAAACGCCGGGATTCAAGGCGCCATCGTTTCGTCCATCTTGCAAATTGTCAACTGGAGCACTATTCGCAAACGCGGTCGCATCTTGTGTGATGGCGTGTTTGCCAACGGATTGGAACCGTTGATTCGACTCATCTTCCGAAATGGACGCTCAGCAGAAGCCGGAACTCACTTCGTTCGGTCCGGCCTACGGTTTTGCAGTCGTCATCAAACGCTACAGCGAGTTTTGGGCGGCGACGAGAGTTACGATCGTCCAGAGTCCCGCTCCGAAGAAGATCATGAGGGCTGAAAAGCAAATCGGTCCCTGGATTTTTGTTCGTCTGCCGAAGGTGTCTCGCTGATCTCCCAGCAGCCACGTGGCCCAGCGAATGATCAGGACCGTGACAAGGATCGCGGCAAAGATGCGATCGAGGCCGTCGTGGGACAAATCGTCGGATTCCATCCGCAGCACGGAGACGGTCATCATCAATGCCGGTCCGATTCCAAGCCACACGAGCCTTGGCAGGATGTAGGTCCAGCGATCACCGGGCCCCTGTTTCATTTCACGTTTGTTGGGACCGGGTGGCAAACCACCACCGGCGAGTCGCGCTGGTTGGGATTCTTCCCGCGTGGAGACTTCAAGGGCACTGGCATAGATATCCATTGAGAACCCGTCGTAAATCATGCGATTCACCATGTACGGTCTTTCCGTCCGAAAGATTCCTGTTCAGAATCGGGGCGACGCACAGAACGCTGATCACGGGAGGAGACGGCCGCAGACATCATCAGCGAACTGTGCGTCTCAGAACCCCGTCAGGCAACCTGGCTGAGACTCGCTGGCTCAAACTTCAAAACGGTTGAGTCGCAACGTCGATTCTGAAAACGGCACTTGAAGAAGCGATCACACGCAGGAACATCGAACGTTCAAAGCAATTGCCGCGCCATGTTGGAGTGCTTCCGTCAAGTCGTTATCCCATCAGACATTAAGCGATCCTGGTAATGCGAAGCGGATCAGCATCGCTGGCAGGATGGAAAACTCCTTTCATCGCCCCGACAAAGAGTTATCCGATGCCTCTGCGTTGAACCTTCCTGTGCGGCATTCGTCGATGCAAACTTCAGCAGAACTTGCTGAAAACGAGCTGTTCGATAAGCTCCCAGATGGCATCCAAATTGCGGCTGTCATGTGGCTCGACGTGTCCTTCGACATGACTGTCTCTTCCTTCAAGAGGGTAAAGTGTTGCTGAGCGGTTTCTTTCAGCGGGCCGGTACAACAAGCAATTCAAATGCTGTACCGGCGGGTTCACACCGCGCCGCTCGCCAAACACACCAAGAACAGATGCGTAAGAACATCCTTCCGATCTCACGAAACTGATTCGATCCGATGTCAAACGGTTTTCAAATCAAGACGAAATCCACTCCGAACGCGGATTCTGATTGGATCAAACACTTTCCGAGCGACTCCGTTTCGCCGGACATCTCGGACAATCCTTTTGCGAGTCATGAGTCGCGACGATGGCAGACCGTCATTCTCAGACCTGTCCTTGTCGTGGCCGTTTTGTGGATCGCGATGAGCGTCGGCACGACGATGTACATGCGATGGATTGAGTCCGAATATGACCGCGTTTTCAGTCAAAACCTGGCATCGATTCAGGCATCGAATCGGCTTGAGTCCATCGTCTGGAGATCCGTGAGCGAATGGACCAACCCAGCTTTTGATCCAGGCCAGCTCCGCGAGCGACAGAATCAAAACTGCACGCTGATGAAGCAGGTTCTTGAGGGTCTTCGTAAGACCGTCTACACCGACGAAGAAAGACGGCAACACGCGAGACTTGAAGAGGCCGTCACTCAAATCTGTGCGGCAATGGATGTGGAAGGGACGATCACACGAACGACTCAAACGAAAAGTGCGGATTCGCTGCAACGACTTTTCGAACACGCAGCAACTGTGACAGAACATGCGGAGGGAGTTCGCAACATTAATGAGTCACTCATTCAGGCGTCTCGGCAGCGCATGGCGGCGACGCAGAGCATCGTCATGCTGACTCGCATGTCATTGCTGCTGACCGGCCCATTGCTGGGAGTGTTTCTTGGATGGCGAGTTGCCCGGCGACTTCGATCGTCCGTCGCGCAGATCGCAGTCACGCTGAGCGGTTCGTCGCTGCCGAAGGGACAACTGGAGATTCCGGACTTGACCGTTGAGATCACTCGGGAAAGTTCGTTTGAAGACGTACGACGTCAGGCCGAACGTGTAGTCGATCGACTGCGTCATGTCGTCGGAGAACTTCAGTCCGCTCGTCAGGAAGTGATTCAGGCCGAACGACTCGCAGCGGTCGGGGAACTCGCGGCTGGCGTTGCTCACGAGCTTCGCAATCCACTCACATCGGTCAAGCTTCTGCTGCAGCACGCGTCGCGGCAACCGGACTCATCGCAAATTCCGGCTGCGAAGCTTCAACTCATCCTGGCGGAAGTTGGACGCATGGAGACGACTATTCAGGGATTGCTCGACTTCGCAAGAACTCCGGCGATGAACCGGGTTCGTCACGACCTTCGCGAAACGCTTCATCGAAGTTTGAACCTTGTTCACGGACGACTCAGCCAGGACCGAATTCAGGTTTCGTCGGCGATGTGTGAAGACCCGTTGATGGTTGACGGTGATCCCGAGCAACTGAACCAGGTCTTTGTCAACGTGCTCCTGAATTCGATCGAAGCCATGCCCGATGGCGGCCAGTTGCGAGTGGCGACTCGGCGGACATCCGAAAACGCGGCCGAGATCATCATCTGCGATTCCGGTTCCGGCATTCCCGCCGAGATGATGTCTCGTCTGTTCGAACCGTTTTCGACGACGAAAGAACGTGGCACTGGATTGGGACTCGCGATCAGTCATCGAATTGTGTCCGAGCATCATGGAACCATCCACGCGTCAAGTGAACCGACTGAAGGGGCAACGTTCACGATTTGTCTGCCGCTCTCGCGAGTGACGTCAGAGAGATCTGAGAACGACAAGACTGACAAGTCCTGATGGATGTCACTTGAGATCACCAACATTCACCAATCCTGACCTCATTCGAAGCCTTGTGTTCAATTGAACCCGCTTCGAACAGGACGTCAAAGAGAACACAAGATGGAAAAGCTGCTGATCATTGACGACGAAGCGGGCATTCGAAGCACGATTCAGTCCATCCTGCAATCGGATGACCTTACTGTCTTCGTCGCTGGAGAATGCGACGAAGGCCTCGCGATGATGGATCGAGAACGTCCGCAGATCGTTCTGCTGGATATCCGGCTCGGGACGTCATCAGGACTGGATCTGTTCGCCGAACTGCGCAAAGTGAATCCGCGCGTGCTGGTGATCTTCATCACCGGACATGGAACGGCAGACACCGCGATTGAAACGATGAAGCTCGGTGCATTCGACTATCTCGTCAAGCCGCTGGATCTTGATCTGCTGTCTGCGACCGTCGATCAGGCTCGCCGAATTTGTCGTCAGATGTATGCTCCCACGGCCACCGATGTGGCGGTCGCCGATGAGCCCAATCCGGATCGACTGATCGGCAGCGGTCCGGCAATGCAGTCGGTCTGTAAGCAGATTGGCCGAATCGCTCCGCAGGACGTCAACGTGCTGATCCTTGGTGAAAGCGGAACGGGAAAAGAACTGATCGCCCGCGCGATCTACCAGCACAGTCGTCGAGCACAGATGCCGTTCCTCGCGATCAACTGCGCGGCGATTCCCGAGACGCTTCTGGAGAGCGAATTGTTTGGTCATGAGAAAGGAGCATTCACCGGGGCCGACCATCGTCGCATCGGCAAGTTCGAACAATGTCACCGTGGCACGATTTTTCTGGATGAAGTGGGTGACATGCCACTGTCCACACAGGCGCGAATTCTGCGACTGTTGCAGGATGGTCAGTTTCAGCGAGTCGGAGGCAACGAAACGTTAACCGTCGATGTCCGAGTCCTGGCGGCGACTCATCAGAACATCGAAGCCATGATTGCGGATGGAAGGTTTCGTCACGATCTCTATTACCGCCTGCGAGGCGTGACAATTCAACTGCCGCCACTTCGAGATCGTCTGGAGGATCTGCCGGAGATTGCTCACTATCTGATGTTTCGATTCAATCGCCAGCTTGGGACGGCCGTGCAGTCGATCTCCAGCGAAGCGATCGAGAAACTCCAGTCGCATCGCTGGCCCGGCAACATCCGCGAACTGCAAAGTGTCCTTCGTGAAGCACTGATCGTATCCACGGGCCCAACGCTTCTGCCCGAGTTTCTCCCGCTGGAAGTTCGATCGGATTCCGCAGAGGAAATCTATTCCTCGTCGCCCTCGGCACTTCCTCGAGATGCATGGCAGGAACTTGGCTTGTACGTCGAGCAGGTTCTGACCGATCAACAAGGCGATGCCTATCGACGACTCATCCAGCGATTCGATGAACTCGTCCTGACGCAGGCCATGAATCTCGCCGGCGGATTGCAGTCCAAGGCCTCCGAACTCCTTGGTCTCAGCCGCCCAACTCTTCGCCTCAAACTCCGCGGCATGAGCCGCCCCAAAGACGACCGACCACAGGAACGTTCCGAGTAACATGCCTTGTAAAAACTTGGCAGCAATGCCAAGCTGTCCGTGATGAATTCGCGTTTCATCGTCGACTGTGGATCGTTTGAAGAGCAACGCTTAGCGAAACTCGTAAACTCGGGAACCCCCGTGTGATTCGACGACCACAATTCGCGAATTCATCGTGGGCTTGTCGATGATGGTCTCAATCCCGGACGGCCAGCGAATAACAATTCGACTCACCTGTTCATCGTCCGGGATGCCAAAGTGCAGGCTGCTGGACGACGAAGACAAATAGCTTCCGCCGCCTTTCTGCAGGCGAATGCGTTTGCGGTCGGTTGTTTCTACGAATGCCACGGCTCCAATGGGATGACGGGCCGACGACACGCCGATCAGGTTCAGGCGGAGCCACTTTCCGCGGGTCTCTGAGCTGTTTTCGAGCACTCCGATTGGACTATCAATCGCCGCGTAGGCCAGATCCTGTCGACCATCTCGATTCCAGTCGAGCGATACGAGTCCGCGGCCATGCCGAGGATTCATCATGGCGTCACTCGCCTGATTCGTCACGTCTTCGAAGTACTCGGCATCGCGATTTTCCAGCAGCACCATTCGCTGCCGCCATGGCGAATGGGACGGATACTGGACCACATTCCCGTTGCAGACACAGATGTCTTCATCACCATCATTTTCGAAGTCCGCAAAGATCGAGCCCCAACCGACAAATTGATCCCCGATCGCTGACACGCCGGCGACTTCGCTCACGTGTCGAAACAGCATGCGACCCTGATTCTGGTACAGAGCGAAGCTCTCCATTTCGAAATTCGCAGCCCACAAGTCCGGTAATCCGTCGAGATTGAAATCGGCCGCCTCAACGCCCATGCTCGCATCCGGAGTGCCGCGACTGCTGACACCGGTCCCGCTGGAAATGGAATGATCGGCAAACTTCACTCCCGATTCATTCCGGTACAGAAAGTTCATCATCACATCGTTGCCCACGTAGACGTCGGAATAACCATCCAGATCCAAATCTGCGATAACGACTCCAAGAGCCTTGCCGTCGGGACGAACTCCGAATGCTTCCGTAGCATCCGAGAACGTGCCGTCTCCGTTGCTGATGAAGAACGAATCCGGAACCGATTCGAACAGCTTGGGCGAACAATTGTCCCGAGTCTTCCCATCGGCTGCATAACACGGCGGGTCATTCTGGAAAGACCAGTCGACATAGCCCGTCACATACAGATCTGGCGCTCCATCGCGATTGATGTCTCCCCACGCCGCCGACGCATTCCAGCGAGGTGCATTCAGCTCGCTGATGGATGTCACGTCGCGAAAGGTTCCATCACCCTGATTCTGGTAGAGCTGCAGCCCGCCGTAACCGGTGATCAGGAAATCGACGAAGCCGTCCTGATCAACATCTGTCGCCGCAATGCCGTGACTGTACAACTTCCCGTTCTCATGCAGAGCGGAAGTGCTGATATCGACGAAACGTCCGTCGATGTTTCTCAAACACCTCGTTGGCCGACCCGAAATCACCTTCGCTTCGAGGTCACCACCACCGACGACGATCAGGTCCTCAAGGTTGTCTCCATCAATATCGACAGCGGCAAGTCCACTGCCTAGTGACTCGAGAATTGTGGCGTAACCGTGCTTCGCTCCGTTTTCCGGCACCACTGCTGGAACGAGCTCCGAGGCCAGCGGAATAAAGCGAAGGGACGAGCTAATCTCAGAGGCCGATGATGAAGAATGCTGCGCCATTTCTGACGCAGCCGGATTGCGAGTTTCGGGCAACGGATCAGCAGATGGCGTTGCCGTCTGAGGAGTTGTTACGACAGATTTGTGAGATGGATCTTCGCCGGATCCGCACCCAGCCAGCGAGAGTAGAAACATGCCAACAATCAAAACTCGGGCGTTGCGGCCGGTCGGATTTCTCTCTCGGGTCGTCCACCGGCAGTCGTGGAAGCCTCCGTTGTGGGACTGAACTCGGGATGTCGCTGAAGAAAGCTGTTCCATTGATTCAGGATCGCCACATCGTCCGGAGCCATACCGACAGCCGCGAGAAACCACCCCGCTGCAAGCTGATACTCTCCAAGTTTGTCGGCGATTTGCGCCAACTGCAATCGAAGAGCCGCATTTGTCAGGTCTCGAACGGCTTCCTGATGTGCCTTCGAAAACTGAGCCCGAAGGTCCGCCAGTTCGCCCGATCGACTCCGAATCTTCAGGGATTCTTCAGTTCGACCTGCGGCCGCAAGGAGATCGGCCAATCGCAACAACGGAGGTAGTTCCATTGGATACTGTTTGGCGACCTCCTCCAAACGTCGTATGGCGTCATCGATCTTTCCATCTCGCTCTTCCAGTTGAGCCATGACGACAGATGCATCCGGATGCAACGGCTGCGTGCTCAGCGCGGCCGCCGCGGCAGCCCGAGCCTCTTCAAATCGTCGCAGAGCGAACTGTGCCTGCGACCGCCTTGCCAGAACATCCGGCCAGTCGCCAGCGTTTTCGAGAGCCTTGAGTGCTTCGTCATATTTTCGCAGTCGAACCAGACAATCGCCCCAACCCAAACGGACTTCATCATCAACTCGCGAATCGGCAGGGACTCGGGATGCCGCTTCGCGAAACGCCGTCTCTGCGTCGCCGAATCGCTCGAAATCCTGAAGGATTGTGGCCTTCATATAGTGGGGACGAAAATCGTCCGGGGCACGACGAATGACTTCTTCCAAACTGCTGATCGCCTGCTCCATCGCTCCGATGTCATAACATGCCGCAGCCAGCAATCGATGCGCTTCGATTCGGTCAGGATTCCATTCGATGACCTGCCGAAGCAGCTTGATGGCATCCGCGAATTGCTTCAATTCGTAGCTCAGCCGCGCGGCTTCAAAGTAAGAGTCCTCACGTGTTCGAACATCCTGATTCGCTCGGCTGAACTCTCGAAGTGCCTTTTGTGGACGATTCTGCAATCGATACAAGTGTCCCCGGAGCATCGAGCGAATCGGTTCGTGTTCAGGAAGCTCGGGAAGCTCGTCGAGGCATTGCGTCAGCGCGGTCTGGTTACCATCGTTTGCGGCTGCCAATCCTTGCCGGTAAACGGCCATCGGCTCCACAGGCTGAGTACAGCCAAAGGCCAGAATCAGCAGCAGACCGGCGACTGCCTGACCCAGCCGATCCTCGAACTTTCCCGATTTGGATGCATCGTACGAGTCACTCAGCATCGATTTGACCGATTCAAATGCCATGTTCTGCCTGAAAACAACAACATACCGAATTGCTCAGGACGCGACAAAAACGAGCCAGTCTGCCAAATTTGTTGACAGGGTGGGTGTCGAAAGTATACTCCAAACCTGTTTTCGATTCTTTTTCTCTGGTGCTCGTTTTCCGTGAGGAATTCCAATGAAGAAACAAAGCCTGCAGCGTTCAGATCAGGGATTCACCCTGATCGAACTCCTCGTTGTGATCGCCATTATCGCGATCCTGATCGCTCTGCTGCTCCCGGCCGTTCAACAGGCTCGTGAAGCTGCCCGAAGAACTCAATGCAAGAACAACCTGAAGCAAATCGGCATCGCGCTTCACAATTACCATGACACGTACAGCAAGTTCCCTCCTGGCGGTTTTTGGAACAACGTCAATTCCGGACAACAGTATCAGCAGGGTAGCCTGCTAACGCACTTGCTTCCTTACGTGGAGCAGGCCAACATGTTTCAGCAGATTCCGTTTAATGCTCCTCCCGGAAGAGACATCAACACAGCAACGCTCCCTGACGGACGCCTGATGAGAACTGTCTTTACGGTGCCGACGTATCGTTGTCCATCCGACACCGTGACGATCGGGTTCAACGGAGTTTCGACGATTCAAAACTATGCTGGCAGCAAAGGTGCATCGAATGCGGGAAGCCCAGCCGCTGGTCACACAACAGGCGGAGCAACGGCATGTCCCGATGCGTTCCTGTCATTCGCCAAGGGAACAGGGTACGGCAACGGCGTGTCGGGTCCTTTCTATCGTAACAACCGTTGTGACTCGATTGCTGATTGTCGAGACGGCTTGTCGAACACGATCTACGTCGGTGAAGTGCGACCAGAATGCAGCAACCACATGCGACAGGGCTGGCTGGCTTCCAACAACGGTCAGGGTATGGCATCCACACTCTACCCGATCAACCTGGACACCTGCAGCGAAGACATGACAACTGGCTGTCGCTGGGTCAACAACTGGACCAACGAATTTGGATTCCGTTCTCGCCATGTGGGCGGGGCACAGTTCCTTCTTGGCGATGGAGCAGTTCGCTTCTTCTCCGAGAACATCGACCACGAGACCTACAACCGAATTGGTGCCAAGGCAGACGGCTTAACGGCAACGGTTCCTGGTGACTGATTCTGTTCAATACATTTGCCGACTGCCCGAAGTGATCTGAGTCGCTTCGGGCAGTTTTGTTTTTGATTCTTCGTTTTTTCAATGTGATTGGCCTGCAATGATGATTTCGAAACACTCCCAGGTCGTTTGCTGCCTTGGCGTTGGCCTCTTTCTGTTTCTCCAGGCTGGCTGCAGTGATCGACCGTCCCTCGCGACCGCGAGCGGCGTTGTCACTTTGGATGGAAAACCCATGCCCGGCGCGATTGTGACGTTTCAGCCCGTCAATGGAGGACGGCTCGGAACGGCCGAAACAGACTTCGAAGGCCGGTACAGCATCAAAACGTTCGGACCCGACGTTGATGGTGCCATTGTTGGCGACCACTATGTCGGTGTCATTCGAGTCGGCGGACCAGGTGCCAGCAAGCCTGCCGGAGAACAGCCCGCTGATGCAAACTCACTGTCAAACATCAGCGCTGCGAGCGATACAGAAGCGAAGAAGCAGGATGCAGAGATTCACTACATCATTCCCCAGAAGTACATGTCGCCTCAGCAATCAGGACTGAAGATCACAGTACCATCCGGAGGCAGTGAGGAACTGAATCTGGATCTGAAGTCTCGTTAGTGCTTCGTCAACAAATCAAGGGCGATGCAGAGCCCTTGTTTAGTGTCTCTCAAATTCGTTTCATTTTGGCGAATGAGCACAATCTTGTAGCCGGATTCGTAAGAATTCGGATGCTATGGGGAATTCTCACGAATTCCTCTACAGCTTAATTCAACGACAGCGTGAGACATCAAACTAGATATTGGCCTGGCGTTCGCGGAGTGACTCCAGTAGTTCGGCAGAATGCTGGAGTCTTGCTTCAATCTCGGCGAACGGATGATTGGTTGGAGTCGTGATGGACTGTGGGCGGTAGTTTCGCAGGAACTCACCCACGTCATCAGAAGCCATCGACTTCGAATACAGGAAACCCTGGGCGTGTGTGCAGCCCATTTCGAACAGCAACTGCTGCTGTTCAACCGTTTCGACGCCCTCCGCAACCGTATCCAGATGCAGATTCTGAGCCAGTGCAATAATAGTGCGGACGATCTCCTGGGTCTCGCAGCAGATCATCATGTTCTGAATGAATGACTTGTCGATCTTCAGCAGGTCCAGTGGCAGTCGGTGCAAGTACGCCAGCGATGAATAGCCGGTTCCGAAGTCGTCAATTCCGATGCGAATCCCTGTGTCGCGAAGTTCATTGATGATCGACCGAACGGTATCCGGATTCTGCATCAGCGCACTTTCCGTGACTTCCAGCTTCAGCAGATGCGGATCGATCCCGGCGCGAGCGATTGTGAGCAGAAGATCGTTTTTGAAGTGCGGAAGACTGAACTCTCCCGGCGAACAATTGACGGTGATGCTGACTCCTCGGTGACTGAACTGCAATTGATTCCAGCGAATCAAATCGGAACATGCCAGTTCCAAAACGAGTCGCCCAAGATGCCCGATCAGGCCGAGAGATTCTGCAACGGGGATGAAGACATCCGGGCCGATCTTCTCCTCGCGCGGATGATGCCAGCGGCACAGAGCTTCGAAGCCCTCGATGCAACCGGAAGACAAACGCACGATCGGCTGGTATTCGAGGTAGAACTGTTTGTTCCTGATGGCATGCCGAAGGTCACACTCCAGTGCCAGTCGGGCTGAGGCAACGGACTGCATTTCCGGGTCAAAGATTCGGAACCGTCCTCGTCCGCCGCTTTTCGCGTAGTACATCGCGGTATCAGCTTCACGAATCGCGTCGGCGCCGGATTTGTCGCGGCGATCACCGAACGAGATTCCGATGCTCGCACCAACGACGACTTCGTGAGTTCCCAGGAGGAATGCTTCCGACAGTGTTGAGATGATGCGCTCTGCAACGACCTCCGCCTCTGAAGGATGATGAAGGCTGTGGAGCAGAACGGTGAATTCGTCGCCGCCATGCCGCGCGACCGTCCAGCGAGACTTATGCCGTGCCACCACATCAGATGTTCTCAGGCAGCCTTCCAGTCGTTTTGCAACGCTGCACAACAGCAGGTCTCCTGCGTCATGCCCGAGGCTGTCATTGATCAGCTTGAAGTTGTCGAGATCCAGAAACAGGACCGCACAATGACCGTGGATAGAAGGATCAAGATGAAGAACACTCTCGAGCTGCTCTTCGAACAGCAGGCGATTGGGAAGACCGGTGAGAACATCTCGAACCTTGCCTTCCGTCACATCCGCAAGTGACCCGGCCAGTCGGCACGGAATACCCTGAGTATCGCTCTGGACGACTCCGCTGCACAACATCCATCGGAACGAGCCGTCTCGATGCCGCATGCGAAGTTCGGTTTCAAACTGCCCCTGATCCGAGGTGGCTCGGCATGTCAACAACTCGGAGAAATGCTGGCGATCGTCCGCGTGGATGCGATCGAACCAGACATCAATCGACGACTCAAGGTCGTGATCGCCGAACCCGAGCATCTCTTTCCAGCGAGCGGACAGAAAGATCTGACGCTTCGCCACATCCCAGTCCCAAAGCCCGATTCGCGAACCCTGAGCCGCGAGGGCATAACGTTCCTGACTTCGTTTCAACTCTGCCTGAGCACGGCTGAGTCGAACCTGCAGCGAGACTCTTGCCAGAGTAATCTGCGGATCCAAAGGTTTCGTGAGGTAGTCATTCGCGCCTTCACTGAATGCTCGAACGACGTTGTCGCGTTCGGATTCGGCCGTCACCATGATGACGGGAAGTTCGGAGTCGCGATACAGGCTGCGAATTTCGCGAAGCACGTCAAAGCCATTGATGCCCGTCATGATGACGTCGAGCAGCACAAGATCCGGCAGTCGAGAGCGTAGATGCTCCAGTGCTTCCTCGCCACTGCTCGCCGTCGCGACATCGTATCCCTGCTTCTTCAGCATGCGCGAAAGGATCTCGCGGTTGATGCGTTCATCATCCACGACAAGAACAGCGGCGGAGGTCTCGTCATGCGACGAGGCAGTCAAGTTCCGCTGGCGGTCGGAATTCAAGGTGGAAGGATTTGAGGCGGCGATGTTCACGCAAGGATCTCATGACGTGATGACATCGCCGCAGAGCAACTCACTTTACGAATGCTGTGGGCACGGCGATGACATAGGAAGACCCTACGTCTCAAAACATCAACGAGTGTTCGCAAAAACGAAATCACATTCGCCTCGGTGGCTGAAAAATCGCACCAATTGATTCAGGCGATATGCACATGCCGAACTGGAGACGAGAATGCCAGCAAACGAACGTTCCGTCGAGTACGAGATGAAACGGCAGTAGCGATTCTGACGGACAGAGACCGTGTTCAGTTCGCTGCTACAGGACCACTTCGCAACGTAGCCCAACCACCAGCGAGTCTCGCTGATTGCCTCCTGGGTTCGAAATGAACTGCACGTCAGGCTGAACTGAAAAGTAGCTCCGAACCTGATACTTGTAGAACAGTTCCCACGTATCTTCCGACGTCGTTCCATTCACTACGCGCGTTGGATCTCCGAACAAAACGCTGGTCAGTCCGATCCCTGCCACATCATCATCGCGTCCCTCCAGCAAGCCACGATAGACGAGCCCTGTGCCGAAGGACTGAGCAACGAAGTTTCGATCTTCGGGAGCCCATCCGTATTCAAAGAAAACGCCCAGTCCCTGCCCAACGTCGTTACTCGAGTCTTCGACGATCAGCAATTGGTCTGCGGTGCACCAAAAGCCATAGTTGTGACCGAATACGCTTCCCACGGCTGCAGGAGTAATCTGCCTCCAATCACCAGACTGATACCACGCCCCCAAACGCCATGTGCCGGGAAGTTCGCTTGCTCCGGCCACGGTTTTCAACTCCAGATGTCCGAGCGTGACGTAACCAAGCGCATCGGCGACGGGTAGGCCCCAGTTCGCGGCGAGTTTGTTTCCCTTGAAGGTACCAACGGCCAACAGCAAATCATCGGTCAAGGTGATGAAGCCTGTCGCTCCAAGGCTCTGAGTCGGCCAGACAGGCAACGGAATTGTTGGCATCTGTCCGAACGAAGAATTGCAGAAATCACCAGCCAGATCGGCGAATCCAAAGTCGGCATTCGCATCGACTCTGCCCGCTTTGAACCAGAGCCGATCGCCAAGTTCCTGACGATACCAGTACTCGTTGATTTGCGTCAGATCGGGAAACGGGGTCGAGTCGATGTTACTCACGAATTGCCAATCACCAACGTCGCCGGTGGAGATGGACCGACCATGCATTTGCCCGGCATTCACAAAGACCGAAGCTCCCTGCATGCCGAAGAGCGTTTCCAGGTCCGTTGTGACGACGAACTCAGCCACACCGCGATATCGAGTTGCGTCGTTCGTATTGAGTCCGCCGCGAGTGTTGCTGAAGACTTCACCAGTGTAGATCGCTTCAAACAGAATGCCTGGTGCCTCGTGAGGCAGACCGGAAAACAATGTCGAAGGATCTTTGCTCGCCGCGAGGCTTTCTCCGCATCCAGCTTCGGGGCAGTTCTCGGCGTCGACCGCCGGCGCGGGAACTTCTTCTGTCTCCGAAATTGTTCGCAGCCACGGCTGATGGGGCGACGATGTCGGATTCAGCGTTGAATGTCGAAGGTGCTGGGCATCGCAGGTCCGACTGAGGGCGAGCATCATTCCCAATGCAACCCATACAATCCGAACAGGCATTTGATCCATCTGTCGGGAGAGCATGGCAGAACGATCCTTGCGTTCATCGAATCCGTGATGAGCCTCAATCAGATAGGCTTTCGGATCACAATGCGGGTATCCGCTCGAAAAATTTCCCTGAGACCGGCGTTATTTGACCCTACATTTTCCTGACCTGCGCCAGGCTGCTGAAATCGATGCAACTGGAACCGGCGACACGATGAATCGACGGACCCTGTCGGAAACACCTCTGAAAGTTCCGACCTCAACGCCCCGGATGACAACTCCATGCTGCAGTTTTTCCTCGAATGGCATCTGGACAACATCCTGTTTGCCCTCGTCACAACGACGGCAGTCTTCATTCTTGACCGACGTTACTTCCGCGAGTCTCTTGAATGCCGTGAACGCGCTGCGCTTCGCAGCCTGTGTTACCTGCTGATTCTCGGAAGTGTGTATCTCTCAATCCGCAAAGGTGAAACGCAGCGATCTCAACTGCGAGATGCAATCGACGGATTTGCAACAACCTATGCGTTTGAAATGAAAGCTGCCGGGCACGAACTCGTCAGCGGTGAAACATCTCCGGATGATCCGCGATATCAGGCGCTGATTCGGAAACAAACGGCGTGGCTGGGGCTCAGCAGCGCTGTGCATGACATCTATACGATGAGACGCGCCGCTGACGGTACCGTCCGCATCGTGGTGGATTCGGAAACGGACTACAACCGCAACGGTGTCATTGATGGAGAGCGCGAGCAATCCACTGCGATCAGCGAGACCTATAATCAGGTTTCGCCAACGATGCTGAGAGCCTTCGAAGGCGAACCAGTATTCGACGATCGACCGTTTACGGATCGATGGGGGACGTGGGTCAGCAGTTATGCTCCGATTTACTCGTCACAGGGTACCGTCGACGCCATCGTTGGCGTGGATTTTGACGCAGCGGAATGGATCACCAACATCTTCTGGGCGCGAGCCTCGATCCTGAGCTTCGCAACGGCGCTGATCATGACGATTCTGGGAAGCGGCAGCGCGGTCGCAATCCTCAAGGCCGAACTACGACATCGTGCAGAACTGAATCGCGAGATTGAACTCAAGAGCGAATCGCTTGCGATGGCCAACTGTGAACTGCTTGCAGCCCGAGATGCCGCTGAAATGGCGAACCGCGCGAAGAGCGAGTTTCTGGCCAACATGAGCCATGAGATCCGTACGCCCATGAACGGGATCCTTGGGCTTACGGAACTTCTTCTTCAGTCACCGGTCACACTCGAACAACGTCGAAGTCTGGAACTCGTCGTGTCCTCCGGCGAAGCATTGATGACGGTGCTGAACGACATTCTCGACTTCTCCAAGATCGAAGCCAACATGCTTCAGATCGATCGACAGGAGTACGAGCCCCGAGAAGTGGTTGGCAATGCCATGAAACTTCTTGGACTTCGCGCTGAGCAAAAAGGGCTTGAACTCGCGTGCCGAATTCTGCCGACCGTCCCGTCGCTGTTGATCGGCGACGCCGGGCGAATTCGGCAGGTGCTCGTCAACCTGGTTGGCAATGCCATCAAGTTTACTCATCAGGGAGAAGTCGCGGTCACCGTTTCGGATGTGTCCTCCGAAAGTGGCCAGCGCATGATTGAGTTCGAGGTTCGTGATACAGGAATCGGCATTCCGGTCGATCGCCAGAAATCCATCTTTGAAGCGTTCGTTCAGGCAGACGGAAGCACGACTCGTCATTATGGCGGCACCGGGCTTGGGCTGGCGATCTGCACTCGACTGGTCGAGCTGATGGGTGGAACGATTTCAGTCAACAGCAGTCCGGGGCACGGGAGCACATTTCGATTCACGGTTCCGTGCGAAGTCGCACCGACGCCATCACTCGAAGAGGCAGAATCGAAATCCATCGTGATCCCGCGACAGCGCGTGCTGGTCGTGGACGACAACGGCACGAATCGACTGATCCTCAATGAACTGCTCAACGCCTGGCGGATGGATCCGGTGTGTGTGGACCACGGAGAGAACGTCGTTCCGGCCATCGAATCTGCAAGGCTCGAGGGCAAGCCATTTAATCTTGTCCTTCTCGACGTGCACATGCCGGATATGGACGGATTCCAGGTCGCCGATCGTATCGCACAATTGCCAGACTCTGACAGCCTGTCAATCGTTCTTCTCAGTTCTTCTGACGCGGCGCATCATCGAGACCGTCTCAGGAAGGCGAAGATCGCTTCGTACCTGACGAAGCCCGTGAAACAGTCCGAATTGCTTGAAACCATTCTTGCCTTGAATGGCCCGGAGACGGCTCATTCATTCACGTCATCAAGGGCCTCAGCGACACAAATCGCTGCGGATCATCGCCGGGTCGGAAAGATCCTTGTTGTTGAAGACAATTTCGTCAATCAGCAATTGATGACCCGAGTGCTTTCGAAAGATGGTTTTGACGTGACCATCGCAGGGGATGGAAACGAAGCGGTCCGTCTGCTTGCCTGTCAATCGTTCGATGCCGTTCTGATGGATTGTCAGATGCCAACGATGGATGGCTATGAGGCGACTCGTTTGATTCGTCAGGCTGGGCGAACAGCACGTTCCGGCCAGCGCCTTCCTGTGCTCGCTCTGACTGCAAACGCCATGTCTGGTGACCGCGATAAATGTCTTGCGGCCGGCATGGATGACTTCGTGACGAAACCGATCGCGTTTGCAGATCTTTATGCAAAACTAAAACAGTATCTTCCAGCCGAGGAATCTGAAACAACTGATGGCTCCGGCAACGCGACTAGAATATCGCTGGCGACAGAAGTCGCCCAGGCACACGAAACTGCAATCGTGCCGGTGCTGAACCAGCCTGAGCTGATGAACCGAGTGGGCGGAGACGAAGAGTTGATCCAAATCCTTGCCGACGCATTCCGCGACGACGCGCCGCGACATCTGTCGTCATTCCAGTCAGCCGTGCAGGCCAACGATGCCGCAGCCGCCAAAAAGGTGGCGCATACGATCAAGGGGTGTGCCGGCAATCTTGCGGGAACTCGATTGTATGAGTTTGCGAAGTCGCTGGAACATACGGCAGCAGAAGACCTGACCGCCGCAAAACAATCGTTGCCGCAGCTCGAACTCGAAATCAATGCGTTGCTGAATGAGATCGAGCAACTTTCCGCGTCGCTGAGTCATTGACCGCTGGTTCACGCTGAGGCGAGCGGCATGAACCAAGTGACGGGGAGTTGTTGAATAAAAGCCCGACGCGCCAGCGAGTGCGTCACGAGCGACACGCACTCGATGGCGCGTCGGGCTTGTAGGGCTGGTGATTCCAGATCCGACGCGATCCGAGTTCGCGCCAACTTCGGCGGCACCCGGCTGTTCTCCCTTTGCGTTCGTCCGATCAGTCGGTAAGTTGACGGAATTCGAAGTTCCCAGCGAATAAGTCACGAACCGGCTCATATGACGTCTCTTGCCAGACTGCCGCTGAATCCCTACGAACCGCCATCGAGCATCGATGCCGACGTGGAGAATGAATTCGTCCAGGAGATCCGCGTTCCGACTTGGGGCGAAGTGATCATCAACGCGGCTTTCAGTTCCGCCGTCCCGGCTGTCATCGTGCTGGCCTCATCCGTGACGAACTGGGGATTGCTGTTGATCTTGTTCGTCATCTGGCCACTGTGTTTCCGGCATTTTCTAATTCGAACCTATCGACTGAAGCCGCAGGATGTTCCTCGATTTAGATGGATGCCATTTCTGACGCTGGCGATTCTGATCTTTCTCTCCACGATTGCTGCGGTCCTGGTTCACGTGCTTTCATCCCTTGCCATCTTCTTTCCCAACTCGCTCGGCAGGCTGAGTCTGCAGACGGTAATGCCGCCGGCGATTGGAATTGTCACCGGCATCCTGTGCCTAACTGTTGATTACGTCGTGAGCATCTCGATCACTCGAAACATCCGCCTGCTCTGGGCGATCCTGCCACCTCTTGTCATGGCGTGCGCGGGGTCGCTCTCCACCGTCGTTATCAGAGATTCGCTTGTACCGATGCTCGACCAGTTCATTTCGACGGTGCCGAGCCTTAGGTTGATTTTCTTGAGTGCTGCCGTTGGCTTACTCTTTTCGGCTGCGACATTCTACACCTGCCTGATGACACACCTTGGAGTTCGCGAAAGGCTGCTGAAAGCCCTGGCTGACCCACGTCAATTCTCTCGGGGACGTTTCAAACTGTAGGATTGCCGATCGAACTTCATGAACGTTGGCCAATATTCTGCGTCAACGAACGAATATCACGAATTCCTCGCTCACAGCGCGGTCTCTCTGTTCAAAAACGAATCCGGTTTTCAGGTCCCGAAGGAACAGTCATGTCCAGAACATTTGCTCTTCTTTGCCTTCTTGCCATTGGGTGCAACATCGAACCGGCGATCAAGGGTTCCGGAAAACTCACGACCGAGACGCGCGAGACAACGACCTTCTCCGAAATCGCCTGTGACGTGAGTTGCACGGTTGAAGTCCGCAAAGGCGAGAAGTCGTCTGTTGAGTTTTCGATGGACGATAACCTTCTGCCGATGATCAAGTCCGAAGTCGTCGACCAAAAGCTGAAGTTGACGTCAGAAAAGAGCATCGCCCCGAGCGACGGAGCCAGAATCATCATCACGACTCCATCGCTGAGTTCATTCGCTGCAGCGGGAGACGTGAAAGCGAACATCGAAGAGCTGACCGGTGACGCCATGGCCATTGCACTCGCAGGTGCCAGCAGCGTTACCGGCAGAGCCAACGGCAAGGCAATGGAAGTTGAAATTGCCGGCTCCGGAGATGTGAAATTGTCCGGGACCGCCAGCAAGTTGACGGTTTCCATCGCGGGAAGCGGCGACGTCCAGACAACGGAACTCGCCGCCGATGATGTGCAGCTCGAAATCGCGGGATCGGGCAAGGTTCTTGTGCAGGCCCAGAAAACACTGGATGTGTCAGTGGCGGGCAGCGGCGACGTCAGCTATGTCGGTGAAGCAACCGTCAAACGATCCATCGCGGGCAGCGGTTCAGTCAAGAAGATTAGCGTCCCTGCCCTGCCCGCAGGCAATGGTTCCACCGAAACGCCGACCGACGACAAGAATGCTGACTCTGAAAAGAAAGAGTAGTTTTGAACCGCCGACTGATAGCATGAAACCGAGGGCTCCTTCCATTGGATCACATCATGGAATGGAGCCTTCATTATTGTTTGCGAGCAATTCGGCAGCGGCCTTTGGAACATCTACCAGGTAACCGTGTCGCCGAAGTCACAAGGCCTTGAGCAACATTCTGAAGTCTCACGACTTCAGCTACGTACGTAAGATTGGTTCGAGGCTGCGTCAGAACTGCGACAGGAATCGCATATCGTTCTCTGTGAACCGGCGAATGTCATCGACACCATAGTGCTTCATGCAGAAGCGTTCGATGCCGAGGCCAAAAGCGAAACCGGTGTACTCCTCGGGGTCATAGCCAACAGCCGCGAAAACATTGGGATCCACCATTCCCGCGCCGCCGATTTCCATCCAGTTGTTGCCCCACTTCATATCCACTTCCACCGACGGCTCGGTGAATGGGAAGAATGACGGACGGAATCGGATCTCAACATCCGGCCCAAGGAAGCTGCGAGCGAAAAGGCTCAGGACCGTCTTCAACTGAGCCATGGTCACATGCTTGTCGACCATCAGGCCCTCCATCTGATGAAACATGCACGAGTGCGTCGCGTCGATCGTATCCGGCCGATAAACACGTCCAAGAGACACGATCCGAATAGGCGGTTTCGTTGTTTCCATCGTTCGGATCTGAACGGTCGACGTCTGGCTTCTCAGCAGCACAGGACCGCCAGCAACCGCTGATGCACAGGCCACGTAGAAGTTATCGAGCGGATCGCGAGCCGGATGATCCTCCGGGATGTTCAGCGCTTCGAAGTTGTGACGCTCGTCTTCAATCTCGGGGCCATCTACCACGGTGAAACCGAATCGTCCCATCAACTCGCGGAACTCGGTCATCACCTTGGTGATAGGATGCAACTGGCCAATCTTTGGTGGCTCGCCTGGCAGTGTCACATCGAAGTCTGATGCGGCTTTCGCAGCCTGAGACTTCAATTGCTCCACCTTCGCGTCGAGCTGTGCCGACACGCTGGTGCGGACTTCGTTGAAACGCTTTCCGACGGCTGGCTTCTCAGCAGGAGTCGCCTGGCCGACCAGCTTTTGCAGATCCTTGACGCGTCCGTTCTTCTGGCCCATGAACTCGATGCGGACCTTCTCCAGCGAATCGGCATCACTCGCCGCGCCAATTGCCGCTAATGCTGCGGATTCGAATTCATCAAACGCTTTGAGAATATCCATGGTCGTGTTCCATCAACGAAAAAGGGCGAGACCACTCAATTCATGGCTCGCCCCGTCATCTTGTCTTCAGGTTACCGCACAGAATCAGGCCGCAGATGCGCGAGCTTTCTTTGAGAGCTCCACGATCTCGGTAAACACTTCCGGATTGCTGATAGCGAGTTCGCTGAGTTGCTTTCGATTCAACTGAATCTTTGCCAGCGCCAGCCCATGCATGAAGGTTGAGTAATTCATGCCACGCTGAGTCACAGCGGCCGTGATACGAGTGATCCACAACGCGCGGAAGACGCGCTTTCGATTGCGGCGGTCACGAGTCGCAAAGGCTCGCGCGCGGACCAGAGTTTCCTTGACGGTTCGCAACAGCTTGCTGCGACCACCGAAGTTACCGCGAGCTTCCTTAAACAGACGCTTCTTCGAACGATGACGAGCTTTGCCTAGACGTACACGCATGGAACCAGACCTTCAATCAACCCGTAATGACTTCAGAACAATTCAGACTTCAGGACTCAGGGGAAATCATGTTCCCGGTCGCAGCGCGTCGACGATATGACGAGCCTCGGCACCCGTGATCAGACCATCCTGGCGATTCTGTCGAGTGCGCTTGCCACCCTTGTGGCTCAGCAGGTGACCGCGGTATGCATTACGGTGAGTCGCTTTGCCTGACGCCGTGATCTTGAAGCGGCGTTTCATTCCCTTATGAGTCTTCTGCTTTGGCATGTCTAATCTCCGCGAGATTCACTGAATTCGGCCTGAATCCAGCTCGCGATGTGAACCTATGTATAGATTTCCAGAGGAAAGAGCCGGGGAGTATAGCGATCAACGTTCCGGCTTGTAAAGGAGGTTGCAAGTCGATCGACGACAATTTCGATTTCGGTTTCGCCTCGATTCGACCAAGCTCAATTCGCTCCCTTATCGGACTTCACTGCGGATTGGCTCGAAGCGAACAGGACGAAATTCCGCAGTTCCGGGAGAGCCCGAAGTCTCAGAATTCAAATTCAGAGCTCGTCTCACGAACCTTCGCGTCCGATTTTTCGGCCGATTCTGCCGCGATAACCTTCAACAATGACGCCGTTCAGCGAATTTTGCCTGTCGAGAGATCTCGCCGACGATCTTAGCCACAAAGATGCCCAAACCGCCGTTGCAGCAACTTTCCAAACCGCATTATTCTTCAAACATCCTCAAGTTCCGCCGCATCTCTCTCAGCACAGCGACGGGCGAAAACTCTCAAGTCCTCATTCTCCCCTCCAAAAAATAACGGTCGGCAGTATCCCGCCGACCGGCACCTCTCCTCAGAATTCTCTCCTCCCGCCGATTCGGAAAGGCGCGTCATGTTCTCAACACGGATGTCCAGGTTTGCTCAATCGTTATTGCTGGCTGCTTCAGCATTCGGCCTGAGTGGTTGCGCTTCGATGAGCGGCAACATGGCGAATTCCTCCGGGATGGGCTACTACGAGAAGGGCAACTACGCTGCCGCTTCCCGTGAATTCCAGATGGCTCTGATGAACGATCCAAACAACCCCGACTACCTCGCCAACTTCGCAAAGTCTCGTCAGAAGATGGGTGACGTTGCCGGAGCTGAACAATACTTCCGCCAGGCGTTGACCGTCGCACCAGATCATCAGCCTTCATATCACGGACTGGCAGAAGTGATGCTGACTCAGGGCCGAGGTCAGGAAGCTCAGGCGATGCTCAGCACCTGGGCTGGAACCCAGCCATATTCTCCGGACGCTCACGTCGAACTGGCGTGGCTTCAGCACGAGATGGGCAATACTCAGGGCGCAGCGCAGTCTCTGCAGCAGGCCCTGCAAATCAATCCGAACCACTCCGCAGCCCTGGCTCACATGGGGCAGTTCTACGAGGAGATGGGACGTCCCGATCAGGCGGTCGCCATGTATCAGAACTCACTCCGAACAGACTGGAATCAGCCTGACGTGCATTCGCGTCTGGCGGCTGTGTCTCAGCAAGCGGGAGCTTCCAGCCCGATGTCAGCAACAGCCATGGCTCGCGGAGTTCATCCCTATTCAGTCGCACGACAGCCATCTCTGATGGGCCCACCGTCGGCCGGAAGCCAGATGGCTCAAATGCAGATCCAGCAGAATCAAATGGCGGCTGGAATGATGCCATACGGCACCGCGATGTCGCCGATGCCCAACTCGATGGCAATGAACTCAATGCCTCCGGGAATGATGTCGGGCTATTATTCACCATCCGTCATGTCGGCCCGGCCGTCGATGATGCCTTCACAGATGGCGTCCATGAACGCGATGAACTCCGGTTGGACGGCCTCCGCGCCGATGAACAGCAGCCCAATGACAACCAGCCCTGCTCAGACAGCTTCGTTTGACAACTCATTCCCGGTGCCGAATGGATCGGGCATGACATATCCGATGGAGACCATCATTCAGTCGCCTGCGGGCTCAACACCGTCAACGGCGACCAAATCTCCAACGCCGGACCCAACGTTCTCTTCAACGTCGACACCCGTTTCGACGATTTCACTGAGCCAGTCCGCTCCGATTCAGACGTCGTCATCCCAGACCGAACCTCCACTCGTGGAAGCCTTCTGATATAAGGTCGAATGGTGTGATGGCGAAGACCAGCGTGAACTGATCCGTCAAACATGCCACAAAAGAAAACGCGACGACCCTTTGCGGGGTCGTCGCGTCGTTATTGGACCGAGGTTCTACGGCTCACCCTGAAAAAGAAGTGGAGCAACTTCCTCCTCTCAACAGATGAGAATTCAAACATTCGAAACCAGTTGAATTGTTCTCATCCACAACCACGGCACGAGCGCTCATGTCCGACGGGAGCGAATGAATTGCCGATTGCCGGTCGTCACCTGCGTTCAGCAACGTCACGGTACCGGTCGTAAGGGCCGGCACAGGACTCGGGCACGGATGAAACCTTCTTCCGCATTGTCTTCAGCAGCTGTCTGTCGACTCTGCAGCTTCCGGTCATCATCTGACCCTAGTTGAAGAATGTGCGTCGAATCCAGGCATTCTTGCGACGCTCAAGGTCCATGATACGACCGAAGAAACTCTTCTGCGTACGTCGGACCGGCTGGAAAATGCTGCGCGACTGTGACACTTGGACGACAGGAGCGGATGTGGATGACGCTGATGCTGGCAGGATATGCACTGCATGATCGCCGGCAGCAGCAACATCGGAGATAGCCATCACAGCCAATGTGGCAACACAGACAGCCAAACGCATGGGACTTCACCTTCTAAACGAGGATTCGAGTGCTGCTTTCACGAAGTCGCACTCCAAAACTTTGATGCTTTGTGGATCGGACGCCGTTCTGAAACGGCTTCGGCAGAAGTCGCCGGGAATCAGACTTGCTGCATTTTTTCGCCGGATGTTCCAAACGTGCGGTGAGTCCCGATCGCACCTGGTGACACCTCTTTATCCGCAGGCTTTGCGATAGCTGCCCAGTGTCACACTTCTGGACTTGGCGGATTCGATGTGCCCGCTTACGAGTTTTCGCCCTGCGGTGATGCAAAAACGCCGTCCGAGGCGATCGAAGTCGAGGGTTTCGCTGGCCGAATCGTGGAAAGCGGGGGACGACGCCACTAGACTGGCCAATTCTTCACTGCCCGGCCGCTCGGAATCGCGTACTGGCCTCGGCATCCCGGCGACGGAATTCGTTTCCTCCGCCTTCGTCCCACCCTCCATGCGAATACTCTCAGGAGACACAGTTTATGAGTTCAGGTGACACGCAGGCCGCAGCGCCAAACGCCAAGCGTCTGCTTTGGGCCGGCTTCATGGCAATCCTTGCAGCAGGCGTTGGTTATTCGGTTCGAGGCGGAATTCTGGGGCAGTGGGCCAATCAGTTTGGCTTCACCATGACCGAACTTGGAACGATCACTGGTGGTGGTCTCACGGGTTTCGGCATTGTGATTATTCTGAGCTCGCTGATCGCTGACAAAGTGGGCTACGGCAAGTTGATGATTCTTGCCTTTGTCCTTCACCTGATCTCGGCAGGACTGACGCTTGGAGCTCCGATGGCTTTCGCATCAGGTGGCAAGGCCGCTGCGTACAGTTGTCTTTTCTGGGGCATGTTCATCTTTGCCGTCGGTAACGGATTGTGCGAAGCGGTTGTGAATCCGCTGACAGCAACACTGTTTCCAACGAACAAGACCCACTACCTGAACATCCTCCACGCTGGATGGCCAGCGGGGCTTGTTGTGGGCAGCGTTGCTTCTGCCTTGATGGCTGCAAAAACAGACGCGACGGGGGCTGTGATTGCACCGGCCGTTGACTGGAAGATTCAGATGTCACTGTTTCTGGTACCGGTTGTCATTTACGGCTTTATGTTGCTCGGTCAGAAGTTTCCAAAGTCCGAAGCGGCTGACGCGGGTGTGTCAGTTGCAGAAATGGTTGGCACATTGTTCGCCCCTCTGATGATTTTCCTGCTTCTCATTCACGCAATGGTCGGCTATGTGGAGCTGGGCACCGATTCATGGATCTCCAAAATCACCGGTGCGATTATGGCAAATCCGACTTACGGTCTGGTGCTGTTCTCCTACACTTCCATGTTGATGTTTGCGCTTCGATTCTTTGCAGGGCCGATTGTTCACCGCACGTCACCTCTTGGCTTGCTCTTTGCAAGTGCCATCCTCGGCGCGACTGGTTTGACTCTTCTCGGCAGTGCTGAAAATGTCACGATGTGTATTGTTGCCGCAACCGTGTATGCGCTGGGAAAGACGTTCTTGTGGCCGACCATGCTGGCGGTGGTGTCCGAGCAGTTTCCGAAAGGCGGCGCTATTTCAATCGGCATGCTTGGCGGTGTCGGTATGTTGTCCGCTGGACTGCTTGGTGGTCCCGCAATTGGTTTCAAGCAGGACTACAATGCTTCTGCAAATCTGAAGGAAAAGGCGCCCGAGGCGTATGAACGCTACAAGGCTGCCAAGGAAGAGAGCTTCTTTGGCTTCACGACTGTCGGTCTTGATGGAGCGAAGGTCGGGACACTCGATGACAACGGCAAGGAGTTGGACCGCGTCGCTCAGCTGGAGGGAGAGAAGGATGAGAACTTCAAGGCACTTGCCGCCTGGTGGGAAACCGCAAAGGTGACGGCGAAGGACGATACTCAGCCAGTTAAAGACGCTGGAATTTTTGGAGGTAAACAGGCGCTAAAGCTTACGGCTTACGTGCCAGCAACCATGGCGATCTGCTATTTGCTGCTGATCCTGATGTTCAAAGCCAAGGGCGGCTACAAAGCGGTCCACGTCGGTGAAGGTGGCGGAGGTCATTGATTTGGAAAATTGAAGTCTTGAACTGACTTTGGAGGGCCGATCGAATTCCATCGATCGGCCCTTTCTGTTCGTGGGTTTCGCAGTTGGCCTGCCAGCGTGAGTGAGTGGCCACGAAAGAACACAAAGGACGCAGGAGAGGAATGCATGAGCCGAGTGCTTTCATCTTTCGTGAGCTTTGCGTACTTTCGTGGCCATCAGCCCCCATCAGCCCTTTGTCAGGATGATAAGGTCTCGACGGATTTGAACATCGACGGCACCGGGGTACATGCTCCTCCGAGGCGTGGCGGTGGAAATCATCTGGCTGAGACGCAGCCAATGCTCTCTGGTCATCTGCTGCAGAGGCCAGTTGGCGGAAGCCCAGAGGACGTTGATCGCATGTCGAACCAGCGGCTCGGGGAATGAGAGCAATCGACTTCGGCTCAACCGAATCGTCGTGGCGGTCACATCCGAAATTGCGCTGCCCAGAATCTGCGATGCGGCCGCGTCGAGACATTGGAGCGTCGTCTCTGCCTGTTGACTCAGCCGCCGAAGCTGACTCGCGAGGTCCGCACGTTCCGATGTCGGAAGCTGTGCGAGCGTCCGTCGGATTCGGTTTCTAGTAAACGCCATGTCATCGTTCGAAGAGTCTTCGCGGTACTCGAAACCTTCGGAGCAAAGCCATTGATGAATCGAAGTTCGTTCGATGTGTAGCATCGGGCGAATCAATCGAATCGTCGACGAGATCTGACGGACCCTGGGAACTCCCCGCAGACCGCGAAGCCCGGTGCCGCGGAGCAGATTGAACAGCACGGTTTCGCACTGGTCCTGCGAGTGGTGTGCCGTCGCAATCAGGTTCAGGTTACGCTGCTCCGCGATCGTTTCAAGAAACGCATATCGTGCTTTTCTGGCGGCCTCTTCAAGACTGCCGCTGGATGTGCTCGCGAGGTCTCCCAGCAATACTTCCTGAGTATGGCACACGATGGCAAGTTTCTCGCATGTGTGTTGAACCATCGTCGCGTCGGCATTGCTCTCATCGCCACGGAGTCCGTGATTGAAGTGCGCGACCTCGATACGCTCGATCGACAGGCGAGTTTGCAGCCGACACGTGGCATGCAGCATGGCCATACTGTCAGCTCCACCGGAAACGGCGAGCAGGATGCCCTGCCCCGCAACTTTCAGGGGCACGAGTTCCCGATGGAGATCTTCCTCAAACACAAGTACACTTCTCTTCTGATTGTCTCACGTGATCTCATGCAAAACGGATTCAATCCTGGGCTCGCCTGGTTTCCTGAACGATGCGGATGCCATATCGCGATAGACTCTAACGAATCCACGCCTTGTCGACAGTTGAAGTCCTTCAAACATTTCTGTGATGAAGAGGTTTGTCATGCGAAAGCTAAGTTTCCTGAGCGTTTGCGTCATTGCCCTGATTCTGGATGCTCGAGTTCTCTCTGCCGATGAGTCGAAGGAGCTAAGAGAACGAGCGGTTGCGATGCGAAAAGAGGCCGCCGAATTGCTGGCGAACGGCCATGACGAAGAATCCAATCGACTGACGAAAGAATCGATGCTGCTGCTCGAAAAGGCTCGCCGCGCGGCCAAAATGGAGCCGGGCAAGTCTGACAAGCATCACCCCGATGTTGCTGCAATGCACGAACGACTTGGGGACCTGAACACTGCCCTCGAGAAGGCGCGGGCCGGGAACGCTCCGGAAGCAGAAGTAAATGAACTCGAGGAACAGGTCCAGCAGACAAAGAAGAAGCTGGCTCACGTTCTTGAGAGAATACAGTCCGGGGGTGACTCAGGTCATGATCGTCCGGAACTACGAAAGAAGCTGGAGCATGCTCATCGTCGGATCGAACATTTGCGAGTTGCGGCTCAGAATCTCAAGGCGGCCGAATTGCATGATCTTGCCGTTGAGGTGATGAAAAAAGCGGAAGGGCTTGAGAAGGAGATTCGAGCGGCTGAAACGGAACTGAAACATCAGGAGCAGGCGGGCCACGCGGGTGTCGAACGCGAACTGCGGTCGCTCAGAGAAGAGAACGAGCGACTCCGAAAAACGGTCGAGGAACTCTCCAAAGAGAAGAAGTGAACGCCGTCCAGGTTGCTGCAGCACTGAGGAAAGAAGCGAGCCCGACCGGTCACCGGATCGGGCTTTTTCATTGGCGTCTCGCAGGATTCGAACCGGCTCGGTGGCTCACCAGACTTCGGACGAGCCACTACAACCATTACGTTTGTCACGTTCGACAGAGTGCTGTGCAGCTTTCCAAAAGCTCCAGAATTGCGCTGAAGGAGCAAGCGTCAAAGTGCCGAGTCAATTGCCAGGACTGCGCAATTGATAGTGTCGGCTGCGGTGGAAAAGGGATGTTGGTCATGAGATACGAACTTGCTGTTCTTGGAAATGACGCGGCGGCGTTTGAAATGGTGAACGCGGCCGCGCGAGACGGGCTTCGCGTGCTGATGGTGATTCCCGAGCACCGACATTCATCATGGATCTGCACTCAGGCGATGCGTCGAGTCGTCACGAGTATGCTGGCCGACGGATTCTGTGTTCGCGAGCGATTGCAGCAGCGAATTGCGACGCCTGGCCTGCTTGCCAGATTGTTGAAGTCGGCAATCGTTGACGAACTCACGGAGTTGACGAGTCAATGTGATTCGACGCTCGTGGATGTCGTGTTTGGTGAATCGCGAATCGTCGAACCGGGTTGTCTGGCTGTGCATAGTCAGGCATCCGGAGCCATAACATTGCATGAATCGCGGGCGATGGTGATCGGCAACGGGATCCGCTGGGCGTGTAGTCATTCTCCGTTCGGAGTTCTGCCCGGTCGTGGTCCTGAGTCGCTGCTGTCTGGAACTCGACTTCCGTCTCAAGTGACGATTCTTGGAGGGCACTCGTTCGGTCTTGGACTGGCTTCGTTACTGAACAAGGTCGGAGTCGCAGCGACGGTCGTTGGCGATGTTGATCGGGACGATGTTGGTTACGAACTTGCTTTGTCGAGCGGCGTTTCAACAATCAGTGACGAATATGCTGATGATTGTCCACCGATGGAGTCGCGAGGCAACGCGGTGATTGACTGCCAGCGACCGATCGGTCTGACAGCACATCTGAATCTTCGAGCGAACGGTGTTGAACCCGACGAGAACGGGCGGCTCTGGTGTGATGAAAACTTGCAGACATGGGGGCGTGGAATCTACGGAATCGGCGAGGTTGTTGGATTCTCAACACGATGTGGCTTGTCGCTCAACGAACAGGCCAGCAGCATTCTGGGACATCTTCGCTGCGATCGAACCGGTGTGTTGAAGCGGGTTCGGTCAATCCCTGTCGCCCGATCCGTCTCAGGTCGGGGTATACTCGCGACACGAACAGTGATGCGATGATGTCAAGACATCACGACATCGTGCGTCTCGAACCTGTATGGAATTGCGAGAGGAAACGGAGGCCGGACCGAGCGACAGCGAGTTCCGGCAGCTTGGTGAATCGAGGCATTGCCGGAACTCGCTCTGCTTGGTCCGGCCTGCATCGATCAGGGTTTTTGATGTGTTTGGTGAGCGGCGTGGTGTGAAGGTGTGAACCGGCCGGTACAACAGTTGAAGTCTCGTACCGGCCTGTTGACAAAGGACGCTCGCCAGAAGTTTCACTTCATCCTGCGTGCAGAACGGGTTCTCAACCCGCGTGGCGCTGCTGTTCCATCTGGCTCAGGCGGTTGTAAAGCGTCTTGAGGGCGATGCCGAGTTCCTTTGCGGCCTTGGGTTTGTCGCCAGCGTATTTGTCGAGGACTCGCAGGATCATTTCTTCTTCCATCTCGCGAAGCGTTTTCGGTTCGCTGGAGATGACAGGAGCGTTCGCTGTGGTTGCCGGAGCTGATGCCCCGGCGGTCGGCTTTCGAGAGATGCTGCGCGGCAGATCCTCAGGCTTAACTGTCTTTCCGTCGGACAGGATCACTGCATGTTCCAGCACGTTTGCGAGTTCGCGAACATTGCCGGACCAGTGATGCGCTTGCAGCAGTTTGATGGTGTCCGGCGGAAGCATTTCTGGCGAAATACTTTCACGCTTCAGGTGCCGAGCGATCAGATGCAGGGCCAGGCCTGGAATGTCATCGAGACGCTCACGAAGAGGCGGCAGATAGATTTCGAACGTGTTGATTCGGAAGAACAAGTCTTCTCGGAATGTTCCTTCGGCAACCATCTGTTGCAGTTCACGATTCGTCGCGCAGACGATGCGAACGTCGACGTGAAACGGTTCGTTGTCACCCACGCGTCGCACTTCGCCGGACTCGAGGAATCGCAGCAGTTTGACCTGCATGGATTTATCAAGTTCCCCAAGTTCGTCGAGGAACAGTGTCCCGTTGTTGGCGACTTCGAAGAGCCCTGCCCGGTTCGAATCGGCTCCAGTGAAGGCGCCTTTTCGATGTCCGAAGAATTCACTTTCGACTAGGTTCTCCGGGATCGCACCGCAGTTGACGGCGACGAATGGGGCGTCGCGTCGTTCACTCATTTCGTGAATCCGACGAGCAACCATTTCTTTGCCGGTGCCGGTTTCACCCAGAATCAAAACGGCAGAATCCGTTGGCGCGATTTTTTCGATCAGCTTGTGGACTCGCATCATCGGAGCCGAGTTGCCGATCAGGTTCGACTTGCCTTCAACTCGCTGCAGACGACTTTCCAGTGCGATCGTCTTGTTCTGAAGTGCCTTCTTTTCACCGATGCGATCGAGAACATTCGCGATTTCGAACAGCGACACGGGCTTTGGAAGAAAGTCGTAAGCTCCCATCCGAATCGCGCGGATGGCGTCGTCGCGGTCGCCGTGGCCGGTGCTGATGACGCAAACGGTTTCTGGTGAATGCTCACGCAGATAATCGATGACATCCCAGCCACTGCCGCCGGGCATTCGCAGATCGATGATGGCGGCATCGAAGACGTTCTTCTGAATGGCCTCAATTGCGGAACTGGGCGACTGGCGCACCGTGGCCACGTGTCCCATGCGAGGGAGTTCAGAACGCATCAATTCCGCGATGGAGTTTTCGTCGTCGACGAAAAGAACTCGCAGGCTTTGTCGTTTTTTACTGCTCACCGCCGACTCCATGGCCGTCGCGTTCAGCCTCGTGCCAAACGCAAAACTCCGTTGTTTCCGCAATCAGACTGACGATGATCGGTCTGTTGCTGACAGGCTCACCTCAATGTCGCTTACCTCGCGCAAATGAACCAAATTGGCCAAAGTACCAAGCCGAGTGCGTCACCGGAAATCGAGAGTGCATTGAGAAGAGAGACAGGAGATGTAGCAAATTCCGCCGATCGGATCAACGTGGGATTTTGCCGTCACGCGGTGGGAATCCAGATTGGTGGAAGTGCTGTTCCGCTATGAGTTTGAACGTTTCCGCCGACGGATGGCCATCACGCAAACCGCGATGCCCGAAATGAACCCAAGCGATGGTTCTGGGACAGCGGCAGAGGCTAAGGTCACTCGAATTGAACCCGTCTCTGGAAAGCTGTTGATCGGTAAATCGCTGTCTTTGTTGAAAAAGGCAGTGTCGTTAAGCCCGTCAAGGCTTTGATCGAACATCTGGATCGTGTAGGTGTTTCCGTCGGCCAGTGCCGGGTTTGTGGTCGTATGCACAACAGCAAACCGAGCCAACAGCCAGCGAGTTGCCAACAGAGGTTTCTGATGGGCGAAGTTAATCAGAAAATCTGTCAGTCGAATCTCAGTTGCACTCAACGGTGTCGCGCCGTAGTTGATCGGAACGATATCCGGGTGCCCAAAGAAGACGTAGTCTGCCAGCACTTGCGACTTCGGCTGACTTGCCATAGGAGCGAATGCAAGACTGCCGTTTGCCGTCGAACCGCTCAGCCGAAAATAGGCGTCGAACCCGGCAAGCGAATCATTGCCGTCAGTGCTTTCGATCCAGACATTTACGTAACCGGTTTGGTTGGCGGTAATCGACGTGCTGTCGAAAGTCACCATAATGGCCGCTTGGCCAAGGCGGGCCGAACAGAGGCAGATCGCCACTGCGAGCAGTCGTGTAGTCATGGTCCAGAAATCCGGGGATGCGGTTCATGTTGCGAGCCGACAGGATCGGCGCTGACGATCCGTCGTCAGTTCCCGGATTGTGATGATGCGAATTCAGTTGTCGAGCCAACGGGAGGGTTTACCCGCATTCTTTGGCGGTTTGGGCTTGCTGGAGAGATGTGGCACTTCAACCGCCGACCTATGGTTTTCGTAGATCCACGCTGGGATTGGCCATTGATGGAGCCGCACCGTCTCCTGGTGTGCACTACTGGATGACACCTTATGTGGGCAGTGAATGTTCAGGCAGACTTCAGGATGTCGCGAACAACCACACCCTCAACATCCGTCAGTCGACGTTCCAGACCGTTGTAGTAGAACGTCAGACGCTCGTGGTCCAGCCCGAGCAGATGGAGAATCGTGGCATGAAAATCGTGCACGTTGCAGACGTTCTCAACGGCCTTGTAACCAAACTCGTCCGTCGCTCCGTATGTGAAAGGAGCCTTCACGCCGGCACCGGCCATCCAGCACGTGAAGCCTTCGGGATTATGATCTCGCCCGCTGGCGCCTTTTTGGAAGGTTGGCATGCGGCCAAATTCGGTACACCACACGACCAGAGTGTCCTTCAGCAGTCCTCGTTGTTTCAAATCCGTGATCAACGCGGCTGTTGGCTGATCGAGCACAGGCCCGTGAATGCTGTATTGATCCTTCAACACTTTATGACCGTCCCAGTTGCTGACTCCTTCACCACCGGTCTGGTACGCACCGTTGAAGAGTTGCACGAATCGCACGCCCTGCTCCAGCAATCGCCTCGCAAGAATGCAGTTCTTGGCGTAAGCGGCTTTCAACGTGTTTTGAGCATCATCGGCTCCGTACAAGGCAAGAGTTGCTGCCGACTCGGTTGAGAGATCTCGCACTTCGGGAATACTGAGCTGCATCTTTGCCGCGAGTTCATAGCTGCTGATGCGAGCCGCCAGCTCCGTATCGCCGGGGAATCGTTCGAGATGTCGATCGTTGAGCCGCTTCAGGAAGTCGCGAGTCTTCTTGTCTGAGGCTTCGGCAATGGACTCCGGTCGAGCCAGATTGCGAATCGGCAGCGACGTATTGAAATCGGTCCCCTGATACGCTGCCGGAAGAAATCCGGGCCCCCAGTTATTCACCGAGTTCTGCGGAGTTCCTCGCGGATCGGGAATCGCCACGTAAGACGGCAGATTTTCGTTCTCCGTGCCCAATGCGAAGGTCGTCCACGCTCCAATGCTGGGATAGCCATCCAGCGTGAAGCCAGTGGACATGTAATTCTCGCCGGGGCCGTGCGTATTCGTCTTTCCCTTGAGCGAATGAATGAAGCACATGTCATCCGCCAACGCGCCGAGATGCGGGACAAGGTCTGAGATCATCTTTCCGCATTCGCCTCGCGGCTGAAACTTCCACGGGCTTTGAGTCACATTGCCCTGCTCCCCCTGAAACGTAATCAGCTTGTCCGCACCGGGCAACGGCTGACCATGGCGAGCGATCAGTTCCGGCTTGTAGTCGAACGTATCCACATGACTGCAGGCTCCCGAGCAGAAGATCACGACAACTCGCTTCGCCGCCGCCGGAAAGTGCGACTGCCGCGACGCAAACGGCCGTGATGCGTCAATGTTCGGTCGAATCGGCGACTTGCCGCTGACGCTACTCTTCGGCTTCTCATCCGCCCTCAACAACCCCTGCTCCGCGAGCATCATCGACAACGCAATGCTGCTAAGCCCCGTAGCGGTGTTGTCGAGAAAGCCCCGACGGTCAAGAAGGTGACGGCTGGCGATTGAGTTGGCGTGTTGCATGAGAATTTAGAAACCTTTCTCCAACTGTTTTTGAGGCCATGCAAGGCTATTCAGCCGATTGAGGTATCAAGGCTCGCGCTTTCATTTGCAGAATGCTGATAAAGTTGATGGCTCGCAAGCTGGCCACATATTGAACTCTTTCTTCCGCCGTCAAGGTTCCTTCCGATGACTTCTCGGCGAACTCGTCCAGCTTTTCCTGCACCATTGGTATGGCACGAAGTCTGACGGGACTCTGAGCGACCTCCAGTGTGAAACAGTCTCTCAAAGAATCAAACAGTTCATCAACAACCATAAACCTCGACTTTGGACGAATCATGGAAGTGAGCTTAACAAAACCACTTGGATCCGGGAATGTCCTTCCGAGAACCCGTATTTCCATGACCCAGCGATGATTGTCTTGTTGCGCGGATTCAAAACAACGAAGCCCAACCTCCACTGGAAGTTGGGCTTTCGAGACTTCTACTCTTGGGTTTGTTAGCACCAATGATCTACGGAAGAAGGGTTTCTTCCAGTCCAAGCGTGGCGAGCTCCGCCAGCACATCATCGAGGACCGCTGAGACATTTGGGACATCAGTCGCTTCGATGCCAGCAAAAGCTTTTCGGCTCGCAACAACAGTCGATGTAGATGCTGAATCTCTTCCTGCATTTCCGTTGACCGACAACAGACGTTTGAAGTCATTTTTGGCCACAGCCAGCATCATGTCATTTCCAGCGCCAAGTGACATGGTGGCTGAGTCGTGGAAGATGGACCTGCTTGAGATGAGGCGATCTCCGGAGGCACCCATTTGAATGTTCGTTCGGTTACTGACGGTTACGCGATCAAGAACGACATCATCTTCGGCTTCAGATCCATAGATTGTCAGGTTCTTTGCAATCGCAGAGTTTGAAATCGCAATCGTCCCTGCTCCCCATCCAGAAAGGACATCAACGTTTCCACCGATCTGCATGTCCAGCATGAAGACACTATCAGCACCGTTCCCACCATCGACTCTCACATTCTTTCCGGCTCCAAAGCCCTGAAGAGCAATCAGGTCATCGCCAGCGTTCATGTCGGCGAAAATGCTTCCGGAAATTGCCGAACTGTCTGCCTGCAGAATTACGGGGGCCGATTTGCCATTGACTGTCGTTCCCTGCAGTCCAACAGCCACCAGATTTCCTTTCCAGTCAACGAACAGACCAACCTGATTGTGCCATCTGTCTCCTGTCACTCGAATATCACCTCGTGAAATGGTGACCGTCACATTCCCCGGCGTCAGTGTTGGAGATGATCTTCCTGTCACCCTCAGGCCACTCGCTCCATTGGCACGATAGTTTCCAAAGTCTGCACCTGTGACATGAACCTCAGTAGAGGTATCAATCAGCGAGCTTAAGGGATCGACTGCATTGGTCAATCGGTCAGTCTGTGCGTAGAACCAGGGGCTCAGTTCTGCGACCTTCGTACCGGTCAGGGATGTGCTAGGACTTTGATTCCACTTGCTCAATACTCCATCGGGAGTGATAAAATACCATCCATCATTTCCGAGCAGCCATTTTTCAGAGAGGTTTCCCCAGTTCAGGAAGTTGCCGTTGGAAGTTTGAAACGCCCGGCTTGTGTCGATGTTGTAGGCAAGCTGACGCAATGCCTGAGTCGGGGTGCTCTGAAGCCAGCCTGCTTTGGGCACTTCACGAACTTCATACTTCCCCGGTATGAGCCCTGTGAACTGATAAACGCCCACTTCGGTTTGCGGGTCTATCAACCCATCGAGATTCAGGTCGACATTTCGAGTCATTGTGGACTGTACAATGCTGCCTGAAACGGCATCGATAAGTTGGATCTCCCAGCCATTGAGGAGTCGTTCTGAACCCGCTCGAACGCCATCCGTATTGGAGTCTTCCCACTTCTGACCTTGAATCGTGGACGCTCCATAGTTTCCAAAATCGATGTCCGTAACCTGCGATCCAGCCGTGATTGTGATACGGTGGCCCTGTGGAGCAGTTGGAGCAGCAAGTAAATTCAAATCGTTGTAGTACGTCGGATCAAGTTTCGCAACAAGTTCGGACCGAAGTGTGTCACCACGGCCACTGATCCACTTGAACAATCCTCCTGCGGGTGTCACGTAGTGCCAGCCGCTGTTACTCTGAAGCCAGCGTTCCTTGAGACCGGCCCAGCCCTGGAAGTTGTTAGCTGTGGTGCGGAAATTGGCACTCACGTCGAGTTGGTGTGCCAAGGCAGCTACGGGATGAATTGGATAGCTTTGTTGCCAACCCGGACGTGCAGTTTCATCCACGCGGTAGTCGCCGTCCGCCAGATTGTTGAAACGATACCAGCCGGTTTCAGTGGCCGGATCGATCGTCCCATTACCGTCAACGTCGAAGTCTGCTGTGATCGTTGTTGAGACCAGTGCCCCCGCGTTGTCGTACAGTTCGATTGTCCAGCCATTCAGCCATGCCTCACCGGCATCATGAACGCCGTTGGCGTTGTCGTCATTCCATTTACGCCCCGTAACCGCTCCGGCTGCGGACGGCACGTTTGTTACGACCGCAGAAGTGTTGGAAATCCGTGTGAACGACGGAACCGCAAGGATGTTGGCCGGCTGAGCACTGTAGAGCTCCTCCCCAGCGTATGTCTCGCCGCTGGTATTTACGACTTTCGCCGAAACCGTGTACGAGCCGTCCCCCGATCCGGCGAACTGAGTAAAGATCGCGGTGTAGATGCCATCGTTGGCGAACGAGTCTCCGTGGGCCGCGAGCCCGTCATCATGCAGCGTCACGGGGATGCCAATACCGGCCGGTCCGGTAACGGTTGCGGTCACGGCTGCGCCGGTGACCCTTCTTCCCATGTAATTGGGCGTGGCCTCGATCACGAGTGATGTCGGGAATGTCAGAACATTCTCACGGACTGAAACGGAAAAGTCGTAGTCGGGACTCTCCGAGAATGCCTGCACGTCCACCGAGCCCGTGTTCACCGTGGTTCCGGTCAGATCGACCGTCCAGTTTCCAGCTTCCGGCGAAAGGATCTCGAAGGACTTGCTGTTTGGCCCAGAGGTGAATTTGACGGAGGGGTTCGTCTGAGCTGTAGCTTCCGAAATCACAGCGCCAGATGGCGATCGCAAAGACATGGTGATATCGTCACTCGAGTCCGCAATTGCGATTGAAAAGGTTGCCGAGGTTGCACCGCCTTCCACAGGAACACTCGTCTGATTCGTTCCTCCCTGCGCCAGCCGGACAGGTGCCTGCACCAGCAAGCCGGCTCCCTGACTCTGCTGGGCAATGATATTAAGTAGCGCGACAATTCCAGAGGCACTGGCAACCGGTACATACAAACCGCCGGTCTTCGCGGCAATGTTCTGCAAGGTCGCCTGTCCCGAAGTGGAGATACCTGTGCCGACGCCGACAGTGAAGACGGTAACGCCCTCCTTTTGCAGGAGTGGAATGACCTGGTCAGGATGTGTTCCTGAATTGTGATCGCCGTCACTTAAGAGCACGATGATCTCGTTGCACGACCGCTCGACTTGCGCAATGATCTCATCGAGAGCCGTCTGCAGTCCGCCACCGATATTCGTTGCCCCTCCCAGTGAGATCGCATTGATCGCGGCATTGGCCGCGGCAATCGTGCCCGCATCAACAATTTCCGTCAGCGCAAAATTCACTGCCGGTCCGTCATCAAAAGAGGCGACTCCCAGATCATCGCCTGGATCGAATGAATTGGCGAACGTCACCGCTCCGGACTTCGCGAAGACCAGCCGGTCGTCGGTGGACATGCTTCCCGAACGGTCGATTACCATCATTGCCGCCAACCCGGAACTGCCATCCTTGAATGTCACCGTATGTGCGGGCGGGGGAGCATCCACGGGAAGACCAACCGGCGGCACTGCGGGGAATCTAGACGCAGCAATCTGTTCCCAGTCGGACTTGCCATTGATAACCGACTGCCAGGTATCGTTATCAGGATCATGGTTGGACGGGACGCTGAATTCGTTCAGGGTGTACGCTCCGCCGGTGGCCCGCCCGCCGCGAATGAAGAAATTGTCCATCAGCGAATAATTCAGCGTGGCAGTGTCGGGATACGGAGCGTTCTCAACCTTGTCCGGGTGATTGGCTGGCAGCGATCCGTCGTCCTTCGGTCCGGAGTACTGGTCGAGAATCCCATACGCCTGATGCGCGTGTTCGTGTGCAATCGTGTAAGCACTCCCATCCGTACCATCGAAGTCACTACCGAAGTAGAGATTGACATGTCTGCCACGAACCCCGTAGCCGTTCGCCACAGCATTTGCACGGCCGGCTCCGGAATGAACCCAGTATTCAGCGGTCTGCGATGCGCCGCTATTGTTCACGATGGTCACCGTGCCAAAGCGATGCTGGCCGTCCGTTGCGTCCGCAAGGATCTGACTGGCCGCCTGAAAGCCGTCCTTGATTTTCTGAATTTGTGCAGGAGTCGCGTCGAAACGGACGGACACACAGAAGTTGAACTCTCCGCTGTCAAATGTTCCAGCTGCAAGCAGGACACGATCCTCAAGCGGTTCGTCGATGCGGACGATCCGGCATTTCACGTCACCATCCTGGTGATTCCTGCGGCTTCGCTGGCGTGGTCGTACCCCTAATGGGCATCTTAAGAATGCATGGGGATTTGATCGCATGATCCAATCGGCGAGTGAAGTCATCGTCATGATCTGGCCTCATAATTCTGGAAACAATCGTGAATCAAACTGAAAGATAGCGTACTCAAAGGTGCACGTCTGTCCGCAAGTTAGCGGGCGAACGTACCGATTTCAATTGACTGTTAACATGGGTGGTATGGGAAAACTGCAAAGTTTTCAAAGTGTGCTAACCCAATAGCGGAACGCAAGCCGGCGCAGTGGCTTTCAGAGACAAAATGCTGTCTCGCAACGAAACGGCTTCCGGAGAAAATTCTTACTATAGAGAGTTGACGACGAAGGACTGAATTATGGCTCTTCCGGACTTTTAGTGGCTCAGAAATACGGCGCAAACAAACAGTCGTGTAACGTCGATTGGGGTCTGACTTGAGGCACGTGCACGCCCGATGCCCTGAACTCCAAAACACCGAAAAACGCTGGTGTTTAGCCCCGTTCGCCTCGCCGTCACATCGCTCACGCGTCGGTTGGGCGATGTGACGGCGGGGCGGAAAGGGGCGGCCCGTTTGCTGAACCTGAACTGAGCACTTCTCAGCGAATCCTGATGCCTGCCACTAAATTCCGCGAAGAACCTGAATTATAAAGGTAAACGGACGCTGAAAGACTGCCCGCCAGTGGAGCGACGGGGCTACGGTAAAAACACAAACTCATTGCTGTTCAACATCGCTCTGCAAAAGGCAGGAAGACCCAGCTCGGTCAGGAATTCTGTGGAATCAATCAGTTCGTTGGCGTCTGGTTCGCGGTTGAAGCAGAGCCAGAAAGTTCGCACGACTTGCTTTGAAGCATCGTCACCACATTCGCGTTTCAAGCGGTTGGCAAAGAGTTCAGATTGCTGCAACATGAACGGACTGTTGAACAAGTTGAGCGCCTGAAGAGGCGTCGTTGAGCGACCTCGTTTGGGGACGGAGGTAGCGGCATCGGGGCAGTCGAAGATGCCGAAGACGGATTCTTTCTCCAGTCGCACCTTCGTCATGTAAATCATGCGGCGCCAGTCTTCGGGGCCATAGTTCTTCTTTGGAAAGTAATGACGAACATTCTCCAGTTCGACTTCAAAGCCACTGAATCCGGGGCCGTACATGCGAGTATCCAGGACGCCAGTGACAGACAGAATGCTGTCGCGAATTGGTTCGGCTTCCAGTCGACGAGGGGGAAATCGCCACCACCATTCGGTTGCCGCATCGGCCTGTAGAGCTTCCTCGCGAGGCTGACTACTTTGCTGATATGTTGAAGATGTCAGAATCAAACGATGCACATGCTTCAGCGACCAGTTGTGATCCATCAGCTCGCGGGCCATCCAGTCCAGCAGTTCCGGATGAGTCGGTGCGACGCCGGCTTTACCGAAATCGCTCGGTGTTGAGACCAGTCCCTTGCCAAAGTGAAACTGCCACAAACGATTCACGATGACTCTGGCTGTCAGTGGATTCTCTTTCGATGCGATCCAGTCCGCCAATGCCAGTCGGCGTTGCTGTTCCGGTGTGGCTTCGCTAATCGCTAGCTTTCCGAACGCGGCCACAGTGCCGGGGTCCACTTGTTCACGCTTCGCCAAGGGTTCGCCGCGGAACAAACGGTGAGTCGGCCCAGGTTGCTGAAACGTTCCGGCATAGACGGTCGCGGAGGCCTGCAGCTGCGACTTCCGCTGTTCGCCATCCTGAAGTTGCTGGAGTAGGTCACGGCCTCGCTGGGCCTCCGCTTCGGGGAACTTCGCGAAGTCATATTCGGGCTGAGTTACTTCGCTGTTGAATGGAAGACGATCGGCCGACGACGCCACTTCCTTCCACTGGCCTGCTTCGACAGCAACTTCAATGCGATACTTCGTGGCGACCCGATCACCGAACTGGCCGTCTCGATCTCGTGCCCACGCGATGCGACTAATCGGCTTCACTTCGGGAAGTTCGATCTGCACCCAACCCTTGCCAGCCTCGTTGGAAATCCAGCTCCGCGAATTTCCACTGCGACCATCGTTGAGATGTTCCAGCTTGTGAATCTCGTAACCAGGCAGTGTGCTGGAAGCCGTGGCCTTGGCTCCAGATGACGCCAAAGCGACGTTGATCGTGTCACTGAAGATTTCCAGCTCATCAATGCACGGTTCGCCGCCGCTGCTTTCATCGATCGTGAAACGTACATACCTGGCGGGCGTGGCTTCGAACAGTTCTTCGTTTCCCCGAGCTGTCACGGCTGGGCGACTCGGTCCGGCATCCTTCAAGAACGGTTTCAGTTTCTCACGAAGCTGCACCAATTGCCGATCAATCTGAGCGATCTCCTGCTGCTTGTCTGGTGACAGCGGCATCGAACGATCGCCGTGCTGAATGCCTGCGAAGACTGCCTGCATTGAATAATAGTCTGACTGCCGAATCGGATCGAATTTATGGTTGTGGCATCGAGCACACCCAATCGTCAGGCCGATGAACGCGGTCCCGGTGGTTCCGATGATGTCGTCAAGTTCATTCTGACGCTGCATCAGCGTGAGATTGATATCGGGGCTCTTGACGAGATCGTAAGGTCCCGAAACAAGATACGCCGTCGCTTCTGGTACTCCGATCGCATCGCCTGCGATCTGCTCCCGCAGAAACTGATCGTACGGCTTGTCCTCATTCAACGAGCGAATCACATAGTCGCGATATGGCCATGCGTTAGGACGTTCACGATTGGTTTCGAAGCCGTTGGTTTCAGCGAAGCGGACCAGATCCAGCCAGTAGCGAGCCCACCGCTCGCCATAGTGAGGATTCGCCAGAATTCGCTCAACGAGCTGCTGGTAGGCATCTGGTCTTTCATCAGCAACGAACGCCTGAACTTCCTCCGGAGTCGGCGGCAGCCCGAGCATATCGAGGTAGATCCGTCGAATCAGATCGGCTTTCGTCGCCCGTGGATTTGGTGTGATGGAGTGCTCAGTCAGCTTCTGCAAGATAAACGAGTCAATCGAATTCGAGACAAAGTCACTTTTCACCGATGGCGGTACAACAACGGCGACGGGCTTGAACGACCAGTGATCCAGTTCGCTCGCTTCGGTATCCGTTTCATTCTCTGAGCCCGGCCATGCCGCTCCCGAGTCGATCCATGTTCGGAGAATCTGAATCTCAGATTCTGTCAACCGATTCGCCTCATCCGGCGGCATCAGTTTGCCCGCTTCATGTCCGGATACGAGCGCAATCAAGTGACTCTTTTCGCTGTCCCCGACGATAATCGCCGGCTCACCGGAATCACCGCCTCGCAGCATAGATGACCGACGATCCAGTCGCAGATGGCTCTCCTGAGTCTCCGGGCCGTGGCATTCCAGACATTTGGCCACGAGCAGCGGTTTGACTTTTGAGTCGTAGAGGTCCTTCGTTTCGTCGGCTTGTAAGGTGTTGGTACCGAAGATGCACGTTGCTATGACGATGGCGATTTTATTGTAGAACGATTGTCCCAATCGTTCACGAGCAGTTGAGACAACTGCTCTACAATGGGCATGCAGTCTGATTACAGCCGCCGGAACTCGCTGCGCTCGGTCCGGCCTACGAGATTGGCATTCGTCGCAATAGCTCTGTGCATCTTTCGTGGGCATGTGGGGCCTGTTCAATCAGCAAGTCTGTGTGGGTTTCGTTACATCGCCGAACATTGTTCGTTCAGTTCATTGATTCTGATAATTCACGAAGCGTCAGGATGTCGCGTTACGTTTCGCTTCGGCTGCTATCGTGAAGATCGCCTCCGACACAACAGCTAAAGATTGCACGCTGTTCGATCTCACGCAGAACATGGAGCTCTCCGAATCGAAATTCAGTTCGTTCAGCAGTTGAGGCTGTCGTTTTCTCAGGAACGCGCGCACGGCCTTCTCAAGGCCGAGGCCCGACTGCACCAGCCGTCCAAGGCCACCGAACGAAGTCACAAGCAATGAATGCGTTCCATCGTCGAATGTCACGAATCGGGGAGCGACCGTTCCGGGTTTATCCTCGGGTGGCCCTTCCTTAACCTCAACCTTCACCACCAGAGGAGCGTCCGGATTGTCATCACTCAAAAGTCGCTGTACACAGGCAAGCAGATACTTATCGAGGGCAATCCCGAGCTTGACTGGGTACTTTGTTTTTGCTGCCTCACACGCACGATCGAACGTGTCACGGTCCTTAAATCGAACCGGGCGTTCAATCGTGTCCTTGAGTTGCTCCCAGGGCGTCTCTGAAAAGGTGTTCGCCTTGTCGCGAATGACCGCAAAATCAGCTTCGGCTTTCTCTTGGAACTCAGCCCGTAACGGTTCGGGGAAATGTTGTTTCACAGAGTTAAACCACCCGAAAAACGTCTCGCTCCAATAGTCGACTTCTTTTTCCGTCACAGGCAGGCCGCGTTTTGGTACATCACTGGCAAGCAATGCGAGCGCATGGATGGCTCCGGATGCAAACATGTCCCTTGTTCGGCAACCTCTGAGTTCAGCGACGTGTTGCCGGACGCATTGCGTGGCTGTCTGGAGCTGGAAAAGGTAGCCACCTTTACCGCCAGGGGTCTTGTGCAAATCAGATGATTCAATTTTGGCCATGAACGTGATGACGCTAAAGCATGAATTCAAAGTTCAGTCCCGCTGCCAGACGAAGACAGTCTGATTGCCAGCAGGAAGACATCCAGCGGGTTCGATTGTGACGAACTGTGCATCGCTTCGTCCAGTGTTGAATCATTCTGTTGAGCCATCCCGGTGTTTTCCCTCGCAACATCTGGTAACTCCGACGTCGGGCAGTTACCATCTCGATCCCCCCTGCGTTCCCACCTCATGCAACGCGACGTCGTTGCAGCGACCTGCCTTCGAGGACACGCCGATGCTCACGATGCTTGGAAACCCGCGACGATGTTGTGACGGATTGACTCGTCGCGAAACTCTTCGAGCTGGCGCGCTGTCGGCTATGGCGGGCTTCGGATTGCCTCAGATGCTCCAAGCGGAAGATGCTGGCATCGTCAAGGACCCGAAAGTGAAGAACGTCATCTTCATTTTTCTGCTCGGCGGTGCGGCGACTCAGGACATGTACGATCTGAAGCCCAACGCGCCGGCCGAAGTGCGAGGCGAATTCAAACCGATCCCAACGACGGTTCCAGGCATTGAGGTTTGCGAACATCTGCCGAAACTGGCTCAGTTGGCTCATCAATTTGCGTTCATCCGATCCGTCAATCACAAGGCCGGATGTCACAACTGTCTTCCATGCTACACCGGCTTCGATGTCATTCCGCAGGATCAGCATCCACGACCCACCGATGCGCCAAGCATGGGTTCGGTACTTCAGTATCTTCACGGGTCAAAGTCTGAAACGCCGCAGTACGTTTACATGCCGAACTGGCTCGGCTGGGGTCAGTCTTTTCGACGCTCCGGTCCGTACGGCGGCTTCCTCGGTAAACAGTATGACGCACTGACGACGGAGTGCATGCCGTACTATGACAAAGACTCATTCGCACCATCGCCGGGCACTCCGCAAATTGTCCGCGGCGCGCCGGTGTTGCCGAGTACATCGCTGGAAGACGGCATGACCATCGATCGCCTGAACACTCGGCGGTCGTTGCTGTCGCAGATCGATGACGAACGCAGACGGCTGGACCAGGCTGCTTCGGTGACTCTTGGTTCGTATCAGAGGAATCAGGATCAGGCCTTTGACATTCTGACGTCTTCCGCGATGCGGCGAGCGTTCGATCTGTCGCAGGAGGATCCCAGGATGGTCGAACGCTACGGACAGACGCTGTTTGGAAACTCGACGTTGATTGCTCGTCGATTGGTTGAAGCTGGCGTTCGCTTCGTCAACGTCACGTGGGACTTGTTTTGGGGACCGGTCAACGTCGACTATGACGCCTGGGATACTCACACCAACAACTTCAATATCCTGAAGAAGAACAAACTGCCCGGCTTTGACCAAACCATGTTCGCGCTGATGACCGACCTTCAGGAACGAGGCATGCTGGATGAAACGCTGATCGTGGTGACCAGTGAAATGGGCCGCACTCCGCGAATCAATGCGAATTCGGGCCGCGACCACTGGACGAACTGCTACGGTTCGATGCTGGCTGGTGCCGGAATCAAAGGCGGCACGGTTTACGGGGCTTCGGATGCTCAAGCCGCGTACGTCGCCGACAATCCGGTTCGTCCGGCGGATCTCGTGGCGACGATCTATCGATCGCTGGGCATTGACCCGGCGACTCGAGTTCCCGACCATACCGGCCGCCCCATCGAAATCGCTCAGGGCGGTCATGAGATTCTGGACATATTAACGTAGTGGACTTCGCCAGAAGTCCCCCAGCCCCTGGATTATCGAAAATCACGCGCCGGTGAGCGGGATTTCGGGCAAAATCCAGTACGAAGACAGCATAAGGAAGCAAGTTGTGAGGTTCATTACAGTCGTCCTGTTCTTTGCAATGACTGCTTCTGCAAGCAATGCATCAGAGCAGTTGATCGTGACAGCACCACCCGCCGAACTCAAGGCTCCCGAGGTTTACGCCAAGTACATCAGCGCGGAGGGATATCCGATTGTCGCCACGGCGAACGTCAATAACTACGCGTTGAAGGAGGCCGCGTATCTGGTGAATTTGATGCTCGCCAAGCGGCCGGATGTTCGCGAAGCGATGATCAAGAGCGGCTCGCGGATGTCGATCATCGCGTGGAACGAATTCACCACCGATCTTCCGGAATGGAAATGGATGGGCGACTCAAAGCAGGACGGTCGCGATGCAGACGGAGTCTCTGCCAGAGATTTCTGGGACGCGCGTGCGCGAGGCATGGGTGGTTCGGAAACGGATCCTTATTGCTCGTGCGGTGAAGAGAATCTGCTGACCTATGATGGCGATCCGTATTCGACGGAATGCATTCTGATCCACGAGTTCGCTCACAACATTCATCTTCGAGGACTCGTCACGGTCGATCCGACGTTTGATCCTCGACTGAAAGCAGCTTACAAAAAAGCGATGGCGGCTGGATTGTGGAAAGGCAAGTATGCATCGGTCAATCACCATGAATACTTCGCCGAGGGAGTTCAAAGCTGGTTTGACGACAACCGTGAGAACGATCACGATCACAATCACGTGGACACTCGCGAAGAGCTGATCGAGTACGATCCGGGCCTCGCCGACTTGTGCCGCGAAGTGTTCGGAGATACCGAACTCCGTTACACCAAACCCACGACTCGACTCACCGGCCACATGGACGGCTACGACCCTGCGAAGGCTCCAAAGTTTGTTTGGCCGGATCGAGTTCGTGATGCTCAGCAGAAGATTCGCAAGCAGGCGGAGTCTCGAGGCAAGTAGACTTCGACGAGCGGGGGCCGTCAGTCTCATGGTTGCGTTCTGTGTCACATGAGGCGCTTTGAGAACCTGGAACCGAGAAAAGCCCCCTCATCCTGACCCTCTCCCCCACTGGGCAGAGGGGACTTGAAGTTGTGCTTGATTTGCATTGCCCTGTTTTCATCTGGCCTCATCGAGTTGAACACAGCACTGCAATGTGTCTCTCCCCGAGGAGATAAGGTGGCTGACAGGCCGAATCAGGGGGCTTCTGTGTGTTCGGCTACAAGGCCTCCTTCGGCAACGCTGCGAACAATTCGTCAATCAACGCCAGAGTTGCCGGGTTTGCCTTGAGCTGGTTCATCGAACTTCCGACGGCTGATGTGGGTGTCGATCCCCGAGTTGCTGCTGTTGAAGCCTTAGCCGACTGGGACGAGGTGGTAGATGATGCTTGTGTCGGCGGCGCGTAGTTCGATGCGGTGATCGTCCCGCTGATTGTGGTCTGTTGTCCTCGTGACGATGTCAGATTTGTGGCTGGTGCTGACATCGCTGCGATGTTTCGTGGCGTGTTTGCAGGAGATCCCCCGCGAACGGGCTTTGGAGGAGGAGTTGGTCTTGGAGGCGTCGGTACTGGAATTGCCAGATCCAGTTTTTCGAAATCGTCGCCACCAGTGACTGCGATGTTTCCGCTCGTCGCAACAACAGCACCGTCGAGGCCCAGGACCTGCACGCGATAGACACCTGTTGACAAGCCGTCGAGAGTGTCGAACTTGTACTGGCCCGTGCGGTCGGATTTTGTCGACGCTGCGATGGATTGATCTTCCGTATTGATCAACTGCACCGTCGCGCCGGGGACGGGTGGTTCCTTGATCGTCGGCTTGCCATCACGATTCACGTCAGAACGGATCGTTCCGGAAACTCCAGCCTTGAAGAAGAAAGCGTTGTCCTGAATGGTCGTCAGAGTCGTGTTGCGTTCGATGATGTCCGACAGCTTGGTTCTTTGGATATCAGCTAGGTCTTTGCCGGAGAACTGATTTTGATACCAGTATCGATCACCGCTTCGCAGTCGTTGGAATTGGTCCACAAGAATCGCAGTGAATGTTGGTCCAAGGCTTGAACCCTTCATGTGATCTTCTGCAAGTCCACCTACCCACAAGTCGATGTTGTCGACGGAGCCGTAAAGAGACTTCAACTCGTCCTGCAGCGCCTTGTTGGATGTGATCTGGGAAAAACTTGTTACTGGCGTCAGACCAATCGCTTTTCGAACCGTATTGTAATCAGCGAGGCCATGGTCACGGCCTCGCTGAATGTTCAGAGCGGCAAGATCAAGCCCACCGGCTCCTGGCGGACCGAACAGGAAGTTGCGGACACTTTCCTCAACCTTCGTATCCAACTCGGCAGAAAGATCCGAAGACAAATACTTCAGGAGCGGATCAATTCCGTTCTGGCTGACAAGCGACGGATTAAAGAAGGCATCCGAAAGCGAAACGCCTTCGCGTGTGGCAAGTCCATCGTTACTTAGAAACTCGATGTCGTCGGCCAGCAGGCTATGGCCGAAGCGAAACGCAGCCGTTGAGAACTCATTGCTGATCCCGGGATTCACTGTCGCGTCGTAACCTTTGTACGCTGAGAGGCGGTTGCCACCCAGCAGTGCGGGCAGCCATTCGTTGTAGGTGATCGCCTGAATCTCAGCGATCACAATCGAACGTGCCTTTTGGTAGATTTGCTCGTCGGTCAAAGATGGATTCGTCGCTGCGATTTTGGTCGCCTGATAGTTGTGTTCCCGAACAAACAGCGTTTGCATTGCTGTAAGTTCAATGTTCTCATTGGCCCGCACATCGCCTGCCAGAAACATTCCATTTTCCATTGGCAGCAGATTACCGTTGCTGGTCTTCAGCTTTCCGCCTTCGAATGTGCGAAGTGCGGCCGCTGTTTCAGTGGTTGAACCGTAGACCATGGAGCCGTCAAGAAATGCCGACAGTTGGTTGACCTGTTCGCGTGGGTCGGCAGCATTCAGTCCAGTTGATGATTCATATGCGGACCGAAACGTATCGATTGTCTTTGTGCCAGTTGAATCGGGATCGAAGGACGGATCGCCCTTCGGAACAGCAATCGACATCTTTTCGGAACTACCAGAAGCAGTCAGAGTCATGTCGTGATCGATGAACTGGCCCCACAGATAGACCATGCCAGACATCATGCGATTGTTGAGAGTCGTTGAACCGCCCGTGTCGGCGATCTCATTGCTGATCAGTCTCGCGCTGAGACGATCGACACCGCCGACTGAAGAAACTCCATCGGCATACTCAGCATCAGCAAGACGCAGAAACTGTTCGTTCGTGCTGCCCCATTCCGGGTTGGCAAGATTGTTACCAGTGCCATCAATGGCGGCCGCGAGCAGGACTCGAGCTTCTGCCTGTTCGGCTTCTCGAGCAAGTGCGGCTGTCAGAGATCGATTCTGCTGACGTCGTCGTTTGGATCGTGCAAAGCTCATGGTACGTTCACTTTCGTCAGGTTTGGAAGAAACGGTGATCTTAGCGCGCAGAGTCTCCCTGGATGGAACGCGCAGAGGGGAAGAACATCAGTGTGTTCTGCAGATTCGAACGCCCGAAGCGGACAGCCCGGAAAGGCTTTCAGCCAGTAGCGACAGCAGCAGAATCAGTCGTGGCGAGCGAAGGAGAGAACTCGCCGAAAGGGCAAACGGACTAGCGATCAGGACAATTTTGTGAGTGTGCGGCCGAAGGTCACAGAGTGAGTTAACGAGATCGATGGCCGTGATCGTCAGCTGATTTTTCCATTTTTGTAAGATGAATGCGGATGGTGAATTTCTGCATCAGCGAAGGCAGCGTTTTCCGGAAGAATCAGGGCGTTGGACGGCCACCGTCCCGCTGTTTCAACTGAGGTTTGCCGATCGAAGGACTCTGCTAGAATCCCGCCTCCCGGCAGATTTGAGATCTCAAATTTGAAATCTGAAATCGCAATTGTTCATCTCAAGTCACAGACTCTCAAGGTTCCCCAATGCGCTGGTCACAGACGTTTATCCCGACCATGAAGGAAGTTCCGGCTGAAGCAGAAGTGCCAAGCCACCAGTTGATGCTGCGAGCTGGTCTGATTCGTCAGTTGATGGCCGGAGCTTACACGTACCTGCCGCTGGGATATCGTTCGGTTCGCAAGGTGTCCGAAATCGTCCGACAGGAGATGGACAAAGCCGGCGCGGTGGAACTCTTCATGCCCGCGCTGCAGCCGATTGAAATCTTCGAACGCACCGGCCGACGAGAAGCATTCGGAAATGTACTGTTCAACTTCGAAGTCAAACGAGGCGATCGCAAGCTGCACTTCGCGCTCGGCCCGACTCATGAAGAAGTAATTACGGATCTCGCTGCTCGGCACTTCACAAGTTATCGCCAGTTGCCGATCACGCTGTATCAGATTCAGACGAAGTTCCGCAACGAAGAGCGTCCTCGATTCGGCGTACTGCGAACGAGCGAATTCATCATGAAGGACGCGTACAGCTTCGGCACGTCGCTGGAGCAACTGAACGCGGCCTACGATGCCATGTACAATGCATACTGCCGAATCTTTGAACGTTGCGGTTTGAAGTATCTGCCGGTTGAAGCGGAAAGCGGGCCAATCGGCGGCGATGCGTCGCATGAGTTCATGGTTCCCGCGAGCAACGGTGAGGACTTCGTCATTCACTGTCCAGACTGCAGCTACGCAGCCAATCAGGAACGCGCGGAAACCGGTCGCAAGTCGGTTCTGCCAAAGAAGATCGACGGCGCGGCGGCTCCTGTGAAGGTCGACACGCCGAATGCCGGCAGCATTGACCAGGTCAGCAAGATGCTGAAGTCGGATGCAAAGTCGTTCATTAAGACGTTGATCTATTTGGCTGATGGCAAGCCCGTGGCGATTCTTTTGCGAGGCGATCACACGGCCAACGAAGGCAAGATCCGTCGCGCGACGAAAGCGACGTCGATTGAACTGGCAGACGAAGCCACGATCCTGAAAGTCACCGGCGCACCGGTGGGATTTGCCGGGCCGATCGGGATTCAGTGCCCGTATTTGGTCGATCACGATGTGGCTCTGATCAAGTCCGCGATCATCGGCGCCAATGCGAAGGATGCGCACCTGACGGGCGTGATCCCAGGAACGCACTTCGATGTGACCGAAACCGTCGACCTGCGAAATGCGGAATCCGGTGATCCGTGTCCTCGTTGTACGGGGACGCTCAGCATGGTTCACGGGATTGAAGTCGGCCACGTCTTCAAGCTGGGCACTAAGTACAGCGTATCGATGGATGCGAAGTTTGTCGACGACAAGGAACAGTCGCATCCGATCATTATGGGCTGCTATGGCATCGGGGTGACTCGAGTCGTTGCGTCGATCGTCGAAACCTGCCACGACGAAAACGGCATTATTTGGCCGATCAACGTGGCTCCGTACACAGTCGCGTTGATTCCGCTGAATGTGACGGATGCTGAGGTGATGAAGATCAGTAACAAGATCTACGAAGAACTTGCCGCGGCAGGCATCGACGTGCTGATGGACGACCGCGATCAGCGTCCCGGCTTCAAGTTCAAAGACGCCGACCTCATCGGCCTGCCCCTCCGCATCACCATCGGCGGCAAGGGACTCGCCGAAGGCATCGCCGAAGTCAAATGGCGCAGCGACGCGGAACCAAAGAAAGTGCCGTTGGCTGAGGCTGTTGGTTATGTGAAGGATTTGATCGCTGAGAAGCAGATGGCGTGAATGGATTGCGTGGTACTTGCTCAAGCAGCGGAGCCAGCGGCGCACGATGTGATGACCGTTCAGGATGGCTGACTCTGGAATCGATCTAGAGCCCCCTTGCGGCTCATGACCTGCGAAATCTTTGCGTGTACGCGGCGATTTCCTGATCGAGTGATTCGTTGGTTCCTGCCTGGGTCATTTGCTGAACGGCTTTTCGGTCACTGGAACGGACGAAGGCCATTCCGATCCAGGCACCGATCGTGCCTCCTACGACGATCAGTGAGTACAAGACGCCTCGTGCTGTTAGTCCCATTCCGGTGATTTGATTATTCTGATTCGCTCGAAGCGCGGCGGCGTTTCTGTTTGAGTTATGGTTGGGTTTTGATCCCATCATTCCATCAAACAGCCCTGCTGTTTTGCAAAGCATGAACACCAGAAACAGGAAGCACAGCATCGAAGGTTTGCGCATGATGTCACTCAGTAGCGAGGCGAAGATAGGATGCGACGTTGACTGCCATTGCAACTGTGTGTCATGTCAGGCGACTGTCAATTTTCCCCTTGGTAGTTTCCGCCATTCGCAGGCTGCCCAATCGGCATAACCAGTAGCCAAAGAGTACTCGTCGCCTGATGTCGTGTTCCGAATCCGTCTTGTCACTTGATTGGGACAGGTTGTTGGTTCGTCAAATGCGGCATCGTTTCCGCTGATCGGGCTGGCGGCACGGATTGAAGCGACGAGGCGCTGCACAGCTACTTGCATGGTCACTCAGCAAGTGGGGCTCAGGGTGTTGTTTTCGTTGCTTCGCTGCTGGATCGATTGCTTGCGGACGGAGTCTCGGGAAGCAGCGAGATGCTGCTGCCGATCGTGTTACCTGGAGCTTGCTGTGTTGGTGCTGTCTTCGAGTTGGTGCTGTTGCTCGCAGTCGCGATCGGTGGTTTCATGAAGCTGCGGTAGAACAGTGAATTCAGCAGTTGGCCGAAGGCGGCGATCAGGATGATGCCGGTTCCTGCGAACAGGCCGATCACGGTTTTCCAGTCCGCTTCACGATTGCTGATGATTTGGATCGGGCCGGGTTCTTCGAACTGACAGTAAATCCTTGAGAAGCTGTCCGAACTGGAAACGGAGATGCTGTCGAGGAGATTTGTTCGTGTCGCGTCGACGATTCTCAGAATCGTTTCGCGATCCATTCCGGCAGGTTTCGCCGCGGCGCTGGCAGCGGACGATTGTTCTGTGTTCGCGTGATTGCTGCCGATCTCCAGTCCTCGAGTCAGCCAGTCGAGATACTCAGCTTCCGACAGTTTCGAAACTTTCGAAGCGAACGAGACTTCATTTCGCGAACTGTTGAACACGGCCATTTGCTGTCGAGATTCGCACTCAAACGGGTACGGTGGCGATGCATCAACGGACGCGGTCGTCATCGATCCCGAAGCGCGTTCGCTCATCCATCGAGCTCGCACTGTGGTGACTGGTGCTGAGACATCGACGGTAAACTGCTCTCGTCCGGTCGTCTGCCATCGAGCGGGCGCCTGTGATTCGAGTTCTGTGACAACGGTTCCAGGAGGAATTCGAATCGAACATCGTTCGGGGAATCTGGACGCAAAAATCACAAAGAGTGTATCCCCGACAGCAGATTGGTTCGGCTGCACACAAACTGTTGAGTCTGCAACTACCATCAAATTGCGAGTCGTCTCGGGCACCGGCACGTCGGGCGCGCGACGAATCGGGAGTGTCAATAAATTGGAGACAAGCTGCCTGTTCACCGTCAACGGCATGATGCGAGCTTTCAGGGCCGCAAGGTCTCGGCTGGCTGCTCGGTTCACGGCCGAACGAATCCAGTCGGCAATCTGAGTTGAGCTGGATTGCTCTTCAGACGATCCTGGATCAGAGTCCAGCGGGATCATCTGCAGGTCTTTCCACTGGATGCCGTCGATGATGGACGGCCACGGAAAGGCAATCATATCCGTAGCCGATTCGGTCGAATACGGCACCGTCCATGAAACGATGAACTCGGGTTGATCGAACAGCGACTTAACGATCTCCTGCCCGGCCGAGAACTCATTCCCTTCGCGCGTCAGCGGCATCTTCTGAGCATCCAGCATGACGAACGGTTCTGCGATGAACTTCATGTCCGTATCGAACTTCAGATGCAGCGGCCCAAGCGTTCCTGACCATCGAGTCACTCGGGCGATGAATGTCACCTCATCTTTTGACCGAACAGCGACGATCGTGCCTTCCGGTTCAACAGGTCGCAGCCGTTTCAGGACAACAGGTTCCTGCTCGGAAACGATCTGAAGTCGAACGGCCGTTTCCGGAAGCAGAACTGCACCATCTTCGATTCGAAAATCCGGTACGGCTCCACCGAGCTTTTCGAACGTCAGCCCAAGGCCATCGTTATCAAGCAGTGTCAAAGCAGACTCGAGAATCTGTGCCTTCTGAAGGCGCGGAGGATTCAGCGTCAGCATCACATCATCAGGACGCAGTGGTTGGCGACCTTTGATTGTGATCTGATGTTGTCCGGTCGTTCCTTCGCGAAGCTGAATGGTCAGTTGATCGCCGCGGCGATGCCATGATGCCAGTCGATTGGCTTCTCCGGCCAGAACCTGAACGTCGCTGACGATGATGGTTGCGTCAATTTGAAGACGATGTCGAAACACAGGCAGTACGGTCGTGTCGATATCAAAGCGAGACGACCAGTCGATCTGATTTTCACGCACGGTGACCGCCTGATCGATTCGAACCTCATTGCGACTCTCACGCGGGACGAGTCGAACGTTGCAGACCGCGTTGCTCAGTGGAATGCGAAAGACCGTGTCGGATCGTCTGAGCCATTGTCCCCACGCTGTTTGAAGCTCAGGAAACGACACGGTGACAATCTGCTGTCCTTCAATCGGCAGCACAGAGAATACGGGATTCGGGCGTACGGCAAGCAGCAACGAACTGCTGGCTGTGCAATCAGCGAACTGCTGAAGTTCGGCAATGGGAACGGGCTGCTCCAGCAATGTCGCTGGAGTCGTCGACTTCAGTTGCAGTGCGAGCAGAAAATCACTGCCGATGCCATCCGGAAGCTGGATGATGACGTTCTGATCATTCACCGACCAAAGCAGGTCGGCCATGTCGGGACCGACTGATGCAGACACGGACAATAACTCGTAGCCATTCGGGATTCGAAATCGCACATCCGGCGAGAGCGGATTCCAGTTTCTGAAGCGAGCAATGCTGGTCAGTTGGTACTGTCCAGACACAGTTTCGCCGATGGCCAGCGTTTCAACAGTCGCCGACTGTGGACTTCCGCGTTCAATGCTGGATTGAAACAGCCGAACTTCGATGCCATCAGTAATCGAAAGGCTGTTCAATGATCTCGGACCATCCTGAGGAGTCCATTGCACCGTACTGGAAGCCGTCTTCGCGCGAACTCCGGAGAACAGGTCCCTGGCAGCATCAATTTCGATGGACGTCTCGGGGCAAGGCAACGCCGGCATCTGGAACTGCAGGCCCGACTGTTGCTGGATGGTCAATGGACGCAAACGACACTGAATCACATATCGATCAAACTGAGCTGCCGGCGATTCGGTTGTTGGCAACGCCGCTGAATTTGGCTGTTGGGACGAATTCTCAGACTTCCACGCGACGCTGGAACTCAGCTCTTTCGGTGCCATGACCATTGGGCGAGGAAGAACGATTCGGATCGAATCGTCATCTGAAAGCTGAGGCGAAATCTCGCGATCATCAACGGTACATCGTTCCAGCAACGCGCCATGAAGAGGGAGCTGTAAGTGAGCATCCGACTGTGATGAAGGGACGGCAACATGCAGCTCCAGAAGAATCTCGATCGTAGCGGAATTCTCAGCGCGAACCGCGGCGTGCATCTTTGTCAGCAACGCGGCGGGTTGCTGGTTGAGGCGGCCGGTTTGACGCGAGCGGTAGTTGTCGATGAATTCACGTCGGATGTAAACAATGTCCGACATGGAGACATCCGGAACCAGGACATCGACGTCCTCGGCAACATCGATCTTTGGAGCATTCTGGCTGGCCACGCTTGAGCTGGTCGATGCCGGGGCGGGAATGACGGAAGCCTGCGGCGAAGATCCAGTGCTCGGCTGTTGAAACGCCATCGCGTCGTGCGAGATGCATGGCAGCACGAGTGTGATCAGGATCACTCGAAGCAACATCCGGAGACTCGGCATCCAGTAAGTCTTCAGAAATCCGCGGAGAGTGTTCCAGCGGGACAGAAAGACCAGAAACAATCCGCCTGAGAGTCCCCAGAAGGAGCCCCGAAGGATGGCTGTCTGAAGTTGTGTTTCTGCAAGAAAGCTAATGCCGAAAAGAACAATCGTGCCAATTGCAAAGCTGAGTCGGTAGTGATTCAGAATCGATCGTAAGACAACCGATGCGCCGATGAAGACGAGGAATGTTCCGGAGAAGATCGCGAGTCGACGACGAATTCGGGTGATCTCGATCTCGATCGGTTTCTCGGACGCTGCCGCATCGATCAGCGTCTTCGAGGACCAGTTGCGACTGGCGGCCAGTTGCCATCGAGTCACGAAGCTGCGAACCTCAGAAGGCGTTTGGCTGAACTGGTCTTCTGCACTGCCATTGCCCGACAACAAAACGTCCGACAATGCACCGGGGACTCGCGAAAGCGTCGCCAGAACGTCCGTCTTTTCTGACGAAGCAAAATTACACATCGGCGCGCTGATCTCAAGAAGCGGATCGATGAGCAGATGATGCGTACTTTGCGGTTCGGCAAGTTCGTTGTGAAACAGTCGTGGCAATTGTCTCGCGCCGGTCAGGCTGACGGTTCGGGTTTCGGGAACAGTCCAGCACAACAGGATCTGTGCTTCGGACGACTCGGCTGGCAGCGGCACAAACAGACCGTCTTTGTTCTCCGTGAGTTGGACGTGATGGCCATCAACCAGCACTAGGGGTTTCAGACTGGCCGGAATTGAAAGCTGAAGATGGCTGCGGCCGCTCAGACGACTGACCGTGGCAACCGCCAGAATCTCATGATGCAGCGAGCCTGTTCGTTCTTCAATCAGATGCAGCATCTGAACATCGATCGTTTGGCCCTGCTGAATACGCGGTGTTCGCGCGACCTGAAGCCGAATGGCGGTTCGTTGCGTCGGCAGGATCCACGAGGTCGTCTTGACATTCTGAGACTGATTTCGCGGACTGTTCAGAAGCTGGGCTGCCGAGAGAATTCCCGAGTCCGTTTCGGTAAGTTGCACGACGCCCTGAAACGGCGTTTCGAGATCCGGATAGACAACCGCCGCCGTAAACTCTTTGAGATCGCGCGGTGCCGGTCGACGAGATTCACAACGCACGACCATCGCGCGGCCGGAGCGAATCGTCCCTGGAGGCATGATCCATCGGTGCCATGTCGCTCCGTCGGATTGTTCGGGATCGCGTCGAGCCGCAACCTGTTCTCCGTCGACCGTCCATCGGCAGTCACCGACGACATCCGACGAAATCAAAAAGGAGTTCGTCAGGTCCGCCCGCTCGGGCGGCAGCTCGATTTGAGTGGACTCGAGAAGCAGGCCCGAATTGATTTCTGCGGCATAGGTCAGTTGTGGCGACGGCCTGATTTCTGATGCATCCGATGGCGTCGGTACATTCCCCGGACCGGCGGCGGGGACGTCGTAGGCTCGCATGTCTGCGGCGAGGCGACTCTGTGGAAGCCATGCGTATCGCTGCTTCAGATCATCGATCGCGATCGGTGGTCGACCGTCACTCCAGCGTCGCTGCAGATCGCCGCTCAAAGGAAACTGGGCGGGGAAGACAACGATGCCGGCGTTTCGATCAACCTGAGGACTCTTCTGGATCGGTGGCTGAAGTGTTCGAAAATCTGCTGAGTCTGTTTGCTGAAACTGCAGTTCGAACTGTCGGCTGGATCCTGATTCCAGCGAGACGGGAAGATGAATGGTCAGTTCGGACGATGTCTGCTCCGGCGCGGGTTCTCGGAACTCAAAGAACAGCGCCTTGTTGTCTGACAACTGCCTGGCAGAGATCACTTGCCATCCGGCTGCGACAGGCCACTTTAATTCCACGATGGAAGAGCTGTCGCACTGCACGTTCACGAAGCAGCGTGCTGTGGCCAGTCGACCTGCAGGTTCCAGTAATGCAACAACAGTGTCGGTGAGTCGTGGAAGACTGGTCGACGTTCGCACGGCCGCCGATGCCTCGGGCAGAAACTGGACGAGCTGATACTCGCGAGACTGATCCGGCCGCGTGACGACGTCTCGTTCCTGAATTCCGACCAGGATCCACTCATCGAGTTCAACGGCCGCGGGCAGAAGGACATTCATTTGGCCGATCGGGACAAGCACCGGACCGCGTCGACTGCCATCGGAGCTGGACCATTGCAGCGGTGACAGCATCGGCAGATCCCACGATTCCTTCTGCGGCAGAATCGATGTGGCAGTGATCGTCAGCGATGCGGACGCGGACGACTCCGGCAATGTGAGCGTCAGAAATGTCTGGCCGTTCTCCTGGCGTTCGGACCATTGCACCGGTCGCTGGTCATCGAGCGACACGTCGGTGACTCGGGCGAATCGGCTGATTCGAGATGTCAGGATCGTGCCAGCTTCGGCGGACACGGGAAGGAGCAGCGTCCATCGCGACGTCAGCAGGTCGGCGGTCAGTGAATGAGTCGACGTGCACGAAGCAAGAGGCATCGGTGACTGCGACGCAAGTCCCGGTTTGCGCCGACAACTGAAGCGAAAGCGTGACGGGTCTCCCGGAATCAGAGTCCAGGCAGCCTGCTCGCCCGATGGTGTTGGACCAATCACGAGGCTTCCGGCGGACGTGACCTGGATTTCCGGAGACGTTCGAAGAAGCAGACTTGATGTGGTGGCTTCGGGCAATGAGAGAACAAACGTCACGACGTCTCCGGCGACTTGTCCATCGGCTGAAAATGATCCTGTCAGCGTCGACGACATCACAGACTTCAAAAGAAACAAACGCTGCGAGAAGTCTGCCCCGAGCGGAACGAATCCCTGCACGTCTTCGATCCTGAGGTTCTGAAGATTCGTCGCACCAAGAACCAGCGGCTTGCTGTTGTCAGCCTGAGCATCATCGTAAAGCTGAAATTGAACCGATCCTCCTTCGAGGCGTGTTCCAAGAAACTGAGCCGAATACTTCGCTTCGCGAACTCCGGGTCGATCAATCTCGTTACCGATTTCTTCAGGATCCGACGTGACGTTCGTCAGCTCTTTCAGACGTTCGCGAGGCACCGGCACAAATTCGCCCCGGGTGACTCGATCACGAACTTCGGACAACGGAACGGTCTTCATCCGAACGGTCGGTTCGGTCGCGGGCTGCCGAACATCGTCGGACTTGTTCACCGGCGACACAATCGATTGCGGCGCATTGTCGGCTTGTACAAGTGCGAGCAGCAGCAAAAGGGTCCGAATTCCCATCGTTGTCACCGTGCTGAACTCGTGGAGAACTCGGGCTGCGATGACACTTCTGGCATGACCGGCTCAACGCGAGTTTCAACCGGCGGCGCCAGCATTCCAGTGAAGCCGAAGACCGTCGGAAGTTCCTCGGAGCGAACCGCGATCGGGAATCGAACACGTCGGTCGGACATGTATCGCTGCAAAGTCATCGAGACCAGGCCGATCAGGATTCCGATCAGAATGTACGGCGCGAGAACAAGCGTCCATTCGGGCCAGATCAGCCATGCAACGAGACTCAGACACACGACGAACAGGATCGGCACCGCGATGGGCAGTTGTCGAACAAAAGCCATCATCAAAAACAGAAACACACAGACCGACGCGCTGACAAGCAGGAGTGAAACGCCGGGGAGCAGAGTCAGTGCGAGGTCCTTCGCGCCGGCTGAGCCGAAGAAGACGTCCTGGCGGCCGGTCTGGCTCAGCCATTCGTCGGTGATGGACGTGAGCGAGGTTCGAAGTGCTGACGGAAACGAAGACAGCACAGCACGAATCTGACGACTTGCCACGCTTTGCACGGATTGTCCGCCCGGCAGAATCGTCGCGCTGCGATGAGTCAGGCACGAATACGTATCGGTCGCTGCGGTGACCTGATATTCGTCCTGTGAGCCGATGAACCAAAGAATTGGGGTCGCCGACGATTCTCCGGCGACGAGAGCTCGACGGAACGATCGCAGATCCCACAGCGATGAAACGTCGCGAAGAGGTTCGCGAGTTCTGACCGTCAGGATCATCGGTGACGATCCGCCGGATGACGCTGCCGGTGTTGTCTTGATCTGCCATCGAACTCGTTGTTCGTCCGGAAGTCGCTTCTGTCTGAGTCGATCGGCGGCTGTCGATCCGGACGTTGTTAACGATGTCGAGCCAAGTGCAATATCCTCCACATCGACATCAATCGGTGTCTCGATCGCGAGCGACTGCGGCGCCGTGTTGCAGATGACGACGGTGGTCGTGACGGCAAATCGTCCGACGATCTGAGTTCGCACCAGCAGAAGGTCGGGCCGAGTGGTCAAGTCGAACTGACGTCGATCTTCCCATCGGACCGGAACGGTGAGCGCCGGGCGGTTTGTGCCCCATGCCAGTTCAAATGATTCGGAGAATACGGGCTGCCATGCTGCATCTTCTTTAACCTTCAATCCGCTGAGCGAACGAGTTCCTGCCACGATGGACCTGACAGAGCTACCCGAGTCTTCAAAGAGCGGCATAACGACAGGAATCTGAAACTCGGCCGCGACGTCGTCGTTCTCGGACGGCGGTACTGGCCACAGATAGCTGACTTCGATGTTCAGGTTGCCGCGGCGAGTTTCCGGCAGGCGAAAACGCCAGTTCGATGACTCGATGGTTCCTCGCAGTGGTTCTGTCTGGCCTGGAATGCGAACGGTTGGGCGCAGGCCTTCCGGCACTTGAAGTGACAACTCTGCAAGGTCTCGATGTTCGATATCGAAGCGAATGGATTCGACGACGTCGATCCCATTCTCTCTCGGCAGCAATCCCAGCGTGATCTCTGCCTGCACCGACGGAAACTGTTCGCGCAGTTCCAGTCGGATCGGCGTTGATGGGTCGTCATGAATCCATCGCTCGGAACGAAGACGAGTCCCCGCCGTGGCACGATCCGACGTCGCGCCGCTGGGAGCGACCTTCAGCGGTTCTCCGGTTCCCATATTGACGGGAAGAATCGAAAACTGGTCCGACTCGGTCGTGATCAGTTCAACTCCGCGACCCTTGCGCGACTTGATCTCGGGGCACCGGAGTTGAGTCTTCCCGCTGCGGACATCGGCAAGAGCCGCGAATGCATCGAACTCAACAACGAACTCGCCCGACTGCCGTTCCGGAAACGTAAGCTGCAAAACATCCTGCTCACTTTCCGATGGCTGGATCGACAGCGGGATCTGCGATTTGTCATTCACAAGCCGCAGCGTCTTCTGAAGAATCTGCCATTCACCCGACGACCAGCCCGGCCAGTCAATCTCCATGTCGAGCATCGAGCCTTTCAGCACGTTGATCGGAAACCGCATCTTCATGATGATGTTGTTGTTGTCTGGTGTCAGCGTGATTTCCGGAGAGACTCCGAACTGAGCTTCCGTTTCTTCCACATGAAGCACAATCTGTGACTCCGGAGATCGCATGCGATACGCCGTCGTGGCCACGCTGAGATTCGCTTCCGACGTCACTCGAATTCGCTGCGCATCCTTGAGTTCGGTGTGCTGAACCAGCAATCCGGTCGGGAACAAAAGGTCGAGGTCTCCGGGCTGGAAGTTCGCGTCCTGAACGACCGGGCTGACAACTCGAATGTCCTGCGGGAACTGGCGATTGATCAGTTCCATTTCGAACGACAGCGTCAGTTGCCCCTCGATGGCAGATGTGAGCAGCACTGGCAGCGTGAGCGGTTCGGCCGACGGAGGCGGAATTCGAAACGGCTTAATCACCGACGCCCCGGATGGATTCCGTGCATCAAGTTCCAGCAGTTGAAAGCCGGGCGGAAAAGTAACCGACAACTCATTCACCGCGCTGCCGGAAACGGTCAGCGTTTGTGTGCCGCTCATCGTGACCGGAATCGTTGTCAGATCGAGCTTGAGTTTCGACTGTGATTGAATCACCGGCTTCTGGGCAATCGGAGCAACAACTTCAGACCATGTCAGAGCAAAGTTGTTCGCTAGCCAGAACTCAGCTTGCTGGATGCCTTGTGAGCCCTCCGCCGCAGACTTCGTCCTTGAAACAGCGCCGGCGGGTAGTTTTTGGATTTCGACTGGAGCGGCAAAGTTCAGAACGGCATGCGCGGAGGTCGATTTGGGAAGGTTGAGTGTCAGTTGCGATACGCCCGGTGAGACCGTTCGTGATTTGCCGACGAAGTCCATCTTTAGCGTGTGAACGCCCTGTCCCAGAACATGCCACTGACGACCATTCTGTTCGGCTGTCGTAAGAATCGCGCGGCCATCGGTTGGGGACGTGCTTGTGAATCCCGTGACGAACACGTCGCCGAGCGCCACGGGAATGGTGACCCATTCGGTTTTCGGTTCAATCTTGACCCGCAGTTCCAGTGACAACCGAACCTCATCACGCTGGAGATCGCCAGTCATCTCGAGCCGGTCGATCGTAAAACGCGGAACAGTACGTTGTTCGAGAGAACGTTGCAGCAGTTCCTCAACGAGGCCCTTGCCAAGCAAATCTTCGAGCGGAATCATTTCGCCCGAGTCGGTCCGAAAGATCATTCTGCCTTTGAGCGGATCGGAACTCGGCGTCTCCGCAGACGGATTGCTGCTCGTCATGCCCGGAAGCAGCGGACCTGGAATGGCTTGAGCCCACGCCGATGACTGAACCAGCAGCGCGGCGACAAGGAAAGCGATGACGAACAGCAGACGGCAATTGAGGCGAACAGTTGGTTGGATCAACATGCCGTCTCCTTTCTGCCGGGTCGCCTCAAACGCAATCAGGCCTCCGTGGTGAAGTTCGACAACACGGTCCTGTCTGGATAGTTTAGGCGGGATTCAGTGGCTGGTGAAGGCGTTGAAGAAAATCATCGCAGTGCAGTTACGATATCCTGAGCGAGATTCGCAGTACTGGCAGCCAACACGCTTGGGACGAATAGATCGAATCTGTCGCCTTGGAGGTTTGTGACGGATCCTCCGGCTTCCTGAACGATCAACGCCCCTGCTGCAACGTCCCAGGGGTGAAGACTCGACGACCAGAACGCATCAATTCGCCCACAGCCGACATATGCCATGTTCAAAGCCGCTGACCCGGTTCGCTGCACCGTTTGCATTTTCGTAAGGGCGGTCAGAAACCGCTTCACGGCCGGGTTTTCCGGATCGGTGGCAACGGGCAAACTGGCCATCGCCATCGCGGAAGCCAGTTCCGTTTCGCTACTCGTTCGAATCGGCTTTCCGTTGCAGAACGCTCCGTTGTTTCGCACGGCCGTGAAGATTTCATCGCGATTCGGGTCGTAGATGACACCGATTTCCAGCTCGCCGCGGTACGAGAACGCAATCGAAACGCAGTAGTACGGAAAGCCATGAACGTAGTTTGTGGTGCCGTCGAGCGGATCGATAACCCAGAACGCGACGCAGTCACTGGAGCGATCGTTCAGGCTTTCTTCACCGAGGAAACCGTGATCAGGGAATCGACTTTTCAGACTGTTCACGATGGCCGACTGTGAGGCTTCGTCGGCTTCCGTGACCAGGTTCGCGCGGCTCTTTTCGCGAACGGAAAAACGTCCCTGCCAGTCCTGAAGGACGCGTCCTCCGATCCTTGCTGCGTCGATCGCAGCATTGAGCCATGCGCTCTGTTCGGTTTCTGAGATCTGATTCTCCATGATGTTTGCCGTCAACTTTAACGAAGAGTTGCTTTGTTCCGAATTTGCTCACCGCGCGATCTGGCGCGGGTGTATCAATGGTCGTGGCTGCGACTGGAGTGTCAACAGAGCGAACTGCGGAATGAGGAGAAAACACATCATTTGAAGCGTTTCCGCGGACAACAATTCGGCAGTTGACATGCGGGACGGTGTTTGACTGCCGTTTCGCAATACGCGGACCATTCGATTGAGATGACTTCCATGCCGGAACTCACGCTTGCCCAGATTGTATTTCTTGTCGCTGTCTTTGCGTTTACGGTCGTCGCCGCCGTATCCGACATTCGAACGCGAAAGATCCCGAACAAGATGACCGTGCCGATGTGCGTTGCCGGTCTGTTGTATCAACTGATCTTCTTTCAGTGGAATGGTCTCCTCGCGGCCCTGCTGGGATTCGCCGCAGGGTTTGGGATCTTCTTCCTTCTCTGGATGATCGGCTCGGCCGGTGGTGGCGACGTAAAACTCATGGGCGCGCTTGGGCCGTGGATGGGCGGTCTGCTGACTCTGAAGGTCATGTTCGTTGCTGTGATCTTCGTCACGATCGGAACCTTTGGGATCGTGCTTTGGTCGGTGCTTTCGAATGGCTTTCGAAAAACCAAGTCCCAGTATCTGAAGAGCGGCGACAAGGCTGAAACTACGGATGCTCGCCAGAAGCGACGCGTGATGGCGTTTGCTGCTCCGGTTGCCCTGGCGACCTGGTGCGTTGTAGCAGTCCAGTTGCTGACAGGTCGCGGCCTGTGATACTGAAAGACGGCGCAAAGAAACTTCGGCAAATTTTTCATGTCGGACGCATCGAACTGCCGAAAACACCGAAGTCTATCCCTTCTGCGCTCGCGGTTTGAAGAGCTGACCTGGTCACTCTTCCTTCAAGGTCTTCGATCGCAGGGAGAGTCCTTCCATCTGGATCTGAAAACGATCAGCGAGCGATTCCAATGAAGATCAAAGGAACCAGATCAACATCTCGCAGAGGAGCAATCCTCTCGATGGAACTGGTTCTGATTCTTCCGCTCTTCCTTCTGCTTGTATTTTCAATCGTCGAATTCTCGATGCTGATGTCGGCTCAGACTCGCGTCGCGAATGCCTGCCAGAGTGGTGCTCGCATGATGAGCCTCACCGGTGCATCGACAGAAGAAGTTCAATCCCGAGTGCTTTCGCTTCTCGGACCGAATCTGGCCAAACAATGCCGGATTGATGTCCAGCCCGCGGCGCATCCGGGAGACATCGGCTATGTGTCTGTTCAGTTGCCCATGAAGAATGCAAGTCCGGATCTTTTGTGGATAGCGGGCTATGGCCTCGAAGGGCGAATGCTGAATTCGTCTGCTCCGATGGTCATGGAACGCTGCCGAGAAGCCTCGACGGAATCTCAGGCTTACTGACATCAACATGGTCGAACGAAAGTTGCCGATGGAAGTCCTTCGAATTCGCCACGGTGGCTGAGTGAACTGATCGAATGGCATGATGAGATCCTCGGTATCCATCATGTCGAACCGCTGACAATCGAACTCACTGCGCAGGGATGGTGCAGCTTGAATTGAATGGCGTTGGGAAGATGCCGTTCACACTGGATCTACAACTGAAGTTTTCCCCTGCGTTGAATTGACTGGAGATTCGTCGTGAAACTCACCCCGTGGATGTTGACCGTCGCCGCGTTTGGCGTCATCGCCCTGCTGGCGGTCGGATTTCTGGCCAAGAAGCTGTTCGCTGCCCCTGTTGTTGAAGTGAAGCCGCCTGAACCACGCGTTCTGCCGATGGCGATCACGGCGATTGAACCGGGCACCGTGATTACTCGTGCTCACGTGGGCAACGGTCGAGCGGTTCCTGGTCAGGAACTTGCCAAAGACACGTTCACATCCGTTGATGGCGTCATCGGCCGAATTGCGAAAGAGCGAATCGAGGCTGCCGTGCCACTGCAGGGCTCGATGTTCTATGCAGTAGGCGATCATCCGGGCCTGACGGTTTCTGAAGGCAAGCAGGCGGTCGTTGTTCGAGTCAGTGATACGTCTGCGATCCTGAATCAGAAGCTGAAGCCGAATCAATACGTCGATGTTCTGCTGACGATTGATGCTGCAGGCAGCGGCAGCGGTCAAACTCGTCTTCAATCGACTGGTGGAAGCGTTCGCCAGAATGCAGCGACCTATACTGACTCGATGACGGCAACACTGTTCGAGGGTGTCAAACTGCTTTCGATCAATCGCGGCTATATGACAACGGCTCTGCAGGGCGGAGAGTCCAGCAGCGTGACTCTCGAACTGGATAAGCGACAGGCTCAGGTGGTCACTTTGGCTCAGAAGAAGGGCGAGATCGATTTGGTCTATAACGAAACAGGTCCGGGATCTGGTGGGCTCGCGATCCAGGGGTCTGACAAGGATCGCATCACGCTTCAGGAAATTCTGGGCATCAAGCCACCGGCAGAAGAAAAGAAGCCATTCCGAACCGAACATTATCGCGGCGGTGGTGGTTCAACGATGTACTTCGATGAAAACGGTGATCGAGTTTACGGCGGATACGGCGGCGGAAGTGGCGACAGTCAGGGTGGTCGGCTTCAAAGCACAGGCGGTTCTGTGAGTGGCTGGTCGACCGATGCGAAGCCGACCGAACGAAACAAAGACGTGGCCAGCAATGACAACGGAGCAGAGTCCTGAACTCTGGCTGACGAAGTCTGCCGTGTGTCGGGTCAAGGCATTCTCCACACGGCGTGATTGAAGGCCTGTGGTTCGCTGGATACCTCTGAGCAATACACGTCAATCCTGCCCTTGTCACGATGAGATCCAAAGCCCGGCTGTGACAGTCCGGGCTTTCTTTGTGAATAGCGTTTCACTCTCGACCGGAGTCGCACATGAACCGTACGGAAACACCGAGACTGCGAGTTCGCTCAGCAAGACCATCTCGACGCGCGGGCGTGATGATGGCCTGGACCGTCTGGATCATGCTCGCCGCGTGTTTGATCACCGGCAGCGTCATGAACATTATTTACGTCTCCGGTCTCCGCGCTGAAGCTCACAACTGCGCGTCATCGTCCGCACTGGCGGCTGGTTACGGTTACCTCTCGGATGACTTGCTGCGGTTTCGTCAGGAAGCCTTTGAGGTTGAAGGTCGAGCGACTCGATGTCGTCAGCAGGCTTTAAGGATCGCAGAAGAGCATCGTCGGGCCAGTCGAGTTCCCATGCTGACCGAGGATGACATTGAGTTGATCATCCCAGAATCGACCGGGCCAACCAATGACGCCAGCGCATATGTTCCAGCCGAAGTGAAGGTCGCCTTCAAGGGACAGGGCAAGCATGATCTGCCATTGTTCTTCGCGGGGCTGACAGGGCTCGATCGAGTGAACCTCGGAGTCCACGCGTGTGTGAGGATTGAGCACAGTCCGATCGCGTTTCGACCGGGCCGCGGTCTGTCTGTTCCGATGCTGCCATTTGCGATCTGTGATGAAGTGCTCTCGGATGATTCAGACACGGATTCATCGTCCAGCGATGCCAATGGTGACGATGGGACGTCCGCAGTTTCTGGTTACTGGACGTCCAATATCGAGTCCGGACAAGGTCGCGACGCATTCAGTTGGAACAATGAAGCCCACCAGTTTGAAACCGGTCCCGATGGCCTGCCGGAAGTGACCGTGACGATTTACTCGACATCATCGGCAGGCCACGAGGATGCGTTCATTCCGATGCCATTTGGCGCGGCGGGACTGGTCGGCGCCGGCGCGTATTCGACATGGATTCAGAACGGCCTGACGATTGAGGAACTGGCAAAATCCGGACAGACCGAGATTCGTTATCCGGGCAACATGAACGTGGGTGTGATTGCTCCAACAGATCTTGCGGCTTGTCGATCATCGCTGGAATCGAAGATCGGCGAACCATGCATCATTAGTCTGTGTTCCATGAGTTCATCAGAGAAAAAATCCCCCACGATGATTCTGAAACGCCCCGTGAGCGCGAGAGTCGTTCAGGTCACCAGCGCGGTGAGTGGATCGCTGAAGATTGTACTGCAGCCGTGTGTGATGACCACTTCCACAGCCGTGACAGCACCGTCGCCGGCTACTAACCTCAATCGCTACATTTACAGCGTTCGTCTTTGCGAATGATGCTGAGCTGGTCCCCGTCTCGATCAGGAAAGCAGTTGATTCGCGAGTCTGTTACTCATCGTGAAAGAACTGTGGCAGATGCTGCCATCGTTGCCGCCCGAACGCTATTCTGCTGCTTCAGTTCGACTGACCTCCGCCGTGTTCGATACTTGACACGAAGCGGCTTGGACGGCTCGATTGTTTTCCTCGCGACGCGCAGATCCTGATCATCGTCCCTCTCAATGGAGCATTGCCGTGTTGGTGTTTTCTCAGTTGTTTGCATCGACCGCAATCACGACTCTTTGGTGGACTGTTCGTCCCGCGACTGTTCTGTTGGTTGCTGGGTTGCTGTCTGTTGGGGCCACGTGCGATGCTCAGGATCCTGACTGGAAGCTGGTCTGGAGCGACGAGTTCAACGGCGAATCGCTGGACTACAGCAAGTGGGAGATCGAAGTCAACGCATTCGGCGGTGGTAACAACGAACTACAACTCTACACCGATCAGTCGAAGAACGTGCGAGTCGAAGGCGGAAACCTCATCCTCGAGGCTCACAAGGAACGAGCCGATATCCTTGGAACGGTCCGAGATTACTCCTCCGGGAAGATTCGCAGCAAGCGGCGAGGAGATTGGACCTATGGCAAGTTTGAGATGCGAGCCAAACTGCCTTCAGGCCAGGGCGTCTGGCCCGCGTTTTGGATGATGCCAACCGATAGCGTCTACGGTACCTGGGCTTCAAGCGGTGAAATCGACATCATGGAGTTCAAAGGTCAGGAACCAGGCGTGATCTGGGGAACTCTGCATCACGGCTCTCCGTGGCCAAACAACAAACACACCGGCACGCAGTATCGTCCCGTCGGCGTCGACTATACCAAGGACTTCCACACCTACGCGATTGAGTGGGAGAAAGGCAAGATAACATGGCTTGTTGATGGCCATGCGTATCAGACGCAGACGGAATGGAGTTCTTCAGGAGGCCCCTACCCTGCTCCGTTTGATCAGAAGTTTCATCTGATTCTCAACCTCGCCATCGGCGGCGGATTCGTCGGCAACGTCGATGCCTCAACACCGTTTCCTCGGCAGTATCTGGTTGACTACGTTCGTGTTTATCAGAAAGACGCGACCAGATAGGCGAGCTGCATTTGTCCCCTCTCCCCCGAGGCAGACGAGGCAAAGTTCTGCCATCTTCCTCGGGGGAGAGGGTTAGGGTGAGGGGCCAGAGAGCTTCGCACGAGAAGCACTGTGTCGCAGACTTACTCCACCGGACACCGCCACAGCTTCTGCAACATCCGGAACATGATCGGATCATGCTCCCTGAGTTCATCGCGGTTGAACGGATAGAAGTCGTTCGTTGAGAAGAATGCTTCGGAACATTCGGCGAAATACTCCATTGGATTGTTCATCGCGTACGCTTTGCCCTTCGACGATCGGCCGTCGCCATGACGCTGTTCGACGTTTTCGTATCGCTGTTCCTTCTTCGCGTTTTCGAACGCCGCTTTGACGTCTGCATTCTCGTAGCCGTTGCGAAGGAATCGGTCGTGATACGCATGAGCCAGCTCGTGCAACGCAAAGTTCGGCATCCGCTTTGTCTCCTGTTCGAAGATGCGGATGTTCGTAAACTCCACTGACCTCGCCATCTTTGGATTGCGCTTGTTCTCCTTCAACCAACCTTCACTCGGATGATACTCGGCCCGTGGATCAATGCCGGCATACTCCGGCGAGAACCAAAGAGGCACCTCTCGAAGCTGTTCGACCACGTCCTTCGGAACGACCTTGACGATTTCTCGAAGCTGAAGAATCAGCAACTGAACTGCTTTCTCCGTCGCTGCTTTGTCTGATTGAATCAGTTGTTCACTGACGTGAAGCGTCCAGCCCTCGACCTTGACCGTCTTGTACTTCCACGCCGCTTCGTCAGCCTTTGTGACACCGGTAAACGTCGTTAGAAAAGCGAGGAGTATCAATCGCATCGACATGGAGAACTTTCATCTTGTTGTCTTTCGATTTCTTCCGTTCTTTTCGGCCCAACTGAGCTGATCAGCTTTGCCGCGGATCTTGGCAGGCCGAAAGAGACGAAAGAAGTCGAAAAGATGTGAGTTGGACATTCTTGTCCGACGGCTCTTGTTGCAGAACTCCGTAGGCCGGACCGAGCGCCGGCGAGTTCCGGCAATTGAGCCCCTTGAACAAGCCGGAACTCGCTATCGCTCGGTCCGGCCTACATTTTCTGCTTCTGCGATTTCTTTCCGTGTCTTCTGTGTATTCCGTGGTTAACCCTGCTTTTTGCGACTTGCCCTACTTCTCCCCGGCCTTCTTCTGTTTCTCCTGCTCCTGACGTCGCCAGTCCCACGGAGCCATCGGTTCGCCGTCAGCCCACAGGCCAGCCTTCTTTTCACGAGCCACTTTTTCGGCATCGGCCAACTCCCGCTTGTCAGCAGCGTATCTGACGAAATGCCATGCCAGTCCATGCTCGACCAAATGGACGTTCAGAAACACCTCCGGATCAGACTCCTTGGCATCTTTCGTGCGGAAGAAGACATCGCCGATGATTTGCCCGGTTCGATCTTCGCCCTGAGTCACCACGCGAACCGATTTGTTACCAACAATCGCCCTGAGTTGTTCCTGAGCCTTGTCGCCAAACGTTTGTTTCAGTTCCGGTGCATCAATGCCATTCAATCGCACGCGAACCAGTTTGTTCTCGGCCGTCTTCAGCAGCAACACATCCGCATCCGGCGTATCCGCCACAACGCCCACCAATTCCGCGCCTCTGGGAAGTTCCTTGCGATACTCCACCAGATAATGAGTCGTCCCGGATTCTGACTTGAACTCCGTCGGAAACTCGCGGCCAGTCACGTCGTAACAGACTCGCATTCGATCCGGAGCCGTCACTTCAAAAATGGCCAGCAGCGTCTTGCCCTGATTCGGACCAACCGTCCCTGTGATCGTCATCCTCGCAGGCTTCGCGGCCATGTCGATTTCGCAAGTCCCCTTGTCCGGAGCCCCATTCACTGTCACCGAATACTTCTCGCCTTCCAGTGTCAACACAATCCCCTCACGAACAGCCTTCGGCATCTCCTGCCCACCCAAGACGGCTGTGATTGGATGCCAAATGCCGTCGGTGTTGACCTGCTGTGGCTTCGAGTCCTCCTGAGCAGACAGTATTGCGGACTCAACTGACGCGAACGTCAGTAGAATGCCTGCGAGCAGTCGCGACGAAAAAGACATGGGGATCTCCATGGAGGGATGATCGCCGATGACGGTCTGTCGAACATCGAAGCGGATCAAAAGACCATCGGCATGTGAAAATGACATCGATCGTGCTTCAATGTACGCAAGCAGGTTTTGTTTTTGTAGCATCACTCGAACGGCCGACGCGGTGAGGGGCAGTCGTAGCTTTCGGTAGACCCTCCTGGCTGAGGAGGATCTCGTGGCTTGCCGCGACTTTGTGTGCAACGGATGTGATCAAGTCGGACTCTAGTCGGTCCCGGGATTGCGAGCGACATGGTAACGATACTCGCATCTGGGCCCCAACCCGGCTTCACGCCGGTTGAGCCAGGGTTTGGAAACTAACAGAGCAAATCAAAATGTTGACTCGGCCCCATCCGGCTTTACGCCGGTGGACCGCGGGTTTGACAACCTGTCTACTCACATTGTGAACGCCTGGTGGGATATTTGCGCGGTGAAGGATGGACTCAATTGTTGTCGTGTGCAGAATTGCGGCCCAACAGTGGTTAAACCTCGGCACCATCGGCGTGAAGCCGATGGGGGCCAGATTATGCTTTGGGTTCGCCGGTAGTTTCCAAACCGGGGCTCCGCCGACGCAGGGTCCGGCGGGGGCCTAATCGCATGTGGCAGCCACAGACATGCTGCATCACGTCATGATCGTGGCGTTGGAGCCTAATGCAGAATTCACTGTTAAAATGTGCGTATGGATGAGTCTGGCAGAAAAGACCTGTTTTGATAATCAGTCGCGACGATGCCCGAGTCATCTCGAAACTTCCAACAGCGGCTGTGTTGTGACTCGGACATCATCGACGAACAGCGTTGCTGGCTGATCGCCGAAAGAATGAGCTGAGATCCCGACTTCGAGGCTGTCGTAAACAGCGCCTCGGAATGGCAAGGTCGGGCCGCGGCTGTCGACGACGAGTTGTTCATCCTGCCAGACCTGAACGTGTCCGTCATCGGGATGCAGATGAACGTGCCATGTGACTCGAACCCATTGGTCGGTGGGAAAAGACACCTTTCGATCTGTCGCCTGACGATACTTGGGCTTGTCGAGTGCCTTGAGTTCAACGCCCAGCTTATCGCCATCGAACAGCATGAGCCGAATCCCGGGCGACTCCTTGACTTCTCGGTCTTCAAGATCCGCCAGAGTAAACGGACGGGTGGCTCCATCGATTCGAAACCATGCCTGAAACCAGAAATGCTCATCCTGCTCAAAGTAGACAAACCCCGTGCCGATCGAAGCTTTGGCACAGACCATATCAGATATCTTGGCTGGACAAAAACATCTCAGTGATTGTTGACCGTTGTGAGTCTGAAGCTTCGACGGCCCGACGGAGGCATCAAGAAATCCCGCCTCACCTTTCATGATCTGATTGCGAAGTTGAACATAGTCCGAGACGGTTGGTGTCCGCTCGGTTTGCAGAGTGAACTCGGTCCACTTGCGTTCTTCACCGATCAGAGATCGAAGTCCGTCAGCATCTTCCGGCACATTTTCGAAGTCATCCGAGAACTCTTTCAGAAGCTGATACCGCTTGCCCGAATCCGGATCGACTCGGTACACGGCGTCACCCTCTTTCACGAATAGACGAGCAATGCTCTCGGGATCAAAAATGCGATCGACCCACGTCCATGTTCCTCGTTCGGAGATGACTCGAAAAACGTTTCCGTCATCCGCAAGAACGTAGGGGACTCCATCCACCGTCGTCGCTCGAAGAACTCGTTCCGCCGGATACGCCGCAACTTCCTCCGGCCCCCGCAGCGACAAAACAAACAGAATTCCGATCGCGGCGCCAATCAGCAGAAGCCACTTCTTTGCTCCGAACTTCACGGGATCGGCTCCGGCTAAGGTTTGAATGCAATCGTTCAGCGCGATGGATCAGAGTCGACGAACGAAGTGTGATCACCCAACAAGCGGTCGGACGAATCATTCACGATCTTTGACCCGAACCCATTAAGTTCAGCCGTGGTCCTGTCACCAGCCTTAAGGGCGCCATCCCACAGCCGTCGTCTTACTGCCACTTACGGATTGAGGGCATGTATCTCTGAGCTCCAGCCGACACATGCTCGGAAGAGAAGAGGTACTCTTGAAACCAGCTATGCTTACTAAAAACGCCTTCGTTACGTTTCATTTTGCTAGAATCTCCGACGTACAAAGCGCTCGCCTTCTCATAAATGGATTGCCAATTTTCTGCATCAAGGATGTTCACAAAGAAAACACCATTGCACTCACATACTAGTCCTGACGACCTTAGATCTGGCCCCAGTTCGTTAGATTCGCACATGTCGATGATGTTGTGATCGACTACAATTCGCGGATAAATTGCCACCTTCGACTCGAGCTCATGTGCCCCGGCGTAGGCCGGGCTGTATGTGATTGAACCGCTTCGGAAGTGCTGTTGAAATGTCATTCCGCCGCGTAAGAACAGGCCATTCGCCAAGAACGATATTTGAACTTTGCGGAGAACTTCCAGGAAACGGATCAGTCGTCCTCTGTCGGTACACGTAAGAATGATAGTGTCTGATATCGCTTGATGGGCAAATTCTGCATCGTTAATACCGCTAAGGCAATGAAGTGAATTCTCCAGGAGGTCTTTAAATGCGAGCGTCCCTCTTCGTCGGTCTTGGTCCAGTCGATCTCGATACCCAAGGACATCAAGGATCGCAGCATAAACATACGGTAACTGATTCATGGCAATACCTCAGCGATACTGGCGATCTGAGACTTATACTCTGTCATTCGTTCTGTCCACGGTTGCCAAACCGTGCCGTAGTACATTTGTCCGGTAGTGGAAGCTGCCTTTGTATGCTCCTGCTGAATGTCAAAAATTGCCCGTCCAAACATCTGTGCTACAGGCGCAAGTGGGCCGACATCTCGAATTGTCGCCACGAATGGATGGTCAGGGTCACAACCCGAACCGTGGCTGAGGCCGTCTACCCCGAGAAGGTCGGCTCGAATCTTCTGCGCAATCAGGTTTTGCCATTTGAGGTAAGACTCCTTCACGCGACCACCGTGCACCTTGAAGTTCTGTATCACAGCACCCAGCATTCTGGGCTGTCCCGCAAAGGGCTCAATTCCGAACGGCGCAAAAGTAGCCATGATCTGCGCATGTCGGTCGGTCCATTGCCTGATTACCGTTCCAAGGACGCGAACTGCTTGGTAGCAGAAGCGATCCGGAGTGAGCGGCAGTATGAAGCCATCACAGGCCAAAACAACTGTTCTCGTGATCGCACCGGTGCTAGGACCTACATCGCAAAGGATGTAGTCGAATTTCCAAAGGTCAGAAAGCTCTTGGAGCATGCGAGAAAAGACTACATACGTGTTCTTTTCATTTATATTTTCAGTAATAGCTTGGTTCCAAGAGTTGCCGAAATAGTTTTCGGCCATCGCAAATTCAAGGTCGCCTCGCAGAATCCAGAAATTGTTGTATATTTGTGATGGAAATAGATCTACATCGGATGGCTCAATTCTCCGAGTGTCCCCCGAGAATCGAGGCTTCAGGGCTTGATATATTGATGTGCCCGGAAGTTCTCGGTCGGGGTCGTCTAATAATTCCCCTGAGGCAAAAAACATCTCAGTTGCGTTACATTGTGGATCACAGTCAACCAGTAGAACACGCTTTCCCTGTTCTGCCAAGTATGCACCCAGATTGAATATAGTGGTAGTCTTGGACACGCCGCCCTTGTTGTTGTACATTGCAATGACTTTCGCCATAAGATCTCTCTTTCAGAAGCGACGACTGAAGTGCATGGATTGGGGAGTCGTCGGGGAACTATTATGAATTGGAAAACGTCGCAGTTAGCCGATCGTTCATCGAGGCTTTTGCTCAGAACGGCTTTTCTCGCGTCGTAGGAAGCTAAAAGTTCCAACCGGTGGCGTTCCTGTCACACGACGTACATTCTTGGTTCCCTTTGGCGAGTTTGACTCCTCTCCAAAAATGAATCGCACTAATCCCAACTGGAGCCGCCCCAAAATCAGTGTCATCGTCGTACCGAAAAATGCCATCAGCCATTCGAGTGTAACGTCTGACCATGAGCCCGTAGCTCGGTGCCAAAAGCGAGCGTAGCTGTTGTAATCAATCGCAAGGGTATCGGTAGCTCGTGCAAACGCATCCTTCCAAAGCAGCTCAAGCTCACACTTGGCGCTCTGATTCTTTGTGGTATCAATATTCTCGGCTACGACGTCTGCTAGTTCCAAAAAACGCCGTACACGCATTTCAGAATCGGGAATAGTTTTGCAGACTTCAAACAGTAAGTTCGCCCCGTCTTCGGGCAGCGGTCGCGTTGAAGAATTGCTCTTAAACGTCATTAACACTTGTCGCAATGGCTCTGCTCGGGAGTCCGGGGGAAGTTTCCAGATCAGCGCACAGGCGGATTCAAGCTTTTTTGCCTTCATGGCTGAGGCTGCTGCAGCTTCCGGTAGCGAAATTCTGCCCGACACTTTTCCACTCGCCGTGGAAGAACCAATGGTTCCAAGTTCTCCATTGCCATGGCCGGTGTTGGGCACAAAGGAGCTGGACTCACCGTCATTCTTTACCCAGCGCAATACAGATAGCCATAGCATAAACAGAAGTGCAGCGGAAAAGGCATGGAAGAGCAATCGTCGATTCATCTCCAAGGTGATTCTCCTTTGTCCTCTGGAGGGGCAACTAAAAAATTCGAGGCGTTTGATGAAGCGGTGGATCCGGCCGGTCCCTGTTCAGGGCAAACCTCCACTCCTCCTCTGAAATGTTTTGGAGAACTTCGAGTTCTTCTCGCATGAGCAATTGCATCTGCGTGATCAGTTCCTCCGGGGTCCAGGGCGCTACGCTTGGTTTTTGGTTTTCTCTATCGCACAACTTTGAGAAGGAGCGCGCAAATATCGAGCCAAGCTCGATAATCTGTCTGCCGTCCTTTTGTCCCGCGTGGACACACCACGCTACCTCATGTCGGGAAGCACTTACGACACAAGCTGTTCCTTCTTTGTTTAACAAGAGATCTTTAAAAAATGGCATCGTCTCTTTGGGGGGTATCGGAACTCGAAATCCCTTTGCGTCGGGCTTCTCTGTTTGGCAGCAGTCAAAGAAAACGACTCTTCGTTTGGCATTCGTGTTTTTTAGGAGTTGAATGACTGTCCGAAACTCTGTTTGCTCAGCCGCGTTGTTGGGGAATATGTAAGGCACCTGTTCTCCGTTCGTAGCGCCGTGCCCGCAGTAATAGAAAAAGACTGAGTCTGTCTTGTTACAGTTGATGTTTTCAACGACATCAACAATGTCTTGGTACTTCGTAACCCCTGTCACTATTTGCGATCCCAGATCCTTTGGTGCGACTCCACTCAGTACCGCCAGTTCCATTTCTCTGCAGCTTGCCTGTGTCATATCCCAGAAAGGGACTTCTTCTCCGTTCTTGAGCCCCATCGGTTGGGCATTCGGAAGTTCTTGGTACAGAATCAAAACATGGATTTTGCCAGCAAAAGCCGGAGAACTGCAGAAAACTCCCATAATGAGTAATTTGAGGGCCGCTCGAATGATGGAACAAATCATGGATTCTCGTCCTCATCTATCTTGTTGAAGAATAGAAATTTTACTTTGGAGGGGTTTTGACGGCCAATTCTCTGAAGAGTGTGATCGCACTTCCGGAACCGAAAAACGGCCTTTTCCCCAGTGTTTCTGAGCCAGCCTACGGGAATTGCCTCGATTGAGCAGCAAGACATAATCCATGAATGGAAGTACACTATATTGCGGTATGGACCGCTGCTGAAGTCATCTGCATTTTTGAGCAGTCCGCAAACTCTCTCATTCTGTCAAGACCACCATTTCTTCCACCGGAAGTACGGTCGCACTCTTCTCTGAAGAGCGTAGTGGGAGAGTAGTATTTGAAGCCCGAGGGGATAATGTGGCAGTACGGGTCGCAAGAGACTGTAGCTCAAGGTCGAGAAATGTTCAATCCTCCCGTGATAGTGCGGCGGTGAACTGTTCATATGTGCATAAGTCCTTGAGCTGCACTTGCGATAATCATTCGGCCCGTGATTTGCTTAATGAATCCCACTTTTTGTAGTCGGGCGACTGGCAGTCCATTCTGGTCTGCGGCGAGCCTAACGGGCCGGTGAGACTAAAGGGCGTCAGCCAGCCATTTTGCGGAGCAGAATATGGCAACAAGTGGCTAAGCGCAGGTGATGGGAAGTGCTGTTGCTGGATGGGCTCGTGTGAAGTTCTCTTTGGGAGCGGTGAATCGCGATATACTGCAGGCTTCGCCTTGCCGAGGCTGTTGAGTCAGAACAGGAGGGATGACCCAGAGCGTCAGCAGGCCGTAGCGGGTACTGCGGCGGAAGTTGATGCTGGAGGCTTCGGCGAAGTGGCGGACGGGGACGGGGATGTCGCCAAGCTTGAAGCCGAAGTAGACGGCTTGAGCCAGAAATTGAGTGTCGAAGACAAACTTCGATCATCCGGTTCTGTGCTCTCTTCAGAAGAACGGATGCAGTCGAGAGGATTCGGCGTGTAGCCTTCTGACATCAGCTTGCGACGTCGAACCACAGAGGTGCTTGACTGCCAGAGATTCCGTTGTAGTTGACCAGGATCTCTTCATCCGGAAGGATTTCCTTGAGCGCCACGAATTCCATCAGGTGATCGCTCTCCCGAAACACATAGATCGCGTTCGGGGTGTAGGAGTGGTTGTACATCAGACCGTAGCCCAGGACGATCGCTCCTTCGTCGTCGTTTTCACCCCACTCAAAGTAATAATGCTTCAACACGGTCTGCTGAATCAGCTTAACCTGATCCGCTGGGATCGCAATCACCGGAGCCTGCTCAATCAGCTCCCCTTTCAAAAACTTCCTCGTTGCAAAGACACCGCGGCCCTTGTCAGCGGTGAGGCGAACGGCAATCGACATTCTTCTGATCCGGTTTCACTGAAAGATTGAGCGGAGCACTCAAGCCGTCGCCAGCACATCAAGACAACAGCTCTGCAGAAAACACTGCAGGAATCCTCGCACCTGCCGGAACGAATTTCAATCGGGCAGGAATCTCGGGACGAGATTTGTACGGTACCGCTTCAGGTTCCAGGCGATACCTGGTGCGCGAGCGTGGTGTTTTGGAACTCGCTGCGATTCATCCTTAAAGGATACCAGAGATTAGCCGGTGGTCGCCGAGAGGCGCACCACCGGTAACTGAATGAAAATGAAGCTCATCCTGAAGGGATGACAGAAATCCCGTTTCTGGCACCCATGTCTGGGTGCAATCCCAGGTTCCTAAACGAACCGGTGGTGGCGCTCCGCTGACCACCGGCTAATCTCTTAAACCGCTCCGCGGTGAATCGCGGCGACTTCATTGAATGCTGCAATGAAGCGTGCAGTGCCTTTTCACGACCATCAGGACTTGCGGAAGATCGTGGACTTCGCCAAGCCCAGCTTGTTCAGCCAGAACTGGAGCATGACCCAGAGAGTCAGCAAACCGTAGCGGGTGCTGCGGCGGAAGTTGATGCTGGAGGCTTCGGCGAAGTAGCGGACGGGGACGGGGATGTCGCCGAGCTTGAAGCCGAAGTAGACAGCTTGAGCCAGAAATTGTGTGTCGAAGACGAAGTCGTTAGAGTTCTCTCGCCAAGGCACGGTTTCAAGGACCTCGCGACGATAGGCTCGAAAGCCGCTGTGAAAGTCGCCAAGGTTTTGTCCGAGTGCAATGTTCTCGAACGTCGTCAGTAATCGATTGGCGATGTATTTCCAGACCGGCATGCCGCCCTGCAACGCTTCTGCTCGAGTTCGAATGCGTGACCCAAGGATGACATCGCAATTGCCCAGACGAATCAGCTCTGCCGCGACCGGGATGACTCGGCTGTCGTACTGATAGTCCGGATGAATCATCACCACGATATCCGCACCGCGTTCGAGGGCTGTGGTGTAGCAAGTCTTTTGGTTGCCGCCGTATCCCGTGTTGCGTTCGTGAGTGATCACGGTCAGGCCAAGCGATCGAGCCAGCTCGACCGTGCGGTCCTTGCTGCAGTCATCGACAAGGATGATCTCATCAACCGTGCCGAGCGGGATATCCTTGAGAGTCCGCTCAAGAGTCGACTCGGCATTATAGGCCGGCATGACAGCGATGATGCGAGGCTTCGTTGTGACGGTCATCAAGTGTTCTCCAGGTTCGCCATCGCGGTTTCACTTCTGCTTGTTGAGTCTTATGGTCGTGCTGACTTCAATGGGATGAGATTGCGACGGTCGCGAGTTGGCTGAAGCCAACTCGATCAGCTCATTTCATGTCCCCTCTCCCCGGTGAATGCCTCGTAAAGCGGTTGAGGTTTCCTCGGGGGAGAGGGCTAGGGTGAGGGGTTTTCAATCACGCGCGAATTCCCCTCATCCGGCCTATCGGCCACCTTCTCCCCCAGCGGGGAGAAGGGACAGAGGCAAGTCGTCCACGATGATCTATCTCACGAGCGCTCCGCCACGAATTCCTTCAACGCCCGAACAAGTCGGTTGATTTCTTCAATCGTGTTGTAGTGCAACGCACCGGCTCGAATCGTTCCGCCAGGTTCGAGCCCCACGGTTTCGGTGAACGGCAACGCATAGTGATTACCGTTCCAAACATACAATCCGCGATCGGCCAGCCATTCGGTGACTTGTCGCGGTTGAACATCGGGGAACGTCAACGAAAGAGTCGGGACACGTTCGTGAAGTCGTGAGCAATCGGTAATGCCCCACAGTTTCACTCCCGAAACTTCGGCCAGTCCTCGAAGGAATGCGTCAGAAAGAGTACGTTCGTAGTCGGTTATTCGCTGAAAGACTCGGTCAAGTTTGGCAGATCTGGACTGATCGGTATGTTCGGAAGATCCCGATTCTGTCGAAAGCGCATCGAGAGACGCCAGATAGTCCACAGCCGCCGCGGCACCGGCGATGCCTTCGTGGCATTGAGTCCCCGTCATCCACTTGCCGGGAAGCGTTTCCGGTGACGGCCGCAGCTTGTAAGGTCTGGTCTGTTCCAGCAGCCGACGTCGCCCCCAGAGCACACCGACGTGCGGGCCAAAGAACTTGTATGCGGAACACGCGAGAAAATCACACCCCAGATCCGCAACACGAATGCGCCCATGCGGCGCGTAGTGAACGGCATCAACGAAAACCAAAGCCCCTCGCTCATGAGCCCACTCAGTCATCTGCTGCACCGGGTTGACCGTGCCGGTTGCGTTCGACGCCATGCCGACGGCAACCAGTCGAGTGCGATCCGATAGCAGACTGCGGTAATGATCCAGATCCAAAGTCCAGTCGGAGGAATTCAGTTCCACATGTCGGACCGTGACGCCTCGATCACGCGCGGCCAGAACCCACGGAGTCACGTTGGCATCATGATCAAGTCGCGTCACGATGATCTCATCGCCGGCCTGCCATGACGTGCTGATGGCTCGGCTGAGCGCCAGAGTCTGACTGGTCATGTTCGCGCCGAAGCTGATCTCTGCAGGATCAGTGGATCCGACGAAGTCCGCCAGTGCCACGTGAGCTGCTTCAAGGACCGCGTCGGATTCCTTCGCCGTGGCAAATGCTGCCCCTCGGTTACAGTTGGTGTGGCGAAGGTAATGACTGACCGCGTCGACAACTCGCTCCGGAACCTGACTTCCGGCTGGGCCATCGAAGAATGCGACGGGCTGGTCGTTCTGGTGCCGCTGTAGACCAGCAAACTGAGACCGAATTGATTGAATGGGCCACATGTCGAATGCTCTTGTGTCTCAAAGACGCTGTAGTTTGAGTCGTTGTTTCGTGATGAAACCAATACGAACCCAAATCGCGATCGAGGAAGCCGCAGTTTTGCCTCGCTGGCGGTTCGTGTTCGTGTGAACTCAGCGACCCGAAAAACGAGGGCGGTGCACCGGCATCCGCGCAAAACAAAGCGAGACAGGGGAGCACCCTGCCTCGCATGAATCAACTCTGCATCCGCTTACCGCGATGTTCTTACAGTCCCGGAACGGTAATCTTCGTGACCTTGACGCGCGTGTATTTCTGGCGGTGACCCGTGTGACGACGAGAATTCTTGCGTCGACGCAGCTTCTGAATTTCGAGCTTCGGTCCTTTTTCAGTCGCGATCACCACTTCCGCGACGACAGACGCTCCGGAAATCGTTGGGGCACCGATGACGCTTGAACCGCCTCCGTTCGCAAGCAGAACCTGATCGAACGTAATCGACGATCCGGCCTGAATTTCTGTGCCACGATAGTCAACGGAAAGGAACGAACCTTCCTGGACACGATGCTGACGATTTCCGTCTACAATCACAGCAAACATCGAACAACCACCCTTAAACCAGCTCTGCGAACTTCAGAAAATACTTGGCGTGACTGAGCATGTGTTCATGCTTCGAAGCCGCCGCTTTGGAAGAATCGCGGAGTGTAGCGATGAAGTTCGGAATCTTCGAGTCGGAAATACAGCAAGTTTCTGACTTGAGACAAGGAATTTTGCCGACCGAGTGTCCGCCACCGGTCGGGCTGGGCGAAAATGGGCTTCCGGCAGAGATTCCGGCCTGAAATCGAACTCCTTCGACTCGCTGGATTTATCGCGTTGGTCGGCAGACAAGTTGAACCGAATGCTGTGCGGTAAGCTGGCGGCGAGACTTCTGGAAGTCGCCCCGCCCGCCTGGTCCGATATCTCAGCTCTCAGGCGTTACTGAATCTGACCGCCGAATGCGCCACCATTTTGCTGGAACCGTCGCAGGTCCAACTGAGGCTGCTGATCCAGACTTCGAACGGCGTTCTGTCGATCCTGCTGCAGAACTTCTGCCTGAGTATTGAAGAAGTCAGACATCTGTACGATCGCCGGTCCGAGCAGGAACAGGAACACCGAGGGCATCAGGAACAGAGCGACCGGGAACAGCAACTTGAATGACGCGGCGTTGGCACGAGCATCCGCGCGTTCCTTGAGCGTCGCACGAATACTGTCGCTGTACTCGGCGAGTGCTCGGGAGATGCTCGTTCCGGTCGTCTCAGACTGGATCAGCAGAGATGTGAATGAGTTGACTTCCGGCGAGTCAATTCGCTGAGCAAAGCTGCGAAGCGCGTGCGGCAGGTTGCCGACCTGAGCCTGCTGGTTGATGATATGAAGTTCTTCAGACAGCGCCGGATGAGCTTCCGCAATCTCCTGACTGATTCGACGCAGTGATTGTGGAACGGTCAAACCCTGACTGATTCCCATGTTCATCATGTCGAGAACATCAGGCAGCCCGCGTTCGATATCAATCTTGCGCTCTGCCGCCTTGAAGTTCACAATCAGCGGAGGCAACGCCCACATGAACAGTGGTGCCATGACGAGCAGCCCCAGCAGCCACGGTTCAATCGCCGGCGGTGCCATGATCAGCCAGAAGCCAACGATGACAAGAGCCAGAAACGACAGCGTGAATCGAATGGCGCTAAGATTCAGCCATGCGGCTCGCGAATGATAACCCGCGCCGATCAGAGCCTTTCGCTGAACTTCGCGCCGAGATTCTGATTCCGGAAGCAGTTGAGCAATCGAAGGAGTCAGTGAACCGAAAACGAAGTCGTCGTTTGAAATCGGCAACTCTTCGGGCGCAGGCAGCGGAATTGCTTCTGGATCTTCACTGAGGATGCCTCTGAAGTCTGAGAAGAGCTTTCGATCGTTCCAGGTTGACAGACGATTGCCGGAAGACATTGAACCGGCAGCCATCGGAATTGTCGCAGCGGCTGTCCAGGCTTCGTCGGAAGATCCCATTCGCTGACTGGTCTGCTTCGAAAGCTGACTGGTCTGCTTCGAAACAGGAATTGAGCTGTTGTGAGTCTGGTGAGATTCAGGAACCTCGCCGGCAATCTTCATTAGGCCAGCTTCGGCGCGTTCACGCTCGGCCTGTTCTGATGAAGATCGTTCCTGCGGGATGACTCGGCCCTGATGAAACGGGCTCAGAATACGCTTCTGGTGCGACGAAAGAAGTTTGCGAAGTCCAAAGATGACCGCCAGAACTCCAGCGGCGATAAAGAGGTACATCGAGTACATGTCGAGTTATCCCTGGACCAGAAACAAGAAGCCTCGCAACAAATCAGAATTGAACCGCGAAGTTTCGATCAGAACCGTGCACTGCGGCTGAGAATTCGGAAGACGAGGAAGCAGCCGATGAACTGAAGAATGACGCCCAGCCACAAGGACAATCGGCCCCAGAAGGAGCTCAGCAGACTGTTGAAGTAGTTGGGATCGCGGAACAAATAGAAGCCCATCACCAGAATCGGAATGACAACCATCATCACCGCACCCATGCGGCTGGCGATCGTGGCGGCTCGCTGACGAGACACAAAGTGCAGTCGGTCTCGAACGGCTGTGGCAAGTCGTTCCATCACCGAAATCAGGTCACCACCGGTATCCTGATGGACGGAGAGTGCCGACGAGAACATCGTCAGAGTGGACACTCCGGTTCGAGCGGCCAGGTCCTTCACCGCGCTGCCAACGTCGAGTCCCATTTCGATGCGACGTGCACTGACTCGCAGTTCATCACCGAGTGGCGATGGTGTGTCGCCGGCAACAAGTCGGAAGGAATGTTCGAGGTTGCGACCGGATCGTGCCAGTCGAGACAGCTCGTCGGCCATGCCGGGCAGTTGATCCATGATGGCCTTCTGACGTCGGCTGCGTGCGGTGAGAGCGAGCCCAATCGGCAGCAACAACCCGGCAATCGCGGCCATCGCTGTGACAAATGGACGTTCCGTGGCAACGAAGATTGTTCCGCCGATTGCCAGCGCCGTGACAAGGCACAAGCCAAGCCAGACCGCCGGTGACGTGCGGATGCCCGACTGAATCATCAGCCGGTCGAACCAGCCGTTAACGCTCTCGCCAACGCCGTCGGACTGGCCGCGAGCGAACTGCGTATCTTCTTTCAACAGCCCGGAGAATTCCGGACGTCGGTCAATCGTCGTAATAAGTGGATTCGGGGCGATCATGATCGTGTCCGACAAAGATTCGATTGAGAACTCAGTCCAGGGCTCAGCGATTGCGCTGTCTCGCCCGGCGCGATCTGTTCGCTTTATTCCATCTTCAGTTCGCGAGCTTCAAACAGGGGCTTGTACTGTTCGACGCTGGCTCCGGTGAGAGCCAGTCTGCGCAGTGCGACGGGTACGTAGCCAGTGGCGAAGAAGCTGCCCTGAGGCTGACCGTCTTTGTCTTCGCCGCTGATGCGATAAACAAAGATATCATCCATGCGGTACTCGCCATCCTTCAGACCGGACACTTCTGAGATTCGCGAGATGCGACGCTGGCCGGTGTGAAGACGAGTCACGTGGATCACAATATCAACCGCATTGGCGATGTACTGGCGAGCGATTCGAGATGGCAGGTCGGCTCCTGACAAAGCCACCATCAGTTCCAGTCGGTCGAGCGTTTCACGAGTGTCGTTCGCGTGAACGGTGCTCATGGAGCCGTCGTGACCCGTGTTCATCGCCTGAAGCATTTCCAAAACTTCTGCACCTCGCGCTTCGCCGACGATGATTCGGTCAGGACGCATACGCAGAGCATTTCGCAGCAGGTCTCGCTGAGTCACCGCGCCCTTGCCTTCCATGTTCGGAAGACGAGTTTCCAACGGAATGACATCGCGCTGCTGCAGGCTGAGTTCGGCCGTTTCTTCGATCGTGACGACTCGCTGAGTATCCGGAATGAAGCGGCTGATGCAGTTCAGCAGCGTCGTTTTGCCAGCACCGGTACCACCGCTGACGATGACATTCATGCGTCCGCGAATGGCGAGAATCAGAAAGTCGGCCATGGCGGGGGCCAGTGAACCGAACCTGATCATGTCTTCAATCTGAAGTCGGCGGTTACCGAATCGACGAATCGAAACTGTTGGACCACACAACGCCAGAGGAGGAATGACAGCGTTGAATCGAGACCCATCCGGCAGACGTGCGTCAACCATCGGACTGGATTCATCAATGCGTCGTCCCGCGCGTCCGACGAGTCGGTGAATAAACTGCATCAGATGGCCGGAGTCGGCAAATCGGATGTTGGTGGATTCGAGCACGCCCTTGCGTTCGACCAGGACTCGGTCGGGGCCGTTGATCATGATGTCGGTCACTTCGGGATCGACCATCAGGGACTCAATCGGGCCGAAGCCGTAGATTTCGTCCATGATTTCCGTCACCATTGTGTCACGCTGTTCGTGACTCATCGGGACGGACTGGCGCGAGCACAGATATTCGGCGAGTGATTTCAGTTGCGATCGCAGTTCGCCTTCCGTCATCGACTCCGCTTTGCTGAAGTCAATGACGTCAACAATCTGTCGATGCAGGGACGTTTTCAGTCGCTGGAAGTCTCGAACGGAATTGTCCATTGTTTCAGCGGCGTGAGCGACCATGAGACGTCCTCAATTCCTGATGCAGTGCGGTGCATTGAACGATGTGACCGGTCGGTGCGTGCAATGAGTGCGCGCGAGACACGATGGTCCTTCGTCAGTATCGAATGCCCACTGAGGGGGAATCCAGAATGTTGGAATGTGCCGTCACAGGCAGAATTGTCAGCACGTCACCACCCACCGGCAGATTCGGCGATTGTGCGGTTTGAGCGATGTGATTGCACAAAGAGAATTCTGCGCGTGTCACTGACCTCTCAGGCTTGTTTCAGGAGCGAGTCTTCTGGTTCGGCTGTGACGATTGGCACGACTCTTCCGGTCATGGGTGCCGACACGAATTTGATGTCGCCACGCTCTTTACCGAAATGAATGCAGATGCCCCACGGAAGATTGAGCCATCGCAGGCAGGTCTGCAGGCATGCTCGATCCATCGCCGTCACTTCGCGACCCAGCGCGCTGATGGCAATCGCTGTTTCGTTTTCGATGACAAGGCACTTCATCGATGCTTGGCCAAGTCCTCGAATGACAACCGTGGGGTTCGAAACAAAGCTGAGCCCTTCTGCCTGCATCGCAGCACTCATCAAACCAATCCATGTTGTTGGGCGAAATCCACAGCCGATTTCCTGCAGGCATTTCGTGGCAATTCTGATGAGCGTCTCGGCCAGTTCGCGACTCGTCACGAAGGACGGAATGGCTTCTTTTGGAAAGTCGCCCGCTCGCGATGTATAGATGACTCGCCTCGAGTGCAGACTGGGCTTTCCAAAGTCGAACAACAGGCTGTTTCGAATGCGCCAGTGTTTCGAGTACGACAGGATCTGTGTGAAGTGCTCCGGATCGAACTTACCCCTCAACACCTTGACTTCTGCAATCAGTTTTCCGGGAAACACGAGATCCGCTTCGAAGGTGTCCGCCAAATGGCCGCGATACACGAGTTCTTCGCGTGGCTTGGATAAATGCTCGATTCCAGCAGCCCGCAGGTTCTCAACCAGGGATTGATGATATAGCTCTTCTCGCAGACCTGGTCCGAGTTCTCGGTGAGTTGCCATTGCCAGGCCGATGATGCGATGCGTGAACGGATCTTTGTCCATGTCTGGACCCGGGGGGGCATTCGGAAGAAACCGCAGATTCAGGGAACTCGCAGATGAGTGTCCGTCATTTTGACGAGAATCTTAATTGGGGCAAATCGTATGTTTTTGCAGCCACGTTTTCCAATGCTGGCATCCCGAAGATGCCTCGACAGAAGCTGTTGATAGCGATGAGTTCTTCAAATGCGGGCATTGCTGACCACAGATTCACAGAACTCACAGATTGCGTCGAGGGCGGTGGCGTTCTGTGCAGCACGTGTCCATCTGTGGGTTTTCTGAATCTGCGGTTTGATGGCTTTCGGGGTTGTGTTTCAGATTTGCGTTGGCCGAGGGAGCAATGAGCGAGTGACGAAGCGTGTGGTTTGTTCGGTGGATGTTCGTTGGCAGTAGGGAGATTACTGACCACAGATTCAGACAACCCACAGATTGCGTCGACTTCAGTGGCGTTAAGTGCAGCACGTGTTCGTCTGTGGGTTTTCTGAATCTGCGGTTTGATGGCTTTCGGGGTTGTGTTTCAGATTTGCATTGACCGAGGGAGCAATGAGCGAGTGACGAAGCGTGTGGTTTGTTCGGTGGATGTTCGTTGGCAGTAGGAGTTTGCTGACCTCAGATTCAGAGAACTCACAGATTGCGTCGACTTCAGTGGCGTTAAGTGCAGCACGTGTTCGTCTGTGGGTTTTCTGAATCTGCGGTTTGATGGCTTTCGGGGTTGTGTTTCAGATTTGCATTGGCCGAGGGAGCAATGAGCGAGCGACGAAGCGTGTGGATTGTTCGGTGGATGTTTGTTTTGCTGAGAAAGTTCGAGACTTCGTTGGCAGTAGGAGTTTGCTAACCGCAGATTCAGGTAACCCACAGCTTGCGTATAAGGTGGTCGCTCGCTCTGTGCTGCACTTGTCCATCTGCGGGTTCTCTGAATCTGCGGTTTCATTACCCCCGACTGCTCTTGTATGCGGTGACAACTCCATGGACACGAGATCCAGTCTGCAGTCGGGTGACTCAGGCGTGAGGAGTGTCCAGACATTGTCGGTGCTGTGGATGTTACCTTGACAATGCTGGATCGTTCTGGCGTTCGAGCGAAACGATCCCCTGCGGTTGTTCTGCGGTGAGATTCAGCGATGCTCTTTGATGATCCACAATGATGCTGGCCATGTTGAGCTGGCCGGCAAGCACGTCGGTGAGAATGCGGTTAGAGAGGGTGAGTTCTTCAAACGAAGAGGTCGTGAGAGGAAGTTTGGGCTCGGTGTTTGATATGGCTGAGCTTTCGTTGGCGGCCGTCGCCGATGTTGTCGTGGGGCTTTTGATCAGTTCAACCTCGAAGTAAGCCCAGACGTCGCGAAGTTCGACTTCCATCCCGACCCAATGGATTCGACAACGACTGTGTGACTTGTCGGTGATCTCGAATCGGTTCGTGATGTAGTCCTCCAGAAGTGTTTCCGCCTCGGCGGAGGTTTCCGTGTTGATGCGACGCTTGTGGATGCGAGACAGCTCTTCGTCGATCTGCAGTCCCGGAAGCTGCAGCGCGACTTCGAATCGCTGAGTCTCAGCGTTCCATTCGATCTCAGCAAACGTCGTGTGAAACGGATGAGCCGCCTTGGCCGTTTGACACGTGAATAACATCAGCAGACAAGAAACTACAACCTGAAACGTCAGTGAGGGATTTCTCCAGACAGCTCCAATTCCTCGCTCACGCGTCGAGTTGTGATGAACCGGCGTTTGCTGAGGGCTTGGTCCCGAGACGTGTGAAGCGATCATGGCGACTTCGTCTCCCTGGCTTCTGAGGTTCCGTCTTTCTTCTCTTCCTTCTTCTCGTCTTCTTTCTTGCCGAGGCCGGCCTTTTGCATTTCGTTGCGAGACCGTCCGCTGCTCTTGAAGGCCTTGAATCGGCTGGAAGGAATCTGCGGCGGGAAGTAGTTGTTCGTTCGGTCGACGTCGGCGGTTTCCAAATGCGGGTCCAGTTCGATGGACGTGATGACCTTCTCGCTAACGATCAGCTTGGAAACACTCACACTGTCCTTCGCCCAGATTTCGGCCGGAATTCGCAGTTCCTTCGTTGAGCCATCTTCGTGATTGAGCTTCAGAATCACAGGCATGACCAGGCCGCCGGTGTTCTTCAGGTCGACGATATAGAAGTTGTCCTTCTTTGCCAGCAACTCGCGTTCATTCGGCTTCAGCTCTGACAGGTACTTTTCGAAGTTCTTTTTGTCTTCGTCCGAGACATTCAAGTCGTCGAACGAATTATAGAAGTCCTTCAGATGTGGAAACGTATCGACAAGCTTTGGCAGCGGCTTGTTTCGCTGCATCGACATAGTCTTCGGTTCCTTGTCACGCTCGGCTCGTTTCTCCTGAGCTTCCTTCGCCGGATCGCCATCGGACAGCGTGTAATGTTTTACGCCGACGATTGCGATGTCAACGTGGTCAGTTGTGTAGAACCAGCCATGCCAGAACCAGTCCAGATCGACTCCGCTGGCATCTTCCATCGTGCGAAACAGATCGGCTGGATTCGGTCGTCGAAACTTCCATCGTCGAGCGTACTCACGGAATGCGAAGTCGAACAGTTCGCGCCCCAGAATCGTTTCGCGAAGAATGTTCAATGCTGTCGCGGGCTTGCCGTACGCGTTGTTACCGAACTGAAGGACAGACTCCGAGTTCGTCATGATCGGCACCTGCGACGTGCTGCGCATATAGCCGACGATGTCTTTCGGTTCGCCTCGATCAGCCGGGTAGGTTTCTTCCCATTCGACTTCGGCCAGATACTGCAGGAAGGTATTCAATCCTTCATCCATCCACGTCCACTGGCGTTCGTCGGAGTTCACAATCATCGGAAAGTAGTTGTGACCGACTTCGTGAATCACGACAGAAATCAGTCCGTACTTCGTGCGGGCTGAATACGTGCCGTCCTTCTCCGGACGAGGTCCGTTGAAGCAGATCATGGGATACTCCATCCCGCCAACCGGTCCGTTTACAGAGATGGCGATCGGGTACGGATAGTTGAACGTGTACTTTGAATACACATTAAGCGTGTGCACGATGGCTCGAGTCGAGTACTTGCTCCACAGCGGCTCAGCTTCGTTCGGATAGTACGACATGGCCATGACTTTGTTGCCGCCGAGGTCGTGGCCAATCGCATCCCAGATGAATTTCCGAGACGAGGCGAAGGCAAAGTCTCGGACGTTGTCGGCCTTGTAAATCCACGTCTTCTTGCCCTTCGTTCCTTCCGCCTGATTCGCTTTGGCTTCATCCGGAGTCACGATGAAGACGGGGTCAACGGATGTCTTGGCCTGCTCAAGCCGCTGTCGTTGTTGTTCCGTCAGTACTTCGCCGGGATTCTGCAATTCACCGGTCGACGCCACGACATGATCGTCCGGCACGGTGATTCGAACCACGTAGTTGCCGAACTCCAGAGTAAACTCGCCCTGCCCCAGGAACTCCTTGTGCTGCCAGCCTGTCGTGTCCGTGTACGCGCAGAGACGAGGAAACCACTGAGCCATCTCGTACAGATAGTTCTTGTCCTCTTCGAAGTATTCAAATCCAGTTCGACCGGAAATCACGGACGTGTCGTTGATGTTGTACTGCCACGCGACAACAAACCGGATACTTTCTCCGGGCCGAAGTCCGTTCGCAAGATCGACTCGCATGTTGGTGCGAACGACGGTGAAGTCCAACTTCCTGCCGGACTCCGCTTCCTTCACTTCAGAGATGTCCATCTGCCCTTGAAACTTCGCATCGGCGGCGATCGTTGCAAGCTGTCTGAAGGGCGCGCCGCCCTCAAGTGAAGGGGCTCCCTGTGTTAGGTTCTGACCCGATTCCGGCTGGAAGATGTTCGCATCAAGCTGCAGCCAAAGATATGTCAGCGTATCTGGCGAGTTGTTCGTATACGTGATTGTTTCGCGTCCGATGATGCGCTGTTTTTCGTCGTCCAGTTCGACGTCGATATCGTAGTCAACCTTCTGCTGCCAGTACTCATGTCCCGGTGCTCCGGAAGCTGTGCGATAGGTGTTGGGAGTCGGCAGGACTTCCTCAAGCTGCCGAAACTTGTCCGGCTGGCCGAGCTTGTTGTTGGTCACTGCCTGAGCCCACGCCGCGGAGTGACACGTCATTCCCAGAACCAATGCCATCAGAAAAACAGAAATCGTCCGAAGCCGCTGCCGGAGAAAACCAAACGCCATGACTCATCACTTTCGGATGCTGAAGGCTCAATACAGGCGGAAATCCGGTGCAGGACCGGATCGTTGTTTTTGGGGGCGGTGGGGAGCGTGAGGATAACCGCCTTTCGATCGGCAGCAAGAAAGAAACAGTGATCGAGGTTCAAACTCCACGAATCAAGGCGGTACCGAATCATTCCATTCCGACTTTGATAACTTGAAAACGCCTGATGAGGCTGTTGTGCGATTCTCTCATGCGTTTTGTGTATTCTCTGGTTACCGATGGTGAATGGTTCTTTGTGTGTTCCTCTGTTCTTCGCTGGCCCAAAGTTGCCAGCTCCCATTAGAGGGCGTCCTTCCGGGACGATCGTGAAATGCTCCATCTTCAATCCACATCATCAGAACGCTGGCTGAAGCAAGTCGACACGCAGTTGAATCAGATCTTGATCGATCATGCTCACTGCGAACAGAAGGCGGCGTCGACAGCGATGGATCTGATGTTTGACTATGTTGAGAACGAAGAACTGTGCAAGGAGATGTCGGAGATTGTTCGCGAAGAGCTGGAGCATTTTCAGTTGGTTCGCGATCTGCTTCGTGAGCGAGGCGTCCGATTCATTCGACTCAAGCCGGGTACCTATGGGCGAAAGTTGAAGGAGCTGGTTCGACGTCAGGAACCTGATCGAGCGATTGATCGCTTGCTGATCGCGTCGTTGATTGAAGCGAGAAGCTGCGAACGATTTGTTCTGCTGCGAGACCATCTCACCGACCCGCAACTCTGCGCGTTCTACGGCAGTCTGTACGAATCCGAAGCACGGCATCATTCGACGTACGTGCGGCTGGCAAAGCACTTCGCATCGGACTCTGCGGTGAATGCGAGACTGGACGAGCTTGCATCGCTGGAAGCGGCGATCATTGCTGAAGGTTGTGAATTGCCCAGAGTTCACAGTTGATCGAACCCCGTAGTTGATCGAACCCGCGGTCGATGTGATGCGATGCGTCGAAGCGACGTCCGCGCGTTGTCAATTGTTCGAACAGAATTTCGCGAAGAAAGTAACCGTGACATTCGTCGAAATTCGGAGAGTCTTCGTGGTGCGACACTTACGAAAATGTGTCTCGAATCTGTGACTGGAATTTGAGGCACGACGTTTGACTCTTGAGTCCGTCTGGTTAACATCGCCGCTCGTTGAGTGAGTGAGCGTCTGGCGACGAATTCTGCCTCGTTGCCCGACAATTCTGTCCAAGTCCAGTCAGCCTTTCACACCGCCCTGCCCTTGTGGCGACAGGCGATGGAGTGCCGCGTTCTGCGTTCTGCGTTCGCGTTTTGCCCCGTCTTTGTCTGCGGTGATGTTGCGCGCTGAGTTTCGCAAGGGAGGGGCGCATGACGCAGCCCGTACGTCACGACGACAAACAGACGTCCGTACCGGCCATGCACGCTGTGCATCTTCCGGATTCGGAGCGTTCTGCTGCAGCCGGATCTTCCGACTGCCCTGATCTCCAGCGAATCACGCTTGCCGTGCGCGAAGCCGTTGGAGAACAGAATTTTCTGCATTGGTTTCATCGCCGAACCAGGTTCGAGATTCACGGCGACCGCCTCATCGTGCGAGTGCCGAATCCCTTCGTCCTGAACTGGCTTATCCGCCGATTTCGAAGCGTTCTGAACACGGCTGCTCAGAAGGTGCTCGGCCTGTCTGCATCGTCACAGCTTGAAGTTGACGAGTCGCTGATGCTCCAAATGGCTGCCGAGCCGTCGCTGACGGTCGGCAATGCTGTTGACGCCTCCGGTTTGGCTGTTGGCTCCGTGTCGATTGCGGGCAATGCGAACATCACGGCGGCTCCGTCACGAACGGTGGCTCAGCAGTCTTCGGCAGCTCGGCGTGCTGGTGAGTCTGCGGCGAATTCATCAGATGGGCCTGCGCCGCTGGCTCTTCCGAATAACCGACGTAAGTTCCGTGGATTCGATTCCTTCATCTCGGGGCCTTGCAACGATTTGGCGGTTCTGGCAGCCAAACAGATTTCGGCAGCTCCGGGAGAAAAGTACAACCCGCTGTTCATTCATGGTGGAACGGGAACCGGCAAGACTCATCTGCTGGAAGCGATCTACTCGGACGTCCGCCGTCTGCATCCATCAAAGCATGTGATGTATCTGACCAGCGAAGCATTCACCAACTTCTTTACGTCCGCGCTGAGTTCTCGCACGGTGCCTTCGTTTCGCCAGCGATTTCGAAACGTCGATGTTCTGTTGATCGATAACATTGAGTTCCTGGACAACAAGAAGGCGACTCAGGAAGAGTTCCTGCACACGATCGTGCAGTTGATCGATCATGGCGGTCAGGTTGTGATTTCCTCCGACCGACACCCTCGCATGCTGACAAAGCATCGCGAAGAGCTGACGACGCGATTCATGTCGGGACTCGTGTGCCGCATCGAAGCCGCCGACGATGAGACTCGTCTGAAGCTGGCTCGATCGATGGCCATGACCATGAAGGCGGTGTTTGCGGACGATGCGATTGAGTATATCGTTCGTCGATGTCGCCGCAGCACTCGCGAACTTCAGGGCGCGATGAATCAACTGGAAGGCCAGTACTCACTGACCGGTCGACGCATCACGCTGGCTGTGGCTCGCGAAGTTCTCGGCGATATGGCCGAAGAATGCCGCCGTCTCGTTCGCATCAGTGATGTTGAAAAGATCGTCTGCGATGCGTTCGGTGTCACAGCCACGGACCTTCGATCATCATCGCGTCGAAAAGCGATCGCCCTGCCCCGAGCGATCGCGATGTTCCTGTCTCGCAAGATGACTCAGTCTGCTTACCGCGAAATCGGCTCCTACTTCGGCGGCCGCGATCACAGCACCGTCGTTGCCGCCGAACGCAAAGTCGCCGACTGGGTCACCTCCGGCGAATCCATCGGCCTGCCGACGTCATGTACCGCCCGCACCGTTGGTGAACTCATTGATGAGCTTGAATCACGATTGCACTCACTGGCGTCGTGACGTGATCGCAGGTAATTTCCTCCGATGAATTGGCAATGTGCTGACAAATCATCGGGAGATGGTTATGAAGCGAGAGTCGGATGGGAGTGATGGGAAGAAGGAGAATGATGGAAAGCACAGTCATGCTTCCCATTCTTCTGATCACTCCCATTTTTCTTCTAAAACTCATCAGTCAACCGAACGCCCCATCATTCCGCCTCGCGGTGACTATCAAACGTTGTTGTCGTATCAGAAGGCGGAAGTTGTCTATGACATGACCTTTCGCTTCGTGCACAAGTTTCTCTCCAGGGGCGATCGAACGTCTGATCAGATGATTCAGTCGGCTCGTTCAGGCAAGCAGAACATTCTGGAAGGCAGTAAGGCAGCAACAACCTCGAAGGAAACGGAAATCAAACTGACCAACGTCGCGCGGGCCAGTCTTGAGGAGTTGTTGGCTGATTACCGCGACTACCTGCGGGTGCGAGATCATGTGATATGGGACAAGGATTCCCGAGAAGCCCGCTATGTCCGTGATTTGGGGCGGAAATCTCCGCAGACTTTTGAGCTTTATCGAGAGTTCGTGGAAACTCGTCCGGCAGACGTCATCGCCAACATCGCGATTTGCCTGATTCACCAAACGAATTATCTGCTGGACCAGCAGTTGAAGACACTCGAGAGAGAATTCATCGAGCACGGCGGCCTTCGCGAACGGATGACCAAAGCAAGGTTGAATCATCGCAACCAAAAGCCAAACGGCTAATCGCGTTCACAATGCGAAGTGTCATGCGGCACAGGGTCGTGATCACTGTCCGCAACTCCATCATTCCCATCAACTCCCATTCCTCCCATCCAACACCGAAGCAAAGAATTACCGACATGATCCCACTCGATCTCACCGGCAAAGTCGCCATCGTGACCGGCGGCATTCAGGGGTTGGGCAGGTCGACGGCTCTGATGTTGAAGCGAGCCGGGGCGAAAGTTGCTGTGAACTATTTTGATGATCCGGCGGGCTTGAGTCGTCAGCGAGCCAACGAGACCGCAACAGAGCTGGGCGATGCTGGCTTGGTCATGGCGGCTGATGTGCGAAGTCGCAGCGACATGAAGTCGTTCTTCGAAGCTGTGAGAACCCGATTTGGGCGAATCGATTTCCTCGTCAACAACGCGGCGATCCTGCGAGATCGATCGGTCAGGAATCTGACGGATGACGAATGGGACGCCGTCGTGGAGACCAATCTATCGGCCGTCTTCAAAGTCAGTCAAACCGCCCTGCCCTTCCTGCAGGATGGTGGTCGCATCGTCAACATGGCCTCGATTTCCGGAGTCATCGGGTTCTTTGGCCAGGCCAATTATTCGTCCGCCAAAGCTGGCGTGATCGCGTTGACGAAGGTGCTGAGCCGCGAACTCGCAGCGCGGCGAATCAACGTCAACGCGGTGGCTCCAGGAGTTGTGCTGACAGAAATGGGAGCGTCCATCCCTGAGGCGGCTCGTGAGCAGATGCTGTCACAGATTCCGATGAAGCGATTCGGCGAGCCTGACGAAATCGCGTCCGTCATTCTGTATCTTTGCAGCGATCTGTCATCCTACGTGACCGGCCAAACCCTTCACGTCAACGGCGGGTGGTGGGGATGATGTAGGCCGGACCGAACGAAGTGAGTTCCGGAAACTCCGCTTGGCCCGTTCTTGCACTGCCGGAACTCGCGTTGCTCGGTCCGGCCTACTTCGCTGATTCATCTCGTAACAAATTTCATGTCCAATCCCACACCTCGCCAATCACCTCTGCACGCCAAGCTCTGCTCGGCTGACGATGCTGTTGCGCACATTCGAGACGGCATGACGGTGGCCTGCGGAGGCTTCGTCGGTGCGGGGCATCCGGAGGCGCTGTCGGCGGCTTTGGAGCGGCGACATCTGGCCGGTCTTGGGCCAAAAGATCTGACGCTTGTTTATGCCGCGGGACAGGGAGATGGAAAGTCGCGGGGGCTGAATCATCTGGCTCACGCAAGCTTGCTGCGTCGAGTCATCGGAGGTCACTGGGGACTGTGTCCGCAACTCGGGCGACTGGCTCTCGCGGGCGAAATTGAAGCGTACAATTTTCCTCAGGGAGTCATCTGCCACCTGTTCCGAGACATTGCTGCGGGCCGTCCAGGCTGTGTGACACAGGTTGGTCTTGGCACGTTCATTGATCCCATCAACGGCGGCGGGCGATTGAACTCGCGAACTGTCGAAGAACTTGTCGAACGCTTCACGCTGCGAGGACGAACCTGGCTGTTGTACCACTCGTTCCCCATTCACGTCGGACTGATCCGTGCGACGGCGGCCGATCGATTTGGCAATCTGATCATGGATGAAGAAGCCGTCATCGGCGACGTCCTTCCGATCGCTCAGGCCGCCCACAATCATGGGGGGATTGTGATCGCTCAGGTGAAGAGAATCCTCGACACCGCCGCGCCGCCGCAGCAGGTGCGAGTTCCCGGTCGACTGGTGACGCATGTTGTTTTGGCCGATGTCGCTGACCACTGGCAAACTTTTGGCGAACCGTATGACGCCGCGTTCTGCTCTGCGGCTGATCCTTTGTTGAACACTACTCAAGTCTTGCCGTCTCGAACGACCGGCACGGTTGATATCCGACGAATCATCGCTGCTCGAGCGTGTGATGAATTGCAGCCCGGAGCCATTGCGAACCTTGGGATCGGCATGCCGGAAGGGATTGCGATTGTTGCGGCTGAACGTGATCTGTTATCCGTCGTCACGCTGACTCTGGAGAGCGGCCCGATCGGCGGAATCCCTGCTGGCGGCCTCAGCTTCGGTGCGGCGCGATATCCGGAAGCCATCATCGATCAGCCTTCGCAGTTTGATTTCTATGACGGCGGCGGTCTCGACTTTGCAGCTCTCGGCGCCGCGCAGGTGGATCAGCATGGCAACGTGAATGTGTCGCGCTTTGGATCCAGGTTTGCTGGTGTCGGAGGTTTCGTCAACATCTCACAAAACGCTCGTCGACTTGTCTTCTGCGGAACGTTCACCGCGGATGGGCTTGAGGTGAGCTTTCAGAATGGCCAACTTCGAATTGTCAGCGAAGGACGTGTCCCCAAGTTTGTGAAACAGGTCGAACAGGTTTCCTTCAGCGGCGATGTGGCTCGTGATGCTGGCAAGGATGTTCTCTTCGTCACCGAACGCGCGGTGTTTCGACTTCAGCCCGAGGGACTGGAGCTGATCGAGGTGGCTCGCGGTATTGACTTGCAGCGCGATATCCTTGATCAGATGGAGTTCACGCCGATCATTCGCGATGTTCGGGAGATGAGGATTGATAAGTCGATGTGATGAGCGGCACTATGTTGATTTAATCAGCCGGAACGCGCTAGCGTCCGGTTCTGCTGCAAAAACACAGCACATTTAACCGGGGGCTAGCGCCCTGCGGCTGATGAAACGACTAAATCAACACGCCATCACGGCCGTGGCCTGAATTGCACCGATAACCTTACAAAGCATGAATGAACCTCACATGAAACGCATCGTCATCGTGGCCGCTCGAAGAACACCGTTCGGTCGATTTCGAGGTGCGCTGGCGGAGTATTCTCCGGTACAACTGGCTGTGACCGCAGGCGAGGCTGCGCTGAGCGGAATCGATCGGTCGTTGATCGATCAGGTGATCCTCGGCAATGTCTTGTCCGCTGGTCACGGGATGAATGTGGCTCGTCAGGTCGCTGTCCACCTGGGATTGCGCATCGAGACGGCTGCGACAACCGTCAACATGATGTGCGGTTCCGGGATGCAGTCGGCGTTGATGGCGGTCAGTGCCATCCGGGCCGGCGAAGCCAAAGCAATCCTCGCAGGCGGAACGGAATCGATGTCTCAATCCGCGCTGTTGATGGCGCGACCGGCGAAGGGGCAACAACCCGATCCATCTAAGTCCGTCGATTCGATGCAGCGCGATGGGCTGGTCGATAGTTTCAGCCATCGTCATATGGGCGAACAAGCGGAAGCACTGGCGTCTGAGTACTCAATTTCCAGAGTCCAGCAGGATGCCTTTGCGGCTCGCAGTCAGCATCTGTTTGGCGCTGCGATGGAACGCGGTGAGTATGCAGACGAACTGATTGCAGTTGGGTTACTGGCCAGCGACCAGCATCCTCGACCGACGATCACGCAGACGGAGTTAGCAGCATTGCCGACAGTGTTTCCGGCGGCAGACAGCAGCGCGACCGTCACCGCGGGCAATGCTTCGGGCATCAACGACGGCGCTGCGATGTTGTTGATTGCGGAACGAGACTTTGCAGTATCCAACGGCTGGCCGGTGCTGGCGGAGTGGGTTGATGGAGTTGTCGTTGGATGTGATCCGAATCGCATGGGACTTGGGCCAGTTCACGCGATCAGGACGTTGATGGCTCGTCGTGGAATCAATTGGCCAGTCATCGATACGTTGGAGATCAACGAAGCCTTTGCGGCTCAAGTGCTGGCGTGTTTGAAGGAGTTGCATCTCACGTTGCCGGATGAACGCGGCTTTCATGTTGTGACGACAACAGGACATCCGATCGCCTTCAATCGAGCCGGCGGAGCCATCGCGATCGGTCATCCACTCGCCGCCAGCGGCGCACGCCTGTTGACTCATCTGGCGTGGGAGATTTCACGCGGCCGTTCTCAATCAGCCATCGGCACCCTCTGCATCGGCGGCGGCATGGGCATCGCGGCGCTGTTGAAGGCGATGGAGTAGATGGAGTAGATGGAGTAGATGGAGTAGGCCGGACCGAGCGCAGCGAGTTCCGGCATTTCTGATCCCTGTAAACAAGCCGGAACTCGCTCCGCTCGGTCCGGCCTACTTGCAGCAAGCAGCCTCAAAACGAACCAAACTTCGTCCCGAGCATCAACACCACAGCCGTGGCAATCAACGGGCAAACAATCGTCACAACGGCGACGTCTTTGTAGCTCTGGCGATGAGTCACTCCGCAGATCAGCAGCAGCGTGATCAGGGCCCCGTTATGAGGAAGGCTGTCGAGGCATCCGCAGGACATGGAGGCGATTCGATGCATCAGTTGCGGATCGATGCCCGCGGCGAGTGCTCGTTCGTAGTAGGTTTGCCCGAGTGTGTTCATCGCGATGCTGAGTCCACCTGATGCGGAGCCTGTGATTCCCGCGAGCACGTTGACCGCGATCGCTTCTGACACCAGCGGATTTCCCGGAGCGATGCCGGTCACGAACTTCTGAACGAGTGCGAATCCAGCCAGAGTTTTGATCGTCGCGCCATAGCCAACTTCGGATGCCGTGTTGAAGATCGGCATCAGCGATGAACGGGCTCCCTGAGCCAACGACGTCTTCAACACCTCCAGCGACCGAAAATGAAGGGCCATGGTGACAAGCAACGTTGCCGACATCGAAAGAATCGTCGCCCAGGGGCCGCGCACTTTGTTGAGATCCGTTTTGCCAAACTGCTCGGTCGACAGATAATCTGTTTCCCAGTTTGGAATGACATACTGCGAGCACACATAGTTGAGCACGACGACGCAAATCACCGGCGTGAAAGCGGCCCAGGCGGACGGCATGGGTTTCTGCGGTGAATTGCCACCGGCTGCGTTGATCTCATCGGACGGGAGAATGGGACCAAAGTCTTCACCATTCCGACGAGCCTTTGCCGCCTGCGAGTTCAGCCACAACATCCCGATCGCGAACATCACAAACCCGCCGATACAACCAAGACCGGGTGCAGCGAATGCCGTGGTTCGGAACGATTGCATCGGGATCAAATTCTGAATCTGCGGCGTGCCTGGCAATGCTGTCATCGTAAATGTAAACGATCCCAGCGCGATGGTGGCCGGGATGAGTCGTCGAGGCAACTTTGCTTCGCGAAACAGAGATCTCGACAGGGGAAACACAGCGAACACCACGACAAACAGCGAGACGCCTCCATACGTCAGCACCGCGCAGCTCAGCACGATCGCCAGGATTGTCCGTTCCACTCCGACCGCGCGGACGATGACATCCGATATCTTCGCGGCACAGCCTGAGTCTTCCATCAGCTTGCCAAAGATGGCCCCCAGCAGAAACAGCGGAAAGAAATCACGAATGAAGTTGCCAACCCCGGCCATGAAGATCTGCGTATACGACGCCAGCACCGGCAGGTTGCCATCAAACACCACCGCCAACAACGCACACACCGGCGCCAGCACGATCACACTGACATCCCGATACGCGAGATACATCAGCAGGATGAGTGACAGGAAAATCCCGATGATTCCGGAGGCTTCGGACATTGAGGTGCTTTGCTTCGAAAGTCGGAAATTCTAACTGATATCCAAAACAACTTCCGCCCATCGCCCGGAATACGTTGCCCCGGCTTCGGAACGGATAGCTCGAACCCACACTTGATATCTGCCTTTGGAAAGAGACTTGGGCAAAACGATGGATGTTCCTGTGAAGACTGGAGTAAAGATCACTTGTTTGTCTGCAGTTGGAGCGAGTCTGTTGACCCAAAGTTCGTAGTGAGTGGCATCGTTGACAGTATTCCAGGAAACGATGTTGCTCGCTACCTGAAGCTGAGGTGATGCGCCAAAGAGAATGCTCTGAGGGGTGCTCCATTCGCTGCGAGAACCATCTGCGAAGATTGCCCGAACATGAATGAGATGCAGGCCGTTCGGAATCGCCTGATTGATGCGGTGCGATGTTCCCTGAATCTGGTTTCGAAGGTAAATCGGTGTGGATGACTGCGGGCCGGTCACCTTGATTTCATAAGTCGAAGCACCTTCTGTCGCATGCCATCTGATGATCGGCGTGGCATCAACCGTTTCAGATGCATGTGGTATCACTGAGACCGGGGCATGAAAGATCTCCACGGGGAGTGATATGGACCAGTGGGACGACATGTTGGCGAAGTTAGCGAATGCTCTAAAACTGTATTGTCCTGGAACGAGGCCCTGCGGAACGTTGAATGACGTCCCAGCTTGTGTCGTGAGCGGAACAACGGAACTCCCGCGGGAATTCAGAAGTGTCAGCGAGTATGAAGCGGCGAATGGGACTGCATTCCATGTCACCATGCTTTGAGATGTTCGAACAGGCGCCGGAGGCAGCATGAGCCAAAGCGCATCGCCCTGTCCCCATGCTGAATATGGTTGAGACCCTCGAAGTGCTCGCACAAAGACTTTGAATCTGCCCGCCGGAAGATCTGTCTGCGGTACGTGTTTGATGCCTGCAACGTTCCGCGCCGAGTAAATCAGTTGGCCGGAGTCAGCAGAGATGATGCGAATATCGTATCCTGTCGCATTGGGAACGGCGGACCAGCCAAACTCTGGGCGAGCTGTCTTCAAATGACCCGATCCGGAAACAAGGCGAATCGGCGGAGCGAGCAGTTCGAACTCTGTCAGATTGGACCACGCTGTGCTCGTCTTGTTCTTTCGAACAGCTCGCACCCAGACGGCATAGGTGCCGGGCGTCAGATCCTCAGGAACGGAGTACGAATTCGATTGAAGTCCCGTTCGATAGAGTGTTCGCGTGCGAGTGTCTCGGTGCGTCAGCCAGAGTTCGTAGGTTAAGTCGGATTGCGAAACTGCGGCGGGTCCGATCCATTCAAACGATGGTCGTTGTTCCTTCATGATTCGCGGAATTGGTCGCATGACGACGGCGTCGAGAGGCTCGGACTCGATACTGCCACTCCATGAAGAGGTCGATCCGCCAAGTGACACAGAGCGAACCCAAATTCGGAAGGCAGACCGATCGAAGTCAGGCATTGGTGCGCTGGTGGAGTCTGAGCGGATTTCCAGTTGCGTCGTATGAACTCTGCGTCGAATAACGGTCGAGTCCACAATGTTCTGGACCCAGACATCGTACTCAGTTGCTCCTGGAGTATCGTTCCACGAGATGAGCATCCTTCCGGTCGGTCGATCCGCCTTGAGGTTGAGCGGTGATTGTATTGGCTGATTTGTGCTGAAGCGGAAGATTTCCTGGCCATATTCTGGGGTCGCAGCAGCGAAGGCGATACCGTCACGATATGGAATGAAACTTCCGTCATACGGTACCATCAAGGATGATTCCAGGTTGTGTCGAATCTGAAACGTTCCATCGTCTGTGCCATCAGTGATACAAATGTCTCGCTGCCCTGTCGTCTCATTTAGGATTGTGAATAAAGCCCTGTCATTTACGACGCTCCAGTTGCCGGTGATGCTGTATCCGCTTCGCTGCGGGATGTTATTGAGCCTGTAGGTTCCGTTCACGGTACCGTCACTCACCCAGAAGTGACTCGTCTCTATGCCACTATTGGCATCTTGTTCAAACGTTTCGAAAATGAACGAATTTGATAATGCGGTGAGGCGATAAACCCATGTTCCCGGATTCAGGATGAGCTGAGGCTGCGTGCTTCCGGCGTGTGTTGCGAAGATGCCAGCTGAGCCATCAGAGAGTTCTTCCAATGATAGCTCCATATCGCGGAATCGAATCCCCTTGCGAGGATAATCGATTGGGCGGCTTGGACCGACCGTGAGTGCCCCGTTTATGGTCGTACCTGTCGGCATGAGTTGGCTTCCAGCGGTTCCGGTGGCGATATCCTTGATCTGTTTTGTGCCGCCAGGTGTTCCGTCAGAGATCCAATACTCTGCTCCCTGCAAAGTGCTGGTTCCAACGAAGAGTATTGTGGGGGCCGTTTGAACGTCGGCCTGGGTGACTGTCTTCCAAAGCCATGTTGTGACGCCAGTGACCGGCAACAGTTCATTCGTAGCGGTTTGGTAAGTCCACAATGAACCCCGATCAGTGCTTAAAAGTAACTTGTCCCCGACAATAGACAATGCCGTGAACGGCTCACTTGATTGCTGCGAATAGTCCTCCAGTGGAAGTAGCAGATCTGTGCCATCAACTGTTCCGTCGGTTCTCCAGATCGAGCCTCCATCAAGAAAGTACACAAGGTTGTCGGCCTGTGTCAGCGAAGTAATCCAGTGGTTTCCTGTGGGTGTCAGTTCGACAGTCCTTGCACCTGATTCCGTCGTGACGAACAGAGAATCAAACACCCATGATGATCGCCCGGCGGACACAAAGAACAGGTGATTTCCTGCAGTGACCTGAAGGCCAGAAGAGCCCAGGCGAGTTGTCTCTGTTGAGTTGTTGGTTAATGTCTTTAACGTCGGACGTGGGTCTCCAAATATTAGGCCGTTGAGAGGGTCGGTCCAATAAAGTTGTGTACCAACAGTCAACAGCCGAATCTGACCATCGCCTGCAAACGGGACGATGACTTCGGTTGAGATCTGATCGCCTCGAGACATCCAGATTTCAGAACGATGGTGGTTACCAATTGAACTAAGAATGTTGTCAGCAATGAAGAGCGTGCCTTCATTGTTCACAACAATCTGATCAAGGCGATCCGTCCCCGGCAATGTGGCCAATGATCTGGTTCCTGCTGGCGTTCCATTTGTCGCATACAGAGTTCTGGCGACGACGTAGGCCAACTCACCATTCCACGCAGTCAACAGGTCTCCGGCTATTGGTTCTCCTGATCCGTCGAGTAGTCGACGTGTGCCCTGAACGGTTCCATCCGTCATCCAAATCGAGCTCGTCCATGCGCGCTCTTCCGCGAGAAAATAAACTGTGTCTCCAACGACGGTCAACTGAGAGATCCCTCGGGGCATATCTGTTAATCGAAACGTGCCGTCCGGAGTGCCGTCAGACCGCCAAAGTTCCGGCCCACCGTTCATTTGGTCATTGGCGATGAAATAGTAGATGCCATTTAACACAACGCGGTTAGCTTCAGGGTCATAGGAACTGGCTGGATCTGTGTTGTAGTCCTGCACCAGTTCAACAACCGCCGCCAACAACGCCCTGGACTCCAGCGATTCCGCGAGAGCAACGGACTGCTTCCGGCGACGCGGACTCTTTTGGCAAAACCCGGACAGCGCTGACAAGATCCGGCTTCTCACGTTCGTAAACACCATTTCGAAAGGCTCACGTTGAACATCGCTGATTTGACCTGCCACGGGCGGGTATTCGAGAGATACGCCATATCTCATCGCCAGGTGGCAGTGTTTGCATCAGCTTTTTGGTGATGCCGAACAGGATTGGACGCGAGGAGCCGGTTACCGGTCGTGTGTTCGACTCGTCCTGTGGATGACGGATGCTTGAGATCAGAGATGTTTGGCTTTCTATTCCGCCTGTGCGGGTTTTGACGACAACTGCCGGGTGCATGGTGCATGTTCAGCGCTTGACCTTCGGATTCTACATATCAGCCGCTGGGCGCTAAATAGAAGCTCCATGAAATCGGAGCGTCATGCGGCGATGGGGTAATTGACCTTGTTTTCGATGTCGAATGATTTTTTTCTGGCGAACCAGTTGTAGACGTTGTCAAGCAGTTCTTCGATCGATTTGCATTTGTGATTCCGAGTCACCGTTTCGTGCATGTGCCACCAGACTCGTTCGATGGGGTTGGTTTCGGGGGCGTAGCAAGGCAGGAAGTGAATCGTCAGGCGGTGGCTCCACTGCTTCAGATATTTCTGCACAGCCCGACTGTCGTGGAATGAGGCGTTGTCGCAAATCACGTGAATGTGAGTCCATCCTTTCATTCGGGTGCGAAGATCATCCAGGTGCCGGATGAACTCTGCCGAGTTGCGTCGCAGGCTGGCGGATGAAACGATCAGCTTTCCTGTTCTCCAGTTGAGTGAACCGAAGACGTATCGTTTGACGTTATTGCCAGGAGTTTCCACCGTGTCCTGCTGGCCGCGTTTCATCCATGCGGATCCAATCTTGGGATTCAGATTGACGTCGACTTCGTCCTGAAAAACAGCAGTCTCGTCCGACGGCAACGATGCCAGAAGACCCCGTATTTTCCGCAGCTTTCCTTCATATCGTGGATCGTCTGGCCCGACAACGGGACGCGGTCGTCTCCAAACATAACCCGCCTGGTGAAGGGCTCTCCGGATCGTTTCCCGGCCCACGCGGATTCCTTTTTCCCACGACAACAACTCTGCAAGGACGCTGCATGTCCAGCGCGTTCGAAAGTAGCCAAAGTCATGAGGCGTGCGTTTTGTGATCCAGCGAATCACAATCACCAGCCACACCGGAACCACTTGAGGTGTGAGTGATTTTGTCAGCCCCGCAACGCCTTGACTCTCGTACGCTTTCAGTGCCGCTCGTATCAGATCGTTGCTGCAGAACGAAGCTTCCCGAATTTTCTCCCACGTCCAGCCCTTGCTTCGCAACAAAATGACCTGTGCGTATCGAGCCGTCCGGACGTTCTCTCCAGACCGACAGAGCTTCAAAAGTGTCTTGCGATCCGCACGCGTGACTCGGATACTGCCTTCCATGGCCTGTCCTCGCTGAGTTTCGGAGTTTGTTACCAACCAAAACTCTACAGGCAGGCCACTCCCTTCTAAAAGACCACTCCGATTTCCCGGAGCTTCTATTTAGCCCCGGTTAAAGTTGCTGTTTTTTGCAGCAAAACCGGACGCTAGCGCGTTCCGGCTGATTCTCGGAACCCCAAATCGAAGCAAAATGCAGGACGGTGGATGATGTCCGCGATTTGTGCCAAAGTGCTCTCTGGTGCGCTCTTGAAGAAGTCGTTGAAGTGACTGGATGATCGCGATGAAACATCTGAGAACAGTTGTCGTCGGAACGGGATTTATTGGCCCGGTTCATGTGGAAGCATTGCGGCGAATCGGTGTCGATGTAGCGGGTGTCGTCGGGTCGACTCCGGAAAAATCGAAAGCGGCGGCGGGGCAGCTTGGGATCGTGAGTGACATTCTGACGTTCGAACAGGCGATCGCCGATTCTTCGGTGGATGCGATTCATCTGACGACTCCGAATGTTCTGCATTACGAACAAGTCAAAGCGGTGCTCGCGGCCGGGAAGCACTGTCTGTGCGAGAAACCGCTCGCGATGAATACGACTCAGTCGAGCGAACTCGTTGATCTGGCTGCGAAGAGCGGTGTGGTGGCCGGAGTCGCTTACAATGTTCGCTTCTATCCGCTGTGCCATGAAGCGAAGGCTCGTGTTGCGTCGGGAACACTGGGCAACCTGCTGCATGTGAACGGGGCGTATGTGCAGGACTGGTTGCTGTACGACACGGATTTCAACTGGCGAGTGCTCGCGGAAGCTGGCGGAGAACTGCGAGCGGTGGCGGACATCGGGACTCACTGGATGGATTTGATTCAGTTTGTCACCGGCAAGCGAATTCAATTGGTCTGTGCGGACCTGCGGACAGTCCATCCCGTTCGACTGCGTCCCACCGGCGGCACGGAGACGTTTACTGCTCGCGCTGAAAACGACTCAATGCTCGAGCCCATGTCGATCTCAACCGAAGATTGCGGCGCGATCATGTTTCGGTTCGAAGATGGGGCCAATGGATGCTTGTGGGTGTCTCAGGTGACCGCCGGTCGAAAGAACTGCCTTCGGTTTGAAATCGCTGGATCCAAAGCCTCGCTCGATTGGAACAGCGAAGCCCCGAACGAGCTTTGGATCGGTCATCGTCAACAGTCCAACGAGTTATTGATTCGCGATCCGTCGCTCATGGACGGCTCGGCGTCGGCCATCAGCAACTACCCGGGCGGTCATAACGAAGGCTTCCCCGACACGTTCAAGCAACTGTTCCGCAGCTTCTACGGATACATCTCCGACGGCGACTTAGACCGCCAACCGCCCTTCCCTACCTTCGCCGATGGACATCGTGAGATTCAATTGTGCGAAGCGATTCTGAAGAGCCATCACGATCGTTGCTGGGTGGATGTGGAGGCCCGGTTGACTTGATGGGCATCTTTTGTCGTAGGCCGGACCGAGCGAAGCGAGTTCCGGCAACTGCCGAGGTTGACGTGACAGACGACCGAGAAAGCATTTTCCAGCAGATTCAGGTAGGCCAGCAGATTATTGGCTGCACCGCGTCAATCTGCTGGCGTTCCTGAATCTGTTGGAGACACTGCGTTCGAGACTTTGCGGTCTTTCGACATTGATGGTGACAGTGAGCGATTGAGGACAATCGCTCTACAATGGCGATCAATTCCCTCCCAACAACGGTTCATCCATCGCTCGCAGGTCGCTGTTGGGGAGGCCGGCGGAGTAGTCGTTGCGGATCATCATGAGAGCTTCGCGAGCGACTTCAAGGTGCTGTCGGCGAGTCTCTTCGTAGAACGCCTGAGCCGCGCCGGGGAGTTTGGGTTGGCCGTGAAGAGGCTTGTCGGAGATGCACAGCAACGTGGCGGATGGAATGCGATACCGAAAACCGTTGGCGGCGACGGTGGCCGATTCCATGTCGACACCAATACTTCGACTGGCTCGCAGATCTTTGAGCTTCAGCTTGAGCGTTAGCTCCCAGTTGCGATCGACCGTTGTGTAGACGACTCCATATCGGTACGGCAGATTGCGATCGTCGAGCACTCGTGCGAGATAACGGTTCAGCAGGAAGCTTGGCGTCAGCGGAACCGATCGCGGCAAGGCTTCGTCCAGCACGTGATCGTCTCGCATGTAACCGGATGCGAGCACAAAGTCGCCGGGTTCCTGATGATTTCGAATGCCTGCACAATGGCCGACCATCAGCATCGCATCGGGACGAAGCACGGCCAGATGATCGGTCAGGTTCTTCGCATTCGAAGGACCAACACCGATGTTCACGATCGACAGGCCGTCGTTGTTCTGCGTTCGCTGATGAAACGCCGGCATCTGAATTCGAGCACGATCCGGTCGAACGCAGTCCGGATACATCTGCTCAAACGCATCCATATGCATCTGATAGTTCGTCAGCAGCACGTAACGCTGAAAATCTTCGGCTCGAGTCCCCGTGTAGTGCTCCAGTCGCTGAAGTGACAGCTCAACACGTTCCGGCCCGAACAGAAAGACCTTCTTCTTCGTGTGATCGAACTCCGATTCGTCGATCAGCTCCAGCAGTTTGGGTGAGTTGAGATCGACTCGATCCTGAGCCGCCGTGATTTCAATCTCAGCGCCCATTTCGAGCAGTCGCATGAGTTCTCGTCGAAGATACCAGCGACAGGCCGATGGTCTCGCCGTCTTGCCGGAGATCACCGGGTTGTGTTTCGACCAGTGTCGAGTCACCGTGATCTTCGAATACCGCCCGGCCGCATACGTTTGTTCCATCAGATCGCAGGCGTCTTCAATGCGTTGACGAAGATCCGAATCGGTTGCTGGTGAAATCTTCAAGATGGTTACTCTCAATGTTCTGAGGAACGGTGAGTGAGATGGTATTTTCAACTCGGCCGGAGTTGAATCGATCTGTTCGCGGGATACCCGTTCGAGAAACACGTCAATCCACGCCGTGGCATGAACAATCGAATGCTTATTGGTGCCAGTTTCGAAACAACCTGGCGGTTTGGAAATCCTGGTCATGGAATGACAGAGCTACGCAGGAGAGTCATTCCGTGACACTCATTCGCAGATGTCGCAGCTAAATCGGGAAGTTATTCGAGGACTACTCCTGAGTGGGAATCCTCTTGCATCGGATATGGATCAGCAAATGAGCCGAAGGCGCCGAGACCACCATCAACCTCCAGATCTGTAGCGGTGACGAAGGAAGCGGCTGAGCTGGAAATCCAGAGTACCGCAGACGCAATCTCGTCAGGGCGGCCGATGCGACCGAGCGGATGACGATTGGCAAGCTTTGCGGCACCGCCCTGCTCTTTTAGCGTCGCCTCCACCATCGGAGTCAGAACGGCCCCGGGCGACACAGAGACCACACGGACGCCGTGTCGAGCGTACTCAACGCCCCATTGCCTCGTCTGCATCACGTTTGCGGCCTTTGCGGGGCCGTAGGCCGGGACTTGCCTCGCGGTTCGATGCGCCTGACCGCTCGTCATGTTGACGATGACACCACATTGCTGCTTCAGCATGTAAGGGATCGTGTGTTTTGCGAGCAGCGTGTATCCCGTGATGTTGACTCCGATGATCCTGTCCCACAGTTCTTTCGAAAGTTCGTGAACTGGAACATACGAATCCTTCGGCTGAATCGCGGCGTTGTTGACGAGCACATCGATCGCCCCGAACGTGTCAATGACGAAGTCGATCGCGTTCCGGCAATCTTCCTCGACCGCAGTGTCGCCGAGAACAAACGCAATTCCTTCCGGCAGATCCGCTGCGGCTTCGGCGTTGATGTCCATGCAGACGACCGATGCCCCGGACGCAGCGAATGCCTCGCAGACGGCTCGACCAATTCCCATGGCACCGCCGCTGACGAAGACAACTCGGCCTGCGTTGTCAAACTGCACGGTTCCCGCTGGTCGACTTGCTGACATCACGTGTTTCCTGATGAATCCTGCTGAACTGGTCGAGTCAAACAATTTGCAGAATACAAAAACGCAACTGCCACGACCATGGGGTGTCAAGGTGATCGAGTCGATGTGGTCGCGGCGAGGTTGACGCATGGTGTTCGAAGAAGCAATCGTCTGGGTTCTGAGTTCTAACGAACTCAGCGATTGGTTCGATTGCGGGAAATCAGAGCTTTTGATTGATCGCAGGAATCGTGAACGGTTCTGGTGGAGGTTACGATCTCGCTCGACCTATCATCCTTTGATCCGGTGATCATCACAAATGTGAAAACAGAACTACGCCACAAAGAAATCTAAACACCAAAAGGCCAATGGAAAGCACCGAACTCATTGTTGTCTTGTTCATGGTCTTCGTGAACGCGATTTTTGCCGCATACGAAATCGCCTTAGCCTCAGTGACTGTGGCACGTCTGCAGTTGCTGGACGAACACAAACGCCCGGGAGCTTCCGCGGCGCTTTATATGAAGGTGGAGATTGAAAAAAGTCTGGCTGTCGTTCAGCTTGGAATCACACTCGTCGGACTTGTCGCCGGGGCAGCCGGGGGCGCCAGTGCGTCGGATGATATCGCTCCACGGCTGGAGCAGATGGGGTTCAGTGTCGCGATCGCCAACGTTCTGGCAATTGTGCTCGTTGTGCTTCCTCTGACCGCCGTCACCATCGTGGGAGGCGAACTGCTTCCCAAGTTGTTCGCTCTGCGAAACAAAGAATGGGTCTGCCTTCGCCTTTCACCCATGATGAGAATGTTTGCACTGAGTGTCTGGCCGGTTGTCTGGGCACTTGAGGCATCCGCCTCCGGGTTGATGAATCTCATCGAAAAGCTCTGGACTCCGGCGCGGCACGCGGATTCCAGAACCGAAGCCATCGAGCTGCAGGAATTGAAAGCCATCGCAAATCTCGCGCGAGCTTCTCGACTGATCGGACCTCGCGAGGAGAACATTATTCTTGGCGCGACAAGGCTCGCCAGCCGCTCGTTGCAGGAAATCGTGTTGCCTGCTGAGCATATCCGGATGCTAACAGCGGATGCGACGCTGATGGACAGCCTTGTGTCTGCCCACATGGATCTGCACACTCGATTTCCCGTGACCGAAGAGGCGGGAAATCCGCAGAAGATCATCGGCTACGTCACCTTCAAGGACATCGTGTCGATGATGAAGCTCAGTCCTGACATCCCATCATTGCGAGGTATTCTGCGACAGATTCCCAGTCTTCAGGAGAACATGCCGATTGCCGAAGCAATGGAGAAACTTCTCCGCGAGCATACTCACATCGCACTTGTGCGGGACACCGTCGGAGTTGTGAAAGGCATGATGACTCTGGAAGACATTGTGGAGGAAATGATAGGCGATATTCAGGATGAGCACGATCTGTTGCCGACTCACTGTGTTCGAGCGGGCGATGGCTGGGTCGTTGGCGGAGGAATTTCACTTCCACGACTGAAGGAATTGACAGGGATTGATCTGACATCCGAAGACATGCCCCACAATCTGAACGGCTGGATGCTTCAGAAACTTGGCAAGACCCCGGAAGGCAGCGAAGTGATTACTGCCTCAAACATCACAGCACTCGTCAGAAAAGTCCGCCGACAACGAGTTCTCGAGGCTGCTCTGCGACCGGCGCCAGCTCAGAATTCGCGGTCAGTCGGTTGATCGGATATCGCCTGAGCAGATCACTGCCTCTGCTCAGTCAATGTCGACGTGCTTTCGAAGCCACGTAGCAGGATACCAAAGCCGTGCGTTTGCGAGATTTCATGCATGTCGTATCATCACGAAGTTGGCGCGGCCGAAACGAGATCGTCGCTGATCTGCTCCTACTCATGATGCGAACGAGGAACGTACAATGACTCTGGCCGGTGACTTTGGAGCGACTGGCGATGGCGTGACGGATGACACAGACGCATTGCAGCATGCGATTGACGAAGGCGTCGGCGAGTTGGTGCTGGCGCGAGGCGATTATCGGGTGACTCGATCGCTGGTAGTCGACCTCGCAAAGGTCGGACGAACCGGAATCCGCGGCGAAAGCGGAACGGCACGCATCCTGATGCAGGGCGAAGGCCCGGCGATTGTGCTGAAGGGAACTCATACGACCACGGCGGCTCCGGATGGCTTTCGCGAGTCCGAGTGGACTCATGAACGCATGCCGATGCTGAGCGGATTCGAGATCGTTGGTCAGCATGTGGCGGCCGATGGCATTCGCATCGAAGGCGTGATGCAGCCAACTGTCACTGGAGTTCTTCTTCGACAGTTGAGGCACGGGATTCATATCACAGGGCGAGCCCGCAACGTGCTGATCAGCGCGTGTCACGTGTATCACAACACCGGAGTCGGCATCTTTCTGGACGCCGTCAATCTGCATCAGACGATCATTGCCGATTCACACATCAGCTATTGTCGTCTGGGTGGGATTCGAATCGAACGGAGCGAGATCCGAAATCTGCAGATCACGGGCAACGACATCGAATACAACAACAATGGCGGACACAAGATTCCTGATGCGGATGGAATCCCAACGGCGGAAATCTGGCTGGATGCAAGCGAAGGCAGCATCCGCGAAGGAACGATCAGCAGTAACACCATCCAGGCGACCTACAGTCCCAACGGCGCGAACATTCGGATGATTGGTCAGCCGAGAGAGGCAAATGCCAAGGTCGGCATGATCGCAGTGACCGGCAATCTGATTGGCAGCCAGTGGAACAACATTCATCTGACCGCCGTGCAGGGCGTGACGATTTCGGGGAACTCGATTTACTCCGGACACAATCGTAACGTGCTGATTGAACAAAGCTCACAGGTTGTTGTGGGCGATAACTGCTTTGGTCACAACGCAGACTATGGTCGCGAGAAAGAACTTTGCACCGGCGTGACGTTTCGACAATGTCACGACTGCATCTTCACGGGCAACATTCTTCAGGATTGCCTGAGCGGTCGGCATTTGTATCCGGAGGCTCAGGAGCTTCAGCGAGAAGCGTTGCTGGAACTGTTTGACTGTCGCAACATGATTATCAGCAACAGCCAGATTCTGGATTCCGCTCCGTTCGGTATTCGCCTGGCCAACTGCACCGAGATGACTTTATCGGCCATGACAGTCGCCGATCGTCGCGAGCCGCCTCTGCAGAAGCATGCGGTGTTCTGGACCGGACCAAATGGACAAAGCATCGTCTCCGCCTGCCGATTCGCCGGATGTCTAGATCGTACCGTTGTTGCCGAATCGATTGCGTCGATGACAGGTTGTTTGCCTGCCGGTTGAATCGTTGTTTGTCATCCGGGCCAATGTTGTTCGGTGATTCAAGCCGACGGAGCGGCTTGTCTACGTAGATTCGCCGCTCCGTCGGCGAAAATTGACGAAGGCACGGCTCCTTTCAAAACCTGGCGACAGTCGGTGCAATTCCGCACGCTTTAGTCGATGCACGCCTTTGGAGACGCAAGACGTTCGCGGCGAATTGCTGCGCCGTCAACTGCGTTCGCTGACAATGGCTTGCCAACGCGGCTCACAAAATCTTCTCGCGGAGACGACGAGAGCGGTTACAATTTCATGAAGGAGCGTCAAGATGCCTTTGCTGGATCACTTTCGACCGCCGATCTTTAACAAGGGTTCATGGGAAGGCTTCCTTGGAGGCTGGCCTATGACCATGGTGATGGACTTGTGCAAGTCGCTGCCTGAACAATACACGGCTGAGCCTCGCGTGCATCTGGGGAAGAACTTCGAAGTCGATATCTGCACGTTCGATATGGGAAGCGAAAGCGAATTTGGATCTGGAGCGTCTGGATCAAGCGATGCAACGGCGGTCTGGGCACCGCCAGAGCCTACATTGACTTTGGAACTGGACCCCACGGAAATCTACGAGTACGAAGTGCTGATTTTCGACCAGCAGCGAGGTCGAGAGTTGGTCGCGGCGATTGAACTGGTCAGCCCGGCCAATAAGGATCGCCCGGAGACTCGGCAGGCGTTTGTTTCGAAATGCGCGGCCCTGCTGCAGAAGAAGATCTGCGTGTCGATCGTTGATTTGGTGACTGTGAAGCATTTCAATCTGTATTGCGAAGTGCTGGACGTCTTTTGTCAGACCGATCCCCAGTTTGCTCCGGTCCCACCCGCCACCTATGCGGTGACATGTCGAAGTCACCATTTGGCCACACGCTCGCGATTTGAATCGTGGGCCTATCCAATGGTCGTCGGCCAGCGATTGCCCGTTCTTCCGATCTGGCTGGACAACGATCACGCGATCTCGCTGGATCTTGAAGTTTCGTATCAACAGACGTGCTCCGCGTTGCGTCTGGTGTGACACAAAACGGCCTGCACCATCTGGCTGGCCATACTCGACCGCTGAACTCTCCCGCTGGGAGGGTGACATGAGATTCAAGATGGGCTGGAATGCCATCCTACTTTTCGGCCTCTGTCCCGCCCGCCTTTTCGATCTCTGCCGTCACCACATCCTGCATGGCCGGATGCAGCAGGATGAGATACTTCATCCAGTCCTGTTTGGATGGCACATGTTCGCCCCAGAGAGTCTTGAAAGCCATCGCTTGGAGACCAGCAGGACTACCGGGATGAATCGGCGTAGATGCGTCAACATCTGTGGTGAGAGCAGGCCACCGCAGACTCAGCGGAAGACGGCTCGACCTCTGACGCAGCCCAAATTGGCCTCCGATGGTGTTCTCACGGCTGGCGAGGTCGGCCAGTCGCTGAGCGTTCACGATCTCAAACACGTCGCGTGATGACTCGAAGATCTTCTGTACCTGAGGCTGACATCGTTTGTCTTTATCAATCAAAGACACAACATTCAGGAGTTGCAACACAAGCGACGTGTCCGCAAGCGGAATGTCTGCGGCCAAGCTTCTGCCGACTTCGACTTGCAATTGTACAAATCCAGGTTCGGCTATACTTCCTACCGAAGGACCCGTGAGATGAACGAACGATTCGGGGACCGAGACCATCGCCGTCAGAGCCTCCGGCGATTTACTTGTATCTTCCAATCGGCGTTGAATCGCCGTCATTACTGTCGCCTTCTGTTCTTCGTTCAGCACCGCGCCGTTCGCCAGAATGATGCAAGCCTGAACGACCATCGAGGGATCTGAGTCGACCTTTTCAAGAACTCGGACCGCCGTTTCAGTGATCTTCGCTTTGATCGGTGCCGGCCAGACTTCGGACAATTCTCCCTTAAATTCGCGGTACACCAAAGGCTCACTAATCCACCATCGATCATCCAACATTGGACTCTCAGTCAGAATCGGAGCCACGAAATCCACGAACCGCTGTTTCGTTCCAAAGTAGTTGATTCCCGAAAAGTTGCGAAGCAGAACAGCCGCATCGATCGCTGCCTGTTTCTCCCGACCCGGATCCTGACTGCTCGATGTTTCCGACAGAACAATGCGTCCCCATTCAATCAGAGACGCGAGTTCATCGGGCGATTCCGGTGCACGCTGATCAGCCAGCTTGAGCAGTCGTTCATTCCATTTCCTGTCGGTACTCTCTGATCGCGCTTTGACCCAGACTTCGAAGTATCTTGAGCCTGGGTTTGCCTTTCGCAGCAGGCCATCAGCGGCGTAGTCCAAGGTCCAGACGCTATTCGTTTCTTTATCGGTCACCTTCAGTTCACCATCCAGACCAGGCAGAGCTTTCAGCAACGCATCCGTAACGACTCCAGCATTGTCCTCAGCCACCAGAGCCGTGCATCCCTCAATCGCCGCCTTCAACCCAAGAACACTGCGTTCACGACTCAACATATCCAGCCAGTGTTCCAGCGGCTTGCCTTCGTAGAGTGGTGCTGGAGTGGCGGAGGCAGTCGACATCGCCGGCGGTGTCTCTGCCTGAGTGGCTGGGGTCGAGGGGTTGGGCGCGGTTGCGGAAAGATCCGGTGACTCTTCACCGACAATTGGTGCATTCAGCACCTCATGGCCGAGCAAGCACAGGCGTAGCCAGTCGTCTGCGGTCGGAGTGTAGTCGCCCCAGACTTCAGCAATTTCTGCCACCGGGCTCACCGACCAAGAAGAGCCCGCATAACTTAACTGAGGCCAATTCAACACGACCCAGGCTTGAGGGCCTTGGAACTGGAGTTGAGGTAATGACGAACGCAGGCGGCTCCGAAGTGCCTTAACGCTATCAGCCACTTCAACCGGAACATAGATCGAAGCTGGTTGGCTCAACGAAAACACGGGCGGACCGCTTCGTAACCCGTTACCAGAGTCATAAAAATAGATCGCATCGAGAACCTCGATCAACGCATTGGAACTGCGGTCTGGAGCAGGGTCTGGTCCTCCACCATTCTGCATCATCTCGTGACTGAACTTGATCTTGTATCGCGAGGCGATTGAAAAATGCTGATATCTGGCCTCGTGATCGAACTCTTGAGGTACTCTGATAAAATCAGTCATACGTGCCGGCTCGTTCAAGACCCGCTTCAAGTATCCATCAGCGGCTTTCAGGAAACGGTGCTTGTTTGGTTCGGAGTAAAGTTCCCACAAATGTCCGACGGGTTTTGCTGACGAAGGATCCATCGGCCAGTGATTCCTGTGTGAATGAAACACCATAGCGGCCTGAGCAATCTGTGTTGAACTGCTTTCCGCATTTCCAATCACGTCACTTGCAATCTGACAACTTCGTATCGCGAACAGTTGCATGAACTCAGACGGGTAACTCAGCTTGCCAAATCGAACCTGATGAGGTACGGCGAGCCACCAGGATCGATCGTCGGTGGTCATGTCGTCGAGTAGTTGCACGAGTCGATCAGACACATGTCGCGAACATTCGGATGTAGAGCCGATCCTCACGATGAAATCAGCAACGTGCTTCACGTTTTGTGGGCTGAGCTTGTTCTGAGTCTTCTCTGTCTTCAGCCTGCGTTCGAACTCCGCCAACTGATCACCCGAGCTGAACTTCAAGTGCGATCCCAGACCAGCGAGCTGAGTCTGCCAGGCTTCATCGCCCGTCTGAAACTCCTTCATCCACCACGCGAGGAATCGCTGATCAGGATTCAATCGTGCGATGCACTGAAATCCCAATTGATCAACAGCCGCGTCTCGTTCTTCGCCGAAGTCTGCACGAAGAAACTCAGTGAGACTTGTTGTGGCTTCTTCTGAGTTCGCAACATCCGCCAATCGACGAATCGCCTCCAGACACTCCCGCTGCTTCGCTGGACTCCGATCCGTTTTCAACGATGCAAGCCAGTGAGAGAGTGGCTGGCCATTGTAGAGTGGGTGCGATGCCCGGTTTACGTCATCCGATTCCCTCATCGCAGCGTCTAACTGTTTCGCGCGAATCTTGATCTCTTCTTTGAGTGCGAGAACTGCGGGATGGTCAGGGCCGACCGTTTTCTCCTTCATTCGAAGGTCCACGTCGAGTTCGAGTAACTTTTGACGCATGGTTGCCACAGGATCTGAAAGCGGCTGACCTTCGTAGAGTGGCAAAGCTCGATCGTCGGCTTGTGAACTATTGCTTTCAGAATGTTTTGCGTCGGAACTGGAAACGTCGTTTTGCAATCGCAGCTGATTCATCACGGTTGGATAAAATTGCTCAGCGATGTCAGTCACGTCGAGCGAGACGGCTTCTGTTGAAACGATGCCAAACAGACGCACTGCAACATTACCGATCTCTTCAAGCTGAATATCTTCATCAGGATGGAACTTGTGTATGAGTGCCTCAAGGTGGCGGACATCTCCTTGAATGACAACGTCCACTTGGAGACCAGTATGATCCTGATCCACCAAATTCACTCGGCATGCACCGGGCTTCAAGGCCGTTATTCGTAATTGATTTGGCTTACCTGCAATTCGTTGAACATCAATCAATTCTCTGTCGATGCCCGCAAAATCCAGAATTGGTTTCGAATGCTCCAATATCGTTGTAAAGCGTTCAATGAGTTCAACTGTATTTTCGCCGGGCGTTATGACCTGAACGCCGTTTTCTCCAATTGATGCTGAGCCGTCACGGACGACACTTCTGGCGTTGGGATCTTCACGCTCAACTCGCTGAATCCTCGCCACCACCGTCTCGCCGTTCTTCAGCGTGAACTTATCGTTGTCGATCATGAGGCCGTCGCTGGGGCCGTCGATGGTGATTTCGTAGTTGTCGGCGTTGAGGCGAGTGGACGTGGTGCCGTGGGAGACCTGGATGCCGTCGACAGGCTTGCCGTCTTTCAGAAGTTTGACCGAGACGTTGTCGACGACGGATTCGATGACGAGCTGGCCTTTGCTGGTTTCCAGTTTAATCAGAATTCCGGCGATGATGAGTATCGGCAGCGATGCGGCGAGGAGCAGGCGGCGGACAATTTTGGAACGGCCGCTTCCGGAAGAATCAGGCAGCGGAGCTAGGGAGGCGGGGGCGGAGGAGAGGAACGGTGGGTGGTCGGGGAAGGCGGATTTTTTGAGTAGTTCGGGCGACGTGGCGGCTTTCTCTTTGGCTTGCTGAAGCAGTTCGACCAGATTTGAACCTTCGGCGAATGGAGCGAGTTGCTCGGCGACATGAGCCGCACTCGCTGGGCGATCGGATGGCCTGCGAGACAGCAACGACGTGACCAGTTTCACCAGCTCTTCCGGGGCTTCCGGACACAGAGTGCTCAACTTCGGCGGCTGATGATTGGCCAGCAAACGCAGCTTCTCGAGCGGTGATTGATTCGGAGCAGCCGCCAGTGGGGCTCGGCCGCAGAGCAGTCGGAACAGAGTGGCTCCCAGAGCGTACAGGTCCGCACGATAGTCCACCGAACCAACCGCTTCGGCCTGCTCGGGAGCCATATAATCCAGCGTGCCCATGAGCTGTCCAACAGTCGTGAGATCAACGCTGGCTTCATCCCACACGGTCCACTGTGCAAGTCCGAAGTCGAGAATTCGAATACGTCCCTGATCATCCAGCATCAGATTCGAAGGCTTGATGTCTCGATGCACCACGCCTTCGGCATGAGCACACGACAGACCCAGTGACGCCTGCCGAATCAACTCGCAGGCATCTGCAACCGGCAATCGCCCCATCAACCGGGCGAGTCGACTGAGGTCAAGTCCCGGAACATACTCCATAACAAGGAACTGAGTTCCTTCGATTTCACCGGCATCTGTCGCGGCAACAATCGACGGATGATTCAATCGACCAACAACCCGGATCTCGCGATCGAATCGAGTTCGCACGTCCGAATCTTCTGCCGACATCACGGGCAGCAGCTTGATGGCGACCTGCTTGCCGAGCTGACGATGCCGAGCCAGATAAACCGCTCCCATGCCGCCTCGACCAAGCGGTTTAAGCAGCTCATAGACTCCCAGTTCTCGCTGCGGCGGATTCCAGTCGCGATGAGATCGCTCTGATTCTGCCTGGAGCGGTACATCGAGCAATCGCCTGGCACGATCGATGGCGGCTTCAATCGGTGCTTCGATGGGTGAGGACTTGACGCTCTTCTCAGCGACTGGCATCGGCGACTCTTCGGTATCGACCGGAAGGTGCTCAGCCGCCGAGCCGCCATCAACGGCAGTTGTCACATCGTTCTGCCCCGGCTGCCCGACAGTTGCCTGAAGTGACTGCATCAACGTGTCGTGGCCCGGTTCGAACTGTAACGCTGCGGCTTCACATGCTGAACATCTCGACAGATGACGCTCAATCTCTTCGGACTCCGATTCGCTCAACCAGCCGGAAATGTGCTGACGTAACAACTCGGGGGCCGGGCAAACGCCCAGGTTTGTGACAAGATCAGGTCGCAAGGCAGACATTCAGAAACTCCTGACACACCAGTGTGCCGAGAATGGTCACGAATAGAAACTCTGAAAGGAATAACGTTTCGAGCGTGACAGGAATTTTCAGAATGCCGATTTCCGGGCGAAAAGGCTGCGTTTTGCGAATCTGTGAGCTGTCTAACAACCGAGGGAAGATTTGCGTCGGGTACGTTCACTTGAGGTAGATCTGCCCTCTGGTTCTGCGTCACTCTTCGACAGGTAGCTCTGGCGTGAGCAACCCCTCGACAGACGCCCATTTCGGGCGTCTCACGATGTAGTAGGTTGCCAGATCAGGTTTCTCCTTAAATATGATTTGGTCGATCCGCGGAAGCTCAGCTTTCTCAAGAAGTCCGCTGATCTCGACGGGGCTCCCATGATTGTCTCGCGTCCAATTGGGAAGATGTTTCATTCCTTCCACATACATGTCGGTACCACGATAGTTGAACCACCAATGGTCGTTCACGCTGCGAGCCATTCCTCGCAGGCGGACCATTCGTCCGACCTGATCTTTCAGGCGAACCAATCTAGCGCGGCAGTTTTCCACACGAAAAACTTGTTTTGATTTGGTCGCACGCACAGTGCCAAAAACCTCTGCTTGCTTTCCGATCTCGTCGTCCGTCCAACGATCTGCATCTGTCAGGAGGAGTTTCCAGCCCGAACTTTCAATTACCGGGGAGCCGTCTTCATTCTGCGCGATGCCAGCGAGCAGCGCATCGCTGTCTGCGAAGTCTTTAGGGCTCCAAACGATGGGCTCAATCTGGTCCCCGGACATCACAGTGAGGGAGTTTCGAAAATAGAAGCCTGCTGTTTGAAGTGCGATTCCGGCTTCGTTGTATGCCTTACTCGGAATCCCAACAAACCCGCCTGTTTCGTAGACGCGAAGGCGGTACGTAAACCCGTTCTTACACGCTGGGAGTGCTTTCTTGTCGAAGCTGGCTTCCCCGAACTCTCCGAAGTATGGAGACACCGGAATCTGAATTTGCTGTTGAATGGCTTTTCCGTTGATACGTTGAACGATCAGGTTCGGACCGCCCTCGAATCCTTTATGTGGTCCTTCCGCAATAGTGCCTTCAACCGTTGCCGTCTCACCCAGCTTCAGCCCCAGTTCGCCAACTAGTTCGAAGCGGTTACCCGGAGCAACAACTGAGACTGGAATCTTCGCCTCCTGAGCATTGCAGATGCTCGTCCCATAAGTCAGGCATATCAGCACCAGAAACCGATTCATCGACGAGGTCCTCTGCATGCAAAGCGCGGGTAACTTCTTGTGATGCTATGGCAGTCTAATTGCCCGATGTTGTGCTGTCATCCGGAGCATCTTCTTGCGGAATGTCGAAAGATGGAGTTGCAAGTGACATGGCCCTGGAGATCCATGAGATTGCAAAGGAACGGTGCCATTCAACTGAGACAATTGTCGGACGGTATCGCAGGAACCCCCGCCGCGTGTCGTCTCGGCGGAGCGAGACGCCTACGTAGCCAACACGCTCCGTCGTGTTGAGGCGCAGAGTCTCGGCGACTTCATTCAGCAACCGCACTTCGGCAGCTCTTTCAGCATCGTCGTCGGCAGACAGTTCGAGAGACGCCACTGCCGCGCGTCGTCTCGGCGGAGCGAGACGGCTACGTAGCCAACACGCTCCGCCGTGTTGATCGCGGAGTCTCGGCGACTTCATTCAGCAACCGCACTTCGGCAGCTCTTTCAGCATCGTCGTCGGCAGACAGTTCGAGAGACGCCACTGCCGCGCGTCGTCTCGGCGGAGCGAGACGGTTACGTAGCCAACACGCTCCGCCGTGTTGATCGCGAAGTCTCGGCGACTTCATTCAGCAACCGCTGTTTGGCAGCTCTTTCAGCATCGTCGTCGGCAGACAGTTCGAGAGACGCCACCGCCGCGCCTCGTCTCGGCGGAGCGAGACGGATACGTTGCCAACACGCTCCGTCGTGTTGAGGCGCGGAGTCTCGGCGACTTCATCTATTGACCGCTCTCCGGCACCTTTACAGCGTCGTCACAGGCAGACAGTTTAAGCGTAGCCACTGACTCGCCTCGTCTCGGCGGAGCGAGACGGCGACACGTGTTTCATTTCATGATTTCCGATATCGAACAATCCGAACCTCGCCGTCGAACTGGCATTTGGACAGTTCGTCTTCAATGATCGACTGAACCTTTTCTGGTCTGCCGCCGCCCGATCCCGCGCCGATGAGTGGCATGGCGATGGATCGATACCCGCGAACTGCGGCAATGGTGATGGCGTTGCGTACTGAATCACGAATCGACTTCTCAGACGACCGCCAGAGCATGTTGATTCCGGCGACATGGATGATGGACTTGAACGGAAGAGTCCCCGCCGAGGTTTCGACCGCGTGTCCCAATGGGATCGGTCCGAGTCGGCCGAGTTCTCGAAACGGCTGCAGGCCGCCGCGTCGCTTGATCGCCCCGGAAACGCCTTGAGGAATCAGCAGCCACCACGGAATGATGTTGCGGTTCCATGCGTTGACGATGACATCAACGTCCTGTTCCAGTAAGTCGCCATCAGTGATGGTCAAGATCATTGAGTAAACCCCTTTTTACAAACTGTAGTTCTCCTGAAGCGCGCATCGCAACACTGGCGTTCCCCGGAAGCAACACGAGATCAGAATTCTCGATCAACTTACTCCGCGAAGTCAGCTCGGAGGGCTGACGCCCTGCCGCTCGCCAAGGAACGGCGTGATTGAGGACAATTGCTCTTCCGAAGAGTCTGCTCGCTGGCAATCTGGTGCAGGATTGTTTGTAGTGCGTCGATCCTGCCGAGTGTTTCGGATCCCAATGGCCGTTGCTCTTTCATCCACGCGAGTTTCCATGTCGTCGAATTCCTCAGACTCGTCTTCAGGCGGCTCGTCGCCTTATCAATGGACACCCGATGGTGCTCTTCCCGACCCGAACAGATCCGAAGGCGTGTCGCTGTTTGCCTGGATCGTGGTGGCCCTGCTGTTTCCCGTCGCGTTGCTGAACTACCTCGATCGCCAGATGCTGGCGGCGATGAAAGCGTCGATGGTGAGCAGCATTCCGTCGATTCAGGACAAGGAACAATGGGGGCTTGTGCTGGCGGCGTTCAAGTGGGTGTATGCAGGATTGAGTCCCTTTGGAGGCTACGTCGCCGATCGATTCAGTCGCCGCTGGGTGATTGGACTGAGCCTGCTGATTTGGTCGGCCGTCACCTGGATCACGGCATATGTGACCACGTTCGAACAACTGCTGTGGGCTCGAGCGGCAATGGGGATCAGCGAAGCCTTCTACATCCCCGCAGCGCTTGCGTTGATCACGGATTTTCATCAGGGCTCAACCCGTTCGCGAGCCGTCAGTATTCATCAGGCGGGCATCTATTGCGGGCTGATCATCGGCGGCCAGGCGGGTTTCGTGGCGGAATCGCCTACGCTGGGCTGGCAATGGGCGTTCAAAGCGTGCGGTATCATTGGCGTGATCTACTCATTGCCATTGCTTGCCTTGTTGCGAAACCCACCACGATCGAAGACGACTGAATCTGTTTCTCCAGACAGCGCGATCGTTCAACTGGTGACGAACTGGAACTTCTTATTGCTTGTGGCGTACTTCACTCTTCCTGCCATTGCGGGTTGGGTAGTGAAAGACTGGATGCCCGAGATCCTTCGCGAAAAGTTTAGTCTCGGCCAGGGCAAAGGCGGTTTGATTGCCACGGTCGTGCATCCCGCGTCGATTCTGGGAGCTGTGATCGGAGGCTATCTGGCGGATCGTTGGATGAGGAAGTCCGACCGAGGCCGCATCTTCGTGAGCGCGATCGGGATGACTTTGTTTCTGCCAGCATTGTTCAGTGTCGGCCTTGCGGAAACAGCCTTCATTGCCATTGTCGGTCTCGTCCTGTTTGGCTTCGGCTGGGGCTTCTTCGATTGCAACAACATGCCGATCCTGTGTCAGATCGTTCGACCGGAATTGCGTGCGACGGGCTATGGTCTGATGAATCTCGTGAGCATCAGTTGCGGCGGCTTCGCCGACTGGGGCTTTGGCTTCCTGCGCGACCGAGGCGTCTCGCTGCCTGTCATCTTCGGCGCGTTCGCCCTGATCGCCGCGTTGTCGGTGGTGATCGTACTGTGTATTCGTCCGGCGAAGCTGGATGATCCCTCGTAGTGGATTTCGCCAGAAATCCCGTCGGCGGACAGCTCCGTCAACCGGCATGGCGCGTGAAGAAAGCAGCGGAGGAGGCTGGAGCCTCCGGGCGGTGCGTTCCAGGGCTGGAGCCCCGGAACGAGTGATGACGCGACCGGAAATCGATCGCATCGGCCGATGGAGCCGTCTACAATGCGGGCCCGCGTTCGAATTTGTCCCGCCTTTTCAGATGAAAACCTTCGCTCGCCATGCGTTGCTCAACACTTCGTCGAATCTCCTTGCTCGTTGCATTTTTTCTTATCACTGCGTTGAACTTGAAGACTCAAGTCCATGGGCAGGATAGCTCATCGTCTGATCCGGACATTTATGTCGATCCAAGTCGATTCGAAACAACAGTCCTTGCCACTGAACTGATTCAGCCCATGGAGTTGGCTGTTGCTCCGGATGGAACGATCTACTTCATTGAGCTGGCAGGCAAGCTTAAGAAAGTCGACCCAGCAACTCGAGTCGTCTCAGTGGTCGGCGAATTGACGATCACCACCGAACAGGAGAACGGGCTGCTGGGACTGGCACTGGATCCCAATTTCTCGCAGACACAATGGATCTATCTGCAATATTCACCGCCGGATTTTCCGGGGCAACATATCAGTCGCTTCACCATCGTTGACGGCAAGCTGGACATGGCGTCTGAAAAGCTCCTGCTGAAGTTTGAAGAGCAGCGGAAGGAATGTTGCCATCATGCAGGATCGCTGCACTTCGGACCGAACGGAGACCTGTTCATCGCGACCGGTGACAACACGCACCCTCATGGAGATTCCCAGGGCTACGCGCCGATTGATGAACGTCCGGATCGATCGCCATGGGATGCTCAGAAGTCATCGGCGAACACCAACAGCTACAACGGCAAGATCCTGCGAATCCGTCCTCTTCCGGATGGAACCGTCGAAATCCCCGATGGCAATCTCTTTCCAAAAGACGGCTCAAAAGGCCGCCCGGAAATCTATGCCATGGGATGCCGCAATCCCTGGCGCATGACGGTCGATGCGAATACCGGTTTTGTGTACTGGGGCGAAGTCGGTCCTGATGCAAATGGCGACGGTGATCGAGGACCTCGGGGCTACGACGAAATCAATCAGGCTCGCAAAGCGGGCAACTTCGGCTGGCCCTATTTCATCGCAGACAATCAGCCATATGCAGATGTCGATATTGCCACCGGCGCGATCGGCGCGCGGTTCGATGTCAACGGACCGATGAATGAATCGCCCAACAACACAGGAGAAAAGCTTCTTCCCGCACCGACATCGGCGCTGCTCTACTATCCATACGGCGCCTCAGAGAAGTTTCCGGAGCTTGGCAGCGGAGGTCGTTCCGCATGCGCCGGGCCGGTCTATCACTTTGATGAATCGCTGACGTCCGCGGGACGATTTCCCAAAGCCTACGACCGATGTCTGTTCATTTACGAATGGACTCGTCACTGGATCAAAGTCGTTTATCTCGACCAGAACGGTGACGTCGTGAAGATTGAACCGTTCATGCCGGATCAGAAGTTTGTTCGCCCCGTCGACATGACGTTCGGGCCGGAAGGTTCACTGTATGTGATGGAATATGGCGAGACCTGGGGCGTCAATCCCGACGCGCGGCTGATCCGCATCGACTACATTCGCGGCAATCGAGCCCCCGTTGTGGTGGCGTCCACGGAGAACAATATCGGCAAGGCGCCGCTGCAGGTCACGTTGTCCAGCAAAGGGACGTTCGACAAAGATTCCGGCGATTCACTGAGCTACGAATGGCGATTGATCAACACGGCCGATCCAACGGCTTCGCCATTGAAGTTGTCGACGGATGCGAATCCTGTCGTGACAATCGTTCCGACGGGCATCTTCAACGCGGAACTGGTTGTCACGGATGCTCACGGCGCCAGTCGAGCCGCGTCGGTGCCGGTTCTGGTCGGGAATGCTCGACCAGAGATTCGATTTGCAAAGCCTCAGAATGGTGACTTCTTCGACGCGGAATCTCCGATTCGGTACGAGGTGATGGTGAGTGACGCAGAAGACGGCACCAACGATGACACCGCCATCGACGAACATGGAGCAAATCCTCTGGATCCAGATTCGCCGGGACGAGTTTCGATCAACGCAATGTTTGCGACAGGTCCAATTCCAGGCAGCGACGCGGCTGCTCAAACGCCGGATCAGGGACCCATGGGGATGCGGCGCATGAAGGGCAGCGATTGTTTCAATTGCCATGCCGTCGATCAGAAACGCGTCGGGCCGCCACTGATTGAAATCGCGAACAAGTACCGCGGCAAGGATGACGCGCTGGAGGCATCAGTTCAACGCGTGATGAAGGGTTCCACGGGAGTCTGGGGCAAGGTGCCGATGATTCCTCATTCACATCACACGGTGGAGGAAGTCCGCGAGATGGTGGGATGGATTTACAGCCTTGAGCCATCCGGCCTTGTGCGAGTGTTCCCGGGCTTCAACAACGAAGTTCCTGTGTCGGCCGACGAGGCATCAATGCCCGGCCATTACCGTCTCGAAGCCAACTACAGCGATCGCGGCGCAGATCCATTGCCAGCATTGACGGCTTCGGCGGTCGTGTATCTTCGTCCGCGACTGGTCGAAGCCGAATTGGCTGAAGTCATCGAAGGGCCTCAGGTCCTTGGCAGCGGTAACGCCAGCGGTGGCAAATTCATCGGCGCGATCAATCATGGCCACACACTGCGGTTCCGAAACATCCTGATGGATGATCTGAACAAGTTGCTGCTGCGAGTTGCCTCAGCGGGTTCCGGAGGCTCGATCGAAGTGCGACTTGACCAGCCAGACGGACCACTGCTCGCATCGACCGAGATCGTCGTGAATGGCGAATGGGAGAAGTTCTACGACCATCCCGTCGAGTTCACTCCTACCACCGGCCGCCATGATGTGATCATCCGATTCACTCATCCAGGCCAGGCCGGAGGATTGATGAATCTGGATTCGATCGTATTCCAGAAGGAGTGATCGTCCCACATGCAAAATGTCGCTTGGACATTCTTGTCCGAGTGTGCGTCGATTGTTGGATGCGAGCGAAAAAATAGAACATGCCCGTGAGCCTAAGGCGCTCGCGGGGTGTTGATTGAATACCAACCCGAAGCGCCAGTCGCAGAGATCCTCGCTCGCGCTTCGGGTTAGGCAGCGGCGTAAAGAAAGAATACCAGATACGAACTGGGCAATTTTTTCTTCACCCTCCCTTTGGGAGGGTCGCGAGGAACGAGCGGGGAGGGCAGGAGCATTGATGTTGCAGTGCCTCGACGCGAGATCAGAATCGCAGCGCTCCCCATCGCTATCGCGATGACTCTCCCAATGGGAGGGTCAATTCACAACGAGAGCATTCCGACAACGGCTGGCAGTCTTTTTCGACGCCTTTGCCTTAGTGTCGGTTTCATCGATTCGATCGCAAAATCGGCTAGCGCCTCAGGCTCATAAGTTTCTACCCGGCGATCAGTTCGTCGACAACCGTCCCGCTGAGGTCGGTCAGACGATAGTCGCGGCCTGCGTATCGATACGTGAACTTCTCGTGATCGAAGCCCATCAGCTTGAGGATCGTGGCCTGCAGGTCGTGGACGTGGACTTTCTTCTCAACGGCTTTGAAGCCGAATTCGTCCGTCGCACCGTGGATGTATCCTCCACGGGCACCTCCGCCGGCCAGCCACGTTGTGTAGCCCCAGTGGTTGTGGTCGCGGCCGTTGATCTTGCCTGCGTTGGCGCCTTTCTGCGGCAACTCCACCACAGGAGTTCGTCCGAACTCGCCGCCCCAGATCACAAGCGTTTCGTCAAACAGTCCGCGTTCTTTGAGATCCGTCAGCAAAGCACCGATGGCTTTGTCGCATTGTTTGGCGAGTCGACGATGATTGACTTCGATGTCATCATGATTGTCCCACGGCTGGCCTTCGCCGTGCCAGACCTGAACGAATCGGACGCCGCGTTCGATCAGTCGACGAGCGATCAGGATCTGCCGCGCCTGAACTCCTTCGCCGTATCGTTCCAGTACATGCTTCGGTTCGCGAGTCACATCAAAGGCTTCGGCCGCTTCTGTCTGCATGCGAAACGCGAGTTCGAAACTCTGAATCCGTGCTTCCAGTTGTGCGTCGCCGGTTCGTTCTTCCTGATGTGCCTTGTTGAGCACTCGCAGAAATTCCAGTTGCTTCGACTGTTCCTGACGAGTGATGCGATCATTGCGGATGTTCTCAATCAGCTTCTCGATGTCCGTGTGCTTCGTGTCGACATACGTCCCCTGGTAAACGCCAGGGAGAAAGCCGCTTTGCCAGTTCTGCGACTCCTGAATCGGATATCCGCCTGGGCACATCGCGATAAACGCTGGCAGATTTTGATTCTCCGTCCCCAGCCCATACGTCAGCCACGAACCCATGCTTGGTCGCACCAGTCGAGGTTCGCCGCAGTTCAGCAGCAGCAGCGATGGTTCATGATTTGGCACGTCGGCGTGCATCGATCGAATGATGGCCATGTCGTCGACATGCTGAGCCGTGTGTTCAAACAGCTCGCTGACTTCAATCCCGCTTTGACCGTACTTGCGAAATCGATATGGCGACGGGAACAAGGCACCTGTTGGACGTTCGGTCTTCAGATTGCCGCTCGAGATTGTCTCGCCGCCGCGTTTTTGAAGTTCCGGCTTTGGATCGAACGTGTCGACATGCGACGGGCCGCCATTCATGAACAGATGAATGACATGTTTGGCCTTCGCTGGAAACTGAGGCTCGCGTGGAGCCATCGGATTCAGCGACGTTTCGGACGCCTGGACGCTTCCTGTTTGATTGAGATAACCGGTCATGGCCATCGCGCCGAAGCCAAGTCCGCAGCGCGACAGCATGCCGCGACGGCCAACAGCAATTCGCGATGGCTGATCGCCTGAGTTCATAGCAGGAGAAGAATTGTCTGACATGGCATCAATCCACAAACATGAATTCGTTGGTCAGCATCAGAGCCTGAGCCAATTGAGCCCAGGCATCGAGCCGTGATTCGCCCTTTTGATCCCGGAAGTCATCGGCTGACTTCCAGACTCGTGCGACTTTGCCGTCCACGGACTGAGTCACGATGATTCGCGACTTGAACGAATCGTGCGATTCGTCGTTTCGGCAGTGCGCCACGAAGTCCAGCGTATCGCCAGCCTTGAGTTCAATCGCTTTAGCAGTTGCCGTGGCTGCTCCATGCTCTGCGATGGCTTCAGCAGCGACGGATTTTGAGTTTACCACGATCAGAATGCGAACTCCGTCGCCCTGTTCGGATTCATGCGATGCAGAGCACACGACCATCACTCGGCAGTCCGAGTCTGCGGTCCAGCGACGAATCGCGGCATGGTTCGGATTGCCTGGATGGCCGCCTTCTTTGTTCAGCGATGCCCAGCCGATCTTTTCATCCGGAAGTTTCGCCCCGCCGGACCATCGACCTTCACCGACAAATGGCATCTCACGGAATGACTTCAACTGATTCGATGCCGGATCAAAATGTCCGTAGCCGTAGCTCCAGCCCGCGACCGCTCCAGCCTGTTGCTGGCCATTTTGGACCTGCCTGATGAACTGCGCGGCGGCCGTGGCTTCATGAAGTTTCGGTTCGCGTTGCACGGTTCGTTGGAACATCTCGCGGATCGCAGGAGACAAGTCACTGCTTGCCGCGAGATCACGCACCTGCTCCGCAACATCAACCGCTCGATTCATCAGGAAGGGACTGTTCATCTGAAACAGGGCTTGTTGAGGAACGGTCGTCTGGAATCGCAGCGGTGCGTGAGTATCCGGATTTGGCACATCGAAGGTGCGGTAAACTCCCGGAAGATTCTGGCGATCGATTCGAGCGTAAACAGTTCGCCGCGCCGAGTTTGGATCGGCAGCGATATCGGCTGAGGTACCGCCGATGGTTGGGTCAAGCTTGCCCGAGACCTTGAGCACGGTGTCTCGAAATGCCTCAAAGTCGAGTCGTCGTCGATTCATTCTTGCCAGCAGTCGATTCTCCGGATCTTTGGCCGATGCGTCGGCACGAAAGTCGGAACTCTGCTGCCACGTCTCTGAAGTCACGATGTGTCGAATGAGGTTCTTTGTCGACCATCCGTGGTCCATGAAATAGATCGTGAGATAATCCAGCAGTTCCGGATGTGTCGGTGGATTCGTTCGCACGCCGAAGTCGCTTGGTGTATCCACAAATCCTCGGCCGAACAGCAGCATCCAGACGCGATTGACGGCCACACGTCCGGTCAGCGGGTTGTTTCGATCAGCAATGGAATTGGCAAGTTCCATGCGGCCACTGCCATCCGTGTAAACCTGATCGGCTGGAGACAGCGCCGTGAGGAATCGACGAGGCACCTTGTCGCCATGGTTGCCAGGGCTTCCACGTCGAAAGATCACCGGCTCAACCGGCTGTGGCTTATCGACAAGTCGCAAAGTCGAAGGGTCGTTCTTCGGTTCGTCTGACGATGCGAAGATTCCATACAGCGAGTAATAATCAGCCGTCGGGATTGGGTCATACTTGTGATCATGGCATCGCGAGCATCCGGCGGTCAGGCCGAGCATTCCGCGAGTCACGACGTCGATGCGATCATCAATGATGTCGTGCGAGTTGTTCAGAAATCGGCGACCAAGCGTCAGATATCCCATCGCCGCAAGCTGTGCCGGATCGTCCGCACCCGGCATCCGATCGGCTGACAATTGACGCTTCAGGAATTCATCGTACGGCATGTCGCTGTTCAGTGATTTGATCAGCCATTCACGATAACGCCACGCATCTTTGTATTCGCGATCTTCCTGAAACACATAACCTTTGGTGTCAGCGTATCGAGCGACGTCCATCCAGTGTCGAGCCCAGCGTTCACCGAACTGGGGCGATGCGAGAAGCCGATCGACATACTGCAGTTTCCATGCGGTCCAGTCGTTGCTGGAACATTCCTGAGCCGCTTTCAAAGCCGCACGTTCAGGCGGCAGTCCGGTAATGGCATACGACCAGCGTCGAACAAGCACCGTCCGATCGGCTTCCGGCGACTTCGAAAGTCCAGCCGATTGGAGCTTCTGCTGAATCAGGAAGTCCACGGGATTCTGATGTGGCGGCATCCCGGAGAGATCAGGAGTCTTCACCGGCTGAAAGGCCCAGTGCTGTCGCCAGCGTTCTGATCGAGCGATGGCTTCGGCTTCGAGGTCGGATGTCTCCGGCCAAACAGCACCGTTGGCGATCCACGTGCCAACGGCGTCGATCACTGATGAGTCGAGTTTGCTCGACGGCGGCATGGCGATGTCTTCGCTGGAATGTTGAAGCACCTGAAACAGACGGCTATCTTTCGGTGCTCCGGGTTGGATCAACGGGACATCGCTGGCTTTAGCCGAGAACACGTCAGCTCGCCGATCGAGACGAATCCCGTGCTCTTTCTTCTTCGGCCCATGGCACTCGATGCACTTCTCCAGCAGCAACGGGCGAACATGAATTTCAAAAAAGTCACCGCGTTCGTCCGCGACCGCGTGCTGCGATGCAAACACGGTCAGCAGCAGGCAAAGGATGGAAGCTCGACGTGAGCCTGCTGTTGCGAAGAGGTCATCCGGTTGCATATCGAGATTGTCATGTGACCGTGTCATGGACATCACCTGATTCACATGAAGATGGAGGATGGAAGGACGATGAGGTGGGACCGCATTCGCGGGATTGAGTGACGAGCAGCACGGATCTACGAATCAGTTCTATCGTAGTCCGATTGAACGCATCCGCCGACTTCGGTTCCAGCAGCAAAACCGCCGAACCGTTCGAAATCCTGACTGAATTGTCTGCGAAGTCGTTCGCTGGGCCGTGAGGAAAGGATCGTTTTTCTCTCGTCTTCCAGCCAGTGAAACGAGCCCAAGTGGCCCTGTTTCGCACAGATGGGCAGCCTGAGGATGCGGGAAAGAACGAATTTTCCTCCCTGCGGAGCGAAAAACTCGATTGGGTCACGTCTGGACCATCGAAATTCGACCGCTGTCAAATCGACTGACCATGGGAAGTCGCCAACCCGGCAGCGATCCTGCACATCGTGAGACGATAACGCTCAGTTTTGCTCCGGATCGCACAGCATATCATCCCCTGGGCTCATCGACTTCGATGTTTTCGCGCTGGAACAGTCCTTGCTTTGCTCATGACGTGAGCACACCAGATCGTCTGTCACGCCCGGGTCATTCCGTTCTGGGGCATCGATGACGATGTGCTCAATCGCGGACTTTTGCGTTGCATTTCCTCACTGAAGAAACTCGGAAGGTTTCCATCATGACGACTCGCTACGGAGTCTCTATCGGTCGCGTCCTGCATCCCACTGACTTTTCGCATGGTAGTGAAGTCGCGTTCTATCACGCACTTCGAATTACCTGCGCGACGAAGGGATCGCTGTCTATTCTTCATGTCGATCAGGAACGTCGTCATCCGGACTGGGATCGATACCCGTGTGTCCGCGAGACTCTGAGCCGCTGGCAAATGCTTCCGCCAAATTCGGCTCGGGAAGACGTCGGGCATCTCGGAATCCGCGTTTCGAAAGCCTCGGTCTCAGAAAACGACCCGGCTGATGGCGTCCTGCATCATCTCGAACATCATCCGGCCGATATGCTGGTCCTGGCAAGCCATCAGCGACATGGGCTGGACCGCTGGCTTCACTCAACCGTATCTGGTCGCATCAACAATCAAACGGACGGAGCGACTCTCTTCCTTCCATACGGCTGCGACGGGTTTGTTAATGCTTCCACGGGGCGAAGTCGACTGCGGCGAATTCTGCTTCCGGTCGATCACGATCCGGATCCATCGCCCGCGGTTGAAGTCACGGCCGATCTGATTCACCATCTGAGCGACGGGCCTTGCGAGGTTCGCGTTCTGCATGTTGGAGATCCTGCCGCTCTGCCAACGTTGCGTCTGCCATCGGAACCACTCGCAAACTGGAAGTGGGTCAGTCGTAGTGGTTCGACCGTCAACACGATTCTTCGAGAGGCTGAAGAACAGGAAGTTGACATGATCGCCATGACAACGTCAGGACGTCACGGTCTGCTCGATGCGCTTCGCGGATCAACCACGGAGCAGATTGTCGAGAATGCTCGCTGCCCGATCCTCGCAGTTCACGCTTGGATTGACTGACTCAAAGCGCATGAGTCGACCGGAAGTCAGTCAAGCGAATCAGAGGCAGGTCTGCGACAACCGCAATGTCGAATTACTTGCGTGAGTTGAAATCGTCGAAGTCATCATCGAAGTCATCGTCTGCACCGTCTTCGAACAGACTTTCACCTTCGTCTTCGGCATACTCTTCATCGTCGTAGCTTGACTCATCATCGTCTGCGTCGTCTTCCTCGACGTCATCCCGGGCGGGAGCTTTTCGCGACGCGGCAGCGCCTCCGGCTGCGGCAGCACCCGCTCCAGCCCCCACTCCGGCGATCGCCATGCCGGGTTCTGGCAGCAATCCTTTGAACAGCAGGATGGCAAATGGAAGGAAGCCAATGACGAGTGCTCCGAGCATCGCCAGCCCCCACACAACCCACAGCATGACGGAAACATTGGCTCCGTCGGAAATCATGTGTGTCAAGCCGATGCCAAGAGACACCGCCAGACCAATGGCCGGAATCGCAGCAACAAGAGATACCGCAAAGACTTGCTTCTTATTCATCGTCGGAATTCCGGATCTGCGTCAATCGATCGCGATCGACACTCCACATGAACATCTGCCAAACGCGACTGAGTCGATGACCTCAGGCTGAACGGATAACCCTTCTCACCCGCAAATCTTCGCGCGGACCATGATCGGGGCGAGTCACCTCACGTTTTTCTATCGACATCCTAAAACCGCGCAATCACGGTCCGCAACCACGGATCTCAGACTTTCCCCTTTTTGCCGGACTCTAACGATTGTAGGGGCTGAGTAATCCGTAAATGAAGTCGTTGAACGGCACTACCAATGGGCTGGACTTGCTCTTCCACTTTACCCTCCCACCGGGAGGGGCGTTGCGACAGCGACGCGGAGGGAAGCCCCAGATCATTGAGTCAGATAACGGTTGACAAGCTCCTGGCGGAGCGGCGGCATCTTGCCGCCGAGTCCGATGCGCCGCACGGCCGCAACCGTATCGCCGAATCTGCCATCGCCTAAAGGCTGCTCGGCGCGTTCAACTGTCCGGCCTTCACAATTCCGCCCTGCAGAACTGCGATGAAGCGACTGCGGTCTTCCAGAATGCGAATGTCAGCGATCGGGTCGCCGTCGACGATCAGCAAATCGGCCAGCTTCCCGGCTTCGACCGTACCGATTTCGTCCAGCCGTCCAAGAATCTTCGCCCCGTTCTTTGTCGCACAGGTCAACACTTCCATCGGACTGAAGCCGACGTAGTTCACAAAGAATGACAGTTCGCGAGCATAATCGCCGTGAGGATTCCAGGCGAAACCATAGTCGCCTCCCATGCCCAGACATCCGCCCGCTTTCAGAATCCGCTTGGCACTCTCCGCGCCACCGTCGAGCGTTTCCTGGTGTCCGTCGATCACCGCCTGAGACATTCCAAACTCCGGGCCGAGTTGGATACTGGCGTATTCAAAGTACAGGGCCGGGACACAGGGAACATCACGAGCCAGCAACAGATCAAGAGCTTCGTCGTTCATGAACGTACCGTGCTCAATCGCATCATAGCCAGCCTTCAGCGCGTTGATGATGCCTTCGGTGGCTCGGCAGTGACCAGTGACCTTCAGCCCGTGATTGTGTGCCGTGCCGACAACGGCATGCATTTCTTCAAACGTCATGCAAAGCGTGTGATGATCGTTCGTGTCAGGCGCCGCAGCGTCACCGGTTGGGTATGTCTTGACCCATTCGATGCCGTCCTTCACCAGTTTGCGAACCGCAGACCGCGCTTCGACCGGGCCATTGATCAGGAGCACGAGTCCCTCCATACCGATCTTGCGGAAGTCGGGATTCCAGTCCATCAGACCTCCGACTCCGCAGATTTCTCGCCCGCTGCTGGCCAGACGCGGCCCGGGAGTAATGTCGGCCTCAATGGCTTTCTTCAGCCACACATCAATGTTGAACAGACTGCCTCCGCTGCGAGCCGCCGTGTAGCCACATTCCAGAGCGAGTTTCGCATTCGCCGCCGCCAGCAGCGTGACGTATTCGACCGGATACTTGATGTCCAGATCTTCCAGCGCCGCGACGTTGAAGTAGGTCGGGTGGAAATGGGCTTCGACGAGGCCCGGCAGAATGGAGCCTCCCTTCGCGTCGATCGTTCGCGCCGATGGATCCTGAGGAGGAGCCTGGGATGCCGGGCCGGCAAAAATGATCCTTCCATCGCGGACGACAACGGCTGCATTGGGCACCGGAGGTCCACCGTTTCCGTCAATGAGTTGGCCGTTGGATATCACAAGCGTGCCGGCATGCAGCTTCATGTGTCGAACTTTCAGCAGGTGGGAAGTTGGGGCAGGAACAATGGTTGTAGGCAGAACCAAATGCCAATCGGAGTCAAGGACGAACGATGTCGAAGCTGCATGTATCTGCTTCTGACCCAATTCACCCTCCCACTGGGAGGGTCGCGAGGAACGAGCGGGGAGGGCTTCACGAGTCGATTGATTGCATCGAGCGACGAAAACCCCGCCCATGTCCTCCCCGTAGCTATCGCGACGACCCTCCCAGAGGACCCAGAGGGAGGGTGATGCAGAATTGCAGTTGCCTGTTCGTTACGTTGCAGATCGACAGAATCATCGAACGTCGGCAGCAGTCTTCACATCGTCTGACTGGCGATGACGCACGTGGATCATTACCGGCAGACTTGTGATGCCATCGACACTGGATTTCAAATAGAACGGTCGACTTGTTTCCGGAACCCATTTGGCCGTCGTGATGAAGAACTCGCGTTCGTTCTGGCCTTCGAGCAGCATTAGTCCGTTCAGACCGATGTTGTCCACGAAGACCCCATGAGGCAGATTTCGTCCGCTGTCTTCTTTGCCGAACTCAACAAGTCCCTTATGATCGTTTCGCTCGACCTTCAGGACAGCGCGGACGGTCTCGCCAGCCCAAACGGTGAGTTCAGGAGTATGCTCAAAGTTCCCGGCCGCATGTTGTTCAGACGTGAGAATACTGACGAGCACCTTCGGCTTCTCTGCCACAGACAAAGCCTTGATGCCGCCGATGTCGTGAATGACATCCTGCTCGCGAATGCGAGCCTTTGCTCGGAACTTGATCTGAGCCACTTCTTCCGGCGACGGCGTCTTTGCATCGGCAGCCGCAATCAACGTTGCAAAGGCCTGACGCTGTTCGTTCTGAATCAGCACTGGATCAGACAGTGAGAATCCTGCGGGCAGATTTTCTGCGATGATTTCAATCGGGCCGGAGTATCCATCCAGTCGAGTCGCAGTAAAGCCAATCTCACGTCCGGTCGTCGGATGAATTGCAAACTCGCTGCCAGCCATGGCGACTGTGAAATCGGGCTGAGGCTGTCGGATCAACAACTCATATCGGAAGTCAGCGCCCTGAAACCCGCGAGCGTCGCGAAGTCGAACAACATACTCACCGTCGGCTGGCGGCACGAACATCAAACGCGAATCCTTGCCCCATTGACGCATGGAATCGTCGTCGTTTTCTGCCATGATTGGAAACACAGGCAAGCCAGTTTCTTTCAGTTCTGCCGTCGGTTCGTATGGAATCACAATGAACGCCGGCCCCTGCAGCGGATGTGATGACGGAGTCGTGTTGAACCACGTTTCGCGTTGTCCGAATCCCGGATACACCTTGAATCCCGAGTCTGGCCCTCGCGGGTACAGCCACAGCTTCACAACTTCGCCGTCCGCGTAGAGATACTCGTTCAGTTCCATTTCCTGCCAGTTGAAGACTCGGAAGTCGTCACTCGTGTCAGAATCTTTGCCACGAAACGTGAAGTAAGAATCGCGAACGGCCTGAAGTTTCGTTTGCAGAATCGGCTGACCGTCTGCGGTGACAACTTCCACCAGCGAATCCAGCGGCGACTTGTCTCGAGCCGCCTTCACTTCGATCAGAACCGTTTCGCCCCGCTTCGCCAAAAACCTGAATGCGTCCACGTCTGGATTCTTTGCATCGGCTCCGTCAATGAGTCCGGTGATCTTTGCCGGGAACTCAACCTTCTGAGCTGCCGCGTGGTCGTTGTTCGGCTCCGCTTCTCTGGCATCCACAAGAGGTTTCACTTCGCTGCCGACCATCGAAGCAACCGCGGGGCTCACTTCGGTTGTTGTGGTTGGCAACTGATCCGGTACGGCAAATCGCTGTCGCTGTCCCGACATGGTTTCAACAATGATCGCGGTGTTCGTCGAATCGAAGCTCAGCGAGCTGACTCGATCTGCTTCCAGCGACCACGCAGCGATCTCTGAGACCGATGCCGCTTCCCACAGTTTCACCGTGCCGGCCTCCGATGCAGATGCAATCAGCCGTCCATCAGCCGACAGTTCCATGCGGCTGATCACGCCTTCGTGCGCGAATCGAGAAATCAAAATGGGATTGATCTGTGGAGCTGTCTTCGACACGAGTTGCCATTTTCGAATGCGACTGTCAGCACCGGCTGCGAAAATGAATCGCCCATCCGGAGTGAACTCAACCGAGTACTGTTCCGACTGCGGCTGACTGAGCGTGTCGAATCGCTCCCCGGTCGCCACGTGCCAGATCTTCACCGTTGCATCCGCGCTGGCTGAGGCGAGCAAAGTGCCATCGGGACTGAAATCCAAATCGAAAACAGCGCCGTTGTGTCCGTTCAATTCGCGAAGAACTTCTCCGGACTTCGCGTCATGCAGAATAATCTTTCGGTCGTAGCCAGCAGTGGCCACGACGGATTCGTCCGGAGACCAGACCGCGGAATAGAGAATGTCATTGTGACCAGCGAACTCAGCAACGATCGCTGCTGACTTCAGATCCACAGCAACCGCGCGGCCTGAGAGTCCTGTGACTCCGGTGGACGCCAGCAACCTTGAACCATCGGCGGACAGACGAAGACTATTCACCTTGCCGTCCTGAACGGCGACCTTCCAGGCTGTGACTTGTCCGGCAGAATCGAGTTGCTCAATCGTTCGGAAACGCCCGACGAACGAAGTGCCCTCTGTCGTGATCGCCATTGCAACGACCGGATTGCGGACCTTTTTCGCCGTCACAGGAACCGATGGCAGAGCCGGCATGATGGCCGTGCGGCGATCGAACTTCGCTCCGGATATCAACCAACCCTGCAGGAGTTTCAGCTCCTCCGGCGCGAGCTGAGGCTGATCTGCTGGTGGCATATGATCATCGCCATCGGCCGTGAGCACTTTCAGCAGTCGACTCTCCGCAGGTGCATCGGGGTTGAAGACCAACCCCGCTTCATCGCCCTTCAGAATGTCGTCCGCGGCCTGCAGCGATAATCCATGTTGCGCTTCGACTCGATTGTGACAACCGACGCAATACTTCTGTAGAATCGGCGCGATTTGAGTGGAATAAGTGACCGCATCATCCGGCCGTGCGAAAGTCGTCGCGACCGGGAATACAATGAACGTGAGCAAGAGCGTGCAGAAGCGGTGAATCATGGCGGGAAACCTTCAGAGCTTCGTCGGGATCACAAGGGGGAGCTTAGCCCCTTGCCAGGAGAGACTGTCCAAAGTACCAAACTGTCAGCACAACACCAATCGTGATGACGACTTTTCGGACAACCTGCTTATCGAGCTTTCGAGACCACGTGGCTCCGAGCCAGCCTCCCAGAATGGCGGACGCAATCATCGGGACCGCGAGCGTCCAGTTTACTTTGCCGTCTCCGATGAAGACGATCATCGAGACGCCGTTAATCAGCCCTGCCAGAATTGTCTTGAGGCCGTTGACGTGATGGATGTTTCCGATGCCCAGCAGACTCAACGAACTGAGCATCAAAATCCCGATGCCAGCTCCGAAGTAGCCGCCGTAAATTCCGATCAGAAACTGGAAGAGGCAGACAAGAGCCCGATACTTGATTGATCGATTGGCCGGAGAACCGACAGAGTCGGAATCGGCTGTTTGCTTCGACTTGGGCACCAGCTTTGGCTGAAGAATAAAGAGCAGCGTCGCGAGACCGATGAGCCACGGAACCATCATGCGAAATGATTTTTCCGTTCCCTCGACAACGATCCACGAACCAAGCAGACCGCCAATCAGACTTGGAATGGCGAGCCACCAAATCCAGTCTTTCAACTGTTTGATTTCTCGTCGATATCCCCACGATCCCGAGAACGCTCCGGGGCACAGCGCGACGGTGTTCGTCGCGTTCGCAATAATCGATGCTCCCGGCGCGTTGCCAAGGACGAACATCAACGCCGGGAACGTGACGAGCGTCCCGCCACCAGCCACCGCATTGATCGCCCCGCCCAAAGCCGCCGCCGGACACAATATCAAAAGAGCCTGCCAGAGTTCCATGCGGACCACTGTAGCCGACGTCTCTGGATGTCGCAAATCGTCCGTTTGACGACCGCCGCGCCTCGTCTTGGCAGAGCGAGGCGCCTACGTAGCCAACACGCTCCGTCGTGTTGAGCGCGAAGTCTCGGCGACGTCGTTCAGTAACCGCGATTCAGCAGCTTTATTTAAAATCGTCAGAGGCAGACAATTCATCAGATGCCATTGCCGCGCCTCGTCTCGGCGGAGCGAGATGGCTACGTTGAAATACATCGACAAACGCAATCAAAGGTCGCCAAGTTGTTGACGGAGTCTGCGGAGGATGCGGCTGCGGGATTGTCGGATGGCGGCTGGAGTGACATTCAAGTCCGTCGCGACGATGTCAGACGGAAGGCCATCGACGATAGTTCTCCAGAACGCCTGCCACGTGGTGGGCTCAAATTCGCTTTGGACTTGGAGCAAGGCTCGTTGAACGAGATCCCGGATGTGATGAGCTTCCGAAGGCTCATCTTCAGGTACACTTGCAAAGTCCTCGATGCTTTGAAACATGGCTGCCGCCGTGGAACCGCCGAGAGCCTGAGGCGACTTCTTCTGACGGCGAAGTCCATCGATCACCTTGCGTCGAGTGATCGTCCAGAGCCACGATCGAAACGAGCCCGAAGTTCGAGTGGGCTCGAAAGTACTCATGGACAAAGCCACCGAACTGAACACATCCTGGACGCAATCCGCCGATGCGTGCGATTCAAGCCCGCATTGACGGCACCACGTTGCGACCAGCGGCCCGTACAAGTCGACCAGTTCTCGCCACGCGACGGCGTCCTGTTGTTTTGCTCGATCAAGCAAACTGGTTCGAGTGGCCTTGCTGGAAGATTGAGTCTGCATATTCATCATCGTGGCAGACCGGTCTCGACGATACAAGACCGCAAAATGATTTTCCGTCGAGCAACGGAGCAGCCCAACGTAGCGATGCCAGGCGTCACGCGAAAATCGGACGGCTCTCGCAGCGATAAAGAGTTGGAACATTTAGTCCGCGAACATGATGTTCCCGGGCTTCACATCAGCAAGGTGTATCCCGAACCCGCGGAAGGCAGCCATAATGGATTGAACGACGTCCCAGCGTTCATCACCGAACTGTTGTCGTTTGTCTTCCATCCATTCTTCGAGAACATCATCGGGATAATCGGGGCGACGATCCAGATACGCGCCGGCGAAGTCGAGCACGAAGGGTGGTGAGACGATTTCCATTTCAATGACCCAAAGACGATCGTCACAATCGATCAACGAAGGCACGGCGAATCCATGAACATCTTCGACGGCGTGGTCTCGCAGTCGGAGGTACACGTTTCGTTCCCGAATGTAGAGCTTCTCAAAAGCCAATGCCTTGACGGCAGTTCCGCGATGAGTGCTGAACACAACGCCGTCGTAGCCCTGGCCCAGACGATCTGTGAGCACAATTCGACGCGATGACGAATACTGATCGATGCGTTCTATTGCCTCGTGTTGCCATTCCATGACTGGTTCTGATAACCTCTCCGAAGCTTGGCGTTGCTGATTACTGCAATTTGGTCATTCCAAACACAGAGCCACGTGATGATCGTCTCACTGAACAATAAGCCGTACTCTGCAAACGTGACACTCAGTTTGCACGCGATGGGCCAATGCCTTGATCTCGCCAAGGTCGGCCCTGACCGTATCACGTTGCGCTTGCCAACTCAACTCCCACCATGCGATGCGGTCCTGTCCGTTTGCATCGACGGCAATACGACCGAGCAACGACTGCGGTTGCCGGATGGAGCGTCGGCTGATTCGGCCAGCGTTCGCGTGGAGCGAATTGAGTGACGCAGTTGGCCCATCCGGCGTCAACCTAGTGCCCAACGATCTACTCACCCCAGCGTTGCATCAGTTGCAGCGGCAAGTGGAGATGATCGCAAATGCGGGCGACCACAAAGTCGACGAGATCGGCGACGCTTTGAGGCTGATGATAAAAGCCCGGCATGGATGGCATGACCGTGGCGCCGGCTTGACTGACGCGTGTCATGTTCTCAAGCTGGATGACGCTCAACGGCGTTTCGCGAGGCACAAGAACCAGGGGTCGACGTTCTTTCAAGTGCACGTCGGCAGCTCGATGGATCAGGTTCGTCGATGCCCCGGTTGCGATTGCTGATAGCGTTCCCATCGAGCACGGGCAGATGACCATACCCTTCGTCAGGAACGAACCGCTGGCGATGCCGGCGGAGTAATCAGACAAGCCATGGACCTTGAGGTGACCAGTTGTGGCCCACGACTTGGGGTCAACTTTGTCTGCAAATCCCCAGAGCGTTCCGATTCGACCGGTCAGCACGTTCGTCAGCATCGCTCGCCAGTCGGCTTCTGACGCACCGACGGACGGGAACTCGGCTTCCATTTCTCGCAACAACACCTGTCGTGCGGCGCCGCTGATGACGAGATGTACGCTGACGTCCGCCGACAACAACGCTGAGATCAACCGCAGCGCGTAAACCGAACCACTGGCACCGGTGATTGCGACAACGACATTTTGAGCTGACATGGGTGACTCGGTTTCAATTGGGAGAATTGTAGGCCGGACCGAGCGAAGCGAGTTCCGGCAACTCCTTTTGTGGTCTTCGACACATCGCGCCGGAACTCGCGTTGCTCGGTCCGGCCTACATCAAGCTTCCATCGCATGATGAGCAAACGATCCATTCCGGTCGGCGGAGCGACCGGTCTACGGTACTGCGATTAAAGCATCGACATTGATATTTCCAATTGGCTGACAAGGGTGAACTGATGAATTTCCAGGCAAATCTGCCCGCGTGACACTCATCACCCGACTCTTATCGCAAACTGAAGGCACGCCGCATTTCAAATTGTGCCAATCTCACGTCTAACCGCACTTGATGCGTCGCACTTCACGCTCTGTTTTGCTGCAATCCGCCCCGAGTTTTGCGAAGACGCAAGTCCACCGCGCGAACGCCCCATCCGGGTTCGCGATTGACTGAACTATTACCCCGCTCAGGCAGATTCCATGACGATTCGCGACCTTGAAGAGTCAATTGGTTTTGTTTCCCATCAATCCAGCGAAGAACTGGCCGAATCGCGTGAAAGCATCACTCGATACATCATCCTGAAATTGCTGGCGAACGGCCTGCCGATCCCAAAGAAGTTCGAAGACCACGATCGTCTGGGCGCGCCGCGACTGCTCAGCACCTATCACCATCGACTGAAGAGACTCGATTCGATTCACTGTCCCGCCGATGCGCGCATCGAAGCGTTCCTGCGACGGTACTTTGATCGTGTCAAAGGCTGTAGTGCTCTTCGACTGCCCGACCTCACCATCATTCTCGACCGTCACAGCATCGCGCGAGAACTCTCGCTGCCCCACGACGGCGACCAATACACCAACCGCTACGGCGCATCTTATCGAGTTCGCAATGGAGTGCTTCATAACCCGGCGAACGATCGACGCACGACGGTTGGCACCTTTCATGTCACAGAAGGCGGCCTGCCGATTCCTCGCGACAAAAAGGCCGTTCCGAAGATCACCTTTGCAGCGTTGTTCCGCCACGCGATGAATCCCCCAGCGGAGATGTTGCAACTTCCGTTCACTCACAACGAACCCAATCCCGCCAGCGCGTTTGTGTCGTTGTTGATTCGACCTGTCGTGTGTCCTGAAGTTCCGGGATACTGCAAAGAGCAGTCAATGGAAATCCGGTTCCTCGCGCCAGGGGCTCTGGTGAGCAATCTCGACTTTGTGGAATCCATCTTCGGCAACGCGGGTGATCCCTTTCTTCCGTCCAACGACGCTGCGCTTGACGTGGAACACTGGAGCGGTCACACCGGCTGCGTCATTTTGGCTCCGCATCTTGTCGACATCACGAAGAAAGACGTCGGTCTGCCGTATTATGACGACGCGACTGAACGTCAGCGTGAAGACGGCATGTGCTGGAAGTCGGAAGATGAAAAGTACAACGACGGAGTGCCATTCAAGCTGACGTGTCGTGACGAAGAAGGTGTCATTGTCACCTTGATTGCCGACAACTACTACGGCTACTGCAAAAAGGAAGTGAAGACTCAACTGAGCTACGCAGCCAATCTCTCCGGGCAGGTGGAAGAAGAACATGCCGGTGGAGCCATGGCGTTTGCCAGCTTCAATCTGGGCGAAGAATTCAACGCCGACAGCAAGAAGTACAACAATCGCACGTTCGCGGATGTCGTGCGAGACTACAGCAGCCTGATGGATGTGAAGCCGGAAGGCTATGCGATCGACAAGAAGCATCCAACGGTGATTTACGTGTCTGAGACTGCTCGATTCACCGTTGCCGATCAGCGAGTTTCATGGCATTACAACAGCCAGCCGCACTACATTCCACTCCGGCCCGGTTATGTCTACATGACTCCGTCTGGCTACAAAGTGCGACTTGAAAAACACCCGGCCGCTCCATCATGGCGACTAATCGGCACGCTATTCGAAGGCGCGTTCTGTCACAAGCCGTGTACGGTCAGCGGTGGCGGGAAGAGCGAAATCAGCAAGTCGATTACCGACTATCTGCTTCACGGACCAGTCTTTGTAGCCGACGCGGAGAAGGACCTGAAACTGGTCCAGGAGATCTTCGAACGAGAATACGCCGACCGCTGGCGTCCCGATAGCGAAGTTCAGCCCGATTACGCTCGAGTCCCCAGCCGAAAGATCCTCGACAAGTCACGTTCGCTCGGCAGCGTGATCAAACTGCTGACGCCTTCTCCTGATTACACCGACGCATACAATGCTTGGCTCGAAGCGATTCCCGATCACATCTACGCCATCGTGTTCATCATCAAACGAATGCACACCGGCGCGCCGGAAGACTGGCTCAAGCATTTTTCCGTCGACATCGTGAATGGTCACCCAGGCCATGAACTGAAGTACGGCGATCGCAAACTCGTTGGTACCTATTTGCGAGTCGGCCTGCTGGGTGAAAACACCTGGCGAACGTACAAGCTGCGCCAGGACTTCGCGCCGGCTCAGAAGGTGCAAACGGAAGATGACATCAGCGTCTCCGTGATCGTGCCGCGGCGGTCTCTTCAGCATCTGGGTAACGTGCTGACGGAAGAAGTCAGCTACAAGTTCGTGAAGAACTGTGAGTTCCGATTGTTCCAGCGTCCTGATGATGCGATTCATCGAGGACTCGACAAGCAGACGGAAGCGGATCTCGCTCGTTATGACAACTTCATCGTGAACTTCGAACCGCTGGCGCGCAAACAGGTGAATGAGATCTGTGATCGCCCGGTGGATCTCAGCCAGTTCACTCAGCCGATGCAGCGCTTGCTGCACGAAATGCAGCAGGCTGAAGACAGCTACGTCGTGTGTTCCAACACGCCGCGACTGGTCAATGGCGTGCCGAGTAAGAATCCGCGATACCTGCAGCCTCGGCCGGATTTGATTGACCCGGTGAATCGTTATGTCGGCGAGATGGGCATTCGGTTGTCGCGAGCCGTGCCGCTCGACAAACCGGTGCATTCGCCCGTTCAGGCGGTGCTGATTGGTCGTCGAAATAATCCCGCTGAACCAGCTAAGGGTATTCGTCCACTCGCCGTTTATAACCCGATTCATTATCAGGAACTGCCCGAACTGTTCATGGACTTCGTCTGCTCGCTGTCGGGCAAAAGTCCGTCAATGACCGGCGCAGGCAGTGAAGGAGCTTTGACGAAAGGGCCGTTCAACTGCCTGCTGCCGATCACCGATCTGAACAATGCTCTGGTGAGTTATCTGCTGACGGGGCTCGGCGGATTTTCCACTCCGGCCGGTCACATCGGCAGCGAAGTGCGAGTCGATCATGACGTGAGCTTGCTGATTCCAGAGATCTGGTGTCGTCTCAGTCCGCAGGAACGTGATCCGAAGTTTCTGATCAGCGAACAGTTGATCGAGAAACTGGAAGACTTTGATTTCAATGGCAAGCTGATCCCCGCAAGCCGACTCGGCTGGCGGATCACGTCTCGATTCATTCGCCGCTTTGCCGGACGAGTTTTCGACAATCCAAACAAAGTGTTCGACGCGGCGATTCTAAAGCCGGAAACTCAGGACCTGGCAGCTTTCGCCGATGGAGTTCTGCACATCGCCGAGGCTCAGGAGAAGATCGCGAAGTCGTACTTCGAAGACGGCTCCGTGGAACTTGCCTGTCCGCCATTGAAAGCTCTGTTGCACATCATGGCGTATGGCAACTACGAAGGCAAAACCGTCAGCGATCCCGAAATTCGCAGCATGTTTACTCAGGAAGCACTGCTGTCATCATCGTGGTATGCCGATCGACTTCGCATCCGCCAGCAACGCGAACAGCAACTCTGGCAACGCCATGTAGAGTCTCTGGAAACGTTTCTCAACAGCAACGAATACGAAGAAGAAAAAGCCACTCTTCGAATCGCTGAAAGACTTGAGTCAGCTCGACAGCATCTGACGAAAATTCTGTCCAGCGATTACCTTGCGGAACTCCAGGGAACGCTCGGAGCAGATCGGCTGTGATTTTACTCGGCATTGCTGCCAGTCCGATGTGGTTCAAGAGGGCTTGGACGGACATCTGCCGAATTTCACGTGGTTGTGTATGGAAGTCGATGATACACTCGAGTGTTACTGAGAATCATGCGTGCACCGTGCGTGCATGTTTTATGAGCGAACAACGTGAGCGTGTTCGAAGCTCGAACCGGTAAGTTCCTTTGGGTCAAGGGGCTGTCAGCCCCTTGTTCTGACCCTCTTTCTGATTCAATCAGGACAAACTCGAATGGCAACAGATGTCACTCACAGTGTCGCAGATGCTGCAAGAAGGATTTACGATACATCTTTGCGAGGCGTCCTCGAAGCGTCACACCTCAGTGAGTTTGTCGCGATAGAACCAGTATCAGGAGAGTACTTTCTGGGACAATCGCTCAGCGCGGCGATTGGTGCCGCGCGGCAAAAGCATCCTGACCGCATGTCTCACGCGATTCGGATTGGTCACAAAGCGGCCGTTGAGTTTGGCAAAAAGCTACAATGAATGGATTCGTCGATGAGAATGGTCGAGCATTGCTTCCGATTCAGGTGCAATCGCGACCTGACGATCATCCCATCGAGCTGAATGTCTGGATCGATACCGGATTTACTGGTGAGCTTGTCCTGCCGCAATCAATGATCGAGTCTCTTCGGCTTCAGATGTCAGGAACGGTCGATGCGATTCTTGCTGATGGGTCGGTGATTGAACTCGGTACTTTCACGTGTTTCATCCAGTGGTTTGGCACCACGCGACGAGTTGAAGTTGTTGAAAGTGATGGGGATCGGGCACTGTTGGGCGTCGGATTGCTGCTTGGGTGCGAGCTTCGGGCCAATTATCAGACATTGTCAGTGATACTGTCTCCGGGATAGCGTCTTCGTGGAATGGTATTCATTCCATTGCGAAGAGTACTCGCTATCGAGATTCATTTCTGCCGGTCTCAAAACACCCACGGCCTCGCCTGTTTGATCGTGACCTTGCCGTCTTTGGTGATCTTGAATTCGATCTCCATGGCGAAGCGATCGTTGTCGGATTTGCCGTAGAGCTTCTGGAAGCGGCCGTGGATTTGGCCGAGGTACTTACGGAGTTCTTCGATCTGTGACTCCGTCAGAATCGGTTTGCCATCGGCGGCTTTGCGAACGACCTGATGTTCGTCTTCTTTCCACCAGCCAAGCAGGATCTCTTCCGGAGACGACTGCTCGTCAGGGTTCGTTACCAGATCTTCGCCGACCTGCGTATTGATGTAGTAATTCCCCCGAGACTCATACAGCACGTCGTCCGTCACGGCGACTCCATTGGCCAATTCGCCCTTGTAGTTAGGATGCAGCAGAACTCCCATCGCGGCCTGCATGTGGTCGATCCGATAGAACTCACGCTCTTCGAACGCACGAAAGTTCCAAAGGCTGGCGTACACCTGCTTGATCGTTATCGCCAGATGCCCTTCGTCCGTCTTGTGAGTGAACGAGTCATACAGTCCCGCGCCGCTGAAGCCTGGCAGGTCTTCGTTGTTGGTGCTGGAGCGGCAGCGGATGTTGGTTCCTTCAGGAAATGATTTTTGAACATCTGAGATCGCCGTCATCATCCATTCCGGCATTTCACCAGCTTCGATCGCATCGCGGATTTTCTTCAGCTCGGCTTCCTGAACATCGCGGCTCTTTTTGAATTCATCAGAGCTGACCACCTTGCCGATCTGGTCGTAAAGTCCATTGTGCTTCATGAACTCGTCGTAGAAGTAGAACGGAATCGCCGAGCCATCCGGAATGGTTCCGTCGGGAAATTTGAATGTCTGCATCGCGGCGATATTCGCGGCTTTGACTCCAACGCTGGCAGAGTCTTCAAACTGAAGCTGTTTCAGCGGACGAATTTCCTCCTTCGACAAGTCTCGCTTCAACACCTGAGGCTCAGCCGGGCGCAGTGATGCGAAGTACGTGTCCACTTCCTCATGAGTCGCTTCACGAATCTTGTAACCCTGCGACGTGACGGAATAACTCACGAACTTACCAATGAGTGACTTGATTTCATCGAGCTTCAGGGCATTCGAAATGTAGGCGTTCGGAACCTTATCCTGCACAGCTCGCAGATTGACGTGAGACAACGGAGTCTGCCGGACCTCGGTGATCACACCGGCGACTCGCGGCATTTGATTCGGCAGCGAACTGCAGATCACGATGTCTCGCTGAGTCGGCTGAAGGGCCGCGTCCATGACGATGAGTCGACCAAAGGAGACTCCTGCGTTCATCGGCAGGAATGCGATGTCGCCATACAAATCCTGATCAAGGTAGACGGCCACATCCGACGCGGCATACTTGTCCTTTTCGGATTCGTAGAGTCTCATGTTGCCTTCGAGCGGATGAAACGCCAGCTTGCCGGCAACGAACGGCATCGTCTTCACCAGCGTGTCGCGCGCAAACTTGATCTCTTCGAACGAGTACTGATCGTTCGGCTGGAAGTCAAAGACGTAAAGACCCACCGTGCCGTTCGGGCTTCGCAGACGAGGCAGATACGAGACAGCTCCTCGCATCACTTTGGGACCATTACCGCCACCGCCTCCGCCTGGACCACCGCGACCGCGACCACCTGGACCGCCTGGCATTCCGATGAGATTCATGAACGGCGGATGAGCCTGATGGTTCTTGGTGTTCATCCAGTACGTTTTGGGATTTTCCGTCATCGCGTTTTCGATGATGAATTTGACGCATTCGATGTCACTCAGATACGCATCCATGCGCATCGGGCCTTTGTAGGACAGCTTCTCGAACGTCTCTCGATCAGGGACGGAAGCAACTCCAAGATCTGGCGTCAGCTTGTTCGGCTCGATCTTCTCACCGGTTCCACCGCCGAAGCCTCGCCCACCCGCCCCGCCACCGCGACCTCCAAATCCTCCACCTGGTGGTTGTGCGGGAAGCGACGGACAGAAGACCAGCAGGCTCAAGGCTGCAAAGATGAGACCGGGACGAAGTGACGACATACGTCTTCCTTTGAACATGAGCCGACGCTGGATATTGGAGCAGGTTCCGTTTCAGGCACGCAGATACTGATCAGGCCAGTTCTATGTTGAACCTTCGATCCCCGCGCCATCGTCGCACTATTTGTGCGTACCGCCACAGATTCCATGGATTCGCAGGTGCGAATGGGCTGTCTTTAGCATGTTGTGGGATTCGGAAGAGTGTTGACGCAGGGAAAACTCCCAGGAATTCTGCTCCGCGATGTCGTCTGTGCTTACCGTGAGACGATTGTCGTCAATGAGGCAATTCCTTCAGGTCTTCTGGCATCACCGGGTTGTCTTTCGCCTTCTCGACGGCCAGCCGTTCAATAAGCTCCGCGACTTTGGTGGGTTCCATGTTAGCAAGATTGTTCTTCTCGAAGGGATCCACCGCTATGTTGAACAATTCAGCCTCACCTTTGGGGCGAGTGATCAGCTTCCAGTCGCCGAACCTCAGGCTGCTCGCGTTTCCTGTTGAGATGTAGATGTTCCGAGGTGTTGCGTTTGGAGTTGCGGTCGACAAGGCTGACCATTGACTGATGCCGTCCCAATTCAGATCGTCCTTCGGTTCATAGCCGACGAGGTCCGCGATGGTTGGAAACCAGTCGACGCAATGCATCGCCGTGGTGAAACGATGGGGCTTGAGCCGACCGGGCCAGTTTGCAAACGCACAAACTCGAGTCCCACCTTCGTAGAGCGTGGCCTTTTGTCCTCGAAGTGGATCGTTTTCACTGTTGAGCGGCGAATCAGCAACGTTGCCAGCGTACGCATTCTTCAGCGATTCGATTCCTCCATTGTCGCTGGTGAAGATGATCAGAGTGTTCTCACGCTGCCCAGTCTTTTCAAGAGCCTCAAGAAACTGGCCGATTTTGGCATCGATCTGCGACACCATCGCCGCCATTCGCAAGCGGGAATCATGCTTCGCCGGATCGTCATGAAACTTTACGCCATCATAAAGTCTCTTGTATTCATCCGGCGCATCGACGGGAGTGTGAACGGCATGAAACGGAACATAGACGAACCACGGAGTCGATTGGTCCTCGATATGTCGTAACGCTTCCGCGGCGACAAGCTCCGTGGCGTTGCCTTCTTCATGAAACAGCTTCCCGTCGCGATGCCACGTGTCTTCAAAAGGATTGCCCTTGCGATACTTATGAGTCCACGGATCCGCAGCGCCGGTCAGCGTGCCGTAGCTGGTGTCAAATCCGTATGCGTTGGGAATCCACTCGGGTCTTGCTCCAAGATGCCACTTGCCGGACTGATGAGTCCGGTATCCCAGCGACTTCAACGCTGATGCCAGTGTCACCGTGCCCAGCGGCATCGCTCGCAGATTGCTCGGCGACAACGCCTGCGGACCGAAGCGTCCGGGATACCGGCCGCTCATCAACGCCGTTCGAGTCGGCGTACAAACCGGCTGAACATAGTGCTGATCCAGCTCAACACCTTCGCGAACAAGGCGATCCATCACCGGAGTTTTCGCAAACCCACCATGCCAGCCAACATCGCTCCAGCCGAGGTCATCCGCAACAATCAGCAAGATGTTCGGCCGCTGGCCTGTATCTTCCGCACCGGCAGCGCAGACAGCGTTGAGTGACAAAAGCAACATCGCTGTTGAAGAGGCTGAAAGCAACGAAAGGAATCGGCTCATGAGAACTCCCTGAATATGACTCAAATGCGGTTCGCAACCATGACGGGTTTCGCCACCAAGCGTCTTACTCGGCCTTCTTTCTGCCTTTACCCTTCCCTTTGGTTCTCGGTGCCGCCGATTCACCATCATTCTTTGTCGGCATTGGCGCCTTCACATCCAATCGCCAGGCGATCAACCGATCGTGCAGTTCTTTGGCTTTGTCAGGCATGTCTTTGGCGAGGTTCTTCGTTTCACCGATGTCATCTTTGAGGTTGTAAAGTTCCAGACGGCCGTCTTCGAGGAACTCCATTAGCTTCCAATCGCCAGACTGAATGAGGCTCACAGGTGTGGTTCGCCAGAGCCCGGGGCCGGATCCCAGATAACCCGGAAAGTGCTGGAAGATGGCGTCACGCTGCAACTTCGCAGACGAATTTCGGAACAGAGCGGTCAGACTTTCGCCGTCCAAAATCTGACGAGGCTTTGGGGCACTTGCGATCTCAAGGAACGTTGGAAAGATATCCACGTGAATCGTTGGCAAGTTGCACGACGAACCTGGCTGCGTGACTCCCGGCCATCGCACGATGAATGGCTCACGAGTGCCGCCTTCGTAGAGACTCCCTTTGCCGCTGCGCAGAGGAGCGTTGTCCGTGATGCCGCCGCCATCAGCATCCGCGCCTTTGGCCTTCTTTCCCTTGGCTTCCGAACCTGGATCACGCTGAAGGCCATCCGGTCGGTTGTAACCACCCACGCCGCCGTTGTCGCTGGTGAAGATCAGAACGGTGTTGTCTGATAACTTCAGGTCATCCAGTGCCTGCATGACTCGGCCAACGCTGTCATCCACCGACGCAATCATCGCTGCATATGTCGGATTGTTGTGACCGCCGACACCGGGCTTGGATTTGAACTTTGCAACCAGTTCGGGTTTGGCCTGATGAGGCGAGTGAACTCCAAAGTGCGGCAGGTAAAGGAAGAACGGCTCATCCTTGTGTCGCGTGATGAAGTCAACAGCTTTATCTGTGAGGAAGTCAGCCAGATACTGGCCTTCCGGATATTCGGTCTTCGGCTCTGTCTGAAAACTAAAGTGTTGGCCGGAACTGACGATCGCTTCATCGAAGCCTCGCTTTCCGGGAAAGTAGTCGCCTCGTTCGCCGATATGCCACTTGCCGAACATGCCGGTCGCATAGCCAGCGGCCTTCAGTTGTTTGGCGATGATGTCTCGATCAAGCGGCAGATTCGTCACGTTGTCGACGGGGCGAAGGGGCCGCTTGCTCCAGTCGAAGCGATCGATTCCGCCGACCGTGTAAACACCGGTCCGGGCTCCATACTGCCCGCTCATCAAGGCGGCTCTGGTAGGCGTGCAGTTCTGACAGTGATGATGATTCAGCAGCTTCATTCCCTGAGACGCAAGACGATCGATATGGGGAGTCTCATAGTACTTACTGCCAAAACAACCGACGTCGGTGTAACCCAAATCGTCGGCCATGATGAAGACAATGTTTGGCTTCGATGCAGGCGGAGCGGCTGTTGCATGTGCCACGAAAGATGTCGCGACGAAAATCGTCAGAAGATGAGTGAGCAGAGCTTTTGCCATGTCGGTGGAACCCGTGTGGGATGTTGATTTGTTTCCGATGACTCAAGATTGCTTAAGTCAGGACCATGAGACGAACAGAGAGAACGACAGCGGCTGAAGTCTGACGGATCTGGCCACAGAGCATGAGAATCGAAGAACGTGATATTAGCCGATCGGTTTTCCGATTTCTGCTGCCCGTGACAAGAACATGAGCGACCGCCGAAAATCAAAGTTGTCAGGGCAATTCTGCCAGCGTAAAGTTGAGATCCAATCTGGCACGGGGCAATTTCGATGAGGCAGCCTCTTTGATGAACCGACCTTGCAGCGGAGCATTATTGAGTGCTGATTACCATGGACCAATCATCACGTTGAAAAGTCAATCGGACCAGCAGTCGGTCCGGAACACTAAACTCCTCGATATCGGAGGCGAACGTGCTTTCAGAAACTCTAAAGTCAAATCGAGGAACAATTGCCGCAGTGGGATCAGCCGTTCTGGCCTTCATGCTCTTCCCTGAGCTTGCAAAGAACAGGTGGATCATCAGCGCTGTCGCCGTCTCCGCATTGTTCTCCGTGATCGAAGTGGCCTTCTTCTCTCTCTTCGCCTCTTGTCGGCAGATCGGCTGCTTCAAAGCGCCCGATGTCCGTTTCGTCGCTCTCCGCGCCGTCGTTGCACTTTCATTGGTGACATTGACTTTCGTCATGGATGCGACAATCGGCCGCGTCGTGATCCTGGCAGGCGCCGTCACTGGACCTCTTCTGTTCGCGATTGCAGTGGTTGCCAATCGTCCGAACGAAGATGGTCTGTCGTGATTGAGACGACTCCGTTCGTCGAAACATAATCCATGTCATGCCGAGAGTGCCCGCCAGCGAGGCGGTGATTCCACAATACTGGGTCGTTCGATGTTCAGATCGCTGCTGCCAACGCGATTATGAGCTCCGACGCTGATCAAACACTTCAAAAAGCAGGCTCTTCCCTGTCCTTACTATTCCCAAACTCGACATAGTTTACGCGATTAAGGGTTGTTCCAAAACTCTCTTGGAGCCCCGTCAGACCCAACCACAAACAGTTTTTCCGTTGTCAAACCAATTCTGTCTTTATCATGTCCGTATCGAAGCTGTCGAGCGATAACAGGATGCGAACTCAATTTCATTTCTGAGATCGCAAAAGATTCCAGCTTAGGAGTAAGGGGCTCTAATTCATGCATGTATTCTCGTATGTACGGGCCGTGAATCCAGCAGACTGTTTTCCCGTCATCAGTTAGAATGGGAGATCCACGGACCCACTTGTTTTCCGACTCGGCCCACCTGGTAACGGTGCCGCCTTCGCCAATTCCGACCAACACAACCCCCAGTCCTCGCTCAACAAAAAGTGGCACTTGCGTTTGAAATCCGTGGCGGGAATGCGGAATCCAAAACCGAAGTGGCCGTTCCGAGTGAATATCAAGACTCTTACGTAAAGCATCCTCTCGAAGTTCCCAAAGTACTTGCCCCCCTGCTGAATCGAGGCATGCCATGACAACGTCACCCATTTCCGCCACAAAAATGATTTCGTCCTCGTGCAGTCCTCGGCTTACAACTGAAGGACTCTCGAGTCCGATTTCCGTTCGAAAACGCGTTCGAAAATCATTTGCTTCGATATGCTTTGGAAGGGCCAGTTTCTGTTGGAACGGTTTCTCCGGGTTACGAGCCAGATTGACAGCAATGTCTTTCGTTGACAGTCCTCCGCCGATTGATTTCATGTCGAATTCTTCGACTCTGTTGACGGCTGGGTCCCAAGTGACGCAACGAGCACTCCGTGAAGAATGTTCAATCACCAGCATCTTATGCTCGGACAGAGGCTCAAGTATTGCCACGTAGGGCGACGTCGCCTCGTCCAATGCATCACTTGGGCGAAGCGCGACATGCTTCTTGCCGGCTGTGGACAGCGCCACAAGCATCCAGTTCAAGGGTCTAGCGGCCGATTCCGAATTTACCACTTTCGTCAAGTCCATTAGAAGGACAACGATCCACTGACCGTCATTCGTGACTGATGCATCGAAGATCTGAAAGCCAGTCCTTGTCGGATTGTCCTTAAGTCGTTTGTTAATCAACTCTATCTTGCCGCCATCGTAGGATTCGCAGACCAACGGATCTAGACGCTCCTCCGCAAAGCCGTTCTGACTGTGGGCAGTCTCAATCCATATAAGCATGTAGATACAAACAACCAGGCAATTCAGAATCCTTCGACACATATGGCACCGGTATCCTCTGATTGGAAAATATGAAACTGCCATCAACCCTCCTTAAGTTATTCAGCATATACGTCAGACCACGACCGGGCTGGGTCTGGTTTGGTGAGGTTTTCATCGGTTGTCTTGCTGCTCGGTGGCCCACTGCTTCATGATCGCGATGTTCTTTTCAACATCAGGGTTGCCTTTGCCCACGTAGACGGCCATGTCGCTGTCGTACATCGCGTCAGATTCCGCGCCGTGATCGTTCGTGTCGATCATCCACTGGTCAAGCTGCATGCGAAGTTGCTTGAGGGTTTCCTGATGCGATGCATCTTCGGCGAGATTCGTCACTTGCCACGTATCCGTCGTCCATTCGTACAGTTCTTCGGCGGGTCGAATGGAACTGAAAAGCAACGACTCCGTGAGAGGGCTCAGTTGACCGCGGTCGTGCAGAGATCTCAACGTCTGGACAATGGACTTTCCATCCTTGTACGCATTGGGTTGAAGATGCGGGCGTTTTGGATAGAAGTTGCGGATGTAAAGGAATCGGTCCGTGCGAACGCTGCGAAGTCGTTCCACCGTCTCATCGCAGCGATCACGAGCCGCAAACACAGCGGTCCGCGGTTTGTAGTCCTTCGCAAACACATTGCGTCCCTGCATCCGTGCGGGAATCTTGATTCCCGCGGCGGCCAATGAAATGGCCGCCATGTCGATATGTTCGATCAGATCGCTGCGAACCTCGCCCTGAGCGATCCCCGGCCCGCGAACAATGAACGGGACATGAGTTCCCTCGTTGTAAAGAAACTGCTTGCCTCGCGCGTGGCTGATACCATGATCAGTCATGAAGATGATGAGCGTGTTATCGAGAATCTCTTCCTTCTCAAGTCGTGCGATGACATCGCCCACGTGCTTGTCAGTGAATCGAACAGAATCCAGATACGCCGCCCAGTCTCGAAGCAAGACGGGATCACGCGGATAGTACGGCGGTAATGTGACGGAGTCTGGATCAGTCGACCTGCCGAAATCCTGTTTCGCGCGAGCCAGCAGCCTCTGAGCACTCTCGTCCGTACCGCCGCGCAGCTTACCGCCGAGTAGCTGAACCTGCATGAAGAACGGTTGTCCGGGCTTGCGGCCTGCCCAATCGGCAGAGTCGTAGATGCTAGCGTCCCACTCGAAGTTGTAATCCGTCTTGCCGAAGGCAGACGCGTTTCGCTTTCCCTTCTTTCCAACAGCCCCGGATGCTTCCAGCAGCCCATCGCCGATACACGTGTAATATCCAGCCTGTTGGAAGAGTTTTGGCACCGGAACGACACCGTCGGGCAGATGGATCTTCAGTTCCCCGCGGCCACTCCGATGATGATGAGCCCCGATGCTGGTCTGATACATGCCGGTGATCATCGCAGATCGACATGGCGAACAGACCGGCGCGGTGACGAAGGCGTTTGCAAATCGAGTTCCCTCGCGAGCCAGTCGATCGACATTCGGAGTTTCAATCAGCTTTTCGCCGTAACATGAAAAACTCGCGGACATGTCATCGACCACGAACCACAACACATTCGGCCGTTCGTTGGTCTCGGCTGCATCGAGCGACTGCAGAATGGCCATCAGGAGAATGAACGAAGTCAGGTGTTTCATGGAGGGACTTTCGAGGATCGCGACTAGATCGGGTTTCAAAACCGGGACTGGCTCCCGAAGAGCGCGATGTTCACCAGCACGTTTTATAACGGCAAGGGTGCCTGTCCCGGTTTTGAAGTGCAACGGAATCGACGTGGGCGAGGATTCATCGAGAGGCCGTTTTACGGAATGGCTGCGGAAACCTCAATTCACAAACTCTTAACAAAACTCAACAATCCGGACACGCCGACGTTTCGTTTCCGTGTCTGAGGCAGCAGCTTTGGGAAAAAGACCTACCCATCAACCGTAGCCGAAGTTGTCAAACTTCGAACATCTGAAGCCCATCACTGTAGCCGAAGTTGTCAAACTTCGAACATCCGACATCTCACGACGACAGCGCCAGGGCGATGTTCTCCAAGCCGTTGTCCAAGAGTGCTTTCTCTGAGCGTAAACTTCAAGGAGCTTTGGCCTATGAGCGGATATTCCTCACGACAAACGACTCCATCGGAACCAAACGATCGATCATTGATCCAGGGCGATGACTCGCAACAGGATCTCTGGCGACGTCTGTCGTCATGGCATCCTGACAACGCCGATGACGTGTTCCCCTTCAGCGCGCGGTTGCAAAAGGAACACGGCTGGACTGCGAGTTACACAGCGAAGGCGATTGAAGAGTATCGACGATTCCTGTTTTTGTCGCAGGTGGCCGACCACGTTGTATGTCCTTCTGAGGATGTCGATCAGGTCTGGCATCAGCACCTGATGTACACTCGATCGTACTGGGATGACCTTTGTGCGAAGGTCCTCAGGCAGAAGCTTCATCATCAGCCGACCAAAGGTGGACGATCTGAGCATCAACTTTACACGGACCTGTATTCGAAAACACTGGCCAGCTACGAATCGTGGTTTGGCGAACAGCCGGACAAACACTTATGGCCATCTCCGCAGGAACGCTTTGCATCGAAAGACGTGCAGCGAGTTGATCGACGGAGGTACTTCGTGATCCCTCGTCCAAAACTCTCGATGCCTTCTGAAGTTCTGACAGCGATCTCAGTTCGTCTCCGCGAGATTCCGCTGTGGCATCGCAGAAAGAAGATCTTTGGGTTCGGACTGGTGGCTCTGCTGGCCCCGGCGGCGATTCCCTTTGGTCCGCTGGACTGGGTCGGCCCGGACTTTCTAAAGTGGTATGCCTTTCTCGTCATCGGCGCGATCATCGCTGCATTTGTCCTTCGGCACATTCTTTGGCCGAATGAGCCCGAGCTTGACGACAACGTGGATTACAGCGAAGCGGCCTGTCTGACCGGAAACTGGAAACTCGCTGTCAACGCCGTGCTCGCCAAGCTCATCGCGTCGAAGCAGGCGACTGTGATTGTTCAGGGGACCACGACTCAGTTTCTGCTGAACGCAACGGAGCGACCCACGGGATCAGACTTCGAGAAGCGTGTGATTCAGGCATTGGATCAGCCTTCAAGTCTCACACTGAGTGAAGTTCATCACGAAATGCAGGAGTCCGGCGAGAAGCTGGAGGAGTCACTCCGTCAACGAGGTCTTCTCACCGGTAATGCATCCTACGCACTCGCACCGCGGCTCTTTTCGTCCCTGCTCATGGTTGTCGTGGTGCTTGTTGGCATGGCGAAAGTTGGCGTGGGATTCTCCCGAGGGAAACCGGTCGGATTTCTTGTCCTGATGCTGATCGTGCCCTGTATCCTCGCCGTATGGTTTCTGCTTCGACCTCGTCTGACCGCATCGGCTCGACGCTGGTTGCGACAACAACAATCAGACCGCGCGGAACTGAAGAGCGACGTTGGTGAAACATCGCGCTCGCCTGAACAGATCGCAATTGGAACCGCACTCTTCGGAGCCGCCGCTCTGGCCAGTACACAGCTCATGCCGTTGAGAACCGCCTGGCAAGGCAACCGCAGCGAACCCGGTTCCTCCGGCTGCGCCACAGCCGGATGCGGCACCGCAGGTAGCGGCGGCGCTGGTTGTGGAGGAGACGGCGGTGGCGGTGGTGGCTGCGGCGGTTGTGGAGGCGGTGGCGACTGAGTTCCCGTGGGCCGGACCAAGCCTGTAGGCCGGAACGAGCGATAGCGAGTTCCGGCGTGTTTGGGGGAATTACAAAGTTGTGTCTTGGCGAGCGGAGCGTGTCAACGCTCCGGCATGCGATTAAGCGTGTTTTACCGGCGGGTTAACACCACGCCGCTCGCCCGGATAAAACGCCGTCCGGCCTGCGTTGGTTATTCCCTATCCGATTTCTTGCCACGATTGGCTCGTTTCTTGCCTTTCTCCTTCGCTCCCTCCTGCTGCTGACGAGTCTTCACAGGATCGACGTTGACTGTCGGAAAGTGGCTGGCGAGTCGTTGTTTGACATCTGAATGAGCGGGATCAGTTGCGAGGTTCTTCCATTCATACGGATCCGCATCATGATCGTAGAGTTCTTCGCTGCCGTCGGCGTAACGAATGTACCGCCAGCGTGCGTCTCGAACGGCGTGATTACCTTTGCCATACGTCGTCAGCGCGACGGAGTCCGAGGCGGATGTGGGTGATGTGAGAAGGGGGCGAAGTGACTTGCCTTCGACATGAGTCGGTATCGAAATGCTGGCGAGATCACACAGCGTTGGATAGATCGACATAAAGTCCACCGGTGCACTGCAGACTCCGCCAGGTTGTGTGACTTGCGGAGCAACCCAGATCATCGGTGCTCTTGTCGCTTCTTCCCAAAGAGCAAACTTGCGCCAGTGTTCTTTCTCGCCAAGATGCCAGCCGTGATCGCCCCAGAGACAGATGATGGTGTTGTCACGATAGGGCGATGCTTCCAGTGCATCCAGAACTCGGCCGACCTGACCGTCGAGATAACTAATCGCCGCAAGATAGGCCTGCACGGCTTCTTTCCACCGCCCGGATTCCATCACTTTCGCATGGTCGCCGAACGCTTTTGCCATCTTCTGACCGGCGGCCGGGATGTCGCTCAGATCATTTTCCATGGTCGGCGGAAGCTGAATTGAATCCAGCGGATGCAGATCGAAATACTTCTTCGGCACATTCCACGGCATGTGTGGCTTATGAAACCCCACGGTCAGGAAGAATGGCTTCTCATGCGTCTTCTGAAGCTGCTCAATGCCATAGTCGGCGATGGCCGTATCCGGAACACCCTGATCGTCACCTTCCATGATTCCAAAGGCGATGCCACCGATGCTGCGAACATCCACCTTCGCCTGTTCGCCTCGTTCCTTTCCGCCGGTTGCTGTCCATTGATTTGGAAACCCGAGCCCTCCGTGCCACAGCTTGCCCATGCCGAGAGTCTCATAGCCCGCCTTTCGGAACTGAGTCACCAGCGACTGCTCAGTCGTGACAGCTCGTTCGTACGGATGCGTGTTGTCATAGATGCCCGACGTCGACGGCCGTAGTCCCGACAGCAACGCCGTTCGCGACGGATTGCAGATCGGTGCCGCGCAGTGAGCGTTGGAAAACGTCACGCCCATCCTGGCAAGTCGATCCAGATTGGGAGTTTTCGTCTGCGGATTCCGCCCCAAATGCCCGACCCAGTGATTCAAATCATCGACGGCAATAAACAACACATTCGGCCGCTGTTGATCATCCGCGCGAAGCTTCGAAACGGACAGCATCATCGCAACCAACATCATCGAACAAATCAATCGCATGATAGCCCCTGCACTCTCGGACAGTCGGTCGTTGAAATCTCAGCAAACGGACTTGGCCTCTCTGATACCCGTGTTTTACAGCCACGCATTCGACCTGGCGAGCCAGTGACGACGCAGTTGGTCTGCGTTTCTGTTGGGCATTGGGGCGATCGCACCGCGCGCCGCTGTCTTTGGCATTCGGGACACAAAGAGTGATGGACTTCGGCACGGTTCGCACGAATTCAGTCCACAGAATTTGAATCCGACTCGACGTTGCCTTAACGTAAGAAGTGTTTCATTGTCGGACTCGACTGCTTGATCTGCCCGTGTTTGCCACGAATCGCTGTCCGTTTTGTTCCACCTCTATCCACCTGCTGTTGAACCGGAACGTCATGTTTTTCAGCAAATCACGAAGCAAGAGATTATCGATCACGTTGGTGTGCGTACTCTTTCTTGGCTGGCTCGGACGCTCCTGGATTTCGGAGTTGCCAAACTATCTGGCTCGGCAAGCAATCGGGCAAAGAACTCCGGACAAAGCTCTTCGTCTCCTTGCGTGGTCTGAGCGAATTGGAGGCCGCACAGCTCAGACCGAGTTTCTCACAGCGAGAGCATATCGTCGACTTGGACGATGGGATGAGGTCACGAAACATCTGAAGAATGCGGCGGATCTGGGTGGTGATCCAATACTGCTGCAACGGGAAGACTGGCTCATGAAGGCTCAGTCAGGGCAGATGATGTTTGCGCACAGTCATCGCAACCAAATGCTTCTTGATCCTCGTGGAGATACCGAAGAAATCTGTGAAGCTTACGTTCTGGGGTACATTTCAATTCAGCACTTCGACGAAGCAACTCGACTGATTGAGTCATGGTCAGCAGATTACCCGGAAAGCGCTGAACCCCATTTTCTGAAAGGTCTGATGCTGGCGGAAGAGAATAAGCTGACTCAGGCGGAGGAGTCCTTCCGAAAGGCCATCTCACTCGCTCCCGAACATTTTCAGGCACGTCTCTCCCTTGCCAATACGTTACTGAGCGAACGCAAAGAGAAAGAAGCTCTCTCGTACTTTCGGTGGTGCGTGGATCGACAGCCCGATCCGAGAGCTCAGCTTGGGCTTGCAAAGTGTCTTCTGGCGGCCGGAGAGCTTGAAGCTGCAGGGCAGGTGCTCGAAGCCGCAACCGTGGCACATCCGAACAATTTCAGTCTCTATCTGGAACTGGGGCGTTTTTTGCTGAATGATCACTTTGATGCCGCCAGGAAGGCACTTGAACGAGCCCACCAGCTTGAACCCAAGAGTTCTGAGGCCCAATATCTTCTCGCCCAGTCACTCATTCGGCTGGGACGACGAGACGAAGCAACTCCGTACCTCAATTTTGTAACGGAAGCGAACAAACAACTTGCCACGATGAATGAATCGCTCAAGAAAGTTTCAGACAATCCGGACGATCTGGAAGCTCGTTTACAAGTCGGATTGATTCAGATGGAATTCGGTACGGAACGCGAAGCGCTCTTGTGGTTGCAAAGCGTCATCAATCTGGATCCAGGCAACGTTCGAGCAAATCTTGCACTCGCAGATTTTTACCAGAAGAAAGCGGCGGACTCTCCACACGCTGCAGAGTTGTCACGCTACTTTCGTAAGGCGGCAGAAACGGCATCCGCACCATGACCATTTCCAGTACCAAAGCCTATTTACGACCGGCTGGCATTTGTTTGCTCGGACTGCTTGTGATTTTGGGGGCATTTGCAGGTAACGCGGCGTGGTCGAAACGAAAGGTGTCAAAACTCGCATCAGAATGCCGAGTTGCAAAGGCTGAAAAGAACTGGGAAAAGCTCGGCGTTGTCGCAAAAGAATGGTCAGAACTTGAGCCAACCGTCGGGCAGGCGTGGGCTATGCGGGCTCTGGCCTCTCAGGAGACTGGCGATTTGCCGGCAACGGCTGCATTTCTTGAGAAGATTCCTGACACGGATCCAATAGCAATACCGGCCTATATCGAACTCTCCGGACTTTACTTTGAAACTCTTCGAAAACCGCTGCTGGGAGAGGCAACCTGTCGCCGAGTGCTTGCCATCAATCCTGAGATTGTGTCGGCACATCAAAGGCTGACACATTACTACGCCATGACGTTGCAGAGAAAACTCGCACTGGACCAGGTGAAAGAATCAGTACGTCAGCGTGCCGAATCAGTCAGCACCTATTGCTACTTTGTGACGTTGCCGGACCTCGTCTTTCAGGATTCGATGTCTCGCGTGGAATCGTGGCTGGAAGTTTCACCCGAAGAGCAATCTCTGCGCATCGCACGAGCTTTGATCCGAGCAAGGGACGACAGTTTGAAGAGTGGCAACGACTTTGAGCACAAGATCTTCGAAGAGCTGACGCTTTTGCATCAGCAAAAGCCGGACGACCTTGAATTGCTCACAACACTTCTCGAAATCCTCACGCGCGAGGGCAATCGCGAAGCTGTTGGTACCATGCTCGAAAATGCTCCAGCAGCAGCGTCTGATGATCATCGAATGTGGAGATTTCGGAGTTGGTATTCTCAAACAGACGGTGACCTCGTCACAGCAGAAAAGCACCTGAGGCAGTCTCTTCAGCTCTACCCGATGGATTGGCATAGCTGGCATCAATTGAGTGGACTATTGCGGCAGGCCAACCAGCTTGAGTCATCAACTAAAGCAATGGAGACTGCCAGGTTCGGCAAAGAACTGCAGAATGTCCTATTGAGCCTTCTGACTCCGGAAGCTCCACCCAAAGAAGCTCTGGAAGGCGTCCTTGACTATGCAATTGCGTGTGGCGACGATTTTGTCGTGGAGAACCTTTCCAGGCGTCTAAATCGCGTGATTCCCATCGAGGCATCGAAAAGCGGAAATTGACGGAGAGATCAAGATGGCACGTTGGCAACCTGCGGAAATCATTCGTGAACTCCTGAACCAATCACAGGTGTGCACGGCGGCTCACTCACAAATCTCTGGCCTGAAGGACAAATTTATCTATTCTTGGAGTTGAAAATGCCGAGCAAACATGCAACGCTGTTGAACAAGTCAACATGTCTCCAGCTTTCTCGATCGAGGATTCCCATGCGCGGGATTTTTGCGGTTGTCACGTCCATCGCATTTTTGTTTTCCATTGGCTGCGGCGCTGGCCAGGTTCCTGTGTATCCGGTCAAGGGGAAATTGATGCAGGGAGGGGTTCCGCTGGGCGACGTGCATCTTGTCTTGTCACCTGTTGAAGGGAATATCCCATTCGCTTCTGCGGACGTGAAGACCGATGGCACATTCGAGTTAAAGGCGAGTGATGGTCGGATGGGGGCACCAAAGGGATCGTTCAAGGTTGTTCTTGCCGGTGCAACTGCCACGACAGATCCAATGGCGAAAATGCTTGAGATGAGAGATCAAATGCAACAGAAGGGGGGCAAGATGGATCCTTCAAAACTGAAATCCAAGGATGCTTTTCCGACTGAGTACAGAGATCTCAAGACATCGCCAAAAACGATCGAGATCAAGGGTGAGGAACTCAATTTAGAAATTTCTATTTGATGCCCAGTTTCTGATTGGGCTTTTTTCCTTTTACAGTAAAGGCCACCAAATGAACCGGATCCGTAGTCGAACAGGTTTTACGCTGATCGAATTGCTGGTGGTGATTGCCATCATCGCAATCCTGATTGCGCTCCTCCTGCCTGCAGTCCAGCAGGCTCGAGAAGCAGCACGACGCACGCAATGCAAGAACAACCTGAAGCAGCTTGCCCTTGCGTGTCACAACTATCACGACACATTTGGGATTCTTCCCTTGAATCGTGATATGACTGATTGGGGGGCTCGTCCGAACAACCACTCCAACTTTTCATGGATCGCGATGACATTGCCTTACTTTGAACAGGCGACACTATACCAGAGCATCAATTTCGCTGTTGGTGGAGGTCCGGGTAATGGTTACGGCTGGATGTCAACCAATGCCGGGGCTTTGAATTTGCAGGCTCATCAAACTGTTCTGACAGGACTTTTGTGCCCAAGTAATCCACAGGCCAAGAAGATCGGAAATCAATATGAAGGGATTGACTATCGTACCGCCGCCCAGAACGTTGGTCGAACGGACTACACCGGTAACTTCGGCTTTACCAACGGGGGCTGGCGAGATTGCCCACGTCGGCCGCTCGGTACTGGTCCCTGGGCATGGTACGATGTCGGTGGTCCGACAAACGGCGGAAACGGGATCTTTGGCTATCGAGGTAGTGTTGGCCTCGCTGAAATCATTGATGGCACTTCGAATACCGTTTTGTTGACTGAGGATATGCATTGGACAGACTTCAATGACAAGTCTGCAATCAATGATGATGCCGCATGGGGAAATCCGCTTGCCGCGGTGACGACCCTGCAGAATCCAATCAACTATCGAGATATCCAGGGAGACCGTCGATGCCATGGATGGAGCAGCCTTCATACAGGCGGAGCACAAGGCGCTCTTTGTGACGGAAGCGTTCGATTCGTGAGCGAAAACGTCTCTGGCGTTATTCAGAGAGCAATCGCGACAAGAGCAGGAAATGAGACCGTCGGCGAGTTCTGATGAAGATCCGTCGAATGAACTTCGGGGTCGACCTGTTTTGCGGGTCGACCCTTTTTTGTTGGTAGACCGCACATGCGACGAGTGGCCTTTTTGAGATGTTCCCTGTGTGTCGCGCCCCTGGCCGTTGCACTGCTTTATGTCGGATGCGATGACTCCAGGAGTCCATCTCCTGCCTCGACACCCCAGACAGCAGACATTTCGCGTCCTGAGGCTAAACAGCCTGCAACCACGAGCAGGGTTGAGTCTGACGCGATGACCAGATCGCCATTTAAGGTCCCTGTGTTTCGAGAAGCACATGAAGGCTTCTCTCTTGAGCATGTTTATCGAAACGGTGCTTCTGGCGAGGAATTGATGGTCGAGTCCACGGGAGGTGGGGTGGCCTGGCTGGATTTCGACCGAGACGATTTCGTAGATCTCTACTGCAACCAGGGAGGCAGTCCGAAGAAGGCGCTTCTTTCTTCGAACCCTTCGGATCAGTTGTTTAGAAATCAAAGGGGGCAGTCATTTTGCAATGCAACTGAGTCAGCCTTGATTCTCGAACAGGGATACAGTCAGGGAGTTGCTGCTGGCGACTTTGATCATGATGGGTTTACCGACATCTACGTCACGAATGTTGGCGTTAACTCACTCTTCAGAAATCTGGGTGATGGAACATTTCAGGAGATCGCCAATTCGGTCGGCGTCGATGATCCACGCTGGAGTTCCAGTGCGGCGTGGGCAGACCTGAACTGCGACGGAAACCTCGATTTGTATGTCTGCAACTATCTGAAGTTTGATCCGGACAATCCTGTACTGTGCCGACACGAAAATGGACAGCCTGGAATGTGTGATCCTCATCAGGTTGATCCCTGGCCGGATGAATTCTATCTCAGCGCTGGAGACGGGACGTTTCGCCCCTGTGCTCAGGAACTTGGGCTCTTCGGGCCAGGGAACAAAGCGCTTGGAGTTGCGGTTGCAGATCTGAATGGAGACGACCTGCAGGATATCTATGTTTGCAACGATACGACGGACAATTTTCTTTTCCTGCAACAGCCCTCGTTTCACTTTTCCGAACGAGCTCAGGAAAAAGGCTGTGCTGTGAGTGGATACGGAGAAGCGCAGGCCAGCATGGGAATTGCGGTTTCTGACTATAACCGCGATGGACTTCCGGATCTTTATCTGACCCATTTCACGCGAGAATCGAACACGCTCTACCAGAACCTCGGTGAGGCAGGTTTTCTTGATGTGACATCGGTGACTGGTCTTCACGCGCCAACGTTGCACCATCTTGCGTTTGGTGTCCACATGGCCGACTTCAATTTTGATGGCTATGAGGACGTCTTCATCGCGAATGGTCACATTGATGACTGGTCTCCCCACAATGAAGACTACGAGCAAACTCCTCAAATGTTCTGTTTCGAAGGAAAACGCTGGATTGAAACCAGCGACGCTGCCGGGGGAATCTTCCTTCAGAAGTTTGTTGCTCGAGGTGTTGCGGTGGCAGATTTCCAAAACGACGGTGACCTCGATATCGCTTGTGTTTGTCAGAACAAGCCGTTGATGATTCTGGTGAATGAGACCAGCGAGGCGGGCTGGATTCAGCTCCGCCTGATTGGAAAGAAGAACAATCGGGACGGTATCGGCAGCAGAATTGACATCAAGGATGCAACTGGCAAAGTCCTTGTGCAGCAACTTTGCGGCGGCACAAGTTACTGTTCATCTCACGAACAAGTGCTGACATTTGGGGCTATCAATGGGCCCGTCTCCGTTGGCATTCGTTGGCCAAATGGAACGAAGCAACAACTGGATCATGTTAACGTCGGTCAGGAACTGATCGTCGTCGAGCCATAATGATCGACTCAATTCGTGTTCTCTGGCTCGATGACGACGAGGATCTGATCTGCTTTCACCATTCTGAGTGTCTGAACGACGCCAGACGGCCATGTGACATCAATGCGATCAATGAGCGATACGCTGCCCAGTCCGAACGAAATTCTCGGATCTTCGCTGGACAGGTAGCTTGATGATGGCGAAACCTGACCAACCCATCTTTCGTTGCCGGAATGCACACTGACCCTCGCGCCGTATCCGAATGCATTTGGTGACCGGCCTCGAAGATCCAGTGTGAGCCAGTGATTGGCAGCCGTTGTTTCGTTCTCAAGGAGCATCAAGCGCCCCTCGTAATCCACGGCAAGCAGGTCGAGATCGCCATCGTTGTCAAAATCCAGCGAAGCGGAGCCCCGTCCGACGATGGGCCTCGAAAGCGGGTCGCCCTCGGGAACAGAAACCCGTTGAAAGGAGCTTCCGTTATTGTGCATCAGCACGATTGGCTGACGGTAGGAGACTTCCGGGCGCCAGTCAGCGATGTTTTCATAGACATGGCCATGTAACAGAGCAAGATCCGGCCAGCCATCATTGTCAAAATCCATCCAGTTGAGCCCGAATCCAAGGTACTGATTTGTTTCCTGTGCCAATCCGGTTTTCTCACTGACATCCGCAAACACAGTGTCCCCGAGGTTTTGGTACAACAAAGCTCCCTTGTCCTGAAAGTCGGAGACTGCCAGATCGAGACGTCCGTCCCGATTGAAATCGCACCAGTCCGCTCCCATAGCGGCTGGTGGCTCAGTTTTGCGGCTCATGGCCAGTCCACTTGCAAGTCCCTCGTTTCGGAACCTCATCTGCCCATCGTTGATCAGCAGGTCGGCATTTCGGGCATCGTTTCCTATGTAGAGGTCGGACAGGCCATCAGAATTGATGTCGGAGAAAGCGATCACGAGGCCGATTCCGTGAGTATCACGCATTGCATTTTCGAAGGGGACGGCGTCAAATCGGGTCCCTGCTTCATTGCGATAGATCACACCGAATTCGGGTTCATAGACTTTTGGCGGACAGCTTGTCTGCAACCCTTTTCCGTTATTGCAGTACTGCTGAGAATTCTGATCGAAATGGACGTAATTGAGCACGACAAGATCCAGCCATTGATCGCCATCCAGATCCATGAAGCCAGCGCCAGCTCCCCAGCGATGATCATTATCGGTGCTCAATCCAGCTTCTTTGGTGACGTTTTGAAAACCAACACCACGATCGTTTCGGCAAAGGCAAATGCAGTGGTAACCGGTCAGTGCGAAATCCAGCCATCCATCCCCGGAGAAATCACCAATCGCACAACCGGTCCAGTTTCCTTCCGGGAGCGTGTTCATGCCGGTGGCTGCACCAACATCAGAGAATCTGCCATTCTGCATGTTGCGGAAAAGCATTGGACGAGGGTCACTGACAACCAGAACGTCCTGCCATCCGTCGTTGTCGAAATCGAATGACGCGCAGCCGCAACCAAACGACTCCAGCGTTCTCATTGGACGAGGCTGCTGCGGAAACGTGATCGATAGCCCGACTTCGGCGGCAACTTCTCGAAAGCGAATGCTGGATTTGCTGTGTTCGTTTGGCCGATCCAGACTTACGCCCGTGCCCGATTGTGAACTCTCGACAGATTTTGAGTTCTCCTTTGTCTGGACCGAGCAACCTCCGATTGTTGCCAGAACTGCGACCATGAGACATGATTCTGCGATGACCAATCGGAACTTGTTTTCTCTGCGGTGCTTCTTTTCGGAATCGAATCCCGGGGTGGGCTTATCCTCGAACGAGTGCATTGCTTGTTCTCTGTGGCCAACTCTTCGGGTGCTTGTTCAATCGACGGTCGTCGAGGAATCTCGATGAAGTTAACTGCCAAACAATGGCTCAAACGAACGCTTCTAGTCGGAATCGCATGCATGGTTGCAGCGATTGTTCTCGTTCTCAAGTATTCAGATCAGGATGAAGCCTCATTTTCCGGAGCAGAACCTTCTTCTGCCAGACAGCGGCAGAATTCAGCGTCGAACAGGTTTGCTGGCAGCAAGACATGTCAGGAGTGCCATGCCGTCGAATGTCACAATTGGTCAACGAACCCGATGTCTCAGTCTGCCAGGACTGTGTCCGACCATGTGGCTGCCGCAACACAAGGCCTGTCTGATTTTTCAACGTCAGCTCATGTTTCATATCGTGTCGAAATTCGCGATCGGGAGATGATTCATCATGAAATGATGAGCGATGTCAATGGCGATCAGATCTACTGTCAGTCTGAACCGGTTCATTACGTGATCGGGTCGGGGCAACAGGGGCACGCCTTCCTGATTCATCGTCCGAACATGTTGTTTGTTTCTCCCGTCAATTGGTATAAGTCGAGTGGATCATGGGGGCTGGCACCGGGATATGATCCGAAAGCTCACAACCGGTTTGAGCGTCGAGTCACTGACGCGTGCATCAATTGTCATGCCGGAACAGTCCGAGATGACCAAACGGCTGTCGACAGGTTCGAGGAACCGATGTTCGACGAAACCAGTATCGGATGCGAGCGATGTCACGGGCCTGCAGCCGATCACGTCGCATTTCAGAGAGGCGATGGACCGACTGACTCGATAATCAATCCCTCTTCCCTCGACCACGCTCGACGAGATGCCGTTTGCAATCAATGTCACGTCCAGGGAGTGGAACGTGTGCTTCGCGTCGGGCGTTCCGAATTCGACTTTCGCCCTGGAATGCTGCTCAGTGACGTGTGGTCGGTCTTTGTCAGCGAGGGTTCGTCGTCTGAGAGTTCGAAGGCCGTTAGTCACTTTGAGCAACTGCAGGCAAGTCGCTGCTTCACAGAATCAAAAGAACGTCTCGGTTGCATATCGTGCCACGATGTCCATTCCTCTGGCCATGACGCAGCGCCAGAAGTTGTCTATCGCACCAAATGCCTTCAGTGCCATTCTGTCGACGCCTGCACTGAGACGGATGCAGTCAGGACGAGTGCAAACGATTCATGCATCAAATGCCATATGCCAGCCGGATCGGCGAGCGATGTGCCACATGCGGTTCACACGAATCACCAGATTGTTCGACGCCCGCAACAGGTTGATCACAGCTCGGAAAAATCCGTCGTCACCAAGGTGAAACGACTGCAGGAGGATGGCGCAAAGCCGCTTACCGATGCGGAGAACTGGCGAGCCCGAGGCATCGCGCTCGCGAGGTTGCTTGATCGTGGCCAACAGCTTGAGTCCACTGCGGTCGTCGAAAAGCTGCTGCGTGATGCGAAGAATGCTTACCCTGATGACCCTGCTATCTGTGAATCACTGGGCATCGTTCTGGACAGGCAGGGGCGAACCTTTGAAGCTTCGGTCATCTGGAAGGCGGGCTTGAAGCTCGACCCGGCCAATGAATCTATCCTGTTTCGACTCGCAAGGCTTAGCCACGACGCAGGTGATCTCGAAGCGGCTGCAGGTCTACTGAAACAGTTTATCGCGATCAACCCGTGGCATGCTTCAATTCACGCTCGTTATGCCCATGTGCTGGGTTTACAGGGGAGATTCGCCGAAGCGATTCCATCTGCCGAACGTGCCATTGAACTGGACCCATCCCTGATTCAGGTTCGAGGATGGCTGATTGAAGCTTATCGACAAACCGGGCAGAACCCGCTGGAGTTGGAACAACAAAGAATCTACGACCGAATGTCTCCGATTACTGGAGTTCCAGATGCAGCGAGCCCAACAAGGTGAACTAAGGTGAACTTTCGATCAATTCGAAAGCCGCTTTCGAACGAGATCAGACCGAGGATCCAGCGACTGTGCATTCATGTAGTACCGCCGAGCCGACAGCACATCGCCAAGCATCGCTTCGCAGTCTCCAATTCGTACTTGTAGTTCGACCCGGAAAGACAAGGGAGCATTCTCAGGAGTCGTCTCAGCAGCCCGAATCCAGTGTTGTTTTGCTTCCGCAACGGAGTTCTTCAGAAACAAGGCAGAGGCCAGTCTGGCTCGAGCAAGTGAGTCATCGCCATTCAACTCAACGGCTTTGCGGTACTCAATAACGGCGGCATCAGAGTCACCCGTTTTTTCAAGCATTCGGCCTAGCTGACTCACTGCCTCAGAAGAATCTGGCGACAATTCCACCGCTCGACGAGCACTGATGAGACCCTCCTGGGTCTTTCCGGCCCATGCCAGTACCTGAGCCACTCGAGTCATGGCCAGAGCCTGCTGACGCTTGTCGAGCGATGCCATCAAGGCTGGTTCCACGCGCGTTCTCAGGGTCAATGGCGAATGTTGTGACGAAAGGAGCCCGTGCTTTTGCATTGAGTCGAGCAGTGCCACAGCGAGATCACCGTGAGCTTCAATCGTCGGATGGACATGATCCAGAAAACATTCGTTCCCGGGAATGAGTTGACCACTTAACTGAAGAGATCGTTTCGAAATCAGCGACGGATAATCAATCAGCGGAATGTCATGGACCGATGCAACTCTTTCGATGATCCTGAGAATCTCTGACGGAGCTCGCAATGGACAGACGTCTTCGTCTCTTGCCCTTCGAAAGCAGGTCTCCGATTCGGCGGACTTACCAACTTCGCCAAGGCATTGGGCCGCTTCAAAAAGCAAATCCGCATCTCGAGGTTCCAGGGTACATGCCTCAAGATAATGCTGCGCTGCCGCTTCAAGTTCTCCTTCGCTGCGCGCCAGCCGCGCGAGCCGAATAATTTTCTCAAGACGCACCGACTCAGAAAACGTAATCGGCGACCGTTCGCTCTTGAATGGGCTGAATTCCCTGAGATTGCTTTCCGGCTTAACGAGAATGACATCAGCGCCCACGGATTCTGCCAGCGCGACAATTCGCTCAAGACTTTCTTCATAGTGCCGAAACACGCCGGCTCGATGGTCGTCATCGCGGTGATATGTCTCGGGCCCGTCCGTGCGATCCAGGATGACATCAACTTCAGCAGCGAGCCGGTTTTCTTTCTTTTCGTCTCGGTACGACCGCCCAAACGCTTTATCGAACAGCCCTGAAATACGAAGACTTGAGAACCCTATCTTGACTCTGTCAGTCAGACCCGGATCGCGCTGATTCTGATAGCTTCTCGCTTCAAGAAATTCGTTGTGGCCACAGTAGATGATAAACAGGTCGGGCTCATGTTGAATGAGCTCTTCCATCAAGAGAGCGATTCTGTAGCTTGCGTACGAAACCCCGCCGCAATTCACGACCTCGAATGCTGTTGGCTCAGCTTGATCCAGCATTTTTCGCATCCAGCCGCAGAAGGATGTTGAGTCTTCATATGGATGCCCAAACGTTGTTGAGCCTCCGAGGCAGAAGATTCTCTTGGTGCCAGGAGGCTTCCGAACGGAAAACGATTGCTGATTGAAGTAGCTCAACTTCAGTGGGTTTGTGACCCATTGCTGATCTCTCTCAACAAACAATGGAACACTTCCAGCGAATCCTACATACGGATCTTTACGCTGATTGAGTGGAATCACTCCAATCATCGCGAGAGTGAGTTCCAGTGCTGCGATAAAGAAGAACGCGGCGGTAAGGCCGAATATCAGCTTTCGTAGCCGGCTCATCTTTCGACGTCGCATGGGAAATCCTGGCTGATGAAGCCCCGTAACCAGATCAGGTGGACATTAGGGCTCTTCACGAGAATGGCAATCACTTCGAATCGACAAAATACAGACGCTTTGACGCATCGTCCATACATGAAACGTCACTCTCGGCTTTGATTCGCAGTGAACTGCTTCTCCTCCAGAGGATGCATTGAGTACTCCACGGCACCATGTGGCTCGTCAATCCAGCGTTTGTTGTGCCCAACTGGAATGATCCCAAGTCGAAATTCCGCTTCATCCTCGATGGCAAAACTCTTGAGCCCGGAGACGACTACCGCTTCGGCTTCGAAGCATCCCCAACCGGAAAGAACCTCATCATCTGGCTCGACCGAATCATCGACCTGAACGAACGGGAAGAGCACGCGGCAGCGTTTGCGATCAAACCTACCGGGCAGGAATGATCATGGGCTTCGTCACATGAAAAGATGGTGGCACTCTAAACGGACCAGGTGAATTCACCGCAATCAACCTGGTGCTTCGTCACCGCCGCACGAAATCCAGAATCTGAACTCGATGATCACTCAGCATTGTCGACAGCAGATCGTAGGCAACGGGTTGAACTTTCGGGCCGCAGAGACACTGATCGATCGCAAGAAATGGCACCGGCACTGGCCACGTGCAGGAATAGCCACTACCCGCGACGTCATAGGCATGACGATATCCGTCCGGTAAATCACACAAGGCCCGCGAGAGTCGAGGAGCGTTGAGATCACCGACAAGTATGTCGACCCCTTGAGAAGACATCACTTGAACCATCGCGCGAAGATTCAGGTCTCGCCAAACATCAAGGCTGGAGACGTGATCGGCGACCATGACAATCAAAGGCCCATCCGCCAGTTCGCAACGAGTGTGGAACGCCGTTAACGCTCCACCAGAAGAGAATGCGTCTGACGAAGTGATCGTGCCGCGACACGCGATCAGAAGCCCGGATTGTTTGATCACTTCGAAGCCCTCGAAATCGTCTTCCTTGACCTCATCCGTCACCTCCGACAAAACAATGATGTCGGGGTTCAGTCCGAACAGCACGCCTTTCTGTCGTTCCCAACCCATTCTGGTCCGACAGATGTTCCAATGCACCAAACGAGTCGTCGCCATTCCCGCAGTGTTGGCTTGAGCAGGCCACCAGCGATTCTCGACCAACAGGACCACACACAACGGCAAGAGTGTCATCACAATGTAGAGTCGCCACTCACTGAATCGACGTCGTCGTGAAATCACCGCTAAGACAAGAAGTGCGGCTGCCAGAGCAGGACTCGGGATGTAGAACAGCAATCCCAGAATCCACGACTGATCTCGGAAGATCTGCCCGATCATCCAAAAGACCAACACGACGACGCTGCCGACGATCATCAGCCGACGCATCAACGAACTCGGTTGAATAGTCTCGGCCATCGGCTTTGGTTATCCTTCCTGAGGCACTGTTCAAAAGACGTGCAATCGGACATGCACAACGTCGTTCTGTTCTGCACTGTTCTAGACAACGTCTGAATTGTACCACGAAAAGTACGGCATCACGATGGCTGTTCGAGCCTCTATCGATTCAATGTGATTGCCACGGAGATCATCCGCCCTACTGCTCAAGGGGCAAAGACCGAAACTCTGTCATCACTTCCAACTCGACGAGGGCAATTGCCGTCAAGCTCACTCTGAATTCTGCGATTGAAAAAATTGAGAACTCGCCAGATTTCACCGCACTTGACAATCTGACATGAACCAAGAAGACTCATGCCTCAGTTCCCAGATATTAAGCACCGACGCTCCCGGCGTTTATGACACGTAAGTGGATACTAAACACTCATGAAAGCCAAACGAACCGAACGCACTGACCGCAGGGGTGTCGCCTTGGTGATGGGCGCGTTCGAGTCTTTGGGATTCGCCTTTCGCGAGCAGGCGGAGAGCGACTACGGAGTTGATGGTCACGCTGAACTCATCACATCCGAACAACCGACTGGTCAGCTACTTGGAGTCCAAATCAAAACCGGCAAAAGCTATCTTTCGGAACGCACGGATAATGCAATCGTATTCCGTACCGACGCCGAACACGTCGATTACTGGCTAAATCACTCGCTACCGGTGGTCGTTTGCCTCTGTGACGCTGACAATCAAACGATCTATTGGCAAGCCGTTACCGACGAGACCGCAATCTCCACAGGAAAGGGATACCGATTCGATGTCCCGCTCACGCAAATCCTCAACGCATTGGCAGTGTCGCGACTTACTGACTTGCTAACGCCATTGGTGTCACCGGATCGGTACACGATTTTCAAAACTGAAGACGTGAGTCACGGACTTGCAAAACGGTTTTCGTTCAAAGTTGTCGTGAATCGGACTGCCTCCAAAGCTGAGATTGCGTCTATCGTGCGCCAAGTGACAACTGACGGGGCAAAACGTCGGTACCATCGAAATAACATGGTCGAGGGTCGATGGGGCGACGCTGATGCACACGTTGTTTGGACGTTCGTTTACCCAAGTGCGGAAGATGAGGCACGCTGCAATCACATCTGCCGCAGCCTCTGGATACACGAGTCGCTTGATGATGGTGCTCGACCGTTACCGATGACTGGTGAGAACATCGGCAACGATATCATCATCGACTGGAGCGACAAATACAGCCTCCTTGCCAGACACACCTCAACTAACTCACTCACCAAAGAAGACTATCTGAATTCTGTTATTCCCCTAATCGACGAGCTAAAACAGTTGCTCGAACGAATAGGCTGGCAGTTGCTGTCTCTCAAGAGTGGCGATATCACAGAGGATTCGTTCCTCACTGCAACTGATGATGACCGAAAACGTACTAATGAAATTTACATGAAAATGTCTGGTATGTCCCTCGCACCATTCGAGTGCAAGGACATGGACGAACGTTTAGAGTGCTTTACTGCGTGCATGGACAATATTGTCTTGTATTTTTCCGAAAAGGGTCGTGCCACATGGACTGCACCTAATCGGTTAGAACTATCGCTGCAACAACGATCCTGCGCGGTTGAACGCCTGGCGGAAGTTCTATACGAATTGAAGAGGGTTCGATAGACGACCAAAGCCGTGAACCGGAGTACGCTCTCCAGCTTTGTGGGATGGACACCGTGCAGGTGAGGCCTGCTTGGTGGCGGAGGAAGTTCGCTGTTGAGACAGAATGATGAACGCCGATCGCAAAGTCTCGAGTCAACAATGCCGCAAGGACCCTCACCATCTCGATCAAGAGCGGAGTCCCTTCAGTCGTGTTTGGTTCGGCGTTGTGCCGACTCTCCTTTTATCTGCACTGATGTGCGGAGTCTTTGTTGCACCTCACTTGGTCAAGCCTGGCGAAATCAGGGCGGTGGCACGCGCGATCGGCATTGGAGACGAAATCCGAAAACTGGATGCACGTGTTGGAGGATCACAACACGGTTGGTCAAGTGCGGGCGTCTCTCCGGTTCGTCATGTCGCAATGTATGGCGGTTCGTTCGATAACCTGCACCGAGGCTTCGATTCACTAATTGGTCGGTTACTCGGTGGAGAGCCATCGTGGTACCGAAATGTTATCGCACAGCAAAAGGGTCGATTGGCCCGTCATGGTGGAATACGGTGACCACTGGGGCGTAACCGCTGTCTACATCGACGGTGCCAGAATCATTTTGCCTGCAAGTCTGCGAATCAAGCCGTGAAATCCGCCGCAACGTGCTGCCGCCAAGCCTCGAATAGACTCCGTTCAGCTCAGCAGGAGGAATCAATCACCTTCGACAAACCGCAGCAGTGAAAGATATAGATCATTCCTGCATCATTGAACGTGAATGAGCCTTTCGCTTTTTCGGACTGGGCGAGTCCAACGGAGTCAATCTCACCAATAAACGGCATCGGCGAACCGCACACATCGCAGTTGGGATAGTCGGTGAACTGAATCCACCTCGGTTGTCCGCCAAATCGTGTCCGATGCCCAGGCGCATCACGGGAAGTCGGAAAATCGCCTGGGGTCAATTCAGGATACACATCGATCATCTTGTTCGAGATTCGGATGTACTTCTGGAGTTCGCAGCAAACCTCTTCAATTGGGATCCAATTCAAGCCGTCTGTTCCCGCTTCTTTCGCTTCACGACGCATTTGCAGCTTTGCTTGTCGAACTTGAGCATAAATCTCGAGTGGCGTCACATCTCTGGGAAGGGCGTCAATCCAACGTCGGTACGACTGAATCACAGTCTCAAAGTCGAACGCTCCGGCGAGGTGTGCGTGGTCCTTTCGAATCCTGTCGAACTGTTGTTCCAGTTGGCCCCAGTCAATCATCGCGTTCCGCCTTTCTCAGTTTCATGGCTACAGGTCGAAGGAACTTGTATCTGCTTCGATGAAGTCGACCATATTCACCGAACAGGCCAGCAGTAAGAATCAGGTCGTTCTTCGCTCGGTGTATCTTGAGGCCAGCAGGAGAGTAGCTGTCCATTTCCTCGTGGAAACTGGGGTTTGAGTGAATTGCGGTGTGTGATAGACACCGCGTATGGACGGAGGTAAGCGCCCGGTCAGCAGCATGCTAAGCGTCTGAGCATCGTTCCCGTTCGAGTTTTCTTCGTTCGGCGATTGACCAGCGGTGTTCGGGGTGTGACGCGAGCCAGGTGTTTGGCAGCAGTGACTCGAGAGGAGTGCCGAGCGGGAGTTGGGGCAGGACGTCTTTGAGCCAGGCCCACGGTTCCACGAGGTTGGCTTTGCAGGTGGCGATCAGAGACATCAGGATTGCGGCTCGATGGCCGGCCGGTTTGCTGCCGACAAACATCCAGTTCTTGCGACCGATCGCGACGGGACGCATGGCGCGTTCCGAGGCGTTGTTGTCGATCGACAGATCGCCATCTTCGAGATATCGGTTCAGCGCATTCCATTGGTTGAGCGTATACGTGGCCGCTTTGCCGGACAGGCTCTTCGGAAGAAACACTTCCTCATCCAGCCATTTCTTCAGATCGTCCAGCAGTGGCCGTGAGACTTCCTTTCGCGCCGAAAGCCGCGCAGCAGCGGACAGTTCGCGAGTGTCGCTTTCCACTTTGTAGAGTTTAGTTATCACCGCCAGCACGTGATGAGCGCGTGCGGGATTTTCTTCGCGAGCCTTGTGCCAGTAGCGACGTGCGTGAGCCCAGCAGGCGACCTCTATGATCGAGCCGTTCGAATTCAGATAGACACCGTCGTAGCCTCCGTAGGCATCGGCTTGTAAGTAGCCGGAATAGTCGCGGAGAAATTCTTCCGGACCATGTCGTTCACGCGACACCGTGAAGTCATACACTTCGAACGGATGATCTTTGTCTCCGAGGTAAGCCCAGAAGCGAGCTGTTCTCGAACCGCCATCTGCCAGCGGATCAATCAGCTTCACTGACGTGTCATCGGTCTGAATGATCTTCGACTGCAGCACGAGTTGCTTCATCAGTTCGTACAGCGGCTTCGTCACATCGGCCACTGCCGCCATCCAGTCATAGAGCGTACTGCGATTGAGATTCACACCGCCGCGCGACAGGATATCTTCCATGCGATAGCCTGGCAGATGGTCGCCGAATTTTCCCACGACGACACCCGCAAGCAGCCCCGGAGCCGCCAGACATCGTTCGATGGCTTCCGCAGGTTTCGGAGCGGTGATCAAAGTCGCTTCGTCATGCTTCGCTGGACACGCATAGACAGCTCGCTTGTGCTGAATGCGCTTGAGCTTCGATGGCTCATAATCCAGTTGCTCGCTGATCTCATATCGAATCACGGGCATCGGCTTGCCGTCGATCGGGCACAGACGCAGCTCTTCGGGAAGCTCTTGCAGAATCACTTCGGTCGGCAGATTGTCAGGAATGATGCGTCGACCGTGCTTCTTCTTTTTTCGACGCGCTGACTTTGATGAAGCCTCATCCTTCGACTGAGCCTCATCCGCCTTCGTCGCTTCTTCGATCAGCTGTTCGAGCTCACCCAGTTCGAACAGCAGCAGCTGATTGGGATCAAGTCGTTCTCGCTTCTTGCCTTTCAGCGCCTGCAGCAGTTCTTTGATCGTGCGTTCGCTTTGCTCAAGCCGCTTCTTCTGAGCTTCGACGGTGGATGTCAGTTCGATCGCCTGCTGCTTCGCGATGATTGCTTCGCGCTTTGCATCATCGACTTCGCGACGAAGAGTTTCCTTCTCACATCGTGTCTGCAACAGCAGCTTCTGAAGCTCTTCGATCGATGTTGGCAAGTCATGTGGCGTCATGCCTGTTATACGTCGAATCGGTCAATAATCTTTGAGACATTTTCATCAGAATGATGTCTCACAACGACCTTCGCGGTAATGCAAATCGTGGCCGACGCTGCACACTGCCAAGATCGATTCCATCGAGCAGCCACGACAATTCTTCGGACGAGATCTGACAACTCGTGGCGTCCGAGGCAGGCTTCAGATCGGTCGGAAACTGAAAGCTGCCGCGTTCAAGCCGCTTGTACCAGATCGCCAAACCATCACGATCCCAGTACAGAATCTTCAGCCGATCACGACCTCGATTGCGAAACAGAAACAACGAGCCGCTTAACGGATCCTGTTGAAGAACCTCACGGACCATGCCGCTGAGTCCATCAAAACTCTTTCGCATGTCCGTCGGCTGAACACAAACAAACACCTGCACATTGATGGCGGCTCGGATCATCGGCGGTCTCCTGCGTGATGATCTCCTGCGCGATGATCGACGCCGGCAGTGGCGACCGCTGACACATCCGTGCGCTGATCGGCTTCCAGAAGAATGCTGATCACGCGGCGCAGCGATCGATCGTCATTGGGAACTCGGACGATAGCTCCGCATGGCAGACTGATTTCAACAGCGGGCGAAGTCAGTACACTCAGTGGAACAAACCTCGGCTCGCTGGACACCAACCCCTTCCCGGTCGACAGCCTTCGCGTTTCCTCTGAGGCCACTTGTCGCTCTCGTGCCAGCCCGCCTGTCGCTCGTTCGTCTCGTATCGAAGGCCTGTCCTCCGCCGCCAGCTTCTGACGCCATCGATAGAACGAATTGATCGACACCCCAGTCCACTCACAGAACTCCGCCACACTCAACTCAGAGCCCCGCTGCTCACAAATCCAAACCGCCCACTGCTCCGCCGAATAGTGCTTCGCCATCTGAGACCCTCCTGCAAAAATCCAGAAGGTACACCCAGCCACAACATGCTCTTCGCCGGACGCTTACGACGGAGCGGGTCAACAACCGAGTTATGCTGAGCTGGCGGCAGTGGTGGTGCAGTTGCAGGCCACGGTGGCGCGATTGACGCAACGGATTGAGGATCTGGAAGCGGAAAATGCGGGTCTGAGGGCACGGGTTTTCGAACTGGAAGCCGAGAATACAAAGCTGCAGGCAGAGAATACGAAGCTGCACGCCGAGAATGCCGAGTTGCGAAAGAAGAATCCGACGCAGCGGCTCGACAAGTCGTACTCGATGACGGCTGAAGAGAAGCGTCGCGAAGAAGCCGAACAGAAGAAGGTTGGTACGGCGAAGAAGCATGGTTCGCATGGTGACAAACAGTCATCGGAGCGACGCGGGCGGATACCCAATCAGGACAAGATTGATCGAGCCGATCTGCACGAACTTATTCTTCCGGAGGGCTTCAGGATCACTCAATGCACGCCGCATATCGATCGTCCGGTGTGGAGAATTCGGAATGGCAAAGCCACACTGTTCGTTTACGAAATCTGGCGTGGACCAAACGGCGAACTCGGTGATATCGAAGGCGTCCTGCCGCTGTCTGAGTTTGGTCTTGAGATCCACACGGCTGTTGCGTTTCTCGTTTCGATGGTCGGGCTTTCGATCGACAAAGTCTGTGAGCAGTTGAAGTTCTTCTGGGAACTGGACCTGTCGAAGTCTCAGGCCGATGCCTTACTGAATCAGCTATCGCGTGAATGGGAGCCAGAGTTTGAATCGCTTTGCATGCTGCTGGCTGTCAGCGCCGTAGTGCATGCCGATGAGACCAGCTGGAGCCTGAATTCCGTGTGGGCATTCTTGTCCGAGAAAGCTCGCGTGTTCATTTTCGGGTGCCGCAAAGATGCGAACACACTGGCTCAGATTCTTCCGAAGGAATCGTTCGTCGGAATCCTGGTGAGCGATGATGCCGCGGTCTATCAGGGCTTCACAAAGTCGCAGAAATGCTGGGCCCATCTGCTTCGCAAGGCGATTCGCTTCACGCTGCTGGAGCCTGACAACGAAGAATACAAAACGTTTTTGAACGGACTGCTGGATGTGTATCGCACTGCCAAGTCCGCATCGGCCGATCAACGGCTGAAAGAGGTCGGTCGCGCTGCCCGAGTTGCTGAGCTTGTCGATGCTGTCTCCGCGTTGTGCGTATCTCGATGCACAGCAGATGACGTGCAGGTGAAGTCAGACGACGAAACCGATCATGAGTTCAACAATCTGGTTCAGGAAGTCGCTCGACTGATGTGCGACTGCGAGTTGTTTACGTTCGTGCTGCATCCGGAAGCGACCGGAACCAACAACGAAGCTGAACGATCACTTCGACCTGCCGCTCAGGATCGACGAACCGGTCGCACCAGCAAGACTCTTCGAGGTGCTCAGCGACGAACGATCCTGGTCAGCGTGCTGGAATCACTCAAACTGCATCTTGGAGACTTCACACTCTCCAGCGTTCAGACCGAACTCCAAGCCTGGTGGCAGACCGGCGAAAGTCTGTTTGCTCAACTGCTGAAGGCGTGCGGTCTCGACCCACCAACCGAGTCCCGCCTCAACAACCTCGTCCCTCTCCCAACTGCCGCCTGACTCAAACAGCCAGCCGATGTTTTGCGCTGAAATGGACAGCTACGCAGGAGACGCCAGTCCCATGATCAACCCGCAGCCGTTTCACAAAGATTTTAACATCCCCCGCTCGCCAAAACCTCGACGCTTCCCGAGCAAAGTATATCTTCTGACGCGCGGAATCCACACCCAACAGCTACGACTTCGTGTCGCTGGCATATGTGAATTCAAGATGCACTTTCAAACCAGGGACCTCGATGAAGCCGTGGTGACTAAATCACTCAGGATGGATATCCTCTGATTGACGATCGCTGGGATTTTTCACTCTATTCACAGCTTGAGACTCTCATGAGAAGTATCCGACCCTGGCGTTTGTTCGGCAATTGTGGCAGATTCGCTCTTTGGATGATGTTCGCTGCTGGGATACTGTGTGACCCTGTCGAGCCTCTCGCGGTTGCTGATGACTGGCCGATGCGAGGCCGGACGATTTATCGAACGTCGTGCGTTGAGAGCCCGAACAGTCCACTCGCCTGGACGGTCGAAGACGGGGACCCGATTGATCACGATCGAGTCATCCCAAAGGATCGTGTCGGGCAGGTGAAGTGGTCGGCGGGCGGCTTTCTGCAATCGATGTGCGATCCAGCCATCGCAAATGGTCTTGTATGGATTGGAACGGTCGATCCAATCGGTGACAGCAGGGAAGATTCCAGCGTGCTCGCTTGCTTCGATGAGCATACAGGAGAGTTGCTCTACCAGCACATCAGCAGGAAACTTGGTAACTCGCGACAGGACTGGCCATGGACGGGCAACACCTCGACTCCGTTTATTCAGGGTGATCGCCTGTGGTTTTGTACCAATCGGCTGGAGGTCATCTGTGTGAATACGCGACCACTCATCGATCGTTCCGGTGAACCCACTGTGGAATGGTCTGTGGATCTGAAGACTCGTTTCAATGTCGTTCCCACGGATCTTCATATGGGCAACCGCGCGTCGAGATGCTCAATCGCTGGCGTCGACGGTCGCATCTTCGTCAACACCACAAACTCGCGTCACATTGGCGACGATCCAGCAATTGATCCTGCAGCTCCAAGCCTTGTCTGTCTGAATCAGGAAACGGGCGCGACAATTTGGACAGACAATTCACCGGGTGAGGACATTGCACGCAATCAACATTGCAACCCCGTGATTTTTGGCTCTTCCGGACTTTTAGTGGCACAGAAACACAGCATAAACGGACAGTCGTGTGGCTTTCTTTGTGGCCTGGCTTGGGGGTCGCGTGTCGCGTAGATCCATTGCCATAAACTCCAAGACGCCGAAAAACGCCGGAGATTAGCCCCGTTCGCCTCGCCGTCACGTCGCTCACGCGTGAGTTGGGCGATGCGACGGCGGGGCAAAGAGGGGCGGCCCTTTTGCTGAACCGGAACTGAGCATTACTCAGCGAATCCTGATCCATGCCATTCAATTTCGCGAAGAACCTGATTTTTCGAAGCCTAGACAGGAACTATGTGGCGATCGGTCAGGGTGATGGATTCCTTCGTGCGTTCGACTGCGAAACCGGTGCTGTTGTGTGGAAGTTTGATCTGAACACGAAACAGGAACGCAGTCTGATGATCGATGCAAATACGTCATTCACAAAGATGCGACTGCTCACGGAATCTCCCGTTTTCGATGGGCGCTACCTGTATTTCATGATTGGCACAGATCGGGAAGCGATGCTTTTACAGGGAGGCGTGTATTGCATCGATCCTTCGGGAACGGGCGACATCAGCTCAGAGATCGATTCCAAAAGTGGACCTGTGACAAATCCCAATTCGAAACTCATCTGGAAGTCGACAGAGGTCGAAGGTCAGGCCATTCGGGTGAGTACTGCCGGTCTTTGTGTGACTGACGACTGCGTATTTGCCGGTGACATGGATGGCTTCGTTCGTTGTTTTGACAAATCAAATGGCGCACAGCATTGGTCACACGATGCATTCTCCAACATCATCGGTACGCCGCTGGTGGTTGGTGATACGCTCTATGTTGCTGACGAAGACGGTGACGTTGAAGTGCTCAGTGCAACACCCACCTACGAACATTTTGCATCAATAAATCATGGGTCCTGTTTTGAATCATCTCCCGTCTACGCGAATGACACGCTCTTCGTCGTGACTCGCGAACGGCTCTTCGCAATTGGCAGGATGCGGCAGCGCTAGTGTTTCGTCACCGCCTGGATTTGGGGTTCCGAGAATCAGCCGGAACGCGTTCGTATCCGGTCTTCAACCATGGGCTATGGCCCAGCGGCTGATGTTGGGACCCCAAGAAAAGAAGCCCGACTCTCCTGGAGAGCCGGGCCTTCTGCTTGACGTTCGATGGGCATACTTGCCCGTCGTTGCTGTGAGGGACAAGAATGTCCAACCGTTCGAAACTTAGCGACTTACTTTCCTCGAGGGCTGGCGGGAGCGGGACTCGTTGCTGACGCAGAAGGTGCTGCAGGTTCCGCTGGTGATGTCGTCTCTAAAGGTGCTGTCGGGGCAATTGGTGGAACTGGTGGCCTTGAATAGGGCGGCATGGCAGGCATCGTTGTCGCTGGACTGTAGAAGAACTGATTCGCGGCGAAATCGCTCTGCTTGACGGCAGGATCGGTGTAACGATGTGTTGTTACGGGTTCCAATGTGCTGTCCTTCGGATCCGCCGCACACTGGATGGACTTTCGGATGGACAGTACGGACCCATCGGCTGGACAGGTCAGATAGACGGAGACGATCTGCTTCGTGCCAACGGCTGATGCAGGAAAACGAATGCGACCGATGTTGTCGAGTGCCTTCGAGACTTGCTCGATGATGGCCTCGACCACTTTCTCATTCGGCCGCGCAGAAGGAGCTGGTTGAAATGGAGACTCGATCCAGGCGACATGTCCATCTCTTTCCGCAATCAGTTCACGACGAGCGATATCCCAGTCGGTCTCCTTCGATTCATCCTTCGGCTCCTCTGACTGGCCGTTCGAATCTGCAGACTTCGCGAACGAAAGCTGCGATATCTGCAGACGGAACTGAATCCCAAAATCCTGCAGATAAGAGATCGATACGGGCAGATTACTGCGCTGAACTCGAACTCCCAGCACCTTGTTCTCCGCAGGCTGGCGAGAACCAGAAACAGCCACGGACTTTTCCAGCAACGTCGACAAAACCTGAAGATCTTCCGTCAGTTCCTGTCGTTCCTTCTCCGAGATTTCCGAGTGCAGCATTAAGGCTGGTAGTGGTGGCGTCGAGGCGGCTTGAATGTTCACGCCGAACGCGGATCGTGCCTGCGAAAAGTATTGTGGGCTGAAACCGGCGGGTGGATCCGGTGGCCCAAGTACGCTGGCAAGTTCGTCGCCAACATTCGCTGGAGCGGTCGAAGACGATGCCTCGGCGGGTTCATCACCCGCAGATGCTGCGCTGATAGTGGCCGCGTTGGAGGTTCTCGTTGTCTGAGCATTCACCACTGTGCTAAGGCAGACAATGCCGACAAGAGACAGAGGAACAAGATTGCTGAAGATACGTTTCATAGGAACTCCTTAAATGGTTGAAATCATCGTTAGTAAATGAAAGTCGAAACGAAACCAGTGCGATGTCGGCCCAAAGTAGTCGTCACTCTCCGAGTGACGCTTTGCGATTCGGCATGAAGAAGAATCGCAGTTCATCACTCAGAGAGTGATGGCTACTGATAGCAAGGGCATTGGAGGCATCCTTCTTGATCGCTCAAAAGGACTTATCCTTCAACTCCACCGGAAGCATCGGGCCCACCTTCACGTCCTGCGAACCCGGTTGAGGCATTGACAGGCGAACGAGTTCTCGTCGAGTTCGAATGATCTGCGCTTCGGCCTCGATCGCCAGATTTTCGAGGTCCGTTCTGAGCGCGACCTGATTGCCAAGGATGCCCGAAAGCACCTGCTGCAGTTTCTGGCGTTCGGTGGAATCGTTTTGTTCCCACTTCGCGAGCGTAGCCGTGACGATTCGATCAGACTCACTTTCGATCAACGGCAGAAGGTCTGTTTGATCCGGTCGAGCCTTGACGACTTCCGCTCGCACGATCGACGACAATTCAGATCGCAGACTCGCCGACAATTCCTCGCGAAGCTGTGCCTTCACTTCGGATGCAAGCGCCGCCACATCCACTTCGTTTTTCGCACCTAAGTTCCGTCCTGCCAGAAACGCTCCGGAAACCGCCAGGAGACATGTTGCAGCAATCAGCAACCATGAACGATCCGTTCGGATGAACCTCGAAGGTGCAGACTGCGCCGACGCTGCAGGCATGACAGGACGAGGCTCATCGACCTTCCATGAATCCAGTGACAACATCGTGGATCGCCATGCCCGGACCTTCTGCGAACAGACGTCACATTCAAGCAGATGAGCCTCGAGCAGAGACTGCTGAGCAGGCTCGCACTCGCTGTAAAGAAATGTCATCCATTCAGAATCGTCAGGATGTTGGGTCATGGGAAATGTCTCGACAGTTTTGGGGTTACTTTTCTTCATGTCCCCTCTCCCCCGGTGAAGGCTCAATCAGGCACCAGAGCTTTCCACGGGGGAGAGGGTCAGGGTGAGGGGTTTTCGAATTCACTCCCGACCCTGCTATGCCGCCAGTCGGCTACTCTCCGACATGGGGAAAAAGTGGAGCAGTTTCAGATCGATGGCTGTCAGCCATTCATCAGGTCATTCAATAAAGGCGAAAGACGATTCAACGCATCGGTCATTCTTGAACACACGGTCCCCATCGGGATATTCAACACGTCAGCGATCTCACGAAACTTCAGTTGCTGATAATGTCTCAGCACAACAACCGTTCTGAGTTCCTCCGGAAGTCGCGCCAGCGCATCACTCACGGTTTGCCTCCGTTCACGCTGCTCACTAACACTGACGGAAGGGTCCGACGAGCCTGCGAGAGACGTCATCGGAAACTCTGAATCCACAGGAAGACGTGACGATTTCCGCCGCACATCGTGAGCGGCATTGATGGCGATTCGCCATGCCCACGTTGCAAATGTGGAATCGCCTCGGAACTGTTGCCGACTCGCGAAGATCTTCGCAAACGTCTCCTGAGCAGCGTCTTCCGCGTCCTGCAGATTGCCAGTCAGCCGAAGACACAACCCCGCGATATGATGTTGCCACCGCCCGACCAGCTCACCAAAGACCGTGGAGTCACCTCGAGCCGACACGATGGCCATGAGCGCATCGTCCGACAGCAAGTTCACGGCGGATTGAGATCCTGCGGACGGCACCACGTCCCGGCAACCTTTTGCAGAGGCCCATCATTCATCGGAAAAACACACCATTCGCCGATGATCGTCCGCATTTCGCATCCCAGCCACCGACTTCCAGAGGATTAGACGGACGAGGCCGGAGATTTTCCTGGTGGAATTTTGAAAATCTGGTTCCATGCGAAATCACTTGCGCGAGCGTCGCCATCAGAACTCCCTGCGATTCATCCTGAAAGGATGCCAGAGAGTAGCCGGTGGTCGCCGACAGGCGCACCACCGGTCACTGAACGCAAATGAAACTCATCCTGAAGGGATGACAGAAATGATGATTCGAGCACCCATTGTCAGGGTGCAATCGCAGGATCCGACTCGAACCGCTGGTGGCGCTCCGCTTACCACCGGCTACCTTTTCAAACCGCTCTGCGGTAAATCACAACGACATTGGCAAAAGCTGGAAAGACTTAGTGAATACTGACTCGTATTCCTGATTTCACGCAGAGCCGATTATCGCATAGCACACCACGGCTCAAATTTGTTTCAGCTTGCTTGTGGCAGTACTCAGGAGCCGTGTTCGACCATACAATCTCGTTTCACCTCAGTCCACGGCGAATCTCCATCCACCACTTCAAGAAGGCCGACCGTCATGTCCCACCGCATTTCTCGTCGACAATTTGCTCAATCTGCGGCGGCTGTTGGGCTGCCGATGATTTTGCCGTCCGGACTTCTGGCCGGTCAATCAGCCAAGGAAAAACTCTCGTTTGCTTGCATCGGGATGGGTGGGCAGATGCGGGGATACCTGGTCCCAGAACTGAACAAGCTGGATCAGACAGTCGTTGCCATTTGCGATGTCGATCAGAGACAGCTCGACAGCGCGTTGCAGGTGAATGAGCTGAAGCAGGCTCGTCCGTATCGTGATTATCGTGATCTGCTCGACAAAGAATCGGGAGTCGATGCCGTCATCATCGGAACTCCTGATCACTGGCATGTGCCGATTTGCGAAGCCGCCCTGAAGGCTGGCAAACATGTCTACTGCGAAAAGCCACTGGCTCATTCGGTGGCGGAATGTCGTGCTCTGGAGAAGCTTGCACTGAGTCATCCGAAGCTGGCGACTCAAACGGGAAACCAGGGATGTTCGACAGAAGGATTTCGACGCAGCTTTGAAGTCATTCAGTCCGGACTGCTGGGCAACATCACGGAAGTGCACGTCTGGCATCCGGCTCATAGCTGGCCCAACGGAGTTGATCGGCCGACGACAAGCGATCCGATTCCAGAAGGGCTCGACTGGAACTTCTGGCTCGGCACGGCACCAGCACGACCGTACAACAACGAGATCTATCATCCGGGAAAGTGGCGAGGATGGTACGACTTCGGAGGTGGCTCATTGGCTGACTTTTGCTGTCACGGATTTCAGCTCGCTTATCGTGCTCTGGAACTGGATGCACCGACACGGATCGACGCAACGGGCGAAAACCTGGGACACGAATCATTTGCGACTCGTTGCACCGTCACCTTCGAGTTCGCAGCGAAAGGCAATCGAGGCCCCGTGAAACTCATCTTCTATTCCGGTGACAACAACCTGCCGCCCAACGAAGTGACTCAGGGACCCGTCGGCACAACGGGATGCCTGATCGTGGGCAGCGAAGGAACATTGTCGGCAGGACTGTGGAATACCGACTGCAATGTTCGGCTCAAGGGGGCAAAGGAGTTTCGCGGAGCCGATCAGCCGGAAATTGTAAAGATCGCAAGGACTCAACCTCGCATCGATACGGAAGTTCTGAAATGGGATCCCGCCAAGGCTGCCAAAGGTCAGCGACCACGCTGGAGCAAAGTCAACAACTCGCATATGTTCGAATGGGTGCTGGCCTGCGCAGGCGATGCGAAGACCTATTCGCCATTTGAGATCGGTGCTCGAATCACCGAAATCGGCATGCTGGGAGTTCTTGCATTGCGAATGCAGAAGCCAATTCTGTGGGACGCCGAAAACCGCCAAGCCACCGGCCTGCCCGAAGCCGATGCGATCATTGATCCCAAGCCTTCGACGAATGCGTATTCGCCACGGTAGCCGCCATTTTGCCGCTCTTGTTTTTCGTCGCTCGGGATTGGTGAAAATCTCTAAACGCCAAGATCCTCTCCTCGGAGTTCATCGTTCTGTTCGATGGCTCCGGGGAAGCGCTGACGTGCGATCCGTGCACACCAAATAACCCGTCAGCCTTGGGAAATGGTGGGCAAAGCGGAGGGGCTCTCTGATGCCGGGAATGAAGACGTCAAACTCAAGGCCTTTGGGGGTTGGTTGCCTCTTTCTGTTTTTGCTGCCATTTGCGACAGTTGGCGTCTTTCTGGCTAGTCAGATGGTTTGGCAAATGATGTTCTGGATCGAGGCTCAAAGCTGGGTTGACTGTCCTGCCATCATTGACCATGTCGAGTTGCAGGAACACTCGGACGAAGGCACGACTTACAACACTCTGGCCCGTTACCGTTATCAGTTTCAGGGCATTGAACATTCCGGTACGCGAGTGTGGTTTCTTTCTGGGTCTGACACCGGTTTATTTCACCAGAACGCGTACAGGCAACTACGTGATCATCAGCAAACAGGAAAACCGTTTCACTGCTTTGTCGATCCGGATGACCCGAACCAGAGCGTTCTTTATCGAGACCTTCGTCCGGGTTTGCTCTGGTTCCATTCCATTTTTGTGCTGACCTTTGGAGGATTCGGCTTGGGCGGTCTGTACTTCACGATCAGGCAGACTCTGTCCATAAGAAAGACTCTTGCGAGGGCCGAACGATTCCCTGGTGAGCCGTGGAAATGGGATGACTCGACCGCCACAGGACGATTCCATCCCACTCGGGAATGGCTCTCGTATCTGGTTGGAGCATTCGTCTTCAATGTGCTCACAGTCCCAGGCGGCTACTTCCTGTATGTTGCGAAAGACAGAGCAATCTGGGCTCTGGGAGTCTTGATCCTCTTCACCCTCTGCGGCCTTTGGATTGCGTTTAAGGCCGCACGGATGACTGTCCAGACATATCGATATGGAGCGTTCCATCTGGAGATTCAACCGTGGCCATACTTTGTTGGCGATCCGCTGCAGGGAACTCTGAGCTTCCCGGATCTCTTTCCCAGTTCACGAGAACTCATTTTCGAACTGCGCGTGCTCGAAACAGGGCATGGAGATGACTCCGATACAGAAGTGTTTAAGGAAACCGTGCACGTCTCTAACGGAGGTCGAAGGACATCGTTTCAGTTTCATCCACCCGAAACCTTACCCCGCACTCGCCTCGCGAACGATCAGAGTGATCAAAAGACTGCAAGTTGGACGCTCAAAGTCACCGGCTCCGACGGCCACGGTGATTTCCATGCTCAGTTTGGCTTGGTGACGTTTGCACGAACGCAATGAAGAATGGTCGGGCCATCGACGATCTCGCCGCTAAAGACATTCTCTGAGATGCTGCAGTCGGGAGTTACTTGAGAGCCTCCTCAGCATCTTCCAGTTCCGCATACCGTCGCCCGTAGCCAAGTTCGCGAATGAGCTTTGCAGCCTTGGCGAGTTCGTCGCGGTCGCGGAACATGCGGGCTCGGTGAAGGTGGATATCTGCTATGTAGAGCCGCATAGCACCGCGTTCAGCAATTTCCCAAGCTTCGTGCAGATCCTTCTGTGCACATTCGGAATCCCGATTTGTTCCACTGAGAGAGCGAAGCAACGCGCGAGTAAGTAGCGCGAGAGGCATAACATCTTTATCACTGGCACGGCGGAAGCCGTCTACCGCAGCATCGACCTGTGCGGTTGCTATCGCAGAATGCAAATCGGCAGAATCTAGAATCATTGCGTAGATTGCCGCCCGAGCTAACGTGAGATGGTTGATTGCGATGTCTAGGATTCCCGTTTTATGGTCAATCACCCACTGTTGAGTGCTCATTACACGGTTAGAAACGCGGGTGAGAATTCCAGGCGTCACGTCTTTCGATTTCAATCCGAGCATGGTCTGCCACGCACGACGCTCGACAGAACTCAGGAGTAGATCGCAATATTGAAAACACGGCATTGAGTATTTCAGCGGGTAGCCGAGTTGGCGTTCAGATTTCATGTTTTCTGCGTCGCGGAAGTGAGCCACTGCTTCGAGACGACGGCCTGCCTGGTGTAAGGCATGTGCATGAGTTGAGCGATTGAACTCGCAAATGTAAGCCACTCCACTGAGGTCGGCAAAGGCTACACCTTTTGCCAAATCCTTTAATGCACTCGGCAAATCTCCTAATGCAAGCTCCAATTCTCCTAGGAAGTTGGAACAAATTGCTGCGTTCGTCCAATTCTCGTTCTTAATGTGCAGAGTCAGCGCTTCTCGAATTGGATTTATGGCCTCAGTCATCCGGCCTAGGGCTCGCAGGCAATAGAACGTCGCAAACCACACCCAGGCGACGTCGTCATCAGGCAAGTGAGTGATTGACATTTGTGTCCAAGGGATCTCGTATAATGAAGCGAGGGCACTCAAGCCAGAACCAAACGCACCTAGTTCTCTTGTTGAGTATTGTGCGTTCCCGCGTTGTATACGCCCAAGAATAACTTTGTGCATTGCCTCCTGATGCAACCCCGCGAAGCATCCGTGGGCTACGGCTTGGTATAGCGGCTGGAGGTCTTCGATCGTCGGCTGTGGCTTATCCGGCGTCGTCTCGCATAGGTGATCGTACAGTCGACGGTGCGCTGTGCGAAAACCATCTGCGTGCCCTTGACGCAACTGCGCCGCGAAGTACTCGCGGATCAGCGGATGAGCATCGATTGCGTCGGACGAGACGGAGAGCAGTTCCACCTCGCTCAGCCGTTTCACGGCGATGTTCCACTGCTGCGGAGTCAGCTTCACGAGTGCGTCTGTCAGGCCCGGAATCGACGGCTCCGTTCGCAGAGCGTCCAGGCAACTCTTCGCCATCGGCCGGTCGAACAGGCCGGTCAGACGCAGCACGGCCAGTTCCCGCTGGTGCTCGGGACCGCCGCTCTGCAACCACCGCTCGTAAGCGATCATCACCTTGAACGCCGAGCGGCCTGGACCCTCCTGATCGGCGGCGGCGAAGTTCACCTCGCGGTAGTGGCGGATGTCGCGGTCTTCGTAGGCGTCGGCGATGAAGCGCCCGAGCAAGCTGAGCGTGAGCGCGTGGCCGCCGGCGTCTCGCCACGCCGCATGCAACTCCTCGTCCGTGCCGACGATTTTTAGATGCCTTAGAAGGGAGACTGCTGCCTCCTTGGCCAGCTTGTCGAGCTTCTGCTCCTCGGCGGTGGCGTGTCCCTTGACGTTCGTCAGGTGTTCGCGAGTAGTGATCACAACCAGGCCGGGGTTGTCGGCAGCGACTTCCCTCAACAATGCTTCCAGCGCCGGGTCTTTCAGCCGCCCAGCCTGCGGATCGTTCGGCGGGTATTGCAGCGGTTCGATGCCATCGAGGATCAGCAGCGAGCGGTGCTGACGAATCAGCCCCGCCAGCCGCTCGCCCCGTTCATGCGGCCCGCCGCGCGTAGGATCGGGATCACCAAAGTACTCCAGAGCCTTGGAGATGAACAAGTCCGCGGAAGTCTGCCGGCTTTCCCCAGTCCCCTGGCTGTAAAAACTCCAATCGAAATACCGCTCCACGCCGGGCCAGCCTTTCTCCGCGAAGCGAGTCTGTACCCAGTGAAACACCAGCGACGTCTTCCCCGCTCCGCCCCATGCGACCAGCGTGTACACGTTGAGAGTCTCCTTCGCCCAAGCCTTGTCGAGATTCTCCAACTCCGTCTCGCGACCAAACAGCACACGAGGGGCGTGTTTCTCTAACTGCGTGCCGGCGATCTTGCGAGATGGTGGCGCTGAACTACTCTGACTCACCGGCGTGCGCCGGTCGTTGCCCGGTGAGTCTATTGGGGGTTTGCCGCCTTCTCCGTAGCTTCGACGAGAAACACGTTGGCGGCATCGATCCCCTCTCGGCACGACAAGATGGGTGTCTTCTCTTCCGGAATCCCCATAACCTGAAGAGCCGCCACTGCTTGGTCAAAGGCGTTCTGTACCGAACGACCGAAACCAATGGCAAGATAGAACGAAGCCGCAAAGACCCGTGCGGCTTCGTCTCCGATGCCACGTTTCATACCGATGGCACAGTCGATGACATCGGTTACCGAATCAGCCTGCTGTCGCGTGTAACACGCATTCAGCACGACGAGCCGGATGTTGTCCTTCACGGCCTTGAGCATGGCCTTCAATCCTGCCTTGCTGACGGAAGCAGCGTTCCCGTCATCCCCTTTGAACGCAATCTCGTCTTTCGAGCCGTGTCCACTAAAGTGGAGCACATGCGGTTGTTCCTTGTTGAGATGAAGCTGCAAGTCGTCGCGGCGGACAGCGAACTTCGGCACGAAGTCGATGGCATCGCGATGGTTCGTCTGAAGAATTCGTTGCTCGATCGCTCTCGCTTCTTCATCCAACTGAAGTGACGTGCAGTCCAATGGATTGGCAGCGAGAAACAGAACTTTGCAACGTTGCATCGACCGCTCCATATTTCCGAGGATTGATTTTTTGCCACTTGCGATAGTGACTTTGTCGGTATTGATTTTTAAAGCCACGGGTGCGGAATCACCAGGAGTTTGTTTCTCTTTATGTGAGACACCCACATTGATGCTCAATCGGTCCGCCTCTGGTTGAAAAATCCGATCGTGATCGGCAGACTCAAGTTCTTCCCGAATCTTCCACGCTAGCCACATTCCAACAAGGTTTCCGGGCCAGTCATGGGACCCAACAGTACCGCGTGACGGCAGATCGGAAAGCCATTCGGCGATGTGATTCCGTTGTCCCGACATACCCGCATCAAGGATGTCCAGAGCCGTCTGCTTCCACTCGTCGCCTCGATCGAGAGACTGGAGCAGTGTGGGCCAGTATGGGTCAGCGTTGATGAATCGTCCAATCGCGACCACCAAATCCGCTTTTGCCAACCAGTACTCTGCGGGCGCGGGAGGTTTCATGAACTCGGACCAGTTGGGGTCAAGCCCGGTCTCTCGATGAAACATCTCGCGATCAAAGTCACGAAGCTTCTTCCATGCGTCTTCGAGTTGTTGTGCTCTCTCGTGAGCAATGTTGAAAAGCTCGCCTCGACGTTTCTCCGCCGCAATTCTTTCTCGAGCCAATTGAACGCCGATCGGTGGTTTTGGGGAACTCAACTTTCGTTGACCTCCAATTTGGAGACGAGTCAATACTCCGTTGTCCAGTGCAGTGAGGATGCGATACGTTTCGGCCGCGCGATAGTTGTAGGGCTTGCCATCGAGTTCAAAGTTCTGATCGGGGCGTTCGGGTTCAGGGTCGTGCAGTGGTTGCCGCTTCTCCAACGCTTGGTTGAGCAGTTCTTTAGCTTGCGAGACCAAAACGCGTGATTGATGGAGGAGTTCAACTTTCCCATTCAGCGACGCCTCGATTCCTCGGAGTGACTCTTGTTCTCGCGTAGGCTGGCGCGTTTCGAGGAGTTGGACGAATCCGTCGAGGGAGAACTGAAGATACTCCTCCGGGACGAATTTGTGTTTCGCTTTTAGCCAATCCTTGCACCGACTCCAAAGATCCGAATCAGCCCGGTCTTGACCAAAGATTTCTCTCAACCAATGACGAATTTGGCCCCATTGGCGTATCCTGTCTGGCGAATCGCCGGCATTTTCAATTGCAACAGCCAGGTCACCGACTTTGTTCTTGAAGCTGGAACAGTAGTGGCATACGGCTCGATCCAAGGCACGTTCATCGCGTTGCCTGCCACACTGAAGACATGGCTCCACATACTTGGAATCTAAAAGTTGTGCAGCCTGGAGAAGCAACGCTTCGCCGCGAAGCTGCAAACCCTCAGCGATCGCCCACGCATAACCGCACTCGGGATGCGTTGCGGCGAGGAGTTCCGGTTGGCCGGTCTGCTCATTTGCAGGCACTCCGTCGTCGAGCGCCGTACGGAGGTCATCGAGCGCTGCTTGAGGATCGCCGCAGATCAGATGAAGCCGGGCTTGCTCAAGGAGTAGGTCGATGTGCAAGAGACCATAGCCGCAGTCACGAGCGATTTTCAGGGCATTGATCGTCAAATCGATCGCTTGTCTCGAATCCATCGAAACCTGAGTATGCGTCTGCGAGATTTGCGAAGAATTGCAAGCTCGCGCGATGCGAGCGAGTACTAGCTTAAACCAACATTCAACTTCACGCTCGCGGTGGTGCAGAAGCCATTTTTCGACTTTGTTCACAGAACTCTTTGCGCTTGCCTCGTGAGCCGTTGCCAATTCGATTTCAGCGAGAAGAAGGTTTGACTTTTGGATGTCATGGCTATTCGGGCTGTCTTTAGCGAGGAGAAACGCTTGGTTCTGATTCAGTACCTCTGCAGCGAGGCTGAAACGGCCAATGCGCCGATAGAAATCCGCTTGAAACACACTCAGATTCCATCCAAGTGGCCGCTTCCTGTTTCGGAGTGACTTGACGGATTCGTTGAAGCCTTTGTCGGCAGCACTCACGAGTCCTGTAGTCGCTGCTGCAGATGCAATTGCGACACGCAATTCAAAGAATCCAGACGTTGTTTTGGAAAGGCTCGTTGAAGTTAGTGACGGTGCCGTTCGACATACATCCGCTGCCCTTCCGGCGAGGAGTTTTGCACACGCCAAAGTAAAAAACGTAAATGACCCTGCCGTGGAGGTCGGATTTTTCAGATGCCCGGAAGCAGATACATTGAGGGAGCGAATTGCATGTCCAAGTTCGCCAAGGTGCATTTCGTAGGTGCCCAACGCGGTCAAGACTTCGCATTTCAATTGAGTCTGTGACGTGGACTCTGAGTTCGCACTATTCTCCAGAACGTCCTGGAACATCTTGACAATTCTTCGTCCTCGTTCATGTTGCGCCAGCCGCCAGTCGAGGTTCTGTTCGCCACCGAGTCGGCGCTTGTAGATCTGCCATGCTTCCACCACATGGCCGACCTGAATAGTGTGGAATACGATTTCTTCGAGTAGATCGAGGGTGGCCGACTCGGATGGTTGCCTACCCGACTTCTGTCCCAAGGACACTTCCAAGCCCAGGCGGATCGATCCGTGGTTTTCTCGCAATAAATCATCACCGATGCCGCTCAGGAAGCCGTCGCGCACGGCGGGGTGGATTGTGTAAACAGTTTTCGGTTTGAGGTTTTCTGTTTTCGGAAAAGATGCCGCCGCGGATGCCTCCACGATGCGCATTCGGACCAGCCAGTCGAGTTTCTTTTGGAGCTGCGGGCGGGTGAGGGCGGCCAGCGCGGGGCCGGAGACTTTAGCCGCCTTTTCGCCGGTGAAGATGTTCACAAGGGTTTCGGCGTCGACACCCAGCCGGAAGAGACAGATGCGTTGAAGCAATGCCAGCGCGGCGGCGTCGCCTTCGGTCCCGGTTGATGTGTTGCCAAGCATCGCGTCGCGATAACGCTCGGCCAACCGCGCGAAGCGGTGACCTTGTTTGAGGACGTGGCGGCGGGCTTCTTCGGGTTCGTCGTCCAGCTTTTGACGAAGTTCGGCGGAGTCCATTTTGAAATCGACAGGTGTCGCCGGATCGCCGCCACCGAATTCGGCGATGTAGCCACCTGCGAAATCGACCGTCAGTGCGTGTTGACCGCAAGCTTCCACGATGCTCGCCAATTGTGGATCAGTGCCACGCACTCCGCGGGCTCGGAGTAGTTGGATTCCGGCGGGAAGTTCAATCTCGTCGATCGGCAGCAATCGGAAAAACTGATCCCGGGCGTCCCGCAGGTCGGCCAGCGGAAACCGGGACGTCACCAGAACGCTGAGCGCCGAAAAATACCCCGCAGCGATGCGATCCAAAAACTCGCGGAGCTTTGGACTGGACAGCCGTCCCAACAAACCGCGAACTCCATCTTCCTGAACTTTCTCCAAACCGTCGAGCACCAGTAGACCCGATGTGTTCTGCAGCTTGAAATAGAGTTGTTGCAGAGACAATGCGTTTTCGAAGTGAGGCGAGTCCTCAAGCCACATTTGAACGGCTTCGAAAAACGCTTCCGGATTTGGGGCATCGTAGAAGGAAAATACGAAGACACTGTCCGGCGTACGAAGTGTTGCGTCCTTCGCGATGTCCGGGTCTTCTGGTAAGCCGCCGGGGAGGACCCGAAGAAACCGCTCGGCAATGGCGGTCTTGCCGGCCCCACCCATACCGACGAGTGCCAACACGCCTCGACCACCGTTTCGCCACCACTTGCAAACCTCATTTAGCTGCGGTCGGTGTTGCCAATCGCGGGCTCGCAGGAGTTGGTGGACAAAGTAGCTTGTCAGTGGAGCCTGGGGCATTGGGAAGTGTCAGTGTTAAATCACAGTTCAGCCGCGAGTGATTCCGTCGGGGCCGGATTATCAGGCTTCCTCGCCTCGTGCACAAGGGTATGGACCGCACATAGGGTCAAGAGACACTCTGCGAGGCCATGCCTCGTTTTCTGCTGGCGAATTTCGAGGCCGTTGGAAAAGAAAAAGGCGATGAGTCTTCGCGACGACAAGATGTTCAAGCACTGATTTGTTCCTATCGAAAACCCCACAAATTCTGCCGACTGCCTGAAAGATCTCGGCCGATTGTGGATGATTCTTCTTGGGAGAACATATGAGCGATTGGCCGGCAACGAGCGAAAGCCTGATTTTACGCGTGAAAGACCCAGCGGATGCCGCTGCGTGGTCGGCGTTTTTGGCGATCTATCGACCGGTGATCTATCGGCTGGTTCGCAGTCGAGGACTGCAGGATGCTGATGCGGAGGATCTGGCTCAGCAGGTGCTGGTTTCCATTTCGAGGTCGGTTCAGAACTGGCAGCCTGCAGCCGATGGGCCGCCATTTCGGGCGTGGCTGTACCGAATCGCTCATAACGAGTGTCTGAAAGCGATCACTCGTCGCAAACCCGATGCGGCTGTTGGCTCGAGCAGTGTCCAGAGCATGCTCTTTGGACTTCCGCAGCATGCGACTGACACGAGCCTCCAACTGCTGCATGAAAGTCGCATGGAGGCGTTTCGGTGGGCATCGGAAGAAGTGCGGCACGAATTCACATCGGCGACATGGACAGAAGCTGATGGCGAAGAAGCCAGAAGATCGCTACGGCTCAGCCAACGAAGTGGCGGACATTTTTGAAGCGTGCCTGGCCCACGTGAGCAACCCGTTGAAGAACCCGCTGCCCATTGAGCCTGAGGCGCTAGCCGAGTCCGCCTTCAACCCGTTGAGCGTGGGACGCTAGCCGAATCTGCCTTCAGTCAACCGCCATCTGCATCCCGCTTGAAGAATCGGCTAGCGCCTCAGGCTCAGGATGCCTTCGTTTACTTCCGAGGCTGAGCAGCCAGCACCACAGAGTTGAGGATCCATTGCCACAGGGGTATCCTCCAGTGGAAAAGATGGAAACCACAACCCGAAAACCAGAAGTCAACCCCTTGAGCCTGAGTCGCTAGCCGAGTCCGCCTTCAACCCCTTGAGCCTGAGGCGCTAGCCGAAATTGGCTTCAGTCAACCGCCATCGGCACCCCGTTTGAAGAATCGGCTAGCGCCTCAGGCTCAGGAGACCTTCTTTACTTCAGGGGCTGAGCAGCCGAAAGGACTATTCGACAATGAACACGAACCGACGAAGTTTTCTGCAGACGGCCGCGGCGATGGCTGCGGCGACCTCATTGCCGAACTGGTACCTGAATGAGATGGCACAGGCGGCGGCAACACGGCCATTGGACGAACAGCCGGCGATCGCGCTGATTGGTTGTGGAGGCATGGGGAAGGGCGATGCAAAGAACGCGGCACGCTTTGGTCGCATCGTCGCTTTGTGTGATGTCGATGACAGCCAGCTCGCCTCTGCAAAGAAGCTCTGGCCTGATGCAGAGACGTATAAAGACTTCCGAAAGGTGATGGATCGCAAGGACATCCAGGTTGTCATTTGTGGCACAGTCGATCACTGGCACGCTTTGATTTCGCTGGCGGCGCTGCGGTCAAAGAAAGACGTCTACTGCGAGAAGCCGCTGACACTGACCATTGAAGAAGGACAGCGCCTTGTGTCGGCCGTGCGAGACACCGGTGGCATCCTTCAGACCGGCAGTCAGCAGCGCAGTGACAAACACTTCAGACTGGCCTGCGAACTGGTGCGCAATGGCCGTATTGGGAAACTCAAACACATTTCCGTCTGGCTGCCGCGCGGACGGCGAGAAGGCCCGTTCGCGAAGTCCTCTTCTCCTGAGGGGTTCGACTGGAACATGTGGCAGGGACCAACGCCGGAGGTTGACTATGTGCGAGAACGAACGCATGTGACATTCCGGTACTGGTGGGATTACTCTGGGGGCACCATGACCGACTGGGGTGCTCATCACAACGACATCGCGCTGTGGGGGCTCGGGCTTGAACGCAGTGGCCCGGTGTCGATCGAAGCGAAGCCGCTGGTGGAAATGATCCCTGATGGATTCACCGCAACCAGTGAATACGCGGTCAATTACACGTACGCCAACGGCGTGACTCATTCCTGCAACAGCACAGCGGCGAACGAATGGAATGGTGCTGTGGCCGATCCCAAAGGTCAGCAGCATGGCGTGAAGTTTGAAGGGAGCGATGGGTGGATCTGGGTCACCCGTGGAGCCATCGAAGCCAGCAATCCGGAATTCCTGACAACGCCATTGGCGAGCGATGCCATTCGCCTTTACGAGAGCAACGACCACATGGGCAATTTCTTCGATTGCATCCGGACTCGGAAGGCTCCCATCTGTGAAGCAGAGATCGGTCATCGGTCTGCGTCCGTCTGCCATCTCGGAGTCATCTCGCTTCGACTTGGTCGCAAACTTCAATGGAACCCCGAGACTGAACAATTCGTCGGTGACGATGACGCGAATCGCTGGATCCGCCGCGAGCTGCGGAAGCCGTGGAGTTACGATTCCGTGTGAACCGTGCGTTATGCGGTTGTCTTCTTCCCTCACCACGGTCCGCGCTCTGGGGAATAATCGCGGGAATGATGTCGGGCACGATCTTTGCTCAAATGGGCAAGGCTCTTGCGGATCGCCACCCATTGAGCCTGAGGCGCTAGCCGAACTTGCCTTCAGTCAACCACCATCTGTATCCCGTTTGAAGAATCGGCTAGCGCCTCAGGCTAAGGATCGCGTGGCTGACAACGCAGTGGCGAACAGTTGCTTCTGTTCGATGTCACAGCAAGATTGGAAAAGCAAACTGGTGAATCCACGATTCATGAGTTCTCCAGTTGCGTCTTAGAGACTTCGCCAAACCTTACCGAATTCTCCGTGTTTCGCGACGATTTGTCTTTCTGTTCGCTCTCTCCGCGCACATTACTGCGATTTTCCGAAAGGTTTCGGCGCTGGCTGTGTGAGACCAGGTAAAGCGACGTGTTTTGAAGCGTTTTCGACCATAATGCGTGCTCTGATGGAATTGGTTCCAACCTGGGATTTGAGCGTCCATGAGCCAGTGGCCGGAAACGAGCGAAAGTCTGATCCTGCGGATACGTGATCCGCAGGACGCGCTCGCATGGTCGCAGTTTATGGCGATCTATCAGCCCGTCGTGTATCGGTTGTCTCGGCGACGAGGGTTGCAGCATGTGGATGCCGAGGATCTGTGTCAGCAGATTTTTCTGTCGGTCGCCAGGGCTGTTGAATCCTGGGAACCTCGCCACGGTGGTCCGCGTTTTCGCAACTGGCTGGGTCGGGTCGCTCGCAACGCGTTTCTGAACGCCAGGTTTCGCGCGAAGCCCGATCGAGCGACGGGAAGCTCGAGTGTGGACGACTTGCTGCTGGACATCCCGGACGGTAGCGACATGACCACCGCGATTCACGAAGAGAGTCGCATGGAAGCGTTTCGCTGGGCTGCCCGGCAAGTGCAAATGGAGTTCAGCGCATCGACCTGGACGATGTTCCACGAAACAACCATCGGCGGACGCAGCATCGGTGATGTCGCGAGCACGCTCGGATGCAGCAGCGGAGCCGTATATGTCGCTCGATGCCGCGTCATGCAACGCATTAAAGAAAAGGTCAACGACGTGTCTGATTTCTGGAGCTCTGAGTTATGAAATCTGCAACCCAATGCCTACAGCCATCCGACATCGACGCGTTGTTGGCCGGAACCGGGCAGGCTTCGCAAATCGAATTGTGGGAAGAGCACTTCTCGTTCTGTGAAAGTTGTCGAATGGCCATGGCAAGCCAGGTCGGCGATCCGAAGTGGTGGCGCGAAGCTGAGCAATCGTTGCTACAACCCGTCGGCGATTCTCTCCAAGTCTCGCAAATCCACCTCGGAGAACCGGCTCAGCGTGAGTTGTCCGACGAACCTGAGAGTCTTGAGGAACTCTTGAAACTTCTCGGACCGACTGACGACCCGAAGTTCATGGGACGAATCGGCACGTACGAAGTGCTGGGCGTGCTTGGACGAGGCGGCATGGGGATCGTGTTCAAAGCGTTCGATGCTCCGCTCAATCGATTCGTGGCCATCAAGACGTTGCTGCCGCATCTGGCTGCTTCGGGAGCGGCGCGGAAGCGGTTCGCTCGCGAAGCTCAGGCAGTTGCCGCCGTGGTCGATGATCATGTGATGGCGATCCACTGCGTCGACGAATGGCAAGGCGTACCGTATCTGGTCATGACCTATTCCCGCGGCATCACGCTGCAAAAGAGACTCAGTGACAACGGTCCACTGGAAGTCCGTGAGATCCTGCGTATCGGCATGCAAGCTGCCAAAGGACTCGCTGCGGCACACGCTCAAGGCATTGTTCATCGCGACATCAAACCGGCCAATATCTTTCTCGATCAGAATGTTGAACGCGTGCAGTTGATGGATTTTGGCCTGGCCCGCGCCGTCGACGATGCCAGTCTGACTCGCACTGGCGTGCTGGCCGGAACACCTCAATACATGTCCCCCGAGCAAGCTCGCGCAGAAACCGTCGATCATCGCAGCGACTTGTTTAGTCTCGGAAGCGTCATGTATGCCATGTGCACAGGACATGCACCGTTTCGAGCCGAATCCAGCTACAGCGTCTTGAGATTGATCACCGACAAAGAGCCACGACCTATTCGAGAAGTTAACCCAGATGTTCCCGATTGGCTGTGCTCGATCATTGCCAAGCTAATGGCGAAACAAGCTGGTGATCGGTTTTCTTCAGCTAATCAAGTCGCCGAGTTGTTCCAAGTCTGCTTAGCTCACTTGCAAAGTCCAACAACGACTGCGATGCCCGCAGAATTCGCCAACGTGAAGCCCGGACGGTCTTCCTCAAAGTTTCATCAGCTACTGATGGGAGTATTTGCTATGTGTTGTTTGTCGTTCCTCGCAATTCTGCTTGTCATGCAAAATGTTGAACCTCCGGCGCAGACGGGGCCTTCAAAACCTGAAAAGAACAGTCAGCCTAGCCAATCTGGTAAACCTCTCCAAGTAAGTGCTAGTGATTCGGGGCAATCATCTGAAGTTCACCAGAGTATTGCTGACGATAGTGTTTTGATGATCTCAGTTGATTCAGTCTTGCCTGCATCTGACCAAGGGCATCCGTTTATTGTGAAGAATTCTTCAATCGTTCTCCCAAGTTTAGACAAGCCCATACTTGTCTCTGGACGGAGCATGTCAGAGATCGAATCGGCGATTTCAGAGGCATATTTGAAGCAACTGAAGGTTACAACCAAAACTCGGATACATGAAGTGAGAACGACCTCGCCGGCGACGGTCATCACTGTAAATCAGAAGTCACTAAGCGGTATCTGGAAGGCCAAGCAGATTATCAGTGCTGGCCAGGTTGTGCCACCGGATAAAGCGTCAGGCGAATTTGTGTTTCGTCGCAACCAGATGATCTGGAAATTTACGGGCAAGATCAAAAGAGATGACGTTATCTTCGATGTTGAACTCGATGTCACCAAGTCACCTATATGGATTACCCTGCGATCGCAAGATCCAAAGCGTCCACAACCGGTATTAGGCTTAATCGACTTTACCGGCCATGAGCTTCGCATTTTCACGAAGCGGGATGCCAAAGGCAATCCATCGACCGAGCGCCCTACTGCGATCGGAACCGGGAATGAACCAGGCACCGACTTGATGATCCTGGAGCTAAAATCATTCTCCGTGGACGAAATGAAAACCTATTCAATCGACGAATATGTCTCGAACGTAGTCGCTCAGTGGAAAAAGAGCAGTAACGATGGGGTGCCAAGCGAAGAAGCAATCAACGCGAAAGTAACCGAAGTCGGTAACAAACTGGCGGAAGATATCGACAGGCGATTTGGACCATGCAATCTCATCGAGTTTGATGCTACCTCGAAAAGGCTCATCATTGATCACACCCCGCAAGCACATCGAAAGATCGAAGCATTTCTTAAAGAATCGATTGCAACCAGCTTTGCATTGCTCACATTGTCTGAGCAGCCTGAGCCTGAAGCAAATGCTCAGGTTCGCGCCCAGGCTTCAAGCACAGAGGTCACACTTGGCCAGGGCCCTGACATCGCAGAATTGCTTGAAACGGCGGCCAAGCATGAAGAATGGTTTTCGAAGATGCGATCGGTTCACTTTCGAGCAAAGGGAAGGAACGTTCAGAGTGAGAAAGCACTCGAAGTCGAACGAGCGAAACTGATTGCCAGGGGAGCCGATGCAGTGGTGCCAATCAAGAGTCCAAGTCTGTTGCCGTCGTTCGAGTTTAGCGATGAGATCGCCTGGGACGGAAAACGGGTCGCCAACATTCGTAAGTATTCCCTTGGTTTGGACAATTCGCATTGGGTCTGGGATGGGACGCAATCCACGACGGTTCAGGATGGAACGAATGCGGCGTATATCCTGGACAATGAAGATCCGTTCGGCATGGAAGCACCACTCTCGGGAGTTTGCTATTGGCCCTTCGATCCACGATTCGCGCTCCGTACCAAACCCAACGATAACTTGAAGGGTTTCGCGGCCGATGATTTCACTCTGCACATTCCGGACCTGTTTCACGGCGTCCGCTGCTATCGGCTAGTTTCAATCGATAAGCAAATCGCGTTGTTCATTGCCGTGGATTCTGGACTCATGATTGGAAAACGCGAAGGCATCCTGACGGAACCCATCGTGCCAATTCTGAAGTCACTCGGGCATGATGTAAAAAACACTGAGGAAGCGCGAAAGTTGTTGTCAGAACTCGAACCCGCACGACTCATGGAAGTACGTAAGGCGGGCGAGCAGATAGCGAAGAAAATCGCCGCAGACACACTGCTGAATGGCCCAACAGTGTTGGAGGCGTGGGTCAGCGGCTTCCAGCCAACGCCGCTCGGAGTTTTTCCAATGAAACACTATCGGCGGGTGAGCGGTGTCGATGCCGATGTCCCGTACGAGAGATATCGAAGCGAGTTAGAGGTGGTTGAGTTAAAGACCAACGAACCGATCGATTCGACTCTTTTCGAGGTTGAGTTTCGTGATGGTGTTACGGTCGTTGATAACCGCTTCGAAACGCCAATCACGTACAGTTACGATTCCAAAATGACTTCGGAAGACTTAAAGGCATTGGTGCGAAAATCATTGGAGTCTAGCAATGAATTGGACGCACTGGTCGGCAAGCCGCTGCCTGCTTTGACCAATCTGAGCTGGATCAATAGCGAGTCGCGGGATATTGCCTCGTTCAAAGGTCGACCATTGATTGTCGAGTGCTGGGCTGTCGGTTGTGGCCCTTGCCGCAGTCACTTCGCAACTCTGAATAGCCTGAATGAAGCGGGCAAGATTCAGGTCATCGGATTTCATACAGCGACAAAAGATGTCGAGTCGATCACAAGGTTTGCACAGGACCTGAAACTTGGCTACCCAATCGTCGTTGACACCGGCGACGATAGTAAGAACGCGTTCGGTCCGTTGCCCGTCACTCGAATGCCCTACACAATTCTTGTTGATGCATCCGGTACGATCGTCGCTCACGGGGACCTCGAGACGTTACTCCCGAAGGCATTCGAAATGGTTGCCAGCAATAAACCTGCCGAGGCGCAGCGTCAACTCTCTGCCGATGACGGCTCAAGAGAATCCAAATAGAAAGGACAAAAGGTGTCAGGAACCGTCTATCGACAGTTGGGGACGACAAAAGGTGTCCGGTATTCGCGAGACATGGGAAGACCAAAACGATCAGCTCCAGGCGGTTGGATCCATCATGTGCTGAACCTTGCGAATGCGGGGATGCCGATCTTTACGAACGACGAAGACATCATGACGTTCGAGACGGTACTGGAGGAAGCGGTGGCTCGGTTTGTGGGCTGGCTGTCACTCACGCACACGCAGCGTTGGCACGCTTACCCCAAATCGACCGGGGCTGGTCATGTTTATCAGGGGTGACTTAAGTCGTTTCCGGTTCAGGACGATCACCATTTTCTGACTGTCAGCCGTTACGTCGAACGCAATGCTCTGCGAGCAAATCTGATGAAGCGGGCCGAAGACTGGCGCTGGAGCAGTCTCTATCGCTAGCACTCAGGAACGGCGGCTGAAAAGTAACTTCTGTCACACTGGCCTCTACGACGAAATGCTGGCTGGTGGAGCATGTCAATTCCCCTCAGACAGAGGCTGAACTGGCCGCCATCTGCCGCAGCGTCAATCGAGGCTTCCCGGTTGGAGACGATACCTGGGCGACGACGGCAACGAGAAAACTCGGCCTTGAAGTCACAACTCGTCCACAAGGAAGGCCAAGACGCAGATAAGCGGTTCCTCACCCGTTTCCCCCCCCCGTAACCCCTTCCAAGCCATGTGTATGCAAGCGCAGCCAGAGCGTCACAAGATGCTTCGTCGTGGCAGAAGCAACATCAACACGCACCAGTGACTTCGGGAGATAAGCAACACTGCGAAGTCCACATCCATGCTGTCTTCAATGAGCATCGTGGTTTCGAATTGTTTGATGACATGTGAACACAATGGAACTCATGCATCGAATCTGTGCAGTGATTCGTTTGATTTCTTTGCATCTGTCACTCGACGTTAGAACAGCCCGGATCGTTTTCTATGCAACTATCTCCGAATCAGGAGTTACTGCCGAAAGTTGTGTTTGGGTGAGGGTTGAAAGAGGCGGCGTATTTCGAGATGAGTTGGTTTCCAAACAAAGACCAATTTCATTCGAAAGGAACGCCACCCGTGAAGAAGAGTACTCAGAAATCTGGTTCAGAGACAGTCAGCAGCTCGGTTGAGACTGGCAATGAGACACCGCTTGTTGCTCAGGAGTCAGCGGCGGAAAGTCCTCGTGACGTGCTCAGCATGGTCCTTCGTGACGGAGCTCAGAAGATGCTTCAGGCTGCCATCCAGAAGGAGGTCGACGACTACCTTCTGGCGAAGTCTGGGCTCGTTGATGAAGCAGGTCGGAAGCTGGTTGTTCGCAACGGGTCGCTGCCTGAGCGAGAGGTCATCACGGGCCTTGGACCGGTCACTGTTCGTCAGCCGCGAGTGCGTGACAAACGACCGATTGCAGATCGCGAAGTCTTCGTGTCATCGATCCTTCCGAAGTATCTGCGAAAGACCAAATCGATCGAGGAACTTGTCCCATGGCTGTACCTCAAAGGCGTGAGCACGAATGATTTTCCTGAAGCACTTCAGGCGCTGCTTGGCAAGGACATCGAAGGCTTTTCAGCGACGACCATCACGCGGTTGAAGTCGGTCTGGGAAGAAGAATACGACGAGTGGTCGAGGCGATCATTGACGGACAAGCGATACGTCTACATCTGGGCCGACGGCATCTACAGCAACATTCGATTTAATGACAACGATGGTCGCAACGCCGATGAAAATCGTCAGTGTTTGCTGGTGCTGATGGGCGCAACAGCCGATGGGACAAAGGAATTACTTGCGGTGGTTGCAGGCGTTCGTGAGAGCGATATTGCATGGAAGGAGTTGCTGTTGAGTCTCAAAGCACGCGGCCTGCGACATGATCCACTGCTTGCCATTGGCGATGGTGCACTTGGATTTTGGAAGGCTCTTGACCAGGTGTTTCCAACGACTCGTGTTCAGCGTTGTACTGTCCACAAGACGGCGAACGTCCTCGATAAACTGCCGAAGTCCGTACAGCCTCAGGCGAAGAGAATGCTGCATTCGATCTGGGATGCACCGACAAAGGAGGAAGCCAACAACGCCTTCGATTTGTTCATCCACACGTTCGAATCCAAGCACTCATCGGCGGTCGAATGTCTTCGAAAAGATCGTGATGTGCTGCTGACGTTCTACGACTTCCCGGCCGAGAACTGGTGTCACATTCGAACCACAAATCCCATTGAAAGCACCTTCGCAACAATCCGTCTCCGCCATCGCAAGACAAAGAACAATGGGAGTGCGAAGGCCTCGTTGGTGATGATCTTCAAGCTGGCTCAGAGTGCCGAGAAAGGCTGGCGAAAACTCCGAGGTCATCAGCACATCCCGGAACTCATCAAAGGCATCCGCTTCATTGATGGTGTCAACGAACACTCCATCAACGATCGCAACTCAACGACCACCAAAACCCCTACATCTCATACCGAAGTCGTCGCCTGAGAGATTCTCACTGAACACAACATTTGGTAGTAACTCTGAATCTGCTGTTTCGTCCTTTTGGCATAGAGTTTGCCTTTGAAGATTTCATCCATCGCTAACGATGAGAACTCTCCCACCTCGAATTCTCAGCCACGATTCGATTCTCTCGCAGCGATAGAGTGTTTCTGTTTTCTCTAAGTTTTCTTTCGGGAGAGCGCAATGAAGATGCGTCGCAGTGGATTTACGCTGATTGAACTTCTGGTGGTGATTGCGATCATTGCCATCCTGGTGGCTTTGCTTCTTCCTGCTGTACAACAAGCTCGCGAGGCGGCTCGACGAACAGCCTGCAAAAACAATCTGAAGCAGATTGGGTTGGCACTCCACAACTATCATGATGTTTTCAATCAGTTTCCAGCATCGACAATGAATCCCGGAACCGTGGGGTCCACGAATTTTGTTCCCGCTGGAACGGTCAAGAATCACACCGGCTACTTGTACATGCTGCCACAGCTGGAGCAGGGAAATTTGTACGGCCAAATCAACTTCAGCCTTCCGACTGGAAGAGCGGACTGGAACGGCACCGGTGGCGGAGGAGAACAGGCCGTACTCGCGAAGGTAAAGCTGCCGGTGTTTCAGTGCCCGAGCGATCCGCCCTTTGATACTCCTCACACGTATACACCTCAAAACATGTACACGATCACAGATGCCACGCGCGTCAGCTATGGATTCGTGCATGAGACGACGGAGTATGACTGGTACGCTGGCTACGATGTCTGGGCCAAGAACAGAAATGCAAGTCGCTCAGCATTCGGAATCAACCAGTCTGCAAGTTTTCGTGACATCACAGACGGTACCAGCAACACCATGGTGATGATCGAAACGCCGTTTCAGAAGGAATGGGAAGGATTTGGTCCGTTCTTCCAGGCATTCACACACACGCATTTCATCATTCCGTCGCAGTTCGGAATCAACCGCTGGAGCGTCACCACACCGAAGCGACTCGTCTACGCATGGGGAGCTGGAAGCCAGCATACCGGTGGTGCGCAGTTGCTTCTCGCCGATGGAAGCGTGCGATTCATCAGCGAGAACATCAGCCAGCTGACTATTGCTGCCCTCGTGAGCATTGCAGGTTCCGAAGTCGTTGGCGAATTCTGAACAAACAGATTTCAGAGAGGTCAAATCCATGAGTGTGTATCGATTGCCCTGGATTGGGTTCATTCTGCTACTTGCCGGATGTGGATCAGGTGACGGTATTAAGACCGCAGACGTGGCAGGCACCATCACAATGGATGGAAAGCCACTGGCAGGCGTGGAAGTCTTCTTTTCAACGGACAAGTTTGAAGGCTATGGAAAGACAGATGAAAAAGGAAAATACAGACTGATCAACGGCGCAGCGGTCGGTACCAACAAGATCTTCATGAAGAAGTTTGACGTTGGTGGCGGAGGCTTGCCTGGGATGGACACGAGCATTCCAGGCATGGATGAAAAACAGATTGCGGCAATGCAGGCCGCGCAAAGCAGTCGAGGCGGAAAAAGCAAGAGCAGTGCGAGCATGATTCCGCCTGAGTACAGCGATCCGAAGACGACCAAGCTGACGTTTCCGGTACCGGACGGTGGCAGTGAGTCTGCGGATTTTCGACTTTCAGCGAAATGATCGCGATCATCTCGGTGCTGACTTCAGAAAACTCAGAAACCTCTTCGTTTAACCCGAGGACAATCAAGAACAGGATTTGAACGCCTGATCTCCGGCCTCTCTCGGGTGGCAGACGTTTGAAACAGTCGGCGTCGTAAACCACAGAACGAGCGAGTCCGAATTCTTACGAATTCTTACGAATCCGGCTTCCGGTTTTTCGCACAATTATGGTTTCGGAAGATGCTGATTCCTCAGATGTTCCGGCAACTGGAAATCACCTTTCTCAAGATACGAAAGCAAGTCCAGAATCTCCCGTTGAGTCAGGTAGTTCAGCAGTCCCTTCGGCATGGGCGAAATGTTTGCGACGACTCGCTCTTCGATATCCGCCTTTCGAATAGTCGTCAGCGAGTTTGGTGTCAGGAGATTTGTCGCGACCTTTACTTCCGCTTCGGATTCGGAAACGACAATCCCGGTCGTCACCTGACCTTCGGTCGTCACAAAGGTCTGATTCTGGAATTTCTCATGGATCTTTGATGATGGTTCCAGCACCTGCGTCAAAAGTTCTGCACCCTTCAGCTTCTTGACCGATTCCGTCAGATCAGGACCAAGATTGACACCATGCCCCGCCACAACATGACACTGATTGCAGCGAGCTTTCACGAATGCCGCCATGCCGCGGGCCAGCGTTTCATCATCTTTCTTGAGTGAACTCAGTGGCACCTCAGCGAAATCAGCCATAGACCATTCTCGAATCATCTTCGGCTGACTCGCTTCCAGCATCACCTTAGCCTCAGCGTCGCTGTTTGCAACCACCATCATTCCGTTCATCACGATCCAATGTCCCGGGAAAGTACACACAAACGGATACACACCCGGCTCGCCTGGTGCTTCGAAACGCAAGACATCAATCTGCGACGCGCGAGTGGGCCCGATCATCGAGGTCGCGTGAAGGATCAACTCGCCCTTGTCTGGCGGGATGAAGTCGGAATTTGCGTTGCGAGGATCTTTTGCCATCAGATTGGCAGCCACTCCGACTTCAGCCATGGCGTCGGGCCTAACAAAAACAAGGTTATGATCCGTCGCATCGCCGTTGATGAAGACAACCTTCACCGGCTGCCCGGGCCTTACGGCAAAGTCTCGAACCGAAAACAGCATTCGTTCAGACACGCAGGTAATGGTTACGGACTTTAGATCTTTCTGCTTGTCGAATGCCGCGTCGGCTTTGCTGGGTTTAGGCTCCTTGATTTCCGCCTCAAGAGCAGCTTGTCTGAGAATCTTTGCGATGCTCGACTTCGGATCGTTCTCCCAATGTCGCCGCAGAGTCCTCGATCCCAGCGCGCAGGTGATGGCGTAGTCGACAGGGCCGGACCGAGGATGCTTCAAGACATCCAGCATCGCGTCGAAGGCCGGACGAGTTCCGATGTAGCTGGCTGCGATTGCGGCTTCCATTCGGACGATGGCGTTACCATCGTTGGCCGATTTGTTCAGCAACGACATGGCATCGTTCAGATACGGATGCCAGTAACGCAACTGCTGCGTTGCTGCCGCTCGAGCGTGAGCATTGTCGCAGGACAGCAGGTCGCGAAGCAGTTGAATGGGTGCTCCGCGATTCACAGACTCATCCGCGCCTGCAGCGGCGGATTGAGCAATTCCTTCTGCAACATCCACGGAATCTGCCATCGTGGCGAATCCGATCCATCGATACGTCCAAAGAGCTTCCAGTTGATGATGACGGAAACGAGCATCCGCCGGATCAAGCTGAGAGACCCACTTCTCCAGTGATTGACGAACCTCCTGAGCATCACGCTCTCGCAGTTCACGCTTGGCCCAGTAGCGGACTCGGTACTCAGGGCGTTTGAGCGATTCCAGGAGTTCCTCAATCGACGCACCGGCGATTACGGGCGCCTCGTTTAGGGGCTTATCTTTTGCGGTGATTCGCCAAATGCGTCCGGAATGCCGATCGCGTCGTTCGTCTCGCAATGAATACTGCATATGCCCCTTAACCGGGTTGTACCAGTCGCAAACGTACAGATCTCCCCGAGGTCCGAACTGCAGATCGACCGGAATGAAGCTCAGGTTCGTCGAGAACAGCAGGTCGCTGACATACTCTTCTTCGTATCCGAAGGGGCCTTCTTTCCATCGATGAATCTCGACGCGATTCGTCGGCTTGTATCGAACCTTGATGAATCCTCCCTGAAGTTCATCCGGAAACGCAGAAGTATCGACAAACTCATGCCCGCACACGCCCGAGTACGCCTGCAAGCCTTTTGGGACAGGATGCTGCAGTGGATACGGCGGGTCCAGCGAATGAAACGCGGCCGCATAAACTGGATGACTGGCCATATGTTGTCCCCAGTCATCAAATGTCACGCCCCAGGGGTTCGTACTGTTGTAAGTGCCAAAGCTGATCAGCCGGTGAGTTTTCGGCTCGAAACGAAACCAGCCGCTGTTCTGTTGCCGCACCGGGCCGTACGGAGTTTCAATCTGGGAATGATGGAAGACTGATTCGCGCAGAATCAGATCACCATCCGGAGTCCACGTAAAGTCGTGCAGCGAATGGTGTGAATCCTCAGTGCCAAATCCCGAAAGCACGATCTCATGGACATCGGCTTTGTCATCGCCATTCGTGTCTTTCAAAAATGTCAGATGTGGCTGTTCGGAAACGTAAACTCCGCCATTGCCGAACTCGAACGACAGTGGAATGTGAAGATCATCGGCAAAGACTGTCGACTTGTCCGCAGTCCCGTCGCCGTCGGTGTCTTCGAGGATCACAATCTTGTCGTTTGCCGCATTGCCCGGATAGACGTGCGGGTACGTTGTCGAACAGCTCAGCCAGAGTCGGCCTTTGGAATCCCATCGCATCTGAATGGGGTTAGCGATGTCCGGAAATTCTTCTTCACCAGCGAACAAGTTGACATTGAAACGAGGATCAATCTGAAACGCCTTCAATTCGTCGGCCGCTGACATCCATTCATTTGCTCCACGACTTTGGTCAACCGCGGGTAACGGTGGAAGATTGGCGTCATTGATTGAAGTCGGAGTTTTTGCTCCGGCGGCGATGTCCGAAATCCGTTGGTCTCGATTCTCGACCATCAGATCGAAGTTGCGCATCGCGGGCAAGAAGTCGAGATAACCATAATCCTTGTTGCGTCCGCCGGTGTAATAGAACGTGTTGAGCGGTCGGAAGCGCCGAAAGAACTGCTGGTTCTTGTCGACGATGGCAGACAACAATTCGTCCGAAGGTTCGCCCGCTTCGATGCCAAAGGTCTTGCGAAACAGGCTCGAAGAGAACAGCTTATCGCCTTCGCGATTCAGATGGATTCCGTTGATCGTGAGATCCGATCCAGGGCTGACCATCGCAGCTTCGGTGTCTGTAAAGACTTCCGCAAAGCCGACCTGCTCCTGAGCGGCAACGTCCTGCATCACATCAGTGTATTTGCGAATCGACGCGTTATTGCGATCGGCAGCCGGGACGTGGGCCACATTCTCGTTGGCGATAGGTGAGATCAGCACAATCCGAGGTGCAGATTCACCGTTGAAGGCTTTCGTTTTCAACGACGTTAGCCACGTGATCAGTTTGGTTCGAAACTTATCGGCGGCCTCTTCGCCCGTGAATGATTCATTGAATCCGACTGCGGCAAAGATGACATCGATCTTTTCATGAGCCAGGTGCTGTTCGGTGTCGGCAAAGTTCGCAGGGCGAGGCTGCAGGCCAACTTCGTCGCCAGACCACGCGAGATGCCGAACGACCAGATGCAGCTCCGGAAACTTCTGATGGAGCATCGCTTCAAAGTGACCAAACTCCTGCGATCGTTCCAGCAGCGTGTTTCCGATCAGAGCGATTCGATCTCCCTTGTTGAGTTTCAGCGGGAGGCTTGTCGCGACCGGTTCGACGGCAACGGCTCGCGGAGCCGACTGCGCGTAAATGCCGAATTGAACAAAGTCTCCCTCCTTCGCGGCACCTACTTCCTGATGTTGCGCCGCAGCGTGACTGCTGCATGCAAGCGTCAGGCTCACCAGCACGCCGAACCACATGTGATCACAAACAGCAGCCGATCGTTCAACGATTCCAGGCACGTAACAACCTCTCGGGGTCAATCAGGAGACTTCAGACATCGTCCATTTCTGCTTTGTTCTAGGCATTCTTTGCTTTGGGTTCCAGCCATCGCCGTCGCAGAAACATCAAGGCGACTCCGTCATGATGAAGTGCTGAGTTTCAGTGTGCCTGTTGTTCTGGATACGAGATCCACCCCCCATAACTGTTTGACGGGCACGCTGGAACTGGCTTAAGCTTAAGGGAATGGAGGACGTTTGGGTTGAGGAGCAATGCCCCGAATAGCTTCTCAACCAGTGTCGCATCCGCACCTTTGCACCCACCTTCTGGCGGAGACCATGTTCATGAACTACGTTCGATTCGTTTGCCTCGCCGTGCTGTTTTGGCCGACTCTGGCCGTTGCTGATACTCGTTCGGTCGAGGTCTATGGCGTCGGATCTGTGGCCGTCGATCCGGACATTGCGTACCTTGAAGGACAGTTGTACGGAAGCGGCGAAACGGCCGCTGACGCTCTGGAGAGTTTTGAAAAGAGGAAAGCAGACTTCAATTCGGCGATCAACCCAAAGTCATTCGAAGGAGTCGAAGTGACCTTTGAAGGAGTCACAACTTCACGTGTGCCGGAAGGTGGTGACGACATGGGCATGGCTGTTCGCGTCATGGGGATGGCGGGCAACGCCGCACCCGGCGAACCAGGAGAATTTGTTGTCGGAGAGAAGGTCAGGATCGCAATCCGAAACCTGAAGCCAGAAGAATCGGAGAAAGCTCAGCAAACGCTGGTCAAGCTCGTGGATGCCGCGAATGACGCTGAGATGACATTTTCATCGACAGCAGGAAACTCCCAAATGCGCGCGATCCTGGGCAACGCTGGCAGCACGGATTATCTGATGCACTTCAGCCTCTCCGATGTACCCGGTGCACGACGTAAGGCAATGAAACAGGCCATTGAAGAAGCTCGCAAGTCCGCCTCAGAAATGGCCGCCCTGACCGAGGGTAAGCTTGGCAAAGTGCTCCAGGTCATTGAAGTCGAGGAGGCCAGTGCGTCATCGGCGATTGAAACAATGTACGGGATCACCTCACAGGGGGAAGGACCAGAGACTTCTACAACAGGGCTGGGAAAAATCAACGTACGTCTCAAGCTTCGCGTGAAGTTCGAACTCCTCGACCAATAAGCCCCACGGGCTTTGGACTGCTGCAGCCAGCTGCAGCTTTCCCCTGAGCAGCCTGCTGCGAAGAATGTTTGCGCTTGCAAGCACCATAACCTCAGCCCCTCATCCTGACGATATCTCCCGGAGCCATTTCGATGCGAAGTCAGATCCGACGTGCATGTCTTCTTCCTTTCGTGTTGACAGCATGGCTCACCGCCAATGCTCATGCTCAAACACCAGAAAATGTACCAACATCCGCGGCCGTTTTTCTCAAGGCTGATCAGGATAGTGATAAACGTCTGTCTAAAGTGGAGTACCAGGCGTTGCGCGGTGAGTCAAAGGAAGTGGTTCGCGACTGGATTGTGTTTGATCTGAACACCGACCAGTTCCTTTCTGAAGAAGAGTTTCTGTCGATCCCGTCCGTCGGCGAATCACCCCGTGGTCCAATCCCGGATCCAATTGCATCAATGATCGATCGGCTCCTCGAAGTCGCAAAGAAGGAAGCTGGCGACGAAGATCAGATTCAGTTCAACCACGATGCGTTTACAGAGAGTTTGAGTCAAGGGATCGCCGGTCAGCGTCTTTACGGTAACGCCGATCCGAACAGGGATGGAGTCGTCAACCTTGCCGAGGCTCGAACGTTTCTTGAAATTCAGTTTGGCATTCGACGCCCTGACACCGAGCTATTGCGATTTCCAGATGGCAGGGTTGTCAATCATCACTTGTTCCTGCACGCGGATGAGAACAGGAACGGAAAACTGGAACGAGATGAATTCATCCAGCGCAGTTACGGCGGTGATCAGGTCGCTGCAGAGTTCGAAAAGGCGGATGCAGACAAGAACGCGATTCTGGACCTCAAGGAATGGTGCTCAGTCGGAGCCCGCTGCGTCATTGATCCTGTGCTTGAGTTTCTTCGTCTGGATACTGACGTCGATGGATTTGTCTCACCAGAGGAACATTTGAAAGGGACAGCCGAATGGAAGAAGCCCCTAAGTAAGTTCATGTTCCCCGCCTTTGACAGCAATAAAGACGGCAGGTTTTCTTTGCAGGAATATCGCCAGACACCATGCGTCAATGACGTGGCAAACTGGTACGCGCCGATTCCTGATCCAGACGCCGATGAGAAACTCTCCTTTGCAGAGTTTCAGTTTTCAAAATGCACATGTCCATTACTCGCCCGGATCTACTTCGGACGGTTCGACCTGGACAGCAGCGGTGCGCTGGACGCAACAGAGTTTCCATTCAAGATCAAGCAGCACGATGTGTTCTTCATCATGAATGAAGATGGTACGAACTGGAAGAAGCTGTTCGAATTCGAAGGGTACCATGCCTGCGGCTCGCCAACAGTTTCGCCGGATGGAAAACTGCTGGCGTTTGATTCGTGGATTGGGGCGAACCAGGGCGGGAGTGCTTTGTATGTGATGGATATCAATGGCGGAGAACCTCGACAAATCTGCAGAGGAATGATGCCAAGTTGGTCAGCCGACGGAGAGTCTCTGGGATTCTCGCATAGCTCTCAAGGCTACAGCATCTGGCTGACGTCACTGGACGGAGAAGCACAGGAAGGACTTTCGAAGGGCTGGGGCGGCCAGGTAAGTCCCGACGGAAACCGAATCGCCTACCAAAACAATGGCATTGAGGTGATGGATCTCAACTCGGGCGATGTCGTCACACTGCTGACAGGAGAAACGAACCCCTATGAAAGTATCTTCTGGAACTCGGCATGGTCCCCGGATGGAAAACGACTTTGCTTTAAAGGAGTGAAGAAAGATGGAACCAACGAAGTCGCCTCAATCAACACGAGTGGTGAAGACCCGGATCTGAAAGTCCATTTCTCCGGCAAGATCAACATCAACGCCGATTTTGCATGGCACCCCAAAGGCGATCGCATCATCTTCGCAATGACCTGCAAGGAACGCGGGTTCGTACAGCTTTATGAGTTCAACCCCGGCACGGAGACAGCTCCAAAGCTTGTCGAAGGCCAGGACATCACTCGCAATAATACCGACGCCTGCTGGACCCCGGACGGTAAACACCTGATCGTAGTCAGCGGCGATTTTTGACGCCTGATGCTCGAATCAGCGGCACCTGGCGATCCCATGTCGTCGCACAGAACAATCCCACCTGACTGGATCCAGTCAGATCAATACCTGTCGAAGTTCGTGATCGATGAACTCCCGTCTGAGTTCTACCATGACTTCGCTACTTCCGGCGAACAGGATCTTCGCGGGTATCTCGATTGAAGAGTAAACCTGAAGCACTCAACCACGAGTTTGTTCCTCGACCTGCACCATCCGATAAGTCTGATCTGCTGATAACCGCCGAGACCGCTGAATTTCGTACCTTCATCCAGGCGCACCTGGAGAATCGCGACTTCTAGGTACCAATGGAACTTAAGAAAGTTCGCGAGTAGAAGTGATGCACCATGACGATTGATCGCTCAATTCGGGATAGCAGACTGAACTGGTAGTTGAAGTGAGATCGAGGAGTCTGCAGCAGCGAGTTTCCCTCAGGGCGTTCTATATTGACTTTCGTGAGGAGTTCACGTCGCCTACAGAACGGTTCTGGGAACTTCTCCTCAACGCCGAAATCAAATTAAGGCTCGATGGCGATTCGGCTCCCTGCCAACATGGGTGTCTGTCAGCACGTTCGACAGCCTCATCAAGAAAGCATTTTCAGAGGCAACACAATAAAACCTCTGAAATTCTGTCGACTGCATGAAAGATCTCGGCCAATCGTGGATGATTCTCCTGAGGAGATCATATGAACGATTGGCCGGAAACGAGCGAAAGCCTGATTTTACGCGTGAAGGACCCAGCGGATGCCGCTGCGTGGTCGGCGTTTTTGGCTATCTATCGACCGGTCATCTATCGGCTGGCTCGTAGTCGAGGACTGCAGGATGCTGATGCGGAGGATCTGGCTCAGCAGGTGCTGGTTTCCATTTCGAGGTCGGTTCAGAACTGGCAGCCAGCAGCCGATGGGCCGCCGTTTCGGGCGTGGCTGTACCGAATCGCCCATAACGAGTGCCTGAAGGCGATGACTCGTCGCAAACCCGATGCGCCTGTTGGTTCGAGTAGTGTCCAGAGCATGCTCTTTGGACTTCCGCAGCATGCGACCGACACGAACCTCCAACTGCTGCATGAAAGTCGCATGGAGGCGTTTCGTTGGGCATCGGAAGAGGTGCGGCATGAATTCACGTCGGCGACATGGGCCATGTTTTGGCAGTCAACCGTGGAAGAGCGAAGCATTGATGAGGTCGCCCGGAATCACGATCGAAGCACTGGAGCTGTTTACCTCGCACGTTATCGCGTGATGAAGCGGCTCAAAGAAAAACTGGATGAAGTTTCGGACATGTGGAGCGAATGCCGATGAAGCCAACGAACGTGTGCTTATCAAAATCTGAGATATCAGCGCTTCTGTCGAGTGACTTGTTGCCGGAAGAGACAGCTTCCGCAGAGCAGCACATTGCAGAGTGTGAAGCGTGTCGTACGACGATCGAATCTATGATCGCCGATTCGAGGTGGTGGAACGATGCGCAAGAGTCGCTTGCCGCATTCTCCTCGCGTGCTCGATCTGAAGCGGACGTGTCTCACGAAGCAGAGCCAACATCCACCGAGCAAATGCTGTCGCTGCTCGGACCGACAGATGATCCGGAGAAGATTGGACGGATCGCGGAATACGAAGTCATCGGCATCATTGGTCGAGGCGGCATGGGGGTCGTCTTCAAAGCGTTTGATCCGCGACTGAATCGCTTCGTGGCGATCAAAATGCTGTTGCCGCACCTCGCGGCTTCGGGGGCAGCTCGCAAACGGTTTGCAAGGGAAGGCCAAGCGGCGGCAGCGGTGGTTGACGACTATGTTTTGCCGATCTATGCCGTCTCCGAATGGAAGGGTGTTCCGTACCTGGTGACTCAGTATTCACGCGGCACAACGCTGCAGAAACGAGTCCAATCTGAAGGCCCGCTGGAGTTGAAGGAGATCCTTCGACTCGGCATGCAAACCGCACGAGGGCTCGCGGCGGCTCATGCGCAGGGGTTGGTTCATCGGGACGTGAAGCCTTCGAACATTTTGCTGGATGGTTCTGTCGAACGAGCCATGCTGACGGACTTCGGACTGGCTCGAGCCGTCGATGACGCCAGCATCACTCGCACTGGGGTCATTGCTGGAACTCCGCAATACATGTCGCCCGAGCAAGCACGCGGCGGCAGCGTTGATGCTCGGTCGGATCTGTTCAGCCTCGGCTGCGTGTTGTATTTCCTCTGCACCGGCCATCCTCCGTTCCGAGCCGATAACAGCTACGCCATTCTGAGGCTGATTACTGACGAAGAACCCCGTTGCATTCGCGAGATCAATCCCGATGTTCCAGCCTGGCTGTGCTCGATCGTGCAGAAGCTGATGGCGAAGAAAGCAGAGGATCGAAACGGCTCAGCCAGCGAAGTGGCGGACGTTCTTGAAGAGTGTCTGGCCCATGTGCAACAGCCAACGACGGTGGCTCTGCCGTTCGATCTACAGGCAAAGACGTGCAAGACACTCTTCACTTCAAAAATTCGACGAAGGACAATGCTCATGCTGACAACTCTAACCATAGCAACACTCATTGCTGTCGGGATGCTACCTGAGAAGCAAGCCTCGGAAAGTTCACCGGCCACGAAGGCTGCCCCCAAAAGTGTCACATCCTCAGATGTGAAGCAAAAGGCGGAAGTAGCAAACTCCTTAGCCGCAAGCCGACTCGTCACAACAATCCCTGGAGTCGATCATCTGGAAGCGGATCTCAAGACATTACTGGATCTGACGTCTAAGACGGAGCAACGACAATGGGTGCATGTGCAGGGGTATCTGGACACTGTGTTTGAAGGTGTTGAGAAAACTCGACCAATGGAGATACAACACGTTCCATCGATTGGTGATGGGACGAAGCTGTTCTGGGTGCCGCTTCCAGAAGCGGATGACTCGTTCAAGATCTTCAAGTCGAACCTCGAATCGCTCGGTTACCTGTTGCAGAAGCAGGAACAGGATGTGGAATCGTTGGACCTTTATCGAGTCGGGAATCATCTATGCGCAAACGAGTTTGGCTGGATCAGAATTGACCTCGAAGAAAAGCTCGCCGGCATTGTCCTGACGAATCGCGTCGAAGCCATGGATGCACTGCGTGACCAGATCGTGGCTGCCAAGCCAGTGGCGAATCCTGCAGATTGTTCGTTGGCAATCGCGATGACCAACGCAGATCACTCGGCAGAGGCTCAGGAATACCGTCGGCGCGCCTTTCAGAGCTATCGAGATCAGTCGATCGAGGACATGGCAGCCAAGGGGAAGGGCCTTCTTCCCACACAATTGAATGACTGGCTGACGACGACGTGGCTGGATGAGTATCAACTGTTGTCGGCGGAGGGTTCCAAGATCTCCGCCCGCGCCGTGCTCGACCGTTCGAAACCCGCGCAAGCCAACGCTGAAATGACCTTCACCGCGTCGGCTATCCAGAATACGGCGCTGGCCACATCTCTGTCGCAACTGGCGTCCAGCAATGACGCTTATGCAACGTGGCCGACGGCAGATTCATCCATCCTTTCCTTGCGTGTCAATGTCCCCGTTTCGCAACTTCGACAGGACAAACTGCAGTCGCTGAACAACTGGTTCGTGACTGAGCTTCGAAAGTCCCTGATCAGTCTCCACGAACAGGACGACACGAGCAAAGACGCGGCAGAGCAGTTGGCGACAGGCTGCAGACAGATCCTGAGTGACGTGATCCAATCGGGCCGATGCAACGCAATCATCGAAAGCAGTCTTGTTGATGGTCAGCTTCAGTGGATCGGATCAATGGTGGTCCCCAAACCTCAATTGATGACCGAACTTTTGCCCTTGCTGACTCAACTTCAACCAGGAACGGAATTCGAGCTGAGTGTCAGGAGAATTGGCAACGTCGATGTCCATCGAGTGAAGATCACTGGGCGGATGCAGGAGCTTCTTCAGTCGATTCTGCAATCCGATGGTCAGTACTACGTCGGATGCGATGCTGACAAGATCTGGTTTGCCTGCGGTCCTAACGCTCTCGACTCGCTGGTTGCTCGAATCGGAACACTTGGACCAGCTCAACCTCGACCTGACGTCTTCCACCTGAACGCCAGAGTTGGAACTTTGATGGCACCGCTCATCGGAGTGTACGAACAGAGATCTCAGCAATCAGGGCCGGCCGATCCTCAACAGCGACAGACGCAAAAGAGGCTCCACCGGCTACTCGGTGACCTGAAGGACTCAACGACGAATGACGACGACTCGCTGAGCATCAATGTGCACGCTTCTGATGACGCACTCAACGCCACAATCAAGTGCGACACCGGAATCCTGCGGTTCCTCGGCAAGCAGATCGCAAGGTTCTCAAGTGAGAACCTTCAGTAACGCCACGCTGCGGCTCGCTTTCCGCCGGGACAAGCCCAATGCGGAGCGCTTTGTGTCGAGTCGGCCGAAATCGTAGCTGCCAGTTGTCTCCTCCGCCGGGGCGAGCCCGACGGAAGCGTTACGAAATGGTGAAGCCGCTAAACGGCTAGATCACCCACTCTGTTCTGACACCTCGAACGTCCATTTCGTATTCGATCTCTTCGATCGGAGGCCGGGAGTAGAACCAGTTGAGGCCGTGGCGGGATGCGAGGTCCGTTTGGGGTTCGAGGATCTCGGGAACGATGCGATCCATCGGGTGGATCGTATAGACATTCGTTCGAGTCACTGCGGACCAGCCGGTGCCGAGCTGCCTCAATCGTGAACTCATCAGGTTCATTACAAAACGAGCTTTCTCGACGACTCCGTCTGATGAGACGTCGCCGAGATGATGGATGCTCTCGCGGTTCAGAATGCCCTCGGGCAACTCACCGGCACCGGCAACCACAATCGTTGATGGCGCATCTGACTGGCACGGCCTCGTGAATGCGAAGCCATACAAAGATGGAACTTGCGGCGGTCGAGTCTCTGGCACGATGTTCGTTCGAGCGATCGGATTCACGCCATCGACGAACACGCCCCAGCTCTTCAGCACGCTGGCATAGTCCGCATTGAACGCAGCAAAACCATCGAACGTAAACGGCACGGGCGATCGCAGCGAGACAGCGCATAGAGCCGTGCGAGGCCGCTGTTTCTGGCTGAGCACGGCATCAATGTGATCGAAGCCGGAACGCCAGTCGGTCATCTGCCTGAGCGTCACATGAACAATCTCAAACCCGGGCTTTGAGATCACTCCGCATGAATACGGAGCGATGCCGGGAACGAACGAATAATCACCGGACGGATGATGAATCATGGCAATCTCTTCTGAGTGTTGTTGAAATTCGTCTGGATGGTAACGGCTTGGTGACAATCACAGAATCGTCGATCGGACTCAACATGCGTTCTTTCATGATGTTCGTTCAACTCCTCTGCACCGGTGTTCTGTTTGCTCAGGAGCCGACTCCGAACGCAAAACCGCAGCCAGAACTTCGCATCGGTTCCCTTGCTGTAAATCGGATTCTATTCCTGGGCAACAGCATCACTCTGCACGCGCCGGCACCTGATATCGGCTGGACCGGAAACTTCGGCATGGCGGCGAGCAGTGAAGACAAGGACTACGTTCATCTGCTTGTGGATCAGATCAGCAGGAAGGCAGGCGGGCGACCTCAAATCATGGTTCGCAACATCGCCGATTTTGAACGCGGTCTGAGTCAATTCAGGATCGAAGAGCAGCTCAGCAAAGAGCTTGAGTTCAAGGCGGATATCGTGATTGTGGCGATTGGCGAAAATGCTGCGAAGCCTGAGACGACCGAAGCCAAAGAAGAGTTCCGGAAGGGATTTCAGTCATTGCTTCGAACGATCGATGAACATGGTCATCCGAGGATCTTCGTTCGAAGTCAGTTCTGGCCGGAATCCGTGAAGGATGAGCTGATGAAGGGCGAGACACTGGATGCGAAACAGACCTGGGTCAACCTCAGCGGCAAGATTGACGAATCCTGCTACGCTCGATCGGAGAGGCATTTCGATCACGCAGGAGTCGCCGGGCATCCGGGCGACAAAGGCATGAAGGTCATCGCCGACGCGATCATGACGGCGATTACCGACGCCGGCCGACAGACGTCAGACAATCAACGGCCGTAGCAGAAGTCGTAAGACTTCTCAAAACGCAGGGAATTCTCACGAATTCCTTTACAGAAGGCACACGGAATTCTGACGAAGTCCACTAGGAATCCAAACTCCGAAAAGCCCCTACGCAAACACTTCGCTGGCGACGTTTCCGAAGATATCGGTCAGCCGAAAATCGCGGCCGGCGTGGCGGAATGTCAGCCGCTTATGGTCCAGCCCGAGCGCGTGAAGCAACGTGGCGTGGAAGTCATGCATGTGCATCGGCTTCTCCACTGGAACAAATCCAAGATCGTCCGTCGCACCGTACGTAAAACCGCCTTTGACACCGCCTCCAGCCATCCACATCGTGAATCCAGCAGGATGATGATTGCGTCCGTCAGCGTTCTCGACCGTTGGCGTTCGACCGAACTCTGAACCCCAAACCACCAGCGTCTCTTCCAGCATCCCGCGTTGTTCGAGATCCGTCAGCAGGCCAGCAATCGGAAGATCGACACGAGCACATTCCTTGGGAAGCAGTTCGTTGTTCTTCGTATGGTGGTCCCACGTGTAATCCGTCGAGACCTGGATGTATCGAACGCCCTGTTCGGCGAACTTGCGAGCCAGCAGACACTGCCGACCGAAGTTGTCGGTCGCCTCCGGACCGATGCCATACAGGTCCAGAGTGTCCTTCGTCTCACCTTCGAGCCCCAGAATCTGAGGCACTTCCGACTGCATGCGAAACGCGAGTTCGTAACTGGCGATCAATCCTTCGATGCCCTGATCCGCGCCGGCGGACTGAAGATGGTGTCGATTGAGCGACTGGATCAAATCCAGTTGATTCTGCTGAGTCGCTTTGTCCAGCAACGGATTTGAGATGTTCGCAATCTTTGCTTTCGTCACAGGGATCTCGGCCGCACCGATCGCAGTTCCCTGATGCACCGCAGGCAAAAACGCGCTGCCGTAGTTTTGAACTCCGCCATGACCACGCGGCGGCGAAATCGTCATGAACGCGGGCAGATTCTGGCTGTCTGCACCCAGCCCGTAGCTCACCCAGGCACCGACGCTGGGACGAACCAGATTGGACTTGCCTGTGTGCAAAGTCAGCAACGCTTCGCCGTGAGCCGATCCATCCGTATGAAGCGATCGCAGCATACAGAGTTTGTCCGCATGACGGGTGAGATGCGGAAACAGTTCGCTGATCCAGACGCCGCCTTCACCATACTGCTGAAACTTGAATGGCGAGCCCATGATGGTACCGCCCGGCGGCGTGCGACCACCAAGTGCTTCCGCGGTTGCCGACTTCCCATCAAAGTCTTTCAGCAGCGGTTTGTAGTCGAATGTGTCGACGTGACTTGGTCCGCCCCACATGAAGAGAAAGATGACTCGCTTCGCCTTCGCTGCCGCATGAGGCAACTGACTCAATGCATCATTCGGACCACTGCCGAGAGCCATCTGGCTGGCCAGTGCGGCGAGCCCGATCTGCCCGAAGCCACAGGCAGCGGTTCGCAGCAGGTCTCGACGCGACCACGAGTTTTCGAATCGGAAGCACCGCATGATGCCATCACTCCAGATACTGAAAATGACTCGAAGCAAACACCGCGTGGCAGGCCAGTGACATGGCTTTCAGATGTGAATTCGCATCGCCGGCAGATTGTAGTCGGCCTTCCGCCGAGCGAATCCAGTCCCCGACAAGCCCCTTCTCCTCGACAGTTGCACTGCGGCTTAACGCCAGTTGAAACAGACGATCGATCTGATCTTCCAGCGAATGATCGGGAAGCTCCGTGAGCACTCGTTTGGCGATCGTCTCAGCCGCTGACATCACCATTGTGTCGTTCAGCATGAAGAGGCCCTGAGTCGGCACGGTCGTCTTTGGACGAGCCCCGGTTGTCTGATGAGCGTTGGCAAAGTCGAATGCCTCGAACAGTTCCGGCAAGTCATTGCGAATCACCGGAAGATAGACGCTTCGACAATTGAAATCGGTTCGTCTTCGGACCGGATTACCTCCGACCGCTGTAGCCTGATCGCCAAGATAGTCGACAGTCGAATCCATGGGCTTGAGGTCCAGTGTTCCCGCAGCCGTGAGCATTGAATCCCGCAGAGATTCCGGGTCCAATCGACGTCGATGAGCTCGCCACAGCATGATGTTCTCTGGATCGACATCGTGATTGTGCGAATCAAAGCTTGTGCTCAGGGCAAATGTTCGACTGAGGGCGATCTGACGAATCAGAGATTTCATGGACCACTTCTGGCGGATCAGTTCGGCAGCGAGATGATCGAGCAATTCCGGATGGCTGGGCGTCTCGCCGGTTCGACCGAAGTTGTCCACGGTTCGAACCAGACCGCGACCAATCATGTGATGCCAAATTCGGTTTGCCAGAACTCGGGCGGTCAAAGCTCCTGCTCGCGTCGATGGATCTGTCAGCCAATGACTCAGTTGAATGCGACCACTCTGATTGTCGGGCAATGGAGTCGGCTCGCCGTCGCAGAGCACTCGCAGAAATCCACGTGACACCTGATCGCCCTTTGCATCGAATTTGCCAGCGAGACGAATATGTTCGTTCACCGGCGCATCGGCATCGCATGGAATCATCGCACGCGGCGGGATCTTTGGAGGATTGGCGAGCGAATCAGCATGTTGCTTCAGGTATGCCTCTTGTGCGGCAGTTCGCATCTCGCGAGGCTGATTGGCATCTTTCGCAACGTCCGCAAACCCGTCGGAGTCTGCGGCGAGCTTTGCAGCAATGGCCTCGTCGGTGCCGGACTTGAAAAGCTCCAGTGCGGCCTTCGCCTTTTCGATGTGAAGCTTCAGGTTGTGAAGTTCGCGATAGTACTTTTCGTAATCGTCATCAAGCAGAGGACCATTGTCTCCAAGCCCCACGAGCCGTTCCATGACTCGCTGCTCGTTGAGCATGAAACGCTGCTCCATGACTGTCGTTGACGTGAAGATTCCGGCCAGTGCATAGTAGTCGGCGGTTGGAATCGGATCGAACTTGTGATCATGACAACGAGCACATCCGATCGTCTGGCCGAGCACCGTTCGACCGATGGTTTCAAGCTGCTCATCGGCGACGTCCATCTTCTGTCGATTCGGATCGACTCCAAGCAGGACTTTCGGCCCGACTTCCAGAAACCCGGCCGCAATTCGCTGCCGGTCGCGTTGTTCGATGGAATCGTACGGAAGCAAATCTCCCGCAAGCTGTTCCAGAAGGAACCGATCAAAAGGCATGTCCACGTTGACGGCATCGATCACCCAGTTGCGATATCGCCAGGCCTCGCGAAACAAAAAGTTCTCATCAAGCCCGTTCGAATCCGCATACCGAGCCAGATCGAGCCAATGCCGTCCCCAGCGCTGACCGAATTGAGGCGACGCGAGCAATTCATCGACCAGTCCGGACACCGCCTGATCTCGCGGAAGACTCTCGAACTTCCCGAGTTGCTCAGACGTTGGCGGCAACCCGATGAGTTGAAACGTCAGGCGGCGAACCAGCGCGATGCTGTCCGCATCCGGAGCGGGCGTCAGCTTTTCAGCTTCGAGTCGCTGAAGGACGAATCGATCGATGTCGTTCCGGGGCCACACTGCGTCTGCAGGCTGAGGAACATCCACTTTTGCGAAGGGCTGAAACGCCCAGTGACTTTTGCCTTCTTCCGGGTCCGAAGGATTCGCGACGACAGGTTTGTTCGACACCGACGGAAACGGCGCGCCGATGCGAATCCACGTTTCGAGCAGCCCAATGGCTTCGTCATTCAAGCGTTCAGTCGGCGGCATCAGTAGATTCGGATCGGTATGCCGGACGGCTCGAAGCAGCAAGCTGTGTTCAACATCGCCCGGAACAATCGCCGGTCCCTGATCGCCACCTCGCAGCAGTGACTCGCGTGAATCAACAACCAGTCCGCCTTCGCGCTTGCCCGACTTTTCTGAATGACACGATTGGCATCGCTGTACAAAAATCGGCCGGATGTTTTTCTCGAAGAACGCTTCTCCGTTCGCCTTCACGTCAATGTCATCAGCCCGCGCGTCGGGGACTGATCCGATGAACGCCAGCGACATTGCGACGCACCGCAAAAGGACGGTCATTGAACGCTCACGCTTGCCGAGGAGGTAACTCGGCAACGCATTGCGAGAACATCGCGATGACAAATGCGCATCATTCATCGGCGACACGTGGATCAGGCAGGTGGGATGGATCGGAGGGATTTTGCTTTTCGCAGTGTGGCGACGCATCATTGACAACGTCAAGCGTCTGTCTTCACATCGGCCGTGTCACGTCGGGAAATCTCGATAACGATCGAGAATTCCGTCTTTGCCGTTTACGTAGCCGTCTTGCTCCGCCGAGACGACGCGCGGTTGGGGCGTCTCTCGGATTGTCTGCTGCTGACGATGCTGAAAGAGCTGCCGAAGTGCGGTTATTGGATGACGTCGCCGCTGTTGCGCGCTCAACACGACGGAGCGTGTTGGCTACGTAGCCGTCTCGCTCCGCCGAGACGCGGCGCGTTTGGGGCGTCTTTCGGATTGTCTGCTGCTGACGATGCTGAAAGAGCTGCCGAAGTGCGGTTATTGGATGACGTGCCGCTGTTGCGCGCTCAACACGACGGAGCGTGTTGGCTACGTAGCCGTCTCGCTCCGCCGAGACGAGGCGCGTCAGTGGCGTCTCTCGGATTGTCTGCTGCTGACGATGCTGAAAGAGCTGCCGAAGAGCGGTTATTGGAAGACGTCGCGGATGTTGCGCGCTCGACACGACGGAATGCGTTGTCTACGTACGTAGCCGTCTCGCTCCGCCGAGACGATGCGCGTTTGTGGCGTCTCTCGGATTGTCTGCCGCTGACGATGCTGAAAGAGGTGCCGAAGTGCGGTTATTGGATGACATCGCCGCTGTTTCGCGCTCAACACGGCGGAGCGTGTTGGCTACGTAGCCGTCTCGCTCCGTCGAGACGAAGCGCGGTTGGGGCGTCTTTCGGATTGTCTGCTGCTGACGATGCTGAAAGAGGTGCCGAAGAGCGGTTACTGGATGACGTCGCCGCTGTTGCGCGCTCAACACGACGGAGCGTGTTGGCTACGTAGCCACCATCGCTCGGCGAAGTTGCTCCACGACCTGACGAGGATTCGTCGAACTCAGCACCGCTGACGTGACTGCAATGCGGCGGCATCCTTGAGCCTTCACGTCGCCGACGTTCTCCAGTGAGATCCCTCCGATGGCAAACCACGGACGCGATGCCGCAACCGTAGCCTGAGCAACAAACTCAAGCCCCGGAAACTGTCCGAACGATTTGGTCTTCGAGGGAAACACAGGGCCGACACCGATATAGTCAGCGCCGGCCAGCATCGCTGACTGAATCTGACTCACATCATGCGTCGAAACGCCGACCAACTGCCACGGCTGGAGCAGTTGACGACATTGCTCCACAGTCAACTCGTCCTGTCCGACGTGAACTCCATCCGCATCACAAGCCACGGCCAGATCCGCTCTGTCATTCATCACAAACAAAGCACCGGCGGAATGGCAGGCTTCGCGAATCCATTGAGCCCGCTCCAGAATCTCCCGATCATTCAAATGCTTCTCGCGCAGTTGAATGACATCGGCGCCGCCAGCAAGAGATTCTTCGACCACCTGCTTCCATGGCAATCGACACAGCGACTCGGTCATCAGCACGTAAAGATGCGCCGACTGCAACCGTCGAGCGTTCTCAGAAAGCCCCTGCACGGCTGCTTCCGCCGTCGCGCGCGGCATCATGGTTTGTTCGATGACGTAACTTCGATACCTCAACTGCTTGGCCGTCGCAGCGAACTCCGGCGACGCGAGTTTGCCGAACTCTTCAAGACTTCGCAAAGACTCCTGCAACCGACGACAGTTTGCCAGAACAAGATCGGCCACCGAATCGCGCTGGCGTTCGCCGGGCACCGTAATCGACGTGCCGACGTCGCCGGACGTATCACGATGACTCAATACCTCGCCAGCTCCTCGCTGCATCGCTATTCGACGCAGCAGCAACTCAGCCTGAACGAGTTCATGTCGCATCGACTTCAACTCGGCACAGCACGATTCATCGTCCGCGATGAACCGAGCGAAATCATCGAGCACTCGCAACCCTTCCCGACTGCGATTCAGATTTGCATCGAGAACTCGCCAGACTGACGAACCTGCCGACAACGCCATTGACGCCGCTGCAACATCGACAGCCACACTGTCTGTCGGCATCAAGTGGTGCGTCTCCGCGAAAACAATCGGCTCATCGACCGGCAAAGGACTTTCATCAACAACCGTCGCCGGCTGAAGCTCATCGCGAATCTTCTGAGCCGTCGCGCCTTCCGCCTCCAACGCATCACGCACGACATCGCTGGTCTCGAGAATGGCGAGCAGCAGATGTACGCTCGTCACGCCGCCGTCGCTCAGGCTGCGACGCGAGATCTCTGCGGCTCGATCGAGCACTCGACTGAACGACAGCGGATCGTTCAAGGCATCGAGCGGCTTTGCCGAAGTACACGCATCGCCAACGTAGACCGCGTCGTCCGAGTGCGATTCTTTCGCTGCGGAAATCGCCACTTCTTTGCCCAGAGTACCGGCGATCAGCCAGTCCCGAGTAATCCCAAGCCGCGCGAGGCAGGCCGACGCCAGCGACTCATCCAGCAGCAGCGTCAGCACCAGATGAGCAACCCACGAATCTGATTCGGGAAACTCCATCGCCATCCGCCGACATCGCGCAATCGTTCGCTGAGCGGCCGGGGTGAGTCCTGAATATCGTGACGAAGATTTCATGGCGGGATTGTAGCGTGCGGTCGTGACCCGCCGACTCTTCAAACCGCCACAGATTTTGCCTTCACCAGTTTTTGTGGACGACTTTTGTGGACCGCTCGGATTTCGACGAGTGATCGTCCGAAGCTCTGGAACTGCTTGTTCGAAAAATGTTGACGGCAGCCTTTCGTCGCCAACTGCACAATCGACGTCAACGAGTTGCGCTGCTTTCGAGACAACGCCGACATCAACGATCCCTTGCCTCCGGACAACAGCAACACCCAGTCAGCACAATCTGTGGACCCGGTGACGTCTCGACAAAAGTCCTGCGCCAGAACCTCAACCGCGCTCGAGAAATCGGAATTCTCCACCTGGCGTGCCGACGTGACTCCGTACATCGACTGCATGAAGCGGAAGTGGCTCATCGGAATCGTGAACGACCGTCGCTGAAGCAGTTTCCAGATCACATAAAACGCCAAAGCGATACCCAGCAAAAGGAGCAGCGTCCGAACCCAGGCAACAGGTCGCATGTTGCGAGGTCGATCGGCCAGAGCTTCATTCAGTAGGTTGTCCTTCTGAATGGCATCAAGCCCGCGATTGGCCTCGCTCAGCAGTGTTTCAAACGTCGGCTCGGGCAACTCCGGAGGAATCGGCGGTAACTGAGGCGGAAGCGGTGGCATGGCTGGCGGCTGCTGAGCCTGCTGGTAACTGGGTGACGGAGTCCCATTGTTGATGACCGTCAGGAAATGACGATCGCCCTGACAGAGTTCATCAACCACCTGTATTGATAACAACGCGTTGTCACCGTGCCACAGCATCCCATCAGAGAACAAACTCTGATCCGCCGAGACGATGAAGACACCGTCGCTGATCGATTGAGTCCCTGCAACAAGCACTGGCATGTTGCGAGCCGCGACCGGAAGGCAGTCCTTGGGGAGTTTTGCCAATGTGGCCCATTCGAGCGACGTGTCCTGAATCGTCCCGAGCCAGCCGGATTTGTTGATGATGATTTCGCGGAGTCCTTTCGTCACCGGATGATCGGCATCCAGATCGGTCAGCCCAAGACAGTCGGCGTGTCCCTGATAACGATCCGATGGCTGAGTTGATGACACCGGCCCGTTTCGAAATTTCGTGACGCCCGGCAGCGTAAAGTTTCTCTCCGACGCCACTAGCAATGCACCACCTCGATCCACGAACCCTCGCAGCCGACTCCATTCGGACAACGACACCATGTCCGCATCACCGAACAACACGATGACACTTTGCTTCGGATTCCGAGTGGATCGAGCCACATCCCGAACCACCTTCAGCCCTCGCTCCTCCAGCAGCATCTGAAACGCCGTGTACCGGTATCGCCACGAATCATCCTGCGAAACTGCGGGCCGGCGAGGATTGCTTTGAGCCAATGCCGATGAACTCAAGAAAAGAAACACAACGGAGAAAATAGTTACTCGAGCGCAACGGGACCGACGCACACCCAATATCTCCCAAGACGCATCGTGGGACAATTCATTCATGCTTTTGATTCTCAGCAGGTGTCTCTGGGGCTAATCCACCAACCAAAAAGCTGGCTCGAGAAGGCTTATCTTCCCGCCGCGTCCCTTCGCTAAAGTAGATGATCGTTCAAATGTCGACGTAATGGCTTTTGCCAAAAATGAAAGCCACAAGAATCGCGTTCATTTCGCGCATACTAGCATGGAAAGCAATCCGTGCCTCGGAGAACTTGCGAAAAAACTCTAGCATTGGAGGCAGTTTTCGGGTTCGAAATCTGCTGTACTCCACGTGCCAAGTGTCCAGTGAATTCTTGATAGTTCGGCCTTGCCCATGAATGCTTGGTCGTAATAATAGACGCGGCGATTTCGCTAGGCATGTCAAGGCTCAACTACCATCGCGGGCGTAGAACGGTCGGCTGAATGCGTTCGCAGATTAGGAACACAAAGAGGAGGGAAGGAAATGAACGATGCATCTGCCATTGAAAGTCAGGGCGCCGTGGGGCCAGATCCAGATTCCCGATACGTTGTGGTCCTGAGCCGGGAAGACAGCGCCAAGTACGTCCAAGGACTGAATGAGGAGGATCGGAGAAAACACCAGAGTAACCTCTCATATGTAGCAGAGCTTGCCGCCGACGCAGCCAAGAACGGATTGTGGTATGCGTTTCTTCCAACGGCTGTCTGGAGTGCGTGGAAAGCGTTTACCCCAAAAGCCATGTCGGTCATCGACAATATCAAGGTTCTTCGGGATGCTGGGGTGGCTATTAATCTAGTTACCTTTGATGTCGGTCAGTGTATGAGAATTTCTGGTGGCAGAGTAAAGGCCAATACGCTCTATATCGGACATCCGTTCAAGCCGAATTTGTACTTTACGGCTGCTCAGTACAATCTGAGCGTTTTTCAGGAGACGTTTGCGGAACTGCTGATCTATTTCCGGTCGTTTGGACCAAGAAAGATTGAAATCTATATGTCGCAGCAGTCGAGCGATTTGCTGGAGTGTCAAAGTAGTGTTGTGAATTCCGTCGCAACGTCTGAAAGTGCGAGAAAGAATGCGGAGATTATCTACTCGTGCGAATGGGATCTCAGTGAGTCCATTAGTCCGGATGTCGACGCTGAAGGCTTGAACTGGATTGCGGACGGGGTTGTGGTTAATGTTGTTAACTCAGAAAGCGTCGCGGGGGCGAGGAGCATTGAATTCGAAATGGTGTACCACGAGGAGTTTGGATTTAATGATGAATTCAAGACTCTCACATCTGTATTGAAGGACAAGGTTGCAATTTCCTTTGGTGGGCGTGTGGACAGTAAGAAGGGAACTAGGCTGAAGTCAGTACTGATGTTCAGGGAAGAGGACGAGTCTGGATCCAAAAGGTTCGATTGAAGTTCCAAGAGCAGCTTCGTCAGCGCGGATATGAATGCAGCGCAAAAGCACTGGAAATGGATGATTTTGATAGTTGCGTGGCGCTGAGTTACCTCAACTGAGATTTCCAGAGAACTTCAGCTTGTATGCTTGGTCTAGACGACCGCCATAATTCATCTGTAGCGGAGCCCTCAGCCAGTAGACCGCAGTGGTTCTTCGGACCTCAGCGAAATGATGCTGGGGATCATTAAGCGATCAATCGCGGAGACAAAACTGGCAGGGAGCAAAGTCATCAGGCGTCGCCATTTTGCGCCGCCGGTGAGGAAGAACTTCTGGCAGACTTCCAGTTCCAGTCCAAGATAAGCGTCTTCCGGGAATTGTCGACGCAGGTAGGTTGTGAACCCGTCGGAACTGCCTTTGTACGGATCGTTCCGTCGGACAACGAGCGATGAATCCCATCGAGCAATCTCACGACGCCACTCTGACGCAAAAGCTCGTTCGAAGGCGCGCTGAGGGTCGTACAGGAGTCCGATGTCAGTCGTTCTTTGTTTCCCCTCGAAGATTTCCGTGAACGTATGCACGGACAGATGAATCACCGTTTCTCCGGCATCGATGAGAAGTCGGATCTGTTCTTCAACCTCACTGCGATGCGGGTACCAGTACTTTCGAAGAAGAACGCGGCGTTCCTGAGGCGTCAGTTTCTGAGTGAACTCGGAAAACAAACGCGGATGGCCCATCGATCGATTCAGCTCAACCACCAGCCGGGAAACCGTCGACGAAAACAACGGCTCGTCACAAACGGCAGCAAAGCGCTTCGCAAGCGGCAGCGCGCCGGGATCCCAGCCGCGATGCGACTGCAGAACTTCGTCAGCGCCGGCGAACAACTCTTTGAGGCTGGACGGAACTCGATGTCCACCGTGTTCGCAGGTGAGCACCACTGAGACGGGCGATTTCAACTGCATTCCCTGCACCTGCCGGTTTCCCGGTCTATGAACTCCATTAGCGCGGAGCCCGATGGCTATCGCGGAGCCAGACGGCTCAATCGCCATTTTGCCTCAATTCTCTGCGGATTTCCATCCACATCGGCTTTCGCGAGAACTTCAGCGGCCGCAGCGGGCTCATTCATCGCCACCAGAACCTCCGCTTCGCACAGAATGGAGGGAAGGAACAACTTTCCTTCCGGATACTGCGATCGATAGTTCCGCAGCGTCGCAAGGGCGGCACCGAAGTCGTTTCGAGCCACCTGACACATGGAAGTCCAGAACAGGGCATCACTTACGGCGGCTCGCTGAACATCGACCATTGCTTTGGGAAGACTGATCGGCTGACCATTGTTCTGGAGCCACGTTAGTGTTTCCTGAAGGTTCGCGATGCGAATCTGCTGAAGTTCCTGAATCATCGCAAGCTCGACGTTCCCCATCACCTGTTCCAGGCGCGTTGACCTCAAACGGCCGGATGGCTTGCCATAAAGAACGTCGCTCTGTTCGTAACTTCGACTCATGAACTCATTGAGCGCGTTGTTCCGCAGTTCCTTCTTTTCTTCTTCGGTGAGCTGTTCCAGATTCTGTGTTGGGTCACTAATGATCTTTTCGAGGTTGATGGATTCTCGCTCAAACGGACTGTCGAACGGCTTCATCAGCTTTGACAGTTCCTGCTTCTGGCCTTCATTCAAGGCCGCTGCTTCGGCGACTCGAGTTTCCGGATACGACCACAAAGCGTAGGACTCAGGCTTCCAAACCGATGCGAGCGCATCACTCAGACGTTCCTTCAAAGGTCGGATCGAACTCGTGCCACCCGCAAGTTCTTCGTAGAGCACCGCGGCGTCGCGGGCTTCGAGCTGTTGCTGCAAGCCGATCATGCGGGGAGCATAGCCGGACGGATGACAGATGATCTCTACCTTCGCGGCCTTCCATCGATCGTCACCCGAGATTGCATCGAGCCCTGCTGGTTGCAGAACGATCGGCGACGAGTCATCTGCTTTCGGGACTGCGGTCGCTCGGACAGGATCGAACAGGAAGACATCTTTGCCATCGACAACCGCCAGCAGGACGTCGGCCGACTTAACGAGATCCGTCGCCCCAGGATCACCTCCGGATGCTCGAAGAATCACACAGTCCAACTGACGCTGTCGAAGTGCTTCACCAAATGCCCAGATGCGATCATCAATCGAGCCACGGCCCGTCATCAGGACTTCATAAAGTCCCAGCGGCACTCGTTGTTCATTCTCATTCAGCAACGCGATGTTGCGCATCAGATGGCGGAACAACAGAACGATGCGATCCTTGTTTGTCGCTGATGATGTCCCGGCCTCTGTCGGTGGCACTGCTTTGTCGGCCTGCTTCCAGATGGATTCTGTCAGCGACTTCAGCAGCAAGCAGTCTCGAATGTAGACGATGTCGTTCTCCGTGAAACGAGCGGACCCGGCTGTTCGAAGAGCGGCCTGAGACATCAAAGCGGCGTTTGCGTCGCTGATCTTGAACTGCTCTTTGGAACCGCAGGAGGACAGCCACGCGTTCAGGCCATTCACGACGTTATCGCGTCGAGTTTGCGTTGCCATTGAGTCCGGATAAATGCGAGCAATCGCCGTCCCGAGTTTTCGTCGGCACTCCTCGGCCGCAGAAACGTCTGGCTTCTTTTCATTGTCCTTCTTCTCCTCGGCGGGTTTGGATTGGCAACCCGCCAGGATCGAGGTGCTGAGCGCCATGAACGCCAGCGACAGCAGAGAGTGATTCCGAATTGTCCAGAGTGACTTCATCTCATGCACCAAATTTAAACCTCACAAGGGCTGAAAGCCCTTGACCCTATGGAACCTACCGGTTCGAGCTTCGAAAACGCTCACGTTGTTCGCTCGCAAAACATGCACGCACGGTGCGCACATGATTCTCAGTAACACACTAACGACGTTGTGACTGTCGCGAGGAACGTAACTATGTTTCAAATGACTGCACCGTTTCACGCAGCGTGACAAGCTGGCGAAGCAGAGCCTCAAGCTGATCCAGAACGACCATGTTCGGGCCGTCGCTCAGAGCTTTGTCGGGGTTCGGATGTGTCTCCATGAAGACCGCATCACATCCCACAGCAACGGCTGCTCGTGAAAGCGTTGGCACCATGTCTCGCTGCCCGCCGGTTGTCGAACCGCCGGGGAGTTGAACGCTGTGCGTCGCATCGTAAACAACCGGAACGCCGAACGACTTCATGATCGGGACGCACCGAAAATCATTCACGAGTCGTCCGTAGCCAAATGTCGATCCGCGTTCCGACAGCATCACGCTGTGCAGCCCCCGCGCTCGGCATTTCTTTACGGCATGAACAGTGTCTTCGGGGGCAACAAACTGCGGTTTTTTGATATTCACACAGATATTTCTGGCCACTGCTGCATCCGCTGCAGCCACGATCAGGTCGGTCTGCCGAGCGAGAAACGCAGGGATCTGAAGAACCGAACACACCTCCGCACACGGCGCGGCCTGAGCGGCTTCGTGAATGTCCGTGGTGGTTGGCAACCCCGTTTTCTGTCGGACGAGATCCAGCATTCTCAAGCCATCGTCAAGTCCCGGGCCGCGATAACTATCGACGCTTGTCCGGTTGGCTTTATCGAAGCTGGATTTGAACACAATCTGCAGGCCAAGTCGCTCCTTCATCTGGACCAGGCGGTCGGCAATCCCAAGCACCAATTGCTCCGATTCCATCACGCACGGCCCCAAAATGAACAGCAAAGGCTGGCCATCTCCGACCTTGTAGTCGCCAATCGTCACCAGATTCTTCGACACACCACGCCCTTCAATTCGTTTCTCGCCACTCCCTTGCTGGCAGCGTTGTGAGAGTGTATCGATTCCCTGAACATCGAGCGAGCGGACGCGATTGCCTGTTTAGTCGGGCGATTCCGAACGCTAAAGAATGCTCGAGCCGCCGGGCTGAGCCGCCGGGCTGTGCCGCCGTCTCGAGCGGATTTGCAGCAAGACGGGCAAGCCTTCAAGCGGACGACAAACTCGCTGCGGATTTGTCGCCCCCGTTACCCTCCCGCTGGGCCCGCTGGGAGGGTCGTCGCGACAGCGACGGGGAGGGCCGCCACGCGCGTTTTGCCACGAGTCGCTGCAAAAACGCGAAGCCCTCCCCGCTCGTTCCTCGCGACCCTCCCGCGGGAGGGTGACAGAACACAAATCGCACAATGTGGCCCGAATCCGCTTTGTCCAACCAAGTGAGCCACTTGTTCCGGTCGCGGTGTCGGCATCCCAATTCATGTCAGGCTGCGTAATTCGGGCGAAATGAGGCCGTTTTTGTGTTCTGGATCGGGAGGATCGTCAAAATGGCGGCAGGGAGGCTTCGGAATTGAGGGAGTCGTGCGTACCATGTTTGACGGTTTTGGCCACGGAGAGGCCGGTCGTTTGACATCGGATTTCTGCGGTAAAGTCATGCTTGATCGACTCTGTTCTACTCGTTCGTTCGCTCTTCGAGCGTTGCTGTGTCTCGCATCTTTTTGCACAGTCGCCGGGTCCGCATATGCCGACAAAGCGGGCGACGATTTTAATCTCGGCGTTGCAATGTACCGCAGCCAGCGGTGGGACCAGGCGACGCAGACATTCGAACAGTTTCTGAAGGACTATCCGGAACATCCGCGTGTGAATGTCGCGCGGCTTTACCTGGCGATGTCGCTGAGTTCTCAGAACAAGTACGAGTCCGCCCGAACGCTGTTCGCGCAAGTGATCGACTCAGACCCTGACGGCCGAAACATCGCGGACGCACGTTATCGGCTGGGGGAATGCAGTTATTATCTGAAGGATTACAAGGTCGCCATCTCTCAACTGACGGAGTATGTCGACAAGCATCCGGGACACGGCCTGAACGACTGGGCGAAACTCTACATCGGAGATGCGTACGTCGGACTCGGCGAATTCGATCGCGCGGAGAAGGCGTTGTCTCCCATCATCAACGACAAAGCGTCTCAGGCGTTGTTGGCGGCCGCTCGTCTGAGTCTCGGTCGAGCCCTCGAAGGGCTGAAGCGGCCGGACGATGCCGCGGTTCAGTATTCGGCAGTCATCGCTTTGAAAGCACCTGAAGCCGCGAGGGCTCTTCATCGATTGGGAGGCATCCAATACACGGCGAAGAAGTACGGCGAAGCGGCGGTCAGCTATGATCTGGTGACGACCGACTACCCAGCGAGTCCTCTTGTCGCCTCTGCGCGATTGGGGGCCGGGATGTCATGGTATCGTGCGGGCGATCTTGAAAAGGCTATCGATCGATTCAATCTTGTGCCAAAGGAATCCAGCGGAGCAACTCAGGCCGCCATGATGAAGGCCGTCGCGCTGAAGCAACTCAAGAAGTATGAAGAATCGCGACCTGTCTTTGTTGAGGCACTGAAGCTGGCGGGAGATTCCAATCTGGCTCCGGAGATTCTCTTCGAAAGCGCTCAGATGGAGCTTGCTGCGAATTCTCGCGAAACCGCTGCTCAGATGTTTGAAGATCTGTCGGATAAGTTTCCGCAATCTCAAAGAGTCCCCGACTGTCTGTTCAATGCGGCTGAGCTGAGACTGGACTTGAATCAGGCCGAACACGCGAGTCGCCTTTGGAGTCGGCTCAACAAGGAATTTCCGCAGCAGGCTGAGCGTCCTCGTGAACTGGTGCTCGCCGGTCGCATGAGCCTGGCTCAGGAGCGATTTGATGAGGCGATCACGCTGCTGGAAAAAGCGACAGCTCAGTCCACAGATCCGAGTCAGCCGGTTTACATGGTGGCACGCTACTATTTGATCCGATCGCTGTTCAAAGCGAAGAAGTTTGAACAAGTCGTCGCGCAAACGTTAGCCGTTCAGGAAAAGCTGAAGGTCGATCCTCGCACCGAGCTGCACGCGGCATTGGTCATGGCCGCGATGGCCAGTCTTGAACTGAAGCAGTATGAGGCGACTCTGAAGTTGTCTGACGAGTTTCTTGCGATCGCAAAGGATACACGTCAGAAGAGTGACGCGCTCGCCGCGCGATCTGTCGCGCTTTGTCGACTCGGAAAGTTTGCTGACGCGCAGACGTCCGTGCAGGCTCTTGTCAGCGAAAGCCCAGATAATGCTCAGACATGGACGGCTGTCCTGAAGTCGGCCGAAGCCGCGCTGGAGATGAATGCTGCAGCAGAAGCCGAACAGTGGTTTCAGATGGCCGCGAAGTACGACAAGATTGCCTCGGTGAAAGAAGCCGGTTTGACCGGAATCGCATGGAGTCAGTTCCGCGGCAAGAAGTATGTCGAGGCTGAAGCCAGCTTTCAAAAGCTGGTTCAGGATTATCCTGGCTCCGCCGACGCTGCCGAAATTCGCTTCATGATGGGCCGTAGCGTTGAAGAACAAGGCGATGCGGCTCGAACGGTTGCTGTTTACACTGATATCTTTGAGACGCTCACGAAAGACAAACCCCCAGCGGCGCCAGGTGATGATGAAGTATCGCCAGGTCGTTACATCCTTGACGCGGGCAAGCAAGTCGCGCGAGGATTGCACAAGCTCAGGAAGATTGACGACGCTGACAAAGCCTGGGAACGCCTCGTCGGATTTTTCCCCGAAGCGAAGGAACTGGATCGAATTCTGGACGAGTGGGCATGGATGAATGCATCTGAATCGCGATTCGATCGTTCCGATGAGATTCACCGGAAGCTGCTCGATAAGTTTCCGAACAGTCCCTATGCCGGACAGGCTCGATTGTCGCTTGCCGAAAGTCTGCTGGACGCCGATCGCGCGGAAGAGGCGCTCCGCGAGATGAATGCCATCGTCGCGTCGCCTCAATACGGCGCGACGGAAAAAGAACGCGCGATGTTTCATGTGATTCAAATTCACGTCACCAGCCAGCAATGGAAACTTGTCGAAGACAATGCGGACTTGTTTCTGAAGACCTACGAAAACAGTCCGCTGGCTCCTGAGGTCCGGCTGTATCTCGGAGATTCGCAACTTCAGATGAAGCAGCCGACCATCGAAGACGCTGCGAAGAAGGCCACTGTGACCTTGACCGCGCTGCGAGATGATGTCGTTTCAGGGAAAGTTCAGAACCAGCCGTGGGTCGATAACATCTGGATCGTTCTTGCCGAGGCCGCGCTGGCGGCAAAGGAGTACGAGAAGATCGATCAACTGGAAGCCGAACTTGCGGCCCGCAGTAAGGAGTCTCGAGAAGCGTTCAAGCTGGCAGAAATTCAGGGCAAGCGATGGAAACAGCAGGCTCCGCCGAACTTTGAAAAGTCGCGTCAGTACTTCTCTGCCGTGCTGGAGAATGCAACGGCTGAAGGAACCGAGACGGCCGCTCGATGTCAGTATCAGATGGCTGAAACTCACCTGATCGAGAAGAAACTGGATGTGGCGATCAAAGAGTTTTACAAGGTCGTCCACCTGCACAACGCCTACCCGGCTCTTGGTGCCGAAGCTTTGTTCAAGGCCGCATTGTGTCATGCGGAACTGGGAGACAACCCATCGGCGATTCGTGATCTCACAGATCTGGTCGCAAAGTTTCCTGAGGCCGCAATCATCCCGATGGCCAAAGCGGAACTGGAGAAGTTGAACGCTGGGGCGAAGTAGCGGAATTCGTCAGAATTCCGTGGCTTGTCGGAGCTGACAACGTGCTCAATAATCGATCCCCAGATTGCGTTCGATGCTTCTCGCTTTGTCGGACATCAGGTACTTGCCAAACCATGGGTCCGGGTCCTGCTCGCGACGCTGGTCACCGCGACCTTCGTCGCCAACGAAGTCCCAGTCGCCGGCGTCTTCGGCAGCATCTTTGTCCCAGTCTGTTGGGTTCGGCGTAAACATGCGAGTCATCCGGCGCGTCGCCGCTTTGGGGTGCTCCACAAGATGGCAACCCATCGCGGTGGTGACAAGAACGGCCAGAAGCAGCAGCAGTCGAACTTTGAGACTCATTGCATTTCCTCACAGAGTCGGCATCGTGATCATGTGGACCACAATTCACTCAACTTCGGCAGGACCAGACTTGGTCGAGATTCAACTCGGAATCTGCTACCGTTCCGAGAGTGTATTTCCGACCGGCTTTGCTGATAGAGCGATTCATGCAGTCCCTTGATGTTCTTGTCGTAGCGCCTCATCCTGATGATGCAGAAATCAGCGTAGGAGGCATCATCGCCGCATCGATCCGGCAGAACCTGCGCGTCGGAGTCGTGGATCTGACCACCGGTGAACCGACGCCGCATGGCACGCCGGAGATTCGTCAGCGAGAAACCGCGAAGGCGACGGAGATCCTGGGGCTGACGTGGCGGAAGAATCTCGGGCTGCCGAATCGCAGTCTTCAGCCCACACTGGAAGCTCGACGACGGATTGCGGAAGTCTTTCGGCTGACTCGGCCTCGTGTCATTCTTGCACCGTATTGGCAGGATGTTCATCCCGACCATGTGGCGGCCAGCTCGCTGGTTGATGACGCTCGGTTTTGGTCCAAGCTGAGTCGAAGCGACATGGCTGGTGATCCGTTCTGGCCGCCGATGCTGCTGCACTACTTCAGCATCCACCTGCGAATCCATCCGGCAGCATCCGTCGTGATGGATATCTCAGATGTGATTGATGTGAAGATGAACGCCGTGAAAGCGTATGAAAGTCAGTTGATCACAGGCAGAGCGGAAACCTTTCCGTCGGCGATCGACGATATCCGCGACCGTGCTCGGTACTGGGGCTGGACGATCCACAAAGCTTATGGAGAACCGCTGATGAATCGCGAATCCATCGGCATCACCGCGCTGACCTCACTGCTGTAAACTGATCGCTGTCAGCACCTTATCGGCGGCGTCGAGGGCGTCGATACCCTTCATCATCGACATCGACGTCGATGACTTCAACATCTTCGAGCACTTCCACGTCCTCAAGGATTTCAACGTCTTCGAGAACCTCAATATCCTCAATGACTTCGATGTGATCAACGACTTCAACCGCATCGATGACTTCCACGTCGTCGATGACATCGATGTCTTCAATCACCTCAATGTCCTCCGACTCGATCACGTCGACATCATCCACATCCATTGGTCGCCGAGATACTCCGGCTCCCGGAGCGCGGGTCTGCATGGAGTGAACATCGGGCTTGAGTCCCGTATTACCTCGGATGCCGGAGACTTTCGCGGTCTCATCAATCAACGCGGGCATCGGGCGACCAGCAACGGGAGCCTGTTTCGTGGCTTTTGGGGCCACGGCGACGTTTTCATGGAACGTAAACTTGACGTCCCCGATGAGTACTTCCGCGCCGTTTGTCAGTTTGAACTCCTTCTCAACCTTCTGACCGGACACGGTGACACCGTTCATGCTGCCGAGATCGCGAATGTAGTAGTCGGTATCAACCTGCACCAGCGCACAATGCAGACGAGAAATCTTGGAACTAACATCCAGCACGACATCGCATTCCGGGCTGCGCCCGATCAGCACGACGGCGCGGTCGATGGGGATTTGTGATCCCGGGCCCACTGGATTTAGAATCGCAACCATTCTCGTGTTCCTGCAGCCATCCTGATCTGCTGCTGACCTGAATCAATATCGACCTGGTCTTCTTTCGAATCATCATTGCTCGTCCTGACTGGTTGGACAGTGAACAACATGAATGATCTCGATCTTCAAACCAGTCGGCTCATCGAGGGCTGGGTCGACAGCCCTTGGTCAAAGCCTCGGAATTCTGTCCGGATTCCTGAAGCCCTGCCACCAAATTTGAATCTGAACGGTGGAAAAACCGGAGAATGCTGCCGTCCGATCGGAAATGTTGGACGTCACAAGGCTGTATACTGCCCTTTTCAGTTCCAACGATTGTTTTCTCCGCAGTTTTGAGAGACCGCATGAACCTTTTTGCCTCAGCAGAACAGCAGAATCGCGAAGGAGCACGGCCGCTGGCAGCGCGCATGCGGCCGACACAGTTGTCAGAGTTTGCCGGGCAGAAACATATTCTGGAAGACGGCAAGCTGCTCCGGCGCATGCTGGATGCAGATCGCATCGGATCGATGATCTTCTACGGCCCGCCAGGAACAGGCAAAACGACTCTGGCGGAACTCATCGCAAGACATACGCGAAGACATTTCGAACGGCTCAACGCCACGACGGCCGGGGTGAAAGACGTTCGCGAGATGCTCCAGAGCGCGGCCGATCGATTAGCGGCCGACGGAACTCAGACCGTTCTGTTCATCGATGAGCTGCACCGTTTCAGCAGAAGTCAGCAGGACATCTTGTTGCCGGATGTTGAGAATGGCACGATCTCACTGATCGGTGCGACGACGGCGAATCCGTTCTTCTCGCTCGTCGCGCCGCTGATCAGTCGCAGTCAGGTCTTTGAGTTCCGTGAACTCAGCACCGATGATCTGATCGGTCTGATGAAGCGAGCCCTTGCCGACAAACGTCGTGGTCTTGGTGACATGGGTGTCACTGTCGGCGACGAAGCGTTCTCATTCATTGCCACTCTATCGGACGGCGACGGTCGCCGCGCTCTGACGGCCCTGGAGATCGCGGTGCTGTCGGTCAGTCGCACAACAAAGCATGTGGATCGCGCGGTGGCGGAAGAATCGATGCAGCGCCGAGTGGTTCGATTTGATCCGACGGGCGATGATCATTACGACGTGGCGAGTGCGTTCATCAAGAGCATCCGCGGCAGCGATCCGGACGCGGCCTTGTATTGGCTCGCGCGGATGCTGGAGTCCGGAGAAGATCCGCGGTTCATCGCGCGACGACTTGTCATTGCGGCTTCGGAAGACATTGGCAACGCAGATCCAATGGGCTTGCCGATCGCAACCGCAGCGTATCAGGCGACCGAGACAATCGGCATGCCGGAATGTCGCATCAATCTGGCTCAGGCGACGACATATCTGGCGTGTGCGCCGAAGTCGAATGCGTCCTATGCAGCGATCGATGCGGCGATTGCGGATGTCCGCAGCAATTCGCTCGTCCCCGTACCCATGCATCTTCGCGATGGCCACTATGCCGGATCAAAGCGGCTCGGTCACGGTGTGGGTTACGAGTACGCTCATGATGCGGCCGACGGCTGGGTCAACCAGGACTATCTGGGCGTCGAGAAACAGTATTATCAGCCCGTCGATCGCGGCCATGAGGCTGAGTTTCTGAAGCGACTCACGGATCTGCGCGAACGACGTCACAGAAAAGCAGATTGATTCGAATTGGAATCTCTGATGCAGTATCCTCCCGGCTATCGATTGCTTCCCTCGTTTTTTGCTCTTGTGGCGATCACATGGGGCACCTGTGAACTGATGGATCGCATCGGGCTAACGGGCTCGCAGAGTCTCGATGAACGCATCATTCGGTTCATGCGACGACCCGAACAGCCGGAGCGAATGATCGGTCCACCGGCGTTTGAAGAAGCCATGCGCGACTTTACGGCGCTCGGTGGTTACGCGGTGTTGTTGACGACGACCGTTTGCTTTGCAACGTTCGCCAGAGCAGAACTCGGTCGTGAGATGTTTCGATTCTTTGTTGTCACTGTCGTCACAGGATTTCTTTGGGGCGTTGTGCTCAAGGAAGTTGTGCAGCGAGATCGTCCGTCGATCGTTCCTCACCTGTCGCACGTCTCGGGCAGCACCAGTTTCCCGAGTTCGCACGCCATGATGTCGATTGTTGTCTACGTCACAATCGGATTGCTGCTGGCTCAATTGAGTCGCAGTCCGGCGTTGAGACACTTGCTGATTGCCCTGCCCTTCGGAGTGTCGCTGCTTGTGGGAGTGAGCCGAGTTTGCATGGGCGTTCATTTTCCGTCGGATGTGCTGGCAGGCTGGACGTTCGGCCTGTTGTGGACGTGGGTGATGTTTGCTCTGCGCGGTCGACGCCTCTCTGCAAAGTCATAGAGTTGGAGACTCATCGCAACTCGCTTTGAATCAAATCTCAGGCAGATTCGGGGCGTTCGGTTGTGGAATGAGCGTTTGAACAGTCCAATAAGAGTGATGTCAACGGTCTGTCCGTTCTTCAAAATGACGCCCCCTCCTGATGCTTCCATGCTGCTGATTGGCGGGGAGCTTTTGCGGATCTCCCTCTATGAATGTGCCGCATTCCTGGCCCACCAGCCTCTTCGTTGAGTTCTTTCGAGCGTCGAGACGTGACTGGTTAGGCATTGGAAGATTCTTTAAGGGTCTCTTAGCCGCGTGGTGCCTGACAGGGATCGTGCTGACAGATCTTTCCGGACAGGAACGCTCGGGGCAGAACACGCCAGTCGTATCAAATGCTGGCGATGAACAGCCACAGAATGCAACGTCTTCTGGATCCAGCAGCGTGTTCGGTGAGGTGTCGATCGGCGTCGCTCCGGGCGGCATTCGTCGCTATCGAGGCAATCGCTGGGGCATGGTTGCGGCCTCAATTTACAATCGCAGTGATCGCGAAGCATCGGGCCTGATCGTCGTGACGCCGCAGGGCTCCGGTGGAGTTCAGTTTGCTCGAAAGGTTGCTGTTCCGGCGAAGACACAATTCAGCACTCAGTGGCCGGTTCGAATCTCACAAACGGGTGACAGTGGTCTGACTGACATGGAGTATCTGTATTTCCCATCCGGTGAGGATGACGGCGAAATTCGACGACGAGATGGCGAGAGCGCGTTACCGTCGATCTCCGGAATGGTGGCGAGAGGTTCCGCTGGAATCTCTGGGGTAATCCCGATGCCTGAGCCTCAGCGGGGACGCACGTCGCTCCAGAACCTGATGCGAGCGATGCGGTTTAGCAAACTCAACGACATCTTCCTCGCGACAGTGCTGCCGCAGGATCTTGGCATGTACGAAGAATCGCTTCATGCGGTGGATCACCTGGCCGTTGGCGATCCAAATCTTCGGATGTATCCTGAGGCGTGTGACTCGATCAGGAAATGGGTCAGCCGAGGTGGTCGCCTGTTGATTGCCATGGATCAATGTGGGCCCGATGTGGCTCAGCATCTGCTTGGTGACAGTCTGAACGTCAATGTTGTCGGCGAAGCATCCACGATGTCGCTCAAGCTGGACTTAAATCGTGACTATTCGCAGAGTCAGTTTCCCGTTCGCTCGGTGACTCGTGAGTTTGATGAGCCGATTCGATACTTTCGCGTCGACGTCGATCGTGGTGAACCCATCTGGTTTGTCGATGGCTGGCCGGTTGCGATCCGGATTCCGATGGGGCTTGGAACTGTTGTCCTCACGACGATTGAGCCCGACGCGTTTTACGAGCCTCGGGCCATGGTGATGGGACGTGGCGAGGCTTCTCATGGAATGATCGAATCGTCTCGGCGAATGCTGGAGTCGATGTACTCTCCAAGAGTCCCCTCTTTGTTGCCGCCCGAGTCCGTATCAGCTCACGCAGCGGAAATGGTGGGCTATCAGGTTCCGGCTCGTCAGACCGCGTCCATACTTCTGGTCATCTTTCCGCTGGTCCTGATCATGGGGGGCGTTCTGCTTCATCGCAGGGAACAGGGACAGAGAATTGTCCTTGGCCTGCCGATTCTGGCGATTCTCACCGCGCTGCCTGCCATCGTGATGGGAGCACGGCAACGAGCGGTAGCGCCGACGACGGTGATTGAGACATCGGCGATCATGTCAACTCCTGGTGCGACTCAACTGCCCGGCGACGGGTACTCTTCTTTGTATCTGCCCGATCCGGAATTGCTGTCGGTACAGACAACAGACGGCACGGTTCTGGATTTTGAGTCGGACACAACGAATCAGGACTTCAAACGATTGGTCTGGGACGATCCGCTGACGAGTCACTGGGAGAACCTGCAGCAACACGTTGGCCTGAAGTCACATCCGATTCGCTTTGAGAAGACCGTCACGAAAGCGATCGAAGCAGTTGTCACGTTCACGAAAGAAGGTCTTGCCGGGAAACTCATGGCTGAGGGACTCTCGGTGACGTCTCCCATTCTCGTGGCGACCGAAAATCATCTGCACATGAGTTGCGAGCTCAACGGGAACGAGTTCGTGGCTCAGGCTGACGATCTTCTGGCGCAAGGGCAGTATTTCAAGGGAACGATGGTCTCGGAAGAGAATCGATTTCAGTCGTCGCTGATGGACGGGGTCTTCCACGCTCGCAATTCGCAGGACCCCTTCCCTATGGAACCTGTCGTGATGTTCTGGATCAATGCCGATCGCGCAAAGTTCCAGATCGGGGACCAGAATGTTCGCCGAAAAGACGCGGCTCTGGTGCTGCATCCGATCCGGCTCTCCGCACCCGGAGCTAATGAGCTGGTGACGATTCCTCCGCCGTTCCTGCCGTATCGTTCGATTCAAACGGACGAGGGAAGTTACAGCAGTGTCTTCAGCAACCTGACTCGCCGTTGGACGGAGACTGAGACTTCTGCTTTGACCAAGCTGGAGTTTGACATCCCTGCCGTTTGCCAGCCATTTCAGGTTGCGACAGCCGAGCTGAATTTGTCCATCCGCGCGGCTGCACGAGCGGTGTCGTTTCGATGGGGAAAGCCTGGAGTCGGCTTCACCGAGTTCAAGAAAGTCAATAGTCCACTCGGCGTCTTGACGCTGACCATTCCGGACGAACTTCTGACGCAAGGTCCATCCGAAAAACTCTACCTTGAATTCGACGTCGGGGCAGCCGGCAGCGATTCGCAGGCCAGCGGTGGCCTTTCCGAAGTGATGGCCGGTGAGCAGGATGACAGTTGGAAGATCGACAGGCTCTGGCTGACCGTCACTGGAAAACGAACACCATCCTCGACCGCTCCCTGATCGACGGACTCTGCCAAACAATCACACTGACGCAATCTGACTTCGCTTTCAGACCCTACCACTTAACTCAACGAGCATCAGCATATGGGACCACAGTCTCCCGTTGTCGAGATCCACGAACTCTCCAAGCACTATGGTGAGTTCATCGCGCTGGATCGATTGTCGCTGACATTGAATCGAGGCAGCATTCTGGGCTTCATCGGTCCAAACGGCGCCGGAAAGACGACGACGATTCGAATCCTTGTGGGCCTGTCGCGGCCAACATCCGGCTATGCAAAGATTGCTGGCGCTGACTGCGTGAAGGATTTGACGACCGTACGAAAGCTGGTCGGCTACATGCCGGACAAGTTCGGCTCGTACGACAACATGCGAGTTCGTGAGTATCTCGATTTCTTCGGTGCCGCCTTTAGCATCCCGCGACGGGAACGCCAGAAGAGAATCTCTGAAGTGCTGGAGCTGACGAACGCCACGTGGATGCAGGATCGTTACGTCGAAAGCCTGAGCCACGGGATGCAGCAGCGTGTTGGTATCGCTCGAACGCTGCTGCATAATCCGGAAGTACTGATTCTTGACGAGCCTGCGAATGGACTCGATCCGGAAGCGCGCATTGAGATGCGTTCGATTCTGCTGCGACTGGCGAGCGAAGGTCGAACGCTGATCGTTACGAGTCACATTCTGCCGGAACTGGCTCGCATCTGTGATCAGGTGGCGATTGTTGCCGGAGGCAAACTTCGCGCGATGGGAACGTTGCAGGAGGTGACTCGAGAGCTTTCGCAGCGTCGCACGATCGAAATTCAGTATCTCAGTTCCGAAGGGATTCAGGCCAGCGCCGAGCGGGTGCGAAAGTTCCTCGAAGCGGATGCCGAAACGGTTGTGTCGGAGACAGAATCGATCATTCGCTGTCGCACGGCCGCCAGCGATGAAAAAATGTTTGAACTGCTGCGTCAGTTGATTTCATCGGGTGACAAAGTGGCTCAGTTTCGCGAAGTGGCGGGAGATCTCGAAGAAGCCTTCGTGTCTGCTGCGAGAGAAGCGGAAGCGGAACGAACCGCGAAGTCGGCTCGCCCGGCGGAGGTGGCTCGATGAGTGGCTGCCTTGTCATTGTCGAACGTGAACTGCTGGCCCTGCTGCGAAGTCGGCGAACGCTTTGGATTTTCGTCGCAATCTCTATCGTGTTCGCTGGAATTGTCTACCTGAAATGGCCGTCCAGCGGAATTGTAGACCTGAACGGCAACAAGGGGCGCGAACTGTTTCAATGGCTGTCCTATTCGATGCTTGCGGCTTCCATCCTGATTGTGCCGATCTTCCCAGCAACATCACTCGTCTCTGAAGTCCGGCGTCGCACGCTCGAACTCCTGCTGAACTCGCCGCTCACGCGTTCGTCCATCTACTTTGGAAAAGCGTTTGCCATGCTGGGGCTGGTGATTCTGATTCTGTTTGCAACCCTTCCCGCGATCTCCTGCGGATTCCTGATGGGAGGCCTGTCCTTTTCGAAGGATGTGCTCGCGATGTATGGATATCTGACGCTGGTTTCCATGGAATTGGTCGTCATCGGCCTGCTCGTTGGAACGTGGGCACGCAGTACCGAATCCGCACTGCGTTGGAGTTATGGAGTGACGTTCGCCCTGACCATCGTTCCGTGGTTTCCGGATGCACTGTTTCCTGGTGGGTCCAGTCCGATCTCGAAAGGGATGCAGTTACTGAAACTGATATCCCCCATTCCCGGCATGATGGAGATGCTGAACCAAAGCGGAGTTGCCGGCGCAGGATTCATGGATCAGCGAAGTGCGGTGGCATGGTACGTCATGTTCGCGATTCTGTTTATCGTCGTTGGCAGCATCGTGTGCATTCAGCGGCTGAGTCATTCTCTGCTCGATAGGTCGCGATCTCAGGGGCTCATCACCGACGATCAATCTCAGTTCGTTCGTGCCAGTCGCCGAATTCTGTTTCTCGTTGACCCACAGAAGCGGTCTAAAGGGATTCCCTGGCTGGTCAACCCGGTGATGGTCAAGGAGTTTCAGTGTCGCCAGTTTGGTCGAATGCACTGGCTGCTTCGATTCGTCGCGACATGTGCCGTGCTGTCGCTCCTGCTGACTCTGGCATCTGCACGAGGAACGGAAGCTCGCGGTGTCGAATACACCGGAGCGCTGATTATCGTGCTTCAGGTTGGACTGATCGTGTTGCTGACTCCTGGCCTCGCATCCGCGATGATCGCCGGCGAGTTGGAAGGCGGAAGCTGGAACCTTCTGCGCGTGACACCGCTGCGGCCCGGAAAGATCCTGCGAGGCAAGTTGATCAGCGTCCTGATCACCCTCGCTTTGCTGCTGTGTGCGACACTTCCTGGCTATGCTGTCATTATGCTGATCAAACCAGTTCTTCAGGAACAGGTCATTCAGGTTCTGAAATGCCTTGTTCTTGCGGCTGTGCTGGCAATGCTTGTCAGCGCTACGGTGAGCAGTTTCTTTCGAACCAGCGCCGTGGCGACAACGGTTTCGTACGGGATTCTGATCCTGATTTTCGGCGGGACGATGCTGATCTGGATGAACCGAGATGCTCCGTTCGGCCATGAGTTTGTACAGAGTGCTCTGCGGCTGAATCCAATGGCAGCGGCATTGAATGCCATTCAGGTCGAAGGTTTTCAGTCGTATGACCTGCTGCCATCAACCTGGCAATACAGTGGCGTCACATGCGCAGTGCTGCTTGTGATTCTTTATGTTCGCGTACTTCGGCTGACAAAGCCGGATTGATCGGCGTTAGGGCTGATCTGAATCTGACGATCACTGACTTCAGTGATCGTCGACATCCTTGCAGGTGATTCTTCATGTTTCGGACGATCCGCCTTCTCTCTACGCTCACTTGTTCTCTGTCGGCTCTCATTTGGCTCTCGGCCGAGTGCTTTGCGGTTCAGGCTGCCCCGGAATCTGAGCAGGCCTCTCCGCCTTCTAACGATGCGTTTTCTCCGCAGGGACCTTACTTCGGACGACTTGTCATTCCGGACATCGCGCGTTTCAATGAGTTGCCCATGCGAATGCATCTGGAGCCCACGCTTCCGCCGCTCAGGATTGTCAACGGACTTGATGAACGACTCGTCCCTTTGTTTGCGAGATCACTCGACGAAGGCACGGATCTGGAACTGCAAACCGTTGCAGCGATGTCTCTGGCTCGAGTCGCCACGTTTGACGGGCTGTCGATCGAAGTTGCTTCTGAAACGATTCTCAAGAAGCTCAAAACCTCAGACAGTCCTGTCGTTCTGTACGCAGCGGCGATCGCGGCAGCGAATGGGAACATCCAGTCCGCCGCACCGGAGCTGATTCGACTTTCAGAGAAAGGTAACGACTCTCAAAAGTCGTTGATCGAACCGGCTCTGATCCGGTGGAAGATACCAGAGGCGGGCAAACTCTGGATGCCGCGTCTTGAGAATCCAACCTGCACCGATATTGTGTTTCGGCTCGCGGCTGATGGAATGGCTGCGATTGGTGATTCATCGGCCGTCGGCCCGCTGTCCACCGTCATCGCGGACGAAACAATGTCGTTTGGCAAACGGCTCGCGGCCTGTGAGGCGGTTGCAGTTCTTGATCCGGCCAGAGCCATCAGCCTTGCTGAGCCTCTGGCAAAGGGAAGTGAACGCGATCGGCTTCTGGCGCTGATGCTCCTCGACAATTCATCAGACGCTGGGTGGTCGAGTGTTGCACCTTTGTGTCTCGACCCTGCATCGTCTGTCGCCAGCAATGCCTGGAAGATCCTGTTGGTTCGCCGGCCAGAGCTTCTGGTTGAGCACTTGTCGACCGGAAGAATGCATGTCGATTCGGTTGTTCGAATATCGGCCGCACGAACGATGCGTTTGTTTCCAACACCAGAGCGCTGCTCATGGCTGAATGAACTACTGGACGATACCCATCTGCATGTTCGAAATGTCGCGCGGCAGATGCTGGTCGACGTTGCGTTGAAACATGATGAGCTTTACACGCAGATCGTTGGAGAAGCGGCTGACAACCTTAAGCCGGACAACCAAAGCTGGCATGGGATCGAACAGTCGCTCGTCCTGCTCGGGCAGATTCGATCGACAGGTCACTCAGCGTTGTGCTTTCCGCTGTTGACCTATCCTCGTGATGAGGTGGCAGTCTCCGCCGCGTGGCTCATTCATCTGTTTCCCGATGATGCCTTTCGCGCTCAGCTTCTGGCCTCGATTCAGGAGATTGAAAAGGACATCCTTGAGCCAGAAACAACGAAGCGCGCGTCGCCCCTGATGCAGCAGCATCTACTCCAGGCCGGCGCGTTGCTTCGACTGAAGGAACTGATGCCGTTGCTGGAACCCAAACTCAGCAAAGCCTCTCCCGGCGGATTGCAGGAACGATCCGCCGCCATGTGGGCGATTGGACTTCTGAACGAACGCAATCCGGATCCATCGCTCGTCCAGCAACTGGAAGGACGAATCCTGGATCGCTCGAGCATGCCTCCTGAGTTTGATGAAGTCCGCCGGGCCTCGGCAATGGCTCTGGGACTGATGCGGTCCACGTCATCCGTCGAAGTGCTTGAAGAATCGTACCGGATCGATTCGGCGGTGGCGTTCATTCCCCAGACCGTTCGATTTGTGATGCCATTGATTGGTCAACCCGCTCTACCGGAAATCCCGGAACGAGTCCAATCGATTGGTGGCTGGAAAATTACTCCGACCGATCCGTGAGGACGAATGTCGGCGTGGTATCGATGGGTTACACTGCAAGCCCTGATGTTCGAATCCAAACCGCCGGGCCCTCCGGCGACCCTCCTTCCCAGAGATCCCACGATGCGAACTCCCACGCAACGTTTTGCTGTTCTGCTCGCTTTAGCGATCTTGTTTTCCGTCTCCGACGCCATCGCGGGAGATTCACTAAGTCTGTTCGATGGCCAATCGCTCAACGGCTGGGAAGGCGACACGAATCACTGGCGAGTTGAAAACGGATCGATCGTCGGTGAGATCCCGCAGGGTCAGTCGCTGAATAAAAACACGTGGCTGGTTTGGCGAGGCGGTGAGCTGGCGGATTTTGAGTTGAATCTGCAGTACAAGCTGACTGGCCTTCCTGCCGCGAACTCGGGGATTCAGTTTCGCTGTCAGGTCGACAACGTGGACCATGTCTCCGGCTATCAGGCTGACTTCGACATGGGAGCCACATGGCTCGGTCGCATCTACGACGAACACGGCCGCGCGTTGCTGGTGGAGCGAGGCTCACGCGTTGACATTCTGCCGGATGGTCAGCGACAGGTGGAAGTGTTTGCTCCGGCGAATCAGTATGCCGTGCTGTTTCGTGAGAACGACTGGAACGACTATCGCATCGTGGCGATTGGCGACCGAGTTGCCATCTATGTGAACGGCACGCTCTTTAGTGAACTGAGAGATCAGCAGACTGGCGAGCAGGATCTGACGGGACAACTGGCGTTTCAGCTTCACAGCGGCCCGGAAACACGAGTCGAATTCAAGGACATCCGACTGGAGCATCTCAAGGCCGACGACAAACGGCTAAAGCCATTTCACATCAAGCCGCAGCCAGAAGCCGATGCGAAGAACACAGGTGTTGAACCCGTTGGCGCGGACGGACAGACTCTGAATCTCAGCTTTGAAGCGGGCAATCTGACCGGCTGGACAGCGACCGGCGACGCGTTCAACAAGCAGCCTGTCAATCGCGACGGCATCGCTCAGCGCTGGCAGGGGCAGGTGAGCAACAAAGTCGGCGACTTTTTCATCGGCGGGTATGAAATTGTACAGGATGCCGGAACCGGAACACTGACGTCATCGCCGTTCAAGGTGACTCATCCGTTCGGCAGTTTTCTTTTCGGTGGTGGTGAAGATAAGTCAACTCGAGCAGAAGTTGTCCTGCTGACTGATGACGGCAAAGAAGAATCTGTCATCGCCTCAGCAAGCGGCTGCAATCGCGAACAGATGGACCGCATTGCCGTGGATCTGTCGAAGGTTCAAGATCGTCTCATCGCAGTTCGCCTGGTTGATGAAAACCCGGGTGGCTGGGGACATCTGAACTTCGACGACTTCCGATTTCACGATGAACCCCCCGTGGCTGTCGCCGGAACATCCGCGTGGCGATCGACGTTCAATCCGTTGCTGAATCATCTCGTTCCAAATCGCGTCGAAGCTGAACCAAAACGCGGAGATGAAACCATTGCAACCATGTTCGTCCCCGAAGGATTCTCCGTCGATGTCATCGCGGCTGAACCCGATCTGCATCAGCCGATGGCGTTCACATTAGATGCGAAGGGGCGACTTTGGGTTGTCGAAGGACACTCGTATCCACAGAAGCGACCGGACGGTGAAGGACTGGACCGAGTTCTGATCTTCGCCGATAACGATCACGATGGAACATACGAGACTCGTAAGGTCTTTGCCGAAAAGCTGAATCTCGTCAGCGGCCTGGAAGTTGGTCATGGAGGCGTCTGGATCGGAGCCGCTCCGCAGTTGCTGTTCATCCCGGATCGCGACGGGGACGATGTTCCTGATTCAGAGCCACAAGTGTTGCTCGACGGCTTCGGCTTTACAGACACTCACGAGACGCTGAACAGCTTCATGTGGGGCCCGGACGGTTGGCTCTACGGCAATCAGGGAGTCTTCAACACATCGAAGATCGGCAAACCCGGTTCATCCGACGATCAACGCACGTCGCTCAGCGCCGGAGTCTGGCGGTATCATCCGACCAAGCACCTCTTCGAAGTCTTCGCGCATGGTGGCAGCAATCAGTGGGGACTTGATTACGACGAACACGGTCAGATCTTCATGACCTATTGTCGCAGCTTCTGGGGCCGTGGCGATGTGACTCACGTGATGCAGGGAGCCCACTACTGGAACCAGGTCAACTCCGGCTACGCGCCGTTCATTTCGACGCAGGCTCTTCCCGGCCGACCGTGGATGGTCAACTATCTGCTCGCCTCAGCCCGTTATGGACACGGCGAAGGGGGCTCGGGCAAAGCGGGGTCGAACGACGTCTACGGAGGCCATTCGCACGTCGGCACGATGATTTATCTCGGTGATAACTGGCCCGCGGAGTACCGCAATCATCTGTTCACGCACAACCTGCATGGACATCAGATGAACCACGTCATCAATCGCCGCGAGGCGGGCGGATACAACTCCGTCCATGCTGGCTACGATGTGCTCTTCTGCGGCGATCAGCAGTACATCGGCGTCGATCTTCAATACGGTCCCGATGGCTCCGTCTTCATCAGCGACTGGTACGATCCTCGTCATTGCCACAACCCCAACGCCGAACAATGGGACCGAGGCAACGGCCGCATGTATCGGATGAAGTACGACGCGACGTGGAAGCCGGTCGCCGTGGATTACACAAGAGCATCCGACGACGAACTTGTTGCCGCTCAGTCTCATCCCAATGATTGGCATGCTCGCACGGCTCGACTGGAGCTGGCACGGCGAGCAGCCGATGTGGGAATCTCAGGAGACGTCGTCGAGAAGCTGAAAAAGATGGTGACGTCGGAACCGTCCGCTGTTGGCCGATTGAAGGCACTGTGGTCGTTGCATGTGATTGATCATCTCTTCTGGCAGGAACTCAAAACGGCTCTTGCTGATGAAAGTGAATACGTCCGAGCATGGGCCGTTCAGCTTGCGACCGAGAACCCGAGCCATATCAATTCCACCGTCACCGATGCACTCGTAAAACTAGCCCGAACTGATCGATCGCCCTTTGTTCGCCGCGCACTGGCTTCGGCGGTTCAGAGAGTCCCTTTCGCTACGGGCTGGCTGTTGTCGGAGGCGATCTGCATGTCTGATGATACGGCAAGTGATCGAGACCTCCCGTTACTGCTGTGGCACGGGCTGGCTCCGCTGGTTGCCGTGGATTCTGATCAAGCTTTAAGATTGGCGGCTGCAACTCAAGTGCCCGCGATCGCTGATTACATTCATTGGTACTCCGCTGCATCATCTGAAACAGGGCGTGAGAAGCTGGCGGAGATGATTGCTCAACAAACCGATGATGAACGACTTGAAAGTGTCGAGCTTCTGGCCCACGCCGTGCGAGATGCTCGGAACCTGACCACGCCGAAAGGCTGGACTGACACGGCGACTTCGTTGTATGCGATGGACAATGCTCGCATCACCGAACTCACGGAAACAATCGGTGTGGCCTTCGGAGATGCAGCGACGTTTGATCGATTCAGGCAGCGGATTTCAGAGGGCTCAGTGACCGGCAACGCGTTGCTGAGATCGCTGCGAATGCTGTCGGCCGATTCATCGCCCAACAACTTGCCGCTCTATCTTTCGCTGCTGGACAACGCTGAGGTCGCTCCGCAAGTCATCCCGTTGCTCGGACGCTTCAGCGATGCCAAGGTATCCGATGCCCTGCTGTCACGACTACCGAAGCTCGAAGGCCCGGCGTGGTCGTCTGCGATGGAAGTCCTGTGCGCCCGAGTTTCCTCATCGAATGAACTGCTGGATCACATCGCAGATGGCAAACTTCCGAAGTCGCAACTGTCCGCCTTCTATGCGAGGCAAATGGCCAGCCTGAACGACGCGAAACTCACCGCGCGACTGGAAGCCGAATGGGGCAAGCTTGGCCAGTCCAGCGACGAAGTGAAAGCGGAAATCCAGCGTCTGTCGACCGCCTACAAAACCGCTCCGCTTTGGGCCTACAACGACGGCACCGGAGCAGTTCATTTCAAGAAGCTGTGTGCTCAGTGCCATCTGCCCAGCGGCCATTCGGAAGCACTTGCACCGAAACTTGCGGGCTCCGGAGCGAAGGGCGTCGAATACCTCGTTGAGAATATCCTCGACCCCAACGCCGTCATCGGCCGCGACTATCAGGCTCGAGTCATCGTCACGACGGAAGGCCGAGTCATCACCGGTCTGGTCGAAAAGGAATCCGAAACGTCACTGACCATTCGGATGCTCAACGACAGCGTGACTGTGGCCAAGTCGGAGGTTGAGGAAACTCAGATCTCCCCCAACTCCTTCATGCCTCAGGGCCTGTTGAAGGAACTCAACGACCGCGAGCGCATTGAACTGTTGAAGTATCTGATGGGGCAGTAACCATGTTACGACAGGCTCAGATGATGCGTCCGCTTGCATCAGCACTCTGGCTGATGATCTTCGCTGCTCTTGCTGCAGATGCAGATGCGATGGCGCAGGAAGCTGCTAGTCGCCCGTTGCCGCTGGGCATCGTCGATGCCAAACCGGCCCGAGGTCGGTTCGTGGATCTGGGCGATGGCACGTGGATGGTGCCGTATCGTGAGACGATCGCGGATGGGCTGTCGTTTCAAATGGTGCCCATTGATGGCGGAGTCGCCACGATCGGTTCTCCCGAGAACGAGCCGGGAAGAAGAGACGATGAAGGACCCCAGGTCAAAGTCACGATCGCACCATACTGGATCGGGGCGATGGAAGTGTCGTGGAATGAGTATTCCATGTACGAAGCCACATACAGGATCTTTAGGGAACAAACAAGGCGTCGCAAGCCAGACGATCCGCCCATCGAGATCACGCAGGTTGATGCTGTCACAGCTCCGACACAGTTGTATGAACCGGATTTCACACGTGAGTTCGGAGGAGACTCTCATCCGGCCGTCTCGATGACTCATTTCGGAGCGATGCAGTATTCGAAATGGCTGACACTGACGACGGGCAACCAGTATCGACTTCCCACGGAAGCAGAATGGGAGCACGCCTGCCGCGCAGGAACAACAACGGCCTACAGTTGTGGAGACGACGCCACACAATTGTCGCACTTCGCACGGTACTTATTGAAAGAAAGCGACACAATTGAAGGGCCTCTTCCCGTTGGTTCTCTGGAACCCAATGCATGGGGCCTGCATGATATGCATGGAAACGTGGCCGAGTGGGTGATTGATCAATACCACGCCGATGCCTGGAAGCAATTGTCTTCCGCCCGTCCCGGTTCCAGCCCTGCAGCTCTGTTCGGAACTCAAGCGTATCCGTATGTGTATCGAGGCGGAAGCAGCCTCGATCCGGCAGACGATCTTCGATCAGCCAGACGTTTTGCATCGTCGATTTCTTTCATGGAGTACGATAACGACCGCCCGCACAGTCCTCATTGGCACACCACAGACCCGGCTCGCTTCATTGGATTTCGACTGGCAAGATCGTCACGCCCAGAAGAAGCAGAGACCATCGCGAAGTTCTGGAATCCGGATCCTGAAATCGCCCTCGATGTCAAAGACCGCATCGATCAGGGCCGCAATGTCATCGGGGTTTTAAACCCGAGGAAGTAGACGGACCGAGCACCGCGAGTTCCGGCAACCCCGCACAATAGATTCCTGGGGCGTTGCCCCAGGCTGACATTTGGTTGCCCCATTCGGGGCGGAATCGCAATTGTTGCGTCTGGGCGCAATCGTGTTTCGCGTGTGGATGTCAATCGGATTTTATTGAGGCATACGTTCGTTGCGGATTCACCATTTCTGACGGGGTGGAAACTATGTGCGTTTTGCGATTCCGGCCCAACGGGCCAGCCACAGGTCAGCCCAGGGCAACGCCCTGGGTTTGCATGCCCCCACGATCATTGAGCCCTGAAAGGGCGATACAAATGATGGTTGGCCCTTCGTCCACAACTCTTCGTCCACAACTCTTCGTCCACAACTCTTCGTCCACAACTGACCGAAGGTCTCCCATTCCTAATGGCGTCAGCGATTTGAATCCTTCGGTCAAGATAGTGCGTGGTCGCAGACCATCGCACAACAAGGCGTGGTCACAGACCATCGCACAACATGAACTCCCCGCGTTTCATCCTGAAAGGATGCAAGAGATTAGCCGGTGATCGCCGACAGGCGCACCACCGGTCACTGGATGCAGCTGAAGCTCATCCTGAAGGGATGACAGAACCCTGTTTCTGGCACCTTTATCAGAGCCTTGGTCAGCATACTCTCCCTGCTCTGGTACCAGCGGGTGACGGGATCTCGCCGACCTCCGTGAAAGCCGGAGCGAATTGATGTATGCTCTCACGCAGACTCGCACTGGATTTCGTGAAGAGAACATTCAAAGAAAGCTGATCCCATGAATCTCATCTGGTTTGTCCTGATCGGAATCGCAGCAGGCTGGCTTGCCGGGCAGATCATGAAAGGCGGCGGCTACGGCGTCATCGGCGACCTGATCGTTGGTGTCATCGGAGCCATCGTTGGAGGCTCACTGCTTGGCATGATCGGAATCTCACTCGGCGGTCTCGTCGGCAGCCTCATCTCCGCGACCTTTGGCGCCGTCGTCCTCATCGCGGCTGTTCGAGTGATCAAGCGGGCTTAGGCACTGACGTAGATTAGTGAGTAGCATGAAGACGGCCCAGAATGATACTGAACATTTGGATGGTCGATTATCTGCGGAGTTCCATGCATCGATGAAAATTGGCCTTGTTAGAGGTCGTTAATCCAATGGGTTGAACCACCCTGGATTGTTCGATAATCTGCCAGAACGCTTGTCGAACTGTCAGATCGCAACTTCAGGTCTATTGCCGTGTCTCAGCAACTCTTTATTCAAGTTGATGGAAAGTCTCATGGCCCGTACACGCCAAAGCAGGTTAGAGAATTTGCTGAGCAAGGGGACTTGCTGCCAACGGATCTGATCAGTTTTGATCAGCAAAAGTGGGGATTAGCATCAGGCCTAAAGGGATTGAAGTTTCCTGAAAATCCATCAGCTCTGGCAGAAGGTGCGAAGACGGCTGGCCGACTTGGAAAGGCGTTTCTGTCGCGAATTCAGGGGGCCGCGGAGAAGGTCGGGAGCAAGGTATCAGAAATTAACGCCGATCGAGTGGCGGCAAAGGAGCAGAAGTCGATCAAACTTGCAGAGAAGCTCAGCGACTTTGGGAGATTCCTCAATGACGAGCAAGACCCAAAGATCATTGAGCATACTGTGCCGCGAATTCTTCAGTTTCTGACGTCAGGGGAAGAGTTGCTTTATGTGGCCATTCAGAAAAAGCCGGTTGCAAATATCGCGCCGGACTGCATCGCACTGACCTCTAAGCGAATTGTCTTTTTTGCCGTCAAGTTGCTTGGCCAGCTTTCGTTTTCCGATTTTCTGTGGCGGGACGTTGAGGATGCAACAATGCAGGAAGGGCTGCTTGGAGCGACATTTAGCGTCAAAGTGACAAACGGGAAGCGAATCACTGTGGACTACATCCCAAAGGCGCAGGCAAGAAGTCTCTATCGCTACGCTCAGGAAATGGAAGAACATGCACTTGAAGAACGTCGTAACCGCATGATGGAAGAACGCCGAGCCGCCGCTGGAGGCGTTGTTGTTCAGAACGCATTCGTTCCGCCGGAAGCGAACCGGACAACACCGACGCAGGCCGTTGATGACCCCGTTGAGTCTCTTCGAAAGCTCAAGACAATGCTGGATGCGGAGTTGATCACGGCTGATGAGTACAACGCAAAGAAGTCTGAAATTCTGAAACGGATGTGACAGTGTGGGCGCGTTGTACCGCCAACGGACAATCCCCTCTGTCTCAAAACTATAGAGAGAAAAAATGCTGATTAGCTCTGGTGCGATCTGTGAACGTTATTCAACGATCGGGATGGTTGTTGGATTTGCTAGCAAGTCCGAAGGATGCGGGGGTAAAATGGCAGTAGAAGAGACATACAAAGCAGCCCTTCAGCGGCTAATTGACAGCGCCAAGGCGAAACGAGCCAATGGGCTAATCTACGTTTCTTTTCAGAATCGTGTCGCTTCTCAGGCTGGATGTGGAACTCCGCGACAGGTTTTCGAGGTTTTCGCATGGGGCACCGCAGTGCAGATCGGATAACGGAAATGCAACGGGTGCTCGTCATGTGCGCAATTCTCCTTATTCGGGTGTATCAGCTCTCATGGGCTCGGTTACACGGGCGAACTTGCTTGTTTTCGCCTACGTGTTCACACCAAGCCATTCGGTACTTTCGCGAACTTGGATTTCGAAACGGATTGGCGGCGACTAGGTCACGCTTGAAAGATTGTACGGGAACGTATTCATTGCGTCTCGGTGCGGCCAACTCAGTGGAATTGGTAACACAATCAGGGATTGTTGTTGAGGACCAGCAAATCAACCCCGTCATAAGGGAGAAGTTGCTGTTCTTCGATCCTACTCTGTTTCCAACGAATCCTATGCCCACTAATCCACCGGATCTCGTGTCTTGAGGTTGTGGTTTTGACTCTCAGGATTGGCAAACGCCGTATTGCCCGTTCGGGCTCGACGATGAGATGTCTGGATCGAAGTTCATTGCTTCTTGCATCGATCATCGCTCCGTTGTCTTCGTCGTCCTTCGTTGCGTAGCGATAAAATGTATGGGCGCGATGAGTGACCAGGTCGGAAAGGACCGACTGGTTTGAAGGATGATGTAAACGGAGATGGAAACGGCGAGGGGACATGTCAATCCGTGCGGCAGCAGGTGCAGGTAGCCGATGCCGATGATCAGCGTTCCGACGACCAGGGACAGGAAAGGTCGAATCAGGATTCGGTCGTACTCGGGGATCACAAGTCGTCGAAGTTTCAGACGTGCCATTAGTCCGAGATGACTGTTACAACGCGCGGTCATTCTCGCTGAAGTGACCAGAAAGAATTGAAAGATCAGCACCAACGCCATGGAGGGTGTCAGGAGCCGCAAGGGCAGCGTTGTCAGCCATACAAAGGCAAGCACCGAAATGACAAGAGCCCATTTCCTGAGATCCTCCATTACGGAAGACCCAGGAAGCTGATAGCCGTCCGGCGCAAGGAATTGTTGCTCAATCGAAAGTTGCTTAGTCCTGTCCGGTTCGGAGTGCATTGCGACGGACCAGCGAGGAATCGCCGTCAGGATTTGCATGACCACGTGGCGATACAATGCGACCGCCAGCACGGACGAACTCAGCAGACCGATGATGGCGACTTCCGGTGACGTCCACCGCACGAGATGGATCAGCAATGCGACCCAAAAGAGACATGCGTAGCCAACGGCCGGGACACAGCGGATCACGTGAAGAAACGTAAAGAAAACCCATGTGCCCAGAAACGCAACCGTCGGCAATGCAAAGGCCAATAGATGTGTGGCAACCGCCGCGGAAGTGGTGAGCGCCATCGCTCGAAGAGGAAAGTATGCGAGGCTCGCGAGATGAAAGTGAGCGGCCGACAACATCCCGAGTAGTCCGAGCGGTATCACATCCTGCCACACAGGGACACATGGTCCGAACGGTGTTTGGTCCGGACTTCTCCATGGTGTTGAAAACAACCATTGGCGATATGACGCATGTGTCAAGGGGCATCGAACCGCTCTCAGAGATCCGATCGCACCGGCGGCAACCGCGCACAGCATGACCGAGAGGCTGATGCAGATTGAACAGGATCGCAACACAAGCTCGTGGCCTGCGATTGGCTGAAAGCTCAACCAAATACCAAGGCCGAACAGATCGCAGAACGCGACGAGCAACGCGAATACGATGACCCAGCCTTTGGGCATCATCGCCAGGCGATACCACTGGCTCATCGATTCACCTCGCTTCGAAAATACTCCGCGAGAGCTTCCTGAGTCTCCGGGAAGATGAGCTGTCTCAGAGCTTCATCCAGTGACGACGCATGGCACTCGGTGATCAGGGCCTGGACCGACGCATGGCGTGCGATTCGTCCCTTGTCGAGAATCAAAACGTCATCTGCGACTTCTTCGACAAGTTCTGGCACCGGACTCGTCAAAACGACCGTTCGATCGCCTCTCTCTGTGAAGCGTTTCAAAATCTGCTTGATCGCCGTCAGCCCGGCCGGATCAAGTCCTCCTGAGAACGGTTCATCAAGCAACAGTATTGACGTCTCCGTGGCCAGCGCGGCACAGAGAGCGATCTTTCGACGCTGGCCTGTGGAGTATCTGCTGATGGCTCCGTCGGCGATTTTCGTCAACTGGAACAGCTTGAGCAGTTGCTCGACATGTTCGAACAATCGCAAAATCGGAACTCGCCACGTTCGTCCCACGGCGATCAGATATTCTCGCCCGGTGATGTTCGGAGGAAACCACGATTCCGCAGGCAGAAAGTATGTTTGGGCTCGAATCGCCAGTTCATTCTCGACGGATGATCGACGGATCTTTCCATCAATGGAGACAGTTCCAAATGCCGGTGTGATCAAACCCGCAAGCAGGTTGAGCAGCGTGGTCTTTCCCATGCCGTTCGGCCCGAGGATCGCCAGCGTGCGGCCTCGTTCGACGCGAAACGTGATGTCTTTGAGGATCGGTTCCAGGCCGTAGTGATGCGTCACACTCGAGACGTCAATCATCTGATTTCTCAGCTTCATGTCGCAAAGACGCCCGATCCAACAACGCACTGCCGGGCATTCTTCGCGGAAACGATGTGCATGGGAGTGTGGATCAAAGGAGTTTCAGAATTCTGAGGCGGTGTGAACCTGGTGCGGGTTCGTGTTGTGGCCGAGCCGGATGTCTTGGCAGCGGCCCAAAGGTCAATTGCTCCCTGTGGCGTCAGCGAGTCAAGACTTTCGGTTGACGCGGGTGGTTGGTTAGAGATCAGACTGTATCACACAGCTAGCCTCACTTCAGGGAAGAAGTGGCTCGATCCTCTATGAGGCCACTGCTACCATGCCTGCTTCAGGAAATTGTCGGTTGAAGAGACGCGGGCGTACGATGCGGGCATTCGTGAAATCCTATGGGCCGTCGATTCTGATCGCTGTGAGCACATCGGCGATTCTCTCCGGCTATCTGTTCGCCGGGCTATCACCGCCTGCGATGATGCGGGATCTTATGGCCAGCCTGTTTTGGCTTTCGGTCCTAATCTGGATTCAGATGGACGCCAGACAACGCGGACGGATTCCATGTTTCGACTTCGGCTTCTTTCTGGCGGCGACCGCCCCGCTTTCCATCCTTTGGTACCTCTGCAGCAGCCGTGGAATTCTAAAGGGGCTGCTGGTCATTCTGTGGTTGCTGTTTCTTGCCTCACTCCCAGACATTGTCCTGCAGATTGTCTGGGATGTGTTGTACGGATGAAACACAATTAACTTCACCCTCCCTCTGGGAGGGTCGCGAGGAACGAGCGGGGAGGGCCCTACCCTCGCTGCGCTCGACCCTCCCAGCGGGAGGGTAAAAGTAACTGGAAACCGTTTTTTTCCAACAATCGAAGGATGTTCGATGGACGGGAAGAAAATCACAAACGCTCGAGAAAGGCGAAAACAGGCGACCGTGTCAGAAGGATTGCTGTGGAGTATCCTCCGTGCACGGCAATTATGTGGCTTGAAGTTTCGCCGAGAACATCCAATTGGTCCTTTCATTGCAGACTTCGCCTGTGAAGAGAAGAAGCTGGTCATTGAAATAGACGGCGGATATCACGATCAGATCGTGGAGCAGGATATCTCGCGTGAGAACCGTTTAGCTGACCTCGGTTGGCAGGTGATTCGTTTTGTCGATAAGGATGTCGAGCAAGACCTTGAAGCTGTTGCGCGAGCGATTGCCCGGCAGCTTGGATTGGAGTATTCATTTAGCAGGCGAGATGGCAGTGGATCAGGACTGATGGCTAAACGAAATCGCAAGGCCGGGCAGTAGCTCTGATGAGTCGGCCCTCCCCTCGCTGCGCTCGACCCTCCCAGAGGGAGGGTGACAAGGAGTTGGCTCACTGGATCAAGAATGTTTCCGAAACGAGAATACGCCGCCCCTCCCCGAAGCTTCGTTCCTCAGCTTCGACCCTCCCGGAGGGAGGGTGAAGAGTAAAGACTCGGACTGGGCAGCTTATCGACCAACGCTTTGCCCGGAAGGCTTCTTTGTCTTGGTGGCCTTCAGATCAAAATTGCCTTCGCCGACGATGTCGGTCAGGGCCTGAAGCAGGTCGGGGCCGATGTTGACTTTGCAGTCGTTGCCGGTGGTCAGGATGTAGCGTAGACGAGTCCCAGCCGTGGTTTCCAGGTCGTCGGTGGATGCTTCATGATGACCATTGCCGTTTCCGTTGCCGTTTCCGTTCAGCGACGCGCCGTTTTCAGCCCACGAATCGACGATCAGGATCACGTCTGTGGAGCCGGGATACTTGGTGATTACATTGCGAACGCGTTGAATGTCGTCCGTGGAATGCAGTCCCTTTTCGAACTTGATGGCCACCTGCGACGTGAATTCCTTGTCGGCCTGATCCAGAGTCAGAATTCGATTCACGACAACGTTGGGTTCTCGCCCTCGACGATCGACTTTGCCGGCAACGATGATCACGTTTTCAGACTTGATCAGTTCCTCATAACGAGCGTAGTCGTCGGACCAGGCGATGCAGCGAATGATGCCCGATGGGTCTTCCAGGTCGAAGTTGGCGTACTTCATGTTGCCATTGCGACTGGCCTTCTTGGCTGTGGCGATCTTGATGGCCGAAATCATCCCACCGATCACAACCTGCGCGCCGTCTTCCATTTCGGCGAGTTCAGAATTCTTGTTCTGAGTGTATCGATCCATTCTCTTCGCATGCTGAGTCAGCGGATGCGACGTCAGATAGAACCCAATGGTTTCCTTTTCCCACTGCAGTTTCTGCGATGGAGTCCAGTCCGGCACGTCCGGAAAGCTAACCGCCATCGGTGCGCCGGCGTCGTCGAGATCATCGTCGTCGCCACCAAAGAGACTCTTCTGGCCGCGAGCTTTGTCCTTTTGCCGCGACATCGCTGACTGCACGGCGCGTTCGATGACGGCCATCTGCTGGGCTCGCGTGCCTGGCAGCGAATCCATCACGCCAGCTTTGATCAGAGTTTCCAGCGTGCCCTTCGTCAGCACTTTCGGGTCGACTCGTTCGGTCAGATTGAACACGTCTTTAAACGGTCCGTTCGCGCGACGCTCTTCGATGATCGCATGAACGACGTTTTCGCCAACGCCTTTCAACGCGGCGAGTCCGAACGTGATCTTGCCGTCAACAATTCCGAAGTCGACTTCGGAGCGATTGATATCCGGGCCGAGCATTTCGATCTTCATACGGCGAGCATCGTCGACATGCTCACTCATTCGCTCAGTGCTTTCCATTTCGCAACTGAGCAGCGCGGCCATGAACTCGACAGGGTAATGAGCCTTCAGGTACGCGGTTTCGTATGCGATCAGACCGTACGCGGTTGAGTGCGACTTGTTAAAGCCGTAACCCGCGAACGCGACGATCAGGTTCCACAGTTCCTGAGCTGTCTGTTCGGCGATGCCGTTGGCAACTGCTCCGGCGATGTATTCATCGTGGAAGCTGCGGATGATCTCTTCGCTCTTCTTGCTGATCGCCTTGATGCACTTGTACGCTTTGGACAGTTCGATGTTGCCCACGCGATTCAAAATGCGCATCACCTGTTCCTGGTAGACCATCACACCGTAGGTCTCTTCCAGAACGGCATCCACTTTCGGATGCACTTTGCGAGGCGGCTTGCGCCCGTGCTTCACATCGACGTACTCCATCACCATCCCGCCTTCCAGCGGCCCCGGTCGATAGAGCGCCGAAGTGGCGATGATGTCCGCGAAGCAGTCCGGCTTCATCTTCGTCAGCAGGTCACGCATCCCGCCGGATTCAAGCTGGAAGACACCCTTCGTTTCGCCTCGCTGAAGAAGCGCGAACGTCTTGGCATCAGTCAGGTTGTTCTTGACGTATTCAAGATCAAAGTCCGGATGCGTGCGTTTCACGTTCTGCACGGCTTTGTCGAGGATCGTCAGGTTGCGAAGACCAAGGAAGTCCATCTTCAGCAGGCCAACTTTTTCGACTGTCGGACCGTCCCACTGAGTGATGATGTCTTCTTTGCCCGTGATCGTCTGCAACGGCAACACGGTGTCCAGCGGCACGTCGGCGATCACGATGCCTGCGGCGTGAGTCCCCGCACTGCGCGCCAGTCCTTCAACCGCGATGGCGAAATCAATGACTTCTTTCGCGACCGGGTCCAGATCATAAGCCGCTTTCAGATCCGCGCTTTCGGCCAGAGCGTCTTTCAGCTTGATGTTCAGCGTTTCCGGAACCATCTTCGCCAACTCGTTGACTCGCGCGATGGGCACGTCGAGCGCGCGGGCGACGTCGCGAATGGCGTTCTTCGCTTTCAACGTTCCATACGTGCCGATCTGAGCGACGTTGCGTTCGCCGTACTTCTGCTTGGTGTAGTCGATCACCATTTGGCGGCGATCGCGGCAGAAGTCGATATCGATATCGGGCGGTTCCGTTCGGCTTGGGTCGAGAAATCGTTCGAACAGCAAGTCATACTTCAGCGGACACACGTCGCCAAGACGCAGCAGATACGCCACGATGGCCCCGCACGCTGATCCTCTCGCGCCACACGGAATGCCGTTGCGACGCGCGAATTCGACGAAGTCCCACACGATCAAAAAGTAACTGGCGTATCCCTTTGATTCGATAACGCTCAGTTCGTATTCGAGCCGCTTCCAGTGAACATCGGTCAGTTCGTCGCCGTATCGTTCGTACATGCGATCGTGACAAAGGTCTTTCAGATACTGAATGTCGGTCTTCTTGTCCGGCGGTCGAAACACGGGATACAGTTTGCGATCACCGAGCTGAATGTCGACTCGATTCGCGATCTCCTGCGAGCGCGCCACGGCACTTTCGAGTCCCGGGAAGCAGGCATACATTTCATCAGGCGAGCAGACGTAGAGTCCGTCGTGCTCCATCTTCATTCGTTTCTCGTCATTGCGCGTCGTGCGAGTATTCACGCACAGCATGACGTCCTGAACCTTCGCGTCTTCCTTCCGTAGATAGTGCGCGTCGTTGGTCGCGACGAGCGGCAGACCCATCTTGTTGGCCAGGTCAACGGTCAGATCCATGCAGTCTTTCTGGATCTGAAATCCGGCGTTCTGGATTTCCATGTAGAATCGATCGCCGAAGACCTTGACGTACCATTCGACGAGCTGCCGGGCTTCATCATTGCTTTCCGCCAGCAGCAGCCGCGAAAGCTCAGACGACGCGCAGCCAGACAGGCAGATGATGCCTTCGTTGCATTCTTCCAGCAGTTCGCGGTCGATTCGCGGCTTGTAATAAAAACCTTCGAGATACGCGGACGATGACATTCGGATGAGATTGTCAAAGCCCTTGCGATTCATCGCCAGCAGTGTCAAATGCGACGCGGCTTCCTTCATTCGACTGGATGTTCGATCGCTGCGCCGCCCCGGAGCTACGTAGGCCTCGTACCCAATGATTGGCTTGACTCCGCCCTTCTTGCAGCCGTTGTAAAACTCAATCGCGCCGTAGAGATTGCCGTGGTCGGTGATGGCGATCGAGTCCATCCCACACGCCTTGACGTGCTTCACCAGGTCCGGAATTCTGTTGACCCCGTCGAGCAGACTGTAGTGCGTATGACAATGCAAATGCGCAAAAGGCCGCGTCGCCATGGTTGCAGGAGAAGTCGTTGTAGGAGTCGGGTCAGCCATGTCACTTCGGTCCGTCTGAAGAACTCAATTCGCGGCAGATTGCCACATGCGATATGATACCGAAGTCGTCGTTGATCGAGAACCGATGGAGCTGGCTTGCGAATGGTCAGAATTCGTTTGCAGAATGCTTCGATTCCGTTGTAGCCGAGTTCGTGAGAACTCGGAATTCTCATGAATTCCGCTACAAATGCTGTTGAAGCGGCGCGAGGTATTCCAATCGGGTGTCACAGAGTTTTGAAGATCAGAACTCCTGCAGATCGTCGCAAAAAGCGAGAAGTTCATCCATGAGTTCATTGATCGCCATGTTTCAACTGATTCGACACGGTCAGACATGGACTCCGTTCATCGCGAATGCCGTGATCAATGCATTGGCCGGGTGGCTGACGTTTCGGAACAAGCCGCATGTACCAGTGTGGGGATCGCAGGAAACGGTGTTTGCTGACTTGCTCGGGACCAGTTTCTTTTTGCCGTTGATCACATCGCTGGTGGCGTCGGTGATTGTCTCGCGGGCCGTGGCGGCCCAGCAATTGCGACCAATCAAGGAGAGTGAGCTGCCGCCGTGTCTGCAGTGGTTTCGCCGGAACGTCTGGGTTCGATCAGTACTCTTTGGCGCGGCGGGGGTGTTACTTGCGTGGCTGCCGGTTGGATTATTGTGCTGCGTGTTAGGGCAGGACCATCTGTCGGTGGCGGTTTACGTTCCTGTGAAAGTCGTATACGCAGTGATTCTTGGGGTGATCGTGACGCCGTTGATTGTGGCTGTGGCGCAGTCGATGGCTGCGCCAATGTAGGATGGGCATTCTTGCCCGTGGTGATGCTGTTCTTATACTTCACGCAGCTTGAAATGTGCTGCGAAGAGTGATTTCTCTTTGTCCCCTCTCCCCCGCGAGCGAATCACTAAGAACGCTCGCGACGAATCGGGGGAGAGGGCCAGGGTGAGGGGGTTTTGTCGATGGGATCTGAAGAAGAACCCCTCATCCGGCCTCCGGCCACCTTCTCCCCTTACGAAGGGGAGAAGGGATGGGATCGAGCTCGTTGGACGCTCACAGACAACTCATCTACGAACACCTGATTTCTAGCAGTGTGAAGAACAAAACACGGTCGGACAAGAATGTCCAACCTACGGTGAAATTGAAAAGCCCTGAATTCCGTCTCCAGAATTCAGGGCCTGAATAGATCTTGGTTCAACAACTGCGAAGACTAGCCCTTTGCAGCGGCGAATCGCTTGGCCACTTCGTCCCAGTTCACAATGTTCCAGAACGCCGTGATGTAGTCTGGTCGGCGGTTCTGGTAGTGCAGGTAGTAGGCGTGTTCCCAAACGTCGAGGCCCAGAATTGGGGTTCGGCCTTCAGACAGCGGAGTGTCCTGGTTGGCTGTGCTTTCGACAACCAAAGTGCCGTCAGCCTTAACGCTCAGCCAGGCCCAGCCGCTGCCGAAGCGAGTCGTCGCGGCCTTGCCGAACTGTTCCTTGAATGCATCGAAGCTACCACAAGCCTTGTCGATTGCTGCTGCCAGTTCGCCCTTCGGAGCACCGCCACCGGTTGGGGAAAGAATGGTCCAGAAGAGTGCGTGGTTGTAGTGACCGCCGCCGTTGTTTCGCACGACGGTGCGAATGTTCTCCGGGATGGCGTTGAGGTCCTTCACCAGTTCTTCGACTGGCTTATTGTCATACGGAGTGTCCTTGATCGCCGCGTTGACGTTGTTGATGTAAGCCTGATGATGCTTGCCGTGATGGATTTCCATCGTCTTCGCATCAATATGAGGCTCCAGTGCGGTCGGTGCGTATGGCAACGCTGGCAGTGTGTATGGCATTCAAAAACTCCTTTGTTATCTTCCTGCTCGAAGCAAAGACTGGAAACGCTGAACATCAGCGTCGTCGTTGGTGACGTCAATCTCCGCCATTCTAGGACTCTGAATCCGCTGCTCAACCGACTCGATGCCGCTTTTTCGTGTTCGATATCATGTCGAGCACGCTTCAGCACCGGGACAGACACCCTGAACAACCTCCAAACGCTTGAGCTGCTCGCCATGAAAGTGGGACCCGTCCAGCAGATTCAGGGAGGCCAGCAGATTTTGTTCTATCTCCTGCGTTGATCTGCTGGGCTCCCTGAATCTGCTGGAGAATTGCGTCTTTGTGAGGGAAGCGGCTACATCGGCGAGCGGCCCCGTGTGAACGGAATGAACCATGTGAACCGGCCAGGTAGAAAGGCATCCTTGCATAATCCACACAGCTCACGCTGTGGGCTCGCCAATTTTAAAGGCAAAAGGTCCGCTCGCCCCAAGCTTTAGTATGTGATCATATGTGCATTTCCGGGCTCGGGGGACTCGAGTTGCCGTTGAAACGGTGTCGGGTCCGGCATTTGCAACTGCGGGTTGTTCCGGTTGTTGCCAAATGGATACATCCCGGTTGGCAATCAAGCGGATTTTTGGGTGCCCTCTCCCTTGGGGGACGTCTCAGAATAGAAAGATTCTGGGCATGTCTCGTTGCGAAATCCCAACAGGACTCGCTCAGACTCAAGCCGATGAAGCTGTGATGTGCTGCAACAAACAGCCATTCTGCTCAATCGACTGGAATGATTTACAAACCTGCGCGGGGTGCGATGCGGGTTCTCACAAGGACAGAAGTTAGAAACACAACGGACTGATGTCGGTACCCAAACACAAAAGTCGTCCCTTCATTCTGCTGACCGGCGCGACGGGGCTGGTCGGAGGGCTCGTGCTTGCGCGGTTGCTGGAGTGTGAAGTTCCAGTTGCGGTGATGGTGCGCGGCAATCGACGGCAGACGGCGGCTCAGCGAGTCGAAGCGTTGATGCGACGGCTGGAGGAACGTTTCCAGCGACTGTTCATCCGCCCGGTCGTGATCGATTCAGACTTGTGTCAGCCGGGATTGGGGTTAAGTTCCAGCGATCGTGACTGGATCGCTCAGAATTGTGGAAGCATCATTCATTCGGCCGCGAATCTGCTGTTCAGTCCGGCCAGCAAGCATCCCGACAATGAACCGTATCGAACCAACGTTGATGGAACTCGTCATCTGTTTGAGCTGACGGCGTCGCTTGGCATTCGCGAATGGCACTACGTCTCCACAGCCTACATCGCCGGACTTCGCGACGGCACGATCTACGAACATGAGTCGAATGTCGGTCAAACGTTTGGCAATGACTACGAACGCAGCAAGGCGATGGCCGAGCAGATGCTGCGGACGTCAAACAAACTCACATCATTGACTGTGTATCGTCCGTCGATTGTGATTGATCTTCATCCCACGACCAGCATGCGTTCCGATCAGACGATCAACAGCGCGTTCACGATGTTTCAGGCATTGAGCCAGCGGTTCGGGATGCCGGAACGCGGCGAGTGGTTTCGACGACTTGGCTTTGACGGCGCGGAGCGAAAGAACATTGTGACCGTCGATTGGGTGTCGGCGATGATTGCGGAAATCTGGCGTCGGCCGCAGCTTCACGGACGGACGTATCATCTGACGAATCCCGTCGGAACATCGGCCGAAGAGCTGGAGGATGGATTCCGAGCCGCCGTCTTGAGCAGCGGAATGAAACTGCCTCAGTCGCGTCCGGAAGTGCTCGCTCAGGTCGACGAACAAGCCGCACCGTTTGTGGCGGCGTTCAAGCCATACTTCAAGGACGATCCCAAGTTTGATCGCGCGAATACGCTGCGAGCCATGCAGGTCTGCGACGAATCGGATCTGCCGGAACTCAACGTCGAAACGATTCGCGACTTCTGCCTGCGTCAGACTCGACCAACGCCCCCCGCTCCTCCAATCGCCTTGAATGAATCGCGCTGGTCCGTGTTTGCGAATGACTTCGCGCGGCTGCAGTTGGCGGATGCATCAATCGCGATCGGTCTGGAACTCTGCGGTCCCGGCGGTGGCCAGTGGGTTGTGGAAGAGTCGTCTGCCGGCTTCGGTGTCATCTTAACCGCCGCATCCAACGCGCCAACTCGCTGGATCTGCGCTGCGTCCATGTGGGATGCGTTGATTGATGGCCGCGTTGATGTGGAAGCCGCGTTACGGGATGGGGTTTTGTTGTGGGAGTGTGATGCGAACAGAAGCGAGGGAGCGAGTGAGCTGGCGAGCATGCGAGCAGACTCAGCGGATCGAAACTCCTCAGCTCCCCTGCTCCCCTGCTCCGCCGCCCTGTCTGCGATTTATCGGCTGCTCACCGCTATTCGCAGTCGAACATCTGCAACAGTCGCCTCAGCGAAGGAGGTGACTCGTGTCCGGTGACGTCACTTCGCGAATCGTTGTTGTTGGCATGGCCGTGCGAGTTCCCGGTGCGGACAGCGTTCGAGCGTTTGAAGAGATGCTGTTCGCCGGTCGAACTGGTTACGGCGATCTGCCGGCAGATCGTTGCGATCGACGTTTGTACTTCGACCCCGCAAAGGGCAAGACCGGGAAGACTTACACGACGCTCGGCGGCACAGTTCCCGAGCGATCATTTCCCGAGCAACCATTGAATCAACACGTGTGCCCGCTGCCCGCGGAGACTCAGCGACTGTACGACGCGGCTCATGTACAGTTTGCCGAAGTTGCTGCGACCTCATGGATCGAAGCTGGCCTGAGACCGCAGGATGATCGACTGCAGCGAACCGGCGTTTACGTCGGACATTCCGGTGGAACCAAATCCGGCGGTGGATTGAGCCTCGGAACACAGATCGAAGAAGCTCTGTCGTTTGTTGATGATCTGGATTCGTTCCGCCAACTTCCGATGGATGCTCGACGAGCCGTCATCGATCAAGTCAGCGCGGCGATTCGTCAGAGTCGCCCCGTTCGACAAGTTGGCTCGATCCCGAATTTTCATGCGTATCAGGCCGCTTCGCTGGCGGCTCGAGTCCTTGGTCTGACTGGGCCTCGGTCTGTCATTGATGCGGCTTGCGCGTCGTCGCTGGTTGCGATGCATCATGCGATGCTGGCCATTCGAGCCGGTCGGATCGACAGTGCGATTGTGGGCGGGGCGACCTATAACAATGTCGACAATCTGATTCTGTTCTCGCATTCGCAGGCGTGCACGGCAACGGATTCTCGTCCTTTCGACGACGGAGCCAGTGGGCTTGTCAGCTCCGAAGGTTACGTTGCGGTGGTGATCACGACCGAAGACATCGCAGAGCAGTGTGGCCTTCCCATCTTGGGTGTTATCCGCGGCGTCGGCATGGCGTCCGACGGCAAAGGTCGCAGCCTGTGGGCGCCGCGCATGGAGGGCCAGGTGCTGGCACTTCAACGAGCGTACTCCGCGGCGGGTGAACTGGAAGTGCTCGACATCGATTACATGGAAGCTCACGCGACGAGCACTCAACTGGGCGATGCCACCGAACTGGAGACTCTGCGACATCTGGCAGACCGCAGTCCATCCTTTCAGCGTCGCCGCGCTCGAAATCATGGCGTGGCGGATCGATTGTTGCTTGGCAGTGTGAAATCAAACATCGGTCACACGCTGGAAGCTGCCGGATTGATCGGACTGGTCAAAGTGCTTCTGTCGATGCACCGAAACCAGGTGGCTCCATCGTTGCGGTTTGAGAATCCCAATCGCAACTACGACTGGTCCACCGCGCCGGTGCGAGTTGTCACGCAGCCGGAAGCATGGCCGACGATTGCCGCAGATTCACGACCGAAGCGAGCGGCCGTGAGTGCGTTTGGTATCGGCGGATTGAATGCGCATGTGGTTGTGGAAGCGGCTGAAGGCTCGGTCAGGAGACCGGCCAGAACGCAAGCGGCTGAAGAAAGCGGAAAGCGGAAAGCGGAAAGCGGCGCTGTCGCGGCTTCACGGCTTTCCGCTTTCCGCTCTCCGCTTTCTCCAACGGGCTCTCCGCTTTCTTCCGATCCCATCGCCATTGTGGGCCGCGGTCTTGTTGTTGCCGGGGCGAAGAACGTTGGCGAGTTCGCGAGCTTGATGAATTCCGATCGATCGGCGATTGTCGATGCTCCGGCGGAGCGTTGGCGAAATCGAGCTGGCGTGGAGACACATCACGGGCCGACCAGTCACAAGTCACCTCATTGTCGAGGCGGGTTCGTGACGGATTTCGTCTTCGACGGCGCGAAGTATCGGATTCCTCCGAAGCAGGTGCAGCAGGCGAATCCGGTTCAGATGATGCTCATCGATGCCGTCTCACAGGCACTCGCCGATGTGAATTCGTCGGGCACTGGTGGCCACGAAGGCAACTCATCGCCGGAACAATGGCCGTTTGATCGTCAGCGCGTTGGCGTGGTGATCGGGACGATCTTCGGTGGCGAGTTTGGTGATCAGCTTCAGGTCGGCATGCGGCTGCCCGAGATCTGCGAGCAAATGATCGCGGCGTTGATCCGTCGAGGAGTCTCTGAAGAGAAAGCTCAGTCGATTGCTGATGACTACCGACGCATCGTCTTGAAGAACCGTCCTGCTCTGCTGGATGAAACCGGCAGCTTCACCGCGAGCACTCTGGCATCGAGAGTCGCCAAAACGTTCGACCTCATGGGCGGTGCGGCGGCGCTGGATAGTGATGATGCGTCTGGTCTGGCCGCGTTGATGGTCGCCGTGGATCAGTTAAAGACCGGATCGCTCGACATGATCGTCTGCGGCTCGGCGCAGCGATCGATGAGCCTCGCGGCGTATGAAGCCCTGGACATGACCGGCCGACTGGTGCGGTCTGGCCGCATTGAAGACATTCCCCACGACTGCCGTCAGATCATTCCCGGCGAAGGCGTCGTGACACTCATGCTGTGCCGATCGTCCGATGCGGAACGTCTTGGACTTCCAGTCTACGGAGTTCTCGACGATGTGCATCAGGCGAGTCTTACCGTTGGTTCGTCGGAAAAAATTGGGACAGGCACCTCGCATGAAGAACTATCTGGAGCGTTGACGCATCGTTCGCTCGGAGCCAGTCCCATTTTTTCACAGCTTCCGAACGAAGTGCTGAACAGCTCGGATGCCGAGATCGTGCGTCGAATCGGTTACCTTTCCGGCGTGCATTCGTTGATTCGCCTGGTGGCGGAGACGCTTCAGCCGACGGGTGATACGATGGTCGCTGCGAAGACGAATGATGGGATCGTTTTGCAAACGACGTTGCAAACAGACCGTCGCAGAATTCGTCAGAATTCTGAGGGCCTCAACGTCGGCCGGACCGAGCAACGCGAGTTCCGGCAATTCGAAGTGTCCAGCAAAGAAGCCGGAACTCACTCCGTTCGGTCCGGCCTACGAGATCCGAATTCTGACGAATCCGGCTACAAGCGAAGTCCGAATTCTGACGAATCCGGCTACGGATCCGGTGGCGCGGCGAATCGGGAACCTCCGCCGATTGGTGATGTCGGCCCGATCATCATGACTCAACACACTTCCCCGAAACCAACACCAGTGACGTCTGCAACCATGGATCTCGCAACGACAGACCGACGACTCAGGACGATTCGATTCGCCGCAACGAATGTGGGCGAATTGAAGCAACTGCTCGCACAGACTCAGCAACAGCCCGGCGTTGCATTTGCTGATGCTCGCATTGTACGACTTGCGACTTCGACCATCACTTCTCGCCCCGCTGCGCGCCTGCAGTTTATGAACGACGATCGTTATCGCGCGGCGATTGTGGCGAATGATCCCGATCAGTTGCGTGATCGAATCGCTGTGGCGTTGAAGACCTTGGATGCTGGCAAGACTCGAACGGTTGTGGATCGTGATCGAATCGTCCTTTGGCAGACTCAGGACGATGCCTCAAGAGTGGCATGGTTGTTCCCAGGCCAGGGTTCTCATTACGCAGACGCTCCGACGATCTTCGCGGCCAACGAGCACGCGCGGGAGATGCTGGCGGCGGTGGATGATGAATACGCGGCGAGCAACCTGCCTCGGTTGAGTTCCGCGTTTGGAAATCCATCGATCAAGCCCGGTGAAGATGTCTGGTGGGCTCAGGCATGGGTTCTTGGTGCATCCGCCGCGTTTATCGCCGCATTGAAGGCTGAAGGACTTCGGCCGGATGCAGTTCTCGGCCACAGCTTCGGAGAATTCACTGCATCGTTGGCCGCCAACGTGACGACCCTGTCACAAACGATCGAGCTGGCTCGTCACCGCGCGAATGCGGTGATGTCGCATATGCGAACTCCGGGCGGGCTGTTGTCCGTTCGCGCGGCGGTTCATGAAGTCGACACGATTCTGAAGTCAGCTGCGTTGCCGGTTTATGTCACGCATCTGAATTCGCCGAAGCAGACAGTTATCGCCGGAAGTCGTGATGGCATCGCGGCCGCGAAGGCGTTGCTGGATCGACAGAGTCTCGCGGCGATGTCGATTCCGGTGCCTGCTCCGTTTCATACGCCAATGCTGGCCGATGCCGAAGTCGCGTTCGAACGGATGTCGTCGAGCGTCCCGATGCGGCCTCCGGTCTGCGGATTCATGTCGGCGACCTGTGTGCAGTATCTGGCCGAACCATCTGGTGTTCGCCACAGCCTCGTGCGCCAGTTGACTCAGCCGGTGATGTATCTGCCGTCGATCCAGCGCATGATGGGTGAAGGTTTTCGAGTGTTCCTCGAAGTCGGCCCGAACGATGTGCTGACTCGGATGAATCGTGACATCGTTGATTCGCAAGCGCTGTGTTTGAGCCTCGATGTGCCCGGCCAGCCGTTCGATGAGCGAATGGCTCTGGTTCACGCCGCGATTGAATGCGTGACCGGATCGGGATGCTCTGGTCGCGACGCACGATCAACTGTGACGACTTCGAAGAACACTATCGCGCCGGTTCAACCGGTTGTTTCCGCGAACGATGCAGCTCTGTTTGATGTGACTCGTTCGCGCCGCGCGAAGAAGGCGGATGTGGCTCCGATCGTGGCTCCGGTGGCGGAGGCTCGAGCATCATCTGTGGTTGCATCGTCAGTCGTGGAACATGCGAAGACGGCCGAGGTTTTTGCGTCGACGGCTCCGGCGGTTTCGGAAGAACAGTTACGGATGTTTACTCGCGATCTGGTCGTCGAGCTGACCGGGTATTCGCCGGACATCATCGATTTCGAGGCCGATCTGGAAGCGGATCTGGGCATCGACAGCATCAAGAAGGCTCAGGTGCTTGGTGAACTGGGCGAATGGCTGGGGCTTACGGTTCGGCCGGATTCGCTCCGATTGGATTCGGTGAAATCGCTCGATGATGCCGTTCGCGTGGCGATGCGGCTGGCGAGCGAGCAGGGTGTGGCGACAGCCCAGGATGTAGGCCGGACCGAGCAACGCGAGCTCCGGCAATCTGTCGATCTTGCGGTGGCGGCTGATCACAAGGCAGGTGCCGGAACTCACTTCGTTCCGTCCGGCCTACAGGAAGATTCGCAGCCAACGATCAGCGCATTACCATCGGATGAAAAGCTCGACGCATTGTTGATTGATTATGTCGTCGATCAGACGGGATACAGTCGAGACATTGTCGATGTGGATGCGGATCTGGAAGCCGATCTGGGTCTCGACAGTATCAAGCTCGCGCAGTTGATCGGTGAGATGCGAGAGCAGTTTAATCTCGAATCGCTGACGCTGGAGTCCATCGCTCAGGCTCGATTTCGGACTCTTCGAGGAATTCGAGAGTTCCTGATTCAACAGGCGGGAGGTCGCGCCGCGAATGAGACGAAAAGTGAACCGCAAGTTGCGAGTCAAAGTGATCGAAGCGAACCGCCGGAACTCGCTGCGCTCGGTCCGGCCTACACTGGTCCGGCCTACGGATCGGCTCATCGTTCTTCGGGGGAGTCAGCGGCAATTCGCGGAATCACGGCGGTTCGCGAATTGCCAGCTTCGGTTTTGAAACCGCTGGCCAATAATCACCCCGACCACGCATTTGTCGCAGCGAGGACTCTTGGCGAACAGCATCGCACCGAGATCCGCGCGGCGTTGCGGTCGGCGGTCTATCATCAGGTAACGACAAATCGAGTGACTCGTGACGGATCTACCAATCATCATGGGAATGATGCGAGTGATGGGAGTGAGGTGGATTACTTCAGAGGACTTGCTGTTGGAGCGGGAGTTGCTCAGGAGTCGATCGCGCGAACCGTAGGCCGATCTGTCTCAGATCGGCCCTCAGCGATTCAATCCATCGAACCCATCACCGCGATTGCTCACGACATCGCCGCTGAGTCCTCCTACCCTGCGCCGACGGGCACTCATCGATTCGCACTGCGAGTCCTTCCCGCGCCGCGTCGAGCGGGGATGCCGCTGGTGCCGGAGTTGCACGGAGCCGCGTTGATTTTGGGTTCGAACGTGCTTGCAGAAACGTTGATGGAACGAGTCCGCGAGTTGGGCCAGCAGGCGTTCGTCATCAATACTGAACTGCCGATCGACCAGATTGAGAAAACTCTGGAACGCATCTGGCAGACAACGCCAACGCCACATCTGTTTCTCACGATGGCGTTTGATGCATCATCAACAAAGAGTCTCAGCGAAAATGCGTGGCTGGACCGTCGCCCGGCCGCGCTCGAAGCGCCGTTTCGAATATGTCAGTTGTGGATGACTCGGACGATCGACGCCAATCACATGGAAGACGCCAGCGTCATTGCGGTGACTCAGCTTGGCGGCGACTTTGGATTCAGCGGTCGTCATGTCACGTCCATCGAAGCCATCGGCGGGCTCGTCAAAGCGATGCTCATCGAAGCGTGGATGCGGGGGTTCCGAACGACACCGATGAAGGTCATCGATGTGGCATCGACGATGACCGTGCCGGAAGTCGCGAGTGGCGTTCTGCAGGAACTCGCGGTGCCGTCGTACGACATGGAGATTGCGTTTCGACCGTCGATGAAAGCCGATGAGCCCGAACGATTGTCGGTTCAGGCGATGGCCGCGCCGCTTGGATCGGGAGCTTCTCGGCCAGCATCGGTGGTTCAGCAATTGGCGAAGTCGATATCGGCGGAACGTCAGGCCGGGGATCGTCATTCCATCGCAAACGGCAACGCGGGTCGGATCACTCGTGGCGGAACGTGGATCGTCACGGGCGGCGGTCGCGGCATCACGGCTGTGATTGCGATGACGCTTGCGAAGAAGTATGACCTCACACTGCATCTGCTGGGAACGGCTCCGGTCCCGCATCTGAGCGATGATTTCGTCGCGCGAGTTGCAGCGGATCGCAGTGGTGTGCGTCGACAGATTATGCAGGCCGCGTCGGCTCGCGGAGAGAATCCGGTCGAAGCGTGGCGAAACACGGAGAAGGCGATTGAAGTCGATGCGACTTTGCGTGACTGCAGGGCTCAGAAGATTCGCGCCGTCTATCACTGCTGCGACGTGGCTGACTTTGAGGATGTTGAAAAGACGATCGCGGAGGTGCGACGTCAGGCTGGTCCGATTCGTGGCGTCATTCACGGCGCCGGCGCGGGGCAGGATGCGAGATTTGATCGCAAGCGGCCGGACAAAGTGGAAAAATGTCTGAAAGCCAAGATTGATGGATCGCTGGCGGTGATGCAGGCGACGAAGTCCGATCCGCTGGAATGGTTCGTGGCCTTTGGATCGATTAGCGGTCGTTTCGGTGCGAACGGGCACACGGACTATTCGCTTTCCAATGACATGATGGCAAAGATCGTCGATCGTTATCGCATGGAACGGCCGGATGTTCGCAGCGTCACGTTCCACTGGCATGCGTGGGGCGACATCGGCATGGCAACCAAGCCCGAAGCCAAGCTGGCGCTTGAGATGATCGATATGGAGTTCATGCCAGCGGCTGATGGAATCGCTCATTTCATGCGTGAGCTGGAGTTTGGTGGTGATGAGCCGGAAGTTCTGATCACCGATGAAAGTTACTTCCGCAAGTTCTTCCCTGCAGAACGCTTGTCGTTGTCAGCGGCCGATGCGGCGGTTTCGTCGAAGTTGCAGAGCCTCCCGTTGCTGCCGTCGACGGTGGTGAAGCATGACGAACGAGTGTGCTCGAGCGTTGTGACGCTGAATCCGCTGACGGATAAGTTCCTGTCACAGCATCGAGTTCAGGGGCGGCCGACTCTGCCGTTCGTTGTGGCAATCGAACTGATGGCCGAAGGCGTGAGGGCTCGTCTGGGAGTTCATGACGCTGGCGTCTGTGTGAACGCTCGCGCGGCGCAGGCGATTCGGTTTGCAACGGATGATCCGCTTGCGGTGACGGTGCAGTCGACGTTGGCGGACGATGGGACGATTGAATGTCGATTGCTGGCAGATGTGCGACGTCGTGATGGTCGCATGGTCGAAGAAGATCGCGAGTATTTCCGAGCCACATTTGATCCTCGTCAATCATCGCCCGCTGCCGCGTCCAGCGCATTTGCGAAACCGACGGGACTGGCGTGGAAGCGAATCGAATATGTTTCGCCTGAGGGTCTGATTTATCACGGTCCGGAATTGCAGGAGCTGCGTGAGATTGCGGACGACGGACGTTACATCTGGGGCCGGATTGCTGCGTCGGCTCCGGTGCAACTGTTCGGCGGCGCGAGGGCTCGCGGGTTTTCGCTGGCGTGTTCGACGATGGATGCGTGTCTGTATGCGATCGGCTACGCTGCATGGCAGCGCCATCAGCGTCCGAGTCTGCCGGTGCGATTCGATCGTATCGAATTCGGCCGCCTGCCGGATCCGGGCGAACCGTGTCTGGTTCGCATTCAGGAGTTGAATTCCAGCGACAACGGAGCGATCTGGAACTTCGATCTCCAGGGACACAATGGCGATCGACTGTTGACGGTGAGCGGTTATCGGATTGGGTGGTTGAAGTAGGGATGAGTCGTCGATAATGAAGCAATTGTTTGAATCTGTTGGATAAGCATGAGATTGAATATGACCTGAGGTATTTTTGGGATTGATGTGTCAGCCCTCCGGGCCTTTTCTCTCATCTCATCAGCCGCAGGGCGCTAGCCCCCGGTTAAACTTGGTGGGAGCAGTAACCGGACGCTAGCGCGTTCCGGCTGATTAGATCAACACCCCGTCACGGCCCCGGCAGAGGTTGTTTCGGGCCTCCGGCCCTGAGCTGCAGACCCCAAACGAGTAACCAATGAACAACAAATAACGAATGCGTGTCGGACAGGAATGTCCAACCTACGGTAGCTAGATCAGTATCATGTATCACTCTCAAGTTTCTTTTGAATCGCCTCTGAGTCCGCGAGATTACTTCGCGGATGATGTGTGTGCACGAGAAATGGAGAGGGTGTTCGAAGCGACGTGGCAGCTTGCGGGAGTGAAATCGTCCGTCGCGAAGTCGGGGCAGTATCTGTCGCTGGAGATTGGACGCGAGCCTGTGCTGATTCGGAACTTCGAAGGTCAGCTTGTCGCGATGCGAAACGTGTGTACTCACCGCCATTGCACGCTGGTCAGCGCGACGCAGGGGCAGAGTGACAAGCTGAAGTGTCCGTATCACGGCTGGGAGTTTGGTTCAGACGGCCGGACTCGCAAGATCCCGGCCGCGAAGAACTTTCCGGACTTCGATCGGGAACAATATCGCATCCAGCAGTTTTTTCTGGAGACCTGTGGTGATCTGATCTTCGTTCGAATCGCAGGTGAAGGCCCGTCGCTTCGAGACTGGCTGGGAGATCTGTTCGCGAAGTTTGAAACATGGACCAGCATGCCGGACTGGGGCGTCGTGGTTCGACGAAAATTGCCTGCGCCGGCGAACTGGAAGATTCCGGTCGATGTGTCGCTGGAGAGTTATCATATTCCCGAAGTCCATCCGAACTCGTTCGGCGAAGATCCTGGCGAGCAGAAGAGTGAACATGCATTTGCGAAGTATTCGACGTCGTTCTTCACGGCGTTTAACACGCCGCGATTCATCGACAAGCTGTTGAAAGTTTATGAACAGTTCATCCTGTGGCTTCTCGGCATTCCGTTCATCGGGCGATATGAGCATCATCATGTTTTTCCGAATCTGATGATCTCACGAACCGATTCGCTTGTGCTGGTTCAAGTCGTCAGACCGTTGAGTAGCCAGTCGTGTGCCAGTGATGTGTGGCAGTTCGGTGTTCGATCGGCTCGGCGAAATCCGATTTCGAAACTGACCGCGTGGTACTGGGGCAAGTTTCTGGCATTCGTATCGAAGCAGATTCTTCAGGAAGATCTGCGAATTCTTCCGCAGGTTCAAAAAGGCGAACAGGCGGCCGCGCGGAAGGCGATTTTGGGACGCTGTGAAGAGCGGTTGTTCGCTTACCATACCTTTGTCAGCGAGCAGATGAAGCAGAGTTCATCGTGACAGATTGGCACAACAGGGACTACACAGCACATGATTGATCTGAATGGAAAAGTGGCACTCGTCACCGGCGCGTCGCGCGGGATTGGGCGTGCGTGCGCGGAGACTCTGGCGGCGTGCGGAGCCACGGTGGTTGTCAACTTTCTGAATTCAGCGGATGCTGCGAAGTCCGTTGTCAGCGGCATTCAGAGCTGCGGAGGTCGCGCGATTGCGGTGCGAGCGGATGTGTCTGAGCGTGACGATGTCGTGGCGATGATGGATGTGATCGAACAGCAGTTTGGGCAGTTGGATATCATTGTCAGCAACGCGGCCGCCGGAGGATTTCGACCGTTGACTCAGGCGACACCGGCCAGCTTTGATTCCATCCTTCGCATGAACACCGCGCCGGTGTTGTGGTTGACTCAAGCTGCCCTGCCCTTGCTGCAGAAATCGAAAGGTCTTGGTCGAGTCATCGCGATTTCAAGTCATGGATCGATTCGCGGCATCGCAAACTACGGATTGATCGGAACGTCCAAAGCGGCGCTGGAAAGTCTTGTTCGGCATCTGGCGTTTGAGCTAGGACGTTCAGGAGTCAACTTCAACGCGGTCATGCCGGGGATTGTGGCGACTGATGCGATTAAGACTCTGCCGGGTTCAGAGGGAATGTTGAAATCCGTCCAGGAGCAAATTCTTGTGAAAGATCGGATGCTGCAGCCGGCCGATGTGGCTGGTACGGTGCTGTTTCTGGCCAGCCCGCTCAGTGATCTGATTCAGGGCCAGGTCATTGTGATCGACGGCGGGATAAGCATTCGAGTTTGAGCGTTACCATTTCGATTTCAATGAAGAGTTGAGACATCACCATGAGCACTGCTGAACCACTCACTGCTGCAGAGACGGCCGATACTGACCGTCAAGCTGCGCGCGGGGAGGCAGCGGCGTTGTTTCCTTTGCCTCTCGCGCCGCTGGAGCAGTTTCTGCTCGATTGTGAAACTCCTGGGCAGCCGATGATCATCCGCGCGGTCTTGCGGTTTACCGGCGAAGCGCAGATGGAGGCTTTGAAGTCCACGCTCCAAAGTGCGATCGTCAGGCATCCGTTGCTGACCTGTCGGCTGCAGGGATCCGGGCGCAAAAGAGTTTGGGTGCGTGGCAATCCGTGTGAGCCCGACTGTCAGCGAGTTTCCGGGTCGGTGTTTGACAGCGAAACTGGTGTCCAGAATGCTTTCATCGATCTGCGGAAAGATGCGGGACTGCAGATTGCGATTCGACAAACAAACGATGGCGTCAAAGTCATCATGGACATGCATCATGCCGTGACGGACGGGAACGGCGTGAGACAACTGATCACGGACTGGTTTCATCTGTACCACTGCGAAGTACGCGGGCTGACTCCGAAACTTCCGGCGATGGAACCGGAGCGACTACGGCAGCGTGACCAGTTTCCTCAACCGCCGAGCGTCGCGCCGATTCCATTCAAAGATGCGGTTCGGAATTTTGTCCTGACCATTCGCGGCAAGACATCCCGCTGGGCGATTCCTCGAGGGATGAGCCGATCAACGGCTCCAGAGACGTATTGTGTCGAACATCTGCTGACGGAGGAGCAATGCCGTGCGATTCATGCCAACATGGAAGCCGGAGGAATCCTGCTGAATGATTTCGTCATGGCTGCGTCGATGAAAGTGTTTGCGAAGCTGTCGCCAACGAAGTCGTTGAAGGAACGCATCACGGTACTCAATCCAACCGATCTGCGTCGTCCGTCGGATCGTAGTCTACCAGCTGCAAATCGATTCGGTCTGGCCTTTATGCGGCGACTGCCGTCCGAATGTGAAGACCTCGCCGCGCTGGTGCAGGGGCTGGCTGGGGAGATGACGTATGTTCGCACGAACTACATCGGTGTGGAATTCTTGCGAGGCCTCGCAAGCGTGTCACGTATTCCGGGCGGCGTCAACGCGTTTCGCAAGATCGGTTGCTTTGTGCCGTCGATGCAATGGACATGTCTGGGCGATGTCGTTCGCGGCGCAAAGCGTTTGATGGAGTGGCGTGACAAATCAATCTACACGGGCGATTTGAAGTTCGTACAGGCCACGGGCATGGCGCCACTGGCCGAGAATGTTCCTCTCAGTATTGCGACGTGTGAAGTGGGGCATCGCATCAGTCTGGCTGTTCGTTCGAATCCCAAAGTTGTTTCGATTCAGAAGACGAATGAGTTTGCTCAGTTGCTCACGGAGACATTGTGTGAGCCACTGAATTTGAAGAAGCCGAAGACACCATCGGGAGGTCAGACGGAGGACACATCATGCTGACGGGACTGACGGGCTGGGGTGTTGCGGTTGGGATGATCGTCGTTGTCTGGCTGGTGTTGTACATCCGCAAGGGACCGGTGGAAGCACTTGGGGCAGCGATGGTGTTGAGCTTCGCGTTTCCGGTTTGGCTGAAGCTGGAAGTGGCTGGCGTCCCTTTGAATGTGCGGTCTACGATCGCGGCAATCACGATGATCGGATATGCGGTTCATCCGCGAGGAAAGATCATTTCACCGCTGACGCTGCTGGATTTTTGTGTCGGCTTCATGGTGTGTTCGCAGATCGTTTCTGATGTAACTGTGGGTGGGTTTGAGGTTGCTCTTCCGTTTGCGGCTTACGGTGAATGGGCCTTGCCGTATGTGGCTGGACGGTATGCGATTCGCGACCGCAAGGATTTACGCTGGATCGCCAGTTGGGCGGCCGGTGTGTTGTTGGTGTTGTGCGTGATGTCGTTGATTGAGAGTCTGGCGCGAGTGAATCTGTTCGAGACGGTATTTGGTGAACGTCCGGCAGAGTTGGCGCCACGAAAGGCCAGTCGTCTTGGGTTCAAGCGTGCCTACGGAACCTGCATGCATCCAATCTATTTTGGAATGGCGATTGCAGCGATATCTCCGTGGTGGATCTTGCTTGTACAGAATGCGGAATCGAAAACAAGCCGAACTCTCGGTTGATGTCTTTTAGTGGTTTCGTTTCTGGGGCTTTTGGCCACGGTTTCACGAACGCCAATCCTGACGTTTCTCGGAATGCTGGGGTTGTTGCTGATTGTGCGTGTTCGTTTTCTGCGAATCCCTGCACTTGTGGTGGTGGTCGTTGTGTTGTTTCTATTTGCTCGGTCTCCTGGCGAATTTGCAGACACGATTGCACGTTACACGGGCGGTGGTGATCGGCAGAAGCTGATTGAAGTCGAAGGGGAAGCAAAAGTTGTGTCCGGAGTAAGAGGAAGAATTCTGATTTGGAGTGCCTACTGGAAGGCCATGCGTCATGCGGGAGTGACTGGATATGGCTCTGCTGCGACGTCGAAGTTTCCACCGGAGATTCCGTATCTGGAAGGACGAGCGGAGACCATGAATGACATGAAGCTTGTGGACAATGGATACATCGTTACTGTCCTGAGGCTTGGCTGGCTGGGCGCCGTCTTTCTGATTGTGCTGATGTTGACCGGAATCTTCTCGGCGGTGTCGCTGCATCGAGATCGCCCCGATCAAATGTTCTTTGCGGCGGTGGCGGCATTCCTTTTTTTGTACACGGTGTTCGCGCTGATGCTGGTGTCTAACAACTACGACTTCTTCCTGATTGTTCTCTGGACAATCGGCATCGTTGGCGGCCTGTGCTCGAGACGGCTCGCCCAGAGAAGTCGCGTGGGGACGCTGGCATGAACGAGTTTCTGTTTCAGCAAGTTGTCTGTTCTGAGTCGACAATCGTGTGGATCCTGCAGTCGATGCACGAGGCTCCTGCGAGTCGTTCCGATTGCGATGAGGTCCAGCTTGCCACTGAGGGTTTGCGCGGGTTGTCAGAACTAGATGCGGGCCGCTGGCACAGGTATCGAACCGTTGCGAAAAAGAATCAGTTCCTGATGTCTCGGCGCGCCATTTCGTTTGTCTTGAACGAACAGTTTGGTGCTGGTCACTCGCTGAGGTTTGTGGCCTCGCACACTGGATGTCCGAGGCTGCTGGATCGGACCGGGCGGGACGTGGCGACCATCAGTCTGTCGCATTCGCAGAATGTCGTCGTCGTGGGTATCGATCTGGATCTTCGGCCGATCGGCGTGGACTGTGAAATCGTTGAGTCCGTTGTCCCGAATGCCGTTCACGGATATCTGGGTGAGTCAAATTTCCCAGAATACGCGGATCTGCCGGCTATTGAACAAAAGTGGCGGGCAGCGGTTCGGTGGACCGAATTTGAAACTCGCTGGAAGATGTTGCAGAATCTCCACATGATGGCACATGTGTCAGGCGATGATGATATACTTTCAGGAGTTCACGAAGCGGGCGTTTCTGGGGTCCCGAAATCTTTGGGACCGTTGTTGATGCAGAGGTGGAGTGTCGATTCGAGTCAGCGGTCCCTGCAAGTCACTCCAATTTCGTCGAAAGCGACGAACAACCTGAATCCGGCTGGAGCAGTTGTGTGCGTCTTTGTTGCATCTTTGCCGCGGGCCGCAACCGGAGTCACGGATAGGGATGCGACAGTTGAATCGCTGGTTGCGTGATGACGAAAGCGGCGATTTGAGAATTTGGGGTGACCGGGTTGGTTGGGTGTGTTTTGTTGGTGTCTGGGTTCGTCTGAATTTTATCAGTGCCTTTGCAAATTGAGGCGACATTTGGTGTTATGAACATTCGTCACAAATTACGTCGAACAGTTCTTCTCAGCCATATTCCCATGCGCCTCAACTACGTGCTTGCACCGCTTACGGTTGTGCTTTTGGTCGTGACGATCGTCAACATCAAGAGCCATCTCGACAAACGTCAGGTCGAAGAAACTGAGACGACATCAGACGTGGCTAATGTGCCCGAAGCGAACGCTCCGGATGCCGGGAACCCTTCGATCATTTCCGAGTCTTCGTCGCTGCTGATCACTGGTGTCAGTTCCAAGGTGCCGACGAGAGAAGACTATGTCCTTTTAGATGCAGTTCCGTGGGAGCTCAGGGACGTCAATCGTCTCTTTCGATCAGCCGGAGTAGAACGATCCTGCCAATTGCTTGAGTCGGGGGTTGATGTCGTTCAGCCAATTGGACGAGCGGCCAAAGGTCAGGCGAGTCCTCTGGGGCGTCGTTCTGCCTTCGGAATTCGACTGCAGGTTGGTAAGGAACTTGGCAATGGTCTCCCAGGGATCTCGCGGGGATACATTGAGGACTACCTGAAGAGCCATCAGTTGATGATTCAGACGTCTTTCTATCAGGACACCGATGGCAAGTTGATTCTGAGTCCTGATCTTCGAGCCGCGCTGTATGAGATTGATGGTCCGTATCTGACATCACTTCAGGAAGAAATGATCAAAACGTCGGTTGCCGATCTCAGGAACATCGGAGCCTATTGGAAGTCGGATGAAGAGTTCCGTCCGTCGGCCTGCCGCACTCATATCTTTGCATTTCAATATGAGCGTGATTCGGACAAAGGAACCTCTCAACCAGTGACTCAGAGTGAGTATGAGTTAGTGTTCCTGCATTTGCTTCCGGAAGCAACCACGGAGAATCCGAAGCTTGCGGTCTTTGCCACGTCAGATGGGCGAACTCAGTTCCATCTGCTGGAAGAAATGGATCCGGATCAGCCAGAGCAGCTTGCTAATGTCAGTGCGGATATTCGTTTCGCGGATGTGCAACTCCTTGGCATGCTTCCTCGACTTCCCGTTGTGACGCGAGTTAAGCATCGAGCCATTCTGTCAGTGCCGATTGACATGGTGAAAGCACAAGTCGAGGGTTTGCCTGGGAAGCCGCCTGAGCATGGATTGTCGACGATCCTTGATGAATTCTATGCACGGGCTGTCGGCAAGGATGTGAAGACCGAAGGCAGCGAAGGAGAAGCGTCCAAGGCTGATGGGGATGCCGCGAAAGAGGGCTCGAAAGACGACGGTGCTCAGGACGAGAAGACAAAGAAGGATGCCGCCAAAGCGGAGCCCGAAAAGGGATCCAAGAACGCCGTGTTGAACCCAGGCGAGCAACAGAAACCGGCAGGGGCGACGCCATCGCGAAAAAAGAAGTCTGGCAAGCCATCCTTTGACGCATGATGCCGTATGGGTTGCCCGACGAGATGCAGGGGCGCCTCTGAAGTCCATCAATCAACCTGCGTGAGTCAATCATTTTGCCAGCAGGATGACTTTGTCGTCTGTGACCTGCACCGTAAAGAACTCGCCAAACAATCGCTCAAAGAACTCTGAGGCAGGTAATGGCTTCGACATCGCCTGAATGTGAATCTGGTGGCTGAGAGCTGTTTTGGTGGACGGTGACTCCGGGGCCTGAATCTCGATCAACAGATTTTGCTTTTGCAGATTTTCAACCAATTGTCCGGCGGTCATGCGTCCTTCCTGCAACTGAAACGCCATCTTTCGCAGGGATCGGCTTGCTGGTGTTGTGCTTTTTGCGTTCTGATATCGCAGCGATGTCAGCAGGCTATGGAACGCCGCGTGTTGTTCGATCGTTCCTGAAATCTCTGCAGACGAAGTCGCCCATTTCGCTGCGAGTTGTGGTAACTGCTTCTCGGATGCTTTTTGCAGCGTGGATTTGAGACCGGTGCCGACGGCATATCGAAGTGTGAACGTCCGGCTGGTCAGAATCGGAGCGATGATCAGTTCTGTCTTCGACTTGTCTGCTTCGAGGATCAGATCGAACTCATTGAGCAGGATCGCGGACAGATCGGAAAAGCCGAGCGCAGGAAGCGCACTGGCGGCCCAAACGTCGTGGGGGATGGCTTCCGGGTTCGCGATCTTCAGACCTGCAGTCGTCGCGGCATCCACGAGGATCTGACGGGGCTCAGCGAGTGTGTCCCAGGACCGAGGCATCGGCTTCTCTGAGTTCTTTGAAGCGGCGCCCTGCTTGTTGATCTCACGGACTGACTGCCTTGTTTGGTCAATAAGTACGGGCAGGCGGTGAACATTCGCCGATGGCCCAAGAACGATCAGGTTGTCGTGGATGAAGATGGAGGTCTCGGGAATTGATTCAGAAATTCTACCGAGTACTTGAACACGCGGCGTGAAATCCGTTTCCAGTGAAATCGGAGTTCTGGGGTCGATTCGCCGATCTCGATGAATTGCCAGTCCCGACGACTGCGTCAGATCGTCAAGTTGAGCCTGCAGGGGCATGGAAATGCTGCTGACTTTGATCGTCTCGGCCAGAGATTTCTCAAATTCTTTGCCCGTACGAAACCGAACCTTATCATCGGCAACTCCCATCGCACCTGTGGCCAGAAGCAGGATGCTGACGGCGAAGTGCGGTTGGCGAAGATGTTGGAAGATTGCTGTCATGGCTGCTTTCTGGTTCCGGGAGACCTCACAAGCTGACGAACTGCATTTTGGTAGGAATCGGAGCTGGCGTGAACCGCGGATTTGTACAAAACAGAACAGTTTGCGCGGATCTTTGGCCCAGGTCTGGAGAGTGGCCAGTGAAGGCAGTAGAGTCAGGATTCTGCGGTGAGTTGAATCCATCGAGGATGTCTTCCGTTTCCGGGTCGAAATCAGAATCGCAGTCATTTGTTCGCCTTGATTGGCACTGCATTTGGACGAGTCGCAATGAAACATACGCACGCAGTTGGGATCGACCTTGGTACGACGTACTCGTGCATTGCGTGGCTGAACGAGCATGGGCAGCCGGTGACGATTCCGAATCATGAAGGTGAGTTGTCGACACCCTCTGTGGTGTTCTTTGACGGTGATACGCCGATTGTCGGGACGGAAGCGCTGCGAAATGCCATCGCCAGTCCTGAGCGAGTCGTTCAGCACGCCAAACGGTTCATGGGGGATGCGCAGAAGTTCTGGAAGATCGGTGAGACTCGGTACACGCCGACCCATATCTCAGGCATGATTCTTCGAAAGCTGATCTCTGCGGCTCAGGAGCAGATTGGCGAAATCCGAGATGCAGTGATCACTGTGCCCGCTCAGTTTAGCGATGCGCAGCGACATGCAACGATGCAAGCTGGACATGCCGCGGGGCTGGAACGAATTGAAATGATCAACGAGCCCGTTGCGGCGGCGTTGTGTCATGTGCTTGGGAATGAAGGACTCGCGTTTACGGAACTCGCAATCGATCAGCAACTGCTGGTTTATGACCTTGGCGGGGGTACACTCGACCTGGCCATTGTGAAGTACACAACGAACCAGGTGAAAGTTGTCGCGAGTGACGGCGATCTGGAACTCGGGGGATTAGACTTCACTCGTGTGCTGGTTGATGCGGCGGCGGAAATGTTTATCGCGGACTTCGGCGAAGATCCGCGATCGAATCGAAGTAGTCTGCAATTCCTGTTTCTCGAGGCGGAGCAAGCGAAGCGAAGTTTGTCGGTGCGACCGCGAGCGGCTATTACGGTTCATCACGAGGGCCATCGCAAGACCTATCAGATTGAACAGACGGAGTTTGAATCCCGTAGTCGCCGTTTACTCCAGAAATCCGAAGAGATTACTCGCCGAATCCTCAAAGACAACAAGTTCGGATGGGCACATATTGATGTTGTGCTCACGACCGGTGGCGCGTCGCGGATGCCGATGATTCGTGAGAGCCTGAAGAAGCTCAGCGGTCGGACTTTGAACTCGTCGCTGTCTCCAGATCAATCGATCGCGCATGGCGCGGCGTATTATGCTGGCATGTTACTTTCAAACGATCAGTACGCCAGAACGGTCTTCAACAGCACCGCGTCCTCCCGATTGGCAAAGGTTCGCCAGCAGAGTGTGAATGCTCGATCATTGGGGATTCTTATTCGAGATGAAGCAACTGGACAACGAGTGCCGCACTATCTGATTCCCGCCAACACTCCCCTGCCCTTTTCGCGAACTCATGTGTTCGGAACTGTAGTGGCGAATCAGGCTCGTGTGCATGTGAGAATTGTTGAAAGCGGTGCCGGTCCGGACAAGCCGCCAATTGTCTTGGGTGACTGCGAGATCACAGACCTGCCAGGGAACTTACCCGAGGGAACAGAGATCGAGGTGACGATCAGTTACGACCATCAGGCTCGCGTGCATGTCTCTGCATGCGAACCCACAAGCGGTCGCCAGGCGGAAGTGGAAATCATCCGTCAGCAGAATGTCGCTGGCCAGTTGGAACAACTTCCGGTGGCTTCGAACGATGTGGGTCTCGGACCGGACGACCTCTTCGCGTTTCCATCCGGGGCACGCGAGCAGAACGCTGCACCAAATCGGCCGGTGACATCGCCCAATACGAAGGCTTCCGTGAAGGCGGCAGCCAAGGCATCTCCGCCGAAGCCAGAGGCGCCAAAAGAGAAGACTCTTCCTGCTGCGGAACATGAATGGGATGCGTTGGAACTGCTGTCCAACCTTGCGGATGCGAACGGTGAAAAGGACGGCATACGTTCTACAGATCAGCCGGTTTTGCTTTGCAACTCTTGCGGCGGTGAATTGGTGCGAGGACGATGTTCTCAGTGCGGAGCTGGCATCAGCAAGCAGAAACCAGCCACGCCTCGCAATTCACCGTCTGCGAAGAAGGCCCCCGTTTCCGCTCGGAAGGCTGTGCCGAAACCTGATCCGCAACCCGCGAGAAAAGCCGAACCCAAAAAACGCAAAGCCGTGGATCCCAATGAAGCGGAGTTTTGGGATCTCGTTGACGGAGATTAGGAACTATTGGTCTGGCTTACGTCGCCTGGCAAACCAGAGTTGTCCAGAATCGAAGCCTTCGCGTCCCGGTACCGTGTTGGATGTAAAGAAGATCATCGATTGATCAGCCATCAGCGAAGGAGCGTATGCGTTTCGATCACGCCACGACTCGGGCAGGCTGATCGGCCATGAGTGTGAGAAGTCATCGGCTGTTGAACTTCGTGTCGAATACCACAGCCGCGGATCGGGTGTTCCGCGATCAAATGCCAGCAGCAGCCCATCATGGCTGAGGCACGGATGCTGCTCACTCTCAGTTGTATTGATTGGCCCGGCGAGCTGGTGCGCATTTTCAAACGGTGCTTCCAGTGAGCCGCGACGAGCGAGCCAGATGTTGCCGTCGTAGAGGTTCTCAGGCTCAGGTCGGAACCAAAACAGTTCCAATCCATCGTGACGAATGGTCGGAGCATACTTGATTCGATCTTCATTGACTGGGCCTTCGAGTGGTTTTAGCGGAGCCCACGGAGCATCAAGAGCGGCACGCGACGTTTGGCACAGTTCAACTTTGTCGCGATCAGGCAGAAGTGCATAGACAAGCAATTGTCGGCCGTCGCTGGTTTGGAACGGAGTTCCAACTGTTTCAACCGGAACAGGATCGAAGCCTTCGAGGCTGAGCGAAAACGGCTTGGGGACAGAGAACGGTTCGTCAACCGCTGAGCGAACCGCTTCGAACAGCGAGTTGGTATCAGATCCTCGGCGGCTGACAAAGATGATTCGCAGTCCGTCGCCTGTGACCGATGGGTTGTTGCCGCTGGTATCGCCATCAACAAACGGTACCGGTTGCGGATCTTCAAAACTCAGGTCGATCGTCGGCGGCACCGGCGGCGAATCAGACATTTCAGCAGACTGATTGGCGTTCATGCCCCCAGTCGTGTCGGAAGTTTGGGATCGTGCGACGATCGTCGTCCTGATGTCCGTTCCGAATCGACGAAGCTGAAACTTCGGAGTTGTCAGTTCGAGTCCATCCGGCGATGTGACGATCAATTCGTAGTTGCCATGCGGAAGCTTGTTTGGGCCGGCTTTCAAGGTGTAAGTAGTTCGAGTCGTCAGGTTCTCGACAAGAATGCCACCGGACTTGTCAATTCGCATAGCGATCTCAGGATCATTTGTGGTGACAACGAACTCCGTCTCGGATGCCCTAATGAGCAGGACTCCGAGCATTGCGAGGACGGCAAATGCTGTTAGAGCAATTGATCGCCTCCAACCGCCGTGATTGCCGGTTGATGAACCAGATTTCAAGCTCGAAGGAGTTGCAATCGCAGCAGATTCAAGAGGCTGATCGTTTTGCACTCGAGTCAAATCGAGAATCACTTCGTCTGCAGACTGGTATCGAAGTGCTCGATCCGGAAGCATCAGTCTTTGGATCACGATCTTCAAAGCCTCTGGAGTCTCTGGCGCGACCTCTTCGATCGGTCGTGCCTTCGCGTTGGAGACCTGAAGCAGCAACGCGGCCAGCGAATTCGCCGCGAATGGTGCATGGCCCGTGCATAACGTGTAGAGCAGACTTCCAAGGCTGAAGAGGTCTGTTCGCTGATCGAGATGCTCGCCGTGGACCTGCTCAGGAGACATATATGCCGGCGTCCCAACCACGAGACGTTCAGTCGTCATGGTCGATGCAAAATCCATCGAACGGGCGAGTCCGAAATCGCTGAGTCGGACATGAAATTCAGGCAATGACTTCGCAGCATCCGTCCCATCGGGAGTGGAACTGCTTACGAACTTCGAGGGACTCTGCAGTAGGATGTTTGCTGGCTTCACATCGCGATGAATCAATCCCAGCGAATGCGCGGCCTGAAGGCCCGATGCGATTTGGATGCCGATGGATGCGACCTGTTTGGCACTGAACTTTCGCCCGCGATCAAGTTCGCATTGAAGTGTCGTCCCCGGAACGAATTCCATCACGAGATACGGCAGGGGTTGCTCTGCCACCGCATAGATCCCAACCACATTGCCGTGTCGAATGGCGGCTGCGGATCTGGCTTCTCGAACAAAACGCTGCCGCGCGGGAAAGCTCCCGGAAAAATCGGGCGAGAGAATCTTGATCGCGACTTCGCGGTTGAGGGATTCGTCGACCGCTCGAAACACGAGACCGTAAGCCCCGTGACCGACAAGTTCCATCAGTTCATAGTGAGCCAGCCGACCGGCCGACGATGGCTGACTTCCCGGCTCCAGTTGCTCGCGGATTCGGGACAGCAATTGTTCCCTCGACGACAAAGCCGATGGCTGGCTTCGAAGAGCAGTGCCGATTTGTTGAGTCAGTTGCAGCGTCGCGTCAAATGCCGACAACGTGGCTGCGCATGTTTCGCAGTTGGCAAGATGATCTTCGATCACTTCCGGGCAGGAGCAATCGCGGCCGGAGGCAAATTCCTGCAGATCGTGGAGTGATGGATGCGTTTCAGTCGAGTTCGACATGTTGTTCGATTCTCGAGCCTTTCACAGATCTTCAGGCATGACTTCCGGGGATGCATCGCAAGGGCATCACTGATGCAAGTGCGCAGCAGACTCGAACCTGACATTCTGACCGTCGGATTCTTAGAGTTTTTCGGAATCGGATCCTTCAGTGGTTGCCGTGTGCCCGCTCAGCAGGTCGGAATCGAGATCTTCTCCGAACACGCGGATCGCCTCCTCACGCATCTTGCGCAGGACCCGTGATCTCGCTACATAAACAGATCCAAGGGAGACCCCGAACTCCTGAGCGACATCGGCCGCGGGCTTCTCGGCCGTGGTCAATGCATGAAAGATCTGAATGGTTTGCGATTCAAAATAGGGGGACGCCAGCGACGTCAGATATCTGAGGACTGCAATCCGATGTTCGTCGTCCCACGCCTTGTTGGGATCTTCAGATGAACTCACCTGTTGCAGGCTGATCTGAAAATCGCTTCCGCCAACCGGACGTCCTCGAAGTTGCTGCTGCCGACGAAAACCGAGCAGCCGATTCATGCAGATATTCTTCAGCCATCGCCGAAACGCGCCGGGCTGACCGTTGTGATCAAACTCAGGCAGTTCCCTGGCGACCGTGGCAAAGACATCCTGCGTCAGGTCTTCAATGTCTGGCGTTTGACCAAGCTGGCTGCGATACCAGGAATGGATCAGCGGGCGATAGATGTCGTGAATCAGTTCCCACGCGGCATCGTCGTTCTGGCCTGCCTGCTGCAACAATTTGACCTGTGTTGTATGCATGCGGCCCGTCAGCACTGGGTAACCGAAGTCTTCGGATTGTCAGCGCGAAGGACGGTGCCTTGTCGGCAAACTTCCAGTCCTCAAAACCCAATGAGCTGACCCGAACAGGCGAGAAATGCTAACAGACGTTCATGTGTCGGAAAACGATTTTCCAGCGTTCTTGCGCGAAATCACGATGGTTCGGCAGGCGAAAATCAATGCTCGGCCGGAAAAATGCGGAGTCGGATCACTTGGTCGTCTCCGGGCTGGCTGCCTGGCTTCTTCGCCGACGGATGATGACGGCCCCAGAGACAGCAGACAGCAGCACAAGACTGGACGGCTCTGGAACGGATGCAGCCATCAATGTGGCATCTATGCTGAGAATTGGGACTGCGGGCACGGATAACCAGGAGGCACCGCTATTGGGTGATGCGGCGAGGCCGTCGGCCAGCGACCAGCCCGACTGACCGTTGTCACCGGGATTCATGGTGATCGCCCATCCATAGTTTGCCAGCGGATTCGTCGGCCGCGCAACCAGCCAGTAGTCTGCCAGTCCTCCGAGTAAAATCGCGCCTGTTGGAGAGAACAGGTAGTCGGATTCTGTTGTGATGTTTATTGCTGGTGAAAACGAACCAAGGACCGAGTTGCCAGGATTCGTCCCGGCGCTGTCTCTGACTTCGATGACGAAGCCATCCGGAGTCAATCCGGAGTTATCCTGAAAACGTGCCGTCAGCGAATTCAACTGCCAGGTGCCGCCTCCGGTTGAGAACTTGACCGCAGTCCAGCCGCTGGCTGGGATCGGGAGCCCACTCACCGACGAGAAACCTATCGGTGGTTCCGCGAGATTTGAAATCACCGCGGCCGGTGCCGTGGGACTCAGAACGATGAGGCAAACAAATGGAAAGAACCAAGCGAAGAATCTCATGGGGCAAGTCAGAAGATGCAAAGAATTCAATGGCGATGGTTGTTCGCGATTCTTCCCATGACTGCCGCTCGACGTAACTGTCTTGCAACCTGACCGATGCGAATGAAACGCACAATTCAGATGACGAGACCGTCCAGGATCACTGTCATCTGAATTGAAAGAGCGCAGGTCGGGATGTTCTTACAGGAAAAATGTGAAATCTGACAACGCGGTCGGACTCAGCGAAAACACTGGGCTTCTTCGGAACGGTTCGCTGAGTCGCCACCAAGACGACTTCACTTTGCAAGATTGACGCGCACGAGTTCTTTGTCGTTGCGAGCGAAGACGCTCTTCATCGCGAAGGCCGGATGTGACCAGATCGTCATGCGACGCTGGACCGGCCGGGTCGGTTCGATGAGTTTCGCGCGGCTGAGTTCCTTGTAACCTTCACGAGTCAGATTGGCGATGATCAGGTCGCCCTGTTCGTTGTGCAGGAAATATCGATCTCCCTGCGGCACAATGAACGCGTTCCACCAGCGACCGCTGCCGGTCGCTTCCAGTGTTTCCCAGACTCGTTCACCAGTTTTTGTGTCGAGACAACGCAGTTGCCCGTAGCTGCAAATGCCAAAGATGTTCTCGTCCGTGACGACCGGAGTCGGCATGATCGAATGCAGCTTATCGGTTTGCTGTTCGTTGACTCCGTTTCCCTTCCACAGAAGTTCAGCACTGTCCGCACCGACCTTCAGCATGTGCGGGCCTTCATAGAATGACGTGACGAACAGTCGGTCATCCAGCTTTCGAGGCATGGGGACACTCAGTCCAGCCTTGATGTCCCATAGATGCTCCCAAATGAACTTGCCGGTTTCGGGATCAACCGACGAAATCGCCGTTGGATGCCAGACAATCAATTGTCGCCGTCCGCCGAACTCGTAAATCACCGGCGGGCAGTAACCGACCTGCTTGTCTTCAAGTGATCGCCAAAGTTCTTTTCCAGATTCTTTGTCGAAGCACACAATCAGTGCATTGTCTTTGCCGCCGACAAGTGTGATGAGCTTCTGACCGTCGACGAGTGGTGATGCGGCCATGCCCCAGATTGGCAGTTCCGTGCCGAAGTCGTCCGGGAAATACTTCTGCCACAGGATTTTTCCGTCCGCTACGTTCATGCAGAACATATGGCCCTGAGTACCAACGAAGTAGACTCGATCGCCATCAATCACCGGAGTTGCTCGCGGGCCGGCCGGATAGCTCACTGTGTAACGACAGAAGTATTCATGCTTCCAAAGCTGCTTACCGGTTTCCGCGTCGAAGCACAGCAGTCGCTCGAGTTCCCCCTCAACGATGCGATCCGACAGGAAGACTCGCCCATTGGCGACGGCTGGTCCTGAGTATCCTTCGCCGACTGGCGTCGACCAGACTCGCGGCAGCAGGTCCTTCGTCGGAAATTCATCGACGATGCCATCTTCGTGCCATACGCAGTCTCTCTGCGGCCCGCCCCACTGAGGCCAGTCGTCGGCGAAGCAAGTTGTCTGAAGAACCACAGCGGCCAGGCCAGCCAGCAGACCATTCCAAATCTCGTTCCGTCTCATCGTTCAATCCCTGCTCAAGTGCTGACCATGTTGAATGCTTGTTGAGCAGGAAGAGTATGAGCCGACCGCCGGATTTGCCAGCAAGTGTCAGAATTGGCATGTTGTAGATCCTCGCTGTCGCAGAGGATTCTCTGTCGATTCAATCTCCGGAACGACACACTCAACCATCTGAACTCATCAGCGTTCATTCGCGTTTATTAGCGGTTCAGAAAATCCAGGAAATTGCTTATGAACGCGAATCATCATCACGTGCCGGCCGACGCTGCACATCGGCTATTTTCGGGGCAACGCGAAATCCTGTGCGCGAGCGTAGTCGCAAGTGGAACCCCGTGCGATTAGCCGGTGGTCGCCGACAGGCACACCACCGGTAACGAAACGCAAATGACATTCATCCTGAAGGGATGACAGAAATCACGTCTCTGGCACCCTTGTCAGGGTGCGTTCGTAGGTGCCAAATCGAACCGGTGGTGGCGCTTCGCTTACCACCGGCTACCCTCTTGAACCGCTCCGCGGTGAATCGCAACGTATGGTCGTAAAGGCACGAACCAGTCGGGACTTGCTTTTGTGTCGACTCTTGCACTTGATTTCGCGCAGAGCCGTCTTCTCGCCAAGCACGATGTTCGTGAGCGAGGTCTGAACCGCCAGTCTTCTCCGCTGTTGGAATGCTCCACAGAGTTGCCGTTCCGGAGTTGAACAAGCCGGAACTCGCTGTTGCTCGGTCCGGCCTACATTCAACTGAGGAACTTGCGGCGTAGGTCAATTCGCCTTCTTCTTGCCTCCACCCTTGCTGCCTCCATTCCCTTTTCCGCCAGCGCCGCCACTTCGAGGACCCTTTTGCTGAACGGCGGATGGGTCGTAGCTCGGGTTGGGTTGTGTTGGACGAGGAGCATCGAGATTGTCCTGCCATGAGCGGAGAGTCTCTTTCAATCGCTTCAGTTGTGCCGGCTCGATGGAGGCGAGGTTCTTCTTTTCGCCGGGATCATTCCTAAGATTGTAGAGTTCGAAAGTCTCATCCTGAAACTTCTCGATCAACTTCCAGTCTCCCATCCGTACCGCGCTGCTGGGTTCTCCGCGGCCGATGTAGCAGGGAAAGTGCCAGAAGACGGAATCTCGATTGAGTGACTTCGCTTCATCTCGCAGCACCGACATCAGGCTGATTCCATCGATCGACTGGTTCTTCGGAAGATCGACGTCTGCCAGTTCTGCGATGGTTGGATAGAAGTCCATGCTCAGAACTGGTTCGTCGAAATCACGACCAGGATTCTTGAGCCCCTTCCACCAAATCGCGGCGGGGACTCGAATTCCTCCTTCATAAAGAGCCCCTTTGCTGCCATTCAAGGGCGCGACGAATTGAGGCGTGCCTCCGTTATCGCTGGTGAAAATGACCACGGTGTTGTCATCGAGTTTCAATTCCTTCAGCTTGTCCATGATTCGTCCAACGTTAACGTCGATGGCCTCAACGGAGGCCGCTTGCTGAATCTCGGCATCGGACACGTTCGCACGCTGAGCCTTCTTTTCGTACTTCGCAACGAGCTCCGGTTTGGGCTCCAGCGGAGCGTGAACGTCGTGTGTGGCGAGGTAGACGAAGAACGGCTTGGAACGATGAGTTTCCATGAACGAAAGCGTTTCATCCGTCAAAACGTCTGAACAATAGCGACCTTCGCTGTCGAAGTACGCATCCTTCTCGAATCCGATGGACTTCGGTTCCTTGAAGAGATCAAAGCCCTGCCCTGTCGGAGTTGAAGGGCCCGAACGACCTCGACCCAGATTCCACATCCCAAAGCAGGCCGTCGCGTAACCTTTTGATTGCAACAGTTCCGCAATCGTGATGACATCGCCATTCAGTGCTTCGTTGCTTTTCGCTGAAATCACCTTGTGATGCAGTTGACCGGGATCATGCCGCGGATCAATCACTGTGAACACACCATGCCTCGGCGTGTATTGCCCCGACATCAAACACGCCCGCGTTGGTGCGCAGTTTGGCGCGCTGGCGTAGGCTTTAGTAAACCGAATTCCCTCTGCGGCCAGACGATCGAGGTTAGGAGTTTCAACAAAGTCGTTCCCCGCAAACCCCACGTCTCGCCATCCCATATCGTCCATCAGGATCAGGACGACGTTCGGAGGTGCGGCATGAAGAGTGTTCTCTGTACCGCTGAGGATGAACATTATCAAGAGGCAGGTCATGAGTCGCATTGACACAACAGGCCTTTCACGACGGAGGTCACGGAGTGAATTGAGAAGATCTTGAGAGAAGAACGATTACTGCGAAAATGATCGACAAAAATCTATCGGGAAGACACCTGCGACTCGTCCCGAAGGGACTTCAGAAGGTAGCCGGTGGTCAGCGCATCGCAACCACCGGTATCATGAGAAACAGAAAATGCATCCCGGAGGGATGCCAGAACTCACCTTTCATTTTCGAAAAGCATTGAACTCAATTGAGACGATCGAATGTCAACATTCACCAGCCTCCATTACCACATCACGTTCAGCACTAAACTACGCAAACCATGGATCGCCGACGGATGGATCAACAGGCTTCATGAGTACATCGGAGGCACCATTCGAGGTCTCGATGGAGTGACCGAGGCTGTTGGAGGAATCGAAGATCACGTCCACCTGCTTGTTGGCCTCAAGGCGACCCATCGACTCAGCGATTTTATGAGGGAGTTGAAAAAGTCGACGTCCGAATGGGTTCACGACATTCTCCACGAAGATCGATTTCAATGGCAGGAAGGTTATGCGGCGTTTTCTGTCAGCCCCAATGCTCGGAGTGGAGTCAAGAACTACATTGGTCGCCAACGTGAACATCACAGCCAGTTGTCATTTGAAGAAGAATTGATCGGGTTACTCGAGAAAGCCGGAATCGAGTTTGATAGAAGGTATCTCGAATGACAGCGAGGTTCTGGCATCCCTCCGGGATGCGTTGCGGGAGATTCGTGACCGGTGGTGCGCCTGCGGCGACCACCGGCTACCTTCTTGAGTCCCTCCGGGACGAATCGCAGAAGGTTGATCGGTACCGGCTGGTTCACACCGGCCGCTCGCCTCTATTTCACATTAGTCATTGAGGGATGGGCATTCATTCGGGCATTATTTTCGCTCGTAGTCAAAGTCCAGCGTCGTTTCCGCGAGGGTGATTCCCTTGACCGCTTCAAGAAGTCCTTTGTGAGTCGCTTGTTGTGGGGACAGTTTTAGGTCTTCGGAGAGCGCGAAGACTGTGATGTGATAGGTCTTCACTCCGGGGCCGCGGGAGCACATCGGATCGAAGGCGGCTTTCTTGCGATCGTTGAAGCCGACCTTTCCGACATCCTTCTGATTCTGCTTCAGACCATCCACCGAAGCCGGGATGTTGTATACGACCCAGTACGATTTCTCCTGATCTGGCGCGGTGTGCCAGAGACTGATGGCGATGGATTTCGTGTCTTTCGGGAGATTGCTCCAGGCGATGGCTGGCGATTCACTTTTGCCATCACAGGTGCAATCGACGTTCAGCATGCCGTCTGTGTCGATTGAGGAACTTGTCAGCTTCATGTCACCCACGGATTTTCGTGATGCCGATTTTGGCTCATCCTTTGGCATCTCATCACGCGGGGGTCTCTTGCCGCCTTTCTGCGCATCTTCGCCATCACGAGGCGGACGGTTGTCATCACGAGGTGGTCGTTCTCCATCTTTCGGTGGACGTTCACCATCTCGCGGAGGTCCCTTGCCTTTACGGCCGCCTTCTGGCCGATCGTCTCGAGGCGGCCCGCCTTGACCACCCGGCCGACCTCCTCGAGCTGGCCTCGCGGTGTACTCTTCCGTCGTTGTCTCGCCGTCCGGCGTTTTGAAGGTGAACCTGGCAGAGCCATTCTCTGCAACAGTATAGCTGACCGTGCCCTTGCGGCCGCGGACTTCATACGTCAGCACATGACTTCCGGGTTTCGTCGTTTCAAAGTCGACGATTTTCGCTCCCTGAAGTGGGGGAAGAGCTGGACGTGGAGATTCGGCTCGAGGCTGAGGATCGACCTGACCGTCACGTTCGACGACTTCTCCATAAAAGCCACCGTTGAGATATGGATACTTCTTCGTCGCGTGATAGTGATAGTTTCCATCGGCATCTTTGTGACCGTTCCACTGATCCAGAGGAGCAAAGTCAGGAGCTTTCTCATCCTGATGGCCATAAATTGGATAACCATCCAAGGCCCACGCTAAAGGAGCGTCATTGCCAATCTGCTTCTGCAAATGAACTGGCGCGATGTGATAGTGATAATCGTCCGCTCGACCGCAATGACCTCCCCAGTTGTCGAGTTCCCCGGCAATCAACGTGTCAGTTCGCCCATCGTTCTTGATGGGATTGAAAATCGGGATGCCATTCACGGCAATGGCGATGGCTCCTCGAAAGAAGTTGTCCTTCGTTGACATGGGTTCCTTCGCCGGGACCGGATGCAGCGGAATCTGCCAGGCGTTGCTGCCCGTGTATTTCTGAGGCATCGGCACCTGCTGCTGCCATGCGGTAATGCCGACCATCATTTGATGATCAGGAACACCGTTTGATTCGACGTAAAAGTAGTTCGCATCAGATCGAGTCTTCACGGTCGACTTAAAGGGCTCAAAGCTCTTCTGAAGCAGAGGAAGACCTGGATCTGATGACGGTGTATTGCTGTTTTTGGCAGTTCGCTTTGCCTGTTGCGAGGTCAGAACATATCCCGGTTGAGTATTGACAGCCGCAATTTCACGAGTTCGTTCGTCGATCCAGCGTTGATCGGATTCGGCAAGTCGATCTATGGTCACAGGACGAACGAAGCCATCGGTCTGTCGAATGTAGACGCGTTCATCTCTTACGGCCACAAACGAGCCTTCGATCGTCGAATTGGAACCAGTGAAAGTCCATGTGCGAACATTGACCGCCGGCAATGAATGGACGTGATCATCTGCGCCGTCGTGGGCAAATAACGAGCTTTGTTTTGCGAGGACACCAAGCGTAAGCAGAAGCAAACGAGCGATAGATTTGGACATGGTCCTGGAGACTCCGATTTGAGCAAGTTAGCTGGCGAAAGAAGATGCCCGCCGACGGAGCGGCGGGTGTACGGTACACCTGTCGCTCCGCCGACAGGTTCGCTGCGACTATCTCTTCTTCCCCTTCTTTCCCCCGCCGCCAGGAGGACTATCGGGCACGACGTTGTTCAAGTTGCGAAAGTCGGTGCGAGTTTTGCCGTCGGGAGGTGAATCGATTCGATGGCGGAAGATCACCGTGTTGTCGAGGGCGATGTCGTCGGACCAAATGAACTTCGCGCCATCGAAGTCGTTTTCAAAGTAGGGTTGCTTCGGATCAACTTCCTGTTCGGAATACTCCTTCACATTCTTCCAGGAGCTGTCATCGAAGTCGACTGCAAACCAGTTTTCAGGGATGGGCTCGGTTCGAACCTGAGGATTCTTTGTGTCTCGATCAATGGGACCATGAAAGAACGATTTCGCCTTCCAAGACGCATTCGTCACCGTGCCGTCCCCAAACTTCAGAATGAAACCCGCATCTCCAATGTTCGTGTTGGCGTACTCCATTCCGGTCTTCGAGTCAGCATTGTCTTTGGCCATGACGGCGATGGTCATCGGATACGCTGGAAGAATATCCACGGAGACGACGTTGTGAGGAATAAACCGGATGGAGTCGACCGCGACGAGTTCTCCGTTGATGTAGAGTTCGAACGTATTGTCGGCGTAGACATTGGCCTTGATCGTGTCGGCCATTGAAGGCTTGCGGAGCTTCTGCGACCCCTTCTTGGCGGTCTCATCCTGAGACAGACCCGTTGTCAAAGCGGCGCCTAGCAGAAGTATGGCAGCGGTGGAGATACGGAGAATATTCATGGCGAAAGGTTCAGATGGTGGAGTGAAGAGTCTATTTGGGGTGAAATCACTTGATCAAAACGTCAAATAATGATGCTCTTTATGACTTCCCTTTGCTCGGTTTCTTAAAGGGTTTGTCCGACGAGAATTGAATGTTCAGCGTGGACGCGAAATGTTCGCGCTGTGCTTTGGAGAGAGAATTCATTAGCTGCTCAAAGGCCGCCGCTTCGGCGCGGCTTGTGAAGTACATTGCCTCGAAGTTTGCTTCCATTGAGGCATGCAGTTGACGTTCATCGAGTGATCGGTTGGTACGAAGTCCAATCAGAATCGCCTGTACTTGCTGCTGAGCGGCAGTCGCTTGAGCTTCCGCACGAACTCGCCCGGCGAGCAACGAGATAAGCTCTTTCTGCTGAGCTGGCGACAACGCTGTCAGGTACGTCGGCAGGAACTGATCAGACGTTGCTGCGTTCGGTGAAGGTAGTTCGAAATCCATTGCGGCAGCAGTGGGAAGAGAATCCATTCCGATCCAAAGTGCTGCATGGGCTGCCAGTCTCCGAAAAGCGACCTTCACTTCGTCCGAGGCATCCTGCAGTTCCTCTTCAAGCTCTTTCACTGCTTCGCCAGACGGTTTTGTTTCAATAGGCGAGTGGCAGATCAACTGCAGTGATTCACGTTGGTCCTTCGAAAGAGATTCGTTCAACCCCGCAAACGCTCGCGCCTGACGAGCAGCGATCGAAGTCTCCAGTCGTGACAATTCTCGCAGTGATTTGCGAGCTTCACCTTCGGCAGATCGATTGGCTGACTTCTGATCTCGAACTGCTGCAATCAGGCTGACCAGACTGGATCGCAATGCCAGTGATTCCTTGATCTCTGCGTCCTGCTCCGGCATAACTTTGGCCAATGCGCGTCGTTGATCAAGGTTGAGTTTTGTCAGCACGAGCAGCCCTGTCTCTTCGAGGCGTGCATCCTGCGTGGCACGCGCGTTCGAGGATTGAGAAGCAGCCTCTGTTGCCGATGTGGATTTGGCCTGAAAATGACCGAACACACTGGCAACGCTGGACAATGTGGGCTCAGGCAGTTCGTCTCGATTCATCCAGCTCACGGAGCGTTGGCAGAGTTTCGACAGCAACAGGACCTCTGCGTCGGGCAATCCCTGAAAAGCGGTTGGCAGCTTGCGAGCCAGCAATTGCTCCTTCTTGTCTTGATTACCACCGCCCGCACCACGCATTCCCTGGTTCGGTTTACCAGGCTTCATTCCAGCTTTTGGCTTGTTTCCCTTCTGTGCAAACGCTGTCGACCACATCACAGCAATAAGCAATGCGATGAGCATCAATCGGCGAACTGAAGATTTGATGTCTGGATCAAGCATGGTTCATTCGCAGTCTTCGTGGGTCGGACCAGGTGTTGACGAGTCCCGGCAGTTGAGTGTTCGAAAGACAAGCCGGAACTCGCTCCGCTCGGTCCGGCCTACATTGATCATCAATTCACTCTTCGTTCGTGTTGAATAGTTGCGTTCATTTAGCCTGTGACTTGTCCCCTCTCCCCGCGAGTGTGTTCCTTAGAACGTTCACGAGGATTCGGGGGGAGAGGGCAAGGGTGAGGGGGAAATTTCAAGGTTGCAATCTCAAGAAGCACCCCTCATCCGGCCTTCGGCCACCTTCTCCCCTGTCGAATCGTCGAAGGGGAGAAGGGACATGGTCCGGAGCTATGGATAGTTACCCAATTGGGATCTTTTGAGTGACCACACCTCGTTCCGAGCGAAAGACAATCGCCATCACTCCTGTTTCTTTCGACCGCCTTTGTTGCCTTTGGGTTTGTCAGATTTCATTCCACCCTTGCCGCCACCCTTGCCGCCTTTGCGAGCGACCGGTTCTGCGTTGGGATCGTAATCGGGATTTGGCATGGCGAACTGTGCATCCACGTCCTTCAAGTAGGCCATCAAACGCTCTTTCAGCATTGAGGCATCACGTGGTTTCTCGCTGGCGAGGTCGTTCTGTTCTGAAATGTCTTTTGACAGATCGAACAGCACGTCTCGATCGGATTCATAGAAGTGGATCAGCTTGAGATCACCCAGTCGAATTGCCGAGTGTGGTCCGTCGTCGTCGCTTTGATAGTGAGGAAAGTGAAAGACCAATTCCTCACGAACACGCTTAACCTGACCATGGCCATTGTTGGCCAGCAAAGGAGCGAGGCTGCCCCCTTCGATGTTCTTTGGAAGCTCACTAGTCGCAATACCCGCCCATTCGCAGAATGTCGGATAGAGGTCATATCCAACAACAGGAACATCACACCACGAATTTGCAGCAACGCCGGGCCCGCGAACAATGAAGGGAACTCGAATGCCGCCTTCCCACATCGTGCCTTTGCCACCATTCAACCCCGTTCGTTTTCCCCCGCCCGCGCCGTTGTCGGACATGTAGATGACGTAGGTGTTGTCCGCGAGTCCCAGCTTGTCGATGGACTCCATCACTCGACCAACGCCAGTATCCAGATCTTCCGTGATCGCGGCGACCGACGACTGCTTTGAGTTATTGCCTGCCGAAACGTTCGCGTACTTCGCCTTGGTCGCTTCAAGAGCATTCTCCGACGCATGAAGTGCATTCCATGAAAGCTGAATAAAGAATGGCTTGTCAGCCTTCTGGCACTTCGCCATAAAGGCTTCAGTTCGCTCGGCCATTCCAAAGATGTCAACCGGATTAGGATCCTTGAACTGGAATGCGTTTTCGTTGCCCGTGTCGCCGTCGCTCTCGTCGTAACCGTGTTTCTCCGGGCCTCCACCAGCGATATGCCATTTGCCGTAATGAGCCGTCGCATAACCGGCGTCTCGAAGCATCTCGCCGATCGTCGTTTCATTCGCGGCGATGCTTTTGATAAGCCGAGGTTCGGTTAGCTTATGGCCCTCTTCAGCCGGAGCAGCTTTCGTCCAGTGCAGCGATGCTGGACTTCGACCAGTCTGCAGACTAATCCGTGTCGGCGAACAGACCGATGCTGGCGCGTAGCCAGAGGAGAATCTCATGCCTTGCGACGCCAGACGTTCAATATTCGGCGTGTGAAAGATCGTGCCTTTCGCACCCGGATGATCGGGATGCATCGCGACCGAAAGTCCGCCCCATCCCTGATCGTCGGACAGCATCAGGATGATATTCGGCTGTTTAACTTCGCCAGCTCGGGCGATCGTGCAGAGCGTGAGTGCGAGGATGGTGGCAAGGTGTTTCATGTTGGATGCTCTTCATGTACGGTGCATGGTCGAGTCGAATCTTTGTTTCTTGAGGTCTACAGTGCACACCAGGGCTCTGAACGACTGGGACAGTCGTTCTACGTAGAGCGATTGTCCCAATCGCTCACTGCGCGCCGCTCACTGCTTCTCATGCTGCGTATGTTCAAAGAAATCAGCGGAAAGCGGTTCTTCGGAGGTCAGAGTCATCTCAACGGTCAACAGATCAGGTCCGTAGGGCATTTCGACGAAACGCATTTGACGGATCGAACCGCTGGCGACTTCATAAGTGATTTCGACTCGACGAGGCCCACGTTCCTTTCGATGGCGGATCGCGACTAGAAGTCGAGTCGCCACATCGCCGTCGGCTGCCGGTTCTTCGGGAAGCAACTGAACGTCATAGGCCTTCTTCAGATGTTCCAGCGAATCATGGATGTTGACCAGCGACAGTTGATGTTCGTGTCCAGGCACATCGCGATTGAAGTGATCCGGATCAGCATCCGTTCGAGCGACTCCTGACGAATCAATCATCCAGCTTCCAAGGCCATTACAACCGGTGATGAACTTACCCTGCTCGGTGAATCGCACGAGCACAAACCGGCCGCCTTCGCGAACGTAAAGCACCGCATCATTCAATGGCGGCTTGGGAGGTCGCATGTCTTCAGGGCGATTTTTCTTTCGTGTTTTCGGTGGGCTGGCCGACGCTTCGACGCGAATCTGATACGTCCGATCCAGCGTCAAAACGCTCTTCTCAATCAATCGCTCCAGCTCCAACACCGCGGCCGATACACTGCTTCCTGAAAAGCTCTGCAGGAAGATGGTCACGCCGATGATCGCCAGCAAAACAGTGGAAACGAGCGGCAGGATGGATCGAAGCCCCCGGCCTCGCGATGCCCTGCGTTCGGCGAGCGACTTGGCGTCAGCCCTCCGAGTCACTGGTTCCGCTACGACGGGCAACCGACAGTTCTCGCCATTGAGTGGTGGGTTTTCAGCCGTCACCGCAAGCTCTGACCTCAGCCGATCATCCAACAGCAGCATTGCCGCAAACGTGCGAGCGTTCTCATGCGATGACTTCAGCCACGCATTCAGTGACGCAACGTTTTGTTCGCTGATTGTGCCATCGAGGTATTCGTTGAGCCATATCGATGGATCTGGAGCTGCGTCAGACGTCAAGATGCACCGCCTTCCGTCGCGGATCGCAGTTCGATGCAGTCTCTCAACTGGTCTCTCACGCGCTGAAGCGACTTGGCGACGGCGTTGGCGGTCATTCCGATATTCTCCGCAATCGCCGCTGGTTTCAGATCCTGCTGATATCGAAGTTCAAACATCGCACGAGCCCGGCCTTCCAGTGACTTCAGGCAGTCACGGAGAAAGTCGAGCTTGGGAAGCTCTTCAGAGGCAACTGCCACGAACGCGATCTCAAGTTGATCCATCACTTCCGAATCGAACTCAAGCACCCTCGCATCGCGTCGACGCTTGCGAAGATAGAGTCCAACCTGATTGCGAGCGATTCCGATGGCCCACGCGACGAAAGGTCGTTCCGAGTCCCAGCGATGAAACGATTCGACAACAGCGACCGCAATGTCCTGCAGCACGTCATCTCGATCTGGAAAATCACGGACCACCGACGCAACAAACCCCGACACCGCTGGCTGAGCCAGTGTCCAGAGTCGAGTGGCTTGTCGAATGGAATCGTCCACGACGGGAAGTTCTCTTTGCTGCGAAAGGATTGAAGATTCTCAATGTAGAGCGATTGTCCTCAATCGCTCACTGCACTGATTCTCATACCGCATCGAGCTGCACCGGAATCAGCCTTTGCGAGTGCCTCAACAATGATTTATCCGGGCTACGAAAATCGTGACAGGAATTTCTTCAATTTGAATCATCGCCGCGAAAATCAGCCGTCGGTCGATGTTGTCAGGGTGGAAGAACCAGAATCACGACCCGTAGCGAAGCCACGTCTCGTAGCGGAATTCGTGAGAATTCCCAGTCCTCATGAATTCGGCTACACGAGGAATTCGGGCAACGTCCGTAGAAGCTGTGACATCGAATACAAATCACTTGCCAGTTTTCATCACTATTGCCACGATTCCGCCCCAATTGTGATTTGAACAGTCGACGATTTGAGAGATGAAATGAGTTCTGAGCACACGGCCAAACTTCCTGCTGGTTTTCGAGCATCCGGTTCTACTTGCGGCATCAAGGCCAGCGGCAAGCCCGACCTTTCGCTGTTTGTGTCGGATCGTCCGGCATCTGCGGTCGGAGTCTTCACAACGAACCGAGTTTGCGGTGCTCCGGTGATCGTGTCAAAGCAGCGAGTCCCCAGCACGGTGGCTCGTGCGGTCGTGATCAACTCGGGCAACTCCAACGCAGCGACCGGTGAACCGGGCATTGCCAATGCGAAAACGATGACAGCCGCTGTGGCGAAGGAAATTGGCTGCTCGGACGACGCCGTTTTTGTGTGTTCCACCGGGGTCATTGGCGTGCCTCTGCCGATGCCGGTCATTCTGAGCGGCATTCCGAAAGGCGTGCAACTGCTTGGTTCCAGCGATCAGAATTTGCTGGATGCCGCCACATCCATGATGACCACCGACACGTTTCCCAAACTGACTTCGGTGGATGTGCAGGTGTCTGCCGGAACGGTTCGAGTTTCCGGCGTCTGCAAAGGAGCCGCCATGATCGCGCCGAACATGGCGACGATGCTGGCGGTTATCCTGACTGATGCCGTGATGACTCCGGAACAGTGTGACGCTGCTCTGCGATTTGGCGTGGATCGCACCTTCAATTGCATCAGCGTCGACGGTCACATGAGCACCAGCGACACCGTGCTGCTGCTTGCCAACGGAGCCTCAGGTGGCGTGCTGAACGCGGACGATCTGGTCAAAGTTCGCGATGCGGTTCAGCAGGTCTGCCAGACTCTTGCAACGAAGATCATTCGCGACGCCGAAGGGGCGGATCACTTCATCACGATTGATGTGAACGGCCTTGCAACGCGAGATCAGGCGTTTCGGATGGCTCGTGAAATCGCCGACAGTGCATTGGTGAAGACAGCAATCACCGGCGGCGATCCCAACTGGGGCCGAATCGTTTCCGCCGCTGGCTACGCAGGAGTCGACTTCGATACGGCATTTCTCTCACTTCGAATCAACGCCACCGAAGTCTACCGCGCCGGAACCCCGGTGCCCTTTAACGCCGCAGAACTTTCCTTCCAGCTCAAATCCAACCGCGACGTCCACCTCAACCTCACCCTCTCCGGCGGCCCCTGCTCCGGCACGGAATCTGTCAGCTTCTGGACATCGGATCTGACTCAGGAATACGTGCGATTGAATTCGGAGTATACGACTTAACTCTACCTTTTTCTCCGCGGCATTCTCTGATTTGCAATTCTGGTGGCAACCTCGCTTGTTATTGAATCATCCGAGGATGTTTCGTTAGAGGGCTAACAGACTAATCGCGTGGATAGAGGTTGCAAGTTTTTGACGAGGCCATTCCTGAGAGAAGTCCGAACGACCACAAGAGAGTGAATCCAAAATCGTAATGCATGAAAACAAACAACAGTGAAAAACAGGAAACAGAAACAATTAAGCTGGAAATCGACCCCGGAAATAGCTGACCAGACATCTTGAGGTGAAAAGAAAAGGCGGTTGCGAATGATGCCAAAAGCAAGAGCAGCAAGCAGCAGCAGCCAACCCACCCAAAACGCAGCGTCCATAGAATGTATGCGTTGTCCACGGTCACAAATAGATTGGCGTCTTTAAAGCTACCTTCCAAACTCGGAATACGGAGCGGAAAAACAGATGTTGCGTCACTTCCATACCCAAACGGCCCGGCATCGATCATGGCATCAGCGTAGATGCTGAATAGATGCAATCGAGTGAGGCTACTTGACGTCACAATCGCCTCTCCGTCAACTTCCATCAGTCGGCCCCTTTCAAACCCTCCTGTCCACTGACTGAGCTTGACAATAGTCTCCTCGGGAAAGGTCGCAAAGATTGCTATCGCGAGAGAGAGAACAATCCCGAATGGGACCCGTAGAATTCGAAGTCTGAGCGCCAAAAGAAGCAGACATGAACCAAGTAAAGTAAAAATAGGTGTTCTTGATCCCGTTAGGGCAATGCCCATTAGTGCGAGGACGCCCGAAAGGACCACGAGTCCTCGCGTGCGTGGCCGTTTGCTTAGGTCGAGGATGAATGTGGACCATGGCATCAGGGTCACGATCAGCATTCCAAGGAAAATGGGGTGTATTGTTGGCCCAAAAGCCCGCTTAAGTCCCCATCTTGTTGCGTCTCGGGGAGCAAGTCCGGTTGGTCGATTCCCAAACAAGATTTCAAAAAGATTCGTATTTGTGAGGGACTCGATACAGGCCATTCCGCCAAGGAACGCCATTGTGCAGACGGCCCATTCAGCAATCACGCGCAGGTCATTCCTGCAATTGACTGCGAAACGCCCCGCAACGAAAGGAAGCGCCCACTCTCCATATGCCAAGACAGGCGTGGCAATGCGGAACCCTGTTGCAAAGCTGTCAGATACGATATGGGTCAATACGATTAGGGCAATACACACATCGAGCACCGTCAAGGGCCTTAGTATCTTCCCTTGTGGGTGAAATTGCCGCGGACTTATTGCAAAGTACAACATATTCCACAGGGCGGTTGCCGTGCGCACACTAAAAGGTATATCATTCACCTCAACTTTAAGCCAGGTCGGAAAGATGAGGCACAAGACCATTGTTGATCCAAGCGCGTGGACAGCACCTCGCCGCGCAAACATATACAGCCAGACTATTCCAATTAAAGCGATGCATAGCAAGTAACCGTGGAACGGGCTCAGCATGTTTGAGAGTTTCCTTGAATTGTATGTCGTGTCCGCGGCGTCGAAGGTCTGTATGCAAGCGGAATGCCCGGATCGAAGGCGTTCAACGCGATGCAGATAGAACAGAACAGGGCTTCAGCACCTGAGTTCCTTTTCCCCCAATCGCTGGAGAAGGCTGAGATTCATAGGAAAAGATAGATGAAGATTAAAGATTAGCGGCATATGGAGAGAAACACAATCCTCAGTGGTCTTGCTTGCTCAAGGGCAAATAATCCAGAGTCTCCCAAGCGAACTGCGACAGCAACAATCACGCGCAGAATGCTGAAAAGAGGGTTACGATCGACAATTGTCGTCTCGCTCTTGCCACATTTCTCTGTGTGAACAGCTCTCATCCACTCTAAAGATGGAGGCGGCGTCTCGCATTCATCGCGTCCTGGATTCATCGCGTCCTGGATTCCACCAGCCTGGAAAGCTCCGCTTCGTAACGCGGAAGAATTGTGTCGCGATGGTACATCTCTGCTCGTGCCTTTGCATTGTTGCTCATTTGATTCAGGATTTCCGGTCGCGCTTTCCAGCGATCAAGACAGTCCTTGAGAGCAGATGAATCGGCCGGTTCCACAACTTCGCCGAATCCTCCTTCAGACACTTCAAGGGCCAAAGGACTGGAACGTTCGCACACGGCCAGCACAGGGGTACCGGCCGCCAGAGCCGGAAGCAGTTTTGATGGCAGGAAATTTGCGCCGATGCCGGGTCGCTGTGTGACAAGACATGCTGTTGTGGTTAAGAGATTGGAAATGTAGTTGGGCTCATTCAGTACAGGTCCGATCACAACACCAGCCATACTTGTTGCCGAGTTCTCAATCCGGATCTTCTCGGCGCCACCTCCGAAGATAGTCAGAGTCCAGCCAGCATCTGCGCACCTTGCAGCAGAGAATTCCTTAAGAAAATCAGGCAATCCCTGTTTCACTCCAAGGTTCCCCGCATAGAAAAGTCGCTGTGAATCTCGGACATGCGAGAGTTCTGCCTGCTTTTGAATCTCGAGCTGAAGGCTCCTATGAATCCAGTTCGGAATGTACACGGTTCGCCGATCAGGTCCCACCTGTCGGCATAGTTTCTCAAGCATCATCGGACTGATGGTGGAGAGCGTTTCTGCCGATCGTAATGACCATCTCTGCAACGCACGAAGTAAACCCGCCGCACCAGGAATTCGGAGAATGCCCAGTTCCAGAGCAGCCTCAACGACGAAGTCCTGAACTACTATCAACTTCGGAATACGACTGAACGGGTAAAGGAACCGTTGCACCAGGCACTGAGAAAGCATCGGCAGAGAAGTCAACACAACATCTGGCGACCAGCCAGAGAACCGTCCATGCCTAAGCAAGGATGTCAGAAAACTAAAGTCCGACAACAGGCGTCCTTTGCCCGTCGGAGCCTCAGGCACAAACATGGAGATGCGACGAATCTGCAGCCCCTGCCATGTCTCGTCGCGGCACACGACGCCAAGATCCTCCGGCCTTCGTCGCCACGCCGGATAATAAGAAAACGTCGTCGTCACACGCACATCATGACCAGCATCACGCAAATAGTGCGCAAGATCCGTATAAAGAGCTGCCCCTGCGAGTTCATCCGGAGAAAAAAGATTACTGATCAGATGAACCCGCATCGGTCATACACTCTCGGGAATGGCGACGATGTAGAACTCCCCAGCGCGACGTTCTTTAGCAAGCAGCCGGTATCCGGCGTCAAGAACAAGTCGTTCCACGGATTGTTCGCTCTCGCCGAATGATGGCAGAAACTGCGGATGCACTTCAATAAACAGCAGGCGTGGCTTATCTTTTCCGCGGAGCAGATTCTGAGCACCGCGCAAGACACCTGCCTCAGCGCCTTCTACGTCGATCTTCATTACTGTCGGAGGCTGGTTTCCCGCAGCAACCAAATTATCCACAGTGGTCATCTGTACTTTGACACAGCGGGATTTCGCACTATCTCCGGCCAGGGAAGGACAGTAGCCATCCATGAACAGTTCGACTTCACCATCTTGCGTGCTAAGAGCTAGTTCACGGACAGCAATCTTCGACTGCAGGCCATTAATCTGAATGTTCCTCGCCAGTCGCTCGCAGCTGACAGGCTCCGGCTCAAAGGCGACAACGCATTCACAGAAACTGGCGCTATGCACAGCATAGAGCCCGAACGCAGCTCCTATGTCCCAGACTACATCATCCGACCTCAGATGAAAAAGAAAGGACCCCAGCGCCATCTTCTCATAGCCAAAATAGGCGGTTAGATTCGCCTCTCGCCGCGTGCGGCACTCAAACCTGACACTGGCAAAGTCATCCACTGCAAACGTGTAGCGTCCAACCCCCGCAGCACACAACAGGAACTTCACTTCACTCAACAGAGGACGAAAGCCTCTCTGATAGAGACGCTGAAACCTGCGAAAAACTCCGTTGCTCATATGATTTATCTACCTTGTTTCCGTAAATCTCCTGAAACGATCATCTCTGTGCTCCAGCACATCACGCCCATGTCTCGATCTCTTTGACTGCACTCCTTAGAAATGCAATCTGATTCTGCCGCTCAGTCTCAAGATACTCAAGATCAAGCGACATGGGCTTCTGTCTGATTTGGTCCAGACCGACCCTTGCAAACAGATAACCACGAGGTGTTGGATGAAGTAACATAGCTGGATTTCCATACGCCAGAGTGGCCACACACGCATGAACACGATCCGATAGCGTCAACTGCGTGTTCGCATAGGCCGTCAGATAAGTGTATGGCTCATCCGATGACAGGCCATTCGGCTGGCTGTAGATCTTCCATGTAAGGTCAGGATTCACCCGGTGCTCCGGACGAATTACCTGAAATCCGGCGATTTCTGCCGGTAACTTGCGGAAATCCAGCAGGGCGCCCAGATAGCACTGCCACTGGCCAGCCGCTGAAAACTTCATTTGGAGACGAGGTTGTTTGAGTCCGAAGTGCTTTCCCAATGCTGTAATGACTCGGTCAAATTTCTCGGGACTCAGCGGGTTGTCCGAGCAAACGATGTTTGGTTCTGGGTACTGGTCAAAGTTAATCGTAATGAACGGCTCCGCAGCAAGAGGAGGCGGTGTATACGCTTTCGGCGCGAAGAACGCGCTATCAATTCCTTCGTATGTGAATGGAGCTAAGTCGCGGACGTGTTTGAATGTCTCACTATCACGTGTTGAGATAATGGTGGGCGGGTACTCCTTCAAGAATGCTCTAGCGCCCTCGATTTCTTCCTTTGTATAGTGAAATAATGCCGCGCTCAAATAGATGAACTTTGTTCCTCTTGCTGCAAGTGCTTTGAATGTGTCTTCCCAGATAACGCGGAAGTGGGCATTCAGCATTGGGCCCTGGAGTACGATATAGTCGACGTTGAGTTTGCTGAGGAGTCCAACGTCATTCCTGGGATTACCTTTCATCTTGCGATTGAAAGTGCGCAGTCCAGGTTGATCCTGAATTTCAGCAATCTGATGCTCCGTAAAAATCTGGTCGAGGATCCATCGGCCACCTACGTTAAAGAAGGCGTTTCCTATGTTCTGTCCCCAGAAACCGTATACTAGAGCAACTGAGCGTTTAGTGTTCACTTCACTGCCAGACCAGAGATTTTGTTCTCAACAAAATGATATCGGCTTCAAGAATCAATGCATCAGTCCGTGTGTTAGGCACGGCGGGCATTCCTAAATGACTTTTCTCAGTGTCGCTTGCCTGCCTCAAACAGCATATCTGCCTGCACGATGCAGTCAGACTGATCACGTGCAAATGCAAGCGGTCGAACCAATCGAAAACCATGTTCCCTCAGGAAGCACCAAATATCCTCAAAATGCGGTTCACTCTCATAAACCTTCGTAAACACGGTTTCCACCAGGACATGACTCGCAACTTTGAGAATCTCAGTCGCACCGCGGAGCGCCTCAAGCTCATAGCCCTGTAAATCAAGTTTTATCAACAGCGGGCGCACAATGTCTTCTTCACGAAGTATCTCATCAAGGCGACCGATTCTTACTCGCTGCGTCCCGGCGTCTGATGTACCGTCAAGAAGGCTTCCGGCGTATGATGCTCGGACCAGAATTGATGAACTTTGGTCATCGCTGCACCGACCCATCTCGATTTCGCCCGTGGTATTGCCGAGCGCCATCTCGATGACCCTGTGCCCCGGGATGTCGGCGAGATTCTTCCTTAGCTTCTCAGCCACCTCGGGAAGCGGCTCAAAAGAGTAAATCGGGCATCCCGGGAATGCGAAACTTGCGGCTCGCGCAAATTGCCCAACATTGGCTCCACCATCGACGATTGCTTTGAAGTGTACCCCCTCCGCTTTTAGGCGTTGAACCAACCGGAATGATGCGATCGATCGAGGCTTTGCAGACACCAAAGCCCGCCGGCCACCCTCCTGTCGCATCATACCCAAGACATCCACAACACTGCGAATCATTTTGACCATTGATCTTCGAGCCACTCACTGCTCCTCAGATTCGACACTCAACGGAAACTGGGAAGAAATCGGTTACGTCAGCATTTAAGCATCAATTGATTCAAGATCCTTGCCGCTAGCACTGAGTTTTGCACTCAGCCTTATAGGCCCCCGAATGCGACTCTACGAGGTCACGTCAGTGATTCCCGAAGCCTGATCGCTACTCCAAACCAAATATGCTGCGCTCTCCCACTGCGCCTCGGGGCCTGCAATCGCGGTGCAAACAGCTGAATAAGCGGACATATAAAACAGAAATGTAAAAGGATTTGCGGCACTCTGGAGTCTTGAGTCCAGGATGTTCATTGTCGGAAAGACGATAAGCATGCCCCACCAAAACAGACGAATCTGTGGAGAGACTCCCGGTACGGCGAGAATTGAAAAGAAGAATGCCACGAACACTGCACCAATCGAGGCTAGGCCAAGGATGCCGGTTTCTGCAGCGACAAGAAAGTAGCCACCGTCCGTTTCAACATTCAAGTCATTGCGCACCGCCATGTAACCTGCACCTGCAATGGGGTTTCGTTTCCAGATCTCAATCAGATCATCCCAGACGGTGTCACGGCCGGAGAACCCGGACTGCAGGCCGCGGCTGGGGTCATTCAGCCGGAGAAAATTATCATTGATGTAGTCGAAGTTCCAAATGATGGCACCGACTGTGAAGAAACAGCTAACCAGAACGAACGATAGCCCCGTGAGCTCCCGACGATTTACAGAAGCACTGCGCGGCAATGAAGACAGCGATAGCACCACCAGACATTCCAGAATGCATACCATCGCTGTCCGAGATTGACACAAGTACACGATTGCTCCGACAAAGATGTTGATCACCATGGCCGGGACCAAGCCCTGACTGATGCTGCAGGCTGCCAGTGTGACGGCGATCAGCGAGATATAGTTTGGATGGATTTCCATTCCGGGCACTCCTGCAAGTCTCCCATGGTATCCGGAATACTGCCCGAAAATCAGTACATACAGCAGGACAGGAGCCAATGTCCATGTGCAACTGGTCAGAAAGGACAAGTGTGATTTTACAGACCGTGATATCGCCACCATAGCAGCAGCCGTCTGCATTGCTGCAAAAGAAATGCTGGCTTTCAATGCCACATTACTCTGATTCAGGAGTGCGCTCAAAAGAACTGGCAAGGTCACAGTCAGTACGAGTGCACCTGTTTTTAAATAGATAGCGTGTCTTGAGTTGTTATGACCCGATGTTTGAATTAAGCTGCTTAGGACGCTTAATGCCACAGCAGCGCTTCCGAGAAGAAACGAAAACCCGGATCCAAACAACGGCACCATTGCAAATGAAAGAACGGCAGCAACCAGTGCCCAGTCACTAATTCTGAATTTTGACACCACGAAATATGTTCCTGCAGTTATCGAAACGGAAACCTGATGCCCCGCAGCACGTAGTTTCGCGGAAGACGCATTGCCGGGAACACGCCAGTAGCTGCCTTGCAAAAATAACCATCAAGAAGATTTCTGAGAACGAGAAGCGCACTATAGCCAATCGCGGCACCGAATGCCGTGCGAGTAAATGCACAGGAAAGCACGGCATACAGTGTTAGTGATATCAACTGGCTTATCAGCGTGTATGAGCCATTTAAGCTTAGGTGCAGAACAGTGCCGCCGAATCCCGATGCCGATTGAAGTACACTTCCCACACAAAGGATGACGAGAATTGACGCGGCAGAAGAGTACTCTGGGCCATAGAGATGTGTAAACAACAATTCCGCAAACACTGACATGGGCAGGGCAATGGAAGCTGCACAGACAGTCGAAATCAAACCTGCCCTGCCGAAAAGTATTTCGCGCTGAGATCTGTTATTGATCACCTGGCTAACTACTGGACGTATTGACAGGCTGAACAACATATATGGATACCCTGCCAGAACGGCAAGTCGCCGAGCAGCTCCATATGCCGCCATCTCGGATGCCGGCAGCCACGTTGCTGCAAGAAAGATGTCCAACTGTGATCCTGTCCCGGTCAGTATCAGGCTACCAAGAATGGGCAGGGATTTTCCCAGCATAGAAGTCATTTGCGGAAGAATCGCTACTTCCGTTTCCTTCCGAACCTGAGCAAAAGAAAGAGGAAACCGAGAGAAGAACATCACGCCAGCTATGCCCAGTCCATTTGATAAAGCCATTGTCCAGAGAATCGACGACACGCCCTGAAGAAGTCCCATCCACCCGGATACAGCGACGATGATTAGTGCGAGCAGATTCTGAGGAGCCCCTCCAGTGTAGCCGACCAACAGAGAACCGCTGGCAAATTTTCCGGCACCTCGGTAAACATCACCAACAAGATTTGACGCCGACAGCAGGAGTACAACCATTATGGTGGGGAGGCAAAACTCCCAGTGAGCCCCTGACCAGAGGATTTCCCGCGTGAGATAACAGAATGTGGACCAAAGAACAGCAATTAAAACTGAACCGGCAGCCGTCAGCAGAGCTGCGATTGGAACTGCATTAACGCCCTTTCGATTATCCGCCGAGAAGATGCTGAGCATGACTTCGAAACTTCCAAGCGAAACGAGTGGAGCCAGAAAGTAGACGATGGAAGTGTTCAGAATGAAATCAGCAAAATCCTCCGGCGTCAGAATCCTCGCAAGCAGGAGGTTCAGCACGAGTCCGACAGCCACACCGCCGATACGCCCAAGACTGCCAAATAAAGTGCTGGCGCGCAATCGATTCCCGACAGCACCTGACAGCAGCTGCTCAGAAGGGGCAGACTCATCATTTTCTGAGAGGTTGTTCACTGCGTCACTAACATAATGATGACAACTGATGAGTTCATGTGTCGATGTGACTCCTCAGGAGTGCATCAAGCTTGCTTCCCACGGCCGTCCATCTGAATTCCTGCAGCCCGGAGTTTGGAACGACTGGGGGGCTATTGTGCATCTCCAGAACTGCGGCTGCAAATCGAACCGGATCATCTTCAATCCTTACCCGTTCGCAGATCGAATCCGGCAAACCCACAACACCAAATCGAGTAGACACAATCGGCAGGCCTGTAGCCAAGGCTTCCAGCACTTTCAGTTTCGAACCACCGCCCACGAACCCGGGAACCACGATACAGCCGGCATTTTCATAATGCGGCATCACATCCGCAACATTTCCGAACAGGATTACGTCTTTTGACTGGAGCCGGGTTACTCTCGGGTTCGGATTCCGACCCACGAGATGCAGCTTCAAACCGGGATTCTGCGATCGAACATGTGGCCAGACTTCTTTTACGAGCCATTCGACACCACCAATGTTCATTTCAACATCAAGGCTCCCAACGAACAGGACGGAACTCGATGTTCGATCAGTTGAGGGTCTGTCAGCAAGGCGTGCTCCGATATCGAAAAATCGGCCTGCCACTCCATTCGGAATAACTTCGTGTCTGTGGCCAGGAAACACACTTACCGCGGAAGCTCTGTCTTCAGTAGAGACGTAGGTCACATTCTTTGCATATCCAAAGAATTGCGATTCGAACCTGATTCGTCTCCGAAGTTCCACTGAGCCGTAATATCGCTGTCCGATCGATTTTGATGCGATAAAGCTCTGACACCAGTCACGGTCCCAGTTTTGTGTATCCAGCCATGAGATGGTTGGGTTTGCGCCTAGATCCTTCAATACAGGCAGGGATTCCTGAAAATTACACATAATCCTGTCGAACCGCATTTTGCGGATCGAAGCAATGGCAGCCCCGTAACCTGCAGCCGACCTGAAGTCAATCAGATAGTATCGATAAGGCATCGAGCCTATTGCCCACCGCAATCTCGCAGCCTTTCGACTGCGACCATTAGGCAATAAGAAAAGTTCGCCAAGCTTTGCCTTCAGATGAGCCGGAGGGGCCTTTGGCTTTGACGATACAGAGAGGCACAGCATTGTCACACGCCAGGTATCAACAAGAGCCTCCAGCAGCGACGCAACCCGTATTGCCGCACCATTGTCCGGTGCAAATGGATTGATTGGCGAGACAAACAACAGATCTTTCAAGGTCCACTTCCCGGCACTTCTTACGCTGGCTGCGTTACAATGCGTTTAGTTACTGTGGTACACGATCTTTTGGGATCGAGTGTTCAGATGGCTTCTGGTATTCATATGACGTCATTCCTGCGTTCATACCCGTGCGGGTACAATAGAAGCCTCTGAACACAGGAATACCTCGATTTCGTTTCGCCTCTCGCTGGGCACGAAGATGCGATTCACGCTCGCTGCACGCGGATGCTGCAGACTGTCATCTGTCGGCTCCAGCCTGTCTGCACTGATCGCTGCATACCACGAGTAGTCCAGTGGCCGAAACAGGTTTACAATGTCGGCCTCCTGATACCCGAATCGCTCAAAATTCCCGACTTCCAAAATCACAATCGGCCGGGATTCCGACAGAATTCGAGACGCACCCTTGAGCACAAACATCTCAAATCCTTCGACATCGATTTTCAGGAGTCGAGCTCTCTTGAGAACCGGAAACTCTTCAATCATCGAGTCCAGTGTCTTTAACTCGATCTTATGAACCGCGGTATCCCCTGACGAGATTTCTCGATCCACATGTCCCTCACCTGACATCCGAGTCCCATCGTCACGAACAACTCTGAGGTAAGCAAACCCGGCTGAGTCTGAAAGGCCAAATGAGAAGAACTCAACGTTCTCTATTCCGAGGATCCCGATCGCCAGCCGAGTCGCCTGCGCATAATACGGATCAGCCTCAAATGCCAACACCGAACCACCCGATCCTACAGCTTTGCTCAGATGGCTCGTCCAGTCTGCTCCGTTTGCTCCCACGTCGATCGCTACATCGCCCGCCGAAAGCACCGCGTTCACAAATGAAAACTCCGGATCTCGTTTCGCATTTCGTTTCACCTTCCATGCAAAGCGAAGTGCCTGGGCGACAGCAGTGACCCGGGGGCCAAAGACAGCTAAGCACACGGTCTTGACACGGCTGAGTATTCGGGACATTAGTCTGCAGGATCCTGGGAGGGCGTCATTTAAACTGATGGAAGCTACCTGAGGCGAAATCGTGCGGTAAATCAATAGCTGCCTTCGCGGAAGAGTACTGTGCGAACGGTTCGCAGTAGCACGAAATAATCAAGCCAAAGCGACCAATTCCGAACATAATACGAATCCAGCCGTACTCGATCCTCATAGCTTGTATTGTTGCGTCCAGACACCTGCCACACTCCTGTCATGCCCGGCCGGACAAGTTCATACAGCGGGTAAAACTCACGATACTTCTCAATCTCCTGTGGAACAATCGGTCGCGGCCCTACAAGACTCATCTCCCCTTTCAACACATTCCAAAGCTGCGGCAATTCGTCAAGGCTCGTTCGCCGCAGGAAATGCCCTACCCCAGGAATGATTCGTGGATCATTCCTGAGCTTTAGGTCCCTGTTCCACTCGATCTGGGCTTCAGGATTATTCTGAAGGTGTTCCTGAAGGACCTGATCGGCATTTGTTACCATGGTTCTGATTTTCCACGCCCCAAAGGTCTTTCCGGCTCGGCCGAGTCGGCCATGGTGCTTATAAAATACAGGCCCCTTTGATCGGACCTTGATCGCCATGGCTAGTATCAGCATCAACGGGCTAGTGATCAGAAGGAGTATGATGGACCCCACGATGTCTGACAGTCGTTTCAGTGCCCTTTGAAAGGGAAACAAAAGTCGGTCCTGAATATGAATGCCGGCGAGTCCAGCAGCATCACAAGATTCGGACCACATCGTGGACATTGAGACCGTTGAGTTCAAGACGACAAGATTTGGAATCAAGCTTCCGCGTGTCAGAATTTGCTGGACGAGTTTCTCATCCATGCCTGCGACGGCAGCAATAACCCAGTGGCATTGCCTCTCACGACAGATGCTCACTAAGTCATTTATCGTGCCCAAAAAATCGAATTGCTCATTGTTATCCAGGTTCCAATACTCAGACGAGTCATCGTCCACCATTCCCAATGGTTTTAGTCCACGCTGAGGGTATTGTGCGAGGAAACGGTAAACAGCCCGACCCTGTTGTCCCATTCCCACAACGATGACTTTCTCTCCCCACCAGTGGAATTTAGAAAAGATCTTGCGGGTACAAAATCGAGCAGGCGGAGCGATCGCGACGGTTAGTGGAAATGCAATAACGATCGTGAGGACTTCGTTCATTGTCACTTCGCCCACCAAGCCATTCATCGCGACCAGCATCACAAAGGCGGCGGCGATGGAAGATACCTGCATGCGAAGTTCACGAACCGGGTTGATCCCGGATGCTGGGAACAGCCCGAGGAAATGGCCAACCAGAACGTGACAGAAACACAAAGCGAACAGGTTGTTCCATAGGCCCCAATAGTAGTGGGCTCCAATGAAGGCATACGTGCATAGCGTTGCGGTCAAATAGGCGGCAGCAATCGCCAGGACGTCGGCTATCACCAACGGAGCAGACGTCAGAACAACCTGACGATATCGTGATACCGAATCGGCTCGGGATGGCAGGCGTTCCGTGATTGGTAGGCCATCTCTGGTATTGCTTGCAGTTGGGACGACGTGCGTCAGCGTCGAAATCGCCTGCGTTGAGATGAGCGGTTGAATGAGTCTTGAATCGGTAGGCACGGTTTGTTCCTTCAATCCCACCAGTCGCTTGGTCTGAGGAAATCGGCAAGGTTTTGGCTATTGAATCTGTCGATGTGGCTTCGCCTTCCTGCAAAAGCCTCACCATAATCACCAATTTTCCGGAATGAAGCTGTTCCTCAGAGAAAAATGTGATTTCGCGGTTTCCGAACGAGCTCGACGAAGTTGCGAAATGGATTCATTTGTTCAAAAGAACAGCGAATTTGAAAGAATGCGTGCAGTCCGCAAACTCCCTGCTACCGTCAGATCTTGCGAGAAAGTTCTTGATTTTGCCCACTCTAGTGGGGGTTTCGACCCAAGGCGGGTGCGGACTGAAGTCTTTGAATCGCCGCTATTTTTCATTGCGGTGTTGCACGCCGCCAAATCCTCATAACCGGGTTGAAGTACTGCCCGGTCAAGGGAAATTCATTGCTGATCGGGCTGCAAAGACAGAAACGGATGTCGCTCAGTCCGGCGGGATACCCAGCGACGTGGTTAAGGCTTCGTGTGCTTGATGAACTGCGAAAGAGCCTACCACACCTCTTAACTGGGTGTCGTCAGCGTGCCCCCCGGAAGGATGATGCGGAAAGTGACTGCGTTATCAATTGGCGCGGCCAATCCTTCGCAGAGGGTTGAGACGAACAAACCCACAAGGATTGTCGCAACGAAATGAAGGCGCAGGAACTGCAACTCCTTTAAATCCTCGGTGCAGTTTCTGCTTCACTTGTTGTTTGACAAATGTGGTTCCCGATGAATCCTGCACGTTCGTTGAGAAACAGGAGTCTCATCTATGTGGAACAAGGTGGTTTCACGGGGCAAGCTGAGTGCATTGGCACTCTTCCTTTCGCTCCCCGGTTGCACGGCAGTCAGTGATTGCAAATACGAAGTCAGCCAGAAGATTCGAACCAGCCAGGCATGGCATGAATTCGACGGCTGTCAGGACGAATGCTTTACATGTGACTATCGAAGCGGCTGGAAAGCCGGCTACTATGATGTGATCACGGGCGGAACCGGATGTCCTCCGGTGATCGCTCCGAAGAAGTACTGGAAACCTCCTGTCGTGTTTGAGCACGATCCCTGCCGTCGCAATGACTGGTACTGTGGATTCCAGGATGGTGCGGCTTGTGCCAAGTGCCAGCCGGACTATCACTACCTCCAAACATTCATGCCGGGCTCATCCTATTGCAAGCCGCATTGTGTTTCGCACAGTTCGGTGATTGCAGAGCCGAAAGAGTTTCCGATTGAGCATCTTGGGGCTCCTCCGTCTGAGCCAAACACTTCTCAGGAGTCTGCTCCGGTTGAAGAGGCTCCGGCAGCCACGACTCCGGTCCCGGACGTCGCACCTGCTCCGATGCCAGAAGGCACAACGACTCCTCCAAACGGAAATGCTGAACAGGATTACAACAAGGATCCCGAAAAGGATCCCGAACCATCCAACTCGCAGAATGAATCGGTCCCAGCCGACTTTATCTCTCGAGGTCTGGTGCGGACCAATGGATCGGTTCGGCCGAGTCATCGATCGCTGTTGCAGCAACTGGTCTTCAATGCCACTCAACTTCCGTCCGAAAAGGCGGAAGAGACTGTGTCGGAATAGTCCACGTCCGAGTTTCAACTGCTCATCGTTTTGTCGCTTCTGACAACAGGATGGTTGTCAACGCGCTCTGCAGGTTCACGAATTCAAAAACATTGTTGCCACTGTTGTCAACGTGTTCGGTACAAGGATGGTCATCATGGTCACACGTTCGTTTCGCCAGCTGTTACTGTCGTCAATCCTGAAGGGATTCGCCGGTGCTGGGATACTGGCCGCCGTTGGATGTCACGCAATAACCGACGTGCATGAGTCCGTGCCGGCGTCGCGACTTCCTCGCCATCTTTGTGCGGAAGCCAAGGAAGGTCGCAGCGTCTTCCCGCCGACGACTCTCGGCCAGGAAAAGCCGGATACGCACATCATTGGCGCTGGTGACAAGCTGAGTGTCTATGTGTTCGGTGTCGTGCCGCCAGGAATTGACAAGCTTCCGATCCTCGAGCGAACCCAGCCCATTAATCAGCGCTACTATCCGCCCCATGGAAGTGTTGAAGGTGCATCGCTGGGCCTTCCGTTAGAAGTGGAGGGCGACGGAACCATCGACTTGCCATTGGTTGGGGGAATTCAGGTTGCCGGGTTGACAATTCCGGAGGCATCGGCGGCCATCAAGAAAGCGTACCGCGAGAAGGAAATCACGAAGCTTGATTCAGAACGGGTTCAGGTCACGTTGATTACCGCCCGAGTTCATCGAATTGTCGTCCTTCGTGAAGATACGCCAACGCCGGCCGTTTCGCTCGTAGAACCTGGCCAGGTTGATCATATTCATCGTGGCTCTGCGGACGTTGTTGACTTGCCTGCATATGAAAATGATGTGCTACATGCTCTTGCGATTACCGGTGGACTTCCGGGTACGGACGCAGCCCGCGAGATCTGGGTCTTTAAACGCTCTGGGTTGACTGATCCTCACGCCATCTGTCCTGAGGAGCTGCAGGCTCGCACGGCAGCGTTCGCAGCAGGCAGCGGCTGCGACAATCAGGTCATTCGAATTCCACTCACAGGATGCCCGGGAGAAGGATTGCCATTCCGACCGGAAGATGTGGTGGTTGAAGATGGAGACGTGGTGTATGTGCCCCGTCGTGAGGAGTACTTCTATATCGGTGGTCTCGTCCAAGGCGCGAAGATTCCGCTGCCGAGGGATCAGGATATTGATGTGATTGAAGCGATTGCCCTCGCAAATGGATCTGTCGGTGGTCCTCTTGGGCAGTCTGGCATGGCGTTAGCGCCCGGGACACCTGGGCACGTAGTCAAGCCTACTCGAGTCATCATTCTTCGCGAGATGCCGGATGGTCGACAGTTGCCAATTCGTGTCGATCTGGCACGAGCCATGACGGATTCAAAGGAGCGAATTCTGATTCAGCCCAATGACGTTGTGATGCTGCAGTTCAAGCCTGGGCAGGCTACCTTCAACGCCATCCTGAACACCTTCAATTTCAGCGTCTTGCTTGATCCGAAGAAATTCTGATTCTCCTTCAATGATTGCTGATGAAATGCTGGGCTGGCCGCGTCAAGCGTGCCAGCCCAGTTTCGTTTTGGGGCCGTTGTTTGTTGCTTTGAGGGACAGTCGCGAGGGGATGCATATTTCTATTGAATGACATTTTTCAGACGAGGCCTGTGCAACAAAGGGAATTCGTTAACAGACCACTGAATCGGAGTTGAAAGTTCAGACGCTGGAGACGACGCTTGCAACAGCGATCCTTCAGCGGGCTGCTGGTTCAGGTTGGAACATGCCGGCAACCGTGGCTGTTTAAGTACTGGAACTGAAGGTTCGTGGTTACCGACTTGGCAGTTTGAATGATGTGAGTGAGCGATGGCTACAAAAACAGTGGCACCTGGCATCTGTCGATTTGACCTCGAAGAGAAGAAAGTGCATGGCTTCATGGTGCGCATCATGCGCAGGGGCAAGATGCATCAGCAGTTCTTCTCCGACAAGAACTGGGGTGGCAAACGCAAGGCTCGTGCCGCAGCAGATGCGCGTCTGGAAGAATTGAAGCAAGAGCTCCCCGATGTCAAAACAACAAAGAACCGGCTGACGAAGCGGAACAGCTCCGGCAAGGTCGGAGTGCATTATGCCATTGAAACGGATAAACGCTGGCCAGACTGCCAGTACTCGTACTACATCGCTTCATGGCTGAATGAAGAAGGCAAACGAACCAACGTCAAGTTCTCATGCAACAAATACGGCGATGAGCTGGCCATGGAACTGGCTGGCATTGCTCGTGATCGGGAGATGACGGATCGCGAGGCTGTCGAGTCGATCTACAACCGGCGCAAGGCCGCTCGAAAGGCACGAAAAAAGGCGACTCGAAAGGAGTCGCCTCGGTCTCGCAAGTGATGGTTATCGTTCCGGCAGGATGCCGTACTTTCGCATCTTGTTGTAGAGCGTCACTCGGCTGATTCCAAGATGCCGAGCTGTGTTGGTGCGACTGAAGTTGTTGCTCAGCAGCGCCTGCTCGATAATGTCTTTCTCGGTGAGCTCAATCCGGTTCTCCAGTGACTCGCCGCGACGCACCGAGAAGAATGCCGCCACTGACGGATCGTTCGCGGGCCCGGCGGTACCTTCCACAATATGAGTCGGAAGTGATTCCGGTGTGAGACGCCCGTCAAGGCTGTAGATCACAGCGCTGCGAATTGCGTTCTCCATTTCTCGAACGTTGCCAGGCCATGGATACTGCAGAAGGCAGTCGAGAAACTCTGGCGTCATCTCCATCACGTCGACGCCAAGCTGCGACGCGTGTCGATGCACAAAGAATCGCGCTAGCGGCTCGATGTCTGGCAGACGCTTTCGCAGCGGCGGAAGATTGAAGCTGAGCGTGTTCAGTCGATAGTAGAGGTCGGGGCGGAATCGGCCGGATTCAACCAACGGCTGCAACTGGAGATTGCTCGCCGCGATGATTCGAGCCTTCACATGCAGTGTTCGGTTGGAACCAACGGGCTCGAATTCACCCTTCTCGATCACTCGCAGCAGCTTCACTTGCTGATCCGGCGTCAGCACGTCAATTTCGTCCAGGAGGATCGTACCGCTGCCCGCCGCGAGGAACTTCCCGTCCTTGTCCGCGTGAGCACTAGTGAACGCTCCTTTGACGTGACCGAACAGTTCGCTTTCGATCAGCTCGCCCGGCAATGCTCCGCAGGCGACATGCAGGAATGGTTCATTGGATCTTGGCGAGTTCTCATGAATCAGGCTGGCAAGATGCGTCTTACCCGCTCCGGTTTCACCGATCAGCAGAATGGTCACATTGTGCCGAGCCGCGACTTCAAGACGTCGCAGCATCGCTCGCAACTCGGGAGTTCGCGTGCGGAACTTCTCCGACATCACGCCGGCGTCATTCGCTGCCGGCGCTAATGGTGCTTCGATTTTGTCGATCGCCGGAAGTCTTGAACGGGCTGCTGAAGGGATCATGGAATCCGGTGAGTTCGTTGAAGCCACTGCAGAGGATTCCCGTGAACCCACCTGAACTGCCGCACTTGTCGCAATCAGTTCAGCCGGAGCCAGAATGGACTCGCTCAGTTCGTGATAGTTCTCATCGTGATTCGAAAGCGCGACCAGTCGGACTCGTCGGAGAGCTTCTTCCGGAATATGGTCTTCGGACAATTGGTTGGGTACCGTGACGAGGACACAGTCCATCAGTCGCACGTTGCTGATGGTGGCGAACGTCCTCGCAAGCTGCTGCGGAGATGCGGATCGAACGTCGAACACCGCGATGTCCGGCTCGTGGAGCTGAATCATCTGCGACGCCTCGGGAAGCGAATAGGATTCCATCAGTCGGCAGTGTCCAGCCATCAGGCTTCCCAGGCTTCGAAGAAATCCGGGAGATCCACTACAGATGAGGGCTACTTTTAGTGCTTGCACGTCAACACCTCGTTCCAAAGCTAATGTTGCGAAATCGCAACGCTTTCGTCGCAATCTGAGATGCTTTCCGTGTTAATCAAAAACGATGCCATCGCTCGTTCAGAGTGCTTAACAGGCGAAAATGCGAAGAATTTGAGGCTCGTGGAACTGAACAGGTTGCGATTCGGCAACACTTGAAGCCTCACCCACACTGTTGACGTTTCTGGTCGTTTTGCCTGTCGATCTGCCTCACGGTCAGGACGATTCGGGCTCTCAGAAAACAAATGACCGCTACTAGCGGTAGGAATGGCGAACGGTGATTTCTGTCAGACTGGACGTCCGATGATCGGGCTTTACACTCCCCGCAGAAGTTTGTGGCTTCCGACATTGACGGGTGATGCAAAATGGATGCGTTAATCGATCTTTTCAGCAGTATCGTCGACGTGCTGCGTTCGCTGCTGAACGTTGTAGTGAATCTCGTTCGAGTCATCCTTCCGTGGCTCCCGCTGCTTGGATGGGTGGCGTTCTGGACATTTGCAGTCAACTGGGCCAAGGCTCTGCCGATCATTCGCCGAGGCGGAATCATCGGCGTGCTGCTGTTGATGTTTGTCTCCGTGCTTGTCTGGGGAGCCATCGCGCCGCCGGTGGGAGGCAGTCACGTGATGTTTGGGCTGACCGTCGGCAATTTCACGGGCAAGTTCATCTACGTGACGATGCTGACTTGCATCGCATTTCTCTGTGCCTCGGCTCAACTCTCCGGCGCGTTCGGAAGTCTCTGTGAATTCCCGGAAGAGCCTGCTGAAGACGATCACGGCCACGGAGGCCATGGACATGGTCACGATGATCATCATGGCGGCGATCATGGGCATGGACACGATTCGCACGGAACTCATGTGGCTCACGCGCATTGATGGTCCGCTATCTTCGGCGAGCGGGGGATGTCAATCCCCTTGGTTGAACAAAGTAGGCCGGACCGAGCGTCAGCGAGCTCCGGCAACTCGGGGATCCTGAACAAGCCGGAACTCGCTGTTGCTCGGTCCGGCCTACCTGAAATTGCAAAGACAAACGAATGCCGCGATGATCATTCATCGCGGTTTTGTCATTCATGACCTTCACTTCAACTCGTCTGATCGCCTGACTCAGGCATTACCTAAAAAAGACATCCACCATGCCCGCATTTCTTGGCATCGACATCGGCACCAGCGGCACGAAGACTCTTGCGATCAGCGAAGACGGAAAGATCCTCGCATCGGCGATGGAAGAGTATCCACTCAGCAGCCCAAAGCCTGGCTGGTCCGAGCAGGCTCCGACAGACTGGTGGACTGCGTCGGTGAACTCGGTCAAGAAAGTCGTGAAGGCGGCAAAGTTGAAGCCTGCGGATGTCGGTGGTATCGGGCTCAGCGGGCAGATGCACGGCAGCGTGTTCCTCGACAAGTCCGGCAATGTCATTCGGCCGGCTCTGCTTTGGAACGATCAGCGAACCGCCGCCGAGTGTGAAGAAATCGAAAAACGCGCCGGGGGACGTGACAAGCTGATCAAGATGGTCGCCAATCCCGCGCTCACGGGTTTCACGGCTCCGAAGATTCTCTGGCTGCGAAACAAAGAGAAGAAGAACTTCGACAAGACCGTGCAGGTTCTGCTTCCGAAAGACTATGTTCGTTATCGACTTACCGGCGAATTTGCGACGGAAGTCAGTGACGCATCCGGCACTCTGCTGCTGGACGTGGTGAACCGATGCTGGTCGAAGGAGCTGCTGCAGAAACTGGACTTGAACGCGTCGTTGTTTCCAAAGGTCTATGAATCAGAAGACGTCACAGGAGTTCTGTCAGAATCAGCCGCGAAGGAAATGGGACTGAAGCCAGGCACTCCGGTCGTCGGTGGCGGTGGTGACCAGGCCGCCAGTGCGATCGGTAACGGCATCGTCGGACGCGGCGTGATCTCAGCAACAATGGGAACCAGCGGTGTTGTGTTCGCTCACAGTGACGAAGTGCAGGTCGATCCGTCCGGACGAGTCCACACGTTCTGTCATGCGGTTCGCGGCAAGTGGCATGTGATGGGTTGCGTGTTGTCGGCTGGCGGCAGTCTGCAGTGGTTCCGTAACCAGTTGTGCCAGGATGAGATCGCGGCGGCGAAGAAGAAAAAGATCGATCCATACGAACTGATTACCGAACAGGCCGCAGCGGCTCCTGCGGGCAGCGAAGGGCTGTTCTTTCTGCCGTATCTGACTGGCGAACGAACACCTCATGCCGACCCGAATGCTCGCGGCTGTTTCGTGGGGCTCAGCCTGCGACATGGCAAAGGTCACATGGCTCGCAGCGTGATGGAAGGCGCGACGTATGCGATGCGAGACACTCTGGAAATCATCAAAGGGATGAGCATTCCGGTGAAGGAAATCCGACTGTCCGGTGGAGGTGCTCGCAGCCAGTTCTGGCGACAAATGCAGGCCGACATTTACGGCCAACCGGTTGTGACCATCAACGCCTCCGAAGGTCCGGCCTACGGAGTTGCTCTCCTGGCCGCCGCTGGCACCGGCGCTTACAAGGACGTTGTGGAAGCCTGCAAAGCGACGATTTCTGTCGTGACGAAAACCGCCAACAAGGCTCCCGCAACCAAAACCTACAATGCGGCATATCCGATCTATCAGCAGTTGTATCGGTCTCTGAAGAGTGACTTCGCTGCGATTCAGAAGTTGATTCAGTGATTGGCAACATTAGGCATCAATCAAGCAATGTTTCCGCCGCTGGGTTTATCCCAGTGGAGATGAGGCTTTTGCACTACAACGGCTTGCACCTGAAATTGAAGTCGGGGTTAGTGCAAAGGCCCGAATCCACCGGGGGTAAACCCGGTGGCGGACAAAAGTTCGCTTGATTAAGGATTAGCTTGATTCGATGAGGGACCTCATGATGCGATCAGGATTTCAATCTATCGCGATGATCATTTGGGGTCTCCTGTTCTTTGCAGGATCGGCCACTGCCGACGAACTTCCAACGCAAACGACGCTCGAAACTGTCAGCAAGTTCGACGGAGAAACTCAGCCGATCCTTTGCTGGGCTCCTTCGGAAGCGAAGTCGCAGCCGACGCCGATGTTTGTCTTCCTGCATTCGTGGAGCAGCGACTACACGCAGGACAACACGAAGTGGTTCACGGAATGTGTGAAGCATCGCTGGATCTGGCTGCATCCGAATTTTCGAGGCATCAATCAATCCCCGAAAGCCTGTGGTTCGAAGTTTGCTCGTCAGGACATCCTCGACGCCATCGCGCTGGCTCGAGAAACGTGGAACGTTGACGAAGAACGCATCTACATGGCTGGCGTTTCTGGTGGCGGGCACATGTCGTTGCTCATGGCCGGGCATCATCCCGATTCTTTCAGTGCCGTTTCGTCATGGGTCGGACCGACGGATCTCGCGGAGTGGCATCGGTTTCACATGAAGAATGGCAAGCCGCAGAAGTACGCTCAGATGATCGAAGCATCGCTCGGCGGACCACCGGGCGAATTACCCGAGCGTGATGCCGACTACAAAGATCGATCTCCGGTGTTTCATCTGCATCAAACGAGAGACCTGCCTGTCAGCATCTGGGCCGGCATCGAAGATGGCCACAGCGGCTCGGTGCCGGTTTCGCATTCACTCCGAGCCTTCAATGCCATCGCCAAAGGTCGGGGCACCGAGTGGATCTCGGAGACGACCATACAGGAACTTGTCGCAAAGAAGCCTCTGTCGTCTGCTCAACCCGAGCCGACCAAAATCGACGAAACACTTGGCCGCAAAATCCACCTTCGCCGAACCAGCGGCCCATCCATGGTGACCATCTTCGAAGGCGGCCACGAAAGCATCCCCACCGCCGCGTTCGAATGGCTGAAGAAGCAAAAGCGTCAGGTTGCCGATGAGGAGTGAATCTTCAAGCGGTGTTGCAGAAATCGTAAGAATTCCCTGCGGCTCGAGAAGTCTCGCGATACTGCTATACTTCAGGCGGCTCTAAATGTGGTGAGTAAAGCGACTTCTTTTTGTCCCCTCTCCCACGCAAGCGAATCACGAAGAACGCTCACGACGAATCGGGGGAGAGGGCCAGGGAGAGGGCCAGGGTGAGGGGGCTTTGCCGATGCGATCTGAAGATCAACCCCTCATCCAGCCTCCGGCCACCTTCCCCCTTACGAAGGGGAGAAGGGACGGGATCGAGCTGGTTGGACGCTCACCGACAACTCATCCACGAACACCTCATTTCAAGCCGCGTGAAAAAAGCAGAAATCACTTCGCCCCGCGTAAGTGCTGCTGGAATGCCTTCTGCAACTTGCTGCAGAAGCGATAAGGATTTGTCACCATCGCAATCGTTCGTGTTGGCTTCTGGCCGCTGAGAGAGCGGTAGACTCGATCCTTCGATGTGTCCAAACATTGAGCCATCGCCGGGACCATGCTGATCCCATGATTCAGGGACACCAGTTCCTGCACGGTCGCCAGTTGACTTGTTCGTTCGACGGAAACTGGCTGCACTCGTTTCTGACGACAGAAGGAGACGATGTTCTCCGTCAGACAGTGAGCTTCGCCAAGGAGTACAAACGGCAATGATTCGATATCACTCATCCGAATATTGGACTTCGCCGTTAATGGATGACTGGCGGCCAGCAGCAACAGTAACTCTTCTTCGAACAAGGGTTCGATTTCGAGGTACTTCGCATCAAGTGGCAGTGCCAGAATCGCCACGTCAACAACCCCATCGGCCACAGCCTTCAGCAAGTTTTCGGTTGTGTCTTCTCGGACAATCAAATGAGCGCCGGGAAACATCTGCCCGAACGTCTGCAACTGCTTCGGAAGAAAGTACGGCGCGATCGTGGGGATAGCCGCAATTCGAAGACGTCCGGTACGGCCATCGTCGGTGATTTCGGCCTTTGTGTCCTCAATCAGCGACACGATCTGCTGAGCCCGCGCGACAAGCAACTGACCGGCCACCGTCAGTGATAGCTTTCGTGTCTGCCGTTCAAACACAGGCTGCCCAAGTTCTTCTTCCAGCTTCGCAACCGCGCGACTGAGCGCTGGCTGAGTGATCCTCAAATCCTCCGCCGCGCGAGTGAAACTGCCGTGTTCGGCGACCTTGAGGAACTGTCGAAGCTGCTCGATTTCCATGCGGAGTCTGAACTTCTCTCGGAGGGCAACTACGGAAAACTGGCCTCATCAGCATGAGGCCTGAATTGCTGAAGAATCCCATTTCGACCGCATTTTTGCACCCGATTCGAGGGAAAAAAGTGCCGTCGAATCGATCGCGTCATGTTTGGTACGATTTCCGCGAAGTGCCCGGCAGGTCTTTCCGTTCCCACAGCTCATTTCAGCGGCGACGGCACGGTTGCTATTTGGATTGCCGAGGCATCTCCTGACTGCATGGAGTTGACGAACAGGATGTTCAACATTCCCTCCAATCTTCGGATGACCGGCAACGATAGCCAATCAACTCGACTCATCATTGCAATGCTCGGCGTGTTGATGATGTCGAGCCTGTCCGGCTGTGCGTCCTCACGTTACGCATTTGGCAAAGCAGAGGACTATCGAACATCGCCCGAACTGGCAGCGATCACAACGCAGCAAATTGAACGCGGCCGGCCTCATGCAGTGATTGATGGATTCGGCTGGGTCTGGGGCATTCCGTCAAAGATCATTTTGTGGGATCGACGTGTCGAGAATCATCGGATCGACGAGCGAACCGAAGCTGAGATCGCCGCGTATCTTGCAGATAACCAGTTGAGTACCGTCAAGGTACGGTTGAACCAGTACCGCCCTCTTGACGACTGGAATCGACTCGTCGCGAACAAAGCTGTCGGAGCGGGCTGGCGATATACGCTCGGAGCGTTAAGCGTTGCTGGAGAAGCCTTGTTTCCTGGACGACTGTTCGGCGGTGATCATTACAATCCATTCACGAACACAATTCACATCTATTCGAATGTCCCGGCCATCGCCTTCCATGAAGGTGGTCACGCGAAGGACTTTGCTCAGCGAAAATGGAAAGGCACATACGCGGCAATTTATCTGGTGCCAGGGGTACCTCTGTATCACGAAGCGATCGCGACCGAAGACGCGCTGACGTATGTGTTGGTGACTCGCGACGCAGAGACTCAGCGTGAGGCCTACAATATTCTTTATCCGGCGTACGGAACCTACATTGGCAATGCGATCAATGATCCGATGGGAATTGGATACATCGCCGGAGTTTTGCTCGGTCACGCGGCGGGACGGTGGATGTCATCTCAGATCGAAGATCCACCACCAGTGAGATCCAGGCCGCCGGCGACAGAACAATCGTCTGAGCCCGTCGAAGCGACTCCGGCTTCACATTCGCAAGACGATCAAGACGATCAGGTGGGATTGCCGTAGGCAACAACAGTCGGTTTGGACAGAGCCCTGGTGCGACAGAGCTGCCTGCGCCGGCGCGATCTATTCCACAGAGTCGGACCGCACATTCATTCTTCGGGCCGCAGACAGCCCAGGTTCCGAATTTTCACAGGGATTTGCGGCAGGTTTCTTGCGGATTCCGTGGATGAACTTCATCTCTGGGTTGTCCCTACCATGGGAGACCCGCATGATGGGGTGAACGTTGCCTCGGCCAACGGATCGGGAGGATGGACAAGCGTCCTAAACTCCGTCTCTTGTGGTGTTCGCCGATTCTTCAATCGCCCACGATGTTGCGCACTAATGGAAGTCGTGAGCGGGCCAGTTCTTCCAGGGGTGTGATCAATGGTGAGATCGAATCCAGTTCGAAAGTTCGTCGCGTGTGTTGGGTTTTGTTTGCTGAGCAAGACCGCTGCAGTTGCCTTTGGACCAGTGCCATTTGCCAAAGGTGTCCCCGCTCCGTCATGTCCGGAGTATCTGATTGGCGAAATCGACGGCTGCTACTATTACGCAACGTCGGATTGTCGAGGACTGACCGGTTATGGTCAGTCGAACCAATTGATTCCGCTTCCGCAATGTTCTGAAGGATCCTGCGGTCGGACGGTCTCAACTCCCGGCGGAGAGCTCGATCCTCCGGACGAAATTCCTCAGGGTGAGATCGATGGCTGGATCACTGCAATCAACGAGACGCGAGCCCTACTCGCGAAGGAAATTGCAATCCGTACCAGTAGCGACAGCCGACTTTCGGACTTGAAGGCTCTTGTCGCAAAAGCAGATGCGACGATTGCCGTTCTGCGATCAGGTGTAGCCGCTCCGACAAAATTCACCGCCAATTCAGACTTCAACAGAGAGTATGGCGACTTCAAGAAGGACACCGCCAGAGTTGAGTTTGCAGAAGGGTACTCGACGAAGATTTCGATTGAGGATCGGCCACCGCGACGTGCCGTGGAAAGTCAGCAGCTACAGACCAAAAACCCCAAAGGACTTGCCCAAAGTGCTCCAGCGTCACTCCTGAAATCGGCCGACGAAATCACTTTGAACACGTCAGTCAGTGCCACACATAACGCCAAGTCGACGCTGCCTGCCTTCACGATGGCAAAGGCGGAGAAAGACGAAATCGTGTCGGTCGAGATCGCGGCTGGTCAGCTTGCCTACTTCCAGTGCTTTCGAATCACTGTCAAAAAGACGGCGAGTTCTCCGACGGAGACGCTCTTCGTTGGCGTTCAGGTCAGCGCATCAAACAAAGCCAGGACAGGGAGATTCTCAGAACGAGGCAATTACGCGCATCGAATCACGAACAGTCGAGGCACACCGTTTCTCGTCAACAGCTATGACGACCTCGGCGCGAAGTAATTGACTTCGCATGCTGTTGTGTTGAGAGTCCAAAGCCCGAACGAGACGGTCCAGACCGTTTCGCGCGGGCTTTTTCGTTGGCCCCGTTTCTTCGAAGATGTGATCGTGGCAAGGCGACGAAGACCGATCGCCCTTGTACCACACACGATCATGGATCGAGGAACCTGGCTTTTTCGGTGCGACCACAACGGAAGCCAATTTCATCGTCCTCCGTCGCGGCATTCCAGGCGGCTCGATGCTTTGGCGAATCCAGCCATTTGTTGATGTTCCGATCATTCGGCCCCGCTGTCACCGGACCTCCGCGAACAACACGCGCGCCCAGAAGGTTGGCGTGTCGGGCGAATCCCGGAGGATATGGGTTCATTCCGGGATATGGTTGCAGAACTGAGTCGGTCCATTCCGCAACGTTTGAGTGAAGACCGAACACTGGAAGGTCCTTCATCCGGTCTTTTGCTGGTTCCCCAGCCGGCGGATAGATCCACGTCTCAGCCGGTTGAGCGTCGTCGCCCCACGGGAATTTCGTCGTTCCACGATTCGTGGCTGCAAACTCGAACTCACTTTCGGTCAGCAGACGTTTTCCGACAAACTCAGCAAATGCGGCCGCCTCAAACCAAGTGAGACTGACAACAGCGTTCTGATCTGGTTCCTGAAGAAACGGTTCATTGGACGGTCGAAACGATTTGTACTGACTGACCGAGACTTCTTTCTGATCGATCCAGAATGCAGCCACTTCTCGCTGGTGTGCGAGTCGGCTGCTGTCTCCATCACCCATCTCGAATGTCCCGCCGGTCACCAGTGACATGTCAGAAGTGACCGAAGCCGTCGGCAGAATTCGAATGGCAGGAAGCCTGAGGATTGAGTCCGCCAACAACTCAACGCTTTGGTGATCGAAAAGGCCAGCAATCGTCTGTGGCGTGTCCGGAACGGTGCGGAACACTTCGTGGAACCCGAAGCCTTCAGCATCGACCACAATCAGATAATCTGCCGGAGCCAGGCTTCCCTCAAACTCCGCCCCCTCTGCGCGAATCACTTTCGCTTCGATCGGAAGTCGCGTCTCTGGATCGATCGGCAGTACGGCCCATCGAATTTGCTGTCCAGCCGCCGGGGGCTGACCATTCAGGTTGCACTCAATTTGGACGGAATAAGTCGACTCGCGAGGGCCACCCTGAAACGCACCATTGGCCGCCAGCAACGCCATCAGTCCGACGAGTGAAACGCAGATGGCGGACGCAATAGCTAGCGGTCGATTCCGCTGAGCCCATTTGATCAATCGACGCGCAGCACTGATCGGACGGGCTATGACGGGCTTGTTGTCCAGCAGTCGCTGAAGGTCGTCAGCGAATTCAGTGGCGGATTGATATCGATCTGCCGGACTTTTCTGCAGAGCCTTCAGGATGATGGTCTGAAGATCCAAAGGCAGGTCGGGGCGAATCGATCGCGGTGCGTCAGGGTCATCCGTGAGAATGCGAAACAACACCGAATGCGAATCGGTCGCCACAAACGGCCGCTGTCGCACGGTCAGCTCATAAAGCATGACTCCAAGAGCCCAAACGTCGGATAGTCGCGTCACATCTTCCGCGCGACCTTTGGCTTGTTCCGGCGACATGTATGACGGAGTTCCGACGATGCGGCCGTCGTGAGTCACCGTGATTTCATGGTTGGTGCTGCGAGCCAGTCCGAAGTCCGACACATGTGGCTGGCCCTTTGAATCCATCAGAATATTGCCAGGCTTCAAATCTCGATGGATGACGTTGGCATCGTGCGCGGCCTGCACTCCGTGGCAGATCAGGATCATCAGCCTGGCGGCATCCTGCCACGACAGCTCTCGCATCTTGAGCCATTCGCTCAGCGTGATACCTTCGATGAATTCTGAGACGATGTAAACGCCGCCATCGGTCTGTCCGACTTCGAAGACCTGAACAACGCTCGGATGCTGAATTTTGGCTGCTGATCGAGCTTCTCGGAGGAATGATTTTGCGGTGTCCGAGGTGACACGATCGCGACGAGGAACTTTGACCGCGACATGACGCTGCAGGTTCTTGTCCCACGCCTTGTAAACCGTCCCAAACGCGCCTTCTCCAACGATCTGCAGCAGGTCCAACTGGCCGATGTTCAGCCCTATGTTTGAAACATGCGTTGTTGGCTCGTCAGACGAAAAATGAATTCGGCTATTGCAGGAAGGGCAAGTCAATGAGTCCGTTTGGTCATGAGGCCTGGCGGGAGCATCGCCAACACGAATCGGATGGTCACAATTTGGACATCGAAACTGCATCGCGTGGCTCTCCTCAATCGTCCCTAGCTGGATGACGAGCAGACTCTTCACCAGCATCGACACCTGGGACGAGTTTACGTATTACCCTGTACGGCCGCATCTGTCCTGCAGTCAAAATCTCAGGATGTCGCTCCAAAACCGCGAACAACTCCGACGCCCGAGCTGCTTTTCGGCGAGTGCGGCAACGGTTGGCATTCCGGTCCCAACAATCGAACTCACTCCGACAGAAGTTATGGATCGAATGTCTACTTCGGTGCCCGCCAGAGCGCTTTGCTTTCGGAAATCAGTCGGTCGGCACCACCGGGACCCCATGTGCCCGCGGGGTAGAATTCCGGAGACGACGAGCTGCCTTCCCATGCTTCCAGCACCGGCGTCAGAAACTTCCATGCAGCCTCGAGTTCGTCGCTGCGAGTAAACAACGTCGAATCGCCGCGGATCACGTCCAGCAAAAGCCGTTCGTAGGCTTCCGGGAGTTGAGCATCGAAATGGTCGCCGTAGGCAAAGTCCATCGAAACTGGCTGGACCTGATAATTCATGCCGGGACGCTTCGTTGAGAATCGCAGCGAAATGGCTTCCTGAGGCTGAATTCGAAGGAGCAATTGATTCGGGCGAGTTTCAACGAGATCGCACAGGTCACCATCGCATTCCACCGTGCTGAACAGATTGAGCGGCGGGTTCTTGAACTGAATCGCGATCTCCGTCAGTTGCTTTGGAAGGCGTTTTCCGGTCCTCAGATAAAACGGAACACCCGCCCAGCGCCAGTTGTCGATGGCGACTCGCATTGCCACGTAGGTTTCGCGATTCGATGTTGGGCTGACGCGTTCTTCTTCGCGATACGCCAAGGCGGGCTGACGATTCACAAGTCCGGCCGTGTATTGCCCACGCACGGCCCAATTGCCAATGGGACCAGAAGTTCCCGGACGCAGGGCCTGAAGGACTTTCATTTTCTCGTCGCGAATCTCGCGAGCCTGAAACAGCGACGGTGGATCCATCGCGATCAAGCACAGCAACTGCAACACATGGTTCTGCAGCACATCTCGCAGCGCGCCGGAGGTGTCGTAGTAACCGCCACGAGCACCTTCCATGCCCTGCGACTCGGCGACAGTAATCTGAATATGGTCCACGTGATTACGATTCAGCAGCGGTTCAAAGATGGCGTTACCGAATCGGAACAACAGGATGTTCTGAACCGTCTCTTTGCCCAGATAGTGATCGATTCGGTAAATCTGGCTCTCGTGCAGATGACGAGCCAGTTGCACCGTTAGTTCCTGAGCGGACTTCAGATCGCGGCCAAATGGCTTTTCAACGACGACTCGCAAACGTGAACTGTTTTCGCGAGAGGGAATCATGCCCGCATAAGCCAGCCCCTCAACGGCGGACGCAAACAAACCGGGAGTCGTCGCGAGGTAGACGACGCGAGTCGATTCACCTGAGCCTCCCAGTTGCTTTTCGATCAAGTCGACTCCGCCGTTCAGGTTGCCATACGTTGCGGAATCGCTGATATCCAACTGGAGATAGAACAGTTGTTTGGCGAAAACATTCCATGCAGCTTCGTCAAACTTATCCGCACCAACGCGGCTTCGGATCGCATCTTTCATTTCATCGCGGAACTCATCATGCGTTTTCTCGCGACGGGCCACGCCAATCACGGGGCACTTTTCAGACAGATACTGCTGCTGCGACAAACGAAACAGCGCGGGAATCAGTTTGCGTGACGTCAGGTCGCCGGATGCTCCAAAGATCAGAATGGTTGTGTCGGTTGCGATTGCCATGAGATTCTCTTCTGTCAATTCTGTGAAGTCACGCGCGGCCGTGAAGAACAATCTGTTCGAGCAGTTCGGGAGTCACCGGCCGAAGGTCATCCTGAACACGGTTATGAGCCCGGTGCAGTTGATCCCACTCCCGACCTCGCGACACAATCCCGAGGCATTTTGCGCCAGCGGCCAGTGCGGCCTCAATGCCGGGTGGAGCATCTTCAAGCACAATGCACCGAGTCGGATCGATGCCAAGTCCCGCCGCACCCTTAAGAAACACGTCCGGGTGAGGTTTTCCACGCACGACATCGGCACCGGTGATGACCGTCCGAATGATGTCTTTTGCTTGCAGCTTCTCGACCGCCAGATGAACGTTCTTTGGCGGCCCGCTGGAACCGATGGCCATCGGGATGCCTCGTTCATGCAGGGCAAGAATCAATTCCCGAGCCCCTGGCATATGCGGAAAATCGTTTGCGACGAGATCCCGATACAGCTCTTCCTTCTCTTCGTCGAAGGCTTTGATGAAGTCATCATCAGGAGGATTCTGCCAGGTGTCGCGAATCACTTCCCGACTCGTCCGACCGAACCCCGCCGCGAACTGCTCTTCCGTGCATTCACGTCCGTATCGCTGACAACAAATCTGCCACGTCTTCAGATGCGCACCGTAAGAATCGATCAGCACACCATCGACATCAAACAAAACACCAAACGTCGGCTTCGACATGAGTAAATTCAGAATCCTTCCAGTTCAATCAACAGATGGCAGACCACTAAGCACAAAGGAAACGGCGTTCAAAACAATTCAGAAAGAGTGACATGCAGGAGCATGAGTACCGGCCGGTTCGCGCCGGCCACTCGCCGGGGTGGTGACTCTTTTGTCCGCCGCTGCCTAAGTCTGTCCGTCGCCGCCGAAGTCCAGTTTCTTCTGACGGTCGTCCTTCTGAAAATCCTTGTAGAGAAAGCTCGGCTGAATGTCTTCGTTCTTCTGGTACTTGCCCGAATGATACTCCGTGATCGCGCCTTCGACCGTGTGGTAGAAGATCTGGCAAACCTGCACCCCGGCATAAACGCGGATCGGCTGAACAGCAATGATCTCAAGGGTCCAGTAACCGCAGAATCCAACATCACCGAATCCTGCGGTGACGTGAACGAACATCCCGAGTCGACCGATCGACGAGCGTCCTTCGAGCATCGGAACGAGGTTTCTGGTCTCCGTGTACTCCATGGTTCGGCCGAGATACATCTGATTCGGCTGAAGAACGAGCCCTTCCGGAGGAATCTGCATCCGTCGATAGCGACTGGGCCGACGCATATCGAGCACGATCTCCTCATAGACAAGGAGTTCATTGTGCAGACGCAGATTGTAGCTGTTGGGATTCAGTTGATCGTCAGAAAACGGATCGATCACGATGTCAGAACCAAGGCGAGCTTTGATTTCGCTGCCGCTCAGAATCATGGATCACCTGCCGATCAAAGAGGAAGCCGTCGGCGTTCTGAAGGCCTTGAGATGGGAAAGTTTGATTCAGGTGACATGGCCTGCAACAGCCGATGCAGCCTGATTTTCCCTGAGTTATTCATTTCGCGGCGAGATTGAGGTGTTCCGCTATCAGGCACTTCGCGAGGAAATCGCCTCAAGTCCCGCCGTGGGGAGAATAGGTCACTTCGGAATTGGATTCAACCAGCGAATTCTTTTGGCGTATGTTCCAATTCCCTGGAACTTTCGAACCGCAAAACGAACGAATTCGGATGATGCCACGAAATTTGCCGCTTCGCTCTGTATTCTTCGCCGCTCGCTTTGCAGCATGTTTTCGGTGGACTAAGCGTCCGGATGTATCGTTCGTCACTTCCGAAGAATCGTCAGCAATGATCGTGAAACTTGGTCCCTGTCGCATTGAACTTGTTCAGGGCGACATCACTCAACAACATGTCGACGCGATCGTCAACGCTGCCAATTCAGCGCTGGCGGGAGGCGGAGGCGTTGACGGAGCGATTCATGATGTCGGCGGTCCTTCCATTATGGAGGAGACTCAAACGAAGTTCCCCGGTGGATGCCTAACCGGCAGCGCTGTGGCAACAGGTGCGGGAAACCTGCCGGCCCGATTTGTGTTCCATGCCGTTGGACCGATCTGGAAAGGTGGCCGCAACAACGAAGCCGAACTCCTGGCTGGAGCGTGCCGAGCCTGCCTGAAGCTTGCGGTCGAACACGGCTGCGAGAGCATCGCCTTTCCCGCAATCAGTGCCGGCGCATACGGGTATCCGCTGGACATGGCGGCGGCGAATCTTGTGAAGACGACAATGGATTTTGTCCGCTGGCACCAAAAACCTTCGCTCGTTCGATTCGTCCTGTTTGATCAAGGTACGTTTGGCGCCTTCGCCCGAGCCGTCGAAGCGGTGGTCCCGAAATGATCGAACCCGTCCTGCGTCAGTTCAATGCCTCGGACGGCTATAAGCTTCATTTTCGTCAATGGACGGCGTCGAATCCCAAAGGGATCATCATCGCGCTGCATGGAATTCAAAGCCATTCGGGTTGGTATGAATATTCATCCCGTCGTCTGGCCGACGCTGGCTACACGGTTTGCTTTGCGGATCGCCGGGGCTCGGGATTGAATGGACGTGATCGCGGACATGCGGCACACGGCGAACGTCTGATCAACGATGTTCGATCGCTGACGCAACTGATTCGACATGAGCATCAAGCCAGCGAACAACCAATCGTTCCTGTGACGCTGCTTGGGCTCAGTTGGGGAGCAAGAATCGCCGCCGCGACAATCGCGATGTTTCCCGACGAATTCGATCAGCTTGTGCTGCTGTACCCCGGACTGGAATCGCGAATTCGGCCAAACATGTGGCAACGCTTTCGACTCCGTCTCGCGCGACACTTCGAGATCGTGCGCCGGGATATTCCAATTCCGCTTGGTGATCCGACTTTGTTTACAAGCAGTCTTGGGTGGCAGAATTTCATTGCCGAAGATCCGTTGGCACTTCATACCGTGACCAGTTCATTGCTGAATGCCGGGCGCGATCTGGACGGTATTCTGAAAGATCGTCCTCAGAATATTACTCATCCCTTGCTGCTGATGCTGGCCGGCAAGGACGATGTGATCGACAACGGAAAGGTGCGATCTCGTGTCAGCACATTCGGCTCGCCGTATGTCACCGTCCGTACGTATCCCGATGCTCGGCACACGCTGGAGTTCGAATCCGTTCGTGAGGACTTCGTCAGTCACTTGATCGACTGGCTCAACGGGATCCACTCAACCTGATAGAGGTCCATTCGTTTGAACAGGAACATGTCGCCGGAATCGTTCGAATTCAGTTGCGATGGGGAATTCTCACGAATTCCGCTACAGCTCTATTCATTGACAGCGTGAGACGCGACACCTGTGGGCGAACGTGAATCGCCAGCGGAGGTTTCGAGCGGCACTGTTTTTCCGTCTGCATTTTGGCAGTGACATCCCGACTTCCCGGCTGACGAAGGTCCGCATCGAGGCACCAGATTTGTCGAGTCCCACCCCTTACGGTGCGTCTGCAGATCCTGAAAACCGTGCGGTTGTGTCAAAAAACGGGGTCGGTCTTCCCGGAGTGCGCATTTCGCCGGGTTCGCCGCTTGAATCAGGGTCGAACCAGTGACAGAATCCCAAGGTCCGCTAATTTTCTGGCTGTTTTGACGGTCGAGAGTTGCTCCGCAAATCACTTTTCACGGCGTCGTGACGAAGCTGAAGCAGAGATGCTGCCTGATTGAGGGCAGTCGGCTGAACGGCCAAAAGAATTTCAGGAGAGCTGCCAACGGTCGCTTTTGGCGCAGACCATGAGGCAGCTTTTGACGGACGCGACCGGGATTTGCATCATTATTCTGAAGAGCTCGAGGGCACGATGAAGTTTCTTGAGGGGCATACCGTTGGAATTGACCTTGGTACCACCTACAGCGCGATTGCAATGCTGGATAAGGACGGAAACCCAACCGTTCTGAACAATGCAGACGGTCGCCCGATTACTCCCTCCGTTGTTCTTCTTGACGAAGACAAGGTTGTTGTTGGGCCGTCCTTCGAGCGAATTTCTGTGGCCGATCCGAAGTCCATCATCGAAGCGATCAAGCGAGAGATGGGCAACAAGAACTTCTATGTGGTCTATCAGAACAAGAAGTTGACTCCCGAGTTCATCTCGGCCCTCATCCTGAAGAAGATGAAACAGGATGCAGAGAAAGTGATCGGACCGATCTCCAACGCGGTGATCACGGTTCCGTATTATTTCAACGACGTGCGTCGAAAAGCGACTCAGGATGCCGGTCGAATCGCCGGTCTGAATGTCATCGACATCATCAACGAACCAACGGCTGCGACGCTTGCTTATGCATGGAGCCGCGGTGAACTGGGTCGAGGCGACCTGAAGGCCGATGAGAAGACCATTCTGGTGTACGACCTCGGGGGCGGTACGTTCGACGTGACTGTTGTGAAGTACACGCCGACCAGCTTCCGAGTTCTCGCGACTGACGGGGACGTGATGCTGGGAGGTCTCGACTGGAGTAAGCGACTGTCCGACCATCTCGTCGAACAGTTCAAGCGCAAGTTCGGAGTCGACCCAAGTGAAGACCCCGAAACCATGCTGACCTTCCATCAGGAAGCAGAAGACGCCAAGCGAGACCTGTCATCCAAGATGCAGGTTCCGATCAGCGTTTACTACAAAGGAAACACGCTGACTGTCTCTCTGTCACGAACTGACTATGAACGCATGACGGCTGACCTGTTGCAGCGAACGAAAGACACGACCGAGCTGGTACTGCAGCAGGCAGGTGTGGCTCCGGGAATGCTTGATGAAGTGGTGCTCGTCGGTGGTTCAACCTACATGCCGGTCGTTGAGCAGATGCTTCGCGAAGTTTGCCAGAAGGAACCGTCACGAGCTTTGGCTCCGGAACGAGCTGTTGCCGAAGGTGCGGCGATTCATGCTGCGATCCTGCAGGCTCGACATGGTGTGAATTCAGGCGGCATTGTCGATGCGATTCAGAAGCGATTGAACTCCGTCAAGACAACCGATGTGAACTCGCACTCTTTGGGCATCAAGATCACCGATCCCAAAGATCGATCGCGCAAGATCAATCACATCATGATTCCGAAGAACTCACCTGTTCCAAACAACGTGAAGCAGCGATTCGGAACCAACAGCGATGGTCAGCAGCGTATCCACGTTGAGATCCTCGAAGGCGATGCGATTGATCCGGCAGCATGCGAACTGATCGGCGACTTCCGAGTCTTCAATCTTCCCGCCGGACTTCCAAAGGGTTCACCGATCGAGATTACATACTCGTACGATGCATCCGGCCGAATCAGTGCGACGGCGAAGGAAATGACTGGCAATAACGTTGCGACGGCCGAGATTGTCCGAGACAGCGGAATGAACGAAGTACAGATCGTCGACGCTCTGAAGACTCTCCAGGCAGATTACGACGTCGAGTAGTTTCTGCTCAGAGGTTTAGGAACCAGAAAGGCCGGTCGAATTTCGATCGGCCTTTTTGCTGCGCGGACTGTTGCGCGATGACGCAGTGTGCCTCCGGCAGGATCTGCCGAAATTGGGCTGCGAAACAGACATGGTTGCCACCCGAGGTGCCCCTCACAACCGCTATATCCTGCCAAATCGATTCAAGTGACAGGGTCCTCAGGCTCGATCTATCGAAGACACGCATCACTGCCGCCATTTCCGCGCAGCGTTTCTTCAGGTTGCGATGACAGCGTTCGAGGACAGCCATGCCCATCCGACGGTCACTACTTACAGCGTTTGGTCTGCTTTTGTTTGGATCGGCTTACGTCGCTGCTCAACAGTCCGATCCGTTTGCGGACTGGGATGCTCAGCGATCTCGATCGGCTGCCACGCGAACCAAGCGTGCTCCGAAAACGAACGTCGAGTACTTCTCGCCGAAATCTGTGGACGAGCCAGCCGCAGAATCTGAATCCGAGCCAGCGGCTGATCCGATTCCGATGCGAGAACGCGTTGCGAAGCCTGCGGCGAAACCTTCGACTGACAAGGCCGTGACACCGACGTCCGCAAAGAAGCCGATCGCTTCCTCGAAGAATTCGACAACACCAGCGGACAAGAGCAAGTCGACAACATCGACAGGCAGCACCGCGAAAGCCAAAGCACCAGCCACAACGCCTTCAAAGCAGGTCGCAGCAAAGCCGGCGTCTGGTATCAAGTCGGCAGCCTTTGAATCATCTGCGTCACCTGCCAAAGGCTCGATCCGCAAGGCCAGCGGACAGGCCGACGAAAACAATCCCTTCGAGGAGTTCATGAACTCCGTCGAAGCAGATGAGCCAGTCGCAAAGCCAGCGAAGAACTCATCACGCAAGACTGAGTTTGCACCGGAGCCGGAAGATGAGCAGGCTGAGCCTCTGGTCATCCGAAAGTCGACCGCCCCAACAGCAAAGAGCCCTGCGAAACCAGCACCGGCTGTCAGCCTGAAGCCAGCAGCGAAACCAGCCGCTTCGACAGAAGAAGATAACCCATTCGCCGAGACTGTGACCGCTCGACCTCCAGTTCGTTCTGCATCCACCGCTTCTCGTCCACCGATCCACACAGCGAGTGCCTCGGCGCCGGCTGATCCGGGACCACAGTCGCCAGGAGTGACGGTGGAATGGAAAAAGATCGGAGCCATGAACGTTGGTCAGGAATGCGATCTGGAACTGATCGTGCAGAACACCAGCCGGACCGTGGTCCGAAGTGTCATGACGGAAGCCGTCGTCCCTGAGGGACTCGAGATCATTAGCGCTTCGCCGGAACCTCTGGAAGACACAGAAGCCCCGACATGGACATTTGGCGAATTGAAGCCCGGTGAAACACGAACTGTAAAGATCCGAGTTCTGCCGCAGTCTCGTGGCGATCTTCGGATGGATGCCTTTGTGCGTCTGACCGGACATTCTTCCACCGCGTTCAAGGTCGAAGAACCGATGATTGGCGTTGCTGTCTCCGGACCGGAAACGGCTGAAGTCGGCGAACAGGTGGCATACGTTGTTCGAGTCAGCAATCCGGGAACCGGAATGGCCAACAACGTCGTCATTCAGGCCGCCGTGCCCGAGGGACTCGAACATCGCAGCGGCAGCCTTCCATCGATTGAAATCGGAACGCTCAATCCTGGCGAATCTCGTCAGGCGAAGCTGAACCTTTCGACCATCAAGGGCGGAGACTTCGAACTGGCTGTTCGAGTCACAGCAGATGGTGGATTGACCGACGAAACGAAGGCCAGTGTCAGCGTCGCAGAACCGAAGCTCAACATTGCGATTTCAGGTCCGGAACAGCAACTCGCCGGACGTGATGCTGAGTTCATGCTGACGATTGAAAACACTGGCAACGTACAATCGTCCAACGTGCGAGCGAAGTACCGCATTCCGGAAGGTTGCGAGTTCGTGACCGCGGATCGAGGTGGCAAGTACTCGGAAGCCGACCATTCGATCGAGTGGTTCGTCGGAACGCTTCAGTCGGAAGAGTCCAGCGAGTTTCGTCTGACTCTGCGTGCCAAAGAAACTGGCGACATGTTCCATCAGGCTGGCGTCAAGTCAGAACTGGGCCAGGCCAGAATGTGCGACTTTTCATCAGTTGCTGAAGGCACCGCGGCACTCGACATGAAGGTGGCTGCAAGCAGCCGACAGGTGAAGAAGGGCGATGAGATGACGTGGGAAGTCACGATCCGAAACACCGGAAGCCGAGCGGCTGAGAACGTCGGAATCTCGTGCGAACTTCCAGCCGGAATCCAGGTCGTCGATGCGGAAGGCCCATCAGAACACATTGCCGAAAACGGCATCATGATCTTCCGCTCACTGCCATCGATCGAAGCGGGCGACGAAGTCGTCTACACGATCACAACCAAAGCAACTCGCGAAGGCAACCAGCGACTGCGAATCCGAGCCGCCAGCGAATCGATCACCGATCCGCTGATTGGCGAAGAATCAACGTCAGTCACAGAACGCTAAGCGTTCCACTTCAAGTCAATCAACTGCAACGAGCCGATCCCCTCAGGATCGGCTCGTTGTGTTTTATGCTGCTTCTCCGCTCGCCGAATTGCCACTCATCCTGCTGCCTTCTGGCTCTCCGCAAGAGTGATCGACAATTCCAGTCGTCGCAACACCGAATCACGACCGAGCAGTTCAAGCGTTTTGAACAGGTCGGCCCCCTGAGCTTTCCCGGTGACGCACAAACGCAGTGCCGGAAATACGTCACCGACCTTGACTTGTTTCTCAGCCGCGAAGCCCTGAAGAAGATCATGCAAGGGCGTCGCCGTGAAATCCGCAACGGCCGCAAGACGAGACGACAGTTCGCGAAGCAACTCGACCGCCTTTTCTGACTTGACGACTCGCTTCTGGAAGTTTTTGTCGTCCATTTTCAAGTCGCCGTTGCCCACGAAGAACTCGTCGACCTGGAAAATGTCACCGAACACTCGCAGTCGATCACCCGCCAGCTCAATCACCGCCGCGACTTTTGCTCGAGTTGCCGCGTCGTTTTCGTCATCAATCAACCCCGCAGCCTTCAGAAACGGCAGGCAGCCGGACAGTTTTTCATCCGCTGACAACTGGTTCATCCAGTGAGACTGGAAGCTCAACAACTTGTCAGGATCCAGCCCCGCCGCGCTCTTGATGACTCGTTCGAGCGTAAACTTGCGAGTCATCTCGTCCAGCGAAAAGTACTCCGTCTGATCGTCAAGAGACCAGCCCAGTCGAACCAGAGCATTCAGCACGCCCGCAGGAATGAATCCCACCTTTTGATAGTACGCAACCATCACAGGCGACAACGCGTCTGACTTCGGATCAATCCCGATACGACCCAGCACCTGATCGCCCAGTTCGAACATCTTCTGAAACTGCGGATTCGTGCGATACTTGTCGATCTTGCGTTTGCTCATCTTCTCCTTGCTGCCTGGTGAGGCCACGTACGGAATATGAGCCCACTCCGGAGTCTTGTTGCCGAGTGCTCGATGCAGCAGAACCTGAATCGGCGTGTTCGGAAGATGCTCTTCCGCGCGGATCACATGAGTGATTTCCAAAGCCGCATCGTCAACGACAGTGGCAAAGTTGTACAGCGGCGAACCATCGCTGCGAGCAATCACCGGGTCGGGCATCAGACTGCAATCCCATTCGACCTGGCCACGCACATGATCGTCAATCACGACCTTGTCAGTGCGAGGAATCAACAGGCGCACCACGAACGGCTTGCCATCCGCGATCCGTTGCTCGACTTCTTCCGGGTTCAGCGCCAGCGAGGCTCGGCTGCTGATGTAAACTCGTTTCTCTTTCTCCGCCGCTTCTCGCTGTGCCTGAGTTTCCTCGGGAGTTTCAAAGTCACGATACGCCTTGCCGGACTTCAACAGCTTCGCCAGAGCTTCGTCGTACAGCGGTCGGCGTTGGGACTGAAAGTACGGTCCATAAGGACCACCGACTTCCGGGCCTTCGTCCCAGTCCAGCCCCAGCCAGCGAAACGCATCCAGAATCGGCCCGAGAGCTTCCTGCATGTTTCGCTGCTGGTCGGTGTCATCAATTCGCAAAATAAACTGCCCCCGATTCCGCCTCGCCCACAGCCAGCAAAACAGGGCAGTCCGCATTCCACCAATGTGCATGTACCCCGTTGGACTTGGGGCAAATCGAGTTCGAACGGTCATAGATTGAAGAACTTTTCTGCGAGATCAGAAGACGTCACCGTGACGAATCCTACCGACATCGCCTCAACCCTCAACCGAGCCTTGGTTTGGCTTCCCGGATTTGCCAGTGAACGAGGAATCTGCAACGTGCCCCTTGCTCCGCGAAGTTTTGTGACTTCATTCGTTGTGCGCAGGTCGCTCGTTGTGCGCAGGTCTGTGACCTCGCACGAGGTTTGACCGAAGGTCTCCACGGGCAGCTTGAGTGCGTTGGAGACCTGCGGTCAGGCGACTGTGGCTCGGTCGCAGACCGGCCACAACGAGTGTCATGCACCGCTTGCTGAACACACCGAGTCGAGCCAGACTTCCATGAGTGCAATACCGCCGGAATGATTGCATCAGAGACTGGGCTCACGTTCAATGCATCGGTCTCGATGAGTAACGAGTAGAATGATGAAATCGATGGAAGAAGAGTTTCCGACATCTGCTATTGAAGGCGTGACAGTCCAGATGGGAACCATCCCGGATGCCGTCCTCCATTCGAGGAACGGAATGATCGTTCAGGAGCAGTCGTACAAAATGCCGATATCGGCGGCCGCGATGATTGTTGTTTCGCTGTGCGTTTGGAACTTGCCGTTTAAAACTCCGCGAGTTCTTCTGGGCAATGGGCCAACAGTCTTGCAGGCTGCATCGCTCGGTATTTTGTGGGCTGCAATTTGCGTTGTAGGTGGATACCTCTTTCTGAGGAGATTGACTCAAACAGTCACCGTGGACCTCACGAAAGGAATTGTCGCCATCCGATCGCGTGATTATCGTCCGGCAATACCTGTGTCAGCAGTTGTTTGCATTCAACTCTGCGTCTCGACAAGCGGCGGCTTTCAAACGAACCTTGTGTTCCGTGATCCCCGGAATCACGTCTCTCGACACTGTCTTTTCTGTCATGTTCGTTATGCAGATTGTCATCGCCTTGCCGAACAGTATCGGGACCTTTCCGGATTCCGTATAGTCGATCACACGGCACAGAATCTCAGTTAAACAAGACCCGGCCCCTGCGATCGCGGTCTCTGTTGGAGAAGCTAGAGCAAGTCGAACGATGAGGTGAACCGAAGGTCGCTCTCATCCTCGTCGTACGGAGGTCTTCGTTGTGCGCAGGTCTGTGACCTCGCACGAGGATTGACCGAAGGTCTCCACGGGCGGCTCGAATGAGTTGGAGACGTGCGGTCCGGCGATAGTGGCTCGGTCGCAGACCGGCCACAACGAAGTGCGGATGCAACGAGTGTATTTGAGAGTGCAGTGAACAACTGAGACAGTTGTTCTACGTAACCAACACGCTCTGCGTGTTGAGCGCGGTGGGGAGGCGACGTAGCCAGGACGCTCCGCGTGTTGAGCTGCAGGGCGTTGATTGTGTTGATGGCGTTTGGTCCGTAAGATCTTTGGTGGTCGACCCGTTCTTGCTGCGTTTATCCCACCGGTTTGGAGCTTGCCATGTCTCGTCAGTCTCGTCGTCTGTTTCTTCAGAGAACCTCCGCATTGGCTGCTGTTGCGGCGTGTGGAGTTGTGCCCGCGGTTGCTCGTGGTGTTGATGCCACCGGGCCAAAGCTTGGAATCCAGCTTTACTCGCTGCGAGGCTACAAGGTTGATGAGGCCCTGAAGCATGCTGCTGACATGGGCTTTGAGCAGGTTGAGTTCTACAGTGGCATGCTGCCTCTGGATTCGTCGGACGAACAGATCGCTGCGATGAAGAAGAAGGTTGCGGATCTTGGCATGTCGATTTCAGGCCATGGCGTGAATCGATTCACTAAGGATGCTGACGCCAATCGAAAGATGTTTGAGTTCGCAAAGAAGCTCGGTACGCCGTGCATTACGGCCGATCCGGATTTTGACTCGTTTGACAGCCTGAACGAACTGGTCAAAGAGTTTGATATTCGAGTCGCCATTCACAATCACGGTCCGAATCATCGATACAACAAAGCGATCGACGTCCTGAGAGTCATCGAGAACCGGGATGTCCGCATTGGTGCATGTGCGGATCTGGGGCACTACATTCGTTCGGGCCAAAATGCTGGCGAGGTCATCCGACTGCTCAAGGGACGACTGTATGGAATCCATCTGAAGGATTTCGCCGAGATGCAGGACAAGACCAAAGGCGTGATCCTCGGCAAGGGACACCTGAACGTCGAAGAAGTCTTCACCGAACTGAAACTTGCTGACTTCCCGGCCAACGGCGCGCTGTCGCTTGAGTACGAAGAGAACGAAAAGAACCCTCTCGCCGACATCCGCGAATGCTACGCCGTCGCGCGTGCGGCGATGAAGGCCGTGGCGAAGGTGAACTGACGACGCCAGGGCACCTCGCGCGGCACGGAATTGAAGTGCTGCTTGGAAATTGCGAGATTTGTGTTCTGTCACCCTCCCGCGGGAGGGTCGCGAGGAACGAGCGGGGAGGGCTTCCCGTTTTGTCTCGCAGCGACTTGATCACAAACCTCAAGGCTGCCCTCCCCGTCTCTGTCGCGACGACCCTCCCAGTGGGAGGGTGAAAGGGAAGAATGTGCCGCGGAATGAGAAACTGCGATGGTCGGGACGAATAGGAAAACCGCCATCGAGATGCCATTGACCAAAGTGACGATTTCCAGCAAACTCCGCCGCTTCATCTCGGGAACGGCGGTTTCTGCCGCTGTTTCAAAAACGCTTCTCTCTCAATCTCGCGCTGGTTTCGACGTCCCCGTTGACGGAGAAACTGCGGCTGGCACACTGTGACATGACCTCAGGATCACAACCCGATCGTTTCGAATTGGCTCGCCTTGAAAAGCTGGAGAAGATCCAGTCCTTGGGGCACGATCCGTGGGGACAACGCTTTGATAATCACGAAGCCATTGCATCGGTTCGCGAGCGATGCCCGGCAGAAGCTGGCATTGATGGCGACGTTGTCCGAGTCGCTGGCCGTATTCGCACCCGTCGAAAAGCTGGCAAGCTGCGATTCATCGACCTTCAGGATCAAACCGGCCGAATTCAGTTGATGGCCTCGAAGGGTGATCTCAGCGAAGAGCAATGGGAGCTGATCGCGGCACTCGACGACGGCGACCTGATCGGCGTCGACGGTCCGCTGCGAATGACCAACACCGGCGAGAAGTCTATCTTCGTCAAGCAAATGACGATTTTGTGCAAGTCACTGACTCAGCCGCCTGAAAAGTTCCACGGTCTGAAGGATGAAGAGATTCTCGTCCGTCAGCGATACCTCGACATGATCTACACCGACGGCGTCATCGAACGAATGCTGAAGCGTTCGACGATTATCGATTCCGTCCGTCAGACTCTTCGATCCAATCGGTTTCACGAAGTCGAAACGCCGGTCCTTCACGCGGTCGCTGGCGGAGCCGCCGCTCGTCCATTTGTGACTCATCACAATGCTTTGGACATGGAACTGTACCTCCGCATCGCGTTGGAGCTGCATCTGAAGCGGTTGATGGTAGGCGGGATTGAACGTGTTTATGAGATCGGTCGAGTCTTCCGCAACGAAGGTGTCGATGCGACTCATAATCCTGAATTCACGATGATTGAGATCTATCAGGCGTACGGCAACTACGAAAGCATGATGGATCTGACCGAGCAGATTGTTGTCAATGCTCTGAAAGCGATTGGCAGCAGTCTTGTCATTCCGTGGGGTGATGCGAGCGACCAGATCGATCTGACACCGCCGTGGCCTCGTCGCAAGTATGCCGACCTGTTCCGCGAACATGCGGGCTGCGACATGTCGGATGCGGCTTCTGTCGAGCAGGTTGCGAAGAAGTTTGGTATCGAAACGGCCGGTGTTCATCCTGATGTGATTGTCAACGAAGTCTTCGAAAAGACCGTGGAAGATCATCTGCAGGGACCGGTATTCGTGATCGACTATCCAGCGTCCATTTGCCCGCTGACGAAGAGAAAACAGTCGGACCCATCGATTGCCGAGCGTTTTGAGCTCTACATTCGCGGTATGGAACTGGCGAACGCGTATACAGAACTGAATGATCCTCGGCTGCAGGAAGAACTGTTCAGAACTCAGCTTGCGGGGTTATCAGAAGAAGACTCCATGGCGAAGATGGATCATGACTTCGTCAAGGCTCTGAAAGTGGGTATGCCACCGGCGGGTGGACTTGGTATCGGGATCGATCGTCTGGTGATGTTGCTGACCAATAGCCATGCGATCAAGGATGTGATTTTCTTCCCGCTGACTCGACATGAAGATGCCGGACCAGTAGACAAGAAGAAGAAAACAGAAGAAGTTGCTTAGCGGGCTGTGTCGTTTTCCGCTCGGTGAAGGCCGCGTTTCTCTCGCGGAGCGAAAGACGACACAGAAACGTTAAATGAGGCTGTCAGGGTTTTGACTGCCATCGACAGATTTGAATGTTTCGCAACGGAGTGCGTGAAATGTACAAGCTGCTGCTCTGCGTTCGATATCTGCGAACGAAGTACATCGCCCTGGCGTGCATTGTGAGCGTCATGCTCGGTGTGGCCACGATGATTGTGGTCAACAGCGTCATGGCCGGTTTCACTCACGAGATGCGAGACCGGCTGCATAATTTTCTGTCGGACATCGTGATTGAGTCCCACAGCAATGAAGGAATTCCCGACGCCAAACGCCAGATGGAAGTCGTGAATTCGGTGGCCGGCAAGTACATCGCCGCGATGTCGCCGACGATCGACATCCCAGGGATGATTACATTCACGGATCGCTACAGTGGCGAAAGCTACACGCATCCTGTGCAGATTCAGGGCATTGACCCTGAAAGCAAGGCACTGGTCGGGCCGATCCGAGGCTATCTCGACAGCTTCAATCCCATCCTCGAAGACGGCAAAGTGATCCGTCAGCCGCTTCGAGATCCGAATGCACCGCTAACCTGGGATCTGACGCCAAAGGCGATGGATCATCGAATCATTGCCAAGCAGCGAGAGGCTCTGTACCTCCAGGAAAGCACCGGCGACATCCTTCAAAAGACGGCCGCAGACAAGGCGGCAGGTTCTACAACGTCAGAGCCCCCAGCGACTCCCGAGTTTGACGTTCCGCCGTCCGATGGTTCTGCGGAAACACCAGTCGCACCTGCAGAAAACTCGGCTGTTGCAGCGACGGAAAGTTCCGAACAGAAGAACGGCACTGAGTCCGCGAATGAAAACGCGACGAGTGAGTCCATTGCAAAGTCGGAATCGCCCTCGGTGGATCAGACTGGGATTTCTCACGATTCGTTCCTCGAGGAACAGAATCAGCCCCAGCAGATCAAGACCGATCCTCTTGCAGCGCGAGTGTATCTGGGCGAAGGAATCGTCAGCTTCCAGGCCATGAATCCGGAAACCGGCAAGACTGAGAAGATCATGATGGTTGAGCCTGGTGATGACATCATCCTCAGCACGGTCACAGCCGGTCGCACGCCCGAGATCACGAGATTCTCGGCCACCGTGTGTGACTCATTCCGCAGCGGGATGAACGAATACGACACCAGCGTTGTGCTGATGAACATCGAAGAGCTGCAGAAGAATCGCGGCATGCATCTTGATAACGCGATCACGTCGATTCATATCCGACTCCACAATTACGATGATGCTCCCAAAGCCATTGCTGCACTAGAACGAGCGTTTCCGCCAGGACAAGTCACCATCAAGACATGGGAACAGAAACAGGGAATGCTGTTGTCTGCTGTGGAAGTGGAGACCGCAATTCTGAACGTTCTGCTGTTTCTCATCATCACGGTTGCAGGGTTTGGCATCCTGGCGATCTTCTTCATGATCGTTGTCGAGAAGACGCGTGACATCGGAATCCTGAAGTCGCTTGGTGCAAGCTCCAGCGGCGTGATGTCGATCTTCCTGTCCTATGGCCTTGCTCTTGGAATTGTCGGAAGCATCGCGGGTGTCGCCCTCGGACTCACCTTTGTTCATTACATCAATGAGATTGAAGATGGCCTGAGCTGGCTGACGGGACGAAAGGTGTTTGACGAGAAGATCTACTACTTTTTCGAAATCCCGACGAGCGTCAATCCGCTGATGGTGATGTCGGTGGCCGTTGGAGCGATCAGTATTGCTGTGCTGGCCAGCATTCTGCCCGCTCGGCGTGCTGCTCGATTGCATCCGGTTCGAGCCTTGCGATTTGAATAACGTCGTTCGCCCTGCCCTTCGCGGGAGCTATTCTGCACACCGCGTAAGTCAGGGCTGGTTGTTCGCGGGAAACCTCATCGCGAAACATCTCAATCCTGTCCGCGCAGTGAATTAGTTCTGAGCTTTGTATCCTGAAATCCAGTCGAGCTTCCGCCATGGTTGAGACCCTGAAAATGACGCAACCACTCATTGCTGCTGAGGCGATCACAAAATCGTACTTCAAGGGTGAACACAGCATTCCGGTGCTTCAGGGCGCCGGGCTGAAGGCTTGGCGCGGAGACTTCATCTCTGTGATTGGGCAAAGCGGCTCTGGAAAGAGCACGCTGCTTCACGTGATGGGGCTGCTTGATTCTCCGGACATTGGAGAAGTGCTTCTTGATGGAAACCGAATCGACAACCTGAATCAGGCGGCTCGAGACCAGTTGCGAAATCATGTGTTCGGTTTCATCTTTCAGTTCTATCACCTGCTGCCGGAACTGTCGCTGCTTGAAAACGTGATGTCTCCGTTGATGATTCGCCATTCGATTCTTGGCTACCTGAAGAATCGTCGTCAGATCCGCGATGACGCGATGGACATTATCCGGCAGGTCGGACTGGAGCATCGTGTAAAGCATCGCCCGTCGGAACTCTCCGGTGGAGAAATGCAGCGCGGCGCGATTGCTCGTGCATTGGTGGGCCGTCCTGAGATTCTGCTGGCCGATGAGCCAACAGGGAATCTCGATGCATCAACGGGAGGCGGCATCATGGATCTTCTCAAGTCTCTGAACGAGAACCAGAAGCTGACGATCGTGATGGTGACGCACGACGAGTCCATTGCCGCTCAGGCGCATCGCACGGTTCGTCTCAAGAGCGGCCGCATCCAGACCGTTGGACTCGAAGACGCGGCATAACGCCACTGGATATGATCAACCGGGCAGTGAACTGAGCACCGTTTTCAGTTCCTGCTGTGTCACTGGCTTTTGCAGAAACACAGTGCCGGGCTCCGGCTGCACATCCAGATGCCCGCTCATCAGCACGACCGGAACCTTCGGGAATCGATCGTGAATCCATTTCTGCAACTGGATTCCACTCATGCTTCCGGGCATGCGAACATCCGTGATCACAATGGCTGGCGGGCCGGACGACTCGATTGATTCAATGGCTTCATCCGATGCGGCTGCTTCGGTCACATCGTACCCGAGCGTTTTCAATTGCATCCCAATCACAAATCTCAGCGACTCCTGATCCTCAACAAGCAAGACTCGGGGAGACTGGGCACTTCCATCGCTCGTGTTTCTCGTTTGTAACTTATCGGTCGCGGCATCCACGACCGGAAGAATGATCCTGGCCGTTGTCCCTTTTCCAGCCTCACTCCTGAGTTCAAATTCGCCTCCGGACTGACGCACAAAACCAACGACAGATGACAAGCCAAGGCCCGTGCCAGTACCTTCGGATTTCGTCGTGAAGAACGGCTCACAAGCGTGAGCCAGTACCTCCGGAGACATGCCCACGCCAGTGTCGACGATCTCAATCACGAGGACTCGGCCGGATGGAACCTGTGGCCATGGAGGCTTCCCCTGTTCAGGATTCTTCTGGCCGAACACCAACAGCTTCACCGACCCGCCCGCTTGAATCGCATCGCGAGCATTGGCAAGAAGATTAATCACCGCCGTCGTGAGGCGCGCCACATCGATCCGAAGCAGTTCGTCCGTGGCATCGTTCCTCTGACTGAAGGAAGCCAAATGCCCGACCGTTCGCTTAAACAATGGACCGGCTTGTGAAAACCACTCTGCGGCCGTCACGGTTCTCGGAGCCAGCGGTTGCAGCTTGGCATAGGCCAACAGTTGACGAACGATGCTCGCTCCCGATTCCGCTGCCTTGATCGACGATTCGAGCAAATGCAATGTCTCGGCGGGCAGCTTCGGCCCCGTCGAACGAGCGATCTCGCATGAGTTCAGGATCACCATCAGCAGGTTGTTGAAGTCATGGGCCACTCCGCCGGTGAGCTTTCCAAGAGCTTCATCACGATGCTTCTGTTCGACCTTCACTTCGAGTTGTCGACGGGATTCCGTTTCTGCGAGAAACGCGCGAGTCTGGTCCTCGAGTTTCTGAGTCAGCAGCCGATTGTATTCGCGCTCTCGCTCCGCCAGCATGCGAGCCGCTCGTCGGTTCAGCAGAATCCGCGTCACGACGAACGTTCCGATCGACAGTACCAGTGCGACGATGATCAATCCATTCCGAATCCATCGATCCCGTTGCGACTTCATTCGCAGATAATCAGCATTCACTTCGGACAAACGCTGACGGTTTTCAGCCACCTCTTTTTCCTGGCGAATCATCGTGATGTTGGCCGCCTGCTGTTCCTGCTGAAACAGGCTGTTCATAAATGCCGCCTGTTCCGTCGCGCGTTCTGTCAGCGCCTGACGTTCCAGCGTGCGACACTCATCCAGAACTTCATAAGCCTCATCGAAGCGTCCGAGCTTCTTCAGTGTCTGCGATCGCAATTCAAGCAGATCGATGCGGGGCAACAACAGGCCATCTGCCGATTCGGCCAGCACTTCCGCGCTTTCCTTTTCCACTCGCTGGTATTCACCCTTTGCAAAATATGCGGCCAGTCGATTCTGCTTCGCCTGCAAAAGGTTGCGAGCAAATCCCTCAAGCCGATCGATCGCAAGGTCCGACGTGGCGATCGCGTCGTCGTAATGTCCCGCCTGAAGCTGAGCCGCAATCAGAGACATGTAGAGAGAACCAAGGATTGCCCGATCAATCGTTCCGTCAGCACTCTGAATCAGGGTCTGAAGGTTTTCGGCCGCAGTTTTGGGATCACCGTTGACGCGGCGCAGGTCTTCCACGCGCATGCGAAAAGACATTTGAACTCTGGGATCGCCACAGTCATCAATGTACGGCTTGGCGCGATCCACCCATAGCTGGGCAAGAGCGTACTGTTTGGAAACGAACAGAATGGCGATCGTCGTTTCTCCGGCCATCGCCGCGAGCTTCGTCTTCTTCGCTTCCACAGCCGTGCGGAATGCTGTTTCAAGTGATTCCATCGCCTGCTCAACGGCTCCGGAATTCTCCGCAATATGCGCCAAAAGAATGTGAGCGTAGGGCACATTGAGTCGCACTCCGTATGGTTTTGCGAACTCAATGCATTCCCGCAGGACTCGAACCGCTTCCTGCTGCCGCCCGAACGAAAGCAGGAACGCCGCCTTGTTGCAGCGGCAGTCAAAGTAATCCTCGGGGTGTTCGTCTCGGACGCGCGCGAGAACTTCCTCAGCCTGATTCAGGATCTCAACGGCAGATTTCAAGTCACCTCGCTGCGCGGCCACAGTTCCCTTCGAGGACAATGCGTTCCCAAGCATCCAGTGCTCGGTCGATCCGGAGTATTGCTGGATCAATTCATCTGCCGTCTTCGCACGCTCATCGATCGGCGCGTCAATTCGTTCGAGCAGTTGATTCTGAAGAAGCGATTTGTCGCGTCCCGAAGCGGCGGCAATCTGCGCGCGGAGCTCATCCAGTGTAGGTGCCGGCCGAGATTCCTGCGATGGCTTCGCCTGTTCCGTCGATTGTGCGCAGCAGTTCGACGCGGAGCACAAACCGCTGGCAACCAGCGCGCACAGAACGGCGAGTGTTCGTGTCATTTCGATTCTGCAACTGCGAAGAAACGACAACGTGTATGAGTTGTGACAAGCCTGTTTTTGCGGAAGCCACATAACGAACTTCCAGAAGAAGCCAGAGGAACCAATCATCAGTTCCTTCGAATCCATCGACCAAAGAGAATCAAGCAGGTCCGGCGACTCTGGGTGTCATTCTGGTTGTTGCAGGACTTTCCGACGAGGTCGGAAACATCAGTCTCATTGTTGTTCAATTCGATACACGTGAGTCAACGTTCTCACGAACATCGCTTTGCCGCTCACGGCCGGAGACGCCATGAATCCTTCATCAAGAACATTCTGGGCCACCTTACGAAACTCATCACCGGCCTGAAGAACAGTGCAGGTGCCAGTTTGATTGAAGAAGTAAAGATGTCCATCGCTTTCCAAAGGTGATGCGGAATAATCTCCCGGAAGGCGTTCAAACCAGACTTCGTCACCGGTCTCACATTTCAGGCATCGCACGATTCCCTTGTCGCTCACAAAGTAAAGACGACCATCAAGGGCGATCATCGACGGTTTCTGAGGAATCTGCTTGTCGGATTTCCAGGCGATGTTTGTCTGAGTGATATCGCCCTGCCCTCGAAAATCGACGGCCAGAAGTCGCGATTGCATATAGCTTGTCGCCACGAAGACTCGGTTCCCTTCGATCACGGGCCTCGGCACCGTCGAAAACCCTAGCTGTCCGTACGCGGCTTTCCAGACTTCGCGACCATCTCGAGCATCATAACCATAGACCCAGTTGGCAGCGGGCGAAATGATGATCGGAAGACCATCGACATCAACGATCAGCGGTGTGCAGTAGGCCTTAGTCAGTTCCGGTGTTTTGTCCATTTCGCCGGACCGCTTCGTCTGCCAGACGATTGATCCCGTCGCTGCATCAAACGCGACAATCGATTGAGTGTTCGTGCCATCAAGATGGACGATCACATGATCTTTCCAAACAACAGGTGAACTGCCCGGTCCATTCTGATGTTCCAGTTTGAGTGATTCATTTCGCCACAGAACTTTGCCGCTCTTTCGATCAATCCCTGCGGTTCCGTAAGTCCCGAAATGAAAGAAAACACGATCACCGGCAATGACCGGAGTCGGCGAAGCAAAACTGTTCAGAGCGTGCTTTGGCTCGGGCGACGGAATCTCGAAGAGATCAATGGTCTGTTCAATCTTCCCGGTATCGCAATTCAACTGCAGAGCCTGGAGAGTCAGCTTTCCAACGACATCAAGGCTGTCGGAATTCTTGATGGCCTTCAGTCGCTCTGCTTTCTGTTCGTCGGTCAACGTTTCCACAATCGCAGTGGAGATCCAAAGCTGGTTTCCAGTGATGACCGGAGACGAGTGACCTTCTCCTGGAATTGCTGACTTCCAGCGAATGTTCTCGGTCTCACTCCAGACGACCGGCAGTCCTGACGTCAGAGCGTGCCCCTGACCTGTCGGACCTCGAAACTGCGGCCATTCATCTTCGGCCCGGACACTGACGAAAGGAATGAGAACCAGCAAAATGGCAAGGCGTCGCATGAATGCGGACTCCGAAGTGAACGGTGAAGATCTGGTCGGCGCAGAACCGACGGCTGAATAGGTGGGGGTTAGCCATGAATCGTAGTTGGACTGCAACGTCGCGACAATGATTCGCAGACTGCGACCATCTGAAGCAGAATTGTCCGGAAAGCGGGCTGCCTGCCGAAGGTTCCATTTGTACCGATTACGAGGGTTCTTCGTGAGGCTTTTGGAAAAGTGTTGCGCCAGGGTTGCGCGAGCCCGAAGTGAAAACGCAAATTCTCTGACTGCAAAACGGGTATTAACCCGAATGTGAGATAGGCTTGACGAGTTCCGCTTCTCACCTCGCGCGCTGCATCATGATTTGCAACAGAACAACTCTTCGAGTTCTGGTCGCCGCGGTTGCGATACTGATCGCATCCGAAACTGGTCATGCGCAAAGCACCGATTCCGCACGGTACACCGTCTCCGTCGTGCCCTACATGGAACTGACGGCGCTCACAGCTGACCGGACCGCAAATCACACGCTGAGTGGTGGAAACATCGTCTTTACAAACAATCAATGGTTTGCCAGAACGTCGTCATCGACGGGCTCCACAATCCGATGGACCACCGACCATTCGTTTTGGAATATGTCTGATAACAGCTACCGACGTGACGCGCGTCTTAGGATTACTCGACTCGTTGGATCAGCAACATCCGGCTGGCAGTTCGACACGATCCAGGACCAGACGAATACGGCTGCTGGCGACGAAACGGCCGCCGTTCAGGTGTCCAGTCGACGGCCTGGGAATTCCATCACGTGGATGGAAGTCACGTTCATCACAGGCAATGTGCCAACGCTTCGTGGAGGCGTCTACGAGATGACTGTCGTAGGAACCATCTCAGCCAACTGATCCGACCGGTTACGCTTTCGTGTCACAGGAAATTTCCGGGCATTCGAAACTCAGTACTTGCCCGCCCGTCGTTCGTGACGAATGATTGCGTGCTGATACGGAAAATCCCGTGGTTGCGTTGCGCCTTTAGCGACTGTGATTGATGCGGGCGGGATTCTTTCGATCGATTTCATTGGCTCCATCAGAAGAAACTCACGCCCGAATTGCCGCGAGCTACTTCTTCAAAGACGGCTCGAACGCTGTTTGTCCTTTCATGGGATCACGGCGTCGGCCCGGCATCCGGAGTCTTCAGCATGTGGGCCGATGCCTTGTTTGCGGCGACTGATTGAGTCGGTTTGGCGTTCCGAGGATGGGAACATGGCATTTCATGATCAGCCTGGGATGTGTCTGATCGGAATCAGTTGACGAGTTCTTCCCCGTGTTCACTCAGCGAATCCTTGAGCCCTTTCGATCGGTCTTCGCGGTGCATCGTGGATTTGTCGTCGCCTACGGCGCCGGCTGCATCGCGATGATGGCGTTCCTTTCGTGGTCGCTGCTGTCACCAGATCCCTATGCCGTCGTGCGGGACTCATCGTTGTCCTGGCTTGAGAACTTCGGCGACATTATCGCTCATGTCACCGCGTTCTCGCTGTGTTCGTCGACCGTTCTTGGGCTGTTTCCGCTGACCGGACGAGACATTCCGTTTCGCGCTTTGGTTGGATTGATGAGCTACTGCCTGGTGCTGGAAGCTCTGCAAACGTTTGTGCCGGGAAGGAACTGCGACGCAAAAGACGCGATGGCCAATCTGTGCGGATTCGTGCTCGGACTTGCCTTTATCCGAGTGATCTCGCTGTTTCGACGGCCGGGATTCGCAAATTAGAGTCCTGCTCAGAATCGTGCTCCCTCTGTGCTTGCATGTGGCAGGATGGCCGCCCTCGGCCGTCAGCAGATTTTTGCGCCGTAGACGGCCGAGGGCGGCCATCCTGCATTTTGGTTGCGGGCGAAGCCCTCGTTATACCAACCGAATTGTCAGATCTTCCGGCACTTCTGCAAAACAGACGGCCGCGTGTTTTCCCGGCCGGAATCCTTGTTTATACTCGCGACACGCTTGGATTTGCGTCTCCCGCTGACGTGAGGTCAATGTCCGTGACCGAACGAAGTGACAGCAGAGTACCCATGATGAGGGACCTCGCCAGATCTTCTGAATTGAGGCCGATGCCTGTCCGCATCGGAACCTGATGTCATCGCCGACTGATCCTGATGATCGCGAATTGAATTCATCTCACGCCGCTGCGCGTCCGGATGAATCTTCGGCGTCAACGGATCAGAGTTCGTCGTCACCGGGAGATTCAGCATCTCAGGAATCCGTCGATCAGATGGATTCCGCAGCGGTGCCGGTCATCACTCCGGCCGCACGGGCGAAACGAAGTACCGATCAGCCTGTCGCCGTGATCACAGGAGCAGCTCGGCGCGTTGGCCGGGAAATCGCGCTGGCGATGGCGGAGCGAGGGCTTGCAGTCGTGATTCATCACGGCACGTCCGGAGTCGAAGCAAACTTCCTCGTCAATCGCATTCGAAGTCAGGGCGGAACTGCCATCGCTGTTGCCGCTGACCTTCGAGACCCTCGTGCCGCAGCGATGACGGTATTCGATGCTGCTGCCGAGTTGGGTGAAGTGACGACGCTCATCAACAGCGCGGCCGTCTTTCAGGAACGCGCACTGCCGTGGGTCGATCTTTACCATTGCAACGTGCATCTGTCGGTGAACCTACTGGCTCCGATTTTTATGTCGCAGCAATTTACACGACAACTCGGCGAAGGTCACCGAGGCCACATCATCAACATCCTCGACTGGCGTGCACAACGTCCGGGCGCTGATCACTTTGTTTATACGGCATCCAAAGCCGCGCTGGCGAGTGTCACGAAATCACTCGCGCTGCAACTCGCGCCGCTGATTCAGGTGAATGGTGTTGCTCCAGGAGCCATTCTGCCTCCCGAAGATCGCACGAACTGGCACGAACAACGAGCGATCACATCGATCCCTCTCCGACGCACCGGCTCACCACAGGAACTTGTTGACGCCATTAACTTCCTGCTTGATTCCAGCTTCATCACCGGCGAAATCCTCAACATCTCCGGCGGTGAAGAACTGTAGGACACAATCCCGAGCCGTTACGCGAAGCTCTTGCTGCCAGTCTGCAAAGTTGACCCCTATGAAATATGTTCGGTGTGAACATTTCCGCAGCTGACTAAGACTATCCGCAAAGACTATGACCGTTATGAAGAACATTTCTCTGGTCCTTTCGACCACCGCTATCTGGCTGAGTGTCACTTTGTCGGCAGCCGCCGCACCTGATGAAAAATCGCCAAAGATCCCCGACTTCACCAAGGGCGATGCCATTCCGTCAGACGCCAGGCACGACTGGAATCTCGGGCCGACCGGTTTACGTGGCTGGATGTTCTGCGACAAACTCGTGACCACCGACGCGCGACAAATTGCCATCACCGCGGTTGAAGCAGGCTCGCCGGCCGATGGAATTATCGCTGTGGGAGATGTGATCCTGGGAGTTGGCGGCAAGCCGTTCACTTCGGATCCTCGCACGGAATTCGGCCGAGCTGTGACGGCGGCTGAAACCGCTGACGGTGGCGGTCACCTTGTTCTGACTCGCTGGCGTGCCGGAAAGACGGAAGACGTGACGTTGATGCTGCCGGTTCATGGGTCGTTCAGCGCCACGGCGCCGTATGATTGTCCAAAGTCAAAACGCATTCTCGAGCAGGGTCTGAAGACACTTGCGAGAAAAATATCCGAACCGGATTACGCGGAGAACACGGACCCGATTCCCCGTTGCCTGAATGCTCTCGCACTGCTTGCGGGAGGAGATCCTTCTCACCTGCCAATCGTGAAACAGGAAGCTCGCTGGGCCGCAGATTTTCAGACGTCCGATTTCAGAACATGGTACTACGGCTATGTGATGATCTTCCTGGCCGAATATACGTCAGCCACGGGCGATGTCACTGTTATTCCGGGGCTTCGGCGACTGGCGATGGAAGCTGCGAAGGGCCAGAGCGCTGTTGGTTCCTGGGGCCATACATTCGCGTTGCCGGATGGACGTCTTCAGGGTTACGGCATGATGAACTCGCCTGGTTTGCCGCTCACAATCGGACTGGTCCTGGCTCGCGACGCGGGCGTGAAGGATCCGGAAGTCGCTCACGCCATTGAACTCAGCTCACGTCTTCTTCGCTTCTACACCGGAAAAGGCGCCGTTCCGTATGGTGATCACGCCGCGTGGACAGAAACTCATGAAGACAACGGCAAGTGCGGGATGGCCGCCGTGCTCTTCAATGGACTCGGCGAAACTCAAAGTGCCGACTACTTCACTCGAATGGCCCTTGCGTCACATGGCAACGAGCGAGACTGCGGGCACACCGGCAACTATTTCAACCTGCTATGGTCCCTGCCGGCCATCGGTCAGGCGGGACCGAATGCCACAGGAGCATGGATGCAGGAATTCGGCGGCTGGTACCACGACCTTGCACGACGGCACGATGGATCCTTCACACATCAGGGCCCGCCGGAACCGGATCACGACAGCTATCACGGCTGGGATGCCACAGGCGCTTATCTGCTTGGATACGCACTTCCGCTCAGGAAGATTCGACTCACCGGAAAAGTCCAAGGAGTCGTTCAGCCACTGTCGACGGACGCGGCCCGGAACATCGTCGAGGATGGTCGCGGCTGGGATAACAAGGATCGCAGGAGCTTCTACGAACAACTGACGGATGCGGAACTTGTCGAACGTCTTGGTTCGTGGTCACCGATCGTCCGTGAGCGAGCTGCGATGGCGATTTCCTGGCGCAAGGAGCCACCGATCTCCGACGTTGTCGCTCTGCTGGATTCCGACAGCCTTGATGCTCGAATCGGTGCCTGTCATGCGCTGGAACAGCTGCGAGGTGACGCGGCTCCCGCCGTTCCGCAGCTTCTTCGAACACTTGGCCATGACGATCTCTGGCTGCGTGTCCGAGCAGCCTCCGCACTTGCTGCCATTGGCAAGCCTGCTGTTTCCACACTGCCGCAACTGCTCGATCTGGTAGCCCGAGCACCATCATCGGAAGACCCGCGAGGAATGGAACAGCGATTTGTGGCGTTCGCGGTGTTCGGAACCATGCTGCCTCGCCTGAAATCCTTCGACGACGTCGATAAGGATCAGCTCACCACGGCCATTGCTCAGGGCCTTCAGAACCAGGATGGCCGAGCACGCAGCGAAATCAGCGAAGTCTATCGGCGGCTCAGTTATGAGCAGATCCGGCCTCTGCTGCCAGCGATCCTGGAAGCCATCAAGAAGCCTGCTCCGAGTGGCGAAATGTTTGCCGATGGCGTCCGACTGAACGGCTTGAAGGTACTGGCATCGCATCACATCGAAGAAGGCATGCAGGCCGCCGCGGACTATTTGAGGACGCAAAACCCGTGGGCCAGCGAACACCGCACTCCGGAGATTCTGGAAGTGCTGGATGCATACGGTGCCGAAGCTCAGTCCGTCATCCCTCACCTCGAAGAAACAGCCGCCCTCTTTGACAAGGGCGAAGTCAATTTCCCAAAGAACCTGAGCAAACAAAAAGCGAAGGCTGTCCGTGACGCTATCCAGAAGATCAAGTCAGCAAAAGATCATCCGGAGTTACGGTCTTTGAAGTAACGACTGGTTCCTCCACAAATAGCGGAAGGGCGCAAGCCCTCCGGTTTCGCACGCTGCAAACAACCCGTGGGACTATTTCCTTTTCGTGACGCTTCAATGAGAGACCCTTGTACCGTCTGCTGATTCGACCGCTACTGTTTCGCCTGGACGCTGAAGTCGTGCATCAGGGCACAGTGGAACTCTGTCGGTGGCTGGGAGCGATTCCCGGCCTGCCATCGCTGACTCGTTCCCTCTTCGAATTTCAGGACTCGACGCTTCATACGGAAGTCGCTGGGCTGCAATTCAGGAACCCACTGGGGCTGGCCGCAGGATGGGATAAGAACGGTCGAGCATTGCCCATACTGAATTCCCTGGGGTTCGGGTTTGCCGAAGTCGGTTCCGTCTCAGCGCGACCTTCGACGGGGAATCCTCGACCGCGTCTGTTTCGCCTGCCGCAGGACCGAGCCATCATCGTGAACTATGGTCTGCCGAATGAGGGAGCTGCGGCAGTGGCGGCTCGGCTTCAGTCGCAGGCTCACCGAGGTCTTCTGGGTATCAACATCGTCAAGACGAATGATGGTCCGGATGCTCCGATCTGCAGCGAAGATGAGATCCTTGCAGACTACGAACAAAGCGCCAGGCTGCTGCATCAGCACGCGAGTTATTTGACACTAAACCTGAGCTGCCCCAATGCAGAGGGTGGCAAGGATTTCTTCGCACAGCCGGGCAATATTGCACGACTGCTGGAACGACTGGCTTCGATCGACATTCAGTGTCCCGTCTTTCTGAAAATTGCCCCTCGCGACGATCCCGCTGAACATGAGCGAATCCTTCAGGAATGCGAAGCCTTTCCGTTGGTCCAAGGCTTTTGCTTCAATCTGCCCGCAGGAAAGCCAGCCACGCTGCAGATCACAACTCCGAAGGAATACTACGCCCAGCTACCCGGCGCCGTGTCGGGGCGACCTGTGGAACAGCTGATCAATCGCTGCATCGCCGGGTTCTATGAACGAATGGATCGGAAGCGATACGTTCTGATCGGCACCGGCGGCGTCTTCAGTGCGGAGGACGCGTATCACAAGATTCGACTCGGAGCCTCCCTTGTGCAGCTCTACACCGCCATGATCTACGAAGGACCTGGCATCGCGAAACGCATCTGCCACGGTTTGACCCAACTGCTGCATCGCGATGGGTTCACGAATATCACACAAGCCGTCGGCACCGCAGATCGTTAGCCACCCCACAAAGGCGAGCGGCTGGGCGTCAGACCTCCGAGTCCTCACGCACCGCTCGCCAACCCGGCCACGCCCAAGCAGCTCTTAATCCTAATCCTAATCCTAATGCACCAAACGCCATAGGACAGCGATCACGACGGACTACTCAACATCCCCGTACCTGACCTGGCACGTCGCACTGCAATCCGCTGAGGCCGTGACTCGCAGCCAGTAGGCCTTGAGCGAGTCCGGAATTTCGAGGTTCACCGATGACTCGGGCGTCACTGAAATCTCGCTGCCGAGCACCCAGAAGCCGGTGCCGGTAATGTCGTATTCGATTCGAAAAGTCACAGCCTCCGTCGCATCGTGCGAGAGTGTCATGCGTCCTGTCTGATATCCGGACATCAGATAAGGATCGCTCGGCTGACCGCCTTTCACGGCTGTCTCTTTCCACGGTCCGCCGAAGCCTCGCGGTTTCCCAAGTTTCCAGACATCATCAATCGCGCCGACCCAGAGAGCCGTTCGGCCGTCGGTGCTGCGGATGATGTGAGGATTGTTCGGAACGGAGTCTGTTCCTACGCCGCTCATCAGCAGCATTCCTCGATACGAACAGTAATCCACGATATGCCGATCATGAGTCGCCACGGCTCGCACTTTGGCAAAGCCACCCGCATTCTCGGCGGGAAGTTCAAAGAACGTTCCGCCTGCGTTGAACAAGTCTCGCTCGGTCGCCACTTCGCGACAGATTCGAGTCGGCCCGAGGGTTCCTGTGTGCTCGATCCCAGGCGAGCTTCGAGGGAGTCTCCAGCGATTTCCGGAATCATCCGTGTAGATCAGCGACGCTTCATCCGCGGTGATGGCACCCACAGCAATCGCCGCATTCTTTGTCTGATACTCCAGCGCCGCGGGGTCATCCACCGGTCGCAGTGTGAGCGACTGATCCAGTTCATACAGACCAATTGTCTTCGGGCCGTTCTCACCGGGTTCGGTTGCGACGTAGTGCAGTGTCCGCTTGTTTTCACCCCGAGCCCGCATGATGCCACCGGTGACGTTTCGATCGCCTGGCCGAGCAAGTCCTTCGAAGGCCGCATCAGCCACAGCTTGCCGATGATCAACGTTCGAATACATGAACACCGCGCTAAGTGCCTTCGCATCGGCATTCGGACGAAGCCGAATCCACTCCGCCTGCGGCGCCTGGGACAAGTCAATCGTCTGCAGATCGCTTGGAGCCAGCTTGATGTCTTTCCACGATTGCCATTCTCCGGTTCCGGCCTTATCAAGTTCCAGAGTCACCTGGATCGCCACGTCTGTCTCATGCACCAACAAAAGTGAACGTCGATCAAAGCCGTTCAACAGGAAAGGCTCGCTGTGAGTCCCCGCGCCGACATCGTCTTTCAGCCACACAGCTCCTCGACCAATCACCGGGCCGAAACTATCGAGCTGGTCAGGTTTCACAAACCAGAGATTCGACTGCGACTGCGGCGCCGCGATCACTCCCTTCGCCTTACGCTTGTTCAGGAACTCGCTTTTGGCCGTGTCATCACAGCCCAGCACAATACGGTCCTGCCAGCGACAGAAGTCACCGACCACTTTCAGGTAGGTACTGCGAGGTCTGATTCCCGCCGAATGATCTGGTCGGAAGCTTCGAGGAAACTTCCAGAACATTCCGTGCATCGTCATCAGCAGATCCTGTTCGCCAATGTCACGGATGCGAGGCCATTCGGTGTTCCAGCCATGAGCACCATCGTAGCTATGAGAAGCTTTCGGAAGTCGATACGAGTGCCATTGGCCGGCATCGAGACACATCAGAATCAGAGAACGATGGTCCCAGCCAATCGACCAGATGGGATCGTCAGGCTTTCCTTCACCGGAGATGCCTGCAGGCCCGGTCACCTCGGTGAACTGATTGCGTCGCACGATCGTCCATTGATCCGCCTTCCCATCCCATTCAGCAAGTACGCCGCTGGGAACGTCCGGACGTCGCATGGCTTCGTTCCCGTGTTCGCCATTGTTGGAATAGACAATTCGTCCCTGACCGGAAGTGAAGCCTTTGCCATGATATCCGGGAAGATCTGAATGGCGACCGCTCTTGAGCTGTTCATCGGCCCAAAGCTCCTTTACGGCCAGTGTCTTCACGTCGACTTCGTAGACACCTTCTTCCATCGTTGCGTAGTAGATCTTGTTGGCGGGATCCGTCAGATGTCTCGCGTTGCCGGTGGGCCGACCATACATCGCAGAAAACGGGATGACTCGAACGCCGCCGTTCGCATCGATCGCATAGGGCCCGATGAACAGCTGCTGCGATTCCGGATGAATCATCCGATTCGCGGGCGTCCCACCGATACTCTCCGGCCGCACAATTTGCTGCAGCTCTGGAGTAATCTCATACAGCTTGTCGCTGGACCCCTTTGGCATATGCGGCGCGTAGGTCACGACCCAAAGCCGCCCCGCCCACGGCACGACGGCACCGGTTCCACATTCGCCCTCCTCATTGAACATGGCCAGATGGGGATAGATGCCGGAAATCTGAACAGGCTCATCCGCCGCAGCATCCACTGAAAGGGCTGCGATGAACCAGCAGAAGCTGACCGAAAGGCACTGAGTAAATCGACTGAACAACAAGGGTCTGATCCTGTTGATGAGGTGGTATGATGGAGATAACGAGACTGGAAGTATCCAGCATCCTCATCGCTTTTGGCAGTCAGTTTCATTCCTTCAGACGACCTGTCGATGAGTCCCAGATTTCGGTAGGTCCAGCCTGCCGAGTCCGGTAAATCCGGCAAAAAGGGCCTACCTTGACAATCCATCGCGACAGCAACCCTGAGGCCAAACCCAACGGGGCAATCCTCACCACGCATTCGCCGGAGCGGCGGTGGAGGAGTAGAGACCGTTGCAGGTGGGATCGAAGAGGCCGACGGTGTTCCAGGGGGCGATGGCGGTGGTGAGCCAGGTGGAGAAGTGGTGGATGTGGTCGGAGCGAACCGAGCCTGAGGATGTTGAAGCCTGCTGAAGGCGATGGCGGGCTTCCTGCAGCATCGAACGGAAGCGGGGATCGTTGGCGCGGAGGAAGCTGACTTGGTTTAAGCCATCCGTCTGCTGTTCCATGCTTGTCGCGGCGGCGAAGTAGAGCATTCCCCAGAGGCACCAGAGCTGAAACGACGGGATGGCCTGATAACACCCTTCGACGAGTTCATCGACGCAGCGGATCTCTTCAATCAACGTGCGTGAATAACTCGCCAGCCGGGACTCGCGAGTAGCGTTGGAATCGGGGGATGTCAGGATGTCAGCGAGTCTCGAGACGGCAAACAGCGTGTGAGCAATTCCAGTGCTGTGAAGCGGGTCGATGAAGCCCACGGTGTTGGTCAACGCGGCCCAGTTGCGCCCGGCTCCTGCAGCGGCGAGCCTCTGAATTCGCCCGGTTCGTTGCAGGCCGGAGTCGAGTCGAATGATGTTCGCGTCACGAAACTGCTCGGCGAGGAACGGCGTCCGATCAATTCGCCAGCTCCATTCGTCCGCGACGGTTGAGAACTCGGGAATGGCATCTCTCTGCATTCGCGACGGACGCTGATCGATCATGAAGCCAGCGCTAAGAGAGTTGTCGTCGTAGCGAAGTTGCCACATCCAGCCATCGGGCACCACCTGATGCACGGCCGCGTCGTCGCAGAGATACGGAAACGGCTCCACATCAATGCCCGCGTTTCGCAGCAGTTGATCGCATGTCGGCGTGTTCGCAAAGTGCGCGAAGAGCGATCGGGAATGAGTCTTCAGCTCGTGCGTAATGTCCGGAACCGACAGATGTTTTAGCAACGCATTGCCGGAACCTGTGGCGTCGATGATGAACTCCGCTTCGATATCGAATTCGACATCAGAAGCCATTCCGCAAATTCGCCAGTGATCGGTAGTTGATGGTGTGACGAACTCGTAGCGACAGTTCTGATGCCCAGTCACGCCGGATGCGACAGCCAGTTCAAAGATAAACTGATCGACGTCACTTCGCAGCCAGTGCGTGTCCGAGTGTTCGTCATCGATACTGGCCGAGACGAGCAGTCGTCGCGAATCGAAGTTGTCACGAGAGATCGGTTCTGATGTCGTTTGATCGAAGTACGTGAAGCCTCGTTTTCGTCCGCAGAGCAGATGCGGGTACGTCCGTTTCCAGGTGCCCCAGTGAGTCAACGGATACAGCTCGGGCAGTGAGTATCGCTTGGACATCTCCGCCAGAGTTCGATCGGCCAGCGGAGTGGATGATTCCCCAATCGCAAATCGCGGATGCGTGGATCGATCCACCATGACGACTCGTCGCCCCTGTCTGGCCAGAATCAGCGCGAGCAGGCTGCCTCCGAAGCCGGAGCCGAGGATCAGGAATTCGGTGTGGTGTGATGGCATGTGTGGATCGTGGAAAGTTTCGTGATTTCGTCGGATTGTCGGCCGGACCGATCGCCGGCGAGGTCCGGCGTGCGAGTGTTACGGCGACTCGTAGAGTATCGATGGGCACTTCATCGGGCGTTGGTGAATTCTCTTGAAATCTTGTTGCCAGTCAGTGCGGGGTCACAGACCCGCGCACAACGGGGGAAATCTCTTGAAATCCGGTTGCCGCCGGTCTCTTGTTGTGGCCGGTCTGTGACCGAGCTACAGCCAGACCGTAGGTCTCCCGTCGCTTTGCAGGAATCGCAGGAGACCTGCGGTCAATGCCTGTGCGGGGTCAAAGACCCTCGCATAACAGGGGCCTGTGCGGGGTCACAGACCCGCGCACAAAAGGGGCGGTCAAAGACCCGCGCACAACAGGTGTCGTCCCTGAACCCCGGAAAACGCGGAACTCGATTGAGTCCGAGTGCGTCGTAACCCGGCGGGATAATATGTAAATTCCGCGCAATCGACGCATTCTTCCTCTCTGAAAGTCACGGTTTCGGAGACAGAATGAACGAATCACGGCGACGATTGGGCGACTTTGCACCAGTCACAGCCATCGCCGTTTGCTGATGAACATTCTCTTCAGATGCCTCTGAGGCTTGAGTTTATGACCTTCAAAACTCCCACGCCAGTTTTCAATGGGTTCGTTCAACGGCGAGCGGGGGACGTGAGTCCCCTGATTGCGATTCAGCCGCGAAATCAGGGGATTGACATCCCCCGCTCGCCAATGAGCCGGGGCGAATTGCCGGAACTCGCTGGCGCTCGGTCCGGCCTACGGTGGTCCGGCCTACGATGGGTTGGGCTGTGGATTCTGACCGTGATCATCTTGGGAGGAGGAGTCTGGGCTCAGGAGCCGACGCCGCCTGTAGAACCGAGCACGGATCCAGCGACGCCGACGGAGCCGGCGAATCCCGACGAAGCGAACGCACCAACGGTCAGTGACGAAGCGGGCACGGCTGAAATCGAAGGCATAGAAACCCAGAACGGCTTGGCCGAGAAATGGGATCGCCTCATCTACGTGCCGTTCAAGGAACTGCAAAAAGTCTTCGACAATCAGGACGCTTCCGTCGTTCTGCCATATGCCGAGTATCTCGATCTGCTCAAGCGAGCCATCAACAATGGGGCTCAGACCACGGCCAATCAGGACGCAGTGATGATGTCGACGAACTGGTCGGCCGTTGTTGAGAAGGATCTGGCTCGGATCACGGCGGAGTTCAAGATCAACGTCCTGAAAGAAGACGGTTGGGCGACTCTTCCGGTCAACTTCGGAGCCACAGCGATTGGCAAGGTTGAACCGAATGATGGATCGGTACTGTTGAAGGGCGCGGGGCAGGGCACTTACGAATTGCTGATCAAAGGAGCGGGGCAGAAGACGGTGAAGCTGGAGTTGCTGGCGACTGTGTTGACATCGCCCGAAGACAAGTCGTTTTCGATTCAATGTCCGCCGACCGGGATTTCAGAGCTTGTTGTGACGATTCCGGAAGCCGATCAAACGGTCAAAATCACGCCATTGCAGGTTCTGCTTCCTGTCGACGGCGCGGTAGAGCAAGGCAAGACGGTTGCGAAGGCCAGCCTGGGAGCAACGCATCAGTTTGAAGTACACTGGAATCCGCGAGTTGGTTCAAAGCCGGTGATGGATCTGTTGAGCAGCGTGTCGAACGACACGAATGTTCGCATCGAACAGGGGCTGTTGCAGGTTCGCACCGTGCTGAACTATGAAATCCTTCGCGGTGAACTTCGAGACGTCACGATTCTGGTCCCGAAAGATGCTCGCATCATTGATGTGGTCTCTGCGGCTGGTCGCATTCGATCGTGGAACGCGGAAGCAGTCGGGGATACTCATCAGGTCATCAAGGCCGAGCTGCTGGTTCCGGCGACCGAGCGATTTCAGATCGAAATCCAGACCGAGCGTCCGATCGAAGGCGACACGATTCAGCTCATCGGCAAATCGGCAGACGGAAAACTCCAGGGAGTTCATGCGGATGCCATCGTTCGCGAAGCGGGCAAGCTGGCGATCGTCACCGATCCGTCACTCACAACAATCATCAGGACTCAAAGCGGGGTGAAGCAAATCGACGCCGGTGTGACTGCAAAGAACGAAGCGGCCGTGGCGTTGAACACGTGGGAGTTCAGTGGTTCTACCGGCGTGCTGGTTGTGCAGATCAAGCCTGTCGAACCTCGTCTGCTGGTGACTCACAATCTTCAATACGTGTTCCGCGATGACGAACTGCGACTGCGATCGGTGCTGAAGTATGAAATCGAACGCGCGGGAGTGTTTCAGTTGTCGCTGAAAGTTCCGGAATCGCTGACGATCGACAACGTGTCTGCCGACGGCATGAGCGAATTCAATGTCGACAAAGGCACGGGCCGAGTGACTCTGTCGCTGACTCAGAAACGCATGGGCGCGATTGAGGTCACGGTTCAGGCACATCAGAACTTCGACGCGGCGGCGGAGAATGCCGAGATGGAACTGCCGACGATTGTTCCGGAAGGCGTCGAACGCGAAACCGGTCTGGTCGTAGCTTACGCGCCGGAGTTTCTGGATGTGATCACGGTCGATGAAAAACTCGTCGGACTGTTTCCGGCTCGTGATGTGCAGGTTGAACAGCTTCCGAGACTTCGCCATCTGGCATCATGGAGCTTCTCTCGTCGGCCGACTGCGTTGTTTGTGAAGACATCACCTCGACCGGCTCAGATTGCGGCGACGATCGGAACGACCGTTCGAGTCGAACCGGAGATCGTGAAGCAGTCCGCGGTCGTGACGTTTGAGATTCAGAATGCCGGGATCGATACCTTCCGAATCGCGGTGCCGGAAGCCGTTGCCAACGATGTGCGATTCCGAACGATGTCGAATGGTCACACGATTCAGCAGCGAGACAAAGCGGCTCAGGCAGACAATGGCTGGGTGACGTGGACGCTCGTTCTTCAGGATGAAGCCACCGGCACGGTTCAGATCGGCGTCGACTGGGATGTGAAGCTCACGAAGGCCGAAGCTGTAGCCGTGCCCGCTGCTGCTGAGCCGGCCGCTGGAGTCGCTGCGGTCAGCAACGAAGCCCCGGTGGCGGATCAGTCGTTGACAGTGGAGCCGCCTCGGGCGCTGGCGCCGTTTGCGGACGATCAGGCGAATCGTCGTCGAGTGGCATTGACATCGACGATCGGCGAAATCCGTCTGTTGCGACATGAGTCTCTTTCGATCACGGCCGACAGTCAGGGCGAGACGACCGAAGCAATTGATGTTCGCGAATTGACGTTCATGGAACAGGATGGTTATCTGGCATATCGCTATTTCTCGCAGCCCGCATCGGCCACGATCAAGATCCGTAAGCATGAGATCCACGAAGTCGCGGCGACGGTCGTGTCACGTGCGGCGATTGAAGTGGTCACCGAGCGTCAGTCCCTGGCGGCGTACCGCGCGCGGTTTCGAATCACGAGCAGCGAACGGCAACGACTGCGAGTCGATCTGCCGATCGGTGCCGATCTGCAGGCGCCGATGTTGAATGATCAGAAGACGACGATCGAGAAAGCGACGGACGTCAGAGCGGCGGATCAGTTCGAAGCGTATTACGTCAACATCAGCCGCGAGACGACGTCCGATCAGGAGTTTTTGCTGACGCTGCAGTATCGATGTCCGATCGTTGGTGAAGCAGAGCGACCTTACAGCGGTCGCGGAAGTCCTCAGATTCTGCGTCTGCCGCAGATCGGCGAAGCGACCGGTTCGACGGTGGTGCAGCAGGTCAAGGTTGCGATCTGGGCTCCGGATGATGTGGTGTTCGTTGGCGATCCGGACTTGTGGTCTCAGGAAGGCAGTGCTCCTCCTTCAATCTCCAATCCACTGCGATCTGGATCTGCGACTGCGGCGGCAACGGCGATGTCGAAGTGGGTTGATCCACAGGGAACGGCCACAGGCGACTTTCCGACTCAGGGCAGCGTCGCGGTCTTCCGCGCGGTGGGGCGACAGTCTTCAATCACCGTGAACTGGTGGAGCCGTCCGTTTCTGTTCGGCATGATCAGCGGCACGCTGGTGATCGTCGGTCTGATTCTTCGCCGCACGTCGTGGGACAATCGAATCACAGTGGTTCTCGTGGCCTTGTTCGCGATGGCGGTCTGGTCGTTGCAGGGCGACAACGCATCGTCACAGTACATCGCAATGGCGTGGCCAGGGGCTTTGGTGGTCGGCGGCATCTGGCTGACGGGCCTGCTGATTGGCTCGAAGAACGGCAGGAACGGGACTCCGGCTCCGGCCACGACTCCAGTTCCGCCGGCCTCGCCGCCTCCGACGGTTGCGGAGTCTACGGATGCACCAGCGACAACGCCTCAGCGTGAAAACGGCGCTGCGGAGAATCAGGGAGGTGAGCGATGAAGGGGTTAGAGTTGCACCATTGTAGAGCAGTTGTCTCAACTGCTCATGAGCATAGTCGTAATGCTGGAAAGTGTGCGAAGGGATGCGCGTATGAACGATTGGGACAATCGTTCTACAATGTGGCCGATTGTAGAGCAGTTGTCTCAACTGCTCATGAGCATTGTCGTAATGCTGGAGAGTGCGCGAAGGGATGCGCGTATGAACGATTGGGACAATCGTTCTACAATGTGGCCGATTGTAGAGCAGTTGTCTCAACTGCTCATGAGCATTGTTGTAATGCTGGAAAGTGTGCGGACAGATGCGCGCGTGAACGATTGGGACAATCGTTCTACATTGGGGTAGCGTTGATGATGCTCATCGGGGCGGTTGCGAAGGGGCAGGATGCTGTTGCTCCAAAGACGGAGTCGGCGATTAATGAGCAGTTCGTTCCTGTCGATCAGATGGAGGCGGTGTTCGACCGCGATCGCCGGGGCGTGTTGATGAAGCGAGCGGAGTTCAATGAACTTCTGGAGAAGGCTCGAACGAACCTCACGAAGTCCGATGTGCCAGTGCCAGTAATCACCGGACAGGCCAACATCACGGTGACTCCGGGAGATCAGCAGGCAATTGTCACGATGGAGTTCAAGGTCCGTCAGTATGGCGAGGGTTGGCAAATCCTGACGATCCGTGCGGGTAATCTGCTGGTTGAGAAGGTTGAGATCGATAACAAGCCCGCGTTGATCAGTCGCAATCCGGCGAATCCGAATGAGATCCTGCTGGCTCATGAGACGGTTGGTGAGTTCACCGTCGTCGCGACGATGTCGACTCAGCTTGGGTCGCTCGGAAGTGATCGCACGGCCGCGTTCGAGTTGCCGATGGTTCCCGCGACTCAGATGTCCGTCACGTGCCCGGCCGACAAACAGTTGCTCGTCAACGATCTGAAGCTTGATCCTCCCAACGCCGAAGGCAAGTACATCATCCCCGTCGGCAACGCGCCGGATGTTCGACTTCGGTGGGTTGTTCAGCGAAAAGAAAATGAAGCCCAGACGCTCATCTTTGTTCGCTCGGACGCGCAGCTTCAGGTCCAGAAGGAAACGCTGCGGTGGGAAAGCGATTCGCGAGTCAGTGTGTTTGGCGGTTCGATCAACAAGGTCATCGCCCGAGTTCCCTCGCGGCTGGAAGTGACCAGCGTGGAATCGGCAGGGCTTGAAGGATGGACTCTCGAAGACGACCCGGACAACGCCGGGCAGACTCGAGTCACCTTGACCTACCGTCAGCCCTTTACTAACGATCGAGTCATCAAGCTGAAGGCCGTCGCGGCCAGCCCGATTGCAGTCAACGGAGTCGTAGCCGACGGAGCAAACGCCGATGCCGCGAAATCCGCTATGCAGTCGATTCCAACGCTGACCTTCAACGAAGTCACAGCGCATACCGGGCGGCTGGTGGTGACTCATGAAGATGGTCTGCGGCTGGTCTCAGAAGCAGGCGGTGGCGTTCGTCGAGTTTCCGCGCTGGATCTGGGGTTGTCGACGGAATCGTCGGTCTTCGACTTCTGGCAGCAGCAGTTTGATCTGAAGGTCGCCGCTCGTCCGCGCGATCAGGAGTTGTTTGCAGAATCCAGCGGGCGGCTGGTCATCAATGATACCGATTTGACGTTCATGGCCAGTCTGCAGATTGAAACGCTGAACGCTCCATTGTTTGAAATCGTAGCGACGTTGCCAGCGGACTGGCAGTTGAAGTCGGTTTATCTGGAGATGGCCACTGTCGATCCTGCGCAGCCGACGTGGACCGTGGGCAGCAATCCAAATCAGATTCTGATCAAGCCGCCGCGGCCGGTGGCTCCGGGAGAAATTCTGCCGCTTGGCATTCAGATGCATCGAACCATCGCCGACCCGGATGTTGAGCAGAAGATTGCTCTGCCTGTGGTCACGGTGGAGAAGATCACAACTGTCGGCGGGACGTATGTCATCTCGTTTGGCGACGACCTGATCGTGTCGCCGCTGTCGTTGACGGGATTGACGCCAGTCGCGGGTTCAGGAGCAGAGCAGGTCTTTCAGAACCTTGGGACCGAGATCAAAGGAGAACTGTCGATCGTTCGCAAGCCATCGCGTCTGGCGACTCGTTCGGTACTGAAGACCTGGGCCGACAGCCGCCAGTTGTCGTTCGACGGAGAGATCATCACCGACGTTTTGAACGGGACGATTCGAACGCTGACGATTCGATTGTCGGAATCGCTCGGCCCTGATGTTCGGTTCACCGTTCGCAACGTGGGTCCGGTTCCGGGGATGCAGCAGACTCGCGAGATCCGGCCGGTCAGCATCATCGAACAAACGCCGGGAACTCCGGCCGACGGGCTTCGTCCTTTTACGTTGAAGCTGGATCATCGGTTTGCGGGCTCGCTGTCGTTGCATGCTTATGTGCAACAGCCTCGCGATGCGACCGCTCCGATCGCGGCTCCGATTGTGCAGGTGGCGGACGCCGTTCGTCAGCATGGTGTGCTGGTCTTTGAAGCATCGCCGGAACAGCAGTTGTCCGTCGGGCCGGAAGTGCGATCCATCCCCGGTCTGTTTGTTGCAGATGCGGGACTGGTGGATGCTCCGGATGCTTCGACCGCGCGGCGCGTCGCTTTGACGTTTCGATATGTTCAGCCGGGTTATGCGTTCAATGTGACGGAGTCTCGATTCGTGACGAACGCAGTGCCATCGGCCGTTTGCGAACGGGTAGCGAATGTCTGCACGCTGAATGATTCTGGCAGCATCCAGCGGTTGTGCGAGGCGATCGTTCAAACCAGCGGTGTTCAGACACTTCGATTCACTCTGCCGGGCGGCGAAGAGAGATCATTTCTGTGGTCGACCATGTTGAACGGTGAACCGGTAGAAGTTCGTCGAGATGGTGCGGACTATCTTGTTTCAGTGCCGACAAATTCGGAGAGCCAGCAGCATCGACTGACGGTGCTGTTCGAAACGGCCGCATCGAAGACGAGTGCGTTTGGTCAGACCGAACAGGAACCGGTGCTGTTTTCGATGGATGCAGGCGATCAGAAGGGTCTTCCGATTGATGTGTTGCTGCAGTCGTGGCGAGTCCACTATCCGCAGTCGTCGCTGCTGGTGGATTCGGATGGTCAGTTCCGACCGACTCAGGGAGTTGATCAACCTGGCTGGTTTGTGACGCTGGGTCAGTTCTCGCTGCCGGATGTTTCCGACTTGCCGAAGAAGCTGATCCCGCTGTCTTTGTTTCTCTGCGTGTTGTTCGTGTTGACGGTGATGATCAGTCGTCGTCGCTGGAAGACACTGGCGGTTGTTGGTGGGCTTGGGACGCTGGCGCTGTTCATGTTGACGTTTCGATGGACGAGTCTTGAAAGGTCTGCCGAAGTGGCGTGGGACAGTGCGCCAGCTCCAACATCATCACCGTCTTACCTTGGGGATGCCGTGCAGGAAATGCCTCGTGCGGCGAGTGAAGAGTTCCAATCATTGCCGCCAATGACTGCTGCACCTGCTCCTGCCGCGGACGTAATGATGATGGGCAGCGGCGTTTCTCCTCAACCGCCAGGGCCGGGTGGCATGGGCGGCTTTGGTGGCGGCGGATTTGGTGGCGGCGGAATGGGAATGCCGGGGATGGGTATGGGAGGCGCGCCGGGTGCTAGTCCGCCAAACGCCGCAGACAATCGAGTTGACGCGATGCCACTCGAAGCGTCTGATTTTAATGCGTTGGACGTCACTCGCAACGACGCCGTGCCTGAAACTCCGGCGTTTGGTTCAAGACAGCTAACTTTTCCGCTGGCGTCAGAGGAGCCGACCAATGCGGCTCGTGCGCCGGCGGATGGTCCATTTGGAGATGGCCTCGACGAGAGTCGTCCTTCGGGGGGCGGTCGCCCAAGAAAAGGCGTCGCTCGGCTTTCGGTCAACGTGAATCTTGATGTCCCTGCGGACTATCGGACTCGTGAATTCGTCTCCGTTGCCGATGCGGTTCATGCTCCATCGGTTCTGAGCGTTGTAGTGCAGCGACGAAGTCAGATTGCGGCCGTTCGATTTCTCGCGGCTCTGATTGTCATCATCGTCGCGTGGAGACTTCGCAAGGCCACGATGTTGACGAAGCTGACCGTCGCAGTTGTTCTTCTGCTGAGTTCCATCGCGTTGCTGCCACTGGCGTCCAACACGTGGCAAAGCGTGCTCGATGGTGTCGCGATCGGCAGCGTGGTGAGTGTCCTCATGGCACTCATCTGCGGCTGCATGTCGTGTTGTTCATGTTCGTTGAACTGGTTCCGACGCAAGTCGGTGAGTGTGTCGTGATGTGTTCAGAAACGTAGGTTGGACATTCTAGTCCGACAATAAATGCCCCCTCACCCTGACCCACAGGGGAGAGGGGACATGGGTGAAAGTCATCGGCTTTCAATGTTCGGCTTTCCGCTTTCAATGTTCCGCTTTCCAAAAGCGATCCTGCCATGCTTCGATCTGCCATCCTGATATTTGCTGCAATCAGTCTCAGCATTCCGACACGGGCGCAGGATACGGTGCCTCAGCCGGATGTTGTTGTTCCGTATTCCGCCGATCAACCCGCGCTACGGGCTGATCAGGTCTTCATCCGGCACGATGACTTTCTGAAACTCTATCAACAGGCGAATCCGGAAGCTCTGAAAGGTCCATCGACAAGTCCGCTGGGTTCGGTCGTTGTCGGTTCGTGGTTCAAGTCCGGAGCCCTTACTCAGGTCGACGGCGTGAAGCATGTGATGAGCTTCGATGCGCGATTCGCCGTGTGGTGCGACTCGGAGAAACCCGTCAGCGTTTCGCTTCCGATTGGTCCCGTGGCGATCCGATCGATTCAGGTTGATGGCAAAGACACCGCTGTTCAGCCTCTGGTCGTCGGCGAGACCGCGGCTGAGCTTCAGAACTTCAACGCTCAACAGATTCAGCAGTCGCGACAGGCTCCCACGCCCGTTGGCAACAATCCCGCCTATTCCGTACAGATCAGCGGCAAGGGATTTCATGTGGTAGATCTGAAGTTCGACATCTCCGCGCAGATCGAAGGGGAACTCGGTCGAGCCGACTTGCCTCTGCGATCGCCAGCCGCGGGGATGCTGGAGTGGACGCTGCCGGCCGAAAATCTTGACGCCAAAATTCACGGTCGAACCAACGTCTATCGTCGCGAAGGCAATGTGGTCATCGTGCCGATCGCTCAACTGTCCACAATTCGACTTCAGTGGCTGCCGAAGGTGCAGAAAGTTGCGGGCGATGTTGTCCTGCATTCCAGTGTTGCGTCCGCGATGGCTCTGCAGGATTCCGGCATCACGCTGCGAACCACCACATCGGTCACGGTTCGACAGGGCGAAATCTCAGAACTGGACGTGACCATTCCGGAAGGGTACACGGTTCAGTCCGTAACGGGCGATGACATCGCGGGCTGGGAAGTTCAGAATACCGATAACAGCCGGTCCGTTCGCTTCCAGCTTCGTCGAGCCGTCAATGATGCGACGAAGTTCACGATGCAGTTGTACGCAACGGCTCCGACAATGGAACAGATGGCATCCCTGTCCGTACCGATCTCCATCGTGAAGGGAGCCAGTCGTGATCTCGGTTCCGTTATTCTCAGAGCTGGTTCGCAGTTTCAGGTTCGTTCCGATGCGTTGTCCGCGGTGACTCAAGTGAATCCGACCGAGGCCACTAATCCCGACGGCGACGAACTGCCGGGGCGTCCGATGCTGGCGTGGCGGTACACACGACATCCGGCTTCGATCACGGTGAAAGTCACGCCGACCGCGGATGAACTCATCAACGATGCTCTCCATGCCGTGCGACTTGAAGAACAGCGACAGCTGTGGAGCAGCCGGATGACGATTCGAATCGCCGGATCGCCGCGATCCCGCATCGATATTGCCGTGCCGAAGAACTTCCTGGCGATTGATGTCAACGCAACGGGACTCAAGGACTGGTACTTCTCCGACGATGTCGCCAACGCTGCCGCGGACTCGAAGACGCTCAGCATTCAGTTCACCGACGCCCGTTCCGGCGCTGTGCAGATTGCGATTCAGGGGCAGATTGATCGTGATGCGGATCGCGCCAAACTCACACTGCGACCGCCCGCCGTTCTGAACGCCACAAAAGCCGCATCGCAGCTCGCTGTGTGGCTTGACGCTGCGTCAGAAAGTGCAGGCTTTGAAAGCGGAGTCGGTAACGGTTCTGACTGGGCAGTTCGACCTCCGGCCTCGATGCAAGCCGCATGTGCGGAGATCTCGCCGACGGCTCCTTCACTGGCGTTCACCAGCAGCGTCAATCAGCCGGGATCGCTGGCGATCAAACTTCGCGACGCGATCTCCACGCTGATCGGTGAGACCGTGACCGTGACCAACGTCACTGAAACTGCTATTGAAATCACGATGGCTCTGAACTGGGCCGTCAACCGAGCGGCGGCGGATACGTTTGCGATCGAACTGCCAACATCGCTGGCATCGATCATGAACTTCGAAGTGCCGGGACAAAGACGAATCCTTCGCAGCGATCTTGGCGACGGAAAGACTCGTGTCACATTGCAGACTCAAACGCCTGTCACGGATCGTTTGTTTGTGATCGGAACGGCCAGTCTTCCATTGCCGATAGATAAGATTATTCGAGCCGACGTCCCGAACATTTCGATTCCGGATGGTGCTCCGTCAACGTTGTCCGGCCAGCAGCATTTCTGGGTCGTCGTGAATCAGTCCAATGGACTTTTGCAGCCTTCCGCTGATCAGCCGGAGAACAAAGTGGCTCCGGATCAGATCACGACTCAAATCCCGCAGCAGTTGTTGCAGCAGGCTGTTGCGGTTGTTCGTCTGAAACCAGAAACGGCTGCATGGAATCTGGTTTATCCCGAACAGCATCAGGTGGCTCCGGCCGTGGTGACGCTGGCCACTCACACGACGGTCATCGCAGATGATGGAAGCTGGCGAAGTCGCCATCAGTTGCAGGTGATCAATGAATCGCGACAGTTTCTTCCGGTGGTTTTCCCGGAGAGCAGTCGTCTGATGTACTGTCTTGTGCAGGGACGGCCAAGTCGTGTTGTCATTCGAAAAGATGGCGACGTCGAACGGCACTTGATTCCGATTCCGCAGTCCGGAGCACTTGCGTCCGGCTTTGAAGTGGAGTTCGCTTTGGCAGGGCGGCTTGCGGATTCCGCTGCGGCGATTCGAAAAGAATGGATCAGCCGTCGACTGGCGATCCCTGTGCCAACGTTCCCCGAGTTCCGCGATGATCCGGATTACGGAATCTCGGTGTCTCGCAATCGCTGGAGCGTCTATGTGCCGGATTCATGGAGAGCGATTCTGGTTGAAGATCCCGCGACGACGAATGTGGTCAAAGCCGATGCCGAAGAGCTGGAAGATGCGTCGCTGCTGAGCGATGTTGAGCAGGCCACCAGTCTGTTCAATGCCGCCAAGGCTGCGAAGACGGAGTACGCTCGAAGGAAGCTGCAAAGTGAAGTGCAGTCGAAAGTTGAGAGCCTGAATCGTTCTTCGGGTAATGATCCCGATGCAGAACAGCAGCGAGGTGCAGTACTTGGGAAACTCAATGATCTGCAGATGGATTTCGGATCACAGCAGCAGGCTCAGCCGATCCAGATTTTGCAGGAAGGCAATAAGTTCCTGTATGAGAACGAGGCCGTTCAGAACTTCAACAACAGTGCCAATGTGATTCAGTTCTGGGCCGAGAATGGATTATCGCTGGGCAGCAAGTTCAATCTCCCGCAAAGTGGATCTGGTTCCGGTGGCGAAGGCAAGTCGAGTAATGTCGATCTCAGGTTTCGTTTCGGCCTCTCGATCGAAGACAAAGTAGAGACGCTTGAGAAGTCTTTGAAGCAGGAAGAGGCTGGTAAGGACGTGGACAAGAAGATGTCTCCAAAACCAGCCGCAAAGCCGGAACCTGAAGGGCTGGAGTCGAAGCCGAAAGGCGATATGAAGGACGGAGAATCGTCGTTCGGAATGGGTTCCGGAGGCCGAGGCCGCTCATCGCTCCTGCAACGTCGCGGGCAGATTCAGGCAGAGCAAGAGGTTCCTTCGAATCTTGGCACATCTGTTCAAAGAAATTCCATCACAGGTACGGTTGCGCCAAACGATCCATTCGCTGCTGGTCAAGTGCAGGCGATGCCACAAGTAGCCGCACAGCCTCCGGCACCGCCGCAGGAGCCCGCTCGTGTTGCCACATCGACCGGGTTGTTGTCGCTGAAGTTTGACATCCCATCGGATGGGACTCGCATCGACTTCATTCGAGTCGGCGGCAATCCTTCGCTGGCCCTGGACGTTCGATCCTCAAAGGCGTTCCACAAAGGACTCGGCCTGATCTGGCTGGCCGTGTGCTCCCTGGGCGGACTCTTCCTGATCAGCCCGAGCCGTCGCGGCGAAACATCAAGCTTCTTCCTGCGACTGTTCCTGCTGGTTGGCGTTGCCGGACTGATCGCCTTCCTGATGATGCCGATCAACCCAGCCCGCATCGGCTTCACGGCCTGTATCATCAGCTCCATCGCCGTCTCCATCATCCTCGCTGCCCGCAACCTGCGTCGCCCAAGTGCAATTCCGTGATGGTCTCGAAACAACCTGGGCCGTTTACAAATCTCGGTCATGGAATGACCGAACTACGCAGGCGAGTCATTCTGAGACTCGCATTCACTGCTTTCGGAGTCAAATCGGGACGTTATTTCGGGACGATTCCCTGGTTCAAGCGTCTCTACGCTGCGTGACATCACCAGCCAAATCGGTTGCCAGAGTGTTGACACTCTGTGCTCACCAAATGCAAACACCGCGTATCAACTCTGCGGCTCGATGGCTCCGACGTAGTTTGGGGCGGACGAGATTTTGAGTTGATCGTTCGGTAAAGGTCGAAGGAACTCTGAGTCTGCAAAATCTGTCGAGCGAAATGTGATGGTGCCGATCGATTCCGCAGAGCTTCCGTCTGCTCCTGCCGAATCTGATTTGTTGAGTTCGAACGAAACGCTTCCGGCGACAGGTGTGAGCCGCGTTACGAATGTCTCGCATTCCACAGCGAGGTTTGCTGCGATCCGAACGGATTGGGATACAGGTTCCGCTGCCGGACCTATGCATTCGTTGGTGCGGAAGAACGTATTGTTTGCAACCTCGACTGAACTCCATCGCCCCACGATGTTCAATGCGGTACGCACTTGAGTGAACCGGTTGTGCCGAACAGCAAGATTGCTGACAGAGTTTTCAAACATCAGGGCATTGCCATTCTTTGGCTGCAGGCCGCGGATCAGATTGCCACTCAATTCCAGCCAGTCGACAGAAGAATCCGCCGATCCGATACACGCGACACCGAGCTCAAAGAACACGATCTCGCAGTTTCGAATCTGCATGGGAGCTGATGTTGATCCGTGAGCCGTCTGCCAGAAAACGATCGCGGCCTGACCCGATGAGGGTGACTGTTCGAACCGACAGTTCTCCAGATTCAATCCCGAACAATCCCCTCGAACAGAAACCACATGCGAGTTCTTCGTCAGTACATTGGCGCCTCGGATCGTCACGCCCGGCACAGAATCAATCGTAATAGCTGCCGAAGTACTTCCACCAAATTCGAACGGCACTTTGTTCTTCCATTCGATCGTCACACGACTGTGTCGTGATGGATCGTTCAGAAGAAGACTGTCATCGGATGGCAGCGCACCTACGATCTCCAAAACGTCTTCCGGCTGAACCTGAAGAAGGGCTGCCCTGAGACTAGGGAAGTTCGCATCAGAGCCTCCAACGGTCATCCTCAGGGGCCCACGGCTCGCGATTGGCTCGGACTTCTGCTTCTCTGGATCTGATTGTGGCGGAGGCGAATCAGGCGCAAATCCTTTTTGAGTCACTTCAGGAGGCGAAGAAGTCCCTTGTGATTTCCAGATTCCCCAAAGCAGAAGGATGGCCAACGACAGGACAACGACTCTTCCAACGGCGGCCACGTCTCGAACCTGGTTCGGAGCAGCGGTCGGCGGCGAAGTTGTATTCGTAAGCAAAGTATTGATGTTTCTCGCCGGGATCACAGGAAGTTGCTCATCCGATGGCGTGCCGCCCCGAGCAATCTCCGTCAGGATCGATTCGACCTGGGCTGCAGACTGAATCCGTCCTTCGCGAGTCTTGGACAGAAGTAAATCCACCATGTCGCTCAGCGATTCTGGCAGGTTGGGCATGACCTGTCGCACCGGGACGTGAGAATCACGGAGGATACTGTGCAGCACGGTAATCGAATTCCCCGAAAACGGGGGATGACCGCAACACATCATGTAGATGACGCAGCCGAGCGAAAACAAATCGGCCCGTTCGTCAACGCGGCTTCCCTCAATTTGCTCTGGAGCCATGAAACGCGGAGTGCCGAGAGTCTGCCCCTGAGAAGTGATCTCCGACGACTCAAAGATGACCTGAGCCAGGCCGAAATCCACGATCTTGACTCGTTCAACACCGTTCTCAAGGAGAATGTTGCCTGGCTTGATGTCTCGATGGACAATGCCTTTTTCATGAGCCGCTCGCAGCCCTGTCGCAATCTGGCGACTAATACGAAGAACGTCTCCGAGAGGTACTGCCCCGAGTTTCCTCAAATGATCATGAAGCGTTTTGCCTGAAACGAACTCCATCACCAGATACGGTCGTCCCTCGTACTCGTCAACAGCATGGATTGTGACGACATTGGGATGATTGATACTCGCCGCAACACGCGCTTCTCTGAGGAATCGCTCGCGTGCCTTTGGGCTGGCTGCAAGGCTGCTGGCCATGAACTTGATCGCCACAGGTCGATAGAGCCGCGTGTCAAAGGCTTCAAAAACAGTGCCCATGCCGCCTCGGCCTAAACATCGGATGATGTCGTAGTGGGCCATACGGCCGATCACGTTGTGGCCGGGAACGGTTTGCAGGCGAAGTCCAAGATCCTGAACCGCTGAGATTGTGTCGTCACTCGGTGAAAAATGATGTCCCTCTTCGACTTCCTCGCCGGAAAAGATCCGTGTCACCGCTTGTCCATCATTCTCATCCGGCACCAAAGTCCCGGAATCCTGCCCGAGCGGTTTGCCCATGTCGACAGTCTTTGGATCAGAGATCGGTTTCGGCAAATCCGAGTCAGACTGGGGCACTTGACTCTCCTGCAAGGACGGAACTCTGCGTTACACCATGACATCGAACACACTCATGGCGAAGAACATCGGCGGCGAAACCGTGTATCGAGTTTACCGATAGGAGGAATCGATCGCAATCCGGCGGTGTCTTGCCGGGGACGCGAGATGCAGTGTTCCATCGGCCAGTCGTTCGCAGATTTCAGCTTCCCGCAGAACAAACGACTGGAACACGGTCTCGAGCCGACCTTGTTGGTCCAGATCTCTCCAGGCGCGCCAGTGTCCGGCAATTTCCGGAGCCCACCGTTGAGCATCAAGAGCCGCAGCGCCGTTGATGACCTTTCGCCGAAGCTGTTCCAGCGAACGAATCGGGTAGTGATGAACGGTGATTCCGTCACAGTGGAAATGTGGGAGATAAGGGAAGTTCATCCAGTGATTGCCGATTCCAACCTGCACATCGTGCATTGGTCGATGCAGGATTTTTCCTCCCGAGCCCGATCCAAATTCCACGAAACGCGGAACATGCTTTCCGGTGTGTCCGGGGATCTCAAAGTACGGCATCGTCTCCGGGCGAAACACCGGCGAACTGACGGAAGACAGCGGCAAGTGATTTCGCCACGGCCCGGTGCGAACCCATTCAAACGACTTGGGCACATCGCTTAGAAGACTTAGCCCGTGCCATCGTTCATCGGCGTCCAGATGGACAATCCAGTCGGGGCAAAAGTCTGCGGCTCGCCTTGCCATCCGAGTCACCCATTGGTCCTGTTTGTACCCGGGATCCGTCTCAAACCACTGGTCCAGAATCACGTCTCGATAACAACGAAGGACATCCTGCAGTCCATCCACCGAAGAATGATCGGTGACCATGAAGGCATTCACACCCTGCGAGAGATGATGCTCGAAACAATCGGCAACCAACTCGGCTTCGTTACGAACGAGAAGCGTGGCAATGATCTTCATGAGATGTCTCCGCCGACAATGAATGCCTCCAAGTCATTCTCGATATGATCAACTTCGTCCCATTGCCGCGCGAAACGAGACAACTTGTCGTGATGCGTCCACGAGAGATACATCGCTCGATTCTTTCCGAAGCGATCAGCGACAAGGACGTTGGGGATCCCTGACAACACACAAAGCAAATGCACATGCAGTCGGTCCGTGACGACCGTTCGGACATCTCGAAAACGGCGAGTGATCAGATCCCATGCTTCCATCGCAAAATGAGGCATGCAGGTTCCAGGGAGCAACCAGTCATCGTCAAGTGATGGTGCGAATGACTGCGATTCGCGGTCGGATCGACGAATGACAAGACGCTTGCCGGTGTCCGAGTAGCTTGCTGGCGAACTGGTGAGACCAAATACACCGTCGGGTACCAGACGCACATTTTTCAATCCAAGCGAAACGGCCTTTGACAACGACATCGCGTCCCGAAGCCAAACCTCCATGTGCTCAAGCGCATTGAGCTCAGTCACATCGTTCTGCGCAGTCTCGGTGCTGAGGTACTCCATCGATTGAGGCAACCAGATGACTCGTTTGAAGTTCGGATTGCGGCAGACCTGAAGGCGAAAGTCTGTTTCGTGTCGATATAAGTCCCCGAAGTTCCCGCCGCCATGCAGCAGCACCGCATCTGCGTCAGTTGATGAGGGACACTCTGGCCACGGCAGTGTTTCAACAAGTTCAATACCTGCCGACTGAATGGCTGAACGCTGGCCCAGCATCAACAGCAAATCACCGGTGTTGGCATGTCTGGGAGTTCCCGCAAAGATGGCTTTCCTGATGCCAGTGGCCCGGAGAGCACGGACCAACAGATTGCCGATGTCTCGTGCGACCTCTGAAACGGGCGTTCCGATCGGCCTCGAGCGGTACACGACCGATGTTTCTTCCTTGTACTCGTTCAGTCGCGAATTCTTCTCGAAGTGACGTTCACTCAGAACTTTGTCAGACCCGGCCCAGAAATGCCTGAAGTCGTCGGAGTTGTCTGCGTGAAAAGCCTTGCCCTCCACGGCGCATCGAAACCACGCTTGCTGACCGGAATCCCAGGTGGTCCTCCAGAACTCAACGTCTTCGCCGGCCGTGGTGACCGCATCAAGCAGCCAGTCTCGTTTGAAGAGTTCAGAAAAACGCGGGTGCTCTTCATCCGGGATTCGACATGCGTAGTCAAAACTCGTCTGAATCCTGTCGATCTGCCACAAGCTTGGAGTGGGATGAATCGGTCCATACTCTTTGCGATGACTGCCAGCCATCCACGCTCCGCTGTCGATGCCTCGGCACAAATTCTCATACCACCTGGTGCCCGTGATGAGACAATCCGGCTCCAGGTGCAGCATGTAGCTGACGTTATTCTGCCGACACCAACTCACTGCCGTGTCGACCGCTGCTCCGTGAGTGCGAACAGGGCCGTGGTGCCTGACCACGATGACTCCCGGCTGCGACTGAATCCACTGACGCTCGGCATCGTGGTCCTCGTTCCACTTTTTTTCGCCTTGCTCAGGGTTATTGTCGATCACCAGCACCTGCCACGATGGAAAGTGTTCGCGGAAAGACCCCAGGCCAACCGGCATCCATCGTCGAGTATTCCACGACACGATCACGGGCATGACGGGCTGATTGCTCATCGTCTAGCCCTCGATCGTTTTCCCATCAACCAAAGACTCAAGAAGCTGTTCGTAGCGCCTTGCCATTGTTGATGCCAAACAATACTTCAGAGCAGACGCGCGGCCTTCTTCGCCAATGCCTTTTGCCCATTGCCGATTCTCCTGGAGCATCCGAAGATTCCGGGCGACTTCCACAGAATCAGCCGGGCACAGCAGCCCGTTGACTCGATGATTAAACAGTTCATGGGCAATTCCAACCGGAGTGCTGACGACCGGAACTCCATGCAGCATCGCTTCCGCTGCCACCAGTCCAAATCCTTCTGCGTCCGAAGGCATACAGAGCACATCCATGACCTGATAGAAGTCCCCCAGAAAGTCCCGAGACATCGCAAACGCAAAGCGACCGGGGATCAGTTCGTTGCACAAGTCCATCAACTGATATCGAAGTGGCCCCCAGCCCACGAGCAGAGCCTTCGCCGACGATGGGAGCTTCTCGCATGCTTCAATGATGACATGCGCGTTCTTTTCAGGCGAGAAGCGTCCCGAGTAACCAACGACGAAGTCATCCTGAGAGAACCCAAGGCGTCGACGCACCTCCTCGCGAGTGTCTCGGCATGCAATATGACGCTGATCAACCCCATTCAGAATCACCGACGTCGTAAAGCCATCGCACACTTGTTCTCGAACGATGCGACTCACGGCAACGACATGATCAACCACCGGAGCTGCCATCCTGAGAGCTGACCTGGTCCATTCGCCGACGCCATGAGCCACAAACACAACCTTAGTCTTTGATCCTTCCGGTCGCAGGTACTGAGGTTCAACATTGCCCCAGACCAGGACAACGTCCGCTTCCAGAACGGCATCTCGAACGGCATGATCCCGTCCGAAGGCAAATGGAATACCGGTCTTGTGAAGCAACTCATGATCGACCGCGTACTCTTCCGTGACAACATTCCGGACAAAGCGGAGAATGCTCGAATCGCAGTGCGAAACGATCGCACGAAGCCACGATTCAACACCCGCGCAGACGAACGAAGGTCCCACATGGACGACTCGAATCGGCTGCTTTCGGCGCTGGCGTTTTCCGTGCAGAACCGGTGGCGGATAGATCATCGGATAGGCGTAGACATTGCCTGCTGCCAACTGTGACAACTGATGATCACAAGGTTTGGGCAGCCCCGGATATGCCGAGTACAGATCAGGAATGGACATGACGAAACTCTGAGAGAAGCGAAGGTCTTCAATACCGAAGGGCACTTGCTTTGTGCCCTGGCGGCGTTCGTGCAGTCCAGATCGTCCGGGGGTTTTCCACCCCTCGCCAGTCCTTTTGCGATCAAATCGTTCTCAAACTCACGGAAAAAGCCGCTAGATCCGCACATCCGCGAGGCGTCGGCGTCGGCTTGGGCAAAACCTGTCTTGAGTGAGCCCAAATGCGATCCGGTTCTGGCGAGTCGGAACGCATGCGCCCGTGAATTCGCGGTGAGCAGATAGTTCCAAACGCTGACCGGGTCAGGCCGGTTTCGGCGACAGCTTCGTGATTCGCAAATGGCGATCGTAGTGAGCGGTGGCGACCTGAATTCCGTCTGGATGCAGGTCCATGTCACGCGCCAGACTCGGCAGCTGGAACCGATGGAAATCCTTGTCAGCATCCGTCTTCCAGAAGATCAGCCAGCCGCCGCTGCCGCCGCCGGAAACGCCCATGAGAGTGCCATCAGCCAGCCAGCGAAGACGCCAGATGACTCCCTGAGTAATCCCTTCCGCGATCTGCTGTCGCGGAGCGCCGGGCGTTTCGAGACTGAACAATAACACCAGCGGTTCGTGAACCGCTCCCAGCGGATTCGATGCTTTGTATAGACCACCAGCCGCCAGCCACTTCCCATCCGGGCTGACCGAGAGCGCTCGCACGCCTCCGAAGTCGACCTGCTGTCCACCGTTATACGAATACAGGGCGGCGGCATCGAACTTCTGGAGTTCCTGTCCGTTCGCCAAATCCCAGCGACGAATTACGCCGCCGAGATCTCCACTGAAGACGGACTTGCCATCTGGATGAAAGGCAACGGAATACACGTGCTTTTCGTGGCCAGCGATTTCGCGAACCATCGCTCCGTCGGCCAAATTCCAAAGCCTCACCATGCGATCATTGCCGCCGCTGACAACCAGCGTGCCGTCGGGATTTGTGTCGAGCGATCGAACCCATTGCGTTCCGTGAGCCGCAAAAGATCGCACCAGTGTCGGAGCATCATCCAAAGCTGACCACCAGCTCAGCTTGCCATCGTAGCCGCCGCTGATCAGAGTTTTTCCGTCCTTCGAAAACGTCAACGCGGCAACCCAGGTATTGTGACCACCGGACAAATTGACTTTCGTGCCATCGGCGAGTCTGAAGCGTTCGATGACACTGTCTTCTGAGCCGCTAAACGCAAACTGACCCGTCGGTTCGAATCGACACGAGATCAGCGGTCGATCATGCGGCCATTGTGAAGCAACCCATGCGGCTTTGGGATCAGCGGATTCCGGAAACGTGGCCATGGTGACCTTCCGAAAAAATGGTGGGAGATGTGAGGCGGGAGGCAGGATGGGCATTCCTGCCCGTCGTCAAAACTGTCGCACAGGAATGTCCAACCTACAATGTTATCTTCGCTCGGGGTGAACTCAGGCGTTCATGTGAGCTGCGACTTGTCCCCTCTCCCACGCGAGTGAGTTCCTTAGAACGTTCACGACGATTCGGGGGAGAGGGCAAGGGAGAGGGGGAATTGTTTCAAGGTTGCAATCTCAAGAAACACCCCTCATCCGGCCTTCGGCCACCTTCTCCCCTTACGAAGGGGAGAAGGGACATCGTCGCGGCCTTTGAATTCGTTGCATGGTTTGAATCCATTGAGTTCCCTCTTTCATCCCGAAGGAAGTATAACTCGAAGAGCTTACCACCGCCCTCATCAAAGCTCACGCAAGGTCCCAACAAAAAAAGGACTCTCGCCAGATCTGACGAGAGTCCTCAGGATTTTGAGAATTTCAGGTTTCGCAATCAGCCGAATTCAGGCCGACGACGTTCCAGTTGTTCCTTCAGTCGAGCCACGATGCTGGAATGCATCTGACTGACGCGAGATTCTGACAACCCGAGTGTGTTGCCGATCTCCTTCATCGTCAGCTCTTCGTAGTAGTACAGGATGATGATCAGTCGCTCGTTGCGATTCAGACCCTTGGTCACCAGCTTCATGACATCCGTCTTCTGGATGCCGCCGGTTGGATCTTCGCAGCGAACGTCTTCCACGACATCCACTTCACGGACATCCTTGTAGCTGTCCGTTTCGTACCACTTCTTTTCGAGGCTCACGAGATTCACAGCGCTGGCTTCGGCCTTGAGTCTTTCAAATTCATGAATTGGAAGACTCATCTGCTCGGCGATTTCAGCTTCCGTCGGTGGTCGACCGACGCGAGCTTCCACCATCTTGCGAGCTGCCTCAACCTTGCTGGCCTTGCTGCGAACCAGACGAGGAACCCAGTCCATCGTGCGCAGTTCGTCGAGCATGGCACCACGAATTCGCGGCACACAATATGTTTCAAACTTGACGCCTCGATCCATGTCGAAGGCTTCAATTGCATCCATGAGTCCGAACACACCCGCGGACATCAAGTCGTTCAGATCAACACCTTCGGGCAACTTGGCCCAAACACGCTCGGCGTTGTACCTGACCAGCGGCAGATACCGCTCCATGAGACGGTTCCGCAGTTCCTGGTTGGTCTGGTCTTTCTTGTATTCGATCCAGACCTCAGAAACATCTTCACTGACCTTCGTAGCCATTCAATCCTCCATGACGAACAGCAGACGCACTGTGTCGACAGTTACTCGTATCAGTACCTATCGGCATCCGTTGGCCTGAGCATCAGCAAAACCCGTACAACAGTCATGGTTCATTCGAACTTGCGTGAAAACAAAATCATCCATGATTTGGACTCACGCAGATCCGAACGCCGTTGTTGAGCATTCACTGAGCCGACCGTGCATCGCACGTTTCTGTTGCTGTGTTTTCTGAGTGGCCTGAAAAGAGCGAACTTCCGAGTCGCTTCCATGCAGCAACAACTGCCGGAAGAGGACACGTCATTTCGTACAGAGAGCTTTCAGTAAGTCCATGTCACCCAACGTGAACCAGTCTGGTTCGTGGTGAGTCACATGGTCACAGCACTTCGCTTCTGATGCTCTGATCAAGGCGTGACGAGAATCTCAAACTGGTGACACCACCCGTCTGAGAATCAAACAACCTCGAACCGCCTTCGTGTTCTGATCGAGACACTTCGGCTGTCGGACGTTGCGGGCGGGTTGATATCGCAGGCAATTCCAGAGTGTCCAGACAGATGAAACATGGAATACCGATCTTTCTTTGCGAATTGCATGTCTTCGGCAGTTTCAACCGGACACAGATTTCGAAGTCGGCAGAAAGAACCTCCGATGCACTTTGATGCGCGCCAGAAGGTTCATCTGAAGTGCAGAATCTGCAGAAGTCAGCGCAGAGCCATGTGACGCACGAGCCATCATCACGCAGTCTGCAGACTCTCGACTGCGACGAACACAGAGTTACTTACCTGCCCTCTGAACCAGGCATGTCAAAGATCGCGAAGGATGCGAATTGCCTGCGAATTCCCGGTCTTTTTCAGCGTTCTGAGGGCACGCTGAACGATCTGTCGAGTTGCCTTTGCAGAGGACTCGGCGAGCCACCGATGACATGTCTCGAGCACAAAATCAGCATCCGACTTCGAGGCATCGTTCAGCCAATTCGCCACAGAGTCTCTCACATACTTCGAAGTGTCCGCGCGAAGAGGCTCCAGCAGAGACAATCCTCTCGAAGGGTCATTCTTCAATGCCTCGATGTGCTGGCACCAGACGCCTCGTGGCCGAGTTGCTTCGGAGACAAAGCGACGAATGGAATCCGTAGAGTGCTTCGTCCAGGGTAACAGGATTTGAATTGCGGATTCCAAGTCGTCCGCAATGTGCGGACGAACGGCCATCCATGCGATTTCTCGAACTCCCATGTTGGCATCGGCAGCAAAGGGCTCCACCAAACGAAGCTGATCGGCAATCGTTGCCGAAGCCCGTGCTCCGATCATCATGCATGCCCAGCATCGAACCGTGTCTGACGGATGGGATTGGAATCGAGATAGACTTTGCGTGAATTCTCGCTTCGCCGGCCATCGTGCCGAAAGCAGTTCCCCGACCAGCCTTGATCGCTTCATCGCCGTTGGAGTTTCCAGCGTCTCGAGTCCGCTCAAGACGGACGGCAGAGAATCCTCGCAACCAAGGTCCGAAAACGTGGCCCGCGCGAGTTCTGAATGATCAACGATGAGCCATTCGCACAGGTTCACGGACTCAATTCGGCCGCAATTCAGGAGGTCTCTGACGTCCTGAGGAACCTGCGAGGTCCTCGTCGCTCCTTTCCGGGCGAGCAACACCGGAGGTACGGCTTGGGGCGGACTCTGCTGTGGACGCTTTCGAGCTGGCAATGGTGTGATTCCGCCTGGATTGGACGAGCCAACAAAAAACAAAGCCTCAATCGTCAGCAAAGCCGAGGAAAATCCCCTTCTTTACTGGCGGTTGAGGCTCTTCAGAGCCAGAAGAGCATTCCGGCGTGGCCCGTCAGGAATTCGATTCGCTGGGGCCGTCGCTCTTCACCGACGATGCCTTCGCCGCGGCGTCCAGAATCTCTTTCCGGAACACTCGCACGTCCGGCGGTGCCTGAATCGACAACCGGACACGACCGCCCCGAACTTCAGTGACAGTGACACGAATGCCACCTGCAATCTCGATGGATTCACCAATCTTTCGACTGAGAACAAGCATCTTGCACGCTCCCTTACAAAACTTCACACACCTCTTCCGAAAGCGGGGTTGAACCGTTCTTCCATGCATCCGGTGAAACGTGAGAACTGGACAAAAGCTCTGTTGCCGTAGTTCGGCTGAAAACTGCAAATCTCATGCAGATTCGGCACAATCCGCACTAATTGTTTATACGTCATTAAAGAGCCGACTCAATGCTTCGTTTTCCTGTAAATCTCTGCAGTTTTTCTCGATTCACAAGAATCGTTCGCTGCGGGTAAACCCTCATTCAGCATCCCTCGCCGGGGCATTCTGCCACGAGCGGTGCATGATTCTGCCTCGGCTGGCAAAAAACTTGTCTCAGGACGGCGCAAAACGGAAACGGTTTGGCCAGAAACAGCACGGGAAAACCTCGACTGCGTACGCAGTCCGTTCGCCGACAGACAGTCCTGCGGCTGAGAACCCTGCCGCCAACAATGAGGTCGCTGCGGGCTGCAGTAGCCAATGGACGGCAATCTGGGGACCTGCGGACTCACGCCCCAGCAAACATCCACACCTGTTGCAAGCCAGATCAATTCAAGGAAGGAGTTTCAGGATTCCGCGATTTCGACCGCAGACTTCGCTCCGACCGCAAGGATCTGATCAGCCAGCTTTGGCTCGTTGACCGCGCGTGACAGGATCACGGATCCCACCAAAAGCGACCAGGCAGCGATTGCTTTGCTCCTGGCATCCTCCTCATTGCTTGCTTCCATTGCACTGACCAAAAAGTCGATGCTCAACTTGAAGTTGTCTGTAAATGCGGAGCGGACTTCATCATTCTGACTAGCGACTGAAACGGCCAGCGCTGCGATGGGACAACCTTTGCCAGGATTGTCGCGATGCTGCTTACTGCAGTACTTTGTCGCAATGGTCTTGAAGGGCAAGGGGTGGGAGCCAGATTGCTTCTGCCATCTTACAGCAACTTCATTAAAGGCATGCTGGCATGCGGCAAGCATCAGGGCATCTTTTGATTCAAAGTGACCATAAAAGCCGCCGTGCGTAAATCCAGCCGCTCGCATGAGGTCGGCCACCCCGATGCCGTCGAACCCTCGCTCGCGAAACAACTGACTGGCGACGTCGATGATTTGCTGACGATTTTTCTGCGCCTGCTCCTTTGAAATCTTCATGCAATTCTCCCTGATGAACAGATGCGGCCTTGACTTCAATGATGACGACCGTAATTATAAATCAATAATGACGCATGTCATCATAAAATGCTTTTCGCCTCATGGCCATTGTGTCGTGCTGGTGCAGGCGGCGGAATTTCACGAAAACTGAGGATCCACCAATGAAATTGACGAACAACACGATTCTTATCACTGGCGGCGGCTCGGGGATCGGCCGTGGCTTGGCCGAAGCGCTGCATCGACTGGGCAACCAAGTCATCATCAGCGGACGCAGACAGCAATTGCTCGACCAGGTTGTGGCTGCTAACCCTGGTATGAAGGGAATCTGCTTCGATGTTTCCTCGGCGAAGGAGACTCGTCAAGCGGTGGGCGAGTTGCTCCAGAAATTCCCGTCCTTGAATGTGCTGATCAACAACGCCGGCATCATGCCGCTGGATGATCCGAGTAACGAACTGGCAGATTCAGACATCGAGCGAGTAACCGAAACGAATTTTGTGGCTCCGATTCGTTTAACGTCCTACCTGATCGAACATCTCAAGGCACAGCCAAGATCGACGATTCTATACAACACATCCATTCTGGCTTTTGTTCCTCTGGCGTCTGCAGCGGTCTATTCAGCAACCAAAGCCGCCCTGCATTCCTATGTGCTCAGTCAGCGCTTTGCCCTTCGCAATTCGACCGTGACTGTACAGGAAAACGCTCCGCCCTGGGTGGACACTGATCTGATTGTCAAGAGTGGCGATCCTCGCGCAATGCCGCTTGAGGTGTTCATCGATCAAATCATGAAGGAACTGGCTACGGATGCGGAGGAGCTTCTGGTCGAAGCAATTCGCCCAATGCGCGCTAATCCGGGGACAAACGAGCATGAGTTTGTTCATGGGTTCAACATGTCACTGGTCGAGAATCCGATTCCTGTCACCGTCTGATTGAAGAGTTCTTCGCGTTGTCAGCTTGTGGATCGATCTTACTGATGAGGTATGCAGAGTGAATCTCAACGATCATCCGACCGTCAGGAATTTCTACGCTCAATCGTCATCCGCTTCCGCAGCGAGCCAGAACAATATGCCGCTGGATGCTCAGTGGTTAAGGCAACTGTGCATCGACTGTGGTGCAGACGATGCTGGCTTGGTAGAGATTGATCGTCCGGCATTGGATGATCAGCGCGATATCATCTTGAAGTACTTTCCCCATGCACGAACCTTATTGAGCTTCGTATGCCTGATGAATCGAGGCCCGATTCGTTCGCCAGCGAGATCGGCGGCCAATCTCGAGTTTCACGCCAGTTACGATCACGCCAACGAGGTGGCTCGCCAGGTGGTCACCAAACTGGAGTCGATGGGGATTCAGGCGATGAATCCGTCGGCGGGTTTTCCGATGGAGATGGACAATTTTCCCGGTCGCCTGTGGGTCGTTTCTCACAAGCCCGTCGCCGTGGAGGCAGGCCTGGGACGCATGGGCATTCATCGCAACGTGATCCATCCACGTTTCGGCAACTTCATCGTTCTCGGTACGGTACTTTTGGGTGCTGAGGCAACATCCTATGGTCAGCCGATTGGCTACAATCCCTGCCTGGAGTGCAAGCTGTGCGTGGCTGCGTGTCCGGTCGGAGCGATCTCCCCGAATGGCGATTTTCAGTTCTCGAGTTGCATGACGCACAACTACCGCGAGTTCATGAGCGGCTTCAGCGATTGGATCGAGAGTGTCGCCAGCAGCAACGATGCTCTTTCCTACCGCGAGAGAGTTTCACTGTCCGAGACCGCATCAATGTGGCAGTCGCTCTCATTTGGTCCCAACTATAAAGCTGCTTATTGCCTTGCCGTTTGCCCTGCGGGCGAAGATGTGATTGGCCCGTTTCTGACTGATCGAAAGAGTTTTCTCAACGATAACCTGAGACCTCTCACAGAGAAAAGCGAAACGCTTTACGTCATTCCAGGCTCAGACGCTGAACAGCATGCCGCAAGGCGTTTTCCCAACAAGAAACTCAAGCGAGTGAACAGCGGTATTCGACCAACGAATATCAGCGGGTTCCTGTTCGGATTGAAGCTGCTGTTTCAGCCGGGCAAAGCATCAACGCTCTCTGCCACATATCACTTTACCTTTACGGGCGATGATCCCCAACAGGCCACCGTCCGGATCGACCGAGGAACGCTGCAGGTACAAACTGGCCATATTGGGCAGCCGGACCTTCGGGTCACAGCCGACAGCGCCACCTGGCTGGGCTTTGTCGCGAAAGAACGCAGTTTGTTGTGGGCTCTGCTGCGCCGAAAGATCCGCATCCAGGGATCACCGAAGCTACTGATCGCGTTCGGAAAGTGCTTCCCCGCTTAGAACGTACTGCCGTGAGTCAAATCCCGAGTGCTTCCATCAAGCGGCAACTTCAAAGGGAACAGCATTTGAGGTTCACACGCGAAAAAACGTTGCTGAACGCGGACTGGGGAAAAGCTCACGTAGTCGCTGGCGTTTTGCTTTCGTGTTCTTTGCGTTCTTTCGTGGCCATCATCGCCCGGAATCGATCGTTCAGCAGCAACGTGGAATTGCCACCAAAGAACGCAAGCAACGAGCGTTCCAGCAAACTATCGAATGGTGGCTTTCAAAGCTTCGCGATCTTTCGCCGAGAGCAAAAGTTCGGGCAGGTCGAGTTGCTCGACGTTCAGGCGAATTTCAGAACGCGACGTGCGGATCTTTGCAAACTGCTGGTCCGACTGGCGAGTCTCGAACGTCACAGTTGTCGACAGTGGTTGGCTCGTAAACCACACGCCTGGATAGATCTTCGACAACTCGTCGACCCGAGCTCGGAATCGCTCCGGACCGAACACGACAACAGGAACATAACGAGTCCGAACATCCGCGCGCAGATTGGCGAGGCTCACGGCCAATGGCCAGGTCGGTGCTTCGGCACTCAGCAGATACAACTCGCAGCTCATCTGCTGAGCGGCGGCTTCGAATCCATCGGGGCCTGTTTTTGCAGTGCGGACAGAAAAACCAGCTTGCTCCAAGGTAAACTTCAAATCATCAAGAACACGATCTTCTCCCGTCACAACAACGGCTTCGGGCTTCTCAGACCCTGTTCGGATGGAGCTCAGGGTTCGGCCAACCTGTGACGCACTCACAAGAAACCCCGGTTCATGCTGGACCGCCAAAGCGGCCGCACATCGAACTCTCGCATCTGGATTGTTTAGAGCCGCCACAAGACTCGGGTTGGCGGCCTCGAGTTCGGACGCACTCAACGTACGAGCACTGAGGCTCCGCAGCAGATCTGCCGCTGCTACCGATGTGTCCACCTCGATCGCGGACTCTAGTGCGCTGATGAGGGCTTCGGTCGTCACGGCCTCATCAAAGGTTGTTTGTTTTGCAACAAGTGCCGCGACGAGCGACAGATCCTTCGCCTGATTGTTCTCCGGGCTAATGATTGTCGCATCTGCAAGAAGTTCTGACGCGGTTCGCACGGCGTTCGCGCGGGGATCTTCAAGTTTCAGATCTCGCATGCTGGACGTCGGACGAAGTGATGTGAATCGACCTGATGCATCTTTGAGAAGCTGTTCGGAACGCTGGATGAGATAATCCGTCGAAGCCTCTTTGGATTCGATGTCAGTCAGTTTTGGATTCAGCAAACGGATCGCCAGGCGTGAAGCTTCAGTGACTTCTGGACGATTCGAAAACTGAAATCGAAGTATTCGATCGGCCATCGTTGGGTCCGATGATTGTCCGATCAGTTTCAGGGCTCGAACCTGAGTGGCTTCGTCGAGTTCCTCTGTCTGCAAAGCAAGCAACAACGGACGCTGAAAGATCGAAATGTGCTCAGCGAGCAACGATTGAGCGATTGAACCTTCCGGTGTGTCTGGAGAAATCCTGAGCAGCACACTCGCGGCGAGATCGGGAACTGCCAGCAGATCACGTTGAGCATCCGTCCCGACAAAACCTTCGGTCGCAATCTTGTTTGCAGCGTCCTGAACCTGTTCGAGAGTCACCTTCCTGGCGGCGGCGACGGCATTCAACAGCTTCAGAACCTGTTCGCCTTCGGGCGACAATCGTCGATCCAATCTTAATGCCAGCAATTCATTCGGGCCGACGGTTGCACGAACAACTCTGAGATCCGCTTCCGGAACTTCCAGTTCCAGAAATCGACGCAGGAACGCCTTCGCGTCATCGACACGATTCAGTCGTTGAGTCGTTCGTGCCGCGCGAAGCAGATCCTCTGGCTCGGTTGGCGCGAACTGAAAGAGATCGCCTGCGATCGGTTGTGAGTCGGAACTGGCGGGCGTTGAGACTTCGGCATCCTGCAGACCGAATGCGGAACCGACTGAACTGCTGAGGACCAGCGCCGTGGAAAGGCCGGTCAGAAACTGTTGGAGTGCTGTGGGGGAAGATTGGCGAACTGTCACGGAGAAACTCCCGGTCGAGCAAGGGCTTTGGAAGCGATCCATGGTGCCCTCGAAAGCGTCGAGATACCAGTGGCGGTTGCCCGGATTTCGCATCCTGTTCATTTTCATCGACCTGTGGCGGGGTCTGCCTTCGTCAATCGAAGTCGCTAGAACAATCGAAGCTGCAAATGCCGTGGAAAGTAGGGGTTCTGAACGATCGGCAATTGCATCGAACATTGCATTCGATTTCAGCAGAAGGCGTTGTGCGCGATGCAAAATGGCCTTGCATGATCCCGTTTACCGAACCCAACTGCTGGCACAATCACGATGCAAGCCGCCCGTCGCGGACAGCCTGCCCATTTTGTGAACACAAGAGCGTCTTATGCAAGCATCCGTCCAGGGCGATACTCATAATGGGCTGAGAATTTGGAATTTTGTTTCGTCGTAAACACTAATATCAAAACGGTTTACGAAACTGTTTTCGGTAGTGTACGGAGTTAGGGCACACTCTTTGCAAATTTGCGCAGTCAGTCGATTTTCTTGGCATGGACGAATGGCAAGAGCCTGAACGGAAGCAAATCGAGCTGGCATGAACGGGGAAGTGACTTTCCGGGTCGGTTCGTTGAGGGTTCTGAAGATCGGTGATTCTCTGCTGCCTGTTCTTTTGACATAGGTGGCTTGTTGGTCTGGCAGCAATCGTCAGGCAATCGGCGCGAAACTGAATTTGTACGAGGAGAAGAAGGCGATGATTGGTGGTCTCTCAACCTGGCTCAGATCGGCCGCAGTGCTGGTTTTGCTGGGTATGTCGTTTGTGACAGCGAATTCTGGGAACGTTCATGCTCAGGAAGCTCCAGTGGCAGAGGCTGCTGCTCCAGCAGAAGCCCCGGCGGAGTCGCCAGCCGAGGTGACTTATGACGTTCCTGATACGGTCGCGATCTCGTACTCCATCGACAGTCTGTTTCTATTCTTGTCTGCTGTTCTAGTGATCTTCATGCAGGCCGGCTTTGCGTTGGTTGAAATCGGCTTGAACTCCGCCAAGAACGCCGTGAATATCCTGTTCAAGAACACCATCGACTTCTGCATCGGTGTCTTGCTGTTCTACTTCATCGGATATGCGATGATGTATCCAGGGGCTGATTTCGCCGGCAAGTACTTCGGATATGCACAGCCAAACTTTGCTGCAGATGTCACTCCCGATGACATGAAAGCTGGCTTCTCTACTGCAACCGGCACTCTTCGAAAGTTGCATCCTCAAGCTGACTTCCTGTTCCAGGCCGCATTCTGTGCGACCACAGCGACAATCGTCTCTGGAGCAGTCGCAGGACGCCTGAAATTCACCGCTTATTTGATCTATACCGTGATCATCACTGGTGTGCTCTATCCGATCGTTGGCTTCTGGAAGTGGGGCGGCGGATGGCTTGCTGCTGCAGGATTCCACGACTTCGCTGGTTCGGCGGTTGTGCATGCTTGCGGTGGTTTCGCAGGTCTCGCCGGGGCTTGGATGCTCGGTCCTCGAATTGGCCGCTACAACGCAGAGGGCAAGTCAATTCCAATCCTTGGTCACAATCTTGCATATGCGACGCTCGGTGTCTTTATTCTGTTGATCGGCTGGTACGGCTTCAATCCTGGCAGCCAATTGGCATTCGCCGGTGGTGGCAACGTCGCTGCAGTCTGCAAGATTGCTGTGAACACGACATTGGCCGCATGTGCCGGGGGTACTGTTGGGATGCTCGCAAGCTGGGCTGTGTTTAAGAAACCCGACCTGACGATGTGTCTAAACGGAATTCTTGCTGGCCTTGTCGGCATCACCGCGAACTGTGACTGTGTCTCAAATGGCGCTTCGATGATCATTGGTGCTGTCGCTGGTGTGATCGTTATGGTGGCGATCATCGCTCTCGATAAATTGAAGATCGACGATCCGGTTGGCGCATTTCCTGTGCATGGTTGCTGTGGTCTCTGGGCGTGTATCGCGGCAGGCATTTTTGGTGGAAAAGACATCGTGGTGCAGACTTACGGAGCATTCGCAATCGCCGGCTTTTCGCTGGTTCTGATGCTTGTGGTGTTTGGGCTGCTGAAGGCAGTAGGGATGCTTCGAGTCTCTCGACAGGAAGAGATGGAAGGTCTCGACGTGCACGAACATGGTCTCCCATGCTATGCGTCAGACAGCGCTTACTGATTTCAGTGTGATCGTCCACTAAAATGACGCGACGCCCGGCCCGGTTTTTCGGGCCGGGCGATCTGCGTTTTTTCTCTGTACGGCTGAGTTCAGAGACGACGAACATGTAATCCCACAATCGCTGCTCGTCGCTGTATCCAGTGCCTCAGGGAGGTCCATGAAACGTCGATGTGCTTGCTCCAGATCTCAAGCTTATCGACGTTTTCTGGGCCCGGTGAGTCCACACTCTTCCGGACCTTAGTCTATTCCACGCAATGCGAGTTTCAGGAGTTTGGCGATGTTTGTTCTGGTTCGACCCTTCCTGACGAGGGTCGTATGTGCTGCTGTTGCGATGGCGGCTGTCCTCGGTTCTTCCGTCTCTTTGTTTGCTCAGGGATCGGCGCCAGCGGAATCCACCGCAGCCGCTGAGCCTGCTGCGGCCACGCCTGCTCATCTGGCAGGAACAATCGACACCGGCTCCACCACGTGGCTGCTTGTCAGCGCCGCGCTGGTCTGCTTCATGATGCCGGGGCTTGCGTTGTTCTATGGTGGCATGGTTCGAGCCAAGAACCTGCTCAACATGTTCATGTGCGTGATGGTCTGCGTGCCCATCATTACCGTTGAATGGATCGCCTGTGGCTACAGCATGACCTTTGCAACCAAATCCATCATCAGCACGGATGCTGGCAAGAACGAGGATGGAACGGACAAGGTTGACTTCAGCTACCTCGGTTGGGATTCGAACCTTGTTTTCTTCAAGGCATTTTCCGGGACCGATCCGAAGGACGAGAGCACTTATTTCGGAAAGATCGTTTACACGGGCGATACGACAGGCGGAATTCAGAACGGTGTCCCGGAACTGCTGTTCGCAATGTTCCAGATGATGTTCGCCATCATCACGCCAGCACTTATCGTTGGGGCGATTGCCGAGCGAGTCAAGTTCAGCGCATGGTGCATCTTCGTGGCGCTCTGGGCGGTACTGGTTTACAATCCGGTCGCTCACTGGGTATGGAACGTGAACGGCTGGTTGTTCCAGAAGGGTGTTCTGGACTTTGCAGGCGGTACCGTCGTGCACGTACTTGCTGGTGCTTCTGCGTTGGCGTTGATTCTGATTCTTCCGAAGCGTCACGGTTTCCCGAAGGGCCCATTCCTCCCTCACAGCATTGGCTGGACACTGATGGGCGCTGGTTTCCTGATGGTCGGCTGGTTCGGCTTCAATGCCGGCTCAGCCATTGCGGTTGGCAAGGACTTTCTGCCAGTCTCCGGAGCTGTTGCCGTGATGGCATTCGCAACAACCGCAATCGCAGGCGGTGCTGCCACTGGTTCCTGGATGGTGGCCGAATGGATTCATGCTGGAAAGCCAACAGCCATTGGCGTTGCGTCCGGTATGGTCGCCGGCCTGGTGGTCATCACGCCGTGTGCTGGACACGTCAGCCCTGGCAGCGCGTTGATCATCGGTTTGATTGGCGGCGTTGTTTGCTTCCTCGGTGTTCAGATGAAGCAACTCTTCAAGTACGATGACTCTCTCGACGTTGTCGGAGTTCACGGCGTTGGCGGAGCACTGGGAGCGATCCTTGTTGGCTATTTTGTGATTCGACCGTTCGAAGGCAGCATGGATCAGATCAAACTGCAGGCAATGGGTATCACTGTGGCAGCCATCTATGGATTCGTGTTGACGGCCATCCTTGGTTTCATCATCCACAAGACCATTGGCTTCACAGTCAGTGAACATGCCGAAGAGGAAGGTCTCGACGTTGCTGAGCATGGCGAGACAGCATACCGATTGAACTAAGTGAACTCAGTTCCTGAGCGAACACGGATGTTCGTACCAGGATTTTAGTTCCTGAGTTTCTGGCGAGCCCGGTCGATTCGATCGGGCTCGCTGGCATTTGGTAACGCCACAAGATTACGCTGCGGTTCGATTGTTTTTCGAAATCTGGAGCATGCCTGAACCGCAGTCTTCGCGCTCCGTTGATTTATCCGCGGGGAAACGACTCAGTGGCAGCGAATCGCAAAGTTCGCAATCGATCGGGCAGCAATCCGAGGTTTCCGCTGGAAACGGAGGTCAGCTGGTTCGTGCTCGTGAGTATCCTCGATATCGTCGCGACGTTCCTGGCGCTTCGGTATAGTGGCGAGGGGCGTTTGCGAGTCAACATTGTCGAAAGCAATCCTGTCGCCATGTGGGTGCTTCATCACTGGGGCGTCACCGGCATGGCCGTTTTCAAACTGCTGATGACCGGAATTGTCGTGGCGATCGCAGTTGGCATTGAATCCCGCCGCCCGCGATTGGCCCGAGCACTTCTTTGGGGCGGAATCATCGTCGTTGCCGCAGTCGTGATTTACTCGGCCCGGCTGATTCTGATGCACCAATAATCTGCGTTTGGGATCTGTTGGACCCCGCTGGTCGTCGGAAATCGGAAAGCATCGGTGAGAAACGTCTGCTTTCCGACGAGAATTCGGGTGGCGACGGAAGACCGTGTTTGACGTGATTCTCTTCCACCCTTATTCTTCCTCTCGTCGAAATCAGCGACTGATGCTCGACACAGGCTCTGCCTGTCCTGCCAACGTTACCCACCACAATTCTGTCTTTGACGATATCGCAGCCTTTGTGCCGCGAAGACTTCAGTCGTGCTTAAACGCGGCCTGATGGATCAACGAGCTTCAGTCAACTGACAAATGTGTTTCCTACCTGGCTGGCAAACCACTCATTCAAATTGTGTTCTTCATCATCCCGCGTTGATGGATCGACGCTCAGGGCCGATGTCATTTCGGCTTCGGAGTTCTTCCATGCGTTCCCTCGTGTTTGCTGGACTGCTGTTTTCAGCGATTGCACCACCGCTGTTCGGTGACTCGCTGGAAGTGTCTCTCAAGGAAGGCGATAAAGCCCCGGCATTTGTTGCCGTCGACACAAAAGGCGAAGTCTGGAAATCAGAAGACCACATTGGCAAGAAGGTAGTTGTCGTCTATTTCTACCCGGCTGACCTCACCAGCGGCTGCACAACTCAGGCTTGTGCCTACCGTGATCACATGAAGGAACTCGAGGAGGCGGATGTGGAGGTCGTTGGGATCAGCGGAGACAGCGTAAAAAATCACCAGCTTTTCGCTCGAATCAACGCACTCAACTTTAATCTCCTTTCCGACGAGCAGGGAAAAGTGGCGGAAGCATTCGGTGTCCCGGTTCGTGAAGGTGCCACCTTGACTCGGATGGTCGACGGAGTGGAACAGACGCTGACAAGAGGAGTTACGGCAAGTCGCTGGACCTTTGTTATTGGGAAAGATGGGCGGATTCTTCGCAAATGCACGAGCGTAGAGGCGGAGCAGGACTGCAAAAAAGTTCTTGAAACCGTTAGACGTTTGACGGCAGATATCGAATAATCCTGCCATTCGCGGAGATGACTCCGCAGCTTGAAAGTAAGGATGCCGCGTGTCTGCAGAGCGGCTGTGAGGTGAGTTCCCTGCATGTGCAACGGAACTCTTTTTCCACCACAGGTTCATCAGGGAGTTTTGAAGCATGAAGAATTTTGTTGCAGTGTGTCTGTTCGGGTTGGCTGCCGCAGTTGTCGCACCGGCTGTTGCATCTGACGTCAAGTCTGGTCTGCAGGTTGGTGATGGCCCGGGAGCATTCAATGTCACTGACATTACCGGCCCAAATGCTGGCGAAAAGTTGTGCTATCGATGCCAGTATGGTGCTCGTCCGGTTGTCAGCATCTTCGTTCGAAAGATGGACGAGAATGTTGCGAAACTGGTGAAGGAAGTTGACGCGGTTGTTGCCAAGAACTCTGAAGACAAGAAGATGGCAGCGTTCGTCACTGTTCTGACCGATGATCCAGATGCCCAGGAAGCATCTTTGAAGAAGGTTGCTGAAGAGCAAAAGATTCAGCACACACCGCTGACTGTGTTCGAAAACGCTGTTGGCCCGAAGAGCTACAAGCTGAGCGAAAAGGCAAACGTCACTGTCATGATGTGGGTTGATTCAAACGTTGAAGTGAATCACGCATACGGTGATGGCGAACTGAACGCTGCAGCAATCGAAACCATCGTCAAGGACACCGCGAAGATTCTGAAGTAATTCAGATCGTCGTGTGACCTTGAACAAATCAAGCGGCTGTGTGGTCCATCTGAAGGATCACACAGCCGTTTTCATTTGGCACTCAATCCTGTGCAACCGACTTGAGGGACTGGAACCACCGTCGCAGCGAAGCCGCCATCCCAGCTTTGAGCCCACTGACAGTGAGTGCGGTCAGGAAGCTGATGCCCGCAAGAATCACAGTCTTCACACCGTCCGGCAGCTTCATTGCCACGAACATATAGGTCCCTGCGATAAAGCTTACGCCTGCCAGCACGATGCAGTGCAGCGAAAAGATCGACAGCCAGAACGCACTCTTCCAGACCTTCGCAAAAACAAATGCAGCGGCTGTCATCAGAAGGACATAGGCAACCGCGACAATCAACGGCATCTCGCGACCGAGCAGCATCAACGATCCGGAGACCGTCGAAAACGTCAACATAGGCGGCCCGAGTTCCCTCAGGATTTCAGCCAGATCGTCGCGAAGAGCCCTGCCGATCCAGATCACTGCGATGAGGGCAATGTTCAGGCTGACGAAGTTGTTCCAGCCACCGAGTCCGCCCTTCATTAGGATCAGCCTCAGCACAAACATCGCGGCCAGCACAACGAGCACGGCTGATCCGGACGTTCTGTGCCGCCGGAATTTCTGAGCATAGACGACACCAAGAACCAGCAACGGCCAGACCTGTCCATCACGCAACCCGGGACCGGTGCTGGCCTCGACGAAAACTTGAGTCGGAACAATCGCAAGTCCGAGCAGGCTCACAACCCAACCAAATTCCGCGGCCTTCACGCCTCGCCAAAGAGCCCATGTGAAGAACAGCATCAAGCCCAATAAGGCGAGATACACCGGCGAGGCGATGGAATATGTCAACTGATCCACAAATGCCGCATACGATGGCAGTCGATGCCACGGCACGATTCGCGGATGAGCCATCAGCAGCAGGATCGGCGAACACGCCAGAACTCCATTCTGCAGCCGCGGCAGTTTTTCGACGATGCTGATCTCCAGCAGCAGCACAAGGACTGCCAGCAGAAACGGCACCAGCAGGTACACACCGAACGCCGAATCCCAGAAGTGCGTCGTCAGACCGGGCGCATCGAACGAGATTGTCAGCGAGTACGATCGAAACATCACCGCGCAGGCAATCATCACGAACGGCGACCATGGAAACATCGGCCATGACCAGGGCGTTCCGTTGTTGGCCACGGAACCTGCCCCCTGTCGAATTGCCGGGATCAGAGTCAGAGTGATGAGACCTGCGACCGTCGGAAAGAACCCGATGAGCCATTGAATCTCTGTCGTCGACCACGGCATCATTTCCGGCAGTAGCAGAATCGGGTAGCCGAAGAACAGGACGAGAAACAGGTACAGTGGCAGTCGCCATGTCATTCCCAGACGAACCAGCAGTCCTCGAATCAGCGTTTCTGAGACGCCAATCGCAAAGAACAGACTGGCCGCCATGAGCAACATGACGGACAGCAAAGTTCCGCCTTTGTCTCGATCAGACTTCACAGTGAGCAATTCATCGAAACTGACGGAGATCGCGAAGAACATCAGCAACACCACCATCACGATCGACCGCGAGTCTTCCCAGACACCTCCAAAGCGAACGATGACGATGGCCGTCAGGCTCATCAGCAGAGTCACAGCCGCGAGACTCAACATCAATCCCCACGGCTCCATGTAGCCCACAGTTCCGGCATCAAAGAGCATCGCCGAATTGCCGACCCGAAAGATGCTCTTCAGCCCATACACAAACAAACACGCGCTCAGCAGATAGAACGGGTTGTGGTTGTAAAGAAGTCGAACCAAGCTGGCTCCGGAGCCTAATGTTGCTTGCGTCGATGCTGAAGGCACTGCATCGCCTGAACTCGACTCAACGACGCGAGGCGGAGACACCTCTGAAGCCATCGGCTCGTTTGGACTCGGCAGATTTTCGGACGGAGTTGGATCTGGATCAGGCTCGGACATCTTCGAACTCCCTGATGCAAAAGGAGTGTCCGGAAGTCTCATCGAACTCATCGAAAGGCGAACGTCATCGCAAGGTTTCAGATGTTTTCGAGACTGCAACGCGGCATTGGAAGATAGGCTGGAGCGTCGCAATCAACTCAACAGCATCTGTGCGAAAAACATCATCGCAATGACGTCATCAGTTCGCTCAGGAACGGTCAATCGTCATTGGGTTGCGTCGAAACAACTCTGCGGACAGCGCAGAAGTGGACGTTGTCGCCATCACGGGCGGCAGGACGAATCGCTGCTGCATGCCGCAGTCGCACAAAGCTGCCGGGCACGAGAAATCAGACACGAGACAGGATGAGACACCGAAAAGACAGGACTGACTGATATCAGCACTCCTATTGATCCGCCGACATCCGTTGTTTGTCTTTCGATTGCCGGATTTTTGGTTCTTCAATCGATGTTCGAAACTGCGTGTCCACCGGAATCATGATTCGCGGCCTCCCATTCGGCGAACGAGATGCATCAGTTTCCCGGTCTACGATGAAACTCGGAAGAGCTTGCGCGAGTCCGCGGACCAACGACGGACCGGCCGGTGTGAACCCAATTACGTTCGGCACGATATTTGCGCCGGTGGCAATTCGTACACAGTTTAAACTGCCAGGGAGGCAGTTGGTGAATGCGGATTGAGCAGCGGTGGCGTTGAGATGAGCGGAGCCATTACAGACGAGAGTATTCAGGGGCTTGGACATCTGAAGAAAGTCTTTGCGGCGTTTGAGAAGCTGAAGTCGGCAGCGACGGAGCGGGACACTGCGAAGAATCGGAAGCTGCATGACAGTCAGTACGCCAGTCTGATTCTGCTCAGCATGTTCAATCCGGCGATGCAGTGCGTCCGAGGTCTTTCGGATGCGTCGGCGCTGAAGAAAGTGCGGAAGCTGATCGGAGGAGCGCGGGCGTCGATTGGGTCGCTGTCGGAATCGGTCCGTGTCTTTGATCCGCAATCGCTGGAGCCCATCATTGAAGGTCTGCTGGCCGATTTGCCACAACAGCATGGCGGTGCCGGACCTCGGCGAAACATCCCGGACAGTATTCCTCACGAACTGGCGCAGAAGCTGATCGCCGCTGATGGATGTGCGTTTCGCGCGTTGCCTCAGATCGTGCATGCGATCGGAGCACGTGACAATGGCAAATGGAAACTGCATCTGCAGTTCCAGGTGCTGAAGGGAATTGCCGACAAGGCCATTGTCACGCCCGACGAGACCGGCGGAGATGACGACGAACTGGCCGAAGGCCCGGCTCCGATTCAGGCTTCGCAATCTTCTCGAAAAAGCCACTGACCGGAACTCTCAGCTCACGTCCGCGCAACGTCCGAGCCGCATCACGCTGCGCAGATGTCTCTTCAGAACCAACCGCCAAGACCACGCCCCGCGATGATCCCGCCCTTCACTCGACTCCGGATCGCACCAGCGACTATTCTCCACTCATCACCCAGACCCCGTGCCGAACGTGATTGGGTGCGAACCGGCTGGTATGGGCTTCGGCCGACGGGCTCACTTCGACCGCGTCTGGATCCTTGCTGCATCAACACATTCTTCCTCCCGGCTATCTTCGGTTGTTGCCACTGATGTCACTCACACCACCTCCAACTTCGAAGATTTCGGTGAACATCGACCGCGACATGTCATTAGCAGAGCGGTGCGTCATCTGGGCTGCAACGGCGGTCATCCTTGCCGCGGTCCTGAACTCGACTCCGTTGCAAAGCGCGAATGATCGGTCGCGATGGGCGACGGTTTGGTCGCTGGTCGAACGACGGACGTTTCAAATCGACGAAATCGACGCGATGCCTCGCTGGTCGACGATCGACAAAGTTCGCTATCGAACATCAGCCTCAGAGCCGTGGCATTTCTATTCGTCGAAGCCTCCATTGCTCTCAGTGATCGTCGCGGGGCTCTATGCGATTGAACGAACTACTATAGGTCACAGCCTTCTCACCCACACGACTTTTGTCACTCGGCTGCTGCTGATCTTCGTCAACGTCGTGCCCTTCTGGTTCATGATGCGAAGCCTGGCCAGAACGCTGATCCTGCTGCAGACATCCTTTGGCGTACGCACGTTTGTCATCGTCGCTGCTGGCTTTGGCTCCCTGCTGAATCCCTACTTCACAACGCTGAACAATCACACGCCCGCGGCTGTCTGTGCTCTCTTCACAATCGCTGCGGCTGTTCGGCTGATGGTTTCATCCGCCAGAGTGAAAGCTTCTGATGTTGCGTCGCTCGGATTCTTCGCCGCGCTGACCTGCTGTTTCGAACTGCCCGCCGCTCAGCTTGGTATCGCCGCGTTTGTCCTGAGTCTTCTTGTCTGTTCACGAAAAACGTTTGCGGTGTTTGTGCCTGCGGCGTTGATTCCACTTGCCGCGTTCTTCATCACCAATTGGCTTGTTACTGGCGGCGCGAAGCCGTTCTATTCGACCTACGGCACCGAGACCTACGAATACGTTCACAACGGCATCCCCAGCTACTGGAAAAATCCGAAAGACCTCGATGCCAATCAGGAGTCCCCGCTGGTTTATCTGTTCCATTGCGTCGTCGGCCACCATGGACTGATTTCGCTCACTCCCGTTCTTGCCGTCGCGGTCATCGGAGTCTTTCTGGCCATCACCCAGCGGCGAAGAATCCAGGATAATTGTTCGCCTTCCGACGACGTAACACTGGCCGCCGCATCGAACGCGATGAAATACGTCAGCCTGTTTGGCGGATTGATGACGGTGGTGACGCTCAGCTTCTATTTGACTCGCACGCAAAACTACAACTATGGAGGCAACTCCGTCGGACTCCGCTGGATGCTCTGGCTGTCACCGTTTTGGTGGTTCTGTCTTGTTCCGGCCATGGAACGATTGCGATCGCGCGGCATGCAGATCGCGACCACCATTCTGCTGGCCGCATCGATCGTCAGTGCGAACTGGTCGATCACGCGGCCGTGGCAGGCATCGTGGTTGTTCGAACAAATGGAGATCGGCGGGCTGATCAACTATCGCAGCCCCATTCGGCCCTTCGATTCGGCACGCGGGGCAGTCTTCAGCAAACTTCCCAGTGCAGGCTCGACGGCCACCTTCGAAAGCACGAACCAAAGCTCGCTGACAATCAGCATGCAGGATGGCGGCGTCATTCGACTCCAGTTGACGGGCCCCGTCGCGTCGGCGAACAACTCGGTCGTCGATTCAACCGTAGCGATCAGTTTGCCTCGATGGGAGAAATCGGGTGTGATCCGAACGACCAGCGATGTCCCCAACGGTGATCTCATCGAATCGGTGCTCTCGGGATTCTCACCGAACCTCTGCAGGATCCACCGGCGTTCATTTGAGAGCGACGAGTTCCCTTCGTTTGCTGCGACAGGAGAACGATGGGTTCCATCGAAATCCGACCCAAAATCTGCCTGGCGAGTCGATCGCGGTGTGGCTCGTGTCATCGAGAAGTCCGAACGGTTCGGTGACCTGATGCATCGTTGCGAAGTCTGGTATTGCGACGAAGCTCCGTTCGGCGTGATTCAATGGAAAACAACCGTGACATTGATGGCAACCGGAGACATCATTGATGCGGTGACATGGACATGGACCGGGTTGTGAGCGGATTTATTTGTCTGGAATCGATTTGAAAACAGGCCTCTGGCAATAACTCGTTGCTTCATCCTCCCAGTGGTAGGGTCGTCGCGATAGCGACGGGGAGGGCTCCGCACGATTCCGGAAAAGTCGCGGTCATTACGAACCTGAAGCTCTCCCCGCTCGTTCCTCGCGACCCTCCCGCGGGGAGGGTGAAATGGACTCTTGTTTTGCAAATCGTTGAGAAAGAAATAATCGTGCAGTTGAACGCTGATGATGTTGTGCTGATCACCGGAGCAACGGGGCTTGTGGGCAGTCACGTGGCTGAGCAGGCTCGGGCTCGCGGTTTGCGAACTCGAGTACTCGCGCGGCGAACGGCAGACGTCACGTTACTGAAGCAATGGGAATGCGAGATCGTCGAAGGAGATCTCGATCAGCCGGAAAGCCTCGCGAAAGCCTGCGCTGGAGCGACGGTTGTCATCCATTGTGCCGCGAAGGTCGGCGATTGGGGGCCGACCGAAGATTACCGGCGAATCAACGTCGATGGCACAAGAGCCCTGATGGATGCTGCGATTCAGGCGGGCACATTGAAGCGATGGGTTCAGATCAGCTCCCTTGGCGTTTACGAAGGCCGAGACCATTACGGCACGGATGAAGCAACGCTGCCAAGCACCACAGGCATTGACGGTTACACGCTGACCAAGGTCGAATCTGAGTTGCTCGTCTGCGACTACATCCGATCGAAGAAATTGCCCGCGGTCGTTCTTCGGCCGGGATTCATTTATGGTCCGCGGGATCGAACCGTGCTGCCTCGACTTCTCGAACGACTGCGATCCGGGAAGTTTGCTTTCCTCGGTTCACCCGACAAGCTGATGAACAACACATTCGTCGGAAATCTCTGCGAAGCCATCTGGCTGGCGATCGAACGCGACGATGTGACGGGAGAAGTCTTCAACATTCGCGACCCGCGTGCTGTGACGAAACGTGAATTCATCGACACCGTTTGTGATGCCGCATCGCTCGCGAGGCCAAAGAAAGTCGTGCCTCTGCCGGTTGCCAAATCGCTCGCGAAGATCATGGAATCGCTCTGGAAGCTGCTCGGTCGACAGGAAGCTCCGCTTCTCAACAGTGCCCGAATCAAATTCCTCGGGCTCAATCTGGATTACAGCATTGACAAAGCCATTCGAAAGCTCGGCTATCAACCCTCGACCGATTTTCGAGACGCTATGCCGAAGTCAGTTCGGAGCGTGTCGTAATCGGAACAATTCCGAGTGAGTGCCGCCAACTTCCAGAGGTTCTCGCCATCCTACTTCTCCGCTCGCAGTTCCAGCAGCGTCATGTCGTCTGTTCCGCCAATGTTGACTCCGCGTCGAAATGCAGAATTCATGAGCCGGATCTTCTCTTTGCGTTCTGCATACTGGGCCTCTGTACCCAAAACAACGACGGATACATCATTCGCATTGATCCTCAACGGAACATCAATCGCTTGCCCTCGGGTAATGGGGACGTCGGGAATCTCAACACCCAAAGGATCAACAGCCTCTGCATTTCGCCACGATTCTACGACGCCTTCCCGAGAACTAACGAATGGGCACAGCCTAATGCTTCCACGGTGGCCAAACACTTTGACTTCGTCCATCCACCGTTCGTTGTATGTGATGCCAAGGTGATACCTTTTGAAGTCAAACGTCCGACGATAGACAAGAATCCTGAGTCGAGGCAGCTTTTCGGGTTCAGCAGGTTCTGCCGTCGATTCATTTGCATCTCCACTGCCAATCGTCAGTCTCTTTCTCAATGAAGATCGCAGTTTCGTGGTATCGCCGGAGATGATCAGCGTTGTGTATCCGGCGTAACCGGAAAACTGTGAGTCATCAACAGAACCTCTGATGTACGCGAGTTCGATGTCGCCAGTATCGCCATTTGCGTCGAGGGTCGACGATGTGATGGCTGAAGAGAAGAAAGCATCACCGGGCAGAAAGTAGTTGTTATTCCCAAGTACATCTGCTGAAGTCTGCATCATCAGCAAGAAGACCATCACAATGTGTACGTCTCTGCACGAAACCATCGCTTTCGAGTCCTCCGTCACTCAGGATCACCCGGAAACAAAAAACGAATCTCAAGAGTGCGGTCACACTGCAGTTTAGTTCGCTCGACGTGAGAAACCCGCGCTGAACAATGACGATGATCGCAGATCAATTCGACTTTGGCTGCTCGGTCGTTTGAACCTCTTCGGTCACGGGTTCTGGATTCAGTCGGTCAGCAATCAGCCTTCCAAAAATCTTGACGAAGCCTTCTTCCAATCGAATGCGGCTGCGAACACCGGTGTCCGTCAGACGGGAATCAATTTCAATTCGGTCGTCACCTTCGGCGAGAGTATCTTTTGCGATCTTGCCACCACGTTCCTGACGACGTCGAAATGCTTCGCGTCGAGAATTGCGACGTGCATTCTGAGCATTGTCGCCACTCGTGGCTGCTGGTGCTTCGGTTGTTGCGACTGCTTTCTGTTCAGCGGCTGCCGCCTTTTCACGTTCTTCGCGAGCCCTGGAACCCGCGGTGCTCGCAATGTCCGCCATTTCCACCAACTGATTGACGTTCACAATGACTCGGAAGTTGGGAGGCGTTGTGCGTTCGACGGGATTGGCAGATGCTTCTTCCAGTTTGTCCATCACGCCCGTCAGCGTCGCAACAGAACTCTCACCACCAATCGCGCCCCAGACGATCTGCGAGCCAACACCAACAGTCAGACCAACCTTTTCGCCGAACACCGCAACAGCTTCGGACGGCTGAGCAGAGAAGACCAAGCGGTGCAATGTGACACCATTATGTTCGCCAGCACCGATCTGCAGGTCCCCGGCCTTCTTGATTTCTTCGATGTCCTTCAGTCGTGTCGCCACATCGACCAGGCCGGCACTGATCGCATCGCCATCTTCGACGCGGCCAGCCCATACGATCGCCAGCTTGCCGTCGGAATCACGATAAAACTGAGCGAAGACGTCGATGTGTCCAGCTTCAATCGTCTTCTGAACAGCAGTCAATGCCTGTCCGATCGGACTGTTTTCATCCGGTGTTGCACCGAGCTTATTCTCTTCGATCAGTCGAGTGACCTCCAGCTTCACGCCTTCCATCATCTCTGTGTAAGCCGTTCGATCGCGTTCGGCCATCGACGATGACATTGACAACGATACGGCTGCTGAATCGTCCAGCAACGGAATGAAATAGCTTGGCTTTTCGGTGGACTGGAAGATCTCTTTCAGAAACTCCGACCCTTCCCGAGCATCAATCACCAGATCCAGGTTGACGGCCTGCTCGGATTGTTCGACGTTGATCCCGAACGTCACCTTCTGTGTATCGTTGATCAGCATCTTCAGTGCAGCAAGACCTCGCTCGCCTTCGGTTCGTCGAATCATGTACGCACCGTCAGGTTCGCCATCTCGCTGCTGCAACTGAGTGGAAATGCCGGTTGTGATGAGCGTCATCAACAGCGTTCGAGTCGCGGGCGGAATGGAATCCACGTCGAGTCGAACCGACATGTCAAACTGTTGTGCCTGACTCGCCAGCAGTTCCGCCGGGTCCGGAAGATCTCGATCCAGTGCCTCTTCCGGTGGATCGTTACCAAGTGGAAGGAACGCGTAACCGTCCTTCATCATCATCGGAATCGTACGATTAGGACCGATGATCTCATATCGGCCTTCCTTCTCCGTCTGTCGAATCACGACAGGCGCCTTTTCGATCAGCTTGGTTGCTGCATCAACGGAGTCGACTGGCACAAAAGCGATGAACTCCGGCATTGGCGGAATCGCCACGGGCAGATATCCCATGATTCCAAATGGCTTGTCTCGATTGAATCCTTCAAGATTATTGAGCGTCTCGCCAAGAAACGTTTCGACCGTCTTGAAGGTCTCTGGTTTGCCAGCCGCATCAAAGATGTACCTTGCTTCGTCGAGAAAACGATTGACGCTGGCAAACGTGATCGTCAGCAGCGGTCGTTTCCCTTCGGCGACCAGTGTGATCGGCTTGTCTTCTTTGGGCTCATCGCCACCTGCTTTTGTGTCTGCCTGCGGAGCACACATCGCCGTTGCAGTGGTGCAGACCATTGCCACCAGAGCCAGGGACGAGACCAGCATTTGCCGTCGAAAGAAAGCAAGACGACTCTGAAGTGATTCACTTCGCATAATGGGATCCAACTGAAATCAAAATCGAAGTTGAAGATTCGATCCAAATGAGCAGGCCGACATCAACGCGTTGGCTGAGCGATTTGTCGAGCTGCAGGACTTTAGACATTAAAGAAACGACTCGCTGAGGAATTCGTTCACACGGTGGATTTCTCCGGGCAAAAGTAGAAACCTCCGGCATTCCTAAAGGATTCGATCTGCCTTCGACAGGCCCCGAAATTCCCTGGAAATCCTTCTTTGCGTCCAGGGTTCCAAGGATCCTGATCTTGATTATATCCATGCAGGCTGCGGATCAATCACCACAAAACTCATTCCAGTAAAGACTTACGATCATGTGAAGCCGTAACGGTCCTCCAAGCATGATTGGCCTGGAAGAAAAAGGTTCGTGAATGGCCAGTATGTCGCCAAGCTGAAGCGGAACGCCCGTAGTGTGTACATGCGAACCGGTTCTGGGCAACTGGACCGAAAAATGAACAGGCGGAACCTGCCGTGCGGAATGAGCATGATTCGCGTTTCGGCAGGAGCATCCATCGCGACGTTTTGATCGTATCAAATTTGCGATGTCGAACCCGTCAAGCCCTGTTGCTGGCGATTTCAGGCACAGTTACAAACGCCGCGACTCTCCAGGCAGAGGTTCGGTCTCATCGCGACCGTGCGCCACTGTTGAAACAGTTCTGAAGGATCAGTTCAGCGAACAGGATGTACGCTGGCAGCCATCAGGCAGGAGAGTTTCAGTACTTGATTCGGCTCACTGCTGAATCCCCGAAGGTCTGCAGCAGACATTCGGGCAAGGCTCGGTTTGAGGAACGTCATGAAGATCGTTCGAAACCCCAATCGATGGCTGAAGAAGCTGTCACGTGCAGCCGCCCTGATCTCTCTCGTCGCTGGCACTCAAGCCACGATGGCTCAGGACGGAGCATTCAACTACGGGCGAACACCATCGGGATCGGCATCCGAAGTGGTGGACTCAAATCGTCAGGGCCTCGGCGTTCTGTTCCGAGGTGGCCATATGGCAGGCGACACAGTCGGCCGTGATGATTCGATTTCACACATGTCGCTGGCTCCTTACGTCAATATCGAGAACAGTTTCCTCTTCGGCGACTCGCGCCTGATCCGCGCCAACGGCGGAGAACTGGCATGGACGTTCGGTGGCGGTTACCGCTACTACATCGAGAGCTACGATGTTGTTCTTGGGGCCAACAGCTATTTCGATCGATCCGAGCTGGCCGGAGCGCCGTTAAACCAGTGGGGTGTTGGTGCAGAAGCGCTGGCCTATGGCTGGGAATGGCGAGGAAACATTTACCAGACATTTGGTGAAACCTCGAGAAAAGTCAACGAGCGAGTTGCACCGAACAGTGCCGCGTTTCTGGGGAACAACATAACTTACACAAGAATTGACACCTTCGCGGCATCACTCAAGGGCTTCGACACAGAAATTGGTACCCTGCTGCCAGGCAGCTTTGCCGAGCGAATTGACCTCCGTGCGTTTGGTGGAGGTTACATGTATGAAGGTGAGTCGATTGATGCGTTTGGAGGCTTGTCCGGGCGACTTCAGGCCGATATCGGTCGCTGGCTTGAACTGGGACTGAAAGTCACGGACGACGAACAGTTCAAAACAACGGTGATGTTCAGTGCCGCCGTTCATTTTGGTGGCTTTGAGAGTCAGGAACACACGCGACGCTCCGCGATTCAGAGATTCCGGGAGCCTGTGCGTCGAAACATGCATGTCGTTGCGCTGCAAACCGATGTCTCGGTCGGTGGGCAGTTAGCCATCAATCCCCTGACCGGTCTTCCGTATACTGTGGCACATGTCAACAGTAACGATGCCGTCGGTCCATTCATCGGCACTGTGGAAGATCCGTTCCAGCTCCTCAGCGCGGGGCTGGCAGCCGGGAGAGATATCACGTTTGTTCATGCTGGAAGCACGTTCAATGCACCTCCAGAGAACCTTGTCAACCTGAATGCCGGAACACAGCTTGTCGGTGAAGGCAACATCCTCGCAGCCCGTGACGTCATAACGATCATTGACATTCAGGCGTTGGGCAGGACTCTGCCGCTGACCATGCCGAACTCACCAACGTTCGCGAATGATCCGACTCTGTTTCGACCAACTTTGTCCGGAGCAGCAGGAAACGGAGTGGAGTTCGCCGACAATACACTGTTGTCAGGATTCATTGTTGACGGTGCTTTAGGGCATGGACTCTACAGTGATGGAAAGTCCAACGTCACCATCAACGATGTGCTCGTTCAGAACTCGGGCCTGTCTGCAATACGACTCGACAACACGGTTGACAGGACAACGATCCTCAACACGACGTTGATCTCGAACGGGGGCGGACCGGCATTTCACGTGAACGGCGGAACCGGCGCGATCTCCTTCGGAAACATCAATTCGCAGGGAGTCTCAGATCCCTTCGGGCTGGCTTCGATCACCAACACTTCTGCCGGGTTCGCTGCTGTCCAAATTGAAGGAATGACGGGTGGCTCGGTCAACATGACCGGCGGACGCATTAATGATAATGGAGGTGCTGGCATAATCGTTCAGAACAATGCCGGAAGTGCGACATTCGATAACTTCAATTCTACCGGCAGCACAGCTAATGGAATTCTCCTTCAAAACAGCAGTGGAACGTATCGTTTCAATCGAACTGACACACAGAATACGACAACACTGCTGATTGAGAATGCCCAGGATCAGGCGATTCTGTTTGACAACTTCTCTGGAACGGCCGTGTTTCAGACAACCGTCGAGATTAACGACCGAAATGCCGAAGGCATTGAGGCTCGAAACTCTTCCGGCACGGTAACTTTCCGTGAAAATGTCGCCTTCACAGATGGTCTTGGAGCAGGCATCGCCCAGCAAGCAGCAGTTTCTATGCATGATCAGCTCGCCGGGGGCTCGTTGATCTTCGAAGAAGATCTGTCCGTTGCCGCGGGTACCCCCAGCAACATTCCCGGGAACGGCATTCTGATTACCAACAATGCCGCCGGAACCCTGTTCTCCGTGCAGGGAAACACGGTATTGAACCAGCCGGTCCTTGCAGGCGTTTCGGTCACGAATAACAGCGGAAGTGTCGCCTTTGTCGGTTCGACAACGATCAATGGAAGATCGGCGTCCGGCATTTCTATTCTCGACAATCCTGCTGGATCTGTTTCCTTCGGCGATGTTGCTATCAACAACCCGAATGCATCACAGCAGGCCGCAATTGATGTCCGGCGAAACTCAGCGACGACCAGATTTGGCGACGTTCAAATCACCGATGCCGAAGGAAATCCCGGCGGAGGCGCGGGCGTGAACCTGATTGACAACATTGGCAACATTGTCTTTCAGGGAGTAGACATCACATCGATCAACGGTGGTGTCGGTCTTTTTGGTTTCACAAATACGTTCATCTCAATTTCCGGCGGGCAGATCAATTCGACTGGCGCTGCTGCTGTAGATATTGAAGACAGCGGAATCAACATAAACCTTGTGAGTGTCAGCAGCAGCGGATCGCAGGACTTCGGAATCCGCCTTGTTGAAACGAACAAGGTCGGCCCGACCGGACAGAACTGGAAACTATTCCGAGTCGACCCCGTCAATCTTCAGGTGAATGTCGCCGGAAGTGGCGGAACCATTACCGACGCCAAGGGCGACGGTATCGACAACGTTGACAACCATGATGCCGCCGGTGTTTATCTTGAGAACGCCGGACGGGTGTACCTTGAAGGCATGAACATAGTTGATAACGAGTTCGGTATCATCGTTCGCAACACGGAGGTCGCCGGTGTTCCCGATACTCTCAAGCAGGAGTTGATTCTTGACACCGTTGAAGTCTCTGACTCAGACATCCGAGGACTTGATTCGCGAGACTTGATGAGACTCGAGATCCGCAATCAGTCCATTTTCCTCGACAACGGGGATGATGCGGCAAACGGATTCGAATCGATCGCACTTGAATACACGACACGCCTCGATCGCGACGTAATCACTCGGATTGACCAGGCAGTTGACGAATTTGTTGTACTGATCCAGAACTCGACGATCTCCTCAAGTCAGGGAGATGGACTCTTCATCAACCTGACTCCAGCGGTCGCTCAGGGAGCCGCACTGGACTTTCGTATGATTGGTAATCGGATTACGGTTAGTGATACAGCAGACTCAACCAATACGAGCCGATTTGATAACGATCGCATTCTGGATGATGCCATCAGATTCAACTGGAACGGACCGGTCAGTGCAAAGTTCCTCGGAAACAGATTCGATATGACTGCGGCTCAGAGTCAGTCCGCTATTTTGTTTGACAATCGACATGCATTGGATGCAACGTGGCTGGCCATTCAGGGGAACACCATCGATATCAATAACTCACGAGCACAGACAGGCGCGATTGACATCAACCTGAGCGGTCCAGCTCTGATCAATACGTCAGAGTACTCGATCAGCAATAATGAGATAACGCTCGATTCGGTTGGACGAGCAATCGGAATGCGTTTACTACTGTCCGAAAACAGCGGCGTGAATTTTGTGGATAACAGTGTTGAAATCAATTCGGATGCCGGAACAGGAATTCTGATCACACGAGCATATGGCGGCTCAAATTTTGGCTTTAGCGGGAACACCATCCAGTTGAGCGATTTCGGAGCTGGCCCGGAACGAGGCATCATTATTCAGCAGGTCCTTGCCAATGGCAACCTGTCGCAGGTCAACCTCTTCGGTAACAGCAGTGCAGATCAAAACAATATCAGTATATTTCAGTCGAACCTGCTGACGGGCGGAAATGGCGGTGTCGAAACGCTGTTCTTTGTGCCAGCCAACACCAACAACGGCCAGGTGAACATCAATGGCAATCTTCTCCCTTAACTCATGATCTAATTTCAACCAGAACCACCAGTGCGTTTCCTTCCCGGGAAGAATGCATTGGTGGTTCTGACATACTCGGCATAGCCGGGACGACGCTCGGAGATGTCTTTTTCCAGCAAGGTTACGCCGGAAACTTTGAGCAGAAAGAAGCTCATTGCCATCGGTGACAGGATGGTCCAAACCGGACAGCCGCAGGAAAAGCTTGCCAGCCAAAGTCCCCACCAAACGGCGAAGTCGCCGAAGTAGTTGGGGTGTCGAGTCAAACCCCAGAGCCCCGTGTTCAAAACCTTCGTTCGATTTTCCGGGTTGGCTCGAAATGCAGCAAGTTGCCAGTCGCCCACTGTTTCGAAGAAGACACCGACGGCCCAGCAAATGATCCCTGGAATCAGCCAGATCAGTGACTGGTCACTGGCGGTCTGAGCAAATGCGGTGATCACGGGCAGAGCGACGAACCACATGATCACGCCCTGAAGGAGAAACACGATACCGAGACTTTTGATCCACCAGTGCGGCTGCCATTTGTCTCGCATCGCCGCATAACGACGATCTTCGTGTCGTTCCCGAGAGACTCGAATGCCAAGATGAAGACCGAGCCGCAGTCCCCAGATGGCGACAAGACCCAGCAGAATCATCTCTCGATGCGGTGGTTGCCCTGAGAGCGTCATGGCGAAGCAGATCGCAGCGATCAATACGAAGCCTGGGCCCCAAAAAGCGTCGATGATGGCAACTCGGCCCACCGCCAGACTGAGCAACCAAACGCAAATCACATATCCAAGTGCCACCGCAAGCCCGGTCCAGATGAGTTCTGACAAAGCCCTACCTCCCCTTATTGAACTCAGCTCGCACCTCCTGATCGAGGAGCGATGATTCCAGATTCTAGAGCGAAAACTCAGGATGTCCCTGCCTCGCAGCCTCGATGTCACCAGAGGTCATTCAATCAACGGGCCGTCCTGATTACTGACCGGGGCCATTTTTGCGCCAAAGACTGCGAAAACGCTGATCGATTGATTAGAGTAGAAGGCATTCGTCGCCACGTGAATGGCTCAGAGGAGCGCAGATAGAATGCACGGGCGGTGATCAATCGCGAGAATAGACAATGGGTGAACCTGCTCCGACACCGAACGTTCAGATTGCATTTCGAATTCCGGGCAACTGGGCCGGGGCCTCGGAGTTTGTCGCGAGGTTGCCGAAGGGCGTCCAACTCAAGGAAGAATCAATCATCCTTGAAGACGGGACGGAACTGGGGTTCTTCCCAATGGACTCGGACGACAGGTTTGCGGACATCTTCGCATCGTCATGTCGCCGCCCGCCGACTCGAAATGAGCTGGCCATCATTCGCAATTACACCGTCAACATCGGACTGTCCGGCCCCGGTGGATCGATGGACGCTGCCAGAACGATGATGAAGGCCGCCGCGATGATTCTTCGCGCGGGAGGAGCCGGAGTGTTCATCGATAACTCCGGCCTGTCGCATGGAGCAAACGACTGGCTCGAAATGACGGAGGATGGAGGTCCTGACGCGGTCAGTTTTGCCTATCTGTCTGTGATCCAGGGAGACAAAGATGTGTGGACAATGGGTTTCCATACGATGGGCAAACCAGATTTTTCGATGCGCCGCTCCGATGTCGATGAAGACGAAAACTCCATCATCGAAATGATCAGCTACATGGCATCGAGCGACATCGCGATTGGCGACGGACATCTGATTGCAGGTCTTGATGGCCCGCGTTATCGAGCCGTCGCGGGCCCGTGCGATCGAGTCCCTCCTGACAGTCCCATGCACAATCCGTTTGGACGCTTGAAGCTGATCAGCCTCAGGGATCTGTCAACCGGAAACTAATTCTCTCCCCGCCGTTGCCATGCCTCGTGCAAAATGAGCCGAGTTGAGTTCAACGCGAACGGAAAGTGATCCCACGTGACGGATCTGTTCGGTTCGTTGAGGTTTGGCAACATCGCGCGAGCCTTCCGTTGGCTACAGATGACAGCAAGTCCGATTTGTTGCTTTTCCCAATCATCTATTTTCAGGAGAAAGACTATCTGGATTTTGTATGTCCACGATCAGCGGGCATGCTTTGGAGAACTTCGCTCCTGCGGAAGCTGCCCTCAGATTGCAGCACGATCCAGAAATCGTCTGGCACCGCAGAGCGGATTTGTCCGGGAACTGAGTCACATGACTTGGGTGAGTTTTCTGACTCTTCGCCGGGCTTCAATAGCTTCCCAGTGAGCTTACGAATGTCCGTTTCCAAACCAGCAAACAACTCCGCTCGACTTCCGGGGCTCGACCTGCTTCGATGTCTTGCGGCCAGTCTGGTCTTTCTCCAGCATTCTCTGAGCAGTTGCCATTACGACGATGCAATTGACGTGGCGGGATTCCGGGTTGGCCGCATCGGCACCGCCATCTTCTTTCTGCTCGGCGGCTTCCTGTGTGCCAAGTCCAGCCGACGACCGGCTGAATGGCTTCGCGATCGACTGAAAGCTCTATTGCCAGCTTATTGGATCATCGTCGCGATCGGATTCGGAATCGCGGCTGTCGTCAGAAGTAAGGAGTTCGATCTCTGGCAGGTGATCTGCCAGTTCGCGGGCATCGGCTACTTCACACACGGCGACCGGCTCATCAACGTTGCCACATGGTTTATCACTCCGCTGCTGATCTTCTACGGGATCGCAACGCTGCTGCGGACCTTGAAGTCAAATCGAGCTAACTTCGTGACGGTGATGGTTTTTTCGACGCTGGCCGTGTTGAATCCAGGAGGCTACGAAACTGCCCTTTGCCACGGAGCCACCTTCTTTGTGGCGTTTGCTCTCAATTCCGGAGGCGCTGTTTCGCGAAGCCAAACGCTGCTGACCACGTTGCTCTTTTCGATCATGTGTTTTGTTCAGCCGGAGTTTCGCTACGCATCGATTGCAACTGCGTTGCTCCTGCCGTCGCTTCAGATCCATCGGCCATCCCGATTGGCGGCTGCGTTCACAACAGTTGCCTACGAATGGTTCCTCGTACACGGCATCGTCATCACGGGCGTTTCAAGGATATTTGCAAATCCCGTCCCGATGATCCTTATCAGTATCCCAGTGTCACTGATCGGCGCGTGGCTTCTGAAGACGGGCACCGCCAGATGCCTCGCGATGCTGTCGAAACTCTTCCGAAAAGAATCAGTTGCGATCGAACAAGACACGCGACAGAGAACAACACATTCGACGACGAACCATTCGCGAGGCAGCAGCCATCGTTCGGCGATCATCCCGACACCTCATGGGTCGAAGAAGACGAAAGACCGGACGCTCACGAGGGTCTGAGCGAACACGTCGCTTCACCATCGCTGGGATTCACCGAAGGTGCTGAGTCGCTCAGGACCAATACTCGTCGAAGATGTCTTCCACGACGCTCAGAGGAGATCTGGGGACGCCTTTTCGATCCAGCATCGCAGTGGCAATTTCGCCATCGACGTCGGCTTCGTCCCAGCTCGAACAATAGATTCCCACAACACGTTCTTTCGACAGACACATGAGAATGGCCTGTCGCATCCACTCGGCCTGCTGTTTCTCAGTCACCGGGTTTTTGAACTGGCCGGTCGGCAGAGTCAACATGACGTTCATCGGAACCTGCAGCAACGACCATTGGTCGAGCAGTTGCGAGAGGCTCAACCCATCACGCCAGAGCGTCGGAGCCGGATCGTCGCCGACTCGAACATCGAGATTCACTTCAGCGATTCGAACACCGCATCGGCGCAGCGTGTCAACGAACTGAATCGGAGACAGACGGTTCTTTGTCTGGCTGATGTATTCGCCCCATGGTTGAATGATTCGAAGGCTGATCTGAGTATGCTCATCCACCTGACGAGCCGCCTCGACCGTTCTTGCAACCAGGTTCAGACGTTGTTCTTCATCCAGATTGATCATGCCGCCACGATTAGCGCCGCAAACGACTTCCCAGTGGCGAATTCGTCCCACGTAACGACCGACGACGGTTTCGACAAAGTCCGCGGTGAAACTCTGCAGATTGACGAGGTCGCCCGACCAGCGTTTGAGCCATTCCGGGAACGAATCTTCTGAAAAGTCCAGCAGCGGGCCGCCGAGAATGAACAGTCGCTGTTCCTGAGCCCACGCAACGAGTTCATCCAGACGCTCCCAGTTGTATTCTCCGTCGTCGTGCTCAAGAGTATTCCAGCGAGTGTCGACCTGAACGGCGTTGAAGGCGCGACAGAACGCGTCGGTGTCCGCCGGAATTCCTCTCAGATGGCAGCCCAGAAAAACGGGAAGCCTTGATGATCTGTTGCGTCGATAGCCAATTCGCTGTTCCGTGTAATGACTGCATAGAAGTTCGGTCGCCCGCGACGACAGGTCGATCGAAAGCAACGCTGCACCGGAAGAGGTTTCAGGTGCTTCCGTTCTCAGCACAGCGGCTCGAAAGGCACGATGCGCTTCTGTGAAGAGTTGTTCCAGATTCGACGACGATTGCAGCCCGGCTCCCATCCATGCGTAAAACTGGTTGCGAAGTCGCGAGAGCTGACCTCGAGCCAGTTCCACCTCCAGGCTGTAGGGTGGCGATTGTTCTCGCAGGCTTGTGGTCTGAACGACCTGAACACTGCGATCAAAGCGAGGCCAGAGAAGTCGCATCTGGCCGCTTTCAGCAACCGTGCGTTCGCAACGCAGCAGGCCATCCTGCATCGACACTCGCGCAGGGGACACGCGGCCGTCGTACATCAGAAAGTCGACCAGCGACAATCCGGATGACATCTCCAGCAAATCGGGGCGTTCGACGCGAAACTGAATAACCCCCATGCGGACCCTTTGCGTCACGTTGGATCGTGATCGTTGCCTGTGAAAGCTCGACTGTCGTCACTGGTCTGATCAGAGAACTGTTTCCATCATTCCTCAATCGCAGCCGCTGGCCAGCAACTTCCGCGATCGAGCACTTGATCTCGAACAGTCGGAGCCTTCGAATCGAAGGTTCCGCGCCTATTCTGTTGAAAGAGGCGGCAGTTTAGGCAGTTTCGCGTTGATTGTTCAAATGCTCAGGGACCTGTAAACTCTGGTTCGGAGTATCGTTTTCGGATTTCAGGTATTCAGTCATCGCTCGGCTTGACCGTGCGTTATTTCAGAGGCTGTCGTCAATGTCACGTGTGGTTCTTCAGAGCAATCTTCCCGGAGTCCCGGTTCGTCGCGGGAAAGTTCGGGATGTCTATGACTTTGGGGATCGCCTGCTGTTTGTCGCGTCCGATCGAATCAGTGCTTTCGATTACATTCTGCCGAACGGGATTCCGCGAAAAGGCGAGGTTCTGACACGACTCAGCCGTTTCTGGTTTAGTCACCTGACAGTTCAGCATCACTTCCTGACGTCAGACCTTACCACCCTGCCCTTGCCCGCCGAATCCAGCATTGCGGATCTCGAATCTCGCAGTATGGTCGTGATGAAGACGGACGTTGTGCCGGTGGAATGTGTTGTCCGAGGCTATCTGGCAGGCTCGGGCTGGAAAGAGTATCAGAAGACTCAATCGGTCTGCGGGGTTGCGCTCCCTGCTGGTCTTGTGGAGAGCAGTCAGCTTCCAGAACCGATCTTTACGCCTGCGACCAAAGCTGAATCTGGTCATGACGAGAACATCAGCTTTGATCACATGTGCTCCATCGTCGGACGCGACCTGTCCACAAAGCTTAGGGAACTGAGTCTTCAGATCTATCAGCAGGGATGCCGGCACGCTCAGACGAAGGGCATCCTGATCGCGGACACAAAGTTTGAATTCGGAGTGAAGGACGGTGAAGTCATTCTGATTGATGAAGTCATGACTCCCGACAGTTCTCGCTTCTGGCCGGCGGACGATTACGCACCGGGACGAGGACAAGCTTCATTCGATAAGCAGTTCGTGCGTGATTGGCTCGAACGTTCTGGATGGGACAAGAATAGCCCTCCTCCGTCACTTCCGGACGACGTGATTGAACGCACTTCACGTCGATACATTGAGGCGTTTGAGCGTCTGACCGGGCAGCGATTCTGAGCAGGGCAATCGCCGATCAGACGAGCGCAGACTCGGCACAATCGATACATTCGGCTCCGCGAACCCGCAAAGTCGCGTTCGATCGCCTGAACGTCGTCGCTCATTCGTCACGATCGGATGCAATGCGCTTCCGTTCTGCCGATAAACAGAAATCTCAGAGTCCCTGACAGAGTGCTCCGTAACATGCTCTGCTAAAGAAATTGATGGGACTCCCCCGAAACGTCAGCGAGGAATTTCAACCAGCAGTCGATCACTCACTCTGCATCGGGGCTGAGAATTCGACGCGTGGTGTCAGCGTGACGGAAAAGGCGGGCTTCGGCGGTTCAGTGAGTTGAGACAACGGAACAGACACATGCGACTATTGATCACAGGCGGCGCTGGGTTTATTGGAAGTCATATTGCCGAGAAATCTCTCGCTATGGGATGGCAGGTCGGCATCGTCGACGACTTGAGCAGCGGTCGTCGCGAAAACGTTCCGGCCGGAGCGACGTTCTTTCACGTTGATATTCAGGACGCTGCCGCATTGGATGCTGTCGTAGCAGGCTTTCAGCCAACCGCGATCAGTCACCAGGCAGCTCAGGCCAGTGTTGCGATCAGCGTCCGTGAACCTCAGCGAGATGCCTCGATCAATATTCTGGGAACGCTCAACGTGCTGCAGTCGAGCGTTCGTCACAAAGTTCAACACGTGGTTTTCGCCAGCACCGGCGGCGCGATTTACGGCGAAGTTCCTGAGGGCACACGAGCCTCAATCTCGACGCCTCCTGTTCCAGTCAGCCCCTATGCTTGCAGCAAGTTCGCGGTCGAAAAGTACCTTGAGTGTTTCCGGCAGGAACATGGACTGAACTACACCGTGCTTCGATATGCCAACGTCTACGGTCCCCGCCAGGATCCTCATGGCGAAGCAGGCGTCGTGGCGATCTTCTGCAACCGCATGATCGCCGGCGAAGGGGTCAAAGTGTACGCTCGCAAGTCGGTCGGTGACCCCGGCTGCGTGCGAGACTATGTCTTCATCGACGATGTCGTCAAAGCCAACATCGCCGCGTTGCAGGGAAATGTTCCGGATCGAATTCTGAACGTCGGAACGGGACGCGAATCAACGACACTCCAGCTTGCTCAAGTCCTTCAAAAAGCCCTGCAGAGTCCATCAAAGATCGAATTCGGCGATCGACGCGCCGGAGATGTTGAGCGTTCTCTGCTGGATGCTGATCGACTGGCCGAACTTCTCGGACCGGTTGTGCCCGTTGAACAAGGACTGGAATTGACCGCCAATTGGTTCGCCGCACGTGCAGCAGGTTCGAAGGGACATTGACCAGTTGATTGTTGATGATATTGGCTGAAGCGAAGGCCTCCGTGCCGATTACACCGCGGCTCCGTTACTGACGGAGCTTGCGGCGATCGCGGGGTGATTGCGCACGATTCGATCGAACGCCGGTGCCGTCATCAGAGTCGTCACAAGGGCCATGACGACAAGCATCGCGAACAGCTCGTCAGAGATCAGTCCCTTTTCTCGACCGATATTGATGATGATCAGCTCCATCATGCCGCGAGCATTCATCAGCACGCCGATACTCAATGCTTCGCGATTCGGAATTCCGGTTATCCGAGCCGCTCGCCAGCATGCGAGTCCCTTGCCTGCGATGGCAACCAGCAGCACCAGCAGGCAGTAGCCCCAGTCGCTCATCGTGTCGAGCAATCCGATTCGGGTGTTCAGGCCGCTGAACGTGAAGAAGAGCGGCAGCAGCAGAGCCAGAGTCAAAGGCTCAATCCGAGCCGTTGCGTCGGACGTCACGCGGCCTCGCGGAATGACCGTCCCCATCACGAACGCGCCGAAGACGGCATGCAGGCCGATGACATCCGTCACAAACGCTGCCAGGGACATCAAAACAAGACATGTGACGAACCCGGCTTCGGTGAGTCGGTCGTTCTTCAGATGCCATTTCTCGGTCGCTGACAGAATCGGCCGAATCACAAAAATGCAGACTGTGACAAATGCAAGACCGGCCAAAATGTTGATTACTGCGCTAGAGGGATTCCTATCCAGACTCGACAGTACCAAGGCCAGCAGACACCACGCTGAGGCATCATCGATCGCGCCCGCTCCGAGAGACACAGTCCCGATCCGCGTTCCTGTCAATCCCTTCTGATGAATGATGCGGGCCAGCATGGGAAACGCGGTGATGCACATCGACACACCGAGAAACATGGCCGACTCAAAAACTCCGTTCTGCTTTGGAAACAGTGTTGTGTTCGCGTGAAAGAACCAGCCCAGAGCCATTCCCAGCAAGCAGGGCGTCACCATGCCTGCGACCGACACCGACACCGCGCTTTTCCATTCGCTCCGAACAACATCCAGACGAAACTCCATACCGATCACGAACATGTACAGAACAAGGCCGAGCTGCGAGATCGGGAACAGATAACTCTGTGTATCTCGAGTCGTTGAGTTCCAGGGAAACAACGCGGCTTGAAGCTCGGGAAAAAAGTGTCCGAGGAGTGATGGGCCAAGACAGATGCCAGCGATCATTTCGGCTACAACCTGAGGCTGCCCGAACCGAACAGCAACCAGTCCGACAAGTCGACATGTCCCGAGGATCACGGCAACCTGCACAAACAAATGAATCGCGAGTTCGGTATTGTTCATTACATAACTCCGGAACGGCAGGAGCTTCGAGGATTCATCCCCGAAGCTCCTTGCATCAAACATTCCCACGTCCATTCATCCACACAAGCTAACTGGCCCGCGTGTTGAAATTCAGCCGATCAGTTCAGTGTCTGCTGTCCTGGCTTCCAGTTGCATGGGCACAGCTTGTCAGTCTGCAGTGCGTCGAGCACTCGCAGTACTTCGTCAACGTTTCGACCAACTCCGAGGTCATGCACGGCCAGCCATCGAAGGACGCCGCCTGGGTCAATCAGATAGACGCCTCGGTAAGCGATGCCTTTGCCGCAGTCGAGCACATCGTAAGCTTCCGACAGTGAATGATTGGTGTCGCCAATCATCAGGTGCTTCAGCTGCCCAAGTTCCTTGTGAGAATCACACCAGCCCTTGTGCGAGTAAACGCTGTCAGTGCTGGCGGTCAGAACGACCGTGTTGCGATCCTTGAATTCGCCGAGTGCCTTATCGAAGGCAATGATTTCCGTTGGACAGACGAAGGTGAAGTCGAGCGGATAAAAATAGAGACAAACCCACTGGCCCTTGAGATCCGCCAGTTTCATATCCTTGAACTGTCCGTCGGTACCGTCTTTCGTACGATCGTAAGCCTGCAGTGCCAAGTCGAGGCCCGGTGCGGGCTGACCAATGCGAACACCCATTGTGAGAGACCTTTGTTATCTGAACTTTGGAAAACTCAGTCGCTGCCTCAAAACGTCGAGGCCTTTCGGGGCTCTTCCCCAGATGGTTCGACAATATAGACCTGTGGATTGCTGATTCAAGTCGCCCCGTCTGCTCCCTCCCTCCCTCCCTCTCGCGATTGGCAGACTTTTGCTCCAATTGACGCTTGATCTCGTTATTGACTCCATCCGTGCAATTCCGACTCAAGGCCAGAAAAGACTCAGAATTCGCGACCATTGGCCGTTCTCGGCGGCAACCCGCGGACATCGGCGTTTCGCCGAAGTGCATGCCGGGTTCCGGTTTTCAAACTCCGCAATTGCCTTGAGGCCTGAGTCGCAGAGATTGACGGTCTGATTTGATCTCTTGTGCCAGCGAGGATTTTCGCGGTTAGGCAAACCGTACCGCTGCCATTGGTTCCACAACGGCAAGGAGTGCTTGGGCTTGAGGTCCGTTGAGCCGACGCCACGGAATCTATTGCGAGCTTGCTCACGGAAAGCCGCACGGTGCTGCCCGTCCGGCAGGATCTCCACAAAGCCGAAGGACACCCGATCTCTGGAACGCTGGTTTGATGCTTCCCTTTGCCGGTCGTTGGTTCATAATGCGGACTCGATTTGACTATTTCGAAATCACGAGCCGCCCACGCCATCATGTCGCGAATCTCTGAGACCTTTCAAACCGCTTCCCGTGAATCTCGCATGGCTTTCATGCCATTCATCACTGCGGGAGATCCGGATCTGGCGACCACGTCCGCCGTGTTGCTCGCACTGCGGGATGCCAATGTCGATCTGATTGAGCTCGGTTTTCCCTACAGTGATCCGATCGCCGATGGCCCGGTGATTCAGGCGTCCTACACGCGAGCACTTGAGAAGCACATCACGGTGGACGGCATCTTCCAGATGATGGAAGCATTGAAGTCTCAAAACCTTCCGCCGGTTCTCGCGATGGTGTCTTTCGCCATCATCTTCCGCCATGGAACCGCCGCATTTGTTGAACATGCAGCGCGCGTTGGCTTCAATGGACTGATTATCCCTGACCTGCCCGCCGACGAAGCCGATGACATGTCCGCTCTGTCAAAAAAGCACGGACTGGATCTGGTTCAACTCATCGCACCAACGACCACCGAACGGCGCACAAAACAAATCCTTGCGGCATCGTCTGGGTTCCTCTATTGCATCTCCGTCGCCGGAACAACCGGTGTTCGCAGCGATCTGCCTCCGGAACTGATTCAGCAGTTGAAGTCGCTTCGAACTCAGTCCGACCTGCCGCTGGCCGTTGGTTTTGGCATCAGCCGTCCGGAACATGTCGCGTCCCTTGCCGGGGTCGCTGATGGTGTCATCGTCGGCTCAGCCATGGTCCGCCAAATGGCCAGCGCGAGTACTCCAGTCGAAGCCGCTGCTGCGGTGAAAACGCTTGCGATTGAAATGAAATCAGCAGCCGCGAAGACAAAGCCGTCGAAGTAGTTGGATCGCTGGAACTGTGTTTATTGGCGGCACTGTTTATGGGCGGCACTGAGCATCTGAGAGTTCCGGTGTTTGAGTCGAGAAGTCGTCTCTCGCGCGGTGAATTTCTTGTGAAGCACATGCGATTGCTTCATGGACGATCAGTGTGAGGATTGCGAAATAACACGAGCGGGCGCGGCGAAAACGCTGGGAACTATGCCCTCGATGCGAGGTGCCTGTCCTGATATTCACAAACTCTCCGAGAAGGACGAGGCGAATTCAAATCTGAAATGCAACGGTGGACTCGGCTTGCTGGTGTATCTGAATTGGCGATGGCATCGTCGAAAAATGAATGAACGTGACACGCCCTGAACCCACGAGTTCTTGGCGAGTCATGACCACAAACAAATCAAGGTTCCTTTCGGCTACGATGTCCGGACATACCTCTGCTACACTTCTCCAGGGACAAGCCATCGTCCCGACAACCGTGTTAAGGGGCAATTATGACTGACGAGCTTTTTTCTGTACGTGGTCAACACGTACTCATCACCGGCGGTAGCCGCGGCATTGGTCGTGCGATTGCGGAAGGATTCGCAAAGCGCGGGGCACGAGTGATGATTTGCAGCAAGAGCCCTGAGTCGGTCGAAACGGCTCTTCGCGAAATGAAAGACGCCGGACTGTCGGCCGAGGGGACAGCGTGTGACGTGGCTGATCCCGATCAGGTCATCGCCACAGCAAAGCATGCGATCACGACGATGGGGCACGTGGATACTCTGGTCAACGCGGCCGGGATGAATCGACGCAAGCCGACGACGCAGGTGACGCTGGACGATTACAATGCGATCCTCGACACGAATCTTCGCGGATCGTTTTTGATGTCGCAGGAAATCGGGCGGCACATGATCGAACGCAGATCGGGGGCTCAGATCAACATCGAATCGCTCAACACATGGATGCCGCTGAAAGCCGTGCTGCCATATGCGATGAGCAAATACGGAATGCAGGGCATGACGAAGGGACTCGCCATGGAATGGGGCCCGCATGGTGTTCGGGTCAACAGTCTGGCACCGGGCTTCATTCTGACGGATCTGACGAAGAAGCTTTGGTCCGATCCTGGCATGCAGGCTTGGAGTGAAGCCAATGCTCCGCTCGGGCGACTTGGTCAGCCGGAAGACATGGTCGGCACGGCCATCTTTCTGGCCTCCAAAGCCTCCGCCTTCATGACAGGCCAGACGCTCTACGTGGACGGCGGATTTTCCTCCGGCTGGAACTGGCCGATTCCGCTGTAAAGGAGAAAGCCCCGCCGTCGGAGCGGCAGGTGTACCGTAGACCGGTCGCTCCGCCGACCGGAATGTTCTCGCATTGATGCTTCAATTTCGCAGAGATTTCATGTCAAACTCGACCACCACATCTAAAGATTCCGTCTCCTTCGAATTCTCCCTCGACGACTTCTGTCAGCACATGTCGAAGGAGCTGGGTCTGTCCATCGGCCAGATTGAAGGCACGGTCAAACTCCTCGAAGACGGCAACACGATTCCCTTCATCGCGCGGTATCGGAAGGAAGTCACGAAGGGACTCGATGAACGGCAACTGCGAGCCATCGAAGACTTGCTTGGTCGAGCCAAAGAAATGGCGGCTCGAAAGAACACGATCCTGAAGACCATCGCCGAGCAGGGGAAACTGACCACCGAACTGCGGAAGCAGATCGAAGCCTGCCGCGATGCGAGAGTGCTGGAAGATCTGTACCTGCCCTTCAAGCCGAAGAAACGAACTCGCGCGCAGATTGCCAGAGAGAAAGGCCTGCAGCCGCTCGCCGATGTTCTGCTAAGCCAGCAAAAAGTGGGGTCACGGGCTGAGCTGCTTCGCAAGTTCATCAGCGCCGAGAAAGAAGTGCCGGACGAACGTGCGGCGATTCAGGGAGCGTGTGACATCGTCGCGGAAGCCTGGGCGGAGAATGTTGCCAATCGCACCTGGATGCTGGAGCGGGCTCAGCAGGCGGATTTTGTGTCCGTCGTGAAGAAGGGCAAGAAGGAAGAAGGCAGCAAGTTCGAAAACTACTTCGACTGCACCGAGCGGATTTCCAAGATGCCCTCGCATCGATTCCTGGCCATGCAGCGCGGCGAAGCGGAGGGCATTCTGAAACTGAGCATGGCAATGGACGATGAGACTCATCAGCGGCATTTGAAGAACAAACTCGTCACGAATCCCGCTTTTGAGTTTCGCGAAGAACTGGAAGCGGCGGCCGTTGATTGCTACGACAGACTCCTGCGACCAGCCGCCGAGAGCACGCTGATTCAGACTCTGAAGGAGAAGGCCGATCGAGAAGCCGTCGAAGTGTTCGCAAAGAATCTGCGAGACCTTCTGATGGCTCCACCGGCAGGACCGCAGGTGACGATCGGAATCGATCCCGGTTTTCGCACCGGCTGCAAAGTCGCGGTCGTCGATGAAACGGGCCGTTTCGTTTGCAACGAAACGATCTACCCAACGCCTCCGAAGGAAGACATTGCTGGAGCCAAAGCCGCATTGTTGCGACTGATCAAGAAGTACAACGCCACTCTGATCTCCATCGGCAACGGCACCGCATCGCGTGAAACGGATAAGTTCGTGTCGGATCTGATTCGCGAGAACAAACTGAACGTGACCAAAGTCGTCGTCAACGAAGCCGGCGCGTCGGTGTATTCCGCGAGCGAAACGGCGATCGCGGAGTACCCGGATCTCGACGTCACCGTTCGCGGCGCGATCAGTATCGCGCATCGATTGCAGGATCCGTTGTCGGAACTGGTGAAGATTGATCCGCAGTCGATCGGCGTGGGTCAGTATCAGCATGACGTGGATCAGACGATGCTGAAGAAGACGCTGGATCGCGAAGTCGAGTCGTGTGTGAACTCCGTCGGAGTGGATGCCAATATGGCCAGCCCGGCACTGCTGTCGTACGTGGCAGGCATCGGACCAGTTCTTGCGAAACGAATCGCCGCCTATCGAGACGAAAACGGGGCGTTCAAGTCCCGCGAAGACTTGCTGAAAGTGCCGCGTCTGGGACAAAAGGCGTATCAGCAAGCCGCAGGATTTCTTCGCATTCGAGGCGGTTCGCAGCCGCTGGATAACTCGGCCGTTCATCCGGAACAATATCCGCTGGTTCGCAAGATGGCTCAGAAGCTTGGAACCGATCCGACGAAGCTGGTTGGTAATCCAGAGCTTGTTGCGAAGGTCAAAGCATCAGACTTCGTGGCGGAAGCTGGTGAGTTCACTGTCCGCGACGTGCTGACGGAACTGGCTCGTCCCGGCCGCGACCCTCGTCAGGAATTCAAGGTGGCGAAGTTCTCTGAGACGATCAGCGAAGTGGAACACGTGCAGGTCGGCATGGTGCTCGAAGGCGTCGTGACCAACGTGACCAAGTTCGGAGCCTTCGTCGACATCGGCGTGCATCAGGACGGATTGATTCACATCTCGCAACTGGCGAACCACTTCGTCCGCGATCCGTCGGAAGTCGTGTCGGTCGGAGACATCGTCAAAGTCACCGTCCTCGAAGTCGACACCGCCCGCCGCCGCATCGCACTATCCAGCAAAGCAGCGTCGTAACAAAGCTGTCGTAATGGCGCGGAGTTGAATCACCGAGGTTTGCCGCGAAAGAACGCAGAGGGCACAAAGATTCGCGCGAGTCTTCCGACTCCATGCATTGGTCACCAGTTCGTCAAGCTAGTCGTCCACTCGGGAACGAATTCAATTCAGTTGACATCATCAGAGCTGATCATGATGTAATACTGGGGACGCAAAAAGCCCGGTCGTCGCACGACATCGCCTACTCTTGTGCCGTTGAGAGTCTCGAAATACGACACAAAGTCGATGCTAAGCTCGCAGCGCAGTTGAATGGACTTCGTGATCTCTCCAAGATCATCGAATGACAATTCCCGAATCTTTTCGCCGTCGAGGACATCATTCAGCGACAAATGGAAAGGCACGCTCTCGCCATTTGATAGGAGATGACGAAACGGAGGTGCTAGTCCGCAACCAAAACACCATCGTTCGCTCCGAACTAACGTCTCTGGCACACCGGAGATCTGCATCAATGATCCGTTGGTTACCGAGAACGGATCCTGTTCGCTGCCGCCGTGCAATATAATCAGGTTCAGAGGTGTGTCTTCACGAAGTTTGTCATTCGAAAGATTGTAGCGAATACCTCCGGAGACGAACATTTCCCCCGTCTTAGTGATCCTGATGCTCACAAGCTTCATTTCTAAAGATGAAGCGATAATGCAGACTTCGGCATGAAGAGTGACTTCCATAACGAGACCAAGTGTCAAAATACTGAATGAGCCAAGCATTTCCACACTCCGTTCCAGAAAGGCACTGACACTACGCCAGAGGCTTCTCGGCGATTGTTCCGTTCGGAGACGTCTTCACGACGTACCCTCGGTTCTGGATTTCGGCACGTAGTCCATCAGCCGCTGCGAAGTCTTTGCGTTTGCGAGCGTCATCCAACTGACGGCAAAGGTCTTCGATTGCCGTCTGTTCGCTACTGGCTTCTGCTGACACAGGAGCGTCCGATCCAAGCGGAGCCACTGCCAGAACATCGTTGATCTTGTTCAACGCGCCAAGAGCTGCGGCTGGATCGGACGGAGTCGACGCGGCCCATGGAAGGATCGCGCCGAGTGCTCCGGAGATGTTCAGATCGTCCGCAAGTGCTTCAGCGAACTCTTTCAGGATTGGATAATCGAGCCCGACGTTTTCTGCTTTGCCACCGCAAGCCGCTTCCAGCCTCGTCCGCATTTCCGTCAGACGCTTCACGGCGCCGGCGGAGTCCAGCAGGCCCTTCTTGGTGAAGTTCATGTTGGCTCGATAATGCGACTTGATCAGTTCCAGTCGCAACACGGCCGGATGAACCTGAGTCCCCGTGGCGCGTCCTTCGAGCACATCGCGAACAGTCCAGAAGTTGCCTTTGCTCTTCGACATTTTCTCGCCTTCCACCATCAGAAAGCGAGTATGCATCCAGAACTTCGAAAACGTATCCTTCCCCGTAGCGCCGCAGGTCTGAGCGATTTCGCACTCGTGATGCGGAAAGATCAGGTCTTCGCCGCCGGTGTGAATATCAATCACATCGCGGCCGAGTCGCTTCCGAGCCATGCACGAGCATTCAATGTGCCAGCCTGGATAGCCCATGCCCCATGGCGATTTCCATTTCATGATGTGCGAATGATCGGGCTTCCATAGCATGAAGTCCGCTGGATGCTTCTTGTTCGCCTGGTTCTCGTCGCTGATACGACCACCGGCTCCGGTCATCAGTCGATCGAGAGTGTTGCCGCTCAGCTTGCCGTACGCTGGAAAGCTCTCGACGCTGTAATACACGACTCGATCCGGGCCGACATACGCATGTCCGTTCTTCAGAAGCTGAGTGATCATCTCCTGCATCACGTCAATGTTCTCCGTCGCGCGGAGAATGTTGTCGGGCTCTGAAGCGACTTTCACGCCCAGCAGCTTCGCGTCTTCCAGAAACGCATTCCCGTAGTACTCTGCAATCTGATACGGATCGTCGGGATTCTGCACGGCGCCTTCGGGCACTTTGCCGGACTTCTTGTCTTCCTTCACTCGCGCGGCGGCGGCCTGCATTTTGTCCTGGCCACCACCGTCGGCGTTCGAGTCATCGGTCATGTGACCAACGTCGGTGATGTTCATCACGTGGTGAACTTTGTGCCCGAAAAATTCGAGCGTTCGACGAACGATGTCGGCGAAGAGGAACGATCGGAAGTTGCCGATGTGAGCGAAGTCGTAGACCGTCGGACCGCAGCTGTACATTCGGACGCAGTCGGCTTCTACCGGTTTGAAGGTTTCGGTCGAATTGGTCAGCGTATTGTAAAACCGAATGTCCATCTTTGGGTCTCGACAGAATCAAAAGACAATGATCACATGACAACCGCGCGGGGCCGAAGTTCGGCCGATCGCAGGGTTGGAAGTGTCGAAGGGGAGTCCGCTGCGAGTCAATAGCGTTCGACGAAATAACGGTTTGGCGCTACGTCAATGCCTGGAATTGGAGTTCACCAGCCGGAACTCGCAGGTTTCCGGCTCAGAACTGTGGGATTGCGGCGTGAAGACTCAATACTAACCCGAAGCGCGAGAGCGCCAGCGAGGCAGAGTACTTCAGAATTCCTCGCTCGCTCGCGCTCTCGCGCTTCGGGTTAGTGTCCTTCTCAACACTGCTCCAGCAGCCATACAAACAGGCCTTTTGCCAGGTGCATGCGGTTTTCGGCCTGCTGGAACACGATGCTGTTGTCCGCGTCCATGACGCCGTCGGTGACTTCCAGACCGCGTTTTGCAGGCAGATCGTGCATGAACTTTGCCGACCGCGGAGCCTGTTTCATCAGCTCTTCGTTGACCTGAAAACCGACGAACGCCTTCTTGCGGCGATCGGCATCGTCTTCCTGCCCCATGCTGGCCCAGACGTCGGTGTAAACGATGTCCGCCGTTCGAACCGCTTCATGAGGATCATGTGACACGTGAACCTGGTGATTCGGAAATCGTCGCGTCATCAGGTCAGAGAAGGATCGATCGAACTCAAAGCCCTTCGGACAAGCCAGAGTCAGCTTCATCCCGACCATCGCGGATGCAATGGCCAGAGACATCGACACATTGTTGCCGTCGCCGACAAACACCAGATGCACGCCCTTGACGTCGCCGAGTGATTCCTGAATGGTCAACAGGTCGGTCATCGCCTGACACGGATGACGTTCATCGGACAACCCATTGATCACCGGGCATGAAGAGTACTTCGCGACATCTTCGATCAGCTTCTGCGAGAACGTCCGCATCGTGATAATGTCGCTGAAGGAACTCAGAACTTTCGCGACGTCCGGCAGACTTTCGCGGCCATTCAATCCGGCTTCGGCAGTCGTCAGAAAGATCCCTGAGCCGCCAAGATGGATCATCGCGGCTTCAAAGCTGTTGCGTGTTCGCAGCGACGGCTTCTCAAACAACTGCGCGAGGACTCGGCCAGGATACAGCGCAGGGCGTTCTCCTTTGCGGAACCGGGCTTTCAGTTCAGAGGCTTTCGCAAGGATTGCAAACAACTCGTCTGAGTTAATATCGAGCAGCGATGTCAAATGTTTCATGGTGTCGTAACGGCCATGAGCAACAGCCCGTTGAACTTCAACAGGGCGGTCCGGAAAACGAAAAAGACTGAGCCGTCCTCGTTCAGAACTGCCCAGCCGCCAAAAATTCGAAGGGGAAAGTTTGGCAACTTTACCCCCTCAGGTTAAGCGTGGAAATTTGATTTTCAGCCGAGGTTTCGCAAATTCTGACACCTCAAAATTCGGGAGAAGTCTGATTTTTCGGCCGTTTCTTCATGAGCATTTCATCCCGGCCAAACGATTTACTCGGGACACGATGTTTCCGGGGAGGTTCAGACGTCAGTGTTTGCCTCGTTGACGTGTCCTTACAACCAATCGGCCGCGTCGTGTCCAGTCGAAGGGATAGCGCTGAACATCCAAACCGGGATCACTCTGCATGCATTGCAAAATGATCGCAGTATGTCGCCGCAGTTCAGGCACTTTCTGCCGAATGTCTTCACGCCAGAGTTCGCTCAAGAGTCATTCGCAGCAAGGGCAGGCACTGATCCAGTTTCTGAACAAGCCGCAGTTCGATCTTTCGTCCGCTGCCGTTTGAAGTCAACACAGCTTTTGCAATCTGGAACCGATCGCAGCAGCTCTGCCAGAACGCCGGCGTATCGAACGAGCCCGAGGCGGCCCGCGAATGAGCTGCCTGAGCAAAGAACGCTATGTCGGTTGTGACGACTCGCAGTTCGTTGACTGAAGGGGCGCGAAGAAACGACGATGCCTCCTGATGAACGCTGTTCAACGCCGACAGAAGATCGGTTGCGGGGTTGCCATTCGGTCGCAGGCCACTCGACTCAGCCCGTGCTGCCGTGATGATTGATGAACCAAATGTGGAAGAAGCCAGAATCTGAAGTGCGAGTCGTCGACGCATGGAAAGAGTCTCCTGTCATCGAAGGGAAATCGTTCTTGTCTGATTTGCAGATGACGAATGATAGTCGACCACCGTCAAAATGTCTTCACGGGTTTTCACCTGCCGGGAACGAGTTCCGTTGACCGGTCTAAGCGAGGATATCCTGCAGAACTCGTCCTTCGTTCGTTGGACCAATCAGGCGATTGTCGAGTCCCTGATAGAGGTAGCTGAAGCGATACGGATCGAGTCCCAGCACGTGCAGAATCGTCGCCTGAATGTCGCGGACAGTGACGGGATTTTCGATCGGGTAGTAACCGAACTCATCGGTCTTGCCATAGGCCAGACCGCCTTTGATGCCGCCGCCGGCCATCCACATGGTGAACGCAAACGGATGATGGTCGCGGCCGATGTAGCCCTTCTTCAGTTCGGTGTTGACATTGTTCTGCATCATCGGCGTGCGACCAAATTCGCCGCCCCAGACGATCAGCGTCTCCTCCAGCAACCCGCGCTGGTCGAGATCCTTGATCAAAGCAGCGATCGCTTTGTCAGACTGTTGGCATTTGATCGGCAGGGTCTCATCAATGCTCTCGCCAAGCGATGAACCGTGATGGTCCCAGCCCCAGTCGTAGAGCTGCACAAAACGAACTCCCGATTCGATCAATCGGCGAGCCAGCAGGCAGTTGTTCGGAAACGTCGGATCGTCGCCCTTGTAGAGAACTCGCGGATCATCGGCACTCTCGGCGGGCGAGACGTATCCCGGCTGAGCCCCGTACATTTCCAGAATGTGCTTCGGTTCCTTCGAGATGTCCATGACTTCCGGCACCGACATCTGCATGCGATAGGCCAACTCGTATTGTGAAATCCGAGTCTGCGTTTCCGGATCACCGCTCCGTTCGAACTCCGCCGCATTCATCTCGGCCAATGCATCCAGCATGCGACGACGGACTGATCGATCCATTCCATCGGGATCACTGAGATACAACACTGGATCGCCGGTCGTGCGGCATTGAACGCCCTGATAAACGGACGGAAGAAATCCCGATCCCCACAGCGACTTGCCGGCGTCAGGCGTTTTGCCGCCGGATAACAGCACCACAAAGCCGGGCAGATTCTCGTTTAGGCTTCCAAGACCATACGTGACCCACGAGCCCAGCGAAGGATTGCCAAGTCGAGGTGTTCCCGTATGAATAAACAACTGGGACGGAGCGTGATTGAATTGATCTGTCTGAACCGTTCGAATCACACAGGCTTTGTCGACATTGGCGGCAAAGTGAGGCAACAGTTCGCTGATCCACTGACCACTTTCGCCATGCTGAGCAAACTTAAATTGTCCAGCAAGAATCTTCGGCACACCCTTGATGAATGCAAATCGCTTTCCCTCGAGAAACGACTGCGGACAATCCTGCATATGCAGTTTGTCAAGGTCCGGCTTGTGTTCAAACAGCTCAAGTTGCGACGGCGAACCTGCCATGTGCAAATAGATGACACGCTTCGCCTTCGGGGCGATCATTGGCTGCTTCGCGCTCAGCGGGTTCGCAGAAGACTTCTTAGCTGAAGCGCCATCCTCGCTCGCCATCAACGCGCGAGCCGCCATCGCGCCAACGCCCAGTCCGGCCGTTTGCAGGAGATGCCTTCGTGTTCGATTCAGAAGATGTTCAATGTGCGGCTGCATGACATGAGTCCCCAAAAAGTAATTTTTGTGTCAGAGAGTGTAGCAAAACCCGGAGCATTTCATCACGCAGTCGATGCAGGGCAAAAGAACAACGACTTGCGACGTCACGGATTGCCGCGAAAGAACGCAAGGGGCACAAAAGGAATTCTTTGCTTCCTTCTTTTTTGGGGCTGTGCTCGAAATGAAATGCGCGACCGAAGACGAAGGGAAAAATGAAACGGCAAGGGATCTCTGTTGCGGGACCTGAGCGTTAGAAAAAAAGAGAGCGGCCGGAAGACCGTCGTTTCAACCGCAGATGAACGCCAATGAACGCTGATCAATGCAAGAAAGGTCGAGAGACAATGGCATCATGCGAATCAGACACGAAAGCGTCGTTACCAGAAAATGTCTTCGAGGCGCCAGCCGCCGCCGGACGTCCGAAATCATTAGCGTTCACGAGTGTTCATGAGCGGCCTCATCGATAGTTTTCATGATCGCACTGCATCTCGCGATGAACTTGGAGTTGCCGCGAAAGAAGGCAAAGGGCATGAAAGGGAATCTTTGTGTCCCTTGTGTTCTCTCGTGGCAATCCCTGCGATTCAACGACAGCACGTTCGACTATCGGATGAACTCAGCCATTTGATCGCGCACTTCGCGGCCGTTGCGGTAGAGCACGTCGTTGTGGTTCGTGCCGGGGAAGATCTTGAGAACCTTCGCTTTTCCTGACGATGAACTGGCAGGAGCCTTCTCGTGCAGCTTCTTTGCGAACCGCAACGGAACGATCGTGTCGACGTCGCCGTGGAACTGCAGAATCGGGCACGTGACGTCAACGATATGACGATCCGACGGATACCGATCGAAGAGTAAGAACTTCACCGGCAGCCAGGGATAGTGAGAACTCGCGGCATCAAGCATCGAAGAAAACGTTGCGACCAAAACGAGCCCCGCCGGTTCTTCCTTCGCACGGCAGCGATCGGCAGCGAGCTGAACTCCGACGCCGCCGCCGAGCGATTCACCAACGATCACAATTTGATCTGGTCGATACTTCAATTCCTTTGTCGCGTGCGTCCACGTCGCTTGAGCATCAGCGATCAGATTCTTTTCGGAAGGACTGCCTTCTGAGTCTCCGTAGCCGTGATAGTCCATCGCCAGGACGTCGGCCTTCAGCGAATGAGCAATGATGTACCAGTTCTCCCGATGAGCCCGATGGCCGCCGTTGCCGTGGAACAGCATGATCAATCGATCGGCTGGAGCTTCCGCAACCTTCAAGTGCCAGCCGCGGATCGTCACGCCATCGTTGGTCTTCAAATCGACATCCGTGGCCGAATGAAACGTTTGTTCGAGTCCCGGAAACAAGGCCGCATCCAGCGAACTCGCTCGGCCGGCGGGATACATAAGCTTCCGCTGGAAGAGCGCAACGAGAGCGACAAGGATCAGATAGATAATCAGTCCACGCCAAATCAGATACATGATTCGCGTTCTCCAAGTCCGAGTCGGTTGGGGCTTCGCAGGGATGGACTCTGGCTGAGTTGGATCATTTGTCAATGTGCACCTTCTGGTAACACAAACGAATTCGATCGCCGGTTTGATAGAGTTCTTCCAGCAGATGACTGATTTCAGGAGCGTAATCGACCGACATCTTCGTGCGAACAAAATCGATCCGAATCGCTTGGATAAATCCAGATTCGGTACATCCGGCGACAACAGAACGGTCAGTCCCGCTGGTGCTGTATTGATGATGATGTGATTGCGTTCGGTCGTTCGAACCGTCACTTCGGCCGGAGTAAACTTTGATTCGTCGCCCTTCGTCGGAGCGTCCAGCATGGCGAACTTCTCCGGCAGCGAATCCAGTCGCAGCCAGTGCCAGTCGAGATCCGTACTTCGAAGAAGTTTTGCAGTGAACTTTTCAGCCGGAGCCTTGCGTCGAAATCGCCTCATCCATTCAAAGATGTCATCAAGCTCTTCCGGGTACAGCGAGACGCCTCGGAAAGGATGCTTCACGAAGATGGCATCGAAGTAGGATTCTGATTCTGTGTCACGCTTGAAAAGCCGTCCCGCAACCGGACCGAACTGTTCGTACCATCCGGCCTGAGCATCACCGACGACGACATACCACGGCACAGAGATGGCGTTGCCAACCGTGAACTGCAAATGACGTCGAGAGACTCCGCAAACGGAAACGATCCCCGCGAAGATCTGCGGATGCGACGTGACCATGTCCATCGCAATCTCGCCGCCCTGAGCATGGCCCGGCGACGAACACCGCGTCATCATCGATACAGAGGCCCAGTTTGAGTTGTCGAACAAGAGCCAAAATCTGTCGATGTCGCTTCGCCGACGCGTCGTAACTTAGCCCCGACGGTTCATTCCCAAGATTCTGCTCGCCCTCAGCCGACTTCCAGAACGGTACCGCAACGATAAAGCCATACCGCTCTGCCGATGCCTTCCAGTACGACAGATAGTCGACCATGGTTCCGAACTCGGGCGGAAACGCGATCACGATCGGATAGCGTCTCGTCTCGTGATACTCCGGCGGAACGATTCCAATGCATCCCGCGGAATCATTAGTTGCCTCCAGCTTAAACTCGCTCGACTTGTCTGGCTCGCTCGAACCCACAACCGCAATCGGCTGGATCGACGGCAGATGTTTGACGATCGCTGCAACTCGCTGAACTCCGACGCCTTCCAGCTTGCGAATGCGATCAGCAAGTTCACGTCGATGATCCTGTTCGGCAGGATCGGAATTCAAATAATCCAGAATGAGTTGCCGTGCTTCAAACAACGACAACGCGTCCGTCAGACTCTTGACGGTTTCATCCGCTCCCATCAGCCAACCCGACAAAGCCGTGGCCAGCAGTTCTTCAGGCGGCTCATTCGCTGCCGGTGCGAGCAGTTCGAATGCGGCGAATCGGTCAATCGTGTCCGGATCGATCTGATCGGAAACCAGTCGGCCGATGCGACTGACTTCCGTGCGAATCTTGTCGTCCTTCACGTCCGCACTGAGCGACATGATCGTCGACTTGACCGCCGCGATGCGACGAAAAATGTCGTCGTAGTCGGTGACCAGTTTGTTGATGCGGACGATCGTCTCCGGCGTTAGCTCCTCGCGATTCAGAATCCGTGCGCCGTTGGAGGCCAATTGGTGTTGGCCCGTTGACTTGCGATCTTCCAGTGCCGACGTGATCTGCCTGGCGATCTGCTCTCGGAGGGATTGTTGAAACCCAACCTGCTGGGCCGCCACGTCCGGGAAGTCTTCGGTAACAGATTTCAAGACCATTGCAGCTTCGGCCAGTCGATCGGCGCGAATCAACATGCGAACAAGTTCAAGTCGCCGAATCGATTCTGTTTTGTAGCCGTCGATTTTCTGAATGACACTCAGCAGAGTTGCCGGAGGAAGGGAGTTCGTGGCGATCGAGTAGCTCCAGTCGTGAGTCATCGACGTCACTTCTGTAAACAGCTCGTTGATGTTGGTGATGGCCGCTTCGATGTCGACCGAGCCATTCGGCAGTCCAACAATCTTACCTTTGGCGACTCCGTTTTCATCAAACGCACCAAGAACCGGAAAGCCCTGTGGCATCGCCTTGCGAGCCTGCCGCTTTTGAGGCACCTTGAACGTCAAAGTGGGCCAAACCGCGTTGTCCAGCACCGGGTCCTTGCTGTTGCGAACGTTGACGTAGATCTCGCGCGAGCCCTGATCGATGACTCGAAGCAACAGCTTCTGATCCGGACGATCAACTTCCGCCTGACCGATCCGTTTCGGAGCCAGCGTCGAATCGGTCGAACACATTCCGCTGTAGACAAGCCCATTCGTCAACGCGATCGAACCCGCTCGCGGCCGCTCACGCTGCAGCACGGGAACATTGGCAGCCACCGATGATGTTGCAAGGGCCGCGATCCATGCTGCGACGGAAGCTCCAATCGCCTCGCGACGAGTCAACTCGAAGGATAACGAGGAACGTTCCGCAAAGGTCTCTCTGCCATCGGACTCCGTCACGATGTTCACCTGACAAGAAATGAGATCTCGTTGAATTGGTTCGACAGATAGATCTTTCATCCGGTCGATCCGAAGTTGAAGGTCAACGGACAGGAAGTCTCTTGTCGCCTCAGTGGCGACATCAGAAACACGCCGATTGACAATTTCTGAATTCTGACGAGCCCTTTCGGAAAACGCGAGTGCGATCTTTCCCTGCGAAATTCCTGCAGAACTCATGTGCACAACGCCGTGATCGCAGGCCTGAGCGATCAACGCGAACTCCGCAGCGTGGAATGACAGAACCTGCTCCGATCGGTCAAGCCAACGAAACCCTTGAACGATCTGTCATCGCAGCTCGCGATTGAAGATCGACCGGCATTTCGTTAAGGAACCGTTCGGAAAAAACTTCCAGTTTTGACGGAGGCCACAGATCACAACCCGAAACGTGAGTGAGGGATTTTTCTATTCGAGACCGATCGCTCGCAAACGCGTTATGAAGTTGCGCCTTTGAGTCCCTTCTCCACCGCTTCGGGGGAGAAGGTGGCCGTCAGGCCGGATGAGCGACGGTGTTCAATTGGTTCAAGAGACAGATTCAAAAAAGACATTTTTGAATTCCTTTCGGGGAAGTAGTCTAGCGTTGTCATCGGTCGTTTTCTGGTGGAGACATTGGGGGCCAGCCCCCAAACCCCCGGGATTTTTGAGGCATAGCGCCGGTGCTCAATTGGCCGGTGTTCAATTGGATTATCTCGCTGAGAAAAAACTCTGGTGTGAGAGCATGCGTGTGTTAAAATTTTTCTATTCGATGAAACAGACGGAAGCTCTGCGGGGACGCAACTTCCTGAGGGATAGTCGAGTCGCCGGTGCTTCAATTGAGGCATCGAGCACGTGTGGTGATCGGTCATGTGCCGGTCACCACTTTTTCTTCTCGCCGTTGTTCTTCTCGCCATTGCTCTTTTCTGTGGACCATGCAGTTCAGGATCGTCAGCAGCTTTCGCATACAAGCGACGATGGCGACTTTCTTTTCTTTACCTGCTGCCAGCAATCTCGCGTAGAATTTTTTAATCACCGGGTTGAAGCGAGTAGCGGTCAGCGCGGCCATGTAGAGCACGCGTCGGACATGACTGCGGCCTCCGAAGATGGATCGCTTTCGTTCACGCGTTCCGGACTCGTTGACGATCGGAGCGACTCCCGCCAGTCTGGAGATCTGGCCTCGATTCAGCGATCCCAGTTCCGGAAGATCGCAGAGCAGGGTCGAGGTGGTGACGATGCCAACGCCGGGAACGCTTTGCAGAATCTCGACGGCCGGATTGGTTTCGGCTTCCTTCTCCAGAAGCGTTTTGACCTGCAAATCCACGGAATTCATCTGTGTTTTCAGCAACTCGAGCGTCTCATCAATCAGGTGAACGATTGGCGCGTTGTCCGTCTGAGCCTTTCGATTCTGCTCCTGATTGATCATGTTCATCAATTGCTCACGGCGTCGTACCAGCGCTTCATGATGTTGGTGCTCGGGCGATTTCGGAGGCGTTGGCTGAAGATCAACGACCTCACCGAATCGCTGCAGCAGTGCCGCATCGATGGGATCCGATTTCTCAAGCACCCCGATGCCTTTGCCAAACTGTCGCACTTGCCATGGATTGGCGACACAGACGGCAATCCCGGCCTGATGCATGGCCCGAACGAGCGTGCGTTCGTAGCCTCCAGTGGCTTCACAGACAACAAAGGTCTTGTCCGGCTGATCGATTTTGCTGACAAGGTATTTCACGATGCAGTCGTTGGTATTCTGAATCTCCTTTTTCATTTTTCTGTGAGAGTCCGAGACATCCATTTTGTTTTTAGCGATATCAATTCCAATCACACGAGTGGCCAGTTTCGAGCTTGTCATTTGTCCCATCCTAGTGAATACGAGCTGATCGGTGATGCCCGATCGCTCAAGCGACGGTTCGGGTTCAAAAACAAAAGGCCATACGATCACGCTCATCCACGGTCTTTACGACCAGGGGGTATTAATCGATCTGTATGGCCGCCTGATCCCGGCTGCAGACCAGGATCAGACTCCAACCTCCCGCCGCTCGCAACTCAAATCTGACAGGATCAATTTCAAGACACTAGGGGTTCACGCTGAGATCAAGTTCGAGAAAAAGCCCCCTCACCCTGCCCTCTCCCCCAACTCGTTTGCGACCGAATGCAACCGTTGAAGGACGACTTATACTCGCAAATGAATTGGGGGAGAGGGGACATCATGAACGAAACGCGCAACGTCAAAACTGAAGCGTCGGCTTGTGATTCAGATCGCCTATCTCTGGACTGTTCCTAAACGGCACTTTCGAAGATCATCCAGCGGCCCTGACTCACGTATTGACCCGCCGCGGCTCAGTTGCAGCATCCCCATCGCCGTACAATCATGGAGACTTCTTTGAAATCGCTGAAACTCAATGGTCTGATCGCCGCGACCTATACCCCGTTTGATCAGCATGGCAAGGTGAACGTGTCGGCAATCAGCCCGATGGTGGAATATCTGCTGGCGAATCGAATCGACGGGATTTACGTCTGCGGCAGCACCGGCGAGGGAATGTCTCTTTCCACGGACGAACGAAAAGCCGTGGCCGAGGGCTATGTCAAAGCCGTCAACCGCCGCGTGCCCGTTGTCATCCAGGTGGGACACAACAGCGTGGCGGAATCCTGTTCGCTGGCGGCTCATGCGGCCAGCATCGGTGCCGATGCTGTGTCGGCAACATGTCCGTCCTACTTCAAGATCGCTGACCTCAAGACCCTGATTGCCTGCATGGCTGAGATCGCATCAGCCGCTCCTTCACTGCCGTTCTACTACTACCACATTCCGTCACTGACCGGATCAACGCTCGACATGCCCGCCTTCCTGCGCGACGGCAGCCAACGCATCAGCAACCTCGTCGGGTTAAAGTACACGGATACTAAGTTGTTTGAGTTTCAGGAATGCGTCGAACTCGAGAATGGTCGCTTCGACGTTGTCTGGGGCTGCGACGAAATGCTGCTGGGAGCACTCGCCACTGGAGCCAAGGGAGCGATCGGCAGCACCTACAACGTGGCCGCACAGGTCTATCAAAAACTGATCGGTGCATTCTCACGCGGCGACATCATGGAAGCTCGACGCCAGCAGGCTTTGTCCGTTCTGATGATTCGCACCATGAACCGTTACCCGTTCCACTCCGCCATGAAGGCCGTCCTCCAAATGAAAGGACTCGAGGTCGGCCCCTGCCGCCTTCCACTCGGCCAAATCTCCGACACGGACATCGCACGACTCAAGAACGACCTCCAATCCATCGGCTACTTTGACTGGTGCTGATGCCTGTCGTTCATTCTTCCGCTGATCGTTGAGTTCCATTCGCGGTCCGAACTTCACAGCACTCGGACGTTGCACCGGGCGCGGCGAATCAACAACTGCAGATGACGACGCCATCGGTCAGTCGTTGTCTCGAAGATTCGCCCAACAGACCTGCAAGTCGTGCGACAACGATTCGAAGGCTGGGTCGACGGAACCATTACGAGCCCAGTTTGAAATGTTGCCATCGGGTGCATTGGCCGACTTTGCAAGAATCAATCGCGATGCCGGCCATCGGTGAGCGATCCAGGCTGCGATTGAGTCGCTGGTGACGTCCCAGCTCGCCGGGAGACGTTTCGATGACGTGAACTGCAGCGATGGATTTGGCTCAACGTTCCGTTCTTCCTCAACGAGAAACGTCGCCGGACACAGGATCGGAATCCTCGCCGAATCCCATGCTCGGTTTGCTTCAGCTCGCGACCTGACCACGTCAAACGGATGACCAAACGTTCTCGCCAGCACAGCGGCGTTCGATGACATCGCATCGATTGCGGCTCGATGAGATTGTTCCGGAGTCAGCGACGCCAGACGATCCAGCCTGCGAATCTCGTCGGCCGCCGCGCCGCCACCGGGAATGATCAGAACCCGGCCGATCGAGACGTTGTTCTCTGTGTTCAACGAAATCAGCCTGAGCAGTCGACTCCGCAGGTCATGCAGATCCATCAGACTGCCGCCCAGTTTGATGATTGTCACTGACGGTGGAATCGACATCGTTTCGCGGAACTCAGTTGCTCTTCGAGGGCACAACAGTCAATCGATGAAACCTGTATCGACAATCATAGGCTCCGACAAAGAGAGCCGTGGGATTGGGCGTCTTCCAATAGTCGGAGAGTGACAACCGATCGGGCGAGCCTCTCCAGTTGGAAATCATTCGCCCATCAACCGACATCGTTACGCCACGATCGTGGACCGTCACAATGACCTGGGATAATCGTCCTTTGCGAAACAGCCCACCCGAATACGTCGTTTCATTGCCGACATTTCGCCCGTCCACATTCTCAATGGCGCTCTGCGGAGTTTCACCGCTCGCAAAATGGAAAAGTGTGGCGAAACGATTCCCTTGAATCTGATGTCCCAGGAGCAATCCGTTGGGTTCGTCGAGAGGTTCGACAACGGCTATCAGGCGATATGACTGCTTTGGAGAGAACGGCAACTCCAGTCGGCTACCGTACATTTTCGGGCTCACCAGCTTTCCATCCTGAGTCGTCCACTCACCCTGTGACCAGCAGTCAGATGGATCAAGGTCCGCAAGCAGATCGATCTCTTCGGCCTCGTCGAATTCGCCTGAGATGGAAGGCGTTGGCGAGCCGGAATCAGCGATCAGATCCCGAGGCAATACATTCGGAACCGGGAACTTTCCGGGCTCATCACGAACCTGAAAATAGCCCCAGAGCTCGACGGTCTCACCAGATTCGAGTTCTACGTCAACGCGATAACTGACCGGGGTTGCACGTTCGAATTGCCCGATTGATGCGAATTCAGGTTGAGCCTCTTTCAAAGCTTGCTTCGCATGGAACCACGGGCCATCAATGGCCGTCTGGTATCGCACTCGCAGCGTTTTCACGCGACCCTTTTCTGGCCACGTCAGCTTGAGACGAACTTCTTCGCCAGGCTTGGGTACGACAGGTTCAGCGATGGCCGTAAAGGAATCAAATAGAGACTGCTGAAGGCTTACCGCAGTTTGTTTCGGTTCCCAGTTCAGCCGAATCTTCTGTTCTTTGTTCAAAAACGATTCGTTGATCCATCCTTCGTACTGGGCGACACCCATCACTGAGTTATCGATCGGCTCAGGGTGTGGAAGTCCGACAGTATGTCCGCATCCTTCATGATAGACGACGCAGTCAGAACCTCGATAAGGGACTCGCCAGCCATCGGCACTCACCAGTCCCCAGCCGACGCCTCGATCGGCCAGATACGTCGCGCGAGCACCTCCAGACGTCGCTCCCGGAAAATGTTGGCCGTTGATGTTCTGTCCTTCGAACTCAAACGATGCACCAACAGGTTTGATCCGATAAAAATCATCCAGCGGCTGCCAGTTGATTTCACTCAGCACCAGCAGGATCGGAAAGCTCTTGCGATCTCCCTGAGCGAACTTCAGGCGTCGATCACACTCCTGCAGCGTTCGAAAGAAGATCGCATCTGCATCGCCCTGCCTCAGTTCGTGCGTTGTCAGCTCCGACTTCAAAGGCTCAGGGTGGACCATTGTCTTCAGACTTGACTGTCCCTGAAACTCGCGGTCGTGAAACTGCTCGATGCGTTTGCAGAAGTAGCGGACTCGATCGTTCCAGTCGTGAAGCGGCGTCCGATCGGAGGGAACAAAGTAGACGACAGAAACTTCGATCTTCGACGTATCCCACCGACCGTCCCACGTCTTCGTGTCGGCAACGGCAACTTGCGGAACAGTGCTAATCCCGCAAAGCAGAATTGCCAAGCCAATTGAATTTGCCAGGCTGCCAAACGCCCGCTGCCACTGAGAAATCATGCACATCAGAAGCCTCCGGATTGGCCGCGGCGGACGAGTTCAGAACCCGTTGCTCAGTTTCATTCTTCGCGCGATCTGTTTTGAGGCGAGCGGGGGACGTCAGTCCCCTGATCATTTAGCCGCAGTCTCATCAGGGGATTCGCATCCCCGCTCGCCGAAAACATCAATGCACGCTCCGTGACGAATTGTCAGTCGATGATCTTGCTGATTGGGTACTCGACGATTCCACGAGCCCCAGCCTGTTTCAACTGCGGGATGATTGTTCTGACCAGGCTTTCGTCGACGATCGTATTCAGTGCGACCCAGTTCGGATCCGAGAGATGCGACACGGTCGGCGTCTGCAACGCTGGCAACATCTTCAGCACTGCATCCAGATCCGTCTTCGCGACGTTCATCATCAGGCCAACTTTGCCTTCGGCTTCGAGGCAGGACTGCAGCATCAGCGCGATGTTTTCGATCTTGGTGCGAATCCACGCGTCGGACCAGGCGGACTTGTTGGCGATGAATCGAGTCGTGCTTTGCAGGACTTCGTCCATGATCCGCAGATTGTTCGCGCGAAGTGAACTGCCGGTTTCGGTGACTTCGACGATGGCATCAGCCAGCTTCGGAGGCTTCACTTCGGTCGCGCCCCAGGAAAATTCGACGTGAGCCTTCACGCCGTGCTTTTCGAGGAACCGAGTTGTCAGTCCAACGGCTTCCGTCGCAATGCGTTTGCCTTCGAGATCCTTCACGGTCCTGATTGGAGATTCTTCCGGCACGCACAGAACCCATCGCACGGGCCGACGACTGACCTTGGAAAAGACCAGTTCGCAAACCTGATGAACGTCCGCGTTGGTTTCCAGAATCCAGTCATACCCGGTGATGCCGGCGTCCAGAATGCCGTTCTCAACGTATCGCGCCATCTCCTGAGCGCGGATCAGCATGCATTCGATTTCCGGGTCGTCGACAGTCGGGAAGTACGACCGCGATGCAAACTTGATGTTGTATCCCGCGCGGCTGAATAGGGCTGCGGTGGATTCCTGAAGACTGCCTGCAGGAATGCCCAACTTGAGGACTCGACCGGACATGCGACACGAACACTTTCAAAGACAGGAGCGAGAAGACACTTGGTTCCAGACTCTTGAAGTTCCCAGTATATCGCTCGCAAAACGGCCAAACAACTTGCAAGTCGAATGCCAACAAGGGTTTACCATGTTCGGGTGCCAATGGAGTCATTGTCGCCGGATTACGAGTTCCGTCGACGCTTGTGGAATTCGCCGAGTGTACGAGATAGTCTTCGCTCGGGGTGAACTGAGGCGTTCATGTGAGCTGCGATTTGTCCCCTCTCCCCCCGCGAATGAATTCCTGAGAAGGTTCACGACTGTTTCGGGGGAGAGGGCAAGGGTGAGGGGGATTGTTTCAAAGTTGCCATCTCAACAAAAAAACCTCATCCGGCCTTCGGCCACCTTCTCCCCATTATGAAGGGAGAAGGGACAGCGTCGCGGTCATCGCCGCGGACTTTGGATTCGTTGGCCGGTTCGATTCCTTTGAGTTGCCTCATTCCATCTTGAGCGGAGTATAGTCTTCGCGCCTCATCAATCATCTCTGTCCAGATCGGCCGTTTGATCTTATGCATTCCAACCCACGACGCACTCCTGACCAGCTCCGCAGTCATCGCTATCTTGGCCCCGACGATCTTCGCTCGTTCGGGCATCGCTCGCGGCAGAAGCAGGCGGGGTTTGCGACGGAGGATTTTGCAGGGAAGCCGGTCATTGGCATCCTGAACACATGGAACGATCTGATCTCCTGCCATGCGCATTTTCGGCAGCGGGCGGAAGAGATTAAGCGAGGCGTTTGGCAGGCGGGCGGCTTTCCTGTTGAGATCCCCGTGATGGGGCTCAGCGAAACTTTCATGAAGCCGACGTCGATGTACTATCGCAACTTCCTTGCGATGGAAGCCGAAGAAGTTCTGCGAACGTATCCCATCGACGCCGCCGTGCTGATGTCCGGCTGCGACAAAACGACTCCCGCGTTGCTCATGGGAGCCCTCAGCGCGGATGTGCCGTCGATCGTGATGCCAGGCGGGCCGATGAATCGAACGTCATGGCACGGCGAACAACTTGCCAGCGGCACTGACGTCTGGCGATTCTGGGCAGAACGTGGAGCCGGTCGGTTGTCATGTGAAGCCTGGTGCAGTCTGGAAGATCACATCGCCGCGTCGCCCGGCCATTGCATGACGATGGGAACGGCATCGACGATGACGGCAATCGCGGAAGTGATGGGGATGACTCTCGCCGGAGCCAGTTCGCTTCCCGCGACACACTCGGGCCATTCGCGGATGGCATCGATGACCGGTCGTCAGGCGGTCGAACTTGCATGGCACAACGTAAAGCCAAGGCAGATTATGACTCGCCAGTCCTTCGAAAACGCGATCACGACGCTGATGGCCATCGGTGGATCAACGAACGCCATCGTGCATCTGATGGCAATGGCCGGACGAGCCGAAGCGGGGATCACGCTGGAAGACTTCGATCGCATCGCATCGCGAACTCCGGTGCTGGCGAATCTTCGACCAACTGGCAAGTACGTGATGGCCGACTTCTTCGACGCAGGCGGCCTGAACGCGCTGCTCGCGGAGATTTCTGACCTGCTGCATCTGCAGGCGCCGACGGTCGAAGGCAAGACCATCGGCGATGCGTTGAAGGACACGACGATCTGGAACGACGATGTCATTCGTCGACGAAACAATCCGGTTTGTTCCACAGGAAGCCTGGCGGTACTGCGAGGCAATCTTTCGCCGAACGGTTGCGTCATCAAGCCGGCCGCTGCGGAGGCTCATTTGCTTCAGCACACGGGACCTGCGATCGTCTTCCGGGATTATCCCGATCTCAAACAACGCATCGACGATCCGTCGCTCAAGCTGACGAAGGATCATGTGATCGTCCTTCAAAACGCCGGGCCGCTTGGAGCACCAGGTATTCCGGAATGGGGCATGCTTCCGATTCCGAAGTACCTCCTTCAGCAGGGCGTCCGCGACATGGTGCGAATCAGCGATGCTCGCATGAGCGGCACCAGTTACGGAGCCTGTGTGCTGCACGTCTCGCCGGAATCGTACATTGGCGGCCCGTTGGCCCTGGTAAAGGACGGCGACATGATCACTCTCGATGTCGCCGGTCGCACGCTGCAGCTCAACATTACCGATGAAGAACTGGCAGCTCGCAAGGCCGAATGGAAGCAGCCGGAATCGAAATTCTCCCGAGGCTACGGCCGGCTGTATCTGGACGAAACAACTCAGGCCGACGAAGGCTGCGACTTCCGCTTCCTTCATGCGGATGGCAGCCAGGATGCGGATCCGGCGATCTATTGAAAAACGCCTCACGTAGCCGAGTTCGTAAGAATTCGGAATTCTGACGAATTCCGCTACGGGCCTCTTCAAATGACAACAGGGCTCATCAGTTGTTGAACTGATGAGCCCTTTGGGGAAACTAACACACTCGGGAGGTTCAGGTTACTGAGCTTCGATCGTCAGCCAGCCGTCATTCAGCTCGATGAAGCTGATCGTCAGTGGCAACGTCTTGTCGCCAGCAGCCTGAAGGTCGATCGTGGAGTTCAGTTCTTTGCGAACAATTCGGCGGTCGAGAATGCGTTTGATCTGAGGCTTGCGAGCGGCACCTGGCCCCTTGATGGTGAACTTGCTCGACTCGGGATCAAGAATCACCTTGCCGTTTTCCACAGTCATGACGATCGGAATTCGAATCGTCTGCTGAGGAATGTCTTCCTTGCCAGCCTGACGAATTCCAGTGCGGAGAATGACGATGATGCGACCATTCTGGAACTCGACGCGGATCGGGTCCTGCTCGCCAAAGACGAAGAATGTTTCCGGCTCTGGTTCCTCACCGGCAGGCGGAGGAGACGGCTTTCCGTCCGTCAGCTTGATGTCGCGTTGCAGAAGTTCTGTCAGCGCTTTTTCGATTTCTGTCACGAGATCCTTCTCCGCAACCACCTTCCCCTGGAAGCCCAGAGCGTCGATCGAATTGTTGAGAGCCGACTGATGCAACTGAGCCGACAGTCCTGTGGCCATCAGAGCTGACGGTGGCTGAAGCGATCCGCCAAGTCGACCTGTTCCGATCGTTCGCGTGCTGAAGGCCACATGCGTGTTGCTTGACCGGGCACTGATGCTGTCCGGCGCGACTCCTCGCTTCTCCAGCGAATCCAGAGTCTTCGAAATCGTGCTGTTGCCGTCAGCAAACTGCTGATCCGTCTCACGTTCAAACTCCGGCAGAGCTTTATCACGCATTTTGTTTGCGGTGATGGCTTCCGACTGAGGCTTGCTCTCTGCGACTTTCTTCTTTGCAATATTACGTACGATGCCGCCAAAAATCGGGATGCCGTCGAACTTCGTTGCCAGCCCAACCGTGCGGCTGTTCGTGTCGACTGCAAACGTCGCGGGCGACGCGTAGACGTGTCGACCGTCGAACGAAACGTGGCGATTCATCCAGAAGTAGTGATTGCCATTGGTCCAGACTGTCGCAGGATCCTTAACAGCCTTCGTATTGGACCGCGTGTTTCCGCTCAGCTTCAGATCGAAGCTGGCTGTGTGAGTCGAAGGCAGAACGTCGACATTCACGTTCACGTCTGTCGTCTGCGAACCAGTCACCCAGGCCCCGAGAACGCAGTCGGCGATGCATCCGGATTCGGAGCGATAGTCCGAAATCAATCGCGACAACAGGGTTTCTGAAATCGTGACGTGGACGTTGTGATTGAAGTACTGAGAATTCACAGTGTGCCGAAGAGCATTCGCTGTTGATGGGTATCGAGCCCGCAGAGTTCGCCATGCCGAACGAGCTTTCTCAGCCTGCGTTTCGACAGGTTCCAGCTCGTATTCAAACAACGACACAACCAGAGCATTTACACGTTCTGCTCGATCGGCTTTAGCCTTCGCAGCATCGTCTGCAAACAGACCAGATGCCAATGCTGAGTCAATTGCGGCACTCAGTTCCTGAAACGCAGGCTTTCGCAGGAAATTCTTCTGTTCGATCGTCAGGTCTTTCATCACGGTCAGATTGGCATGAGCCTGAGTCATGATTTCGGTCGTCGCGGATCCGGATGCAAGTTCATTGGCGAACACGTAACCGAGCCACGCGTTGCCATTGTTGATGCCTGCGAGATAGTTCTTCACTTTAACGGCAGCGACAGTGACGTTCGACTGCGCGGCGTTCGCCTGATCCGTTGAATCGACCTGAAGAGCTGCGAGTGCTGCATCCATCAAGGCCACAATGCGTTCCAGCTTCCGCTTCAGTTCATCACTGGTTGCAGGCTTCGAAGGGACTGTGGCGATGGTTGACTTCAGTGCCGTCGCAGCTGCACGACGTTCTTCCGTCGAGCGAGCGGAATCGAACAATGTTCCCAGCAAAGGATTCAGAGCCTCTACAAGCGCCTTATCGAGCACCTCAATGGCTTCGCCACTGATGACCGAAGGACGCTCGGCCGTCAATCCGACTGGACCGGATGTAGACTCCTGATTGGCCTGCAGAGTCCTGCCAGTTGACGCAACCGACAGCAATGCGGCCATCGAAAGACACAGGACTCCAGATGCCCGACGCAATGATCCTGAACGCGATACGGGGGCTGCTTTCACAACGTTTCTCCTGATTTGATCCGCCGCGAGCCATCGGGCTACGACGATCTTTGTCGTTTATCGTCCGTAAGATTCCGCAAATCGCCAATTCGCGGTGCAACATCTACAATCCGGACATCTGACAAAAACGACGCGATTTTCGCAAGCAACGCAAACTACGCAAGCTGACTTTTGCAGTGGATGGCAAGATGGATCAGCTTCGCAGGGAATTCAGGTGAACACTGATCAAGTCCTTTGCGGATAACGCCTTAGGCAATGACGGAGAAGAGCCAGAGGGCAGCGGGCTTCGTGTGAACCTGGTGAATTGAGCCTTTTTGGGCGAGGCGCGAGGCAAAGGCGGGCTCACAGGCGAGATGCCGCGACGGCAAGTGCTGCGAGGATCGCTGCAAAGAGCAGAAAAACAGAAGACCATGACATCCCGCTCTTCGTCAACGCTGTCGTCGATGAAGAGTCCGATGGCTTCACGGTTATGCTCCGGTTCTCACGAAGTTCCCGGACAACTTGAATCAGGCGTTGAGCATCGCCGCGCGATCGCCACACCGGGTCCTGGCTACACCGCTGTTCAATCTCCAGCAGATATACGTCAAAGGACAGGTCTTCGCTGTTCGAGGCGGTCTCGCTGACTGACTCGAGTTCAGACGATGGCTCGATCCAGCCGTCCGTCGTTTCAGCGATTGGCGACGATTGATTGGAAGGACTCAGATTGCCCGCAATGGCCTGCCAGAGCTCCTCGGGCCACGAGTCATCACTCGTGCCGGTGGCCGTTTCGACGTGGTGCTGCACGTTGGTTTCTGGCTCAAGAACCCCAGTTTCCGGTGTCTCTGCTTGAGCCAACTCGCCCTGGATTCGCGACAGCACTTCGGCGACAGTGGCAGCAGAGTCGATTCGGTCGTTCCTGTTCTTCGCCATCATGCGCAGAACCAGATCTGTCAAAGAATCCGGAACATCTGAGCGAAAGTTCGAGAGCGGAACCGGAGTTTTCGTCTGGTGAGCCACAAGGCGCTGGACCAGAGTACCTTCGGTGAATGGCGGTCTTGCGGACAGAAGGAAGTAGAGCGTGCAGCCCAGACTGTAGAGGTCAGCTCGAGCATCGACGTTGTGACTATCGGCTGCCTGTTCCGGAGCAAGATAATCGGCCGTTCCCAGAACCTTGTCATTGAAATCGCGAGTCAGGTTTTCGTCGCTGTCAAAATCCTGCGCTAGTCCCAGGTCGAGAATGCGAATGACACGATCCGTTGTCAGAAACAGGTTGCCAGGCTTAATGTCACGATGCACGAGTCCATGCTGATGAGCACATTGAAGCCCGAGAGCTGCCTGCCGTGTAAACTCGACCGCGTCAGCAATCGACAGCGGGCCTCGCTGATTGACGATCTCAAACAGATCCTGGCCCTTCAGAAGTTCCATTGCCATGAAGTGGACAGGACTTTGTCCGTCGGTTTCTTCATAGACGCCGAAGACCTGGACGATGTTGGGGTGCGAAAGTCGCTGAGTCATCTCCGCTTCGCGACGAAACCGAGGCAGATACGATGCCTTCGCCGTTCGGGCTGGGGGAAGCACCTTGAGAGCATGAATGGCCTTCGAGTTCCCATGCTGGGCGGAGTAGATCGTGCTCATCCCTCCGCGAGCGATACGATCGAGCAATCGATACGGGCCGAGAAAGAAGCCTCGGTATTTTGCCTGAAGAAGTTTCTCTCCCTGCCATCGTGTAATCAGGTTTTCCGCCACCAGCCAGTCGCAAATCTGGGCTGCCGTCGCGCCGGGCTGAGCCAGGACGGATTTGGTCACGGCTTCCCGTTGGCGCAGTGTCAGGAGTCCGCTCTGACCGAGCATCTGAAGAAAGGAGTTTGCTGAAAGCTGAATTGTCATCAAAACTGGCTCAGCTCGCCGAACGGATGGACTGGCTGCGAATCAAGCGGGCATCCCTGCGGATCTCAATTGAGTATATGCTGGCATCCTGCGGAGCCATCTTCAAACGGAATGTTGGCTTCCGTCGTCAGGTCTGATGGAATCGATGTTACGGGTAGTGCGGTTGTAGGCGTTACTCGGGCGGATGCGGGCAGTTCACCATTTGCGGCTTTCGTTTACGATCCTACAATTCGCTCGCTCCGGCGGTTGATCGACCGCCTCAATGGTTGAAGCCTGACAGGGATGCCCGAAGATGGATCAGGATTTGATTTTGCAGGACAAGATTCAGGCGTGGCTCGGGACCTTGATGCTGGCCTGTGCGTCACTGTTCTCCCTGTTTATCTTCGCCGATCGCATGGAGATGGATTTTCTGCCGCTGCCTGCCGTTTGGTACACCACGCGTTCGATGCATCTGATTGTCTGCGGGATCATGTTTCTGGTGGCCGCAGTGCTGCTGAAATCGCCCGGCCATCCTCGTCGAATTCCACAGGCAGTGTTTCAATCGTGTCGTTTGTTGACTCGATCGAATTGCGGATTGTGCGATGAAGCGTACACAACGCTGATGGGCTTTCAGGAATATCTGCCGACCATTCAGCTTGTGGACATCGAGAAGGACCCGGTGCTGGTTCGGCAGTTTGGTGAATCAATCCCAGTCGTGGAGTTCGATGGACGAGTTCGGTTCCGTGGCGGCGTATCCGCGATGCTGCTCAAAAGGATGATCGACGCTGCTCTGATCCGCGAGGCACAGCAGCCTTTGTCTGAAGAGTTGATTTCCGAAAAGTCTTTTCCACTGGATGAGCATCCTGAACGCATTCGATAGTTCGAAGGTGCTGGCCCGGTGTAGTGTCTCTCAAATTCGCTTCATTTTGGCGGAGCGCATCATCATGTAGCCGGATTCGTCAGAATTCGGACGCCATGGGGAATTCTCACGAATTCCTCTACAGCGTAATTCAACGACAGCGTGAGACACTACACCAGGATGAACGTATCGCGCGTTGTCTGTCATCATACTTTGTGAGAATGAGTGCGAGCTGATGGGACTTCTTTCCGGAACGAAATGGGATCGAGCACCGCATTGCGATCGATGTGATCTGCCCGAGTCTGAATGCAAATGCCCTCCCATCGAGACGCCGAAGAAGCCTCCTCAGAAGCAGCCTCTTCGCGTCGGTGTTGAAAAGCGAAAGCATGGCCGAACGATGACCGTCGTTCGGGATCTCATTCCGGAAGACAACGATCTGCCTGCCATTCTGCAGGCGCTCAAGAATGCGTGCGGGGCCGGTGGCACGATTGACGAAGGCAACGTCGAAGTGCAGGGAAGTCACCCTGATCGGGTGAAATCAGAACTCCAGAAAATGGGCTTCAAGGTTCGATAGCAACTGCTGCTTTGCATCCCAACGCGCTGTGACAGGTCCGAATGTCGCGCGATTGTGCGACGTTAGAACAAAGCGTAAATGAACGGAGCCGCACCGGTTGCGCTGGCCCACGCAAGGAGGCCGGCGAGAAGCAGAAAAAGAATGATCGGAGTCAGCCACCACTTCTTCTCTTCCCGGATGAACAGCCAGAATTCCGCGAACAATCCCATCGGCTGCTCGTCGCCTGCCTGCTCGAACTCCGAGCGACCTTCATCGGGAAGTGTTTCCGGCGTTTTCATGGCAGCCACCTGTCGAGGCGTTGTGTTTCGGACGTGACGCAGGAGAGTAGCAAAGGCAATAAAAAAACTCGATTCAAATTCACTTTTGATCACACACTTGATCCGACCTTCTGAGCCAAACACTTTCACCGGTTGCGAAAATCTGTCACGCTTTCGAAGTATCGAAAGCGGTTGATCATCCGGAGATCGCATCCGACCGCGACTTTTGATCCAGCGAATTCAACCCCACTGAGGATTCGAATGCTCTCGCAACCTGATCGCATCTTCGTAAGTCAGCTTCGTTCCATGGCAGCCGTGCTGACTTTCGTGCTGACTCTGTTGATGCAAACAACGCTGGCTCAGGAAAATGCGTCGTCGACTCAACCAAATGTCCTTTTGATCTGTGTTGATGATCTCAAGCCGCTGATCGGATGCTTCGGTGATCCTCATGCGAAAACACCCAACATCGATCGGCTGGCCGCACGCTCCGTGCGATTTGATCGGGCCTATTGCAACCAGGCGGTTTGTTCGCCGTCTCGAAATGCGTTGATGACGAGTCTTCGTCCGCAGACGCTGGGCATCTACGATTTGCCGACTCACTTTCGAATCGCTCGCCCGGATGCACTCACCGTCGCACAGCATTTTCAGAATCACGGCTACAAAGCTTATGCCATGGGGAAGATCTTTCATGTTGGGCAGGGCAATCATGAAGATACGGCTTCGTGGAGCGACACTCCGTTCAAGCCGAAAGTGAAGACGTATGCCATCGCTGCAAATGAACCAAAGCCCGATGCCAAACCTTCGCCCGCGCGGCCCAATAAGGATCCTCGAGGAACATCGACGGAATCGGCGGACGTCTCGGACGAAACCTACGCTGACGGACTGATTGCCGCTGAAGCCGTTCGACGAATCAGGGAAGCTCGTAATTCCGGAACGCCAGTCTTTCTGGCCGTCGGTTTTCTCAAGCCTCATCTTCCATTCGTCGCGCCGAAGAAGTACTGGGACATGCATGATCCGTCGAAGTTACCTCAGCCCGAACGCCTCACTCCTCCTGACGGCGCGCCTGAATACGCACCGCAGTTCGGAGGCGAACTCCGAGCCTACTCCGACGTCCCGCTCGATGAGAATCCTCTCAACCCGGAACTCACTCGTCATTTGATTCACGGCTACTACGCCGCCGCCAGTTACATGGACGCTCAGCTTGGAAAGGTGCTGGACGCTCTAGACGAAACGGGGCTCTCGAAGAATACAATCATCGTCTTGTGGGGCGATCATGGCTGGCATTTGGGAGACCACGGGATCTGGTGCAAGCACACGAACTACGAACAGGCAACCCATATTCCTCTGCTTGTTTCGGTCCCGGCGGCAAAGGGTTCGTCGACTTCTGCATTGGTCGAAACCGTTGACGTATATCCAACTCTGTGCGACCTGGCAGGACTGCCAACTCCGGAAGTTTTGGATGGTCGCAGCTTTGCATCCGTGGTCAATGATCCTTCGAAGAGCCATCGTGATCATGCGATTCATGTCTACCCGCGAGGTCAAAGACTCGGTCGAGCGATTCGAACAGACCGATATCGTCTGGTCGAATGGAAGACATTCGGCAGAACTGAACCCGATGCGTTTGAGCTCTACGATTACGTCGAAGACCCTGCAGAGACTCGCAACCTTGCGGAGACTCATCCTGACGTCGTCAACAATCTGCGATCAATGCTCGCACAACACCCGGACGCGAAGCCTCAAGTCAAGGCTCCAGACGATGCGAAGAAAACCGGTGCCAAGGCTGGCAAGAAGAAACAGGCGGCGAAACAGTAGAACTGATTGCGTGTTTGATGCCGGTCTTTGTGCCGGCGATAGGGCAGCGTCCTTGAAGAAAGGTACCAAGATGGCGAGCGGCCGGTGTGAACCGGCCGGTACTGGCGATTCGAGTTCACGTTAAAACTCGGGTACTTCTTTTTCACGGTGTTGCCCTGGCAACCACATTCAGCACGGCAGCGTTGTCACCATGCTACCACTGTCGATAGTAGTTCTTCGCCGGAGGTCGCCGGGATCTGGCGACCCAGTACGATTGGATTGAACCGCGGCGAGCCCACTGATGACGTTGCAACGCGTCGCGGCCGAGGATTCGGAACAACAGCGACAGGGGCAGGAAAAGTCCAAAGAATGCCAGTAGCAGAATCAGCTCAGTCACGACGATTCCGATGGGAGCAGTGATCAGAATCAATGCGACAAACACCGGCCGCAGAACGCGCGGGGCAAATCGTCCGATCAGTGCGAGACTGAATCCGACGGCAAATGCCCAGGCGACAAACACCGACAACCCGGTCCACAACCAGACGGCAAACGGCAGCGCGAGGAGGCTCAGCAGGCCGAACTGACGCAACTGCTTTGGTGTTGGATTGGTGTTGATTTCGATCAGTGCCATGATGTGTCGATGCTCATTCAGTGACGGTCTCGATGTGGCCTTGCGGATTAGAGATCTCGGTCATGGAAAGACCGAGCTGCGTAAGCGAGTCATTCTATGACTCGCATTGGAAGAAATCACAACCCGAAATGTGAGTGAGGGATTTTTCTTCGTGACACGAATCCCTCGCTGACGCATTTTTAAGTTGCGCTGTTCTAGGCCCGGAGGGCCGTAATATCGAGTGCCGGTGGCGTGAGCCACCGGTCTGATATCGTTATCAACTTGAGGCCCGGAGGGCCGACACACTGTCGTATGTGTCGGCCCTTCAGGCCTGAATCGCTGTGTTTTTCCATTTCCGGTGGCTCACGCCACCGGCAGAGGGATGTGCCGGGCTTCCAGCCCTAACGAAATGCGCAACTTCCAAATTGACGCGTCGGGTTGTGATTCAGATAACTTATTTCCTGACGATTTCTCAGTCGAGTTCAAACTGCTGAAGGTGTCTTTCGCGGTCCAAGGGGCTGGCCGCATTCTGCTGCTGCGACTTCAACACGACACAACGCCCGAGAACCAGAACGTCCATTTCTGTGTTCATGAAACATCGCCAGGCGTCTTCCGGAGAACACACGATGGGCTCACTGCGAACATTAAAGCTTGTGTTGATCAGCACCGGGCAGCCAGTCCGCTCCTGAAACTTCCGCAACAACATCGCCGTCAGCGGATTGCGAACCTCATCCACCGTTTGCACCCGAGCTGAGTAATCGACATGAGTCACGGCGGGCACCGACGAGCGAACCTGATTCAGCAATTCGATTCCGAATGCATCATTTTGCCCATTCGATCTTTCCGCTCGATGCAATTCGCAGACATCAGCGACGAGCAGCATATAGGGGCTCTCCGTGCCGGGTTCCATTTCGAAATACTCGTGCACATGATCCTGCAGCACGATCGGCGCGAAGGGGCGAAACGATTCTCGATACTTGATCTTCAGATTCATCTGCGACTGCATTCGCGGACTGCGAGCATCCCCGAGAATGCTCCTCGCTCCGAGGGCTCGCGGACCGAACTCCATCCGTCCCTGAAACCACCCGACGACATTCTCACCTGCCAGCAACGCGGCGACTCGGTCGCAGAGATCGTTGTCAGAATCGAGGCATTCAAAGACAGCTCCCTGAGCCTTTAGGAACTCGGCCAACTCATCCGTCGTCCATTCCGGCCCCAGAAATGAACCCTTCTGCGCGTCGGGCTTTCGAATCGTTCGCGGCCTTTCAAGCAATTGATGCCAGACAAACAACGCGGCACCCAACGCGCCACCGGCGTCTCCGGATGCTGGCTGAATGAAAAGCTGATCGAAGATTTTCTCCTTCAGGATCTTGCCGTTTCCAACGCAGTTCAAAGCGACTCCGCCAGCCAGCACAAGATTCTTCAGGCCTGTTGTTTTTCGAACATGCTGAGCCATCCGCAGCATGACGTCTTCAGTGACCGACTGAATCGACGCCGCAAGATCCATCTCGCGCTGAGTCAACTGGGACTCAGGCTGTCGAGGCGGCGCGCCAAAGAGTCGATGGAACTTCTCAGAGGTCATCGTTAACCCCTGACAGTAACTGAAGAAGCTCATATCCATCTGGAATGAGCCATCGTCCTGCAGATGCAGAAGATGTTCCAGAATCATGTCTCGAAACATCGGCCGACCGTACGGAGCCAATCCCATCAACTTGTATTCACCGCTGTTGACCTTGAATCCGGTGTAATAGGTGAAGGCCGAATACAACAGCCCGAGCGAGTGCGGGAAACGGATCTCGTGAGTCAGCTCAATCTGACGGCCACGGCCGACTCCAATTGTCGTCGTGGCCCATTCGCCAACGCCGTCCATGGTGAGAATTGCCGCTTCTTCGAAGGGCGACGGATAGAACGCACTGGCGGCGTGCGATTCATGATGTTCTGTGAAGACCAGTCGCCCGCGAAAACGGCCTTCGAATGCACTGCGGATCTCACGAGGCAGATACAGTTTTTTTTGAAGCCACTGAGGCATCGCCTTGCGGAACGACCTATATCCAATCGGAGCGTACGAAAGATACGTTTCAAGCAGACGTTCGAACTTGCGAAACGGCTTGTCGTAGAACGCGATGTAGTCGACCTGCTCAATCGTCAGCCCGGCAGCTCGCAGGCAATAGGCTGCCGCGTGGATCGGAAATCGCTCGTCGTGCTTCTTTCGAGTAAACCGTTCCTCCTGCGCAGCAGCGATGATCTCGCCGTCCACGACAATCGCCGCGGCCGAGTCGTGATAGAACGCAGAAATGCCAAGAATGGCAGTCATTCGGACGCTGCAGGAAGGACTTGGTCACGAGTTTAAGATTTCACCGTAGGGCATTCGACTGTGTTGGGATCACTCGGTCAATTCTGATGTTCTGACCCCGGGCTTCACCCGCATCCCAACGGAGGATGGCCGCCCTCAGCCGCCGACAGCGAGCATGCCGTCTCGATGGGCATTCGTGCCGCCCGATACATCGACAGGCGACATAAACTGCCCAATTTCTTTCCCGCGGGTGACAGATTCCTCAGGATTGCCTGTTTTCTCGTGGTCTGAGCGTGAAACGGCGTTAAAGTCCGTCACAATTCTCGGTTTCGCAACTTCACTGTTGTCGGTCCTGTCCCAGTAACTTCAGGTGTGAGACGATTTTCATGAGCACTGTGTCCTCATTGCCCTACAAGGTGGCGAATATTGAACTGGCCGAACTCGGTCGCAAAGAGATTGAAATTGCAGAAATCGAAATGCCGGGCCTGATGGCTCTGCGCGAAAAGTATGCTGACAGCCAGCCGCTCAAGGGAGCACGCATTGCTGGTTGCCTCCACATGACGATTCAGACGGCTGTTCTGATCGAAACCCTGAAAGCGTTGGGTGCTGAAGTTCAGTGGTCAAGCTGCAACATCTTCTCGACTCAGGACCACGCGGCTGCCGCCATTGCAAAAGCAGGAATCCCTGTTTACGCATGGAAGGGCATGAACAACGAAGAATTCGACTGGTGCATCGAGCAGACTCTGTTCTTCCGAGACGGCCAGCCTCTCAACATGATTCTCGACGACGGTGGTGACCTCACCACGATGGTTCACGAGAAGTATCCAGAACTGCTGAAGGGCATCAAGGGCCTGTCAGAAGAAACCACAACCGGCGTTCATCGTCTGCACCAGATGCTGGCCGCTGGCAAGCTGGCTGTTCCTGCCATCAACGTGAACGACTCTGTCACGAAGAGCAAGTTCGACAACCTCTACGGTTGCCGCGAGTCTCTGGCAGACGGCATCAAGCGAGCAACAGACGTGATGGTTGCTGGCAAGGTCGTTGTCGTCTGTGGTTACGGCGACGTCGGCAAGGGCTGTGCAGACGCAATGGACGGACTGGGTGCTCGAGTCATCGTGACTGAAATCGACCCAATCTGTGCTCTTCAGGCACTGATGGAAGGTTATCAGGTCACAACGATGGATGAAGCCGCTGCTCAGGGCGACATCTTCGTCACAACAACCGGAAACATCGACGTCATCCGTGGCGAGCACATGGACAAGATGAAGCACCAGGCCATCGTGTGCAACATCGGTCACTTTGACTCGGAAATTCAGATTGCTTACCTGAACAACAGCAAGACCATTCGCCGCATCCGTATCAAAGGCCCAGCGGACGAAGGTGGTCCGGTCGATAAGTACGTGTATCCAAACGGCAAGGCGATCATCGTTCTGGCTGAAGGCCGACTGGTGAACCTCGGCTGTGCGACGGGTCATCCATCATTCGTGATGAGCAACAGCTTTACGAATCAGGTGATGGCTCAGTTGGCTCTGTGGACTGAAACAGAAAAGTTCGACATCGGCGTTCACATGCTGCCAAAAGAGCTGGACGAAGAAGTAGCACGCCTGCACCTTGGCAAGCTCGGCGCGAAGCTGGAAACTCTGACACCAGCTCAGGCCGAATACATCGGCGTCAAGGTCAGCGGCCCATACAAGCCGTCGCACTACCGCTACTAATCGTTGCGACAGCCCCATGACTCTCCCGAAAGCTCGGCCACAAGCCGAGCTTTTTTTTGCGTCCGCTACGTAGCCAACACGCTCCGCCGTGTTGAGGCGCGAAGCTTAGGCAACTTCGACGTGTGACCGCAATTCGGCCACTCAGTCAGCGTCGCGATCAGCATCCTGTTCGAGAGACGCCACCGACGCGCCTCGTCTCGGCGGAGCGAGACGGCTGTGTAGCCAACACGCTCGGCCGTGTTGAGCGCATCATCTCGGCGACTTCGACTTGCGGCCGCCATTCGGCAGCTCAGTCAGCCTCGCAATTAGCAGCCTGTTCGATAGACGCCACCGGCGCGCCTCGTCTCGGCGGAGCGAGACGGCTACGTAGTGGTGCCTGATGCCGACGACTCGGAGTGGGCCGGACGGATCGCTTTGCGATGGCCCGTTCCTGAAGCCTGAGCAGGCGACTCGCCATGTCAACGGACCGGAGAAGAAGCCGAACTCAAGGCACTGCAACACGCCCTTGCCCGTGGCACTCCATTCGGTGATACTCAATGGTAGATGAAAACGGCTTCAATCCTCGGCCTTGAATCCTCGTTGCAACCGCAAGGCGGACCAAGCAACTGGAAAAGTAGAATCTCCCCTTTTGCAATTCCTCCCCCAATTGCGGTTCCTTCAACTCAGCAACAAGGATGTTTGAGAAGAAATACGGAATGTTTTGAAATTCAACAACTAGACTCATATTGGGACAGCGCCGGGAATCTCGCAGGAAACCTGTAGTCAAACTTGTCGGAGGAAATAGTGCCTGAATTTCATGTACACCCAGTGTCTTCAGTTCAAGTCTTTAGCGATGATTTGCCAGTTGCGGTAGAGAAACTTGCGAAGGCTATTCGGTCCGTCTTTCGGCGACCGGAAAATCTGTTAAAAGGCGATCAGACCTTTTGGATCCCGGAGCGTCTGCCGTTTTGGGATGCCTGCTGGGAGATAAGCCCTGGAGTTTCTATTTATTTCATAAAGTCGCGTAATTGGGATCTGGCTGACTTTGAACGTTTGCAGACCGTGCTCACGAGATACCCTAATGTCGGAAGAGTCACGACCATTAGAGTGATTGACTCTGCTGCCTGCATTCGTGTGAACTTGAGCTCTCTTGGATATATATACATATTCCAGTCGCCAAAGCCTTTCCCTCTTTCTGATCTGAGTCAATTCTGGAAGTTTGTTGCACCTACCCTCGGGATCTCTGAACGTTATGAATCGAATGAACATGGGCCTTGTTTTCGCCCAAGAATGCAGATTGGCCACGAACCAGAGGTTCAGTTTAAAGCGGAAGGGTGGAATAATAGGCTTTATCTTGGGCCATTCCCGTCATTTGCCGACGGGATGGCGTCTTACAACTGTCTGGCGAATCTGCTGGATAAGGAGATGAAACCTGCCAAGTTCGCAGTAACCCTGCAACCAAAAATGGCTGAGGTGCATCAACTCATTGAGGAATGTCGGCAGCAGAGTTCGGAGTGGTCGATTGAGTTTTTTGGAGAGTATCGCAAGAAGTTTGATCCCTATGACACCCCCAACAATCCTGATGGCTATGGGTTCTATCCAGTACTTTCCCAGCGACCGGATGGCAGTTTCCTTGGCATCCAGGTATCGGTTGAACATGCAAAGGGAAAGAGCTGGCTTGTCTTGCACAGTGAAGCCGGAGAAGAGTTGCTGCTTTCCGTCATCAAACTTGCCGAACTTGATGCTTCAGATGCGCCATGATGGATTCCGTGGGGTGCTTGGTCCCAGATCCCCGTACACCTCGGCCCGGAGAATCGCTAAAGGAGACATTCAACTTTACATAAAGACGTCGCTGCCGTAGAGCGATTTCTGGCTTTTGCGATTTCTTTTGCCGGTCGCTACCTTCAAGATCTTCACTCATTTTCCGAAAGCTGACGCGCGGTGCAGAGAAGACAGGCCCCCTGCTGGCTCGTCCGGCAGGTGCCGACGCTTTACTGTTAGCAGAGGGCTTTCCCGTCAATGCCTCCCCGGTTGGCTTGTCCAACGGGAAGGGAAGTTTCAAGCCGGGCTTTTATGCGGGAACATCCAACGAGTAACGATGTTCGGGCTTTGCGTGGCCGAGATTGAAGCTTCGCTTCCTGCCGGGCAAGCGGGCTGTTGATTTCATCGTAGGGTGCGTGAAGCGGAGCGCAACGCACCATTTTTCGAAGGCGTGAGGAAATGGTGTGTTCCGCTGGCGCTGCACACACCCTACTCGAATCATTAAGTAAGTAAACAGCCCGCAAGCAGGCGAGGGGAATGAGGCTGTTTCGCGTTCGCTCTTTAACTTCAAAACGCTCGCTCATGTCGGGCAAGTCGACATGGGGCGTTTTTGCGTCCGAATTCTTGCGAAGCTGACAACAGGTTTTCCGAATTCTTACGAATTCGGCTACAGGCTTCATTCGAATTCTTACGAATCCGGCTGCAGGTTTCCGCTCGGCACCGCACTGAACCAGATCAACCAACCCAGCAGCGGCGCAGGTCGAGTGTGTGGGGAAAGTCGGGTGACATCACAGGTTCGCGAGGGACCATGAAGCCGCCGGTGTGGCCGAAGCGGAAGAAGCGGCCGGCGCGGCGAGATTCGGCGGCCAGGGCGTTGACCGGATAGCCTTCCGGGTTGAGTCCGCCCGGATGATCGACGTGATAACGACATCCGCCCAGCGAACGATTGTTGCCGGTGTCGACCAGATCGACGACCAGCGGCGTGTGGACTCGAATATTCGGATGCAAACAGCTTGGCGGCTGCCACGCTCGATAACGAACGCCACCGACGAATTCACCCGGGACCGACTGCAAACAAATGTGCAAACAAATGTGCCATCCACCTTTGCGTCTCAACTCATTCGCTGCCTGAGAATTGCGACCGTGATTTCAAATCAGAACGATGCGGCTGAGGAGCGGTGCGACTGGCGGCGGGAGGTGCGGAAGGACTGGCGAGAACTGGACAGGTCGGCTTCGTTGCGGAAGCGTTTGCGGAAGTTCTTCACGAAGTCCAGCCACGACTCAGCGTTCAGTTCGAGTCGTTCGAGGATCGGAGCACAGTCCCTGGGGATCGCTCCTGTTTTGTCCGCTCGAAGCTGGCGGCCGGTCCAGTCGAGCAGCTTCAAATACTGATCCAGCGTGATCGACAGACAGCCCTTGTTGCTGGCTCGACGAGCAGTCGACTTTTCGCGAACCTTCCTGCGAGGCGGCTCAAGAGCAATTGGAGCCAACCAGCGGAGCGTTGTGGACAGGCAGCGTGAATGTGTCGCGATCGCTCTGGGATGGTCGCGGGGAACGAGCAATTTGGTGCAGCCCTCCCCGTCGCGATAGCGACGACCCTCCCAGTGGGAGGTTGACAGGGTCATATTCTTTGCCGTTAACATCTTCTATCGACTTTTCCCTTTGAAGATTCTTGTCGATGGCGGCAGTCGCCGTTCGACTACGGCGTGTACGTTACTCCGTCGAATCTGATTTTCGTCAGAGTTCCACTTCACTCAAAATCGCACAGGATGAATTGTCATGATCTCAGCAATCACGCCGTATCTTTTCTTTTCAGGTCGATGCGAAGAGGCTCTGGCCTTCTACAGCCAGGCACTTGGAGCCAAAATCGAAATGATGATGCGATACGACCAAAGCCCTGAACCTGTACCACCAGGAGTTCTCCAGCCGGGCTTCGAATCCAAGGTCATGCACGCTTCGTTCACCATCGACGGCCTGCGGCTGATGGCATCCGATGGTTGCGACGACAAATCGACTCTGCATGGATTTCAGTTGGCTTTGAGCGTCGACAGCGAAGCATCGGCTCACAAGTATTTCAACGCCCTGGCCGACGGCGGCACGATCCAGATGCCGCTCGGCCCGACCTTCTGGTCCCCCTGCTTCGGCATGGTCGCCGACAAGTACAACGTCGTGTGGATGGTCATGGTCCCCGGAGAACAGCCACCTCAGTAACTTGGGCACTTTCGACGGCCCACTGAGACTTCAGGAATTCTGACGAATTCTTCTACGACGAGTGCTCCGGTGAATTCTGACGAATTCTGCTACAACGGATGTTTACGAATCGATCGATCGGGCTTCCTGAATTGCGTCGAGCATTCCGGTCCATGTATACGTTGTTGCCTCGGCTGAGACTTTCAATCCGAAGTCCGTTGCCGCTGATGATGTGACGGGGCTGATGGTGACCAGTTTGGTCTGCAGCTCATTTGGCGAAATACCGGCGGCTTGAAGTAGGTCGGCGAAGCGGCGGGCGATGGAGGGGCTGCTAAGTCCGATCCAGTCCAGCGAGTGGTTCTTGAGTCTTGCGATGATCTCCGGCGAGAACGCCTCCACGTCCCGGTTGTCGTAGACAGCAAGCTGTTCCACATGGATGCCGGCGGCCGTCAGCATCTGCGGAATCACATCGCGGCCTCGAGTCGCCCGAGCCCAGAGAACTCGCTGGCCTTTGGCGACTGACGCCAGCTCAGCAGCCAACGCTTCTCCGCGAAACTGAGACGGAATCAGGTCAGCCTTCAACCCGAAAGTTCTCAATCGTTCGGCCGTTGATGAACCGATCGCAGCAAGTTTGGCAGCTCCAAGGCAACGCGCGTCCAAACCGGCATCGAATAGGTGACGAAAGAACTCAGACACGCCATTGACACTGGTGAAGACCAACCAGTCGAAGTCTGCAATTCGCCACAGCACATCGCGGATACCTTCGGTTGATGACTCCGGCATCGGCCTGACTTCGATCATCGGCATCAGCACGGGTTCACCGCCGAGTCTCACGATTCGGCTGGCGATGTCGTCGGCTTGATCTTCTGGCCGCGTGATCCCGATCGACAGGCCGAACAAGGGCAGGCGTTCGAACCAGTTCAACTGCGAACGCTGAGTCACGCATTGTCCGACAACGATCAGCGACGGCGGCTTGAGCGAGGCAAGTTGGACGAGGTTCGGCAGAGTCTCCAGCGTGCCTTCAACCACTTTCTGTGTTGGCAACGAAGCCTGGCAGACAACAGCCGCGGGAGTTGATGCGGTCATGCCGGCATGACGAAGCTGACGGCAGATTTCCGGCAGTCGATTCAGGCCCATGTAGAACACAAGAGTTCCCGGGAACTGGGCCAGCGACGGATAGTTCAATCGCGATTCGCCGCGCGTTGGATCTTCATGGCCCGTGACGAACGCAACGGCGGAAGAAATGTCGCGATGAGTGAATGAGAATCCGGCGTATTCGCCAGCTCCGGTCGCTGCGGTAACTCCGGGGATGACTTCAAACGGGATGCCTGCTTCTGCCAGAGCCGCCGCTTCTTCACTGCCTCGGCCGAAGATATAGGGATCGCCGCCCTTGAGACGAGTCACAACTCTTCCCGCGCGGGCTTCGGCGATCAGTCGTTCGTTGATCTCATGTTGCGGGACGATCGACGTGCCGTCTCGACGCGCTCGAGCGGTCCGTTCGCAGACTCCTTTTGTCATTCGGAGCAGCAGCGGATTGACGAGCCCGTCGTACAGGACAAGGTCCGATACCGCCAAACATTCCGCGCCGCGCAGAGTCAACAGGCCGGGATCACCGGGGCCGGCACCGACGAGATACACTTTGCCGGGCGATACTCTGCCGGGTGATGGTGTCACGATCGCATCAGAATCAGTCGTCATTGCCATGCCGGAGTTTCCAGGAGCTTCTCGACGACTTTGCGTCGACTTCCGGTCGCTTCGTAAATCTCTGTCTGACGTCGCGCGCCGCTGTTGAGATGAAGCATGGTCAGAGACTGCAGCTCGGGCAGACAATTCAGTTCGATGGCCGTCGGAGTCAGCTTTTGAATCAACTCGTCCACCAACTGCGGCACCGATCGTTGCTGAAAATCCTTCGAACTGACCAGCGACGCGTCCGAGCCGTAGCGAGTGGCTCGCCATTTGTTCTGCTCCACCATCATCGGATGATACTCGGGCAGGAACGTGCCTTCATCGATCTCATTCGAAATCGTATGCACCAGGCACTGAATAAGAGCCGTCAAAGCAAGAACATGATCGAGCGAAGGAGGCACATCGCAGACTCGGACTTCGACCGTTCCGAAATGATGATGAGGCCGAATGTCCCACCAGATTTCACGGATGGAATTGATGAAGCCCGTTTCCATCAGATGTTTCACCAGCCAAACGTATTCGCTCCAGTTTCGCATTTGGTACGGTAGGCCAGCCGTTGGAAGACCTTCCATGATCTTGGAGCGATTCGACTGCAGTCCGGTGCTGCGTCCTTCCCAGAATGGCGAGTTCGCAGACAGCGCGAGCAGCAGCGGAAGGTAGTGCAGCATGCGGTCGCAGATCATCACGGCTTTATCGCCCGAGTCCACTCCGATGTGCACGTGCAGTCCAAACGTAACAAGCCGCCGGACGACGTCTTCCATCAAGGTGACGAGCCGATGATAGCGTTCGTGAACGGTGATCTTCTGATGTCGCCATGACGAGAACGGATGCGTCGCAGCCCATAGGAGTCGTATCCCCATCGGATGAATGATGGATTCCAGTTCGGCGAGCTTCGATCTCAAATCATCCCCCGCTTCGCGCACGGTTCGGCAGATGCGAGTATTGATCTCCACATAACACTGCATCAGTTCCGGCTTCACGGACTCCTGCAAGTGCGGAGGCAGAGCCGAAAGCAACTGATCGATGCAACTGCAAAGAGCCAGTTCTTTGGCGTCGATCAGTTGCAGCTCAATTTCGACGCCGATCGTCGGGCTGGCATTGGGAGTAAAACGCATCACAGTCATTGTGAACACTTTCGAGAAGTCCAGGGCAGAAACAGATCTTCCACATGCCGAACTTCAGGAAGGACTTTCCGGTGGCATCAGTGCCAGCATTAACGCCGTTCTGGAAATGATTCTCGCGCCGATTGGGATGGCTCGTTCTTCGATGTCGAACACAGGAGAATGAAGCAGTGGCCAATTGCCGGCGGCACCGGCACAGCCAAGTCGGAACATCGCTCCGCGGACATGATCGAGATACACGGCGAAGTCTTCGCCGCCCATGCTCGGATTATCGATCAGCACAAGATTCTGACCGCCAAGAACCTGAATGGCGGCCGCCTCGTAGGCCGACATTACGGTGACATCGTTGACCACCGATCCAAGCGGGCTGCGAAACGTGACCGTGATATCATTGTGAGTCGCGGCGGCCAGACCTTCGGAGATCTTTCGAATCGTGTTCATCACAGCGTCGCGAGTCGGCCGGTCGGTCGATCGCAGCGTGCCAAGAATCTCCACATGATCCGGGATGACGTTCGACGCGGTTCCACCATGAATCGAGCCGACCGTGAACACCGTCGGATTCAACGAGTTCGCTCGTCGCGGCACGGCCTGATACAGCGATGAAACCAGCATCGCTGCCGTGCCGATCGGATCGGTCGTGTGATGAGGCCGCGCGGCATGGCCTCCCTGGCCGGAAATGTGAATCTGAACTTCATCCACCTGAGCCGTCAGAACTCCGTATCGAATTCCCACGCGACCAGCCGGAATAGCTGGATCAACATGCAGTCCGAGGATCGTATCAACGTCGCTCACGGCTCCGTCTTCCACCATCCACGCGGCACCTTCCGCCGTTTCTTCGGCCGGTTGAAAGATGAAGCGAAACCGAGCCGACGGAACCTCAGACTCCGGCAATCGCTTTGGCATTGACGCAAGCAGTTCCGCCACGGCCAGAACAATCGTCGTATGAGCATCATGACCGCACGAATGCGACAGTCCCGGACACGACGACGCATAGGAAACCGACTTGCGATCATGCATGCGGAGTGCATCGATGTCCGCGCGAACGGCGATCAGCGGCGCGGCATCGTCGGGAGTTCCGATCGTCAGATCAGCCGTCAGACCAACATCGCGTGAATTGAACTTCGCGTTGATTCCGATTGCATTCAGGGCTTCTGCGATGAATCGAGTCGTCTTCAATTCGTGGCCGCTGGGCTCAGGATTGGCATGCAGAAACCGTCGCCGCGCGATCCAGTCGGCTCGTCGTTCGTCAGCCAGTCTGTCCAGCAACGCCTCAAACGGCACGACGCGCTCGATATCTGCCGGTTCGATTCGCCAGCCAGAGTTTTGGTCATCTCTCATGTGGGTTCCCGTCGGTTAGAGATGGTCAAATCTTGACTGACCACCGAAACGCGTCAAGCGACACCCGAAATGGTTAGCCAAAGAAGTCGGCGGCGGAGCGACATCTGAGTTGGGTTTGCCTCAGTTCGCCTCGATCGAAGACAATGAGGACCTGCAATGGATGCACGCGAAGTGAGCAAAGACGCCTGATTTCTCACCGAGGCCAGGCGGTCGAATACTCGACTCAGCTAATTCCTGACTTTGGCAGGAGATCCATTCGGGAGCGGCCAGCGTCGCATCTGTTGATCGTCGAGGCGACACTCGGCCGCCGTACATTGGTGGTGCCTAGCTAAAGTGCCTTGCCGTTGCCTGTAGCCGAGTTCGTCAGAACTCGGAATTCTTACGAATTCCCCTACGAAACGGTCGTGAAAACGGAAAAGACAACCTCGATGTGGATGCACGCTCCGCGGCAGAATGCATCCGCTCCACGAGACGATCGCTGGATAGATTCAAAGCGAAATTCGGGCAGCAGGCATTTTCCGCGTGGAGTCCTCTGCCTCGCTTCCCCAAAATCCCTCGTCCAGCCGCCGCAGAGCGAGAAATGGCACTTTCTTCGCATTGCGGCGTGCTCCAGTCGTCGATAACAGTCCGATTGCGAAGCCCAGCTTTTGGTACGCGGCCATGATCGATGCATTCATCGATGCGTCATCCCGCGAACAGACAGCCTTGCTTCGCATGATCCTGAAAAAACAGCGACGCCTCCCCACATTCCGAGTTCTTACGAATTCGGCTACATCTGAAGATATCGGGCCCCACGTTCATGCCCATCAAAGTTGCGCTGAGTCACAAGACGGTTTACCAATACGATCGATTGGTTTCACTCGGAGCCCAGGTCATTCGGCTTCGGCCCGCGCCGCATGCGCGGACGCCGATTGATGCGTATTCGCTGAAGGTCGAGCCGGAAAATCATTTCATCAATTGGCAGCAGGACCCGCACGGCAACTTTTTGGCGCGACTGGTGTTTCCGGAGAAGACAGACATCTTCTCTGTGTCGGTCGACGTCATCGCCGACATGACGGTGATCAATCCGTTCGACTTCTTCCTCGAAGAAGAGGCCACCGAGTTCCCGTTTGAGTACGCCGAGGAACTGAAGGTCGACCTGAAGCCGTTCCTGGAGCCATTTTCCAGGACGCCGAAGTTCAACGAGTATCGTAAGTCGATCGATGTTTCGAAGCGGCGCACGATTTCGTTTCTGATTGATCTCAATCAAAAACTGCAGAAGGACATCAGCTATCTGATTCGTCTTGAGCCCGGCGTTCAGACTCCGGAAGAAACACTGACGAAGCGATCCGGATCGTGTCGCGATTCGGCCTGGTTGCTCGTCCATCTGCTTCGAAGCTTCGGACTGGCCGCGCGATTTGTATCCGGTTACCTGATTCAGTTGACGGCTGACCTGAAGCCTCTGGAAGGTCCGGAAGGTCCGACAAACGACTTCACCGATCTGCATGCATGGACGGAGGTCTTTCTGCCAGGTGCTGGCTGGGTCGGGCTTGATCCAACGTCGGGGCTGTTGACGGGTGAAGGACATATTCCGCTGGCTGCGACTCCGTCACCGCAAACCGCCGCGCCGATTTCTGGCGGTGTTGAAAAGTGCGAGTGCGAGTTCAGCTTCCACATGGAAGTGATTCGTATCCACGAAGATCCACGAGTTACCAAGCCGTACACGGAAGACACATGGGCTCAGATCGATGCGACGGGACACGAGGTGGATCGTCGTCTGCGGGCCAATGACGTTCGACTGACGATGGGCGGCGAACCCACGTTTGTGTCGATCGACGACATGGAAGGAGCCGAGTGGAATTCAGCCGCCGTGGGGCCGATGAAGCAGCGACTTTCGGATCAGCTCATCCGGCGTCTGCGAGATCGCTTCGGCAAAGGCGGGCTGCTGCATTATGGTCAGGGCAAGTGGTATCCGGGCGAATCGTTGCCTCGCTGGGCTTACACTTGTATTTGGCGCAAAGATGGCGAGCCGATCTGGAAGAATGAAAAGCTGCTGGCGGATCTTGGGCTGACGGCCGGTCATCCGGACATGAGCAAACCGGTTGCCGACGAACGCAAGGCGGCTGAGTTCATTGTGGAACTCGCCGAGCGATTGGAAGTCGACGGTCGCTGGATTCGTCCGGCTTACGAAGACGTCTTTCACATGCTCGAAATTGAACAGAAGCTGCCGATCGATGTTGATCCGCACAAGTTCGATCCGGACTCCGATGAAGACCGTCGCCGACTGTCCCGCGCACTCGAGCGAGGTGTGAATCGACCGGCGGGATTTGTCTTGCCGTTGACTCGAGCATGGTGGCAAACGAACGCAAAGTGGATGAGCGGTTATTGGCCGTTTCGATCTCACAAGCTGTTTCTGATCCCCGGTGATTCTCCGATCGGATTGCGTTTGCCGCTGGAGTCGCTTCCAGTCGCCGGTTCCTCCGCGCCGCATGTGTATTCGCTGGATCCGTTTGCCGACCGAGAGCCTCTCCCGGGCTATGCCGAAATTCGCCGAACGGCTCAGGAGAAGCTGATGGCGGCTCGGCGCGAAGAGACCCAAAAGCCGAAACAACGTCAGATGTTTCAGCGGCTCGGACTGATTGATGATCCGGAGGAATCGAGCGATGACTACGCCTCGCTTCCTCAGGGCTCAGGCCCGGTCGTTCGCACCGCGCTGTGTGTCGAACCGCGAGACGGGCAGATTCGCGTCTTCATGCCGCCGGTCGGCACGCTGGAAGATTACCTTGAACTTGTGGCGATGATTGAGGAGACGGCTGAGGCGAGTCAAACGCCGGTCATCATCGAAGGTTATCTGCCTCCGCATGATCCTCGAATTGAAGTTCTGAAGGTCACTCCGGACCCCGGAGTGATTGAAGTCAACATTCACCCCGCGGCAAACTGGGATCAGTTGAAGGACATCACGACCGGGGTGTACGAGGAAGCTCGTCTGTGTCGCCTCGGAACGGAAAAGTTTCAGCTCGATGGACGTCACACGGGAACCGGCGGCGGCAATCATCTGGTCTTCGGCGGCGCGACTCCGGCTGACAGTCCGTTTTTGCGTCGACCGGACTTGCTCAGGAGTTTGATCGGGTTCTGGAACAATCATCCGTCGCTGTCGTATTTGTTTTCGAGTCTGTTTATCGGGCCGACCAGTCAGTCTCCGCGCGTTGACGAGGGCCGTGACGATTCGGTTTATGAACTCGAGATCGCGTTTCAGCAGGTGCCAAACCCTGGCAGTGGCTGGATTCCATACTGGATGGTGGATCGGCTGTTTCGAAATCTGCTGATCGATCTGACGGGCAACACGCATCGAGCTGAGATTTGCATCGACAAGTTGTATTCGCCGGATTCCAGCACGGGACGACTCGGGCTTGTTGAGCTTCGCGGTTTCGAAATGCCGCCGCATTCACGGATGAGTCTGACTCAGCAGTTGCTCGTCCGGGGACTCGTCGCGGCCTTTTGGGAGAAGCCATATTCTGAGCCTCTGATTCACTGGCGAACGCTGATTCACGATCGCTTCATGCTGCCGTATTACCTGTGGCAGGATCTGGCGGCGATTGTGGATTATCTGAAAGCACAGGGCATGGAGTTCCACGTGAACTGGTTTGGGGCTCACTTCGAATTCCGCTGTCCGCTGATCGGAACGTTTGAAGCCAGCGGCGTGCATGTGGAACTGCGTCAGGCTCTTGAACCCTGGTATGTGCTCGGTGAAGAACCCGGCGCGGGCGGGACGACTCGTTATGTGGATTCGTCCGTGGAACGACTGCAGGTGAAGGTCACCGGAATGTACTCGTCGGCGATGTGTATTGCCGTGAATGGTATTCGAGTTCCGTTGAAGGCAACCGACACGCCAGGTGAATTCGTCGGTGGCGTTCGTTATCGAGCGTGGCAGCCACCAAGCTGTCTGCATCCGAACATTCGAGTCCACACGCCGCTGGTCGTCGATCTGGTCGACACCGGCAACAATCGTTCGCTGGGCGGATGTCGTTATCATGTCGATCATCCGGGCGGACTCAACCCGGAAGGCTATCCGGTCAACGCACTGGCCGCCGAATCTCGCCGCGCCGGCCGCTTCTTCCGCTTCGGCCACACCGGCGGCTTCATGGTCCCTCGCGAACCGGTGATGTCACCCGACTTCCCCCACACACTCGACCTCCGCCGCTGCTGGGTTGGTTGATCTGGTGTTGGTGTAGTATGGTGCCGAGCGGAAACCTGTCGCCGGATTCGTAAGAATTCGAATGAAGCCTGTAGCCGAATTCGTAAGAATTCGGAAAACCTGTTGTCAACTTCGCAAGAATTCGAACGCAAAAACGCCCCATGTCGACTTGCCCGACATGAGCGAGCGTTTTGAAGTTAAAGAGCGAACGCGAAACAGCCTCATTCCCCTCGCCGGCTTGTGGGCTGTTTACTTAATGATTCGAGTAGGGTGTGTGCAGCGCCAGCGGAACACACCATTTCCTCACGCGTTCGAAAAATGGTGCGTTGCGCTCCGCTTCACGCACCCTACGATCAAATCAACAGCCCGCTTGCCCGGCAGTCAGCGAAGTTTCCGACTCGGCCACGCGAGGCCCGAACGTCGTTACTCGTTGGACGCTCCCGCATAAAAGCCGAGCCTGAAACTTCCCTTCCGGTTGGACTAGCCAACCGGGGAGGCATTGACGAGGAAGACGTTTGCTAACAGTAAAGCGTCGGCACCTGCTGGACGAGCCAGCAGGGGGCCTGTTTGCCACGCCTCGCGTCGGATTGTCCGACCTCAGCGAGTATCTTGAAATTAGCGAGCGGGAAGGGAATCGCAAAAGCCGGGCATCGCTGTACGGCAGCGACGTCCTTACCGAAAGTAGAATGTCACTGTTGAGGCTCTCCACTGCAGCGAGCCGCGTCGTAGAGTGGACGGAGAGAAGGATGGTGGAAATCTGCCCGGGAAAGCATGGTTTCGGACCAGTGTTTGGATGGCCCCATCATTCGATGGCGTGGCCCGCAGGAACAACGCTCGAACACACATTCCAACACTGATGCCTCGCCTGACCCTCGAAACAAATTACACCATGGCAATCTTGTCAGGCTACCTGCGGGAGTATACTCAATTCAACCAGCAGGTGGAAAATTTGCCCATTGACGACGAAAGACCTCAGCTACTTAAGCGTGTTCTACAAAAGACCTTGCACAACAGCATTGCAGTGCCCCTGATTCATCAGAGACTCATTGCATTCAAGACGCTGTTGGGCACGTCATCCGGATTTGGAACCGGAATTTGTGAAGGATGTATGTGGCGACAGCCTGGGCTACGTCGCAGGACTCTTCAACACATCCGTCACAACCTTGGAGGCGCGGTTGGCGGTGATGACTTGAGGCTGGCCGTTGTGGTGGTAGACGACTTCTTTGTGATCAAGTCCGAACAGAGACATGATCGTGGCCTGGTAGTCGTTGGGCGTGACCACGTTCTCGACGGCGCTGTGGCCGAATTCGTCGGTCTTGCCGTAAGTGAGCCCGCCCTTGAAGCCTCCTCCGGCCATCCAGATGCTGAAACCCTGGCCGTTGTGGTCGCGACCGCAGGTGGCAGGGTCGTCGTTGATGACCTGAGTCACCGGAAGTCGACCGATCTCACCGCCCCAGTGGACGATCGTGGAATCCAGCATGCCTCGCTGTTTGAGATCCTTCACCAGCGCGGCCGATGGCTGGTCTGTTCGGCGACAAACGGCCGGCAGTGACGTGCGGATGCTGGTGTGATGATCCCACGGCTGGCCTCCGAGGAACAACTGGACGAATCGAACGCCGCGTTCGACCAATCGTCGAGCAATCAGGCAGCGCGTTCCATACTCGCGAGTCGCGTCCTGATCAATGCCGTACATCTTCTGAGTCGCCTCGGTCTCCTGACTGATATCCAGTGCGTCCGTCGCAGCGACCTGCATGCGTGCGGCAAGTTCGTAACTGGCGATGCGTGCTTCCAGGTCAGCGTCTCCTCCTGTCGCTTCGAGGTGTCGCTGATTCAACTTCTGAACGAACGACAGATTCTGTCGCTGAAGTTCTCCCTTGAGATGCGCGGGTGGTGCGAGGTTGAGAATGCGCGGCTCACGAGGACGAAGGACGGTTCCCTGAAACAGGGGCGGCATAAATCCATTGGACCAGTTGTTCGTTCCATCGACGGGCTGACCATCGGGATCGGTCAGCACCATGTAGGCGGGAAGATTCTGAGTTTCTGATCCGAGCGCATACAACAGCCACGAAGCCAGATGCGGACGGCCGAGAACTCCTGGGATGCCCGCATGGAAGTAGCGAATAGAAACTTCGTGCCCATTGGCTCCCGTGTGCATGCTGCGGATGAGAGTCACATCGTCGACGATGCTCGCAAGATGTGGAAGCAGTTCGGATATCTCCGTGCCACACTCGCCATGATTTTGAAACCGGAATGGACTTCCGAGCAGTTTCTTGCTGGCCTGGTTCACAAAGCTGAATGCCACTTCGCCCGGATAATCCGTGCCGGAGTACTTCGTCAGCTCGGGCTTCGGGTCCGTCAGGTCCATATGCGACGGTCCACCGTGCTGAAACAGCGAAATCATCGCCCGTGCCTGAGGATCATGATGCGGCTTTCGAGGCTTCAGATCCGTTACAGCAATCTTCTTCACCTCGGGCGGTGCAGAACGAGCGTTCTCCTGCTGCATCATCCACGCCAGCGCAATGGCTCCAACGCCCATGGCATTGTGCTCAAGAAACGAACGCCGTGAAAACGGTAATGGAGTCGACATGTCACAGCTCAAATCAGGCGGGAAATCGAGGAGGGTTGGCGTCGGAGGGATCTCAAATTTTGTGCGACCGAATCGCGATGTCAAGCGGTGTTCCGGATTGGACGGGTTTCAGTCATCGCCCCAATTCTTCCGAGCGGCACATCTGGAAGAATTCCCCGAAGAAATCGCTTGCCACTGAGGACTGAGTGTTTCTTGGAAATCGCATTCACGGCAACTTCATGTTGCAGCCGCGCTTCGGCAGCTCTTTCGGGATCGCAGCGAGCAGACTGTTCGATTGATGCCACCAACGTGCTTCGTCACGGCGGAGCAGGAGTGCATCGTCGATCACATCGTCCTCAAAATCCTGACGGACTCGGCGGCAGCGAGCGATGGGCGGAAGGCGGTGGATGCGATGCCTGAGACGACTTTGGTGATGTTGTGGTCGACCTTGTCGGGAGTTCCCCAGCTCGCGCCGTCGGCTTTGGTCATGTAGATCGAAAGCGTATGATGACCGCTGCCGGGGCGTTCTCCGATGATGTGAAGAATGGTGCAGCGTTCTTTGCGATGGGCGAACAGGGTTTCACCGATCCTGTAGCCAGCTCGCACTCGTCCTGAATTGACGACAATGTTGCCTGAGCCGACTCGATAGCCCGCGCCGATGAGTTCCGCTCGAAGCTGCGTGAGCAGTTGGCTGAGCTGATCACCGTCCATCACAGCCAGCGCGTTCAGTCCGTCGGAGATGACAATCTGAACTTCGGCTTCACCACTGATGTCACGTTTGAGACCTTCAACAACAGTCTGCGAGCGAGGCGACAGATGTTCTCCGGTGACGGGATGAAGAATGTAATCATTTCGGTTTGCAGACTTCGTTTCCAGCCGCACGACATTTGGGATGCCAGCGACGAACGAATCTTCCAGCTCTTTCCAGATGCAGGCCTTGGCATCGGTGTAAATATGTCGAACTTCGTTGGCCAAAGCCTCCGGCAGTTCTGACACGGTTCGGCCGGAACCCTGAGCAATGAAGACTCCGCGGGACTGAACTTCGGCGATCCTGCGATTTGATTCGGCTACAATTTCAGCATCGGACCGAAGATCGTTCTGGCGTCGTCGAAACTGCAGATACACCCAAGTCGGATCTCCGAAATGCTCGGTCGGATTGCCCGACGAATCGATCACACCCAGCGACTGGTAGAACTGCCACATTCGGTCGTTGACTCGGTAACCGAACTTCTCACGAATGTGGACGTGGTCGTGATAGCCGGTCGTCAGATAACCCAGCATCGGGTCGATGCGAGTCGGCAGAGCCATTAGATATCCGGGATTTGCCGGCATGATCTGATCGATGCACCAGCCGAGATCATCGAGACTGACATCCATATGCAGGGTCGAACAGACATCAAGACCGATCATCAGGCCGTGCAGCTTGCCCATGACGATATCTTCGAGGCAGCATCGCACGAGCTGTTCCTTCGAACGAAACACTTCCGGCCCGATAAACCCGGCGACGTCGTTGAGATGCACCCACGGCTGCCGCGGTGAACCTGCTTTCTTCAAAGTTGATGCGACTTCCGCCGTCAGGGCTCGAGCGAATCCGTACTTGCGGGATTCATGAACGACCATGTCAACGCCATGGCCGTGGCCGTTGGTAAAATCAGCTCCCTGTCCCGTTTCAAAGTAAAGTCCGAATCGTCCGACGCGCTGCTGTGCGTGGCGAATCATCTTGTCGACAGAGATGTCGAACGTCGCGTTGGCAGAATCGTTACCCGCGATGCTCTGAAACCAGAGCTCTGTCAGTCCCGGTTGCTTCTGCTCAACGTCCGACTGCACATCAATGTGCGACAATACGCAATGAGGAAGCACGTCGGCGATTCCGAACGAAACCAGTATCTCCTTCAGAGCGGCCTCGACGGTTGCGACGGATTCGGGAGTGCTGGAAACCGGATTCGTTCCGATCAGAACATCGCCAACGGCATACGCAAACGCATCGAACACTTGCCACTGGATGTCGTCAGGGTTGTCGGTCGGCGAATTCGGCTGGATGCGAGCCCCCATGTAGCCTCTAGCACCGAGCTGACTGCCGGGAAGTGGATTGAAGACCTTCGCGCCGATCTTGATGAGTTCGTCGTTGGTCATCAGGCGGACGACGCTTGCAATCACATCGCTGCTGAGCCCTGCTCGGATGGCATGGATGTCCGATTCGTCCTTCTCAAGCAGAAACGACTTGAGTTCCTGCAATGTCATCGCGCCGAGGTCTGACTGAACTCTACGATCGACGACATTTGAGATGTACGTGAGCAGAGAATCTCCAAACGGCGGATGAGCATCGATCTGCTGGATTGTCGTGTTCGACAACAACTGCCGTGCCTGAGTTCTGATCTGATCACTGGCCGCAGCGACGCCGATGATTTCATCACCTTCCTTGAAGTCATTCGCGGCACCGAGCAGTTGTCGATACAGAGTCTGATCCCAGCCGTCATTCACTCGATGGACGTAACGAATCAGATCTTCGCCGTTCTGTGGCTGAGGCATGTCGGTCGGCACGGTGGCCATCGCCGAACGGCCCACTGCCAGATGAGTTGCCGTGGCCACTCCGATCGCCAGAAACCTGCGGCGGTGAAGCATGTCGATCGTCTCCAGTCATCGTCAATTCGGCGGGATGTCGCGGCACTTCAGGATCGACGGATTATGCCATGTCGCGTTGGGTCTCAGCAAACGTGCGTGGCAATCGCCTGTCGCCGAGTTCGTGAGAACTTGGAATTCTCAAGAGTTCTGCTACGAAGTTTGGACGAGCAGCAACACCGGTCTGCGTGGCAAACAAGCGCCGCCACCGGGTTCATCCCGGTGGTTGACCGGGCTATGCACGACACGAGCCGCATCTGAACTGAGCAATCAGTGTCGTGCAAAGGCCTGCGTCCACCGGGGTATCCAGCGTTCTGAGGATGTGCTGGACGAAACGGTACCGTGCGGGCGAAAGATTCTCAATCCCGCCTTCTGCGATTTGACCGCGCAAATCTGTTGTGGATCGACGGGAGCAGAGTTCGGCGTCAACTCCGTTTTGCAGGCTGCAACGGACGCTTGCGTTTGTGCTCGGCCGAAAAGAACGGAAGGAACGATGCGGTGGTTCAGCCAGACTCCACATCATTCGCTGCTTGCGAACATCTCACCCGGCGGCCACACCATGCCCCAACCGCCCCGTCACGCGCAACTTATCCGTCTTCATTCGCGTTCATCCGCGGTTTCAAAAGGCGATTCTTCGGCGTTCAGACGAACTCGACGTCAATCCGCGAAGCGTCGTGCCTTCATGTGCTAACGACCAGCATCACCGGATTGCGGCCAGTGATGCATCCATTTTCAACTCGGCACCGACCGCAATTCCGGTGCATGGTACGCCCAACATGGGCGTGGGCTTGTGGGGTGAAGTCGACCGAGAGGTCGGCCAGTCCCCTGTACGAAAACGGGACTCATTGAGGAGGCAGTATGCCAAATGTCTCTTTGTGAGTGAAGTACAAGGCGAGGGCAACTGCGGTTCGGGCGACCGGCCGTGGAGAGGAAGCCTGCGGAATGTGCCGTGAAGTGGACAAATCTCATGAGTCCGCACAGTCGAAAGCTCATGAACCCTGCGTCGTTCACCACATTTCTCGCCAAAGCTGCGAGGCTACGAACAGAAACGTCATAGAGGCTCAGAGAGACCCTGAGGTGAGCTGCCCGTGGACAGCGAAACCGTTCCCGACAGACTCCGGAGTAGATGACGAGCTTGTGCAGCGTTTTTCCAATCCGCCGACGGCTTGTTCGCTCCGTTCCGCATCTTTTGGCCATGGGAGCGGTAGCTCCAAACATGCCGCCACTGGCGGGTCCATGCTCTTATTTGGGGAGATCTGCAAGCGTATTCGCCAGTAGAGCTTGCTCGAAGCGCGGACTTCGATGTGGCAACACGTCGCGGGCGAGCAGAAGTCAGCAGAGGCCGTAGTAGCAGGCTTCGCCACCAGCGAAGACGCGAAGGGCCAAACAGTATTCTTACAGGGACCATCCCGTCATGACCTTGATCCGTCCAGCACGCATAGAAATCAGTTCGCGGAGTTTAGATAACCCCGACATCAGAAGGTTTCACCGCGCCCGCTGGAGTCTCAGCGAGATCAATCGGAGCCAGCGGCCATGAAGTCGATTCCCCTGGAGCAGTCTTCAGAAATGCTGATGGAGAAGGTTGTTGATCCGGACAATCTCGAACGTGCCTGGAACAAGGTGCGATCGAACCGCGGAGCCCCTGGCCCCGACGGGATTACGATCGACGAATTTCCAGACCACTGCCGAGCACACTGGCCGGCGATCCAGCAACATCTTCTGGAAGGCACTTATTACCCGAGCCCTGCTCGGAGAAAGTCCATTCCCAAGCCGGACGGCAGCGAGCGATATCTCGGCATACCCAACGTGATGGATCGTTTGATTCAACAAGCCGTCTTACAAATCCTGACCCCAATCTTCGATCCGGACTTCTCGGAATCAAGCTTTGGATTTCGACCAAAACTCTCTGCTCAGGACGCAGCGAAGCAGGTACAGCGTTACATAAGAGCAGGCTATCGTCACTGTATCGATATGGATCTTTCGAAGTTCTTCGATCGAGTCCAGCACGATATTTTAATGGTCAGAGTCGCACGGAAAGTGCATGATCGGCGATTGCTGAAACTGATAGGTCGCTACCTGCGAGCGGGCGTAATGATCGAACGTGAACTGCAACCATCGATCGAAGGCACGATGCAGGGTGGCCCACTTTCTCCGATCTTAGCGAACATCCTTCTGGATGATTTCGACAAAGAGCTGGAGCATCGCGGGCTGCACTTCGTCCGCTATGCGGACGACTTCCTCGTCTTCACCAAATCCGGGGAAGCCGCCGTTCGCGTGGCCCGTTCGATCGAACACTATCTGACTCGCAAACTGAAGCTGGTGATCAATCACCAGAAGAGCCGCGTCTGCCATACCGAAGGCGTTGAGTTTCTCGGCTTTGCATTCGAAGGCTGGGGCGGCCAGATTCGAGTCAGCGCAAAGAACGAACGCAAGTTCCGTGATCGCGTGAAAGAGATCACTCGCCGCAATCGCGGCGTGTCGATGCGTCATCGATTCACGGAGCTGCGTCGCTACTTTCAGGGCTGGGTGGGTTACTTTCGTCTGGTCCCGATTAAGACGTATTTCGCAGACATCGACAAGTGGGTCCGTCGTCGCATCCGGTCCTGTTACTGGAAGCAATGGCGCGGCCCATGGACGAGGATTGCGAACTTACGGAAACTCGGGGTGAAAGAAGACGAAGCGGTGACTCACGGTTGCAGTCGCAAAGGTCCGTGGACGATGTCGTCCAGTCGTGCTGTGCATGAAGCACTCTCGCTGGACTTTCTCGCTCACGAAGGACTGGCGAGCCTTTTCACAATCTGGCAGACGCTCACTGCGAAAGATCTGAACCGCCCGGTGCGGACCCGCATGCCGGGTGGTGTGGGAGGGGCTCAGCCGCAAGGCTGACCCCTATCCCGATCGATTGTTAGCACGCCTTTCGAGCGCTGGCCGCGCGCAAATGCGATTGAATCCAGCGTTCTGAGGATGTGCTGGACGAAACGGTATCGTGCGAGCGAGAGATTCTCAACCCCGCGTTCTGCGATTTGACCGCGCAAATCTGTTCTGGATCAACGAGAGCAGAGTTCGGCGTCAACCCGTTCTGCAGGCCGCAAAGAACGCTTGCGTTTGTGCTCGGCCGAAAAGAACGGTAAGACCGATGCGGTGGTTCAGCCAGACTCGACATCATTTCCCGCTTGCGAACACCTCACCCGGCGGCCACGTCAAGTCACAGCCGCCCCGTCACGCGCAGATCATCCGTGTTGATCCGTGTCTTCCGTGGTTTCAAAATGCGATTCATCGGCGTTCAGACGAACTCGATGGCAACCCGCGAAGCGTCGCGTCTTCAAGTGCTAACGACGGCCGTAACCGGGCGGCCGCCAGGAAGGTCTGATTTCAAAATACGGGTCTTCGGCCGCTCCGGTTCACGGCATAGTTATCCGACTTCTGTTGTACTATGTCCCACCACTGCCCAATTGATCCACGCTTCACGTGCGATCCGTAGATGGACCTTCATTTCATGGTCAACCCATCGAACGACCAAGATCCGATTCACCAACATCTCCAGAGATAATCGCGAATGTTTGGCGATCCGGGTACTTTCTGAGTAAAACGAATCGACGATGACTTGCCTTTGATCGTCATCATTGAGAGTTTCGAACGGGCATGGGGCGAATAGTATTAATGAATGCGCGCGGTCAAACCAAAAGACAAATGGTCGACAGACTTCGACGTCGTGGTCTTCAAACCTGAGAGTCCGAATGAACGGAAGTGCTAGAACAAGTCTGCCGATCAGCGACATGCAACGCGGTGCCCGTCCCTGCGGCGATGGTGGAAGATATGGATTCAGCAACTTGTCGTCACACATAAAGCTGAATGTTATGTCTGTCGGATAACGACAGCGTTCACCGGGTTGCGGCCGATGGAAGCTCGAAAAACAGAAAACCCACCGGCCGCAACTCCGGTGCAACGGTACGCCCAACATGGGCGTGGGCTTGTGGGGTGAAGTCGACCATGAGGTCGGCCAGTCCCCTGTACGAAAACGGGACTCATTGAGGAGGCAGTATGCCAAATGTCTCTTTGTGAGTGAAGTACAAGGCGAGGGCAACTGCGGTTCGGGCGACCGGCCGTGGAGAGGAAGCCTGCGGAATGTGCCGTGAAGTGGACAAATCTCATGAGTCCGCACAGTCGAAAGCTCATGAACCCTGCGTCGTTCACCACATTTCTCGCCAAAGCTGCGAGGCTACGAACAGAAACGTCATAGAGGCTCAGAGAGACCCTGAGGTGAGCTGCCCGTGGACAGCGAAACCGTTCCCGACAGACTCCGGAGTAGATGACGAGCTTGTGCAGCGTTTTTCCAATCCGCCGACGGCTTGTTCGCTCCGTTCCGCATCTTTTGGCCATGGGAGCGGTAGCTCCAAACATGCCGCCACTGGCGGGTCCATGCTCTTATTTGGGGAGATCTGCAAGCGTATTCGCCAGTAGAGCTTGCTCGAAGCGCGGACTTCGATGTGGCAACACGTCGCGGGCGAGCAGAAGTCAGCAGAGGCCGTAGTAGCAGGCTTCGCCACCAGCGAAGACGCGAAGGGCCAAACAGTATTCTTACAGGGACCATCCCGTCATGACCTTGATCCGTCCAGCACGCATAGAAATCAGTTCGCGGAGTTTAGATAACCCCGACATCAGAAGGTTTCACCGCGCCCGCTGGAGTCTCAGCGAGATCAATCGGAGCCAGCGGCCATGAAGTCGATTCCCCTGGAGCAGTCTTCAGAAATGCTGATGGAGAAGGTTGTTGATCCGGACAATCTCGAACGTGCCTGGAACAAGGTGCGATCGAACCGCGGAGCCCCTGGCCCCGACGGGATTACGATCGACGAATTTCCAGACCACTGCCGAGCACACTGGCCGGCGATCCAGCAACATCTTCTGGAAGGCACTTATTACCCGAGCCCTGCTCGGAGAAAGTCCATTCCCAAGCCGGACGGCAGCGAGCGATATCTCGGCATACCCAACGTGATGGATCGTTTGATTCAACAAGCCGTCTTACAAATCCTGACCCCAATCTTCGATCCGGACTTCTCGGAATCAAGCTTTGGATTTCGACCAAAACTCTCTGCTCAGGACGCAGCGAAGCAGGTACAGCGTTACATAAGAGCAGGCTATCGTCACTGTATCGATATGGATCTTTCGAAGTTCTTCGATCGAGTCCAGCACGATATTTTAATGGTCAGAGTCGCACGGAAAGTGCATGATCGGCGATTGCTGAAACTGATAGGTCGCTACCTGCGAGCGGGCGTAATGATCGAACGTGAACTGCAACCATCGATCGAAGGCACGATGCAGGGTGGCCCACTTTCTCCGATCTTAGCGAACATCCTTCTGGATGATTTCGACAAAGAGCTGGAGCATCGCGGGCTGCACTTCGTCCGCTATGCGGACGACTTCCTCGTCTTCACCAAATCCGGGGAAGCCGCCGTTCGCGTGGCCCGTTCGATCGAACACTATCTGACTCGCAAACTGAAGCTGGTGATCAATCACCAGAAGAGCCGCGTCTGCCATACCGAAGGCGTTGAGTTTCTCGGCTTTGCATTCGAAGGCTGGGGCGGCCAGATTCGAGTCAGCGCAAAGAACGAACGCAAGTTCCGTGATCGCGTGAAAGAGATCACTCGCCGCAATCGCGGCGTGTCGATGCGTCATCGATTCACAGAGCTGCGTCGCTACTTTCAGGGCTGGGTGGGTTACTTTCGTCTGGTCCCGATTAAGACGTATTTCGCAGACATCGACAAGTGGGTCCGTCGTCGCATCCGGTCCTGTTACTGGAAGCAATGGCGCGGCCCATGGACGAGGATTGCGAACTTACGGAAACTCGGGGTGAAAGAAGACGAAGCGGTGACTCACGGTTGCAGTCGCAAAGGTCCGTGGACGATGTCGTCCAGTCGTGCTGTGCATGAAGCACTCTCGCTGGACTTTCTCGCTCACGAAGGACTGGCGAGCCTTTTCACAATCTGGCAGACGCTCACTGCGAAAGATCTGAACCGCCCGGTGCGGACCCGCATGCCGGGTGGTGTGGGAGGGGCTCAGCCGCAAGGCTGACCCCTATCCCGATCTTTGTTAGATGGTCCGTCCAGCTGAGCGATCTGAACGTTGTCTCTTTAATGCGTGAGCTCGGCACATCAAAGACACGACTAATGACACTGAGAAGAACAGTACACCAGCGACACCATAACCCAATTGTGGGTACCCCTCAACTGGAAGTGGAACTCCCCTTTCGTCCACTGGGATTCCCATGAACGGAGTTGTCTGAAGAATTCTTACAACCGCTAATCCCGCGATAAAACAGCTTATGCACACCATGGTGACCGACACAATGCAACACATGTTGAATAGGTCTACCCTGTCTTTGACGCTTGCAGCCGGTGCTTCGTTACTTTCACACTTGTCAGACGTGCCCATTTGAAAGAGGTACTCACATTTGTTCCGAGCGCCAGTAGAGTTGCCAGCTAACGACAATGATCACCCGGTTGCGGCGAGTGAGTCTCCATTTCAATTCCAGCACCGCCCGCAACTCGGCGTGCATCATTTTGTTATGCGTTTTCCGCCGATACGCTTCAAGGAGAATTGCCAGCCTAGGTCGACAGAAAAATGCATTTCTTCATCAACTACTCGGACACTGTAAATCTGTGGCTCGCTAACGTCTTCGTCCGGAAAAGGAACCAACTGAAGCGTTGTACTGTTGGGCAACGATTTCGATGTTACCGAATATGCAAACTGTCTTGCCAGAGTTTCGGCGTGGCGAGGGCCACCTTTTCCGCCCGTGTCATACGATGAAATGATCAATTTGTCATCGAAGAAATGATAGGTCTGTCGCCCTGCCATTTGGTACGAGGCACCGGTGACCTCCCATGTGCCGTGAATTCCGCGAAACTGAATCCCAGGTCCTTCTTTCGATGCCGCGTGCAACTTGAGTGGCACGCCGCGTGTTGCCATCGATTGTAGATCATCTGCGGTTGGTGGCAGGATCGCAATCAGTAGCCATGTAAGCAGCGGTGGTGAAGTCACTCGATGTTGCTCCTTCTCAAACTTCACGCATAACGACCAAGATCACCCGTCCCGTGGCGAGTGAATTGGTCAGAACGATTCGGCACCTTCCACGGGTCGGGTGCATCTGATTGTTAGCACCCTGTTCGAGCACTGGCCGCGCGCAGATGCGGTTGAATCCAGCGTTCTAAGGATGTGCTGGACGAAACGGTACCGTGCGGACGAGAGATTCTCAACCCCGCCTTTTGCAATTTGACCGCGCAAATCTGTGCTGGATCGACGAGAGCAGAGTTTGGCGTCAACTCCATTCTGCAGGCCTCAAAGGACGCTTGCGTTTGTCCGCGGCCGAAAAGAACGGAAAGACCGATGCAGTCGTTCAGGCAGATTCAACATCATTCGCCGCTTGCGACCATCTCACCCGGCGGCCACAACATGCCCCAACCGCCCCGTCACGCGCAACTCATCCGCGGTTCCAAAATGCGATTCATCAGCGCTCGGACGAACCCGATGTCAACCCGCGAAGCGTCGTGCCTTCGAGTGCTAACGACTACGCTAACCCGGTTGCCGCGAGCGAGCTTCCGTTTCAAAAACCCGCCATCGGCAACTCGGGTTCAGCGTTTTGTTATCGCGATTCCTGCGTTTGCTTGTTCTGCGGCGGTAACTGCAAAAGAAGCAAATCGGTTCGAAACACGGACTGAAGATACTTAGAGAACACTGCGCCTTCTCCGGATTGCTGAGGGACCAAGATAACATGTGCGGGAGTAGCCAAAAGACTTTGAAGCTTTTCAGAAGAAATGGGCTTGCCGTCCAGCGACCATGCCTGAACGTCCTTGACGGCGTAATCAGTGACAGTTGGCGGTGCAAAGGATTCGCTGGAAAGAGTATCTTTTGCTTTGGCCAATATCTCGGTTCCATCCTTTTTGCGAATGATCTGACCTACGCTGACCGCACGCTCGCGACGCTGAAGCGGAAATGTGGTAACGGAAATGACGGCGCGTTCTTTTGCGGCTTTTGCCAAAGCAACGTGCGAATTCAAATTAATCGGCGTTGGAGTCGTGAGTTCGTACGCCGAGTCAGGAACAGGGACGCTGGACTCGACGTATTTGTAGGTTGTGGGGAAGCCTGTTTTCCCCAACGCCCCCTGATTGTGATAAATCGATATCGCAACTTCGCGGACATCAACGATTGATGAGACGACCTTCGTCGAGGTGGTTGGCGGAAGACGTTCAGAGTTCCCTGTCTCCTCATCTAATTTTGTCAGCGCGGCAAGCTTTCCGCTAGAATCGACTAACTTCCACCCAAAACCGAACTTAACCTCCCCAACGCCTTTTCCGGGCGGCAACTTCGCTGGCCGACTGCCCCCTGTTTTTTCTTTCTGCTCATTCATACACGCGGCACCTACAAACACATCAGCGGGCATAGCGTTTTCGTAGTCAAATGTAATCGTGACATCGGACCAAGGGTCTACGATCACACTCCCTACCGCGGGATTGAGCTTTATGTTGCGAAGTTGAACCTTACCGTCCGTGGACGAAAAGTCCTGAATTTGCTGCGCCTGTAGGATACCGGCGAGACAATATAAAGCGAGGAACGACGCAGCGAGTCTAGAGGAGACAGTGTTCATAATGTGAAGCCCTGTGCACGTTAAGCGATAACGACAGCGTTAACCGGGCCGCCGCGAGTCCGGTATCCATTGAAAACACGGCATCTTCGGCGGCTCCGTGTTGAACGGTACGCCCAACATGGGCGTGGGCTTGTGGGGTGAAGTCGACCATGAGGTCGGCCAGTCCCCTGTACGAAAACGGGACTCATTGAGGAGGCAGTATGCCAAATGTTTCTTTGTGAGTGAAGTACAAGGCGAGGGCAACTGCGGTTCGGGCGACCGGCCGTGGGAAGGAAGCCTGCGAAATGTGCCGTGAAGTGGACAAATCTCATGAGTCCGCACAGTCGAAAGCTCATGAACCCTGCGTCGTCCACCGCATTTCTCGCCGAAGCTGCGAGGCTACGAACAGAAACGTCATAGAGGCTCAGAGAGATCCTGAGGTGAGCTGCCCGTGGACAGCGAAACCGTTCCCGACAGAATCCGGAGTAGATGGCGAGCTTGTGCAGCGAAAGTTCACGTTCTTATTTGGGGAGATCTGCAAGCGTATCCGCCAGTAGAGCTTGCTCGAAGCGCGGACCTCGATGTGGCAACACGTCGCGGGCGAGCAGAAGTCAGCAGAGGCCGTAGTAGCATACTTCGCGACCAGCGAAGACGCGAAGGGCCAAACAGTATTCTTACAGGGAGCATCCCGTCATGACCTTGATCCGTCCAGCACGCATCGAAACCAGTTCGCGGAGTTTAGATAACCCCGACATCAGAAGGTTTCACCGCGCCCTCTGGAGTCTCAGCGAGATCAATCGGAGCCAGCGGCCATGAAGTCGATTCCCCTGGAGCAGTCCTCAGAACGGTTAATGGAGAAGATTGTTGATCCGGACAATCTCGAACGTGCCTGGAAGAAAGTGCGATCAAACCACGGCGCCCCTGGCCCCGACGGGATTACGATCGACGAGTTTCCCGACCACTGCCGAGCACACTGGCCGGCGATCCAGCAACAACTTCTGGAAGGGACTTATCAGCCGAGTCCTGCCCGGCGAAAGTCGATTCCCAAACCAGACGGCAGCGAGCGATATCTCGGCATACCCAACGTGATGGATCGTTTGATTCAACAAGCCGTCTTACAAATCCTGACCCCAATCTTCGATCCGGACTTCTCGGAATCAAGCTTTGGATTTCGACCAAAACTCTCTGCTCAGGACGCAGCGAAGCAGGTGCAGAACCACATAAGAGCAGGCTATCGTCACTGTATCGATATGGATCTTTCGAAATTCTTCGATCGAGTCCAGCACGATATTTTAATGGTCAGAGTCGCACGGAAAGTGCATGACCGGCGATTGCAGAAACTGATAGGTCGCTACCTGCGAGCGGGCGTGATGGTCGAACGTGAACTGCAGCCTTCGATCGAAGGCACGATGCAGGGTGGCCCACTTTCTCCGATCTTAGCGAACATTCTTCTGGATGATTTCGATAAGGAACTGGAGCATCGCGGGCTGCACTTCGTCCGCTATGCGGACGACTTCCTCGTCTTCACCAAATCCGGGGAAGCCGCCGTTCGCGTGGCCCGTTCGATCGAACACTATCTGACTCGCAAACTGAAGCTGGTGATCAATCACCAGAAGAGCCGCGTCTGCCATACCGAAGGCGTTGAGTTTCTCGGCTTTGCATTCGAAGGCTGGGGCGGCCAGATTCGAGTCAGCCCAAAGAACGAACGCAAGTTCCGTGATCGCGTGAAAGAGATCACTCGCCGCAATCGCGGCGTGTCGATGCGTCATCGATTCACGGAGCTGCGTCGCTACTTTCAGGGCTGGGTGGGTTACTTTCGTCTGGTCCCGATTAAGACGTATTTCGCAGACATCGACAAGTGGGTCCGTCGTCGCATCCGGTCCTGTTACTGGAAGCAATGGCGCGGCCCATGGACGAGGATTGCGAACTTACGGAAACTCGGGGTGAAAGAAGACGAAGCGGTGACTCACGGTTGCAGTCGCAAAGGTCCGTGGACGATGTCGTCCAGTCGTGCTGTGCATGAAGCACTCTCGCTGGACTTTCTCGCTCACGAAGGACTGGCGAGCCTTTTCACAATCTGGCAGACGCTCACTGCGAAAGATCTGAACCGCCCGGTGCGGACCCGCATGCCGGGTGGTGTGGGAGGGGCTCAGCCGCAAGGCTGACCCCTATCCCGATTTTTGTTCGGCTTTTTGCGATTTTGCCATGCGGCTATTCGATTTCACCGACATTTCTGCATCGGGAAGTTCGCCGGGAAGTAACGCCCCAAATCGTATGCGATAGGATGACGATGTACCAACACCGACGACACCCATAAGATAATTGTCGGGTTTTTCAACGGCGTGGACATGTTTGATCTCCTGATTCGCCCAACGTTTCCAGTGCTCTGTGCGAAGTTGTTGAGACCCATCGGTGAAATGGAACGTGAAGGTAATGTTCAATTCTTCAAGATCGTGGCCAGAGTCGTTGTGGAAATCGATGAAACAACCTTCATGGGTCCATGTGAACTTGCCGGGGAATGATCTCGGCGAAAGTTCGGGGTGTGAACCACCACAACCGGAACACATTACGATGCAAAGGCTCAGGATGACGCGTCGTTTCATGTCACGTTCGACCCTGTTCGAATGACCATTGAAGCCGAACGCCCAAGATCACCCGTCCCGTGGCGAATGAATTGGTGAGAACGATTCGGCACCTTCCACGGGTCGGGTGCATCTGATTGTTAGCACAATTTCTCGAGCACTGGCTGAGCGCGAATGCGATTGAATCCAGCGTTCTGAGGATGTGCAGGACGAAACGGTACCGTGCGGGCGAGAGATTCTCAACCCCGCCTTCTGCGATTTGACCGCGCAATTCTGTTCTGGATCAACGAGAGCAGAGTTCCGCGTCAACTCCGATCTTCATGCAGCAAAGGACGCTTGCGTTTGTGCTTGGCCGAAAAGAAGGGAAAGACCGTTCCGGGGGTTCAGCCAGACTCGACATCATTCGCCGCTTGCGACCATCTCACCCGGCGGCCACACCATGCGCCAACCGCCCCGTCACGCGCAACTCATCCGTGTTGATCGGTGTCATCCGTGGTTTTAAAAATGCGATTCATCAGCGTTCAGACGAACCCGATGCCAATCCGCGAAGCGTCATGCCTTCCAGTGCTAACGACCAAGATCAGCCGGTTGCCGCGACTGAATTTCCAATGTGTGCGCAGCCCTTCGGCAACTCGGCTGCATCTTATCGTTATGTGTTCTTCACGTTCTGTCGCTGGTCAGTGACATGTCAGGTCTCAATGAACGCATTGCGCCGAATGGAACATAGCAAATCGTGAGCAGAATTTGTAATTCGGAAAGAACGGCGAAGTTTTCAAAAGGAAGCGTCTCCAGAAAAGATGCCATGAACACCGTCGCGCCGTTCATGATGAGGACGGAGCACACAGCCAGCCATTGGAGGTTACGGTCAGTACCGAATCTTTGTCTCTAGGTAGCAACTATGAAAAACGGAGCGAGGAACACGGCAATCAGCGAGAAGGCGACAAACCAGGCACCTATTCGGAATGCGTGAAAACAGAGTATTGGACTGAAGGCAGTTGCCCAGACTAAAGAGTGCCACCATTGAACAGTGCCTGCAACGTGCCGAGGAATCCCTTCACCAGTGTTAGCAACGATACCTGTCTCATTCTTCCGCCGCATTTGGGTCTCCAGCGAATTCAGAAACTCCAGCTTACACATAACGACAGCGTTCACCGGGTTGCGGCCGGCGGATGCTCGAAAAACAGAAAACCCGCCGGCCGCAACTCCGGTGCAACGCTTTGTTATACGGCTAAGAATTCATCCACTCGCTGGGAAGGCTACGCAAAAGACCAAACCCGATCCAGAGTAACGGCATTGACACGATGACACTGACGTAAGCCGTCATTCCGACTCCGCGTTGCAGCACTGCGTTGCGAGGATTGGCTGGATCGTACATCACATCAACGGATTCACCCACACGGTATCGATTGACAGTCGCCAATGCTTCCTGTTTATTTGTTCCGGCTGCATATCCAGCGTAGATCGAATCATTCTGGTAGTCATTTCCATTGACAGTATATCGGTAGACAATCTGCAAATGATATGTCGTGCCGTCATCATGTTCATGCTCAGTGAAGAGTGACTTTACGATCTCCGCTTTGGTTGTGGGCCAGATGTTCGCAGCGTTGGCGGTTTGCAGTGCCTGCATACCCCATAGGAGCAGATACAGGCCGACACCGGAAAACATTACAGGATAAATAGAGATGTACAGAAGTCTTCGGAGACGATCACTCATGAACAGTTCCGAACCATTTGACCGTATAACGACCAAGATCACCCGTCCCGTGGCGAGTGAACTGGTAAGAACGAATCGGCACCTTCCACGGGTCGGGTGCATCTGATTGTTAGCACAACTCTCCGAGTATTGGCCGTGCGCAAATGCGATTGAATCCAGCGATCTGAAGATGTGCTGGACGAAACGGTACCGTGCGGGCGAGAGATTCTCAACCCCGCCTTCTGCGATTTGACCGCGCAAATCTGTTCCGGAGCAACGAGAGCAGAGTTCGGCGTCAACGCCGTGCTGCAGGCTGCAAAGGACGCTTGCGTTTGTGCTCGGCCGAAAAGAACGGAAAGACCGATGCGGTGGTTCAGCCAGACTCGACATCATTCGCCGCTTGCGAACATCTCACCCGACGGCCACATCATCCCCCAACCGCCCCGTCACGCGCAAATCATCCGCGAGATCAGCGTCATCCGTGGTTCCAAAATACGATTTGTACCGGCCGGTTCACACCGGCCGCTCGCCGAATCGCAACGATCCCAATTTGCGAAGCGTCGTACCTGTCAGTGCTAACGACCAAGATCAGCCGGTTGCCGCGACTGAATTTCCAATGTGTGCGCAGCCCTTCGGCAACTCGGCTGCATCTTATCGTTATGTGTTTTTCACGTTCTGTCGCTGGTCAGTGACATGTCAGGTCTCAACGAACGCATTGCGCCGAATGGAACATAGCAAATCGTCAGCAGGATTTGTAATTCGGTTAGATCGGCGAGGCTCTCAAAAGGAAGCGTCTCCAGCAAAGATGCCATGAACACCGTCGCGCCGTTCATGATGAGGACGGAGCACACAGCCAGCCATTGGAGGTTACGGTCAGTACCGAGTCTTTGTCTATAGGTAGCAACGATGACAAACGGAGCGAGGAAGACGGCAATCAGCGTGACGGCGACAAACCAGGCACCTATTCGGAATGCGTGAAAAAGGAGTATTGGATTGCAGGCAGTTGCCAATGCTAAAGAGTGCCAGCATTGAGCAGTGCCTGCAACGTGCCGAGGAATCCCTTCACCAGTGTTAGCAACGATACCTGTCTCATTCTTCCGCCGCATTTGGGTCTCCAGCGAATTCAGAAACTCCAGCTTACACATAACGACAGCGTTAACCGGGCCGCCGCGGTCCGGTTTCCATTGAAAACACGGCGTCCTCGGCGGCTCCGTGTTGAACGGTACGCCCAACATGGGCGTGGGCTTGTGGGGTGAAGTCGACCATGAGGTCGGCCAGTCCCCTGTACGAAAACGGGACTCATTGAGGAGGCAGTATGCCAAATGTTTCTTTGTGAGTGAAGTACAAGGCGAGGGCAACTGCGGTTCGGGCGACCGGCCGTGGGAAGGAAGCCTGCGAAATGTGCCGTGAAGTGGACAAATCTCATGAGTCCGCACAGTCGAAAGCTCATGAACCCTGCGTCGTCCACCGCATTTCTCGCCGAAGCTGCGAGGCTACGAACAGAAACGTCATAGAGGCTCAGAGAGATCCTGAGGTGAGCTGCCCGTGGACAGCGAAACCGTTCCCGACAGAATCCGGAGTAGATGGCGAGCTTGTGCAGCGAAAGTTCACGTTCTTATTTGGGGAGATCTGCAAGCGTATCCGCCAGTAGAGCTTGCTCGAAGCGCGGACCTCGATGTGGCAACACGTCGCGGGCGAGCAGAAGTCAGCAGAGGCCGTAGTAGCATACTTCGCGACCAGCGAAGACGCGAAGGGCCAAACAGTATTCTTACAGGGAGCATCCCGTCATGACCTTGATCCGTCCAGCACGCATCGAAACCAGTTCGCGGAGTTTAGATAACCCCGACATCAGAAGGTTTCACCGCGCCCTCTGGAGTCTCAGCGAGATCAATCGGAGCCAGCGGCCATGAAGTCGATTCCCCTGGAGCAGTCCTCAGAACGGTTAATGGAGAAGATTGTTGATCCGGACAATCTCGAACGTGCCTGGAAGAAAGTGCGATCAAACCACGGCGCCCCTGGCCCCGACGGGATTACGATCGACGAGTTTCCCGACCACTGCCGAGCACACTGGCCGGCGATCCAGCAACAACTTCTGGAAGGGACTTATCAGCCGAGTCCTGCCCGGCGAAAGTCGATTCCCAAACCAGACGGCAGCGAGCGATATCTCGGCATACCCAACGTGATGGATCGTTTGATTCAACAAGCCGTCTTACAAATCCTGACCCCAATCTTCGATCCGGACTTCTCGGAATCAAGCTTTGGATTTCGACCAAAACTCTCTGCTCAGGACGCAGCGAAGCAGGTGCAGAACCACATAAGAGCAGGCTATCGTCACTGTATCGATATGGATCTTTCGAAATTCTTCGATCGAGTCCAGCACGATATTTTAATGGTCAGAGTCGCACGGAAAGTGCATGACCGGCGATTGCAGAAACTGATAGGTCGCTACCTGCGAGCGGGCGTGATGGTCGAACGTGAACTGCAGCCTTCGATCGAAGGCACGATGCAGGGTGGCCCACTTTCTCCGATCTTAGCGAACATTCTTCTGGATGATTTCGATAAGGAACTGGAGCATCGCGGGCTGCACTTCGTCCGCTATGCGGACGACTTCCTCGTCTTCACCAAATCCGGGGAAGCCGCCGTTCGCGTGGCCCGTTCGATCGAACACTATCTGACTCGCAAACTGAAGCTGGTGATCAATCACCAGAAGAGCCGCGTCTGCCATACCGAAGGCGTTGAGTTTCTCGGCTTTGCATTCGAAGGCTGGGGCGGCCAGATTCGAGTCAGCCCAAAGAACGAACGCAAGTTCCGTGATCGCGTGAAAGAGATCACTCGCCGCAATCGCGGCGTGTCGATGCGTCATCGATTCACGGAGCTGCGTCGCTACTTTCAGGGCTGGGTGGGTTACTTTCGTCTGGTCCCGATTAAGACGTATTTCGCAGACATCGACAAGTGGGTCCGTCGTCGCATCCGGTCCTGTTACTGGAAGCAATGGCGCGGCCCATGGACGAGGATTGCGAACTTACGGAAACTCGGGGTGAAAGAAGACGAAGCGGTGACTCACGGTTGCAGTCGCAAAGGTCCGTGGACGATGTCGTCCAGTCGTGCTGTGCATGAAGCACTCTCGCTGGACTTTCTCGCTCACGAAGGACTGGCGAGCCTTTTCACAATCTGGCAGACGCTCACTGCGAAAGATCTGAACCGCCCGGTGCGGACCCGCATGCCGGGTGGTGTGGGAGGGGCTCAGCCGCAAGGCTGACCCCTATCCCGATCATTGTTAGCACACATTCTCGAGCACTGGCTGCGCGCAAATGCGATTGAAACCAGCGATCTGAGGATGTGCTGGGCGAAACGGTATCGTGCGGACGAAAGATTCTCAACCCCGTCTTCTGCGATTTGACCGCGCAAATCTGTTCTGGATCAAGGAGAGCAGAGTTCGGCGGCAACTCCGTTCTGCAAGCTGCAAAGGACGCTTGCGTTTGTGCTCGGCCGAAAAGAACGAAAAAACCGATGCGGTGGTTCAGCCAGACTCGACCTCATTCGCCGCTTGCGAACATCTCACCCGGCGGCCACACCATGCCCCAACCGCCCCCGTCACGCGCAACTCATCCGTGTTGATCCGTGTCATCCGTGGTTTGAAAATGCGATTCATCGGCGCTCAGACGAACTCGATGTCAACCCGCGAAGCGTCGCGTCTTCTAGTGCTAACGACCAGCATCACCGGATTGCGGCCAGTGATGCGTCCATTTCAACTCGGCACCGCCCGCAATTCCGGTGCATGGTACGCCCAACATGGGCGTGGGCTTGTGGGGTGAAGTCGACCGAGAGGTCGGCCAGTCCCCTGTACGAAAACGGGACTCATTGAGGAGGCAGTATGCCAAATGTTTCTTTGTGAGTGAAGTACAAGGCGAGGGCAACTGCGGTTCGGGCGACCGGCCGTGGAGAGGAAGCCTGCGGAATGTGCCGTGAAGTGGACAAATCTCATGAGTCCGCACAGTCGAAAGCTCATGAACCCTGCGTCGTTCACCACATTTCTCGCCAAAGCTGCGAGGCTACGAACAGAAACGTCATAGAGGCTCAGAGAGACCCTGAGGTGAGCTGCCCGTGGACAGCGAAACCGTTCCCGACAGACTCCGGAGTAGATGACGAGCTTGTGCAGCGTTTTTCCAATCCGCCGACGGCTTGTTCGCTCCGTTCCGCATCTTTTGGCCATGGGAGCGGTAGCTCCAAACATGCCGCCACTGGCGGGTCCATGCTCTTATTTGGGGAGATCTGCAAGCGTATTCGCCAGTAGAGCTTGCTCGAAGCGCGGACTTCGATGTGGCAACACGTCGCGGGCGAGCAGAAGTCAGCAGAGGCCGTAGTAGCAGGCTTCGCCACCAGCGAAGACGCGAAGGGCCAAACAGTATTCTTACAGGGACCATCCCGTCATGACCTTGATCCGTCCAGCACGCATAGAAATCAGTTCGCGGAGTTTAGATAACCCCGACATCAGAAGGTTTCACCGCGCCCTCTGGAGTCTCAGCGAGATCAATCGGAGCCAGCGGCCATGAAGTCGATTCCCCTGGAGCAGTCCTCAGAACGGTTAATGGAGAAGATTGTTGATCCGGACAATCTCGAACGTGCCTGGAAGAAAGTGCGATCAAACCACGGCGCCCCTGGCCCCGACGGGATTACGATCGACGAGTTTCCCGACCACTGCCGAGCACACTGGCCGGCGATCCAGCAACATCTTCTGGAAGGCACTTATCAGCCGAGTCCTGCCCGGCGAAAGTCGATTCCCAAACCAGACGGCAGCGAGCGATATCTCGGCATACCCAACGTGATGGATCGTTTGATTCAACAAGCCGTCTTACAAATCCTGACCCCAATCTTCGATCCGGACTTCTCGGAATCAAGCTTTGGATTTCGACCAAAACTCTCTGCTCAGGACGCAGCGAAGCAGGTGCAGAACCACATAAGAGCAGGCTATCGTCACTGTATCGATATGGATCTTTCGAAATTCTTCGATCGAGTCCAGCACGATATTTTAATGGTCAGAGTCGCACGGAAAGTGCATGACCGGCGATTGCAGAAACTGATAGGTCGCTACCTGCGAGCGGGCGTGATGGTCGAACGTGAACTGCAGCCTTCGATCGAAGGCACGATGCAGGGTGGCCCACTTTCTCCGATCTTAGCGAACATTCTTCTGGATGATTTCGATAAGGAACTGGAGCATCGCGGGCTGCACTTCGTCCGCTATGCGGACGACTTCCTCGTCTTCACCAAATCCGGGGAAGCCGCAATCCGCGTGGCCCGCTCGATTGAACACTATCTAACCCGCAAACTGAAACTGGTGATCAACCACCAGAAGAGCCGCGTCTGCCGTACCGAAGGCGTCGAGTTTCTCGGCTTTGCTTTCGAAGGCTGGGGCGGCCAGATTCGAGTCAGCCCAAAGAACGAACGCAAGTTCCGTGATCGCGTGAAAGAGATCACTCGCCGCAATCGCGGCGTGTCGATGCGTCATCGATTCACAGAGCTGCGTCGCTACTTTCAGGGCTGGGTGGGTTATTTTCGTCTGGTCCCGATTAAGACGTATTTCGCAGACATCGACAAGTGGGTCCGTCGTCGCATCCGGTCCTGTTACTGGAAGCAATGGCGCGGCCCATGGACGAGGATTGCGAACTTACGGAAACTCGGGGTGAAAGAAGACGAAGCGGTGACTCACGGTTGCAGTCGCAAAGGTCCGTGGACGATGTCGTCCAGTCGTGCTGTGCATGAAGCACTCTCGCTGGACTTTCTCGCTCACGAAGGACTGGCGAGCCTTTTCACAATCTGGCAGACGCTCACTGCGAAAGATCTGAACCGCCCGGTGCGGACCCGCATGCCGGGTGGTGTGGGAGGGGCTCAGCCGCAAGGCTGACCCCTATCCCGATCTTAGTTCGGCTCTTTTGAGCGTCTTCACTTTCCCCGCGACACTGCTTACTCCAGCATCACTTACGTTCCACGAGGAATTCGCTTGCGCGAGAATTTGAGGCAAGCCATGAAAGTGAAGCCTGTCCACAGAATTGAAGACGGCTCGGGGACTGCAACCACTGATATGTTGTCAAGACCTATATATACCGCCGATGGCGTGTTACTCTGCCCAATGAAACTGATCAATGTGCTGGTTGATGTAGCGGTGAAGGGTAACGTGAATCGCTGCCACTGCTGCCCTGATGAGGAGGTGAAGTTGAACGCGGATGCAGTACTACCTGCCGATGCGAGCACTCCCGCGTTGCCTGGGTACGCGGTATTGTCCCCGAGATCAAACGATAGTACGTAGGCCTGCCCAATCAACGTGGCGATACTTTGCCGAACTCCGCCATAGGGCGAAGAATCGTGAATCCCGGTAAGATCAAGACTGTAGACTCCGCTGGAAGCGACGATGCCATTAAAGGGATTTGGGTCTTGCAACCACGTGAGTTCAGCATTGAATGTTTGCCAACCCGCGATAGCAGTCGATCCGACGGACAACGACTGGGCCGATGGCCCAAAGTTCGGAATGTAAGCACCGGCCTCAAAACTGCCATTGGTGATAATGTCCCCTCGCGCAACCACCCCAGTGAGGACAGCGAAAATCGTTGCGCCGAGAATGAAGGTAGGTACACATCGCATGAATCTATTGCTCCTGTGTTCTCTTGATTCCACGCTACAAGTGATAGCCAGCGACTGACGTTTTAAAGGTATGGTAATTCAATACCCCGCCGAACGACCAAGATCAGCCGTCCCGTGGCGAGTGACTTGGTGAGAACGAATCGGCACCTTCCACGGGTCGGGTGCATCTGATTGTTAGCACAACTCTCCGAGCACTGGCCGCAAGCAAATGAAATTGAATCCGGCGTTCTGAGAATGTGCTGGACGAAACGGTACCGTGCGGACGAGAGATTCTCAACCCCGCCTTCTGCGATTTGACCGCGCAAGTCTGTTGTGGATCAACGAGAGCAGAGCTCGGCGTCAAGTTCATTCTGCAGGCTGCAAAGGACGCTTGCGTTTGTGCTCGGCCGAAAAGAACGGAAAGACCGATACGGCGGTTCAGCTAGACTCGACATCATTCGCCGCTTGCGAACACCTCACCCGGCGGCCACACCATGCCTCAACCGCCCCGTCACGCGCAACTCATTAGCGTTTATTCGCGTTGATCCGCGGTCTCAAAATGCGATTCATTGGCGTTCAGACGAACTCGATGTCAACCCGCGAAGCTTCGTGTCTTCAAGTGCTAACGACCAGCATCACCAGATTGCGGCAAGTGATGCGTCCATTTTCAACTCGGCACCGCCCGCAATTCCGGTGGATGCGATTGTTAGCACCACTGCTCGAGCACTGGTCGTGCGCAAGTGCGATTGAAACCAGCGCTCTGAGGATGTGCTCGACCAAACGGTACCGTGCGGGCGAGAGATTCTCAACCCCGCGTTCTGCGATTTGCCCGCGCAAAACTGTTCTGGATCAACGAGAGCAGAGTTCGGCGTCTACCCTGTTCTGCAAGCGTCAAAGGACGCTTGCGTTTGTGCTCGGCCGAAAAGAACGGAAAGACTGATGCGGTGGTTCAGCCAGACTCGACATCATTCGCCGCTTGCGAACATCTCACCCGGCGGCCATATCATGCCCCAACCGCCCCGTCACGCGCAACTCATCCGTGTTGATCCGTGTCTTCCGTGGTTTCAAAATGTGATTCATCAGCGTTCAGACGAACTCGATGTCAATCCGCGAAGCGTCGTGTCTTCAAGTGCTAACGCTTGCAATCACCCGGTTGGCGCGAGTGACATGGTAAAGTGAATCCGGCACCGCCGCCAACTCGGCGTGCATTGCATTGTTATGTCATTGAAACTACACATAATTAGCGGGTAATGCTACGAATCCCCCTGATCGATGGTTGGCGCTTGGACGTATTGACATCAAGTTCGTTCGAAATACAAATATCCTCAATTGCATAGTCGTCAATTTTGTCAGCACCTAGGTCAGATTTTGCAAGCAATGCATTGACACATTTTTCGTTCAATGAAAGGCTTCCCACCGATGTTAACTGTATCCGCTTGAACCGATTCGATGGGCAGGAGCCTGGATAGGTGACACGCCAACTCAATTCTGGGTCAGCCAGCTGTTCTGCAGTCGGGGTCGGGCGTGCTGGCTGGGAATTGCAGAGTTTGATCATTTGATACCATGCAAGGAAGCCGAATGCTCGTCCCATTCGTAGTGCAACGGCTGCGCCCCATTTCCCCATTTTCCAGTCGTCAATCGCCGAAGGCATGTAAGGGTTGCGAGGTGCACCGGATCTTGACAGAGGATATATGAGGATTTCACCAGGGCTCATCAAGAATGGCTCTGGTTTGGAGAGTGTCGAACGCTTCTTTTTCGGAAGTGGAGATTGAATCTTTTCACGCAATGCGGCCAACACTTTTAACCGCTTGTTTAGGTCGGACTTTGACATGCCAAGCGATCGAAGCATTTCAAGATCGGTGCCCTCGTCCATCAATCGCAATGCGGTTTCGAACACGATTCTTGCGTTGATCCCACGTTTGTGGAACTGATCGGCAGTCACAAACCAGAAGTTCGTGTGATCTTCATCCGATACGTCACTGGCGACAGGTCCAACTGAATCCCGAAGAATATCTACGAGTTGCGATGCCTCGTACGGAAGCCGTGCAACAGCTTTTATTGTCGTCTGAAGATCAGAGGCAAAGTCGCTGCCATAAAGGCCTGTGCTCCATGCTCCCATGTGCCTGTTTGCTCCTGAGACATAACGACCAGCATCACCAGATTGCGGCAAGTGATGCGTCCATTTTCAACTCGGCACCGCCCGCAATTCCGGTGGATGCGATTGTTAGCACCACTGCTCGAGCACTGGTCGTGCGCAAGTGCGATTGAAACCAGCGCTCTGAGGATGTGCTCGACCAAACGGTACCGTGCGGGCGAGAGATTCTCAACCCCGCGTTCTGCGATTTGCCCGCGCAAAACTGTTCTGGATCAACGAGAGCAGAGTTCGGCGTCTACCCTGTTCTGCAAGCGTCAAAGGACGCTTGCGTTTGTGCTCGGCCGAAAAGAACGGAAAGACTGATGCGGTGGTTCAGCCAGACTCGACATCATTCGCCGCTTGCGAACATCTCACCCGGCGGCCATATCATGCCCCAACCGCCCCGTCACGCGCAACTCATCCGTGTTGATCCGTGTCTTCCGTGGTTTCAAAATGTGATTCATCAGCGTTCAGACGAACTCGATGTCAATCCGCGAAGCGTCGTGTCTTCAAGTGCTAACGACCAAGATCAGCCGGTTGGCGCGATTGACTTGCCATATTAGAAACCGCCGACGCCAACTCGGCTGCATCTTATCGTTATTTGGCCGATCACGGGCAAGAGGTTTCATCCGGATCCGTTGCATCGGCTTGAAGTCTATTGAAGTATTGTACGAGGAGCCGCTCAGTACGAAACCCCGCGACGGCATTTATGACACCCATCACCGAGGAGTGAAGAAAGAATCCGACTTTGAGCCCCAGAATGATACCGATAACAACGACCCCCTCCGGCAGGACATTTGGATTTTGGTTGCCCCACATGTCCTGAAAGTTTCGCACCAAGGTAACAACACTAAAGCCAAACCAGATAACCGCCGCGAGAATCGCGAGATGCAATGCAACTGCGAGCCACCGCCACCGGTCCCACCAGTGCAGAGACTTCGCAATCTTGGCGACGTACTCTTCGTCTGACGTTTTCGGTTGAGAAATCGGTCGCAGCGGCAAGAACGGATCGCGCTGGTGTTCAGTGTCGTACATCGGTGACTCCGGAGCGGTGTGAGTGACAACGCTCCGGAGGTGCAGGCAGACCAAAGAATTCCAAATTTGTTTGCCCACACAAACGAGCAGTCTGTTGCTGTGCCAAATAACGCTTAAGATCAGCCGGTTGCCGCGACTAATTTTGCAATGTGTGCGCAGCCCATCGGCAACTCGGCTGCATCTTTTTGTTAGCCAGATTCTTTCACTTCATGCGACGATGAGGACCTCACATGCCGCTCATCGAACCACTGGAACACCCGCAAGAGCAGAAAGTACAGAATGACGCACCAAACGATTGTGATGAACGGGTCAACAGAGGCGAGAAGAGAATACCACGTGCGTTCCACTTCCGCGTCGCCGCGCGGTATGAGATTACCGAGTAGCATCACGAAAGCAATCGCTGGCAATGTCAACACGACGCCGGGGATGACGATTGCCGGAGAGTGATACCACATTTTCAGCTGTGGTGCCCCTGCGGAAAGTGGCAACGAATCGAAGGAGAAACGACCAGCACAAGCGTATAGGCAAACGAATGCGACAGAGAGTCGAACTGTTCTCGAACGGGTCCACATAGAAGTAGGTGTCTAGATTTGGAGAGTTCCGCTCACGGGTCGGTGGACTGAGTGTTGAGAACGTCTAGATTTGGCAAGGAAAGCACGTATGTTGATACTGGCTAACGACCGCCATCAGCGGATGGCGGAAAAAGAGTATCCATGTCAAAACGCGAACTACCGCCATTCCGCTGCATGGCATTGTTCTGCCTCTACCAACGATCACGCGAGAACCTAAGAGGACACTACATCTCCATTGCGATCAATCCAAAGTTCGTCGCCCCACCAGAACACGAAAAGGCCCAAGTCAATCCACTGTGTTTTCCACTCCAGCAATTCGTTACGTTCCTGCTCTGGAAAGTGGTCAGGGTCGTCCTGAAGTTGAATCAATTCGGATGGTAGATCTTCGATCGATGCATTATCCGAACAGAATCGATGAAGTTCAATACTGCACTCGGTTACAGAAAGGTCCGCCTTCCAATTAGCTTCATCACGCTCAAGGTTCGCGGTCGCTTCCGGATCAAAGCAGAAAACGCCGTTCCGCAACGATGGTGAAACAGAAAGGCGACGCGTTTCCACACGGGTAAAGTCTCCTTCGGCTTCGAAGAAGTAGATCTCATAGCCTGGACAGCAGACTCCCATCAAGACTTGCCCACCATCAGGTATGCGTCCGGTAATGTAACGACCGGGAGAAGATGATAGGCGATACTTGCGTCGAGCCATTGCGCATTGTTCACTTTGCTTTTTTTGCAGAACGCTGGCGTTAACGCGGCGGGCGCATTGGACAGTAACTTCAAAATCCGCGTGATCGCCCGCTCGCGTTCAACGCTTGGTTATTTGCCGTCTTTGGGTTTTGCGCCGTCAAGGTATTGAATGTAGGCGATACGGTCGAGCGCTACGAAGGCTGCAGTTCCTGGAAAAGCGACTTTGATGTCCGGATATTTGTCAGTGACGGTTCCGCCCAGGAATCGTTTTCCGCCGAGTTCAACAATGGTCGAGTTGACCAGAACAGTTCGGTCGATACCGTCGCCACCGCCTAGCTCGAATGCCACCAGAGCGGGCCGATCGCCCAGACCATTCATAGTGACGGTAACTTGGCCCGTCGCATCGCCATTAGTGGCCACAGCGAATCGGTAGGTCGTCAGTGCGATAAGAATGACCGCGATAAACGCGAGTGCATGCTTTGCCCGTCTTTTCATCGTCGAGTCTCAAATAAGAATTGTAGGGTGAAATTTAAAGAGTTCATTTTCGTTGCGTAATGTACCATGGCGGTAAGGGGCTGACGTTCGCATCATTGGCAAATAACGACTACGCTAACCCGGTTGCCGCGAGAAAGCTTCCATTTCAAAAACCCGTGACCGGCAACTCGGGTTGAGCATTTTGTTCGCATCAAATTCGTGGCTATGCTACGGCGACTTTCATCCACGAAGCGCCGTCTTGCAGAAAACAAAGGCCGTAAACCCGCCGCAGAGAATTGCGGCCATGATACTAGCGGTTTCGGATGCAGGGATGCGAGAGAAAAGTAGTGCCACGACAGCCGCACCCGGAAGAAAACCGATAGGCGCCGCAACCACACAAAGACACACCCGGCCGATTGCTGATTCTCGGGATTTTTCGATGATAAACCAAAGCAGTTTCCACGAGAGAAATGTGCCAGGAACAGCTCCGACAAGAAACATTCCGACATCGTTTTGTGGTGGCGGCACGGAGCCAAAAATACGCGAAGTAAGCATACCGATGCCTACTCCCATGGCTAGCGTGCAAACTAAGACAGCGAGGGACCAGAGACAGCCAAACGGATCTGGCGGACCAATGTCACTGGTGTCAAAGGTGGGGATTGCCAAAGTCTATACCTCGGTCCGATTCTGATGCGAACTCTTTATTAACACAGTAAAGCGCGTGATAACCGGATATTGGAGCCACAAAAGCCCGTGGTACGGGTCATTAGCGAATATCACGCGCACTTCGAGGATATCGCAATATTGACACGAACATCCGAGTTATCAAGATACCGCTCTGGAGTGTGGGTGTCAAGTCGTTGTGTATGGGTGGTGGCAATGTCAATTCAGCGGTTTGCGAAGATTGTGGAGTCCGCGGGGCTTTCAGCAAATGACGCGACTTGGTTTCCGCGGTGGCTCGAACGATACGCTCGCTGGACGTCGCAACTGAAAGCGTCGCGAATTGACATCCGGACGGATCCCCTGATTCAGTTGTTGCGACAAATGCGGGATGCTGGCAAGAAAGCTTTTGTGCGACTCCAGGTGGTTCGTGCGCTGGAACTCTATCAGGCTCAGGTTTTGTCGGTCGCAGTCCCCGATCTATCCCCGATTCGGATCAAGCTTGAAGAGATTGTCGCCAGAGAATCTTCGTCGTCTGTTTTTCAACCGCCCGCTTCCTCGACCGTGGATTCGGCAATGGTGGAAGTGACGGACGATAAGATGCTCGTCGGGAAGATCGACGCCAGTGAGCCTCCGTTGCTGCAGGAGATGCGAAAGCTCATGCGAACTCGACATTATGCAGCGCGGACCGAACGCTCGTATACGGGCTGGGCGTGTCGATTTGCGGCGTTCACTGGAGGCTGGGAGAAGATTGCGACTGCTTCTGAGATGGAGGTCAAGGAGTTTCTGAGCGATCTGGCGGTCAAGGATCGAGTGGCTGCGAGTACTCAGAATCAAGCGTTCAATGCGTTGCTGTTTTTGTTTCGCGATGTGCTGAATCGGGAGTTTCCATTTCTTGACGCTGAGCGGGCGAAGCGAATAGAGCGAATGCCGGTGGTGCTGTCACAGTCAGAGGTCAGTTCGATTTTGCGGCAGTTGAGAGGCGTAACGCTGCTGTTCGGTCAGTTGCTCTATGGCGGCGGCCTACGGCATTATGAAGGCCTTCGATTGCGTGTGAAGGATGTGGACCTGCAGCGGCGTCAGTTGGTCATCCGAGATGCGAAGGGAGCGAAGGATCGAGTGACTTTGCTACCCGAGTCCGTGATGGCTCCGCTGCGTCTTCAAATCGAGTCGGTTGGGCAATTGCATCAGCAGGATCTTGCGGAAGGTTATGGATCGGTTTGGCTTCCCTATGCGATGAAGGTGAAAGCTCCGAATGCAGCGAAGGAGCTTGCGTGGCAGTGGGTGTTCCCAGCGTCAAAGTTGTCGGCCGATCCTCATGACGGAACGATACATCGGCATCATATGCATGAATCGGTGTTTCAGAACGCACTGACCCGGGCGGTGAAGGCGGCTGGAATTTCGAAGCGAGTGACGCCTCATACGTTTCGTCACAGCTTTGCGACTCATCTGCTGGAATCTGGCAGCGACATCAGGACGGTGCAGGAACTGCTGGGGCATGCGGATGTGAGTACGACGATGATCTATACTCACGTGCTGCAGCAGGGGCCGCTGGGGGTGCGGAGTCCGTTGGATCGGCTGTAGCGCCGCGGGGCGGCGGGTTTTCAGGGGTCAGGGGTCAGGGGTCAGGGGTCAGGGGTCAGGGGTCAGGGCATTTCAGATTTGAAATTTGAAAAGAGCGAATCGCAGAGGGACCCCTCATCCGGCCTTCGGCCACCTTCTCCCCTTCGAGGGGAGAAGGGACAGTGGGGCGGTTGTGGCGCGGTCGCAGGTCGGCGACAATGGGGCGGCAGGGCATTTCAGATTTGAAATTTGAAAAGAGGGAATCGCAGGAGACCCCTCAACCGGCCTGACGGCCACCTTCTCCCCTTCGAGGGGAGAAGGGACAGTGGGGCGGTTGTGGCGCGGTCGCAGGTCGGCGACAATGGGGCGGCAGGGCATTTCAGATTTGAAATTTGAAAAGAGGGAATCGCAGAGGACCCCTCAACCGGCCTGACGGCCACCTTCTCCCCTCGAGGGGAGAAGGGACAGGTGGGGCGGTGGTTGGGGGCAGTTTTCAGTTTTCAGGGACTCGCAGATTTGAGATTTCAGATTTGAAATTTGAAAGTACGGAATCGCAGAGGGACCCCTCAACAGGCCTGACGGCTACCTTCTCCCCTCGAGGGGAGAAGGGACAAATGGGGCGGTGGTCGGGGTCAGTTTTCGGGGTTCTGGCTAACCCAGGATGCTGCGAAGCTGGTTGAGATCCGTCAGGAGTCGGTCCGGGCGCGACGAGGGATCTTTGAGCACATTCGCGTCGACTTCAAGTCCGAGTTTTTCTGAGACCAGCAGTGCGGTCTTCATGCCACCTTGTTTCGCCGGAACCAGGTCGGTCGACAGGCGGCAGCTAATGTGCAGGATCTCATCCGGTTGAACGCCGAGACCTCGCATCTGTTGCACCGCCTGCGCGAACAGGGACTTCGAAGGCTTTCGGACTCCGTGCTGATACGAGAAGATCAGGCTTTGCGGACGAAAGATCTCATGCAACGGAGGCAGCTCTGCCTGCATCGCCAACGCCTTCAACGTCTGAAGCAATGAGAACGATTGGCCATCGGAAAGGAATCCCTGCATCAATCCTGCGGCCGCAACATCGGACATTGCCTGCACTGCGTTGACTCGAGCTTCCGTGGCCTGCAGGCAGCCATGAAAGAAGAATGCGACCTTCTCGCTGAACTCATCAAGGTCGCCGTACGTGCCTTCATCGTACTTGTATTCTTTTTCAAATAGCTTGCCGATAAGAGCCATCCATGTTTCGACCAGGTTGACATCGGTCGTGTCGCCCTTCGCGGATGCTCGCATCGACTGACGTTCAATCGTGCTGCGATACAGTCCAATCATCGATTGCCACGGTGGGCCCGGCTTTCGGTACATGTGGTTCCACATGTTGAATTCATGAATCGTCTTGTCCAGAGCGACCTGCAAACGAGCTTCTTCATCCGGGAACAGCGTGAAGCGACCGTCAGAGATTCGAAGCAGCGTGCCATAAACGTCCCACAAAACCGCCTTGATGCCTGGCAGCGGCTTGATCGACGGATTGGCATTCACGGCCTTTGGCGCAGGGACTTTCGGCCAGATGAGCTTGCGTTCGTCGAGCGAATCAGAATATTCAGCGAGTGACAGAGCCATGATGTGAGGGACAGTTATTTGAAGTATGTCTGTGGCGTTTCTGCGGTGCCGTTTGCGTCGAACGGGAACGACCGCCGCGGAAGCTGATACCCATCCGAATCCACCGGTGGACGGTTCAGAACGAACGGATTCGGCCATCGGTGACATCGAATGGTAAAGAAGTCGGCGGCCTGATCCTACGATTCCCCGGACATTGCTTGTGAATTCGCCGCGTCTTTGAACACACGCGACTTTTGCACGACTTGCGCGGCGGAAACAGACATTCTGCGGAATCGGAAGCCAGCGGAAATCCGATACTGGCGTCCTGATCTTCGATGTCTAGAATGTCGCCAGTTGGCTGATCAAATCCACGACGCGGTCCCGAGCATCCGATGCCATCGAAAGCCTACAAACGATTTCGAATGCAAATGGAGTTGCGGAACGCATTCTTCAATCCGCCGGTTTTGCCAGACGGCTATAGCTTTCTGCCATGGCGATCTCTTCTGCTGGAGCGGCATGCTCACGTCAAGTGGAGGTCGTTCCGCGATGACCTCGACGGGCAGGTGTTTTCGTGCCTTGGCCAGGCTCCGGGTTGCCTGGCCCTGATGAAGGAAATTGTTTCCCAAAGAACCTTCTGCCCCTCGGCCACATGGATGGTTGTTTATCAGCCCGAGCCGGACTGGCCGGCAGGAGACTGCGGCACCATTCAGGGAATTACTCGCAACGGCGGCATCGGGTCCATTCAAAACGTCGGAGTCACTCCGGAGCATCGTGGTCAGGGCATCGGTCGCGCGCTGGTCATTCAGGCGCTGCGAGGATTTCTGGAGTGCGGAATGGCGTGTTCTGTTCTGGAAGTGACTGCAGAGAACGAAGGGGCCGTCAGACTGTATCGTTCCATCGGCTTTGAGGTTGTCGATGTGCTTTATCGAGACAGTGCGACAGGCGAAACGGTCTCAGAAGACGAGTTCGCTCGATCTCGCCGCCGATGGTATTCGAACCGATAGACAGATCGACGTTCGCAGACTCACGCCGCGCCTTCTTCCGACTTGCCGACGGGTTCGTCTTCGTCAATCAGCTCCGGAGCCAGCGTGTTCAACAGAAAGGAAACTCGTCGCGAACCGAGGTAAAGCGACGCATGGGCCGGAGAACTGATCTCCACCGCGCTTCCAGTCAGCGAAGAATTCGCCGCGCGAAGCAGTTGCTTGACGACTGATGGATGTCGCGAAATCGCTTCGCCAAATCGTGACATGCTGCAATCCGGTGACTCCAGCATTTCGAGCAGTTGACGCAATTCACTCCGCCGAATGCGCGGCGGGCGAGCGATTCGAAACAGGCTCGAACTTTTCTCGTTGGTTCCTGTCATTGGATACTCCCTGGAAACAGATCGCCGCGATCAGCCTTCCAATCATTCTGAAATCTCTTCGTGCTTTGCCGGACGTTGTCGACTTGGTGTCACTTAGGAGTCGTCTGGAAATAAGTTCCCGGAATCACAACCCGACGCGTCAGTTTTGAAGTTGCGCATTTGAGTCCCTTCTCCACCGCTTTGGGGGAGAAGGTGGCCGTCAGGCCGGATGAGGGGGTTTACGTTGCGATGAAGTTCGAGAAAAAGCCCCCTCACCCTGCCCTCTCCCCCAATTCATTTGCGACCAAATGCAACCCTTGAACGACGACTCATACTCGCAAATGAATTGGGGGAGAGGGGACATCATGAACGAAATGCGCAACTTCAAGACGCATCAGCGAGGGATCGGTGTCGTTCCGCAATATCCCTCACTCACGTTTCGGGTTGTGATTTCTTGCCTACGTCAAAACCGGATGTTATTTCGAGACTGTTCCTCACTGGATGTAGTTCAGGAGATTCGGAGTCAGCAACTGGCCGACCGCAGCCATCGTGAATTGCTGCAGGTTGTTGAGTTCCTGCAGTCGAATCACGGCTTTGGCCATGTCGGCTGAAGTCGTATCACTGTACTCCTGCTGTTCTGCCAGCTTCAGGTCGCCGGTTCGTGCTTCGAGTCGTTCGATCTGCTGCATACTGACAGACTGAATTCCAATCACATCAAGAAGATGTTCCTGAGCCCGCTCGATGTCCCCAACACGACGATTCAGCGCTGCCTGCATGTCCTGTGGAGCAAGCTTCCGCGTGTTCAGAATGTCATCGCGAAGTGCTCGGATCGTGTTGAAGATGTCGTTGGTGCCAGGGAATTCAAGCTGATCCGTTCCCGCTCGAACCGTCCCTGCGGTGTTAACATAAACAACAGATCCATCGCGCGAGTCGGTCAACGTTTGGCTTGCAGAAAATGTGATCGCGGTTGACGTCAGACCGCCATCAATTGACATCGTGCCGTCGCCGGTCAGATCCACGGTTCCGTTGAAGCCCGGCGTGATGGCCGTCGTGTTCAGATAGACTCGATCGCCGTTGCCACTGATGACCTCAAGATTGGTGTCGGAGTTCGTGAACGCAACGGCCGGTCCCCCGTCGAGCGAGATCGTTCCCGCCGTTCCTGTGCCGCTTGTATCGACGATCTGAAGCTGATGAGTTCCCGCCGCGCCTAGGATCGTGTCGCCACCGACCGAACTCGTCCCTGCCGCGACCCCGGAACCTGCCGCGTACGACGTTCCGGTGCGAGTGATCAGCAGTTGCCGAACTCCTGTTGCCGTGTCGGTACCGGTTCCTGTTTTCGTTCCGCTGTTTCCAACGATCACTGTTGCCAGTCGGTTCGTCGACTGAAAAATCGTGTCGCCCGGAACCATCGCGGATCGACTGACATCGCCGGCAATATGCAGTTGAGTTCGCTCAGACGTTCCCGCGTAGGTCACTTGTCCGGAACCGTCGCTTGACGCTGTTGTGAGCCCCGGAAACGGTTCCCGATTCGCCGCAGTCCCGCTGAACAGATAGCCGCTTTCGTCGCGAGAATTTGCCACGCTGATGATTTGCTCCAGGATACCATTCAGCTCACGCGCCAGAACCTGACGTTCGCTGTCGTCCGTCGTCTGCGGAGCCTGCAGAGCGATCTCTTTGGCTCGCGTCAGTGCTTCATTGGCATCGGTGAGATACACTTCTGACTGCTGCAAGCGGGACTTTACATGCTGGATGGACGTCTCGTGAGTCTCAAAGCGATTCATGCGATCTCGCTGAATCAGGCTTCGACGAAGTGAGGCTGGGTCTTCGGACGGACGCTGAAACCGCAGACCGCTGCTGATCTGCTGCTGAATCCTGAAAAGCTCCGACGTTTGCCGCGCGAAGTAGTTTCGCGCGGTGATTGCCATTTGACTTTGAGTCACTCGTAACGACATGGTCTCGATCCCGTCAGCACTCGCGCTGAGTTATCTCTTGATGAAGCAGCAATCCATACATTTCGGCGAATCCATTCGTTGAACTAAGCCTCAATTGTGCGATGTTTTCGTCCGCCACTGGGATGAACCCGAATGGCGTGCACTGAAGCCTTTGACAAGAACGTTAAGAGTCTTGCTCAAAATCATGCGCGCACGGAGCGAGCATGATTGGCGAGCGAACAACGTGAGCGTTTTCGAAGTTCGAACCGGTAGTCTCCTTTGGGTCAAGGGCTTTCTGCCCTTGTTAGGATTCATGAGTTGCTTCCGTCCGGCTCGCCCGGGCGGGGCAAACAACTGAGAGCTACAGAACAAACGCTGCCTTAGACAAGATCTCCGCATCGGGCTTGCCCCGGCGGAATCCGCGAGTTTTGTCGCTGCGACCGCCGGGACAAGCCCGAGGCGGAGCGCCTTTTCGCGATTCGTCTAAAACCGTAGCCGCCAGTTGGTGTCCTCCGCCGAGACAAGCTCGACGGAAGTCCGCCGGACGTCAATCTATCTCCTTAAATCCTCGCCCTTCGAGTTAAACCCTGTGGGAGAACTTGTTTGAATTGGTTACATCATGGGTTGAATTACCTTGCCAGCGAGAACAACTCAGCCAGCATTTGATCAGCGGTCTGCAGGTATCTCGACGCCGCCTGAAATGCTCGCTGAGTCTGCATCATCTCCAGCATTTCCTGATTGATATCGACTCCGGAAATTGCGTCCCGATCCGTTTCGAGCCGCGTCTTGTACGCATCGAGTTGAGCACTCCGAGTGTCAGCCGACTGGACAATCAGCCCGGCCGATGCGGAGACGTCGGCAATCTCCTCGACATAAGTTCGCCCTCCCAGAGAATCGATTCGCAAATCCCGCAACTCGGCCATGCGAGAAATGTTGATCGCGTCTCCAGGCAATCCGCTGGCCGATGTCGCCATCCGTTCGGGGTTCGACCTCAAGTCACTGCGGACCGAATAAGTCCCGGGCTCTGATCCCGTAAACATGGAATTGATGCCGAGCGCTGACAGTAATCCGGTTTCATCAGCCTCACCAATCATGTAGGCCGAGAACGTGTCAGGGGCAGTGACGGTGCCAGCAGAGAAGGACAGTGATACACCGTTTGCCACTTCGAAGGCCGTTCCGGCTTCGTATCCTTTGCCAACTTCCCTGGTACCGATGATTTGACCGGAAGCGTCTTTGATTGTGGCAGTCAGTCCTTCGGTGACTCCAATTTCCCCCGGCCCCGAAAACGTGGCCGTCCACTGATTGTTATCTCCGGCATAAAGGCCGGAAAAGGACGGAACTGTCGTTCCTGTCATCGCCGTCAGGTCCGGCCGATTATCGGGGCGGCCGGCGAAATCGACTGAATACGGGCCGGTGGCCGAGATCATCAGCGTCTTGCGAACCGGGTCGACGGACGCAATCACGCCCGTCACGGCACTCAGCTTTGTGGCGACATCGTTCAGAGAATCCGTCGATGTATCGATGTTGATTTTGGATGTCCGCCGCAGCCCCGTGGCATCTTCGGTCACAGTGATGTAGAGATTGCCGGTTTCGACCGGGAACTGGGTTCCGGCACGATTCAGCGGAATGCTCTGCTCCTTCACGGAGCGAGTTCCCAGGAGCACCGAATACGGTCCCTGGTCGGACATTCCCTGAGCATGTTGCTGATCGACCTCACGCACGATCTGACGGGACAGTTCACGCAGTCGATTCTGAAAGTCCGGTATGGTTTCATTCAACGCCGTCATCATCGCGTTGAGCTTACCCGCGCCGGTGGAGATCGGATCGCGAAGATCATTGACGGTAACGCCCGTCGAACCATCTTTGTAGTCGCGAACATGGAACTCCGCGGTTCGAGATCCCACCACGACGGCTCCGCCAGCGACCAGCACATACTCACGGCCGTCTTCCTGCGTATATGCATCCACCTGAGTCAACTCAGAAAGTTCGCCCAGCAGTTGATCGCGGCGATCCAGCAAGTCGTTGGGCTCGTCGCCTGAGGCTCTCGACTGAAAAATCAGTGAGTTCAGCCCGGCAATATCGTTGATCAGTTGGTTGACCTCTTTCACGCCATCATCGACCGCCAGTCGCACGTCGCGATGCAGTGCGGTTAGTTGCTGGTCGATTCGATTAAAGCCATCCATCAGCTCCGCGGCAGAGGCAAGAAACTCCTGCCGGACAGTCAGATCTTCCGGCGCGTTGGAGACCTGTTCGAGGCGATTGAAGAAGGTCGACAGCGTGTCGTGAATCGTCGCGTCGCCTGGCGTCAGCAGTGATTCGATCTGCTTGACAATCTCCTGAGTCTGCTGGGAATCGGAAAGCTCGGAGGTGTTTCGCACGAGTGCCGTTTCGATGGCCGCGTTTCGCAGTCGGGTGACTCGAACAACATCCACGCCGGAACCAATCTTCAGATTATCGTCGCGCAGCGGCGCACGGGTCGCGAATTCCACGCGCTGCCGGTGATAACCGGGCGTGGCCGCGTTGGCCAGATTGTTCCCCAGCACCGACAGCGTCTTCTGCTGCGCTCGAAGTGCTGAAAGTCCGATGTCAAAACTTTTCATGATGTGTTCTGTCCGCTGAGTTCAGGCACGAGATGAGTTCGGCCTGTTCACTCGTGTCCGATACTTACCAGCCCTACAAGCCCGACGCGCCAGTTTTGAAGTTGCGCAGTTGCCGCCATCACAACCCGCTGCGTCAGCGAGGGATTGCAATTCTGTGTTTCGGCAGCGTTTGCCAAAATCCCTCGCTGACGCTTCGGGTTCTGATAATTCACCGTGTTTTCACCCGTTTGATCAATCACGGTCATGAAAGGCGCAACTTCAAAACGCGCCAGCGAGTGCGTCACGATCGACACGCACTCGCTGGCGCGTCGGGCTTGTATTGAACAAATGCCGACAACTGGGTTCATGCCGCTTGCCTCATGACCGTGTTTCAATTCGGTACGCTCCCGGGTTGAGTTGTCGTCGTCCGGTAGCGTCGTAACGATCGGAACTTACCTGTCCGGTGAGTGATTCGAGCACAGAGAACTGCACGCGCTGAGACTCGCCGATGATCCACATGGCCGAATGTGTCAGCACCTGAAGCTGACGAACCAATTTTTGCAGTCGCTGGCGAGCAGGAACAAGCAAAGCTGCGGCGGCTGGAGAAGCCACTTCGATCAGGGCCGAGAAACTGATCACATCCGCCGAGATCCCTGTCTTCTGCGCCAATGCTCGAAGAACTTTTTGACGGTTTTGAGTCAGCAGAGCGATGTGATTCAGCGACTGGTCGATTCGAGTCTTGAGATCTCGATACTGATCCGAAGATGCCGACTGGATCGGCATGTCTGCAAGCAGCTTCATTGCGTTCCGCAGGGAGATTTCTTCGGCATCGACGTGCACCAGCAGTCCCCGAATATGTTCAGGTTCCAACCTCGGCCGAGATCCCTGCACGGAGCTGTTCATTGCGATACTCCTCAAGTCCTTTTGATCGAGTCGATTCCGAGCCCGTTTTTCTGCCGGCTGCGAACTCTTCCAGTTGCTTCATCGCTGTTGAGGTCTGGAACAGTCGTTCAAATCCGATGTCTGTGTTCTTTGCGAGGTGTTCGCCAACGAACATATCAAACATGCCGCCATAGGTGTCGCTCTTGTCGCCGGGAAAGAATCCGTCCCCCATCTCCGACTTGCGCAACTCCTTCATCATCATCGACAGGAACATCCCTTCCATCTTCTCGATCGCTTCCGCTGCCTTCGCAGATTTCTGCGACTTCCCCTCCAGCGCCTTAAGACTTTGCGCTGCATTACCTGTCTTGACGGACTCAGTGGCCGTGATGGTAGAAGAAATACTGATGGACATGTTTCCAGGCTCCCTCCGTTCTGGCTTCCGACCAGTGTCGACTTTCGGTCCGCGAAAGAAACGCAGCTTAATGCGTTCGTTCGGCGAGCTGGGCACGTCAGTGTCCGGATTTGCGCTGTATTGAAGTGCAAATCAGGGAACTTGCATCCCTCGCTCGCCTTAAGTCTTAACAACAGACTGTTGATTTCATGAGCCGGAACGCGCTAGCGTCCGGTTGTCGCTGCAAACACAGCTAATTGAACAGGGGGCTAGCGTCCCGCGGCAGATAAGGCAACGAAATCAACGAAGCGTTCGACGAAGTGGCGTCTCGTGGACTAGAGCATTTCGATCTCGGCATGCAGCGCTCCGGCTCGTTTCAACGCCTGAAGGATTGTGCTGAGGTCCCGCGGGCTGACTCCAAGAGCGTTGAGTGACGTCGCTAGTTCGCCGACGGTCGAGTTCTGTTCGAGAACGTTGATGACGGCACCTTCTTCCGTCACGTCCACCGATGTTCTTGGCACAACGGTTGTTTCTCCGTCGCTGAACGGTGCTGGTTGTGAAACCTCTGGTGTCTCAACGGTGCTGACGATCAGGTTGCCATGTGTGATGGCCACCTGTGACAGTTTGACCCCTGCGCCCATCACGATCGTGCCTGTGCGTTCATTGATCACAATTCTCGCCACCGTGTTGGGTTCGACGAGCAGTTGCTGACATTCAGACACGAACAGGAGAGGATTCGCGATGGCGTCCGCCGGAAGCTTCACGCGAACGGCCCCGGCATCAGAAACGACCGCGCAGCGTGGAGAAAACAAATTGATGGCCTCACACATCCGATTGGCCGTTGCAAGATCCGGATCATTGAGGTTGAGCTGAAAGATGTCCCGTTCAATGATGGTCGTCGGAACTTCATTTTCGATGACAGCCCCAAGGGCCACGCGACCTGTTGCCGGATGGTTCTTCGTGACAGTCGCTGCATTGCCCCCAAACTCACCCCCATTCGTCGAAACCGGTCCGGATGCAATGGCGTAGACGACACCATCCAGGCCTGTCAGTTCAGTTTCGACCAAGACCCCGCCCTGCAGACTCTTGGCGTTGTCGAACGTCGATACGATCACATCCAAACGCTGCCCCGGCTTGTGATTTGGCGGCAGTTCTGCGGTGACCATCACGACCGACATGTTGTCTGTCTTGTCCTGAGAACGCTGGATGTTTTCTCGCAATGATGGGTCAGCTCGAACTCCCAATTTCTGCAGCACGTTCAGTGCGAATTGTTTCGTCGTCGGACCTGATCCGCCGGTTCCCGCCAGCCCAACAACGAGCCCCATTGCCGACATCTTGTTGGCGTGCTCGCCCTTGAGCGTTGTGATGTCTTTGATGCGAACTTTCTGCTGAGCGTCGGCTGCGGAGCACAGAAGCAACAGACATGCGGCTGCAATCGTAGAAGTCCTTTTCATCGATTGAGTCCTCCTTGAGCAACTGGGGCAGGGCGAAGGCATCCTTGCATTCGTTTCGCCCGTAATGGTTGTAATCAGATGCTGTTCAAATAGAGCAGGCACCAGTTCCGACGATCAGAATGGCCACACCTTGTTTGCGGCTTTGCTGAACCAGCCCTGATGCACAAATCGCTTCGATGCTCCATCGCCTTCGTAGACAGTGCGAAGATCGGCGATCAGGTGCGAATTGATTTTGTTGTCAGGTCCCAGATCGATTGGTCGAACAACTCCGGAAATGGACAGCGTTCGCTGTTCGCCTGCAATCGTCAGGCAGCGCTTTCCGGCAATGACCATATTGCCATTGGGCAGGACATCCACGACAGTTACCGTGATGTTGTCCGTGTACTCGCGTGAATCACGATAGTTCGCTCTACCGGCGAATGCTCGCTTTGCCGTATTGGCGATGTTCAGAGAAGCATTCGATGACTGTTCTGCCAGACCGCCACCGGATCCAGCTTCGAAATCGGATGTGACTCCGTTACTGCTGGACTTGTCCATCGACTTGTCTTCTGTATTCTGTACTTCGCTGGACTCGCTGATGACGACAGTGATCAGATCGCCCACGCTGCGGGCCCGCGAGTCTCGAAACAAGTGGGCTCGCTGAGGATCGCGTCGTTTCCAGAGAGAATCTGCCATCAGATGCCCGGAAGTCGTCACGATTCCAGACAGGCACAGCAAAATTGCATCACGAAGTCGGATCTTTTTCATCGTAGCATCCCTGCAAACTTAAGAACTCAATTCCATGGAGCCAGCCGAGGCACGAAACGGTAACGCAGGAAGTCTTCAAGAGCATCAAAGGCGGACTTCGGCGGCCCCTGGACCTGCAACCCTCGCCGAAAACGTCTTGCCGCTCTCGCGGTTCTTGAATTGAATCGTTTCACCTGTTCCGCCATCTTCCATCGCTTCCACGTTGTACAACTGCAGCTTCAAGCTGCCGTTTGTGGCGATAACTTTCACGAGTTCGCCCTTCTTCACGGCGACGGCTTTTCCAGTTTTTGATGACTGTAGATCTTTCGTTTGAATCAGTCCGCCGGCGAGCACCACAGATTTCACAGACCGACCTTCAATCTGATCGAGCGTCAGTTCATCGGCTGGCTCGGTCAGGAAGCGTTCTTCGAATCCGACAGTCGAATGGTCGAGCGAATACTCACGGCTCAGCGATGCTCGAGCGACCGCAACTCGGAAACGCTTTCGAACGCTGAAGGAAGCGCATCGAGTCGTCAGCAGCCGCCCGTCCTTCCAGAACTGGATGTTCAGCGACGTATTGCCAAGCGCTGCTTTCAATGGCGGGACGACCTTGACGACCAGGCCATCGGTCTTCTGAATATCCGGCGTCATCGTCTGCATCAACGCCGTCTGAAGTTGCACCTGGAGATCATCGGCCGTCAATCCCATCACCCGGCAAAGCGTCTTCCGAGCTTCAAGCTCAACCTGCTGATCTGTCACGAGATCTGGTTCGCCGAATTCGACTTTGCACTCCTGAGCCCCTCGAATCCTGATTTGTTCGAGCGTCAGCCCGGCCAGCACAAGTCGTGTTCGAAAACTGCGGTGCGTGACGATCTTCTCAGGCGAGAGTTCATCAATGTTGCAGATCTCAATCAGTTCGACGGCTTGCTTCAGATTGTTGTCCGCACAAATCACCTGAGCAACATCTGCGATCGTCACGCTGCGGTTCGGAGTTCGTGTGTATGAACGGATCTCCAGCGTGACGAAATCTCTGATTGACATCCGCGGTGGTGACTGGTTGACGTTCGCGGGCTGTTCCTGAAATCCCTCAACACGCGACAAATCTGCAAACCACAGGCAACAAACGGCAACACGAAGAACAAAAAAGTAACGATGCATAGCGATGTCTCAACTGAAGTCTGCGGAGGACGAAGACCCGATCATCTCATGATGTCGACGGACGTTGAGAGCATTTCATCGCCCGCCCGAATCGCGCGCGAGTTGATCTCGTAGGCTCGCTGAGCACTAATCAGAGAAATCAGTTCGTTGACGACTTCCACATTGGACAACTCCAGTGTTTGCGATCGGATGATGCCAAATCCCAGTTCGCCAGGATTTGCAACGACCGGTTGCCCGGACGCACCGCTGGCCGCAAACAGGTTGCTTCCTTCGCTGGAGAGTCCCGACGGATTCAGAAACGTCGCGATCTGAATCTGTCCAAGCACCGCCGGCGCTGCGTCAGATCCACTTTGAGCGACAGAGATCGTTCCATCGGTGCCGACCGTGATCCTGTTGTAATCCGTTCCCGCAGGAATCACGAAGTTGGGCTGCAGCAGGTATCCGTCTGCATTGACGATTCGTCCCTGGTTATCCACCCGAAACGCGCCGGCTCGAGTGTAGCGAGTTTCCCCGTTTGGAATCGTCACCTGAAAGAATCCGTCTCCCTCGATGGCAAGGTCCAGGGGGTTACCGGTCGATTCGCTGCTGCCCGGCGAGAAGTTCTTGTTGGTCGCAACGACTCGAACACCGTTACCAATCTGCAATCCTGTGGGCGAAACCTGTCCGTTCGCCACGGTCGTTCCGGGAGCGCGGTAGTTGGTGTAGACGAGATCGGCAAAGTCCATGCGACTGCGTTTGAAGCCCGTCGTATTGACGTTGGCGAGATTGTTGGCCGTGTTGTCGATCAGCATTTCCTGGGCTTTCATGCCCGTCGCGCTGGTGTAGAGAGCTCTCAACATGGGATCTGGAGTCCTTTCCAGAGATCATGAATGTTCCGTTTTGAACTCGATTCAACTACCTCAGGCCGATTCTCTTTTGAAGAGCTTCGCCGATGGTGGTCAGTGCCTTTTGTGCCGCATCAAAATGACGAGTTGCCGTGACCAGGTTGATCATCTCGTCAACGGCTGATGTGCTGCCGCGTTCAAGATGTCCCTGCAGAATTTCCGCATTCGTGGCGACAGGCACCACAGTGTTCGGCGCCGAAAACAACGTGAGTCCCGCCGGGGTTAGCGCGTTGTTGTCCGGAAAGCGGACGAGTTCCAATTGAGCGAACTCAACGCCCTGCGACGACAACCGTCCGTCTCTTGAAACCTGAATTGTCTCTGATGTCACGCCGTCCGGAACGATGATCGGCCCGGCTGTTCCCCGCACAGGAAGATTGTCCACGGTGACCAGTTGTCGCTGATCGTTGATATACATCGAGCCGTTGCGAGTGTAGAGCACTCCTGAGGGGCCCTCGACACTGAGGAAACCGTCGCCGGCAATCGCAAGATCCAGCGATCGCCCGGTTTGTTCCATCGCCCCCTGAGAAAAGTCGTGAATGATGGGGCTTGTGGTCGTCCCAAGAAGTTTCGATGTGTAGCTGCCAGCCGTCTCTGGCGGCAACGGCTTCATGACTGTATCGAAGGTACTGTTAGCCACGAGTTGACGACGATAGCCCGGCATCTGAGCCTTCGCCAGATTCTCTGCCGCAACCTCATGACGTCTCGTTGACGCATCCATTGCCGTGGCCGCGCTGTAGAGTCCGGAAATCATGGTTCCTCGACTTCCCTTGTTAAGGCGATCCGTAAAGGGAGAATTTCCAGCTCTACAAGCCCGACGCGCCAGCGAGTGCGTGTCGATCGTAATGCACTCGCTGGCGCGTCGGGCTTGTATTCAGCAATTCCCGGCAACTTGATTCACGCCGCTCGCCCAGAGCGACACAGGTCGCCGTTCGTCGTCGACTCAATCGCAGAGTCGAAACAGAAAATCCGCCCTTGGATCACACAGCAATCCATAGACCATATCTGTCAAAATTTGACGGTTGTTCCGAACGCCCTGAGTTTATCGATCCGCGAAACTTCTCCGGCAGTCCCTGCCACATCTCCACAAGCGGAAATCAACAACCCACCGGGAAAAATCTTCCCCATACAACGGAAGAGATTTCCTCGCGAGGTCGCTCACTGCGGGCACGGCCTACAAGTGAAATCGAACGGCGTTTCAACCGCGGCCTCGCGTGAATGCGGCCGGGTGGCATTGGGATTCTCTCTCAAACCCTGGGAGTTCTGGCCATGCTGCCGGAAGTCGCGAATTCTGCTAGAGTTCTCGTGAACGGGCATGGAAATCTACGGTGATGGGCGAGAAAGCTCCCCGGAACGGCAACGGCTTTTCGTACGACCACTAGCTGCGTTGCGATTGTGACTCGGGCCGTTGCTCTAGCGTCGATGACGCAGGAAGCCTTGTTCTAAGTGCACAGTGAAAAACCTTCTTCGGAAAGTGGAGACGCTTTCCGCCCACAGACATCATCGCGTCACGAAACGACGCGGAACCAAATTCATAGTTGAAATTACGATGACTGATTCGAAATTCACGATTGTTCGTAACCCGACGCGAAAGATCGCTGTTGGCGATGGATTCATTGGAGGCGACTCGCCGATTGCGGTTCAGAGCATGACGGCGACGAAAACAACTGATATCGATGCCACGGTTCAACAGATCAATGATCTGGTCAATGCCGGGGCCGATGTGGTTCGCGTGGCCATTGACAGCCAGAAAGATGCCGAAGCGCTGATGGAGATTCGGCGACAGGTGAAGGGAAATCTGTCAGTAGATTTGCAGGAGAACTATCGACTCGCCGAAGTGATTGCTCCGCACGTTGACAAGATCAGGTACAACCCCGGACATCTCTATCATCACGAGCGATCAAAACCCTGGCAGGAGAAGGTGAAGTATCTTGTTGCTGTCGCGCGAGACAACGATTGTGCAATGCGCGTCGGCGTGAATTGCGGTTCAGTCGATCCGGATGTGAAGTCGAAGTTTGACGAGCACGATTCGATCTCACCGATGCTGGCCAGCGCGTGGGAGCATTGCAGTCTTCTCGATGAACTGGGCTTCGAACGATATTGCGTGTCACTGAAGGATTCTGATCCTCAAAAGGTGATCGAAGTCAACCGCCGATTTGCCGAGAAGCGACCTGATGTGCCGCTGCATCTCGGGGTGACCGAAGCGGGCATGCCTCCGGATGGAATCATCAAGACTCGAATCGCTTTCGAGCAGTTGATAAGTCGCGGGATCGGCGACACGATTCGAGTTTCTCTGACCGTCGCGAACAACCGCAAGGCGGAAGAGATTGTGGCTGGTCGAAAGATCCTTGAGGACATTGCGGCTGGCCGAGTTCGCAGTTATGTGGACTACGGCTTGAAGACACTGAACATCATCAGTTGTCCGAGCTGTTCACGAGTCGAGAACGAAGCGTTCGTCGATCTGGCCGAAAAGGTCCGCGAGATGACTCGTTACGCAGAGCAGCATAAGGTCACGATTGCTGTGATGGGCTGCCGAGTCAACGGGCCCGGCGAAACGGACGACGCAGATCTTGGTCTCTGGTGCGGCCCGACTCATGTGAACCTCAAACGCGGCAAGGAAACCGTCGGCGCGTTTCCGTACGACGAAATCCTGCCGAAGCTGAAGTCAGAATTAGATGAGTTGATCGCAAGCAAGTCGTGAAGCATCTGTGTAGAACGACTGTCTCAGTCGTTCATGCGTTTTCCGTCTCTGTGATCTCGAATCCGATTGCTGTGTAGCTGAAGTCGTGAGACTTCAGACCTTCGAAGTCTTACGACTTCGGCTACGTTGATCGATCGTTCTCCTTTCGCAAGCCGCAGCTCTGAGCAGTTGAGACAACTGCTCTACATTGATCAGCCACGAAGGCGGTCGAGGTCGGGCTGAAGTCGTCGTAGGCCTTCTTCGATCGAGACATTTGGCGAATAGCCGAAGTCCCTTCGAGCGGCCTCGACGGAATAGCTGTGAGAACCCGCGAGTTGTGCCGCGATGAAGCGAGTCATCGGCGGCTCGCCATTGAGTCGTCCGATCGTCCAGGCGGCTTCCAGGACCGCTCCGATTCTTCTGGCGGCAGATGCTGAGATCGATTTCGTCACCGGCGGCAGGCCCGTGCGTTCGAGCAGCAGGTTGATCCAGTTCCACAGATTGACGCTTTCAGGTTCGTTGATGAAATAGGCTTTGCCAGCGGCCGTGTTCGAACTCCGCAGGGCAAGCTCCGCCTGAATGTGCGCGGCGGCAGCGTTCTCAACGTACGCAACCGACACGACGTTTGTTCCATCACCGACTCGACGCAGTCGGCCGCTCTTCGCCTTCTGAATCAGTCGCGGGATCAGATGATTGTCACGCGGCCCCCAAATCAGGTGAGGCCGCAGCGAGATCGTTCGCAATGAATCGACCTTGTTTGCTGCAAGGACTGCTTGTTCGCCCAGAGCCTTTGAATGGGGATAGTGGCACATCCATTTTGTCGGGTACGGCAGCGATTCGTTCGCATCGATGTGATCGTGACCGTCGAAAACGACGCTCGGGGAACTCGTGTAGATGAGTCGTTCGACCCCGTGTGCTGTGCAACCGCTGATGACGTTTTGTGTGCCGAGCGTATTGATTCCATGATAGTGCTGCCACGAGCCCCAAACTCCGGGAACCGCAGCAGTGTGAAAGACCGATTCGACTCCGCGGCAAGCCTCGGCCACGGCATTGGCATCTCGCAGATCGCCGTGAAACACTTCGACACCAAGCCGGTCCAGCGCGGGGTACTTGCCGCGGCAGAAAACTCTTACTTCGTGACCATGCTGAAGGAGTTGCTCGACGATGTAGAGCCCCAGAAATCCGCCTCCTCCTGTCACCAGAGTTTTCATAAGTTCCCAGTTCCTGACGATCGCCCGTGCTTCCAGAAATCCTGCTTATTCTTGAGACAGCCTGAGTCGCAGACCAGCGTTCGCGGAACAACTCTGTGCGAAACGCCTCACTCGATGCCGCGGAACGACGAATTGCCACTCAAGGACGGACTGCATCGTAATTCAACTTCGTCAGTGATTGCAGCCAGCGATCAGGATTGTGACAATCAGAAACGGGGTGGCAATCATCATTTCGCAGCGACACGGCTATGCATCCAGAACGAATCGGTCCATACAAGATTTACCGCAAGATTGGTGCGGGCGGCATGGGCAACGTCTACTTTGGTGTCCATGAAACGACGGTCCAGCAGGCTGCGATCAAAGTGCTTCCGGCATCGATGGCTCGCGAAGAGGGATTCGTGCAGCGATTCACTCGTGAGATTGACGCTCTGCGACAGTTGTCCAATCGTCACATTGTTCAACTCTATCAGGACGGCACGACGGACGATGGCACGTTCTACTATTCGATGGAGTTCGTCGACGGTGTGACTTTGACCGAAGAGATCACGGACCGAAAGCGACTTCCGTGGAAGGAAGTGATTGAACTTTCGATGCAGATCGCTGCGGCGCTCAAAGCGGCTCATGATGCCGGCATCATCCATCGAGACCTGAAGCCAAGCAATCTGATGCTCACTCAGGATCGCACAATCAAGCTGACCGACTTCGGAGTGGCCAGTCTGTTCGCATCGTCCCGACTCACAAGAGCCGGCGGCGTTGTTGGAACTGCGGAGTACATGTCACCCGAGCAGGCTCGCGGCCAGAGAGCGACGCGTCGCAGCGATTTGTATTCGCTCGGCGCGGTGATGTACGCGATGTTGACGGGCCGACCGCCGTTCACAGGACCGACGGCGAACGACATTCTTCAGAAGCATCAGTTCTCGCAGTTCGATTTGCCAACGCGGTATGTTCCTGAGATGCCGAGGCTGCTGGAAGAACTCGTCTGCCAGTTACTCGACAAGGATCCCGCCAAACGATTGCCGGATGCTTTGGTTGTGATGAAGCGGCTCGAGCAGATTCGAAACCGCATTGAACTGGCCGAGCAAAACATGGAATCCGAGACGGTGGAACGTCCGGTTCCCGGTGCAACAGTGATCGCGGAGACGCCGAATCCGGAAGTGGATCATCATCAGCCCGGCACCGCGACCATGGTGCGAAACATGATTCGCGATGATGTGAAGTCGTCGCTGAACAAGTCGCCCGTCGCGCGGTTCTTTGACAACATCTTTGTGCTGATCACCATGCTCACGCTGGTGATTCTCTTCGGACTCTGGATGAATCGACGCAACACGCCGTCGAGCAAAGACCGGCTTCTGGAAGCGAAAGCGATCTTCGAGAGCGACGCCAGTCCGGCCTGGATTCGAGCTCGGGATGAACTCCTGCAGCCGCTGAAAACATCCGAGCTTTCCAGTAGCGAGATGAAGGACGTGCAGGCCATGATTTCGCAGGCTGACGACTACGAGTTCAGTCGCAGCCTGAAAGTTGATCCCCAGAGCAGCAAAGACGAAGGCACAGAGATTCAGCGTCTGATCCGCTCAGCGTTTGAAAGTTACGAGACCGGCAATTCCCCGGCGGCCAGAGAACAGCTCGACGCGATCATCGCCATCGTGAAGCAGACCAGCGGATCAGAATTTCTTGTGCAGTTTCTCACGGAAACCAAGAGTCAGTGGGAAAAGGAACCGCTGACAACTGGTCGTACCGCTCTGCTGAACAGCGTGATCAGCGATGCGAAAACGGCGATGGAAAAGTCTTTAGACCCTCAGCCCATTCGACAAATGCTGGAGGCGGCGATTGTGTTGTATGGGACAGACCGGGCCGTTGAGTCCGAGATCGCCACGATTCGAGAACTGCTGAAGACACTCGAAAGCAAGCCAGCTCCTGCACCATGATTGTACGTTGGCCGCGGCGATCTGAGATCGCTCAAAGGCTCGATTCGTATTCTTCGCCCAGTGTGATCTGAGGCGTTCATGTGAACTGCGATTTGTCCCCTCTCCACCGCGAAGGAAGTACTGAGAACGTTGACGACGGTTCGGGGGAGAGGGTCAGGGTGAGGGGGATCGTTTGAAGGTTGAAGTCTCCCGAAAAACCCCTCATCCGGCCTTCGGCCACCTTCTCCCCTTGCGAAGGGTAGAAGGGACTTGGTCGCAGAGTTTTGGATCTGTCGCATGGTTTGAATCCGTGGAGTGACCTCATTTTACACCGCGCGAAAAAAACTTGCTTCGAGAGCATTGGCGAAGCCTGCACAGCTCAGATTTTCACCAAGAATCCTGCACGCACCGTGCGCTGGTTTGGCGAGAAAACAACGTGAGCGTTTTCGACCGCCCAAGTCGGCAGACTCAATTGGGGCAATGGGCTGTCAGCCCCTCGTCACATCAGCGCGATCGAATCAGGACCTTGCCTTCCGCCAGGCGACGGATCGCCTCGGGGTAAGCAATCTTCTCCTGTTCGAACACAAGCGCTGCGAGCTGCTCAGCCGAGCAGTCGTCGGGCACATCCACCGTTCTCTGCAGGATGATCGGCCCGTGGTCGTATTCATTGTCAGCGAAGTGCACAGTGCAGCCGCTGACCTTGACGCCTCGGCGAATTGCTGCTTCATGAACGTGATGGCCATAGAATCCATGACCGCAAAACGCCGGAATCAGCGACGGATGAATGTTGATGACTCGCAATGCGAAGTCTTCGGGGATCTGCAGCAAACTCAGGAAGCCCGCCAACACGACGACGTCCACCTCAGCCGTTCGCAGCTCCGCGAAAACGTGATTGCTGAACTCTTCCGTCGATCCAAAATCGCGAGGGCGAATGACCTGGCACTCGAGCCCTGCCGCTCGACTTCGTTCAACGCCCTTGCAGGTTTTCTGACTGGCAATCACAAGCGGAATCGTGGCGTTCAGTTCTCCGGCACGGATCTGGTCCACAAAGTTCAACAGCGTCGTTCCGCCTCCGCTGATCAGCACTCCAAGACGAATTGGGCGACCGATAATTGGAGGAAACGGCACACGAAGGTTATGCGTTTCGAGAAGGCTTGAAGAAGAAGTCATCCGCGGAAAGACTCAAATCCGGACTCAGCAAAGGAACGTGAATACTGTTCCTGCGGAGTCTGACGGAAGAGAGGCTTCTCGTCTACCAGCGACAGCAGCCGCTTTCGTTCCCGGCGATCCCGCTGTACTCGCCCCCAGAGCGTCATGGCGCCCATGAGTACGAGGAATCCGATGATCAGAATCGTCGTATCGCTCACACGACGACTTTGAGCCTGCGCGACCGAGACGATTGGAGCGGACGCGGGAATATGTCCGGCTTCAACCAGCTTCAGCACGTGCTCGGGTGTTGGGTTCCACGCGATTCGCCCGGCCAGAACAAGCGGAGCAGGACGAATCTTCTCCTGTCCGCGGTATCGGTACATCTTGAAGAAGCAACCCGTTACCGAAACTCCATCGACCAGGTCTGCGTTGACCGGAAAATCACGAGGAACAGACGGTGTGACGATCACAGCAGGGTTATGCATCGAATCCGGAGGAAACAGCCACAGTTCATACAATGTTTGACCGTCAAACAACGTTGAGTCGCCTTGATACTTCGAGATCCGGCGAACGTGGCCTCGCAGATTGATCAGGTGCCCCTGCCATCGATCGGGATCATCAAACAGATCCACAAACATCGGAAATGTATCCGGAGTCTTCAAATGCTGGTCGGCTCGGCGAACGCGCAATTCAATCTGCCGCTCAACACGTCGACGCAGCGTCTCAAAGCCCGGCGATTTCGCATCGTCCTCGCGTTTGATCTTGCCACTTCGAAGTTGATTCTCGAGCGACAACCGATCAGCCGCGGCTTGTTGCTTCGCAGCCGCCAGCAGTTCCTGAACTCGCTCGTTCTGATCTGCCAGTGCCAACGCTGATTGGACGTCGCCGCTCGTCACCTGAAGCTGACGGAGCGTTTCGTAGTAGAGCCATGCCTCGTCGTCGTTCACCGGCTGTTTCGATGAAACGAAATCCTGGATGTAGCGATCATAAGGCTTTGGCGTCAGGATGCGCAGAACATCCGTGTAGATCAGTGGCTGACCTTGCCATCGCTTGACGTACCATCCCTTCACAACAACCGGAATTGCAACCGGTGTTGAAGGCCATGCTCGCGACGGTTCCGTCTGTGCCTGTGAGTCCACATAGGCCGCAGCATCCACCATCGCGATGGTTTCGGTGTCCTGAAGATTCCTCAGGAAGCCCGTCTTGAGCTGATAAACCTGCTCTTCGCCATCGAGAGAGCGATCTGCCAGCAGTTCGCGAACTCCACGAGGTCGAAACAGTCCGTACATCACGATCGGACGTCCGACAAAGTCCTTCGGATGTGCCTTCATATCCAATTCCAGCGAGTATTGATTAGGCTCACTGGCATTGGGCAATTCATCCGTCGCACTGAGTGTTGTGCTCCCGGCTGCAAATGGATCGGCGAGATCCGTCGACTTCAAATGAAGCTTCAAAGTCCCATTGGTCCAAGCCTGCCGCCGCACCTGTGCGAATCGATAGAATGACGCTTCCCAAAGACTGGTCACGTTCACGCCATCAGCGACATACGGTCGAGTCGTTCGCTTGTTCTCGACCATTCGAATCAGATGCACGTAGTCGGAAGTCTCGTCGTCCGTCAGCGTGGCTTTGTCATGCTCGAACTTCCAGTCGCGACCAACTTCGATGTCAGCGATGGAGACCGTTTGCTGAGACCAGTCGAACTCTCCGGTTTTGGGTCGAATGACGGGGAAGCGACCTTCGTTATCAGGCGGCAACACACTGGATTCATCACTGGCATCGCCACGCGGCATGCGTCGGTCATCCGACGGACGAGGCGAACCAAAATTTCGAAGGCCGTCAAGATCTCCTGGACCGATCGGCTCCAAAGGCATCGATCGGCCCGAGTTTCGATCCGGATCTCGATCGAGATCCAGATCTCGATCACGAGGCGAAGGCATCGGACGCTCGCGGTCGTCTCGTTCGTCAATCGGGTCCAACGGAGTCCGTCGCGGTCTGTCATCGGAAGATGGTGACTCAGGATCGGACAATCGTGGCAATTCAAAAGCTGGAAAGTCAGCGTCCTGGGCAAAACTCTGTGAACGAATGCCCATTAGCACGAATGTCAGCAGAACGAAACGCGCGACGGAATGGCTCCGCAATTCGCGCGCGGAGTCGCAGCGGATGCTTCGCGATGGGACAGGCTGCAGACCAAGCATGGCAGGTTTCCGTTCCTCAAAATGCCAGACTTGCGGAGTTTAGGAGCTTTGCGGAAGGATGTGCAATCCCGAATGCGCAAGAAAGGAGGTAACAGCGGGGCTCTGGAAATCTGAACGCCCCGATCCGAGTTTTTCAGGACTTTCTGGGAAGCGGCGACGAATTATGAGCTTCAGAAGCTTGCGATTCGTCAATTTGGGGCATCATGATGGTCGCACTTGACAACATGATGGTCATGACGACATCGCTGCAGCGATCGTAAGCAAACGGAAACATTGGAAAGACGACTCCATGCTGGCTCAACTCATTCCAAAGGGCGGCGGTCCGCCGGTGACACTGCATAAAGCCATCAGCGTCGTGGGCCGCAGTTCCAAGCTGTGTGACGTCGTGATCGACCACTCAAGCGTCTCCAAGCAGCACTGTATGTTGGTGAAGACGGATGGGCTTCTGTACCTGCGAGACCTTGGCAGCACGAATGGCACTCGAGTCAACGGACAGCGAGTGATCCGAGGCGCTCTTCTCCCTGGCGATCAACTGACGCTTTCCGGCGTGACGTATCGAATTCATCTTGGCCCCGATCAACCCACGACGGGACCGGTGTCACATATTCAAATGACCGAAATGATCCCGATTGTCGATGACGATGGGATCAATTCCGATGACACATTTCGAAGTCCCTCAAAGAACCTCGATGCCAGCAAGAGCGATGTGCGTTTTCTCCGAGACTCCGACTTGTTGATGCCGGATTGAACAAGCCGAATGCATCAACGTCTTGGATGACTTGCCGCACAATGAGATGTCGCATGATCGGGAAGAATGTGGCGTTTCAACAGTTCACGTTTGCTACTGAGACCAAATCCATTCCCATCGACTCGCGCGTGACCATTGTCACGCTGGGCAGAATGCCATGTGGCGTTCCGGATTCCTGAGCGATCGCAAATCCGGACGAGAGCATCAGTAGTTGAGAATCAGGAACTCGCTCGGTTCTTGACACGGGTGCCAACAGATCCGTGATTCGGCAGCCATGAAGTTCTGAGTCGCCACTTTCACTGCCAGCAAACTGATCGAGCAAAGTGAAGCGCCAGTCGAGTTCCACAAACCAGCATTCGAACTCATTGATCGATGCCGCTCGTTCCGGAAAGATAAAGGCTCCAAGGTCTTCGATGTCATAGGCGAAGATCGCGAGATTGCAGAATTCGCTGGTCCAACTGAATACGTGAAGCCCCATCAGTTTGCGGCCAATCAGCAGATCCGGAGAAGACGTGAACCTCACTCGCAGTTGTGGCTGTTCGCCGGATTCAGAGGGAGGCGACGTGACGTGGACTCTTCGAAGCTTTGGTTGTCGCCATTTCCACATGATCATGGTCCTTTCAGGACAAAGTCGCTGAGATCATTCCTCGGCAGCGATCCGACGCCCTGCAAACTGGAGTGTGGTTTCTGTCACGACGGCTTTCGTGATCAAGTGACATCTGGCAAAACGCCTGGCATAATCCGTGGATCTGGATTTCCGTTCCCCACCTTTGCTGGAGATGCCGAATGTCGACCACGCTTGAACCGAAGCAGTTTACAGTTCCAAAGATTCGTCAGACAGGGATTCTGATCGGGGACGAGTTTCGCCCCGCCGTCTCTGGAAAGACATTCCCAACGGTCAACCCCGCGACCGAAGAAGTCATTTGCGAAGTCGCCGAAGGTGATGCGGCCGATGTGGATCTCGCCGTTCATGCCGCGCGAGCCGCGTTTGAAACCGGACCATGGTCGCGCATGGATGCTCGTGAACGCGGTCGATTGATGAACAAGCTCGCCGATCTTGCGGAAAAGCATATCGACGAACTTGCGGCCCTGGAAACACTCGACAACGGCAAACCCATCAGCGACGCTCGCGCGGCCGATCTACCGCTGGCGATCGATTGCCTTCGTTACTACGCCGGCTGGGCTGACAAAGTCGGCGGGCAGACGGTTCCAATTCGAGGCGACTACTTCTGTTACACACGACGTGAACCGATCGGCGTGTGTGGTCAGATCATTCCATGGAACTTCCCGCTGCTGATGGTCGCGTGGAAATGGGGCCCGGCGCTGGCGACCGGCAACACGATCGTGATGAAGCCCGCCGAGCAGACTCCGCTAAGCTGCCTGCGCATGGCCGAACTTGCCCTCGAAGCCGGATTTCCGCCGGGCGTCATCAATGTTGTTCCGGGATATGGCCCGACAGCCGGTGCTGCCATTGTGAAGCATCGACAGGTCGACAAAATCGCGTTCACAGGCGAAGGCACGACTGCCAAAATCATCATGCGAGAAGCCGCCGATACGCTGAAGCGTCTGACCTTTGAACTGGGCGGCAAGAGCCCCAACATCGTCTTCGCAGACGCCGATATTGACGCGGCCATCGCTGGGGCAGAGTTTGGTTTGTTCTTCAACCAGGGCCAATGCTGTTGCGCGGGCAGTCGACTGTTTGTTGAAGAATCCATTCACGACGAATTCGTCGCGCGAGTCACCGCGCGGGCTGCGTCTCGACGTCTGGGAAATCCGTTCAGTTCGTCGACTCAGCAGGGCCCGCAGGTGGATCAGGCTCAGTTTGACAAGATCATGAGCTACATCCAGAAAGGACAGGCTCAGGGAGCGAAGTGCGAAACCGGTGGTCGTCGATTCGGCGATCGCGGATACTTCGTGGAACCGACCGTGTTCTCCAACGTGACCGATCAGATGGATATCGCTCGCGAAGAAATCTTCGGCCCGGTTTTGAGCATCCTGAAGTTCAAGAACATCGAAGAAGTCAGTCGACGAGCCAACGACACAAGCTACGGTCTGGCGGCTGCCGTCTGGACTCGAGATGTTCAGAAGGCTCATCAGATGGCTCACAGTCTGCGAGCCGGAACCGTCTGGGTCAACTGCTATGACGTCTTCGACGCTGCCGCGCCATTCGGTGGCTTCAAGATGAGCGGTATCGGTCGAGAACTCGGCGAAGCAGGGCTCGCGAATTATACCGAACTCAAGACGGTGACCATGGCCATGGGACCGCGCTGATTTGTCGTGTGCTGAGTTGTGGCGGAATTCGCTCCCGTAGCGGAATTCGTCAGAATTCCGAGTTCTCACGAACTCGGCTACAGGCAACAACTAACAACAAGCCGGAGGTGCCGACCAGTATCTCCGGCTTTCTTTATTGCTTCAGCTCAGGACAATTCCTCACTTGGCAAGACCTGAGGTGTTTGCGGCTCAGTCTGACATGTGCTTTTCAAGGATTCGATCAAGTCCCTTCTCGCCTTCGTAAGTGAAGAAGGTGGCCGAAGGCCGGATGAGGGGGGCTTTGGTTTGCAACCCTGAAACAATCCCCCTCACCCTGACCCTCTCCCCCCGAATTGCTGCAACCATTTTTCGTAACGCGCTCGCGGGGGAGAGGGGACAACTCTAAGACGCTTGACTCAACACCTTTCATGCCGCGAGAAGCGTAAAGCCCCATGAAGAATCACTGCGGCCATACTCCGTTGTTGAATTCCTTCAGCTTCAGCTCGGAAGGATTCAGTAGAACATGAGTCACGCGTTGACGCTTCCAGGTGTAGGTGATGCTGACGGTTCCGTCCGCCATTTGAATGACAGCCGGGTACGAGAACTCGGCTTTCGCTTCGTTGTCCAGGAGCAGAGCGGCTTTCCAGTGAATGCCATCGTCACTGACCGCCACGTTCATCATCTCGCGGTGTCTCGGAGAGCCGGAGTTGCGATTCGTATGATTATAGACCAGCAGATGACGGCCATCTTTCAGCGTCACAGCATCAATGCCGCTGTTCGGATTTGGTAGATCGATCGGAACAAGCTCCGACCACGTCTTGCCCTGATCTTTTGAAGTCGTGGACAGGATCTTTCCACCGCCATCCTTGTTTCTGCAAAGGGCCTGAATGGTTCCATCTTTGTGTGTCAGCAGAGTCGGCTGGATCGCACCGATCGTCTTTCCGTCATGAATGGCAGGCGTGCGACTCCAGGTTTTGCTCAGATCTGATGTCAGTTCGAAATGGACTCGCCAGCCATCAAACTCGGTGCTGCTGCCGCAAAGCAGAGTTCCATCCGCAAGGAGGATCGGCTTGTTGCGGACTGGCCCGTCGATATGTTCCGGCAGTCGTCGCGAATTGATCCACGTCTTGCCGTGGTCATGAGATTCCGCCATGTGTCCCCACCAGGTGCTCGGAGTCGGCCCGACTTTCCAGTAAAGCATCAGCGGTCCGTTTGGATACTGAAAGAGCACAGGGTTCCACGTGGGATGTCGAAAGACCTTGCCGTCGGTCTGCGTGTACTGCACTCCGTTTGCCACTTCGACGGGAGCCGACCACTTGCCATTGATCCGACGCGACACCCAGATGCCGACGTCCGGATGACGTTCGTATTGCCCTCCGAACCAGGCAGCAACAAGTCCTTCCGGAGTTTCCACAATGGTCGACGCGTGGCATTCCGGAAAAGGCGCTTGTTCATAAATGAATTCGCGGAGTTGAATTCCGTCCGCCTGCTGAGCCACGAGGTTTTGCTCGCTCACCGTAGCACAAAACGTGAATGTGAGCACTTTGAGAAGTTTCGTGAGTTTCATCTGACGCCTGAAATTTGGTGTGGGAAACGAAACGACGGCAGCCTGTTGCCGAATCTCGAACAATCGTCTCGATTCATTCTCTGCTTCGCAAGCAAGGGGACCACCCCTGAATTTGTATAGCCCCGCATGGCACTGGAAGTTATGGTCCGCACCACATTTGCCAGCAGATCCGGGTGAATTTCAGCGCCACGGGTTGAGCGGAGCGGTTCATTAAGGTGTTTGAAAATGTCAGAACAGGCATGGTTGACGATTGCCGTCACTCTGGTCGTACTGATTGCGCTTGCGAAAGAAAAGCCCGCCGACCTCGTGTTCATGGGGGCCATCATTCTGCTGTCACTGTGCGGAGTGATTAAGCCGGAAGAAGCCTTCAGCGGCTTTATCAGCAACTCGCTATTGATGGTTGCCGCGTTGTTTGTTGTCACCGCAGGACTCAAGGAGACCGGCGTTGTCGACGCAATCGGGTCAAAGGTTCTCGGCCCAGTCCGAACCGAATTCGGCGGACTCGTGATGCTGGCACTGTTCACTGTCGGAACGTCGGCTTTTCTGAACAACACTCCGATCGTCGCGATGCTGATCCCTGTCGTTCTGTCATGGTGCCGCAAGCATCAGGTCGCCCCATCGAAACTTCTCATCCCGCTGTCGTTTCTAACGATTCTTGGCGGCTGCTGTTCTCGAATCGGCACCAGCACCAATCTGGTTGTGGACGGGTTGCTGAAAAAGAACAACCTGCCCGAAATGGGCTTCTTCGAAATCGGCTACGCTGGCGTTCCCTGTGCGATCTTTGGCACGATCTACATGCTAACCCTGGGCCGGAAAATCCTGCCCGAACGAAAAGAGCTGATGGAACAACTCGGTGATTCGCGTCGTGAGTATCTTGTCGAAATGGTGGTGACTCCGGCTTGTCGACTCATCGGACAGAGCATCGAAGCGGCGGGACTGCGACGTCTTCCGGGACTGTTCCTGATAGAAATTGATCGTCGAGGCAGTGTGATTGCTCCTGTGAGCCCGGATACCGTTCTTGAATCCGACGACCGACTGGTGTTCACCGGAGTTGTCGACACCATTGTGGACCTGAAAAAGATCCCCGGCCTGGAACCCGCTTCCGAAGCGGATGCGAAGGCTCAGACGGAACGTCGCCGACGTCTTTGCGAGGCCGTCGTGAGCCGTTCATCACCGTTGATTGGACAGACTGTTCGAGAAGCACAGTTTCGATCGCACTACAATGCGGCAATCGTAGCGATTCATCGCAACGGAGAACGTCTGACAACAAAGATCGGTGATGTGAAACTGGAATCCGGTGACACGCTGTTGATGCAGACCGGAGCCAACTTCGCTCAGGCTCACCGCAACAATCCGGACTTCTATCTGGTCAGCGACGTCGAAGGTTCTCAGCCGCTGCGTCATGATCGCTGGTGGGTGGCGCTGACGATCTTCGCTGGACTGCTTGTCGTGATGTTTCGATACGACGGAGCGACGGCAATGCTGGGCGCTTTCGTTGCGGGCGGGCTGATGGTCATGACTCGCTGCATGTCCGCGTCGGATGCTCGACAGACGATTGAATGGCCGGTTTTGATTGCCATCGGTGCGTCGTTCGGGCTTGGCACGGCTCTCGAGAAATCCGGTGCCGCGATGTTTCTATCAGAGAAGCTGGTCGCATTGACGCAGCCTTTTGGTCCCTACGCGAGTCTTGCCGCCATCTATTTCGTCACGATGGTTCTGAACGAACTGATTACCAACAACGGTGCCGCAGCACTTGCGTTTCCGTTCTGCCTGAAAACCGCGGAACTGATCAACTGTGACGAACGTCCGTTTGTAATGGCCGTGGCACTGGCATCATCGTTTGCGTTCGCATCGCCGGTCGGTTATCAGACTCACATGATGGTGTTTGGACCCGGCGGGTATCGATTCAGTGACTTCGTCAAGATCGGCGTTCCTCTGAACATTCTTCTCTGGATCCTTTGTGTCATTCTGATTCCGTTCATCTGGCCGTTTTAGCCAACGGGCTGACCATGTACCGATCCCTCGATGCTCAGAAGACGATCGAAACGCTGAAGACTCTTGCCAATCGCATCGAGGAACGATTTCCCGGAGCCAGCCTGAACGGCGTTTGTCGTGAACTGCTGGATATGGCGAAAGAGACGACCGGACGCATCGAATGGATGTCTCGCGGTCATCTGTGGATCCGCATTGGCGTGCTGTTGCTGCTGGGTCTGTCAGCATGGCTGATCTGGTTCGTGATCGGACGGGTCAAGATTCACACGGATGGTTTTGAGATTGAGGAAGTGGAAGCCGCCACGAACGGTGTCTTTCTGCTCGGCGCTGCCTTTTTCTTTCTGATCACGCTGGAATCGCGATTGAAACGTCATCGAGTGCTGTCGGCTCTGCATGAGCTGAGAGCGATTTCGCACGTGATCGACATGCACCAGTTGACGAAAGATCCAAGTCAGTTGATGGGACAACCCGGTACAACGACGCCATCGTCGCCTCAACGAACGCTCACTCCGTTTCAGCTCACGCGATATCTTGATTACTGCAGCGAAATGCTGTCGCTCGTCGGAAAACTGGCCGCACTTTACGCGCAGAGCAACTCCGACAGTGTCGTACTTCAGGCGGTTAACGACATCGAAACGCTGACCAATGGCATTAGCCGCAAGATTTGGCAGAAGATCATGATCCTCGACAATGATCTCGCCGCCGGTTCAATCCTCGAAGGCAACTCGTCAAATGCCACGACGGATTCCGCCAGCACTGGAACTCCGGCCGCATCACCAACTTTGACTCAGCCGCCCCGAACGTCCGAACGCCTCCCGCTTCGAGAACCCGGAAGCAAGTGATCCGAAGCATTTCAAAGCAGGACGCCCCGAGTTGGCTGCTGAATCCAGGCCGAAGACTCACCGGATATCTTGCGCCACGCCGCTACAACGATGACCCCCATGGATAAACAGCTCGCGGTATTTCGCTGAGAATCCGTTGTGCTGCGACAGCTTCAGCGATTTCATGCATTTGGACAAACGGTCCAACAGATCGAGAAACCCGGACGTGGAACTCTCGAAAACGTTCATGCGACTCGCCTCTCGGCTCTCGCTGCGTATACTGACAACAGAAATTCATCTGATCGGTATCCGCGTGGCGGTGACCGATTGAGATCAACAGGAATTAAGGAGATTGCGATGTCGGACGATCAGCGTCGAAATGAAGTCATTCAGGAATTGGCTGTGGCTTACTGGATGGAGATGGAAACCGTAATGAACTACGTCTCCAATTCGATCAACCTCGATGGCGTTCGAGCCGAGGAAATCAAGGCGTCCCTGCTGGCTGATATCACGGCCGAACTGGGACATGCTCAGGCCCTCGCCAAACGAATCAAGACTCTCGGCGGAATCGTCCCCGGCAGCAAGTCATTCGTCGCTCGTCAGGACAGCCTGCAGCCACCGAAGAAACTGACCGACGTCGTGCACGTCATCAAGGGAGTGATCGAAGCGGAGAACTCTGCGATCGCCCAGTACAACAAACTGATCAAGCTCTGCGACGGATTCGATTACGTCACTCAGGATCTCTGCATCACAGCCCTCGGCGACGAAGAAGAACACCGCCGTGAGTTCATGGGATACCTTGCTGAATACGAAGGTTGATGTTCTGTTCAGATTGGTGCCTCACCTGAATTTTCACCTTCTACGAAAGTGCGGCTGAGCAGTGTTGGGGCGGATTCGCGAATTGTTGGGAACCTCGGTGAAGCGTTTCGTCACTGGAAACGTGAGAGAAATGAAGCCCTGCGATTCAGGCCCGGTCGGGCCGAAACATCCTCTGCCGGGGTCGAAGGCCCCGGTTTGCGTTTCTGTGAACGAGAAAGGCCTGAAAGGTCGACACAACCCAGTTGCATTGATGTGTTGACCCTTCGGGCCTTGAAGACCTTCGCTGCGTTTCCGGTGGCTTACGCACACCGGCATTGGATGTGCCAGCCCGTCGGGCCTGAATCGCAGCCACGAATTCCTCGGCAAGATCCCGACAAAACGAGAATCCGCCCGCAGTGTTGTACCGCGGATAAAGGGTTATCGAAGAGCGATTTCCGTGCGACCGTTTGCCCTCGGTTACCAACACTCTCGATGAACGCACGGAGACCGCTCACTTGAAGTCTTTCGTTTGACGATTGCCGCGATTTCACGGCGCAGGCTTGTGGACCGTGTTTTGGCATCGTATCGTGCGAGTCCCCACTCCGGAGCCCGCCGATGACCGCCCCTTCACAACTGATCCATCGACTGCAATTGCATCGCAGAGCCATGCAAAGTCGTCGGGCGATGTTTGGGCAGATGCTGGGAGCCGGAATGGGCTTGAGCTTTGCGGGGCGGATGCAGCAGGCTCGAGCTGGTTCAGACGTTGCTACTGCGGCCGGTTCGAAGATTCGATCGTGCATCTTTGTGTTCTACTACGGTGGCCCGAGTCATCTCGAGACGTACGATCCAAAGCCGAACGCACCGAGCACTGTCCGGGGTGAGTTCCAGCCGATCTCGACGTCGGTTCCCGGCATTCAGATTTCCGAACATCTGCCGCAGATGGCTCGTGTGATGCATCATTGTGCGATCGTTCGCAGCATGCACCACACCAACCGGCTGCATGATTCTGCATCGACGGAAACATTCACCGGACGGCAGGGGCCACAGGGTGATCGTGAAGAGTTTGCCGCCATCCCGCAGTTCTTTCCATCACACGGAGCGGTCGTGTCGCGATCGATGCCAACGGTCGCCGGGCACATCAGTCATGTGGCTCTGCCGTGGCTGATTCACAACGTCGTGACGACGCCATGTCAGGGCGGAGGATTTCTCGGACAGCAGTTTGATCCGTTCGAAATCAGCGCAGACTTGCCGACTCTGCGATATCAGCTCGATTCCCTGAAGCGACTGGATCAGCTCTCGAGCGATCGCATGCATCGACGGACCAGTTTGCTGAGTCAGCTCGATCATCAGTCGGTGGTCGACCGCTCAGTTCTTCGACTGGATGAACATCGAGTTCGTGCGATGGAGTTGCTTTCGTCAAACCAACTGCATCAATCCGTCGAACTGGATGAAGAACCGATCGCCGTTCGGGAACGTTATGGACTTGGTGCTCCCGAGGCGATCACGGGACACGGAGCCGCCGCCGGTGCCGCAGGACGAGATCTGCGAGGTCAGAATCTTCTGTTGGCCAGGCGACTGGTCGAAGCGGGCGTGCCGTTTATCAACGTGAATGACTTCCGGCAGCAGGGACAGAACTGGGATTCACACGCTGACAATTTCACTCAGCATCGCCGTTATCTGTTACCTCAAGCCGACCGTGCTCTTGCTGCGTTGATTGAGGATCTTCACGATCGAGGCCTGCTCGACACAACACTCGTCGTGGCCTGCGGAGAATTCGGTCGAACCCCAACGATCAACGGGACCGCCGGACGAGATCACTGGCCAGACTGTTATTCCATTCTGCTCGCTGGCGGCGGCGTTCAGGGCGGACAAGTTTATGGATCCAGCGATCGACTCGGTGCGTATCCGGAAACCAACCCCGTCACCCCCGCCGACCTCGCCGCCACCATCTTCGATCGCTTCGGCATCAACCCCGCGACAGAAATCCACGACACCACTGGCCGCCCGTGGAAAGTGTCCAGCGGTTCGGTCATCCCAGTATTTTAGAGGTTCTGAACTCCTCGGAATGGTTCGTCTAGAATCAGGATTCGGCGGTAAACACATCGTTCTTTGAAATGAGTTCTTCCCAGCACGTCACTGAATGATCAAAGAACCAAACAAGGAACTTGGCAGGTTGAGGGTATTCAATTACGTACGCAGAATTGAAGGTTATCCTTTGTGACTCCTGGAACACCTCCTTAGTATCGCAATCGAGAGGTCGGGATTTCCGATAGCTGTTTTCTGTTTGAATGCAGAGTGACACTTGAAGTGTTCTGGAACCGGGAGATCTTCAGTGGCCGGCAATGGTGCTACAGATCGTGTGTTCAAGATTGGCACAGAGGAAGTCGTTGGTTTGGGCACAATGAATTTGGCGAGGTGTGTCCGGAGGCGTTTAAGAAATTAGTCGATGCGACTCGGGGCAATGGCGGCGGGTTTGCCGACGTTCCACTGGAAGCTGGAATCGCAGCTCATTTGACCAATCCACAGGCAGGGCTCGCGGCCGACCAGTTGACTCATCATCCGGCCGCCTATTCGATGCCGCCCGCTCCGGCGGTGGATTCGATCTCAACAGCCGCCGAGATGACCGAGCTCTACTGGATGGCGTTGCTGCGTGATGGTCCGTTCAACCTTTTCTCTGACAGCCATGAGGTGGCCAAGGCGGCCAAAGAGATTGATGGCGTCTTTCGCAAAGGAATCGCGGACTCTGGTGACTCAGGTCGATTGATTCCGGGAGTCGATGTTCCCGGCTCTGTGGCAAAGATGAGTTCCATCACTCCGCAGAATGTCTTCCGGCTCGGAATGCCCGATCGGCCCGATGGTCAGTCAGTTCTTTGTTCGGCCTGCGGCGTTTGGAACTCAGACAATTGACCAGAAGCGGCGACCATACACAGCGGAGATGGACTTCCTGACGGACTATGACAGTTGGCTGTACGCTCAGCGGACTGGCAAGGACGCGAACGGCCAGGCTTATCCGAAGGCCAATGAGTTTGATGACTCATTCTTCGAGAACGAAACACGTTACATCAGCACGATGCGAGACCTTGCTCGCTTCGTGAACAAAGACGCATTGCATCAGGGATACTTCAACGCCACGCTGATCCTATTGTCCGGCGGTGCAAAATGGACGCTCGGCAATGCATATGGAGATGTTGGTCCCCTGAAGACTCGTGAAGCCGGCTTCGGAGTTCTCGGCGGTCCGCATATTCTGGCCTTGGTGTCCGATGTCGCCACGCGAGCCCTCAAGGTGGTCTGGAACCAGAAGTGATCGTCGGGCGTAGTGCGTCCCGGATCGCGGAGTGCAGTTCTCTGCCAGCTCCAGCGGGGACTGTGAGCGGCCAAGGGGCTCGCACCTCGGCGGCTCTGCCACTTGAGACTGAACGCAGCTTCATTCCGCCGCTTTCATCGCTACCGATCGAAGGCCGAGAGGCAGCAGCCCGTCCGGCTCTTGAGGACGCCCGCCCGGCAGGGCATTTGGGATTGTCCGGAGCGGGTAGCGCGGATACGGAAACTGAATGTCACCTGCATTCGGAGGCAGCGATATCCGCACCGCGAATCTATCTACCCAAGATTCCGTCTCCAATAACGTTAGGTATTAGAGGTTGGGTTCGGCGCCGTTGAAGCTCGAACGATTCCGCTCAGCGAAATCTCAAATGGATTGGCAGAGTTGTCGCTAGACAAGAGTTGAAGAGTTCCATTGTAGGCCCCTGCAGTTCGCGCCCTAAACCGGATTGCTATTGTCACCGTGGCGCCAGCCTTGACAACTTTGTTTTTTGGTAAGTTGACCGTTGCTGAAAACCCGTCAGTCACAGTCACTGGACTCAAGGCGAGCGGCTGCGTTCCGGAGTTGGTGATCTTCAGAAAAACTGTCTTGCTCTGTCCTGCTGTCACAGTTCCAAAATCAACCGTTGACTCACCATTTCTAAGCTCGGTTGCCCCGTTCATCACTTTCAGTCGAGGACCGTTCCCTTGGTTTGGCGAGGCAAATACGCGGAAGTTGAACAGAGCTTCGTCTGGATCACTTGTCAGGAAACGCACCGTGCCAAGGCGGGCTTGGCTCGGCTTCGATGTTAGAGAAATCGTAAAGGTCGCCGAACCGCCTGCGGCAATGACGGTACTATTGCCGAGGTTTGACGTCACGCGAAATCCGTTTGGAACTGAAACATCACCGACGATCAGCGATGTCGCTCCCGTATTCCGCACAGTGAAAGTCTTAGAAAGTGGTGCACCTGCGATGAAGTCCACGGTTCCGAGTTCATCAAGTATCTCCGACTCTCCTAGAAAGACAGCGACTTCACCTTGGAGCGTACTTGACGCCAGTTGCAACGCAGATGACAGCGCCTCAACGGCCTCCGTAGCATTTCCGGCGGTGTAACTCCGTCCGAACTCTGACAGATTCGCAATTGCTGAAAACTCTTCATCTACAGAGCTATCTCCGCCGATCGACACCGTGTAGACCCGAATCGGGGCTCCGGGAATAGTGGTTTCGGTAGTCAATGGGGCGATGGCGGACCTGGATGCAGAACGAGAGGAAGGCGCGTTTATCGTGATGGTTACATCCTTGTCACGAACCGCCTCAGAGACTTGAGCCTTCAGCTCGGGATCTTTTGCAGGCGCGTCACCCATTACGATCACAGCTCGTCCCATTGGATTGGTTCGCCATTTTCCGAGGCTGGCGGCGTCGTCCTTCAATGCGGTAAGAATTCCAGAGTAAACCCCCTCAGGCGTATCACCTCCGCCGCCAACAGAGATGTTCTTGATGCCACTTACAACAGTCGACTGTTTGGCGGTGAACACGTTGTCGATAGAAACTTCTCCAGGATCCTTATAGGTCACAATTGCCACACGGCTGTTGGGATCGCTCTTGAAAAGTCGTGATACAAGCTCTTCAGCAGATTTCCTGACTCCGTCAATGTCATCTTCCATGCTCCCGGTTGAATCAATGATCAGCACCACATCCTGCCCCTTGACGGTCCAGAATTGGTTGCCGAGGAGTTTTCCAGGCAGGACTGGCGAGTCAGGGATTGGGGTCACTTTCGAAGTCAGGGCCGCTCCCTTATTCCAAAAATATGTCCCGCCTGCGTGCTGGTAGGGATCGAAGCTCCCGTCCGTGGAGGCAACGCTCATTGCCAGCAGAATGTGATCGCGATAGGCTGCATGAAGCGGTCTCTTTGAATCATTTGCGATTGCAAACATCTCGTTGATGTTCTTCCTGGCATTGATTCCCTCAGAATTAGCGGAGTAGCCTATCCCCGAGCCATCAGGCACGAATTCCGGGAACTGACCGGGCTTCCTGATTGCGTCCAGCGAAGTCGCTGGTCGCGAGAAAAGTGGGGCAGAGGGATGATCGGTATCCCAAGTTACCCGGTTCTTGAGCACAGCTCGCATCGCTTGCATTGAGGTTCGCACAACCGACGCATTGTAAGTTGTCGTAAATGCGGGAGTGATGTTCTCTGCAAGCAATAGTGCAGTTATGGCGTAGCTGTCCATTTCAGCGCAAAACATCGGCTGGCTGTTTGAGTCAGGCGGCAGTTGGGAGAGGGACGAGGTTGTTGAGGCGGGACTCGGTTGGTGGGTCGAGACCGCACGCCTTCAGCAGTTGAGCAAACAGACTTTCGCCGGTCTGCCACCAGGCTTGGAGTTCGGTCTGAACGCTGGAGAGTGTGAAGTCTCCAAGATGCAGTTTGAGTGATTCCAGCACGCTGACCAGGATCGTTCGTCGCTGAGCACCTCGAAGAGTCTTGCTGGTGCGACCGGTTCGTCGATCCTGAGCGGCAGGTCGAAGTGATCGTTCAGCTTCGTTGTTGGTTCCGGTCGCTTCCGGATGCAGCACGAACGTAAACAACTCGCAGTCGCACATCAGTCGAGCGACTTCCTGAACCAGATTGTTGAACTCATGATCGGTTTCGTCGTCTGACTTCACCTGCACGTCATCTGCTGTGCATCGAGATACGCACAACGCGGAGACAGCATCGACAAGCTCAGCAACTCGGGCAGCGCGACCGACCTCTTTCAGCCGTTGATCGGCCGATGCGGACTTGGCAGTGCGATACACATCCAGCAGTCCGTTCAAAAACGTTTTGTATTCTTCGTTGTCAGGCTCCAGCAGCGTGAAGCGAATCGCCTTGCGAAGCAGATGGGCCCAGCATTTCTGCGACTTTGTGAAGCCCTGATAGACCGCGGCATCATCGCTCACCAGGATTCCGACGAACGATTCCTTCGGAAGAATCTGAGCCAGTGTGTTCGCATCTTTGCGGCACCCGAAAATGAACACGCGAGCTTTCTCGGACAGAAAAGCCCACACGGAATTCAGGCTCCAACTGGTCTCATCGGCATGAACCACGGCGCTCACAGCCAGCAGCATGCAGAGCGATTCGAACTCTGGCTCCCATTCACGCGATAGCTGATTCAGTAAGGCATCGGCCTGAGACTTCGACAGGTCCAGTTCCCAGAAGAACTTCAACTGCTCACAGACTTTGTCCATCGAGAGCCCGACCATCGACACGAGAAACGCAACAGCCGTATGGATCTCAAGACCAAACTCTGACAGCGGCAGGACGCCTTCGATATCACCGAGTTCGCCGTTTGGTCCACGCCAGATTTCGTAAACGAACAGTGTGGCTTTGCCATTCCGAATTCTCCACACCGGACGATCGATATGCGGCGTGCATTGAGTGATCCTGAAGCCCTCCGGAAGAATAAGTTCGTGCAGATCGGCTCGATCAATCTTGTCCTGATTGGGTATCCGCCCGCGTCGCTCCGATGACTGTTTGTCACCATGCGAACCATGCTTCTTCGCCGTACCAACCTTCTTCTGTTCGGCTTCTTCGCGACGCTTCTCTTCAGCCGTCATCGAGTACGACTTGTCGAGCCGCTGCGTCGGATTCTTCTTTCGCAACTCGGCATTCTCGGCGTGCAGCTTCGTATTCTCTGCCTGCAGCTTTGTATTCTCGGCTTCCAGTTCGAAAACCCGTGCCCTCAGACCCGCATTTTCCGCTTCCAGATCCTCAATCCGTTGCGTCAATCGCGCCACCGTGGCCTGCAACGTAGCTGTCCATTTCAGCGCAAAACATCGGCTGGCTGTTTGAGTCAGGCGGCAGTTGGGAGAGGGACGAGGTTGTTGAGGCGGGACTCGGTTGGTGGGTCGAGACCGCACGCCTTCAGCAGTTGAGCAAACAGACTTTCGCCGGTCTGCCACCAGGCTTGGAGTTCGGTCTGAACGCTGGAGAGTGTGAAGTCTCCAAGATGCAGTTTGAGTGATTCCAGCACGCTGACCAGGATCGTTCGTCGCTGAGCACCTCGAAGAGTCTTGCTGGTGCGACCGGTTCGTCGATCCTGAGCGGCAGGTCGAAGTGATCGTTCAGCTTCGTTGTTGGTTCCGGTCGCTTCCGGATGCAGCACGAACGTAAACAACTCGCAGTCGCACATCAGTCGAGCGACTTCCTGAACCAGATTGTTGAACTCATGATCGGTTTCGTCGTCTGACTTCACCTGCACGTCATCTGCTGTGCATCGAGATACGCACAACGCGGAGACAGCATCGACAAGCTCAGCAACTCGGGCAGCGCGACCGACCTCTTTCAGCCGTTGATCGGCCGATGCGGACTTGGCAGTGCGATACACATCCAGCAGTCCGTTCAAAAACGTTTTGTATTCTTCGTTGTCAGGCTCCAGCAGCGTGAAGCGAATCGCCTTGCGAAGCAGATGGGCCCAGCATTTCTGCGACTTTGTGAAGCCCTGATAGACCGCGGCATCATCGCTCACCAGGATTCCGACGAACGATTCCTTCGGAAGAATCTGAGCCAGTGTGTTCGCATCTTTGCGGCACCCGAAAATGAACACGCGAGCTTTCTCGGACAGAAAAGCCCACACGGAATTCAGGCTCCAACTGGTCTCATCGGCATGAACCACGGCGCTCACAGCCAGCAGCATGCAGAGCGATTCGAACTCTGGCTCCCATTCACGCGATAGCTGATTCAGTAAGGCATCGGCCTGAGACTTCGACAGGTCCAGTTCCCAGAAGAACTTCAACTGCTCACAGACTTTGTCCATCGAGAGCCCGACCATCGACACGAGAAACGCAACAGCCGTATGGATCTCAAGACCAAACTCTGACAGCGGCAGGACGCCTTCGATATCACCGAGTTCGCCGTTTGGTCCACGCCAGATTTCGTAAACGAACAGTGTGGCTTTGCCATTCCGAATTCTCCACACCGGACGATCGATATGCGGCGTGCATTGAGTGATCCTGAAGCCCTCCGGAAGAATAAGTTCGTGCAGATCGGCTCGATCAATCTTGTCCTGATTGGGTATCCGCCCGCGTCGCTCCGATGACTGTTTGTCACCATGCGAACCATGCTTCTTCGCCGTACCAACCTTCTTCTGTTCGGCTTCTTCGCGACGCTTCTCTTCAGCCGTCATCGAGTACGACTTGTCGAGCCGCTGCGTCGGATTCTTCTTTCGCAACTCGGCATTCTCGGCGTGCAGCTTCGTATTCTCTGCCTGCAGCTTTGTATTCTCGGCTTCCAGTTCGAAAACCCGTGCCCTCAGACCCGCATTTTCCGCTTCCAGATCCTCAATCCGTTGCGTCAATCGCGCCACCGTGGCCTGCAACTGCACCACCACTGCCGCCAGCTCAGCATAACTCGGTTGTTGACCCGCTCCGTCCATACGCGGTGTCTATCACACACCGCAATTCACTCAAACCCCAGTTTCCACGAGGAAATGGACAGCTACCCTGCAACTGCACCACCACTGCCGCCAGCTCAGCATAACTCGGTTGTTGACCCGCTCCGTCCATACGCGGTGTCTATCACACACCGCAATTCACTCAAACCCCAGTTTCCACGAGGAAATGGACAGCTACGTTATGGCCCCTGTTTCCGTCTGCAGATCGGGTTTTACCAAGGGAGCCTCAGCCGCCGCCGTTATCGGATTCCCCGCAAGCAACACCCTAGAGTCCAAGTTTTGGATTTCCACAGGCAATATCGTTTGAGAAGCAAATCTTCGTTTTGCAAACCGTCGTGACCAATGCATTGGACTTCCCCGCAAGAAAACAACTGACGCTCCACGCGGTGCCCCAGAGAACCCATGCTCCCCAGACTACCACTTAAGAGCGTAAGAATACTGTCGCCCCTGTGCAAGCGACTAACAACCGATTTGCCAAATTTTGTCGTCACGTTGTTTGGAATCAGATGTTGTGAAGAACATGAGCGTAATGGGTGAGTGAGAAATGAGGTCGAGCATTACTGCCAGCCGAGAATCTCGATGGAATCGTTCGGAAGCATCATGACAGCAGTCTTCCGTCCATCAGGAATGATCTTGATCGGTGGAAGGACATGCGTGTCAAGCCGCCAATCTCTAATAGCCGCAACAGGGCTTCTGTCTTCGACAATCGCCTGTCTATTTGGGAAGGATGGCAGCGGGCAGTCAAGGGGCGTTCCAGTATAAACGGCACCGCTCGATAAGGACCGAAAAGACTATGAATGAGATGCGACTGTCTGTCACCTGTTTTGTCACTTCTTGAGCCCAAAAACAGACGCGTTGCAATTAGCTAACGTTTAGGCTCACCGCATAAAAGACTGCATTTGAACATCAGTCGAACATAAGACAAATACCTAAGCGGCATTCGTAAAGCGTAGGTCGCTGGTTCGACTCCAGTCGGCGGCTTTGACAAAAAGCCAATAAAAAACAGGGAAATCGGTCAGTTACCGGTTTCCCTGTTTTCGTTTGCGGTGTGTCTTGTCACTTTTTTTGTAATCCTTCAACAAGGATTGGATTCGCCTTTCGCAGATGTGACCGAACTTCCGCGAGCGTTTCTGCGGTGGGAACCGAGAGGGTGTGTCATATCCCAGCCGCTCAAATGGTAGCTCGCTCCAGTCCGGAGATGACTGGACTGGTGGCTGAGTATTTCCACGAGCCGGTTAGCCGCCGATTGGCAACAGACTGCATCTTCCTGATCGAAGAAATCTGTGGACCGCAATCCTGCCAGTTCGGCTCCCGCGACTGGCTCGTGGGCCAATCACACCGGCATTCCTCGGCCGCCAGTCAGTGGAAAACACAAGTCCGTCACTGCAGCCCTTGAGCACATTCGGGGCTGGGTTGATGACAGGCCCATTGTTGAGTTGGAGGGGCAGCCCTCAGGATTCTCGTGTAGAATCTGAAGCAAGTTAAACCTGCGGGATTCGTGTTGAGATCTTGACCACGAACCACGGTGCGCACGATCTGCACATCTCACCAGCGTGTTCGCCGCCCTTACAAAGCGGCAGCGAAGATCAAGACTAAGCGAGGGTGGCGCCATAAGCTGTCCAGATGCAGTCCGTGTTACTGCCCCGGCCGGTCCAGGCCGTGGGCTGCTCACTCGTCTGGCTGACGCTGCTCTTCATCGGTTGCGGCCATCAATGTGGGCCAACGGTGCCAGATGTTGAGAAGAATGCATTTCTACTGCCCGTGCTGGGCTTCACTGCGGAGGGACTTGGCGCGGCTCATGACGTCACTGGAAAGGTCCTGACGTTTGGGCTGAAGCTGGAAGCTGAACTGGCGGTGGTCAGTCACGTGTCGACCGAGAAGATTGTCGCTGAAGAAGTCGAGCGGGAATTTCTGGTACCACGGCGAGTCAATCTGGATGTGTTCGGTGTGCGTCTCGTAGCCGTCCTTTAGCAGTTTGACTTCGCGAGTGCCGTACCAGGTGAAATCGAACGAGGCCGGCGTGTAGCCGATATCCTTTCCATCGACCTTCACCAGAGCGCCCTGAGGATACGAATTGATCGTGACGCGACGATGCACACAGCCGGTCAGTCCAAGACAGGCGATTGCGGTGACGATCAGAATTCGAACGCGGGGAGACATGACCAACAGCATCCTTGCTGCAGTGCTCGGCATGGACCGAACTCTGGCCAGTACCAGAGTGAATGGACACGAAGGATATCGCAGTCGGAAAACTCGGCCAATATCAGAGTTTTCCCGGCAAAATACTGGGATTGGGGATCATCCCGACTGGATCTGACGTCCGCTGCGAGCCATCCGAATCGTCCGGCTGGCGTTCAGAACGCAGGATGGCCGACCCATCACGCAGGCCGTATTCTTCGCGCGAGAAAGCCTTACGAGAGCGACCTTACGAACGATTGATGAACGATCCGGAAAAGCTCTCTTTGCTCTCAGGAAACCTCGCGGCAACTGTCGATGTCAGTGAACTTTGGACTGGATTTCGCGGAGAGGACGACAGTTCGATCAACGGATGCGGAGATCAACTTAGCGGCAGAAACTCGAGCAAGTTGTCTCAGCAAACGGAGAACGATGTGTGTCGTTGCAGTCGCATCGGTGCAACCTATAATCCGATTGGTGGCCCTTCTCAACCTCCTTGAGATTGGCAAGATCATTGACTCTTTTTCCTTTTTCGGGGAGGAGCGTGACCCTTGGACGCTCTGCTTCGCGTTCTCAGCATTCCGGCTCAGACGCTTTCGAAGGTGCCTGGCATCGGGCCTCTTGTCAAAGCGTATTCGACATCTGTCGGGCAAAAGATCCTGATGGCTGTCTCGGGCTTGTCCCTGTGCGGATTTCTTGTCGCGCATCTCGGAGGCAACCTGAAGCTGTACGCCGGTGAGAAGGCCTTCAACGACTACGCTCACGCTCTGCACAGCCTTGGGCCGATATTGGCCGCCGCTGAGGTCGGGCTGTTCGGCATGTTTGCACTGCACATCGGCCTGGCGATTTCAACAGGAGCGATGAACAAAGCCGCTCGACGAAATGCCTACTTCATGAAAGAAACGAAGCAGGGCATGTCAGTTGTTCCTTCCGGCGTCTCCAACTGGATGCTGGTGACCGGTGTTGTGATCGCGTTCTTCCTTGTCTGTCATATCATTGACATGAAGTTGAAGGTTGGTCCCGGCGTTGACTACTCCGCAGCGGCCAACGAGAAGGGCGAAGTTGTTAATGAGTTTCACGCAGTGAAGTCTGTTCTTTCCACTTCGTCCAGAGCGTTCATCTACATCGTTTCGCTTGTCGCCCTCGGGCTGCATCTGTCTCACGGTGTTCGAAGTGCTCTGCAGACCCTTGGCATTCATCACAAACGATGGAACGCCATCCTGCAGTTTGTGAGCGTCTCCTTCGCCTGGGCCATTTCGCTGGGTTTCATGAGCCTCGTCGTTTGGGCTCTGAGCAAGAATTGACCCTCGACAGGCCCGTCCAAACATCGTCTTCAACTCTGGTGTTGAATTTCTCTGGAAGCACTGAGGTTTACCAATGGTTCGCGTGGCAAGTGACACACTGAACTCGCGAGTTCCCGCTGGTCCGCTCCAGCAAAAGTGGGACAAGCATCGTTTCGATCTGAAGCTCGTCAATCCCGCCAACAAACGTAAGTTCAGCGTGATCGTTGTGGGAACCGGGCTCGCAGGCGGATCGGCATCAGCATCGCTCGCAGAGCTTGGCTACAACGTCAAATCCTTCTGCTTTCAGGACAGCCCTCGCCGAGCCCACTCGATTGCAGCTCAGGGCGGGATCAACGCAGCGAAGAATTACCAGAACGACGGCGACAGCATCTATCGTCTGTTCTATGACACTCTGAAAGGCGGCGACTATCGAGCGCGCGAAGCCAACGTGTACCGTCTGGCCCAGGTGTCGAACAACATCATTGATCAGTGCGTGGCTCAGGGAGTTCCGTTTGCTCGCGAGTACGGCGGAACACTGGCGAATCGATCGTTCGGCGGGGCTCAGGTTTCGCGAACGTTCTACTCACGAGGCCAGACCGGGCAGCAACTTCTGCTCGGAGCCTACCAGGCGATGATGCGTCAGGTTGGGACCGGCAAGGTCAAGATGTTCCCACGGCGTGAGATGCTTGATCTGGTTGTGATCGACGGACTTGCCCGCGGAATCGTAGTGCGAAATCTGACGACCGGTCAGTTGGAGACTCACACGGCCGATGCGGTCGTGCTGTGCACCGGCGGATACGGAAATGTGTACTACCTCTCCACGATGGCCAAGGGTTGCAATGTCACCGCGGCCTGGCGGTGTCATCGTCGAGGTGCTTTGTTCGCCAATCCCTGTTATACGCAGATTCACCCAACCTGCATTCCCGTGACCGGCGACTACCAGTCGAAACTCACGCTGATGAGCGAGAGTTTGCGAAATGACGGACGAGTTTGGGTGCCGCTGAAGAAGGGCGACAAGCGTCCCGCAGATCAGATTCCAGACGACGAACGCGACTATTATCTGGAACGCCGTTATCCGTCGTTCGGTAACCTCGCTCCACGAGACATCTCGTCCCGTGCTGCGAAGGAACGATGCGACGCGGGCCACGGTGTCGGTGAATCTGGCCTGGCCGTCTTTCTTGATTTCCGTGATGCCATCAAGCGAGATGGCGAGGACGTGATTCGGAAGAAGTACGGCAACCTCTTCCACATGTACAATAAGATCACTGCGGAAGATCCATACAAGCAGCCGATGCGAATCTTCCCGGCGGTCCATTACACGATGGGCGGGCTCTGGGTCGATTACAACCTGATGAGCAACATCCCCGGACTGTACGTTCTGGGTGAAGCGAATTTCTCCGACCACGGCGCCAATCGATTGGGCGCGAGTGCCCTGATGCAGGGCCTTTCAGACGGATACTTTGTGATTCCGTACACGATTGGAGATCATCTCGCCACGACCAAGCTGTCAAAGGTGACCGACGATCATCCAGCTTGTCTTGCAGCGAAGCAGGAAGCTGAGGATCGTCTGAAGAAACTGATGGCGGTTCAGGGCAAGCGAACGGTGGATTCCTTCCATCGCGAACTGGGCCTGTTGATGTGGGACAAGTGCGGAATGGCTCGAAATCGAGCCGGCCTCCAGGAAGCCATCGGCAGGATCCGCGAACTTCGCGGCCAGTTCTGGAAAGACGTGCGAGTGCCCGGCGCGGCTTCGACTCTGAATCAAAGCCTCGAGAAGGCAGGGCGAGTTGCCGACTTCATGGAGTTCGCCGAACTGCTGGCAACAGACGCTCTGCATCGAGAAGAGTCCTGTGGCGGTCACTTCCGCGAGGAGTACCAGGATGCAGAAGGCGAAGCGGCTCGCAACGATGCTGAGTTCAGCTACGTCGGTGCCTGGGAATTCAACGGCGTCAGCGAAGAGCCGACTCTGCACAAGGAACCGCTGGTCTTCGAAAACGTGAAGCCTTCGACCAGGAGTTACAAATAACCATGAGCAGCCATTCTCTGAATTTGAATCTCCGTGTCTGGCGACAGGCTGGCCCAAATGCCATGGGCGAGTTTCGAACATATCGCATCAGTGGCGTCAGCACTCATATGTCGTTCCTTGAGATGCTGGATGTCTTGAACGAACAACTGATCTCTCAGGGTGAAGAGCCGGTGGCATTTGACCACGACTGTCGTGAAGGCATCTGTGGGATGTGCAGTCTGATGATCAACGGTCAGGCGCACGGCCCGGACAATGCAACCACGACGTGTCAGCTTCACATGCGACGCTTCAACGATGGCGACACGATCACGATTGAGCCTTGGCGAGCGACAGCATTCCCTGTTGTTCGCGACCTTGTCGTGGATCGTTCGGCATTCGATCGGATCATTGCCGCGGGCGGATTCGTTTCCGTCAACACGGGCAACGCGCCGGATGGCAATGCGATTCCCGTTCCGGGAGTGAAGCAGGAAGTGGCAATGGACGGAGCGGCCTGCATCGGCTGCGGTGCCTGCGTCGCAGCCTGTAAGAATGCATCGGCCATGCTGTTTGTATCTGCCAAGGTTTCGCAACTCGCCGTTTTGCCTCAGGGCCACCCCGAGCGCAACTCGCGAGTGCTCAACATGGTGGCTCAGATGGACAAGGAAGGTTTTGGCTCCTGCACCAATACTTCCGAATGCGAAGCGGCGTGTCCTGCAGAGGTCTCCATTTCACACATCGCTCGACTCAACCGCGAATACCTCCGAGCCTCGCTGCTTGCAGAGACCTGATCGGCAAACCACGGATTCGAAACACAACTGGGCTGGCACGCTTCACGCGTCCAGCCCAGTTTCGTTTTGGACCACATGCTTCCTGCCCACGCACTGCCTTTGGGCGAGTGAATTGAACAGGACTCACAAACGCGACATCGTCTTACGCAGTGTCACGAGGTCGTCGAAATTTTCGTCTATGCAGCGTCCAGATTGAGTTCCTTCAGAATGTTCTCATAACGTCCCCATGGAACGGGTTTGGTTGGCAAAGCAGCACACTTCTGGTCAAGAGGCAGGTCGAGAAGGTACATGGTCTCAACAAACGCCGACCGGCGCCTGGCGGCTCGAAGACCGGCAATCTTCTCCTGCTCCTGTCGGAACCTGATGGCCATCTCCATCAGAGACAGGATTCGTGGCCCATCGGAACCGTGCTCCACGTGAAGGTTTCTAACCGTTGTCCAGTCTTCGAACATTGGCAAGTCTTCAGAACGCACCAGAAGGATTGTCATGGGCTGATGATGAGCAAACTCCGCAGGCTCGCAACACGCAGTCATCACAAACACATCATGGGGAAATGCGGAATTGCCGACTCGATCACACACAAAGTTGGTCAGCGTTTCCAGCAGATACGAACCTTCCGGTCCATCCATCGAGATCAACGTGTCTCGAGCCGTGACCTGCTTTGCACGATGCAGCAGGATCGAGGCGAGGTGTCCGTTTGGAACGACGCGGTTGAGTTCCGATTGTCCAAGCGTTCGAACTCTCAGCACCCGCGTGGACTGGACATTTCCGAACGCATCGACTTTCTGAACGGTATCGACGATGTGCTGATGAATGACAACCGTGTCACGAGCATCCCCGTCTATAATTGATCGACGTTCGCGCAGTCGACGTCGGCGCGCGACCCATGCAGTGATCAGGCTACCGAACAAGGTACCGAACAGGACAGCAACACCTCGACCACCAACTTCGTGCAGCAGGTTGAGTAACATAAAGACCTCAGTCACAGCCACCGCGAGCGGGATTGTCGACCTTCGGCAACCGCACACGGTCAATGGAATCCGAAGAAAACGATGCTGCAGAAAAAGAGGATCAAAGTTTTTTCAAATCGCGTTGCGCGGTGAATTGGGACAGCAATCCGCTGGCCTCAACCGACATCACGTCGTCCGAACGCCGTCGCATCACGGCAAAACCCGCACTGCCGCAGGCGAGGTCATCGGTGACCGGCGGCCCACTTCGATCATGCACATTCTGAGTAGTCACCCTGCGCTACTGAAGCACTCAAAGATACCCCAATCAGCCTGCCTTTTTGAGTTCTTTCCAGCGGGCGATCTTGTTGCGGAGTGTGCGAGGCGTCACTCCGAGCTGCGCGGCGGCTTCGGTTTTGTTGCCTTTGAAGCGGTCGATGCGATTCAGAATGACGATTCGTTCGATATCGTCGAGCGACATTGTTCGGAACGACTCGGGCAGTTCGTCTTCAATCTCCCCAGTCCTGTCATTGGTCGTCGTGGCTGGCCACAGACGGATTGAAGCAGGCATGGGCAGCTCGACATGCTGGATCGTTCCATCCTCGCTTTCGACACAACTGCGGTGAATGATGTTTCGAAGCTGTCGAATATTGCCTGGCCAGTCAAATCGCAGAACTTGATGCATCACTTCGTCGGACGCACCTGTCACCGGCACTTCATTTTCGGAGCCGAACAGGCTAATGAAATGTTGCACAAGCACCGGGATTTCTTCGCGTCGCTCTCGCAACGGAGGCAGATGAAGGACAAGCACATCAAGTCGATGATACAAATCTGCACGGAACCGTCCGGCCTCAACTTCGGACTGCAGATCGCGATTCGTCGCCGCAATGATGCGTGCTCGAGCGTGACGAACTTCCGTGCTTCCGACGCGAGTGTATTCACCCGACTCGAGAACTCGGAGCAGTTTGGCCTGTGTCGTCAGAGGCAACTCGCCGATCTCATCGAGAAACAACGTGCCATCGCCGACCGCTTCGAGAAACCCCTGATGCACTCTCGCGGCGCCCGTGAAGGCACCTTGTTCATGCCCGAAAAGCTCGCTTTCCGCCAGCCCCTCATGAAACGCGGCACAGTTGACTCGGATGCACTGGCGGTTTGGACGAGGGTCATGTTCGCAGACGTAGTTGGCGAGAAGCTCTTTGCCTGTTCCGCTTTCTCCGGTGATCAGAATCGTTCCTGATGACCGCGCGCATCGACGGGCACGAGCGAGAAGAGCCTGCATCTGCTGTGAGTTTGAGATCAACATCATGGCTTAACGGAATTCCGCTGAAACAATTCGGCGAACATATCGAAACGGAACAAGGGCAAGTCAACTCGTCTTCAGCGCCGCGCGGTAGGCGGCCTGCATATTGCGATGCTTCGTTCCCGCATCGACTTTGTATCCAAGGGCTGTTTGCACATCTTCAAACAGTCCCTTCATCACGTTGATTCGAGACACCAGATTTCGCAGCGTGTCTTCGTGTCGACGGATCACGACCTGCAACTCCGGACTGACTTTCAGGCCGGACCCGTCGAACAAGGCTCGAGCCTCAGCCACGTTCTGCTGAGCCTTCACAACATCCTGCAGTACCTTCTCCAGATCCGCAACGTGCTGAGGTGTTCCAAGAGTTCGCTGTTCCGCTGCAATCTCAAGTTGTTCAAGAAGCCGAACGGCTCGATCGAAGACGACCGCCTCCTGCTGAATGCAGGTCATCAGATGCTGATCTGCTTTGAGCGTTGTCCTGCCCGGAATTTGAGAACTAGTGCTTGTTGCCGCCATGAGATGCCTCCGTTGAGATTCCAGAAAGCGGAAGTTTCTTTTGGGGGACCGCGGGAGCTGATGTGGGATCTTCGTCCTGAAGAGCCTTCTCTGCCTGTCGGATCTGCTCAAGAATGTCGACCCACCACGCGGCCTGTTCGCTGATCCAGCCCGCCTCCGGCTGAGCGGCGAGTTTGCGGAACTGATTCGATGCTGCGGCCGACTCGCCAACGCGACGCAGACAGTTTGCAATCTGATACTCAACCCAGAATTGCTGTTCCGGAGTCAGTTGCTCCAGTTCCACCGCCAGATACGCATCGTGCGCCGCCGGATACTCGCCCAGCGCGTAGAGGTTGTTCGCAAGTCCGACTCGGTCGATCGGTTCTCCGATCGCGATCATGCCGTGTGCCGCATCAGACGAACCGTGTTCAGCTACTTGTCCGGTCGCTTCTGCACCGGCGACGCCATGTTCATCGCCATGCCCGGCATCCGAGTGGTCGGAAGCTGGACCTTCGTGATGCTCTGAAGCGTGATGATCGGACGCGTGAGCATCGGCGCTGTGGCTTTGGGGTGAGCTGTGATCATCATGTGCCGTGCCTGCGTCTTCGTGATGCGCAGAAGACTTCGGCGCATCATGACCGGTGTGTGAATCCGGTTCATGGTTGTCAGCGGCAGGATGATGGTCGTTGCTAGCGGCTGGATGCTGTTTGGTATTGTGTCCATCAGAGGAATGCGGTTGGGGATCGTCTGCGTGAGGTTCGGCGTGTTGCGGTGCTGCGTGGCCAGCCGGGGCATCTCCGTCTTTCGCGGAATGTCCGTGAGCTAATGGTTCAGACTTGATTGATTCCGCCTTCTTTGCCTGAGCCTTCAGATGCAGGATCTGCTGACGGATGCGAAGAATCCGCTGGGCTCGCTGTCGACGCGCGGGATCGCTGCTGTTCAGATCTTCTTCGAGAGACGGAACTGTGCCGAACGAACGAAAGCTGCCTTCCAAGGGGGCTGGCTGATGCTGCTGAGGATTCTCCTCGACAGCCGCTTCGCCGTTTTGCCTTCGTTCGTTGTCCATCAGCAACTGCTTGAGCCGCTCTGTCGTGGACATCACCGGCTGATCGTCGAGCGAGTCTTCCGGCGAAAGCCCAGGCATCGTTTCCGGTGCCGAATGAAAGTACTTTGGATCGTTTTGATCCTCAGATGCATGCGGTTCCGTTCCATCTTTACCGTCATGATGAATCACGTCGTTCGATGGATGCGCCGCCTCATGACCATCGCCATCGGAAGGAGCATGGGCTGCAGCCGCATCGGACGCCGCATGATCGTCCGAGTGCTCGAGATGTTCGTCCTGATGGAGCGGTTTCGGTTCGACTGTCATCGCAGCCGGAGGATGGTCATGAGCGTCATGCTGAGGTACGGTTTCGGCAGGATCGGGCTTGTGTTCGTCGGCAGCCGACTTGCCCGCGATAAAGACCAGCGATGGTGATCGCCGTGCCGTGCTGGTTGTCGAAGGAGTTGTGTTCTTGACAGTTGGAGACGGTTTGGTGTTCTTCTTTGCCGCGGTGGAGCTGGCTTTCTCAGGTGTCTTTGTCCCTGCCGTCCATTTGCCTGCCGCGCGACGCGAACGCCAGCCGGCATCTGACTGATCATCGCTGGAGTTTTCTCCGCTGCTGCGGTTCCCTGAGACAACGGTCGATTTCGACTTCGTCTGCGCGGGCTGATCGGCAGCGACGGTCTGGAGGTTGAATGTCTCCAGAATCGCGGCGAGGGCCATTGCGGTCAGAAACCGCTGAAGACCGCGGTGTTGATATCTCACATCACTCATCGATGCGCTCCGTGATCTTCGGGGGCCGAGTGCGGGTTGTTCCCATGTTCTGACGTTTCGGGAAGCGTTCCTGAGAAACAATAGATCGCAGCTTCATGGTTTTGCTGACGTTCGTACGCTTTTCCCATGATCCTCAATGCAGACCGCTGAGCGTCCCGAGACTTGGTATTCAGAAACAGATCGCGACTGAGCTGAATCGCTTCGTCCAGACGATTTTCTTCCAGCGCGATTTGAGCCGTGACGACTTTCGCTTCGGTTGCAAGTTCCGGGACTTGCGAAGACGACGACAGAGAAGAGAGATACAGACGAGCCTTTTCAGGATCGTGTTCGGCCTTGTAATGGTCAGCAAGCTTGAGAGTTGTTGCATCTCGCAACGGCGAAGGTGGCAAACGTTGCAAGGCGACCGAGTAGGCTTCGGCCGCCTGCTGAGACAGGCCCAACTCTTCACAGGCACTGGCAACCAGAACCGCCCAGTGTCCTCCCGGTGCATTTGCCGGATTGAACTCGGCCAGCGCGGCGACCACGTCGGCTCCTTCACGTTCGCGGCGATCCACCAACACGGCTTTACGAAATCTTGCCAGTGCGGACACGAACGCTCCTGCACCTTTAGCATCGCCTTCAGCAAAACTGTCTGAGTAGTTCATCAGCACCGTGTTTGCACCCGTTGGAGATTTGTCCAGCAGGTAGGCACTGGCAAGCTGCAAAGCGGCCCAGGCTTCGAATTCGGAACCCTCGCTGAGGTTCAAACCTCGCATCATGGTGTTGATGGCCTGCTTGTGATGGCCCTCTTCAAGCAGCATCCGACAATGAAAGATGTAGGATGCGACCTTGACTTCGATCGGACCGCCTGACGCGTCAATGCTGCGAAGGAATGCGATTTTCGCGTCGTTTCGCTCGTTCAGCACCATCAGACATTTGCCGAGGTTGAATCCGGCCTCCGCAGCAACAACGGATCGCGGTGCTGTTTCAATCTGCAATTGCAGATACTGGACGCCGTCGGCCGCTCGCCCCTGCTCAAACAGAAGCGTGCTCAGTGCGAGTCGACTGTGACCAATTTGAGTCGAATTGACGCCTTCCATGACGGCGATTCGCAGAACTCGCTCTGCCGCATCCAGTCGACTGACGCGAATCTCTTCATCCGTGAGTTCGCTGGGGTGCCGGATCAGGACCGCTTTGTCTTTCCACATCCAGACAAGGCCCCACGGAATTGTCAGACCGTCCAGCAGCAAACCAAGAGGTCGATCATTCACAGCGACATGTTGCGATCGACCTTCGATGACTTCCAGTGCCGCGGGCGAAATGTCGACCTTTAGTCGGCAGCCTTTGACGAGCTTCTGAATCAACGTATCAAGACGAGTCAGGCTGCAGTTCAGGCGAACGTTGATTCCATCCGGGTCGGATTCTTCAACGTTCAGGACCTGAAACTCAATCGGACCTCGCTTCGTTGGTGTCTCGTGCACCAGGAGAGGAAGTTCATCCAGCAAACGCAGCGGATCTGCGGACCACTCGGGAACAATCAGCGTCTGATCATCCAGCAGATCCAGGCTGCCAATAGCAGTCTGCTCGCTCCAAAGGTCGCGACCGATCAGGTGCATCACTTCGTGTCGAACCGTCGGCAACAGCTCGGTTTCGTCAAGAATGGCTCGGCGAAGCAGATCAGACTGAAGTCCCTTGTGACGTTTCATCGCGACAAGACAACGAGCTTCTCCGAATCGAGCGATTCCCACCCACGCGGGATCCGTCTGAGTGCCCGAGATGCGACGATATGCCTCAATCGCAGCCGCGTGACGCCCCGCCGCCTCGGCGCAGAGAGCCAGTCGAAACAGCAAAGCCGGGCCAGGAACCCCATCGGCCTTTTTGCGAAGAGTCTGATAAGCTCGCATCGCCTCTACGTAGTTGCCGGCAGCGAGTTCTTCATCGGCCATCGACATGAAATTCACGGCTTGCTGAGTGATCCGATCCTGTCGAGACGGAGTCTGTGGCGACTCACTGGCCGCAGAATGGTCATTCAGAACCTGTTTGCGTTCCGCGTGAGAATCACTCAGTTGAGGCGGCGCCTTCAGTCCATCGTCTGGTTGCTTGTGGCTCTTCGGGTCCTGATGTTCGTCCGCTCCGTGGGTTGCGGCGAGATCCATGGATGCAGAGTCAGAATCCGCGTGCACCGCATGCTTGTCAGTGTGGTCAGCTCCGAGTGAATCGTGGTCATCCGAGTCGTGCCCTGTCTCAGCTGCGTGAGCGCCGGCTTTGCCATGATCATCGCTGACATGATCACCAGCCATCAGTGGATCATCATGCGTGTCATGCTCCGATGACGCTTCAAGACCCAGGGCTTCTTCGCTGAACGGATCGGCATTGCCATGCGAGTCCCCATGAACCGCGTCCTCGTGACCAGAAGCATGTTCATCTTGATGCGCCGCAGCGTCAGCGTGATCATCAGCCGCCGCATGAAGATCGTGAGACGCCGCCGTGTTATGACTCGAAGCATGATCGTCGTGACCGGAATGGGATTTGGCCGAATTCGAATCATGGTGATCCGAGGAAGAATTTTCCGCGGACATTTTTTCCGTCGCGGTTTCAGAGGAATCCTCGGCGTTTGAGTGATTCGCTTCAGGCTTGAGTGACTTTTGCTTGAGGAAATACGTTGCAGAAAACCCGCCGATCCCGGAGGCTCCTGCGACAAGCAGAAGCATTCCGAGGGGCTTTAGCCAGCGACGAAAGCCTGATTTTTTCGGTGTTTCTGACACTGCTCGAACCTCACAACTCGATGTCGAGTTTGACTAATCGATACAACCGTTTGATCCTCATCGTCCGACATACTGTTTGGGATGAGAAAAAAATTCCTGGCAAGTTTGCTGTGGCCGGTTCGATAACCCACTCTGACTCAGGTTCTCACTGAAAGACATCACCATGCAAATTCATCGATTCGACAATGTGGGCAATTCGGGAGCGTCTCGCTCTGTTCGCACTGCCAACACCAATGCGAAGGATGGCGTTACAGGTGGCACGTCTAAAGAGAATGATGCCGAGGGGGTTATCGGCGAATCGGAACTGGCTTCACTGACTCGTCAGCTTGACGGGATCAGCGATGTTCGTGACGACGTCGTCGAAGCGGCGAAAGTGAGAGTGCAGCGAGGCGATTACCTGACTCGCGCGGCAGCCGAGAATCTGGCTGACGCACTTCTGAACAAGGACGTTTAGGACAGCTTTCTGTCTTGAAGCGACACATCGGGATTTTGTGTTGCTTCGGTCTTCCGGGCCTGGTCAGGCCGGGCAGCATGTCGCTCTTCTTGCTGAAAGCACAGCTGGTCTCTTACATCCTTGGAGTACTCAAAGCTGGCACGACACAGTTTTGAGCACGACACTTTCGACGAAGGAAACAGTATCATGGGGTTGTCAGTAACGAACAATGTCTCATCCATCAATGCTCAGCACAACCTGACAAAGGCATCGATGGGCGTGGCGAAGTCTGTTGAGAAACTCTCTTCAGGCTTGAAGATCAATCGCGGAGCCGATGGCCCGGCCGCTCTGGTGATCTCTGAAAAGCACCGTGCACAGATCGCTGGCCTAAAGCAGGCGATCGACAACACGGAAAAGGCCACTTCCGTCGTTCAGACCGCAGAAGGTGCCTTGAACGAAATCAACTCACTGCTGGTCAAGGTTCGTACCCTGGCCATCGACAGTGCAAACAGCGGCGTCAACGATGATGATGCTCTGGCAGCAAACCAGGCAGAAATCGACAACGCTCTCGACACAATCAACCGAATTGCAAACAACACGCAGTTCGGCACGAAGAAGCTTCTGGACGGGTCCGCAGGTATTACCGGTACCGTGACAGACACCGACGTGACCTTCCTGAAAGGTACGTCAGACACTCAGGCCGGAACCTACGCTCTGGCCGTTACGACTCAGGGCGAACGAGCCACGGCAACGGCAGCAACCGCTCAGACCGGAAACCTTGCTGCTGACGAGATCATCACGGTCAACGATGTCACGATCACTCTGACATCAGGCATGTCTCAGGCACAGGTCATCAACCGAATCAACGAGTTCACTGGTCAGACTGGTGTCATTGCCGACGCGAACGGTGCGAACAGTGAGACGCGTCTGTATAGCCAGGCTTTCGGTTCGAACGCCAATATCGAAGTGGTTTCCAACACTGCTGCTTCAGCGACCAGCAGCGGAATTGGAACCGCAAGCATCACGGATGCCGGCGTAGATGTTATCGGTACCATCGGTGGCACAAGCTACACTGGCGTCGGTAACGTTCTGTCTGCCAACTCTGGTGTTGCCAAAGGCCTTTCGATCAGCTTCGCCGCTGGAACCGGTGCCGGTGCCAATGCGACCGTCACCGGTGCTCAGGGTAACATTACGATTGCTGACAACTCGCTGGTGTTCCAGATCGGTGCGAACAAGGATCAGACTGCGAGCGTCTCGATTCAGAAGATCAATCCGAACGGTTTGGGTCTGGGTGTCTCCGGCAATCAGTTCCTGAGCCTGGACGAGATCGACGTCACCTCAGCCTCAAAGGCTCAGGATGCACTGGAAGTGATCGATGCGGCAATCGACGATGTGACCAACCTCCGAGGTACTTTGGGTGCGTTCCAGCAGAACACGCTGGAATCCACAGCCAACAACCTCCGAGCAACTCTTGAGAACACCGTAAACGCCGAATCGGTCATTCGTGACACGGACTTCGCAGAGGAAATTGCTAACTTCACCAAGGGTCAGGTTCTCGTGCAGGCTGGCACATCAATGCTGTCCAACGCGAATCAGATCCCACAGAACATCCTGTCACTGCTGCGATAATCGCGGGCGGTTGAAGGGTTCTTCTGGAACTGAAAATCTGAAACGGTCCGGCCGGATCTGGGCATCCAGAATCCGGACGGGCCGTTTCTCGGTTTCCGAACGCGGGCATGGTAGGTGGATCATTCTGAGCAAGTATCTGAGGCAGCGGCGCACAAGAAAAGGTACCAGCCAGGCGAGCGGACGGTGTGAACCGGCCGGTACTTGCAATTCGAGTTCACGGCACCGTTCTGCTACTTCCCTTTCACGCTGCAGCCTATGGCGAGATTTGAAATCTTGACATGGTCAGTCGTTTCCTTCGGGCATCCCAGTTATGGCAATCTCATTTAGCGGCATCGTGTCTGGAATCGATACTGACAACATCGTATCCGGGCTGCTTGACATCCAGCAGCAGCAACTCGACCGAATGAACCTGCGCAAAGTTCAGGTGCAGCAAAAGCAAACCGCCTTTCGGACACTCGAATCACGACTCATCAGTGTTCGGTCTGATGCTGGCGTTCTGGCCCGAACGACGAACAACCCGTTTACAAAACTGGCTGTCACGGCGAGCGATCCAGATGCCGTGACCGCGACGGCCACAAGTTCGGCGGTCGCGGGAGTCTATCAACTCACTGTCAATTCCACGGCAGCCGCGCATCAGGTCGCGAGTCAGGGTTTTGCGGATGCCAATTCGGAGATCACTCAGGGGACTTTTGAAATCCGTCAGGGCACCGGAGCATCGAAAGTCATCACGATCGACAGCAACAACAATACGCTGTCGGGTCTAGCGACGGAAATCAACAACGCCGGCATTGGCATCAGCGCGAGCATTGTCCAGGATTCGACCGGCGGAGCGACGCCTTACAAACTGCTGCTGACAAGCACGAAGACCGGTGCATCGAATGCGATCACTGTGACCAACAACCTGGCTGCGAGCGGTGGCACGGCCGTCAAACCCACTCTGGACTTTGGAACTCCGGTACAGGCTGCGACCGATGCACGAGTCACACTCGGAGCCGGTTCCGGCGCGATCTCCGTGACGAGTTCAACCAATCAGTTTAAGGACGTCATCGCAGGCGTCACATTTGATCTTGCGAACGTCGAATCCGGCGACAAGATCTCACTGACCGTCGCGAAAGATAATGCCGCCGCGATTGAAGCGGTGTCGAACTTCGTTGAATCGATCAACGACACGCTGAAGTTCATCGACGACAACTCCAAATACGACGTTGCATCTGGAGAAGGCGGAGTATTTCTTGGGCAGCAAAGCGCGGCTCGAATTGCTCAGACGCTGCGATCGACCATTCAGGAAGTTGTCCCTGGAGCCAATTCCCAGGCCAACCGCTTATCCGCGATTGGAATCACGTTCAGCGACTCCGGTCGCCTGATCTTTGACCAGTCCAAGCTAACGAAAGTCCTGAACGGCGAAGTTGAGGGAGTCGACGCAACCGACGTGCAAAAGCTCTTCGCGCTGAACGGAGAATCGTCAAACTCTGGAATGACATTCATCCTCGGCAGCACTCGAACTAAGGCGTCGCCATCTGGACAGCCCTATCAGGTTGACATCACGCAGGCCGCAGAGCAGGCCACCATCACCGGCGCAAGCGCACCCGCGGGGTCGACGGTGATCAATTCAAGTAACCGAACGCTCGAGATTGGAATTGACGGCAAGAGGGCCACGCTGAGTCTCGCGGAGGGAACCTATACCGCTCAGGCACTGGCTGATCATCTTGAGTCGGTGATCAACGCCTCCGGTGATCTCGCGGCACGCGATGTTACTGTGGGCCTCAACGGCGGCAAGATTCAGATCAACACGGTTAGCTATGGTTCGTCTTCGAAAGTTGAGATCGTCAGCGGTACCGCCATTTCTGCTCTGGGGCTGACGGCGGGGCAGTCCGACAACGGACGCGATGTGGTGGGATCGTTTATTGTGGACGGCAGGACAGAACCCGCCATCGGTCGCGGACGAGTACTTTCCGGAGATCCCGATAACGAAAACACTGCGGATCTGCAGATTCAGGTCACACTGACGCCCGCGCAGGTTGTATCGGGCGTGGAAGGAACGATGGCCGTTTCCCGAGGGCTCGCTTCATCGCTGGATCAAGTCCTCGGAAAGATGCTCGATACTGACAATGGTTTGCTGAACTCGGTCGACGACGGTTTCGATGGGCAGTTGGAGAACATCCAGAACTCAATCGATCGTCAGAAGGAACTGTTTGATCTTCAAGAGCAGAGTATTCGCGAGCAATTTCAGGCTCTCGAAACGGCGATCAGTCAGATGAATGCCACCAGCAGTTATCTGGGCGCACAGCTCGCGAGCCTTCCGGCGGTTTCGACCTCCCGCTCCGGCTGATCTGAGTGAAGATTAAGCAGCACCGGTGCTCTTGGCGCGAGTTCGACAGTCATTCTGCTGATTGCTTCTCAACTCGTCAGCAATTCATCAATCGCTTCGAGTTCTTCTGGAACGAACGCTCGAGGTGATTGGACGTTCGCTTGTTTCAAGAATTCCCTCGATGAATCCGCACCTCAAGTACAAGACGGCACAGTCCTGGTCATGGACTCGGATCGACATGCTGCTGCTGATCTATGAGCAGGCTGTCGGTTCATTGAATGAGGGTGCTCGACTGCTCGAACTTGGCCGCATGAAGGAATTCCCCGCGGTGCAGTTCCGAGCGATGCGAACGCTGCTGGCGATCGCCGATGGTCTCGACATCGAACAGGGCGAACTGCCGGTGCGCGTTCTCCAATTGGTTGTCTTCGCCATGGATCAGGTGAAGACGCAGTCGCCTGAAGCGTGGCGCGACGCTGCTCGACTGATCAATACAGTCCGCGAAGGTTTTGTTGAAATTCAGGACGAAGCTCGCCGAGCCGAATACGAAGGCCAAATCCCAGCGCTCGATACCGTGGGCTGATCGTCCCGAATGGAGTCAAGTCGTCGCGGAGCAGGATGCTTCGACGCCATATAGAAGCGGTACGGCACGTGGCGTCCAATGCCGAGCGATTGCCTTTTTGCTCAATAGCGCTCGCCCCGCTCTGTCACCAACGCCGTACGGTCATGAAGGAATCGTCCTGAAGTCACTTCCCGACTTGACTCTGGCATCCGCAAATGCGAGTCATGGAATGACTCGCCTACGTAGCTCGGTCATTCCATGACCGAGATTTCCCCAAACGCCAGGTTGTTTCGACACCGTCACAACGTTCGGCCGCTCATTCCGCGACAACAGCAATGGCGGCTCGCCGCGTTTCGCAACCGCGCATCGAGAAATACAGCGTTCCGTCGGTCTGGAGAATCTGCGGGGAGATACCCGACTATTCGGACGAGATTGGCAGATGGAGGAAGGGACCCAGAATCTGTCCCAAAAGCGAAAGTTGTTCTCGAAGTTGGCGGAAAAAGGTGTAAAGTCGGTGCAATCGAAAACGGGCTCAAGAACAAACTGATCATGCGCCCAGTTTTTGCGGTCACAGGGTGGTTGGAGTCGCAGCGAACGCAAGTTCCGCGTGTGTTTTTTGCGAAGCCCCTGCGTACCATTCCGCGGAGCAACTGATTCCTGACCCCGAGCCAATGGAGTCGACTACATGATCACGGCAGAAGCCGAAGTTGAGCGTCTTTTTCCTTCCACACCTCTCCCGCCTTACACCTACTACCCCGGCTCCGGAATGCCTCATCCGGTTCGCGATCCTAAGGGACACAGTCACGGCAAGAAGCATGCTCCCGGTCAGGGACCACGAGCATTGAGTCCTGAAAACTGGTCGACGAATCGCAACTACCTTCTGGGACTCGACTTTTTCAATCTCGGGTTTTACTGGGAAGCTCATGAAGAGTGGGAGAAGCTCTGGCGAGTGTCAGGTGCGGACACAACCGTCGGACGTTTCTTGAAGGGCCTGATCAAGCTGGCTGCGGCTGGCGTGAAGGTTCGAGAACGAAGCATTCACGGTGTCCGTCGCCATGCCGCATCGGCTGGTGAAATGTTCGCCGATGTCGCTGCGGAAGCTGATGTCGATGCGTTCTGTGGCCTTGAGTTTATCCGGCTGCAATTCGCTGCAGACCGAGCAGCTCAATTGGCTTACAAGAAGCAACACGACGCGGGAGCCGCTGTGCGAGTCTTCCCGTTTGTGCTGAAGCCTGAACAGGTTCCGGTCACATAACGGAAACGCGGATCATCAAACGATCCGAATCTCGGGACAGTGCCTGAGTCCGTTCGAAATCCAAAGAAACTCGCGGTAACCTGCCGCGAGTTTTTTTGTCGACGGTCGCAATTTCAGTGGTAAGGATGCAGAGGCGTCCTTGCGAGGAACTCCATGAAGATTCTTGTTGTCGGATCCGGTGGTCGTGAGCACGCGTTGGTCTGGAAGCTGAGCCAGTCACCTCTGGTTACCAAAGTCTACTGCGCGCCCGGAAACGCTGGCACCGCACTGGATGCTGAGAACGTCAACATCCCCGGCGAAGATGTTCACCGCATCGTGAAGTTCGTCAAGGACAACGGCATTGATCTGACCGTGGTCGGCCCGGAGGCTCCGCTGGTCGCTGGACTTGCTGACGAACTGCGTCGCAACAAGCTGGCTGTCTTTGGACCGTCCGCCGCGGCCGCTCGACTGGAAGGCAGCAAGGTCTTTACCAAGAAGCTGCTCAAGAAGGCCAACATTCCGACGGCGGCCTTTTCTGTTTTCAGCCGCATGCCCGAAGCAATGCAGTACCTCGACGACTGCGAAGAACAACCGCTGGTCGTTAAGGCCGACGGACTGGCCGCGGGTAAAGGGGTCTTCGTCTGTGCCAACATTGCCGAAGCCAAAGCGGCTGTGAAGTCGATCATTCAGGATCGAGCGTTTGGTGATGCCGGTTCACAAATCGTGATCGAAGAATGCCTCGAAGGTCAGGAAGCCAGTATCCTCGCGATCGTTGACGGCGACACGATCGTTCCGCTCGATGTCGCTCAGGATCACAAACGAGCCTATGACGGCGACAAAGGTCCCAACACCGGCGGTATGGGCGCGTATTGTCCGGCTCCGCTGGTCACGACTGAAATCATGGATGAGATCGTTCGTCGTGTTTTGATTCCGACCGTGCACCACATGAAGCTCGAAGGCTGTCCGTTTTCCGGAGTGCTCTACGCGGGCATCATGCTCACGTCGAGCGGTCCGAAGGTACTGGAATTCAATGTTCGTTTCGGGGACCCGGAAGCTCAGCCTGTCCTGATGCGAATGAAGACCGACCTTGCTCACGTTCTGATGCTCGCGGCCACCGGTCGACTTGCTGAACTGGAAGGCATCGACTGGGATCCTCGCCCCGCTGTTTGCGTGGTGATGGCATCCGAAGGCTACCCGGGCAACTATGTGAAAGGCCACGCGATCCATGGCCTGAACGAAGCCAATGCCGTTCCGAACGCCAAAGTCTTCCACGCAGGAACAACGTTGAAGAACGACGAAGTCCTCAACACCGGCGGCCGAGTCCTCGGAGTGACGGCTCTCGGCGAAACACTCGCCGACGCCAAACGCACCGCCTACGAAGCCGTCGACAAAATCTCCTGGCCCGGCGGCTGGTGCCGACGAGATATCTCCGACAAAGCGCTGTAAGGCAGCGGCGGAAAAAATGTACCAGCTTGGCGAGCGGCCGGTGTGAACCGGCCGGTACTGTGATTCGAGCTTCCGTCAAGACGCCGGTACTTCTTTTTAACGCTGCTGCCTAAGGCAAGCAGTGTAGCGGCAGCATCTTGCCGCCGAGTCCTCCGCGCCACACGGCGGCAGGATGCCGCCGCTACCGTACATGCCCAGCCCCGACGTGTCATTGCGAATCGCGAAAGACTTTGATTTCCGGCTGACGTGGCTTCGAGCCCATTCGGAAGATATGCCATGTCGGAATGGTCGAAGTGGTTGAAGGCGATCAAAGTCCAATCCGAGCGAAGTTGCGTTGTGATGCGACTGGCCGATTCGGGCTAATTCCATTGCAAAACGAGGCAGGTCGAACCATCAACATTTTCGACCAACAACCGCATTGGGTCGAAAATTTCGACGCCTCGCGGCGTTCGTGGGGCTCGACGGCTCCGTCCCTCCGCTGTCGTGCGATCCCCACTCACTGGCTCGGCGTAGTGTACTGTTCTGTGACTTGCTCTGGTTCGGCTGGACTCAGGAGGCGGAAGCCTAGGACGTTGTGGCGAAGGCCCGGATCGAGCCTGCTCCGACAGGCGGACCGCACGTAGCGAGCGTCGACGCTCCAACCACCGCCACGAACGACACGGAGCGAGCCCTCTTTTGCTCCAAGCGGATCAGTCGTTTCCGCCGCATCGTACGGTCCATACCAATCGTGGCACCATTCCCAAACGTTGCCATGCATTTGATACAGTCCCCATCGGTTCGGAGGCAACGCTTTCACAGGGAGCGTTCGTTGACGGTCTTCCCCTTTGGGCCCACCGTTATATGGGAAGTCACCATCGTAGTTTGCCTGGTCGGTTGTGATGGCTGATCCAAATGAAAACGGTGTTGTCGTGCCAGCGCGACAGGAATACTCCCATTGCGCTTCCGTGGGCAACGACGCGCGAAGTCCCGGAAGAATGTTTGCGAGCCGCTGCAGAAACTTTGTGACGTTGTCGTAACTCACCTGTTCGACGGGGCAATACCCATCGTCGGCCTGAAAGTGGCTCGGGTTCTCATGCATCACTGCTTTCCACAGGGCCTGAGTGCACGCCGTATCAGCCAGCCAGTACCCTTTCGTGAGCACCACCTCATGCTGAGGCCCTTCATCATCCCATCGCTCTGCTTCTGTTGCAGGAGACCCCATCAGAAAACGTCCAGGAGGGATCCATCGCATCCGCTGGGTCACGAATTCCCAGTAGTTCGGCCCGGTCCCAATGGAGAACTCAGCGAAGAAACCAAATTCGTCCTGGCCGTACCCACTTGCCCACGAGGGTGGAGCATCGGAATCGAAGGGAAAAAGTAGAGAGTTCATAGTGCTGCACAAGCAAAAGGGGCTTCGTGGCCGTTTTGGTGAAAGGCTTTGTCAATTCGTACGACGCGGTGCGACGCCAGGAACCGATTCAGAGCATCCTGTTGATCGACGGGATAGGCGGCGGAAACAGTGAAGAACGCAAACGGCATGAAGAAGAATCTTCCAAAAAAAATTTCGACGCCTCGCGGCGTTCGTGGGGCTCGACGGCTCCGTCCCTCCGCTGTCGTTCGATCCCCACTCACTGGCTCGGCGTAGTGTGCTGTCCTGAGACTTGTTCTGGTTCGGCTGGACTCAGGAGGCGGAAGCCCAGGTAGCCGCCGCGACCGCCCGGACCGTACCTGCCCCGACAGGCGGACCGCACGCCGCGAGCGACGTCGCTCCAACCACCGCCACGAACGACACGGAACGAGCCCTCGGCAGCACCTTTTGGATCCATGGCTTGCTCACTCTCGTAGTCGCCGTACCAATCGTGGCACCATTCCCAAACGTTCCCCAGCATGTCATAGAGTCCCCACTGGTTCGGTGCCCTGGATTTGATCCGGCGAGTACCTGCCCGCTTGAACTCGTACTGTTTCTCGGGCCAGTCTTCAGCGCCGTCGTAAGCCACCTGGTGGTCGAAATCTTTGCCGCTGTTACCGCCGTACCACGCGATCGGGTCCAGCGCCGGGGCGTTGTTGTCCCCGAGGATTTCAAGAGGGCCTGTATAGATCGCGGTCGAGGTGCCGGCGCGGCACGCATATTCCCACTGGGCTTCTGTCGGCAGCCGAAATGTCAGGCCCGGAACCATGCCGGAGAGAGCACCCGCGAAGGTACAAGCCTGTTGCCAGTTTACTTGTTCGACCGGCCGGAGCGGATCCGGGAAGTAGCTCGGATTATTCCCCATGACAGCCTCCCAGAGATCCTGAGGACAGGGAGAATCAAATAGCCAGAATCCACGACTGATGGTCACGTGGTGCTGCCGTTCATCATCACGACGGCCGGGTTCATTTGTGGGTGACCCCATCAGGAAATCACCGGGTGCGATCCATCGCATCCGCTGTCGAACCCTGCCGCTGGCGTTCTTTCGCGGGACTTTGAAATCCGCGTACTGACCATAAACATCAACGCCCCACGCAACGGCCCAGGATGGCTTGGGGGTTCGCTGCAACACAACTTCCTGCAAGTTGCTGCGAATGCAGATTGCCGAAGACGATAAATGCGAAAACCGTTCTGTTGCCCCCGGAGCAATTTCGATTGTCCGGCCCTGAAAGGTATTGGTGCGGGTACCGCATGCCTGGTCACGTTGAACGGGCACAGCGGCATGGTCCGTGGGTTCCGCCATCGTCAGGCAGCAGAATCGAAATCCCAATCGTTCATCGGAAAAGTCAGGCTCATCCCATCGTCGTGATGCGGAACGAACGTCGCGTGGTTCATTGAACCAACTGCCTCCGCGAATCACCCGATGTGTTCCCTGTTTTGGCCCGGTTGGATCAGTCTGGAGACCCTCAGAATAGGGTCCGTACCAGTCTGAACACCATTCCCAGATGTTTCCGTGGACTTGATAGAGGCCCCATCGATTTGGACTGAAGGTCTTTACGTCCCGTGTGGCCTTTCTGTACTCACGGGCCGCTATGCTGTCCGGCAGATAATGACCGTTGAAGTTGGCCTGATCCGTGGTGAGCGTCTCACCAAAACAATACGGCGTAGCAGAGCCCGCTCGACAGGCGTACTCCCACTGAGCTTCTGTGGGCAGCGTGAGCCCCAAACCAGGGATCTCCTCTGACAATCGAGCAAGAAAATCAACCACTTGATGGTGGCTGATATTCTCTGCAGGCTGTTGGTCTCGTCGCGACGGATGCGTCTTCGCACCGACCACGGCTGCCCACATTTCCTGAGTGCAGGCGGTGTCAGCCACCCAGAACCCACGTGTCAGCACAACTTCATGTTGCGTTTCAATCGATTCGCGACCAACTTCGCTGCTGGGTGAGCCCATCTGAAACGAACCCGGCGGAATCCATCGCATTCGCTGTGTTACGGTGCCAGCGCGAAGTTTGCTTTGGATCTGAAATTCAAACCAGGCTCCGTATTCGTCAGTTCCGAAATCAGAGACATACGACGGTTTTCCGTGCTTCCAGAAACGTCCGCCTTCTAGTCCGATCTGGATGAAGTCGTTGGTACCGCGCAGAGTGATGGCGGACGGAAGCCGAAGTTCTGTCTCCCGCTGCGTAGCGATGATCGCCCTGGTATCGCTGACACGCACATGAAAGTTCCGAGGTCCATTGCCGACCGGCAAGTTGCCCGGATCGGTTGCCGGGTGAATTCCCAGGTCTGGATGAAACCGCATTCTGTACTTCTGGATAACAGGACCAACTTCGGCATCATCGATAGCGTCATCACCTGCGCGTCGCGTGAACCGTTCGACAAACTCCTGAAGTCCGTCGCACCATTCATCGCCGTCGGACAGTTGCTGGTCAAACTCGCGCCAGCAGGCATAGGCGTCTGCCCGGTCCGAAGGATCAATTAGCTTTCGAGAGCCTGGGGACAGATTCAGAATCTCTTCGAACCAAACTTCCGGCGAATCTTCCAGCAACTTCCTCCAACGCTTGATGCATTCAAAAACTCGTTCTCGGAGGGACTCCGGCAACGCTTCAAATCCCGGTCGCAATGAATCACGAACCCGTTGCCGGTTGATGGTCGCGGCTTCGAAATGACGGCTGGAAAGCAACGGGCTATTCCAGATGTCTGCTTCCAGCGATGCGTCCGTCAGTTCAGGCAGCAACATGCGAAGATCACGCAGAAGGCCAGGTTCCAGCCGAATTGCTGGTGCAGCAAGGGTCAGTACTCGACGAATCTGCCTCTCACGTTGGTCGAGGTCCGGAATCTCAGCCGTGCGGTCGATTTGCCACGAGTGAATCTCATAGAGCTGACGCAATGGTCTCGGAACACGGTCGGCACTTCCCGGAAACAACGCCAACAGGTGGCATCCGGCGGCAATTCTCTCCTGTCCCCATCGAAACCATTCCTCCCAGGCATTGGTTGACAGCGACAAGCAGCCAAGATCTCCCAGGACAAGGATGCGGCCTCCGGTTGGCAGAGGTTCTTTCACGAACTGAAGATAACCGGGCTGCCCCGTTCGACGATAAAGCATCGACGGCGTCTGGCCCGAGAACACTGCAAGAGTATCTGCATTCAGGAGACGAGAAAGGTGATCGAGAACGTACTGTTGATCCGCGAAGTACGGTGCGAGGTGCAGACTTTCGTCCAGAACGATCGTGCATCGCCCGTTCCAGTTTCGTTTTTTCAGCCGTGGTAATTGGCGAATGGGTTCCAGCCTGGCAAAGCGATCTGAAAGGAGCTCGAAATCAATCTGTCTGGACATTCGGACAACCGACAGTGCGGGTCGCAAGCGATTCCAGATCACCGGCCATGGCGATATCGGGGTCTGTCGAGGAATGCTCTTTGGTGCGGACGTCCAGCTCCAGTATTTCGGCAGCGATTCTTCATTGGTGTTATTGTTGCGGGTGTCGGCTTCGGTTCCTCGATTGCAAAAACGAACAGGCAACCAGAAGGGAATTTCTGGCAGGTGTTTCGGATACCCTGTGGAATCTGGTATGGCTTGCAGCGGCGAAGCTTCTGTCTTCAGTACGGGCATCTCAAGTACTGTTCGAGCAGTCAATGGAGTATCGACCTGAACTTTGAGCCGCAGCTGGGCAGCAAGAATTTCGACGGCTTTATGGTCCTTACCAGACATTGCTCGAAGTAGATCAGCTCGACTGATCAGCGAGCGTCGCGATCCGGAAAAATCGGGCGTCATGAATTCAGTCATGACTGTTGCAGTCCTGTGGATTTCTCAAACACGAATGACTGAATGTTGGCACTGATCTCCTGAAAGACTGTCCTCGGGTTTGCCTTTGGATTCTCGGCAAGCTTCTCTTTAGCAAGCACGTTCAGAGCACGCAGAAAATCCAGGTACTCAGCTTGCCCCGGAAGCGGGTGCTGGTTCCGAAGTATCGCCTGTTGCCGATCTTCCATCAGCAGTTTCGCCGCATCCTTCAGTTGTTCTTCCGGGATGGCACGATCGAAGTGCGCGAATCCGCGCTGCACGAGATAGTTCAGGAATGGTTTTGCTGCTTCCTCATCCAGTGGTTGTCCGTCGGGCGATAAACAGTCGGGCATTTTCATGGCAAGTACGACGCATCGACGAAGAAATGCGTCGGGCAACATGCGTTCTTCGTTGGTTGTAATGATGACCAACGGCGGGCTGATGCCGGGTTGAGCCGTGATTGGCGTCTGCCAACCTTGCGGCGTGAATTGACGCATCCCGAAAACTTCCAGAAGGCCGTTTGGCACGTCCGAGTCCGCCTTGTCGATTTCGTCGATCAGCACCACCGGCCCGTCAGTTCTGCTCCAGTCTTGCGGCGTCACCGCGGCTGCCAGCCCGATTTTCTTTGCATGGCCTTCTGCAGAGTCCCAGTTGATCGCCCACCAGAGCGGTCCCGGCTTGACGAAGTTTTGAACGTCAATTGCCTCTCTGAGTTGCCCCAAATCGTCTTTGAACTTGTGCGAAGCCACTTGAGCTTCAGCCAGTCGCCCAACAGCATCGAATGTCCACATGAGATCTCGGGCTTCTGTACGGGAATCGACAGTAAACGGACGGATCGGCCGCTTCAGAACTTTAGCTGCAGCGTAAGCCAACTGAGTTTTGCCGATCCCCGGTTCCCCGCGAATCAACAAAGGCCGATTCGCTGCTCTCGCCGCCTGAATCGCCCACCAGTGTGAGTCCGCCCAGACATGGGCGATGCGCTCGCCTTCGGTCTGCGAAATGAGGGTTATCGCTCCGGCATCCATTTCAATTTTTCCACCTATTGATGGTTGTGGTCACAAGGTTGATTTCGAACTGTAGATCGTCATGCGTTACGCAACTTTCCTGACGCATGGAAACAAACGCCAAGTCCGGGATGTGCGTTCGCAAGTCCTCGATGTCATGTGAGGGACGCTTTTCTGTTAGCACGACACAGATTCGAACGCCAACGATCTTCAGTTTATCGAGGGCCGTGTTGATTCGGCCGATACAGGCAGACGGCCACGACTTGTCCGCAATGTCCACGGGATAACCCAAAAACTTTGCCAGTCCCTGGCAAAGCTGCGTCTTGAACTGCTTTCCGTTAGAACCACCTTCAGGGGGTTCTTCCGTCGTCAACAACTGACCGTTGTCAGTTTTCACGACACGCAGTTGGTCCGAGACATCAACCTCTCCTTCATGGATTCGTTGCAGAGCCTCCAGACGCGACGCAACCGACGAAGTCCCCTTTGGAAGTATTCCGTGAGCAAATCCGAGGTAGAGCTTTCCCTGGCTGGTGTAGTTTGTAGGAAGCGAAACGATGTGGTTGTTTGAAATCACCTGACCAATCACACTCTTTCGCAAGTCGACCGGCAACGAAAGACAAATCGCCACATCCCGCAGTACGAGAAGAGTATCGACTGCCGCGCTGGTTGGCGTGACGGTCAAACGGTGAATGATCCCCAGGAAAGTCGAAAGAGCGGAGGTGTGAATCAATTCACTCTGATCGCGCCGCGCAGGACCGAAGAGATCGTCCAAGTCCTCCGGCAGTCGTAGTTCCTTTCGGCCGATTACATCCGCGACAGCCCGGAGTGTTCCTGGATCCCGCTCAAGGATCATTTTCGCATGATTACGCACTTGCTGTACACGTTGAAGATCTTCCTCTTCAAGATCAGGCGGGGCACCGCCTTTAGACGCACTAACAGCCTTCTTTTCCAGACGATACTTTCGAGGATTCGGCGCATCATCTGTCTCAGGCGGGTGATTACATTCACGCAGGAACGTCGGCCATATCGCATCGAATCTTTTCTGGAAATCGTTTGCCTTCAAGCTCTTGAGTTTTGTTGCGAATTGCTCGCGCACTTCTTCAGAAGCAGACATCAGAAAGTAGACATGTTCGGTCGCACAGGCGCCCTCAGTGATTCGGGTTGCCATCTGATTGACTTGCTTCCGCCACGCAGGACTTCCGAGTAATTCGACCAGTGAGTCGCACGACGATACATCCTCTCCCTCAGCATACTCAAGTGTCCTGGCGGTTATGGGAGCATTGATGCCAACTTGACGAAACGCCTCCGTTGCATCGTCCAAGCCCGTTCTCGCGATCTCCAACTCCTCGGCCAAACTCTTGAGCACGGCATGCGACAAGCCAGTGCCTGCACGCAATTTGGTCATCGTTTCGATGCTAGGACCTTTTCCGTTTGCAATATCACCGACCGACAGTTTCGCGATTCGCATTAACTGATGTATCAGAATGAACCGCGTTCTCTCTAACTTCGCTGCCATCGCTTCGCACCTTTCTGCCTCACGTAAAACAGGACGAGATTTGGACCTTAACCCTGTCGACAGTGCGTCGGGCGATGTCCGACTATTTCACCGTTAGTCCGGCGCCGGACTTCTTTCAGTTCACGATGAATTTTCGAAGGAAGTCCCAATGAACACGTCCATTTCCAGTTCTCGTTTGTCAGAGTTGATTCGTCAGCTTTGCAACACAAAGTCTCTGACAGCCAGTGTGATTGCAGCCATGCTGCGGTCTGCCGGCGTAGGTGAGGCTGATGTTCAACCGTACGTCTGTTACTCGGAGGATCACTATACCCGCAATCTGGTGTTTGGAAATGAAGAATTCCAGGCAATCGTTCTGTGCTGGCGTCCTGGGCAAGGAAGCCCGATTCACAGTCATGGCTCATCCTCGTGCGGAGTCCGGATTCTTTCCGGAACCGCAGTCGAACGCAGCTATGAATCGATACAGAGTTCTGAGCCGTATCGCACGGAAACTCTGCAGGCCGGTGAAGTGACGTCCAGTGACAGTCCGTTCGTGCATTCGATTGTCAACGAAGGTGCCGAACCGCTGATCACGCTTCATGTTTATGCTCCACCACTGGTCGCTATGCCTGCCAACTGACCGGCTGTTGACCGGACCTGAAACTCGAAGCCCGGCGTCGTGAAGACGCCGGGCTTCGTGCATTGATGCGACTTCAATGCGACAAGATTGCGACAACGCCCCCCTGTCAAATGCGACCCGTTGCGAGCCATAGTTCTACCAGCTTTTGGCCAAAAGCGTTTCCGGTTTTTCAACACGTTGTTTAGGGAAAACGCCATGAAGAAGTTGTCGCGAGAAGATCTGCTGCGAAGCATCGCAAAGCAGACCATTCAGGTTTCTGTTTCAGGCTCCGTCAGTATCGGACGCGAGTTGAGTCGTAAGATAGGCCAGTCTTCGTTTGCCGTCGATCAACATGCCGATGAGATGGCACAGATTGGCGCGGAAGTACTGGGCGAATATCTGCTTCGCGTTGAGAACGCAAAGCTGGAGTTGTTCGGTGAAGGAGTTGGCGAACCGTTTATTGTGGTGGAAGGACTGCCTCAGCAAACACCGCTTCCTCCAACACCGCAAATGTTCAATGATGACGCCACGGTACAGTTTGTTGACACGCAGTTGCTGGGCCTAATTCGTCTGGCAGGACTCTGCCCCGTAGCCATGGCCTACGAGAACTTTGGCCGCATGATGCGGAATGTGGCACCGGTGGCGGCATCATCGGCCAGTGTGTCTTCGTGGGGTGCAAAAGAACCACTCGAATTCCACACGGACAATGCGTACGAATTTGAAGGTGTTTCCGGCAACGGATCGCCGTCACCGCGATTCCTGTGTTTTTCGGGTCTGCGAAATCACGATGCCCTCGGTCAGCCGGTGCCGACAGAACTGTTGCGTGTCATCGACATCGTCGAGGCCGCCGACGAGGGACTTCGCACGAACCTCCAGCAGCCAGAGTATCGACTGATGCCAGGGCAGTCGAACGACCGCTCATCGATCGACAATGTACCATTACTGCAAAAGCATCCTATCAATGGCGAATGGCTGATGCGATTCAATGCCAATGGCCAGCAGACAGTTGGGTTGACTACTGCGGCCACAGCAGCGGTAGAGTCTCTGAAGGGGCTCATTCAGTCGCTCGACGAGTCTGTGTTGCCCATCGTGATTCGGCCTGGTTCGTTTCTGATGTTTGACAACTATCGCGTCTTGCACCGCCGCCGCAGCTTCGATCCGGGACAGAATCCAGAACAAGCCCGTTGGCTGCGTCGATGCTTCGCATGTCAGGATCTGAGGCATGGCAAGATGCTGGATATGGAGCATAGACCGTTTGTCTGGAACTGATAGCTGACGGAAATCGACGGGTTCGGAAAGGTCGACTCTGAATAGGGGGCGACCTTTCTTTATTGCAAGGCAAACAAACCTGCGCCATAAACGTGACATCCACCTTTGTGTCGTAACTCTTTCGCATCTTCAGAGTTGAGATCGCAATTTCAAATCAGAACGATTCCACTGTGAAGCGGTGTGATTGGCGGCGGGAGGTGCGGAGGGAGTGGCGAGAACTGGCGAGGCCGGGTGCGTTGTGGAAGCGTTTGCGGAAGTTCTTCACGAAGTCCAGCCACGACTCAGCGTTCAGTTCGAGTCGTTCGAGAATCGGAGCACAGCCCGCAGAGATCGCTCCTGTTTTGTCCGCTCGAAGCTGGTGGCTGGGCCAGTCGAGGAGCTTCAAATACTGAGCCAGAGTCATCGACAGACAGCCCGTGTTGCTGGTTCGACGAGCAGACGATTTTCGCGAACCTTCCTGCGAGGCAGCTCAAGAGCAATGGGAGCCAGTCGGCGGAGCATTGTGGACAGGCAGCGTGCCGCCAGCTTCGAGAATTTGTCGCCCTCAAGCTGCGATGGTCGCGGAGAACGAACACTGTGGTGCAGCCCTCCCCGTCGCTGTTGCGACGACCCTCCCAGTGGGAGCGTGATACGGACAATTTCATTGCAGTTGGGCGAGCGGAAACGAGGAGAATTGCCAGTGATACAAGCTCGACACCCGGTCACTTGATTCATGCCTCTCGGCCAATACTTCATCTCAAGCCGCGGGAAGGCGTGAGTCATCTCTTTGAACGGCGTCATCCTCAAGACCTGCGGTCGATCGTTGGGTCGACTGAGTTCCCTCATCCCCGGCAACTGAAGAACTGAGTCTGGCGGACTCAGCGACGAGGCAGCGGGAACGGGCATCACTTATGCTGTGATCGCCGCCTCGCACTCGGCGAGTGTCGCTTGGGCTTCGGCGAGGCCGGGCGAGCCGAGTTTGGTATAGATTTCCACGGACCGGCGGGCGTAAGGCAGGGCCTCGGCGGCTTGGCCCAGACGCACGAGGGCATGGGCGATGCGGCGGCAGTTGTTGGCAATCAATTCCTGGCGGCCGACCTTTTCGGACAAGGGGAGCGCCTCGCGGGCCAGGGTCTCGGCCCCCGGCCAGTCTTCGCGGTCCAGTGCCAAGTCAGCCAGATTGCCTGTGATGTAGGCCACGCCCTCGGCGTAACCGACCGCGCGGGCCACTTGAAGCGCCCCGCGATAGTCCCGCTCCGCCGCCGCGAAATCGCGCGAGAGGTGCTCGGCACTGGCGAGGGCGTTCAGGCCAATGGCGACGTCCACACTCACGGCGGACACGCTGCGCCACAGGTCGAGCGCCTCGCGGTAAGCGGTGATCGCGGCGGCGTAATCCAGCATCAACTGGAGTCCGATGCCGCGCAGTTGGATGGCGATCGCTCGCTCGCGGGCACCAACCTTCGCCGCCTGCCCATGAGCCGCCGCGCGGTCGGCGCAGGCCAGCACCGCATCCGGCTGCTGACGCAGGTAGTGAATGTATCCGGCGCGAAAGGCCCGCCAGCCTGCGTTGTTGTGATCGGCAGCTGCGATAGCTCGGACTTCTGCATGCTGATTGAGCGAGAGCCACTCGTCCCAGCGGCCCGTGAATTCAAGAAAGTGCGTGAGCGCATCGCAAACGGTTTGCAGCCGAGGATTCGGCCCGGCGAGGAAGAGCCGTAATGCGGGGGCCACGGTGGGCCAGGCGGCATCGAGGATTGGGAAGCGGTCGTGCTCGTCGTAGCCGTTCTCGACGATCAACGCATAGGCGCGCTGCTCCAGCCGGTCGCCGGTCTGGGCGACGACCTCGGGCTTTTTCTTGCGCAGGAAGTCGGCGACCATCGGCACGAGGATGAAGGTTTGCAGCTCGTCGCTGGGGATGGCGAGCGACCGGACGGTGAGGCTGCGCAAGGCGCGGTCGGTCTCCGACTCCGGAAGGTTGGCGACGGTGGCGATGTGCTCCACTTTCGCCGGGAGCGTGAAATAGGTGAGCGCGCAGATGACGCGGGTCTCGGCCTCGCTGAAGTCCTCCACAAGATCGCCGAAGATGAATTCCAGCGGATCATTCCCCTCGGGGCACGAACGCAGAAAGTTCAACGCATCGGTGAAGGTCAGGCAGTGGCCTCGGCCAAGTTGCCCAGCAGTCCAGCGCAGCAGCAGCGGCTTGCCACCGGTCTCGCGGTAGAGTTCGAGCCGCTCGGCTTCGCTGGTCCTGGCGAGGAGCGGATTGTGCGTAGCGAGTTCCGCGAGAGTGTCGAGCGCGGCTTTCTCGCTGAGCTTTTCGAGGATCAGTTCCTCGGCCCCGGAGCCGATGCGTCCACGACTGGTGAGGATCGCCTTGCAGCCGGTCGGCAACTTCTTGACGAACGTGAAAACGGTGTCGCGTTCCTTCTTCAGCAGACTTTCAAGGTTGTCGAGGATCAGCAGAGCCTGCGTGCCGCGCAGCGCATCGAGCAACATGCGGGGCCGCTGTTCCTCGGGGGCCTTGGCGATGTCAGGCTGGCCGAGTTCGCGGGCGAGTTCGTTGAGCAGTTCGACCAGTCCGCTGAGGATGAAGCCGCTGAGATCGCGCACGCCGTCGTCGTCCAACTCGCGTGTCTTCAGCGAGACGAAAATGATTCTCTTGAAGACTTCCGGCGAAGCCTCGTAAGCCGCTCGTACCGCGAGCGACGTCTTGCCCATGCCGCCGGGACCATCAATCAGCGCGCCCCAGGTTCGTGACTCAGGATCCAGAGCATCGGCGATCTTCTTCAACTCCTCCTCGCGCCCAAAGAACGGCTGAATCGTCGGCAGGTTGTGCGGGATCGTGGTGGTCAGAGGTTGGAAATCGTTTGTCGGCATTGTCCCACCAAGCCAGCGGACGAGACTTTCGAAGTCGCGGTCGACATGAAAACGGTGATATCGCTGCAACTTCGGCGGGATGTATTTGGCATCAGCCTGGTCGAACAACACAACGCGGATGCAGTCGATGATGCCGCCCGATTGATAGATTCGATGGCGAAGATCGTCGGCCTCGCATGCTGCCCCCAGACCGGTGCCCGGAGGTTGGGATTTCTCGAAGCACTGCGACCATTCCTCAGTCATGACGATGAGAACGAATTCACTGCGGAGTGCATTGTCGCTGCTCCATTTATCCCAGCCGTCGTTCGGACCGCCGGGATTCGCTGCAAGGAACAACTGATCGAGGATCACTTCAATGCTGCGATCCTGAAGTCGTTCGGCAAAATCCCGAACCCGCCGACGCTGCTCGTCGTCAATCTGTCGATAGCTGATAAATGCTTTGCTCATGGTGCGAACTCTGAATCAACTGTCGCCAGTAATCATCAACGGCACTCTGAACCGGCAAGGCTTACTTTCCACCGGCGAACGAGACAGCGATGCGGACGCGTTGGCGGTCATGGTGGCAACTCTGTGGTGTTAAATTGACATCAAGTGTATCCGAGCAACGATTCCCTTCGAGCCGCAGCAATACCTTTGTCGGAACAACCAACACAAGCAGTGTATCCGAGCAGCGATTCCTTTCGAGCCACAACAGAAACCAAAAATCCCCCACCCAGCCACGAGGCATGGTGCGCAATGCAGGCTATCCCGTTGTGGATGACTTTGCTGATTTCCTGAAGCAGATCCCGGCAGAGTCGCGAACTGGCTACGTGTTCAGCCCGTTTCGTGTCACCGGTGCTGTCAACCGCCGAGTCGATACCGTTTCGAACTGGATCGTCGCCATCGGCAAAGCGGCAGGAGTGAAGGTGGACGACCGGGACGGCAAGACGAAGTTTGCATCCGCCCATGACCTGCGGCAAGCGTTCGGAACCCGCTGGGCAAAGATCGTCCCTCCGGGCATCCTCAAGGAGCTGATGCGGCACACCTCGATCGACACGACCATGAAGTTCTACGTCAACATTGCCGCCAAGGAAACGCTCGCGGAAGTTCGGCGGTATCTGCGGAAGTCGACTCCGGCATCGGCTGAGGTGTCGAAGGGTGACAAAAGAGGTGACAAGACACGCCACAAACGAAAACAGGGAAACCGGCAAGTGACCGATTTCCCTGTTTTTTATTGGCTTTTTGTCAAAGCCGCCGACTGGAGTCGAACCAGCGACCTACGCTTTACGAAAGCGTCGCTCTGCCAACTGAGCTACGGCGGCGGGTGAGATTGGGACACGGGGTTGGCCGGTCCGGTTCTCAGAGAGGCGGGAATTTAGCTGCGTTTCGGATTGGGAGCAAGAGCGGAGAAGTCGGGGTTTTCGAGGTTCTCAGCGACTGTGGGGCCAAATCCAGCGACGGAGGCTCTTGCTTGAGAAAAAAAGAACTCCAACAGCTCCAAAGAGGCCAGCAGATTTTTGGTCAGAATGAAACATCGCTTTCATCTGCTGGCCTTCCTGAACCTGCTGGAACATCTGTTGTTCACTCTTTACGTCAATCGGCGGAAGAGGTGTGATCGTGGAGAACAAGCCACTGATCGCCTTCTCTTCGCATCAGCAGCGTGAACAGGCCGGAGGCGTCGCCGACGGATTTGTCGCGGGACAGATGGTACTTGCCAAAGACTTCGGCGTAGTCCGAGCTAAGTACTATGATCTCGAGGTCCGTGAATTTCAGTGTCCCCATTTTCTCTTTCGTCGAATACGACGCCAGGTAGCGGTTCAGCGTCTCCTCCCAGCCGCGACGGATGTTGCCTCCGCTGGCGAATCGAAGCTGTTCGTCACGAACATATCCGTTCATAAAATCACGGATGCTGCCCTGATTCCATGCAGCAACCTGATCGTTGAGCGTCTTTTCGATCGATGCCTTCACGGTTGCTTCATCATCGTCTTTTGACGAAGGCGATTGCTGAGTTCCGGAAGACAGCAAGAGTACCGCCGCCGAAAAGCCAAGAGCCGCAAGTCGGATCAGATTCATGAGATGGTCTCCATGTTGGATGAATGAAGTTTGAGAAGGGCTCGTAGACCTTCAAGTTTCGTCGCAAAGGTCGTGAGGATTCGGCTGGGGGCATTCGCCGATCGAGACAGGTTTAACAAGGCATACTCGGCCGAGTGCACCTGCCGCGATTTATCACGGCACCGGAGTTGCGAATTGCCACGGGTTTGGCCATCATAAGGAGGATTGTGGAACTTCAAAACTGAGAATTTGGCGAGACTATTGGCGACGCAAGGCTTTGAGGTCGCGTCTCGGAACACTCTTTCGTCGAGGTCTGACGAACTTGAGAGTCTCGTCCCTCGCTAGCCTTATCGCAGCATTATCATCGCATCATGACTCGGCCCGTTGTTGTTGGAATCGATTTGGGAACGACGAATTCCCTCTGCGCGGTCTTTCGGGACGGGAAGCCGCAGTTGATTCCCAATGCGCATGGGGGCGTATTGACGCCGTCGGTGGTTGGGGTGCTGGAATCGGGGGAGATCCTCGTCGGTTCGCCGGCGAAAGAACTGCGAGTCACTCAGCCGGATCGCTGTGCGTCGACGTTCAAGCGATTTATGGGAACAGATCGCAAGGTCGTCATCGCAGACAAGACATTCACCGCGCCGGAGCTTTCGAGCCTTGTGCTGAAGTCGTTGAAGAATGATGCCGAAGCGTTTTTGAAGTGCGAGGTCACTGAGGCGGTCATCACTGTTCCTGCTTACTTCAATGATCACCAGCGCAAAGCGACTCGGCTGGCCGGACAACTGGCGGGACTGAAAGTGCGTCGCATTGTTAACGAGCCAACGGCCGCTGCGCTGACGTATGGGTTTCATGATCGAGGCTCCGATCGCAAGCTGCTGGTCATCGACCTCGGCGGCGGGACGTTTGACGTCACGCTGATGGATATCTTCGAAGGGACGCTGGAGATCAACGCGACCGCCGGAGAAAGCTCGCTGGGTGGCGAAGACTTTACCGACCGACTCGTCAGCGTTGTGCTGTCCCAAAAGAACATGCAGTTGGAAACCGCCGAGATGCAGCATCCGTTGCTTGTCGCGAGACTGCGGCAACAGTGTGAAGATGCGAAGCGAGCGTTTCTGTCGGAAGAAAAAACGTACGTCCGCATGCCGGAGAACGATGGTTCTCTGAACGAGCAAAACAAACGAATCGCGGTGACTCGCGAGAACTTTGTGAAGATCAGCCAGCCGCTGATGGAAAGACTGCAGCGGCCCGTCGGTCGAGTGCTCCGCGATGCCGAGCTGGAGCCCGATCATGTGGGCGATGTCATTCTCGTCGGCGGCGCGACTCGAATGCCGATCGTTCGAGATTTCGTTCGCGAGTTCTTCCACAAGGAACCGCTGTGTACTCACAACCCGGACGAAGTCGTGGCCCTTGGTGCGGCAGTTCAGGCGGCGTTGATTGAAAACGACGTGGCGGTTGATGATATGGTGATGACGGACGTCTGTCCGTTCACTCTGGGCGTTGAGACGGCTCGAGAGGTTGGCACTCGTGTGATGGACGGGTACTTCACCCCGATTATCCATCGCAACACGACGATCCCGGTGTCGCGCGAAGAGTCCTTTCAAACGCTCAGCCCGAATCAGCGCGAGGTGTTGTTGAAGGTATACCAGGGCGAAGGGCGACGCGTGAAGGACAACCTGCAACTCGGTGAACTTCGCATCACGGATATTCCGCCCGGACCTGCGGGCAAAGAGATCTTCGTACGGTTCACTTATGATCTGAACGGCATTCTGGAGGTCGAAGCGATTGTCGACGGAACCGGCCGCAAGCAGCGATGTGTCATCACGTCTCACGCGGCATCGCTCGGTCCGGATGAAGTGGAGGAAGCTGTTCGCAGGATGCAGGCGTTGAAGTTCTATCCTCGCGAAGACGTGAACAACCAGCGTCTGCTGCGATTCGCAGAACGCATGATTGGCGAAGTCAGCACAACGCAGCGCGAGCAACTGGAGATGGCGTTGCAGATCTTTGAAAATGCAATGCACTCAAACGATCGAGAGAATTTCGAACGGGCTCATACCACGCTCCTCATGACCCTGTCCGCGCTGGGAATTGACTACGATGAACTCGACGAACGTCAATAGGCCGCCGCGAGATCCGGCGGAGCGTGCTCTGCGTTACGTCGAGGCCGCGCTGAAACGCAATCCGGCGACTCAGGCTGCCGACATCCTCGAGATACGCGACCGATTTCTTGGCCAGCGTCGGGCGGCGAGTTCGTCGGAGAATCGAGTCGACATGGAGGAACTGCGTGAGTCGCAGATGGCGTCGATCGAATCCATCCGTTCGCAGTTTTGGACGATGGATCTGAAAGACGTGAAGTCAAAACTCAGCGAACTGGATTCGACCCCGTTTCCTGATCTCAAGCTGGCCGTGCGTCGTCTTCGCACTGTGGCTGATCATCGACATCTGTTTCCGTCACTCGTTGAATCCAGCTTTCTTGTGCCCGGACTGTTCAAGGCATTTCGCGAAGCACTTGTCAGTCCGCCCGCAGAAGCCGCACAATTGCGACAGGATGCGACGTATCGAATTCGTGACGTCAAGCCAGTGCGTCAGTTCGCAAAGACTGTTCGGAAGACGATGCCTGAGGTTTTTGAACTCGAAACCGACTGGATGAATATGTTGCTTCGGATGAGACCGGTCAAGACCGTGGCCGAGTCTGCGTCGTCGTTCTCCATGAGTTCCAGTGACATCGATTACAGTTGGCTGATTCGAATTGCCATCTTCATTGCGATCGCCCTGCTGAGGGCAATGCTGCGATGACTGATTCACCAGCCCCGTCGCCGGATGATGCCGTTCCGTGGCACGAGTTGCCTCACAATCCCGTCGCGTTCTTTGGACTTCAGGACGGCTTTGACCAGAAGGATCTCAAGCGAGCCTACAACCGGTTGATTCGAAAGTACAAGCCAGAAAACTCGCCGGCGGAGTTCCAGCAGATTCGTGCGGCGTACGAACGGCTGGACAATCAGCTTCGCTATGGAGCCGGGCCATCGTTTGGATCGCTGCCAGCGGGCGTGGACTGGTCTCAGATCTTTTCGGCTCAGCCTGAAGCTGTGGCGGCATCTCGATTTGAATCAACCGATTCATCGAAGTCAGCCGAGTCACTTCAGAAGCAGCATCAGGATTACCTCTCGGCGCTGATGGAAGAAGTGCGAACGTCGTCGCCTGAGGCAGTCTTCAACCGTCTGAATGGGAAGGCGGAAAAGTCGCCTTTCGAGTACTATGCGCTCGCGGTGTTGAGCGACACGTTGCCGGATCGATCGACGGAGAAGTTCGTTTCGCATCTTTTGGCGGGACTTGCGGCATCACCCAAAGACAACGGTCTTCGCGGCATGCTCTACGCGCTGTTTCGGCAGGCGCTCGCTCCTGCTGAGATTCCGTCGATCCTGCTGAAGACGGCCGGAGTGATTCGTAACGATTCGTTCTACTCTCTGACAGAGCCGCTTTGGGACATCCTCGTTCGGCGATTTCCGTTTTCCAGAGTTCGCGCGTTGCTGGCTCAGTGCGAAGCTCAGCTTCGGGATTTCCGTATCGAAGCGAAGCTGGCGTTTTATCTGCATCTGCTTCGGATCAGCATGTTTCGAGCCGATCGTGAGTGGATCGAGCAGACGATTGCGTTCCTGGAAGACAGCCATTCCAGTCTGAATTCGATGAATGAGTATGAGCTGGATCGATTGCAGCTTGCGTGGGCTTATCTTCAGGAACGCGAAAAGAATCCACCGAAGAATGAACTCCAGCAGCGCATGGATAAGGCGATTGAACAGTACTTTTCGGACCCCGAGGAGACTCGCGCTAATGGAATCTACGATTGCCAGGTGCGCATCGCGACGAGTATCGAAGAGGTGACGAAGTCGTTTCCGTTTGATGTGGATGACGAGAAACTGTCGCCGTTCCTGCAGCTTTGGTTTTCGGTGAGCAGCGATCTGGAGTGGCTGCCTCGGCATCTGCATCGGGACACAAGTCAAACGGATCGACGGATTGTCTGGTTCCTCGCGACGCTGCAGGCTCAGACCGACCAGAGTCGCTACGGAAAGATCTGGGATCTGGTGGCAACGCTGATTCACAGCTACTCCGCCGCTGGGATCTTTGCCGTTCTGGTGTGTGCGGTTTTGGTGTTTGTGCTGCGGTTGTTTATTGAGCCGGAAGCGGCTTTCATCGTTTCGCTGGTTATTGCCATTCTGGCCGCCATTGTGGGGCATATTTATCTCATCAAGCCGTACTGGAATCGTTACTGCCGCAAGATGGCGATTAAGTGCTACCATGCGTTGTGGCGTCGCGAGGTTCTGCAGTTTGTCGGGCAGTCGCAATTGAGTTCCGATCAGTTCTTCTACCGAGCCCGTGAACTGCGCGACACGAAGATGGATTATGTGACCTGGACTTTGAACCTCGTCCGAGTTGACGATGCCGTTCCACTTTATGCCACCTCTCAGTTGTTTCTGAAGTGACGAGTCGTCGCGATATGCATGCCATCTCAACAACTCGCGAACGACTCGTCGACTTTTGGAACTCGCAGACCGGACAGGAACGTCATCTCAAAGTTCGCTGGCTGATGAATCCCAACGAAGAACCTCAGCGCGGCGTGGAGATTATCGAACAGTCCGGAGTGATCCTCGATGTGCGGCCACTGGCCAACTGGCAGGCGGACGATGTCTGGCCTGTGATCGCAACGCCGCCACTGATCAATTGCCATACGCATCTGGAGTTCTCGTCGATCTCGGAGCCGCTCACTCCGTCAAATCCGTTTCCTGACTGGATTCGATCGCTGATGCAGTGGCGTCGTGAGCAGCCGGAGAATCCATCGCGTCGTGCCATTGAATTGGGGATGAAGGAAAGCCGAGCAGCGAGTGTCGCAGCGGTCGGTGAGATCACAACGGGGGAACTCGCGGATTTGTCATCATGCTATTCCGAAGATGATGAGGGCCCTGCCGTCGTATCATTCCGCGAAGCCATTGGATTGAGACCGGGCAGAATTCAGGAGCAGCTCGAAACAGCTCGACGACATCTTTCGACACCGGTCCCGTCGAGCATCATTCGGGGACTCAGTCCGCATGCACCGTATACCGTTCATCCGGATTTACTGAGCGGCCTCGCATCGCTCGTACAGCAGCATCAGGCACCGCTCGCCATGCATCTGGCCGAGACAAGAGATGAACTACAACTGCTCGAACACGGCACAGGTCGACTGGCCGAGTTTCTTCAGTCGCTGGATCTGTTTGATTCGTCCACATTCCCCGGTGGACGGTGTATCAGAGAATGCCTCGAACAGATCTGCATGGCGCCATGGTCACTGGTCGTGCACGGCAATTATCTGAACGACGACGATGTTTCGTGGCTGCGGGGGCATCCTGAGTGCAGCGTTGTTTATTGCCCACGAACCCATTCGTACTTTGGTCACGACCGATATCCGCTGGAACGCTACATGGCAGCCGATATTCGCATGACGCTCGGCACCGACAGCAGAGCCTCCAACCCGGATCTCGATTTATGGAGGGAAGTTCAGCACGTCGCGAAGGATTTTCCGGAACTCCCGATCAGTACTCTCATCGCGATGACCACATCAAATGCAGCCGCAGCGCTGGGACTTGCAGATCATTTCAGTGCGATCCATCCGGGACGTCGGAGCATTCCGGGAACCACCAAAGGCTTCGTACGTCCGCTGGCGTCGCTGATGTTCTGCGTTTCGCAAACGTCTGATCCTCTCGAAGCAATTCTGAATTCCGGGGCTATTCTGCCTGCGATTTGATCGCCAGCAGATTGCAGTTTCGGGAGACTACGTTTGGGAGAGAGGCAAGTATCAAGTCAGGAATTGAATACAAGCCCGACGCGCCAGTTTTGAAGTTAAGCATTTGCGACGATCACAACCCGCAGCGTTAGCAAGGGCTTGCGATTTAGCTTTTCGGCAGTGTTGACCAAAATCCCTCGCTGACGCAGCGGGTTGTGATCAATGGTTGGACTCGCCCGGCGGAAAAATGATGACCAACAGTCTGAATTCGGGACGAACCGGATTTGAATCGTGCACGGAAGCCATCATTTCTGGCAACAGTAGACCGGAAAAAACCGAATCCTCACTCTTTTGATGGACCGATGCATGAAGCTTCAACGTTGCATCCTGTGGTCGTTCGGGCGAGTGCTGTTGCTGACAGTCAGCTTTCTTTTCGGATCGTCGGTGTCCAGCGCGGCACCAATGTTGGTCACTGATGAAACCGAAGTTGCTGACCCACCGCTGCGGCTTGCTGAAGACGGTCGGCTTCGTGAATTGATGGAGGCAGTGCAGACTCATCATGTCCAGCCTCCGACCCGACAGCAAATGATCTTCGACGTGATCGAATCGTTTGCGAAACATCTGAAGACGCCCGTGCCAGCGGGATTCAGCGTCCGACTATCTGCCGAAAGCAATGCGGATCGATTGTATGCGATGATGCAGGACGAACTAATTCGCACGAAAGCCATTGGGTTGTCGCATGAAGAATTTGACCGTGTCGCTCTTCATGCCGTCGCCGATGCGACAAATGGCGGGCTCGCGGTGGTTCGGCAGAAAGATCGCAATGTGAACGAACAGCTTGCGGCGAATCGTTATGTTGGCGTTGGCATTCAGGTTGGCACACATCCGGTGACCAAAGAACTGATGATTCGCGGCGTCGTTGAAGGAGGCACAGCAGAAGAAGCCGGCATTAAGGAAGAGGACGTTTTCGAAGCCGTCAATGGGCGTCCTACGAAAGATGTTCCACTCAATCAGATCGTCGATTGGATTCGAGGTCCCGAAGGAACAACCGTCAAGGTGACTGTTCGAAGCGGTGATAGATCACGGGAGATTGAGATCGTTCGGCGAGTTACTCCGTTCAAAACGGTGAACGTCATTTCAAACGTCAACATTCCCGACACCATTTTGCTTCGTCCCGACAGAATCACCGCAAGCACTGTCCATGAGATGACGACAGCGGTTGCTCAGGCGTCAGAGAAGGTCACAAACGTCGTGATCGATCTTCGATCCGTAACCAGCGGTTCCATCCATCATTTGAATCTGCTGGCAGATGCGTTGGCCGACGAAGGAACGGCTGGCTTTGTCGAAACTCGCACATCACGAAGAGAACTCAAAACGGAACCGGGCACCTTTGCGGACGACAAAACGGTTGTCCTGCTTTACATCCCGGGTCGGTCTTCTCGCATCGACTGGTTGGCGTCCGTTGCGGCTGCTGGCAACGTCAAGGTTTACCACGAGATTCACGGGTCGACGAGTCCCTTTCTGGGGCCGCCGGTAGCCACACCCGGAACGCTGGACTCATTCCCGATTTGGAAGGGTTCACACTTCATTGAACTGAACGCGAGCCGATTTCTTCTTCCTGACGGTACTGCGGCTTCTGATGCCGAACCATTTGGTAATGAAATCACTGTTCTGGACGACCGGATGAGTACCATGAACGGGGTGATCACATCCCTGAAGTCTCTCGCCGGACTTGAGTTGGGCACGAATGGCAATGTCGACATCGAACAACTCGGACGAAGCGCTTATTTTCAGATGTACAACGATGACCAGGCACTGCTTCGACTGATTTCCAGGAAGATGGCTTCGCGATGATGCACCTCTCGGGCCTCACATCCGCAAGTTCTCTGTATGGTCCGCAGCAAACTGCTCGCAACAGGTCAGTTGAGTCCGACTGTTGGATTCTCGTTCTTGCTCGATGGTCGCTCTGCATCTTTGCGGCGGTTGCTCCAAACGCAGTGGCGCAGGAGCCGATTCAACACGAATCGCTGCCAGCGAGACTTTCCGCGATTGAAGTGAGTCAGGATGCGCGCTGGATCATTGCCGCAGGCGCTCATGAAGGCTCGATCTGCATGATCGAAATCGCAACAGGAACGGTGCAGCGAATCGCGATTGAGGGAAAGGGTGTTGCCTCGCTGACGAAGCTTGCCGATGAGAACTCCGTGTTGCTCGCCGTGACTGATCCGCCGGGGCTCGTTGGACTCAAGTTGCATCAATCGTCGGCCGAGCCTCTCTTTCAGATCCCGCTTCCATCACTGCCATGCCGAACTGCAGTTTCGAGCAACGGCGTTGCCTGTGTCACGATGACGTGGGAACACGCGGTGGCGGTCGCCAACGTCGATGAATCCGGGGAGCCTCACGCAAGTCGTCCGAGGATTGTCTCCTTGTCTTTTCCGCCGGGACAAGTGCTGGCGGTCTCTCGCAATCGATTTCTGATCGCAGATGCATTCGGCGGCAGGATTGCTTTGCTGGACCTGGACTCTGATCCAGTGGTGAAGGAACGCGAACTTCCGATCCATCACATCGGAGGTTTGTGCGTTGATGATTCTGGCGACATCGTCTATCTCACGCATCAACGACTCAGTGGTGTCGCGGAAACAAGCCGTGACGATGTTCACTGGGGAACGCTGATGCAGAACAATGTGAGTCGCCTCTCGCTCAACGCATTCATCGATTCAGCGATCTCGAACGCTCGATTGCTGAAGACTCGTCGACTTGGCACGGTAGGAAATGGAGCCAGCGATCCTGCAGGACTGGCGATGACCAGTGACCAGGATCTCTGCATCGCGATTTCCGGAACCGATCAGTTGGCGATACTGCGAAATGGCACCACACAGCCTGAGTTGCTGGACGTCGGTTGTCGGCCGACGGACGTACGAACGATCGATGATCAACGAGTGATCGTGTTGAATCGTCTGTCGAATACTCTGTCGATCGTTCGAGTGACGAACTCCGCAAAACTGGAAGCGACGATCGGTCAGCCAGGCAAGCTTGACACGCCCGAATCACGAGGCGAACGAGCCTTCTATTCCGCCAGTCTGTCTCATGACCAATGGATGTCCTGCAGCAGTTGCCACGTCGACGGTCACTCGCCAGATCTGCTCGCGGACACCTTCGGCGACGGTAGACATGAGTCGCCGAAGAGAATTCCATCGCTGTTTGGAGTTCACCAAACGGGCCCATGGTCGTGGACCGGCAGCAAGAAGACTCTGGAAGATCAGGTGCAGCAAACGCTCAGTACGACGATGCACGGAGATGCCCATCGCATCGAAAAGCTGGGCACCCCGGATGAGATCACGCGCGACCTTGTCGCGTTTATGGCCACGCTCCGTCATCCGCCAAAGTCACAGGCGATGATGCCGGATGCCGAAAAAGGCTCGGGGGTTTTCGGACAGCGAGGATGCATCAAGTGTCATGCTCCAGACGGCTCCTGGACCACACCTGCGACGTGGAACGTGGGAGTCGAAGATGAGCAGGGAAACCGTGAATTCAATCCGCCATCGCTTCAATCAGTCGTTCATCGCCGAGCGTTCTTTCATGATGCTCGATTCAAGGACCTTGACACTCTGATTCAACACCACCATCCGGGGCATGACCAGCCTCCGAATGACGATGAACTGAAAATGCTCAAGGAGTACCTGCGGTCGCTATGACCGCCATTCGTCCTCGGTGTGGGATGTGACGTCGATGGACTGTCGACGATTGCGTCCCCCTGGTCGCGAGCGTTCGTTATTCGATCACGCGAGTTCTGGTTGCCGTCTGGATTGGGACGATCTCGAGCTCCGAGGCTGTCTCTTGCGCCTTTGAACTCGCATCGTTCGGCACTCCGGATCGACGGGCTGACCGGAGACTTGCGAGTTCGCTCTGGATCTTCTGGTGACGAACCTGGGCGGCTTTCAAATTAGGATCGGCCGCGGCCACTTCGCCAAAGTACCGTTCACAGGACCGAAGCGTATCTTCGTAGACGATCATCCCAACGACATACCGAGCTTCATTCGCTCCGATGACGCGTTCAAGGTGCAGGATGGCATCGTTCGATCGACCGAGCCGTGCGTAAGCTTCGCCGAGCGCGAGGTTGATCTCATCGTTCCCTGGATCAACGACACTTGCCGTTGCCAGAATCTGTGAGGTCTCGTGCCACTGTTCTCGCGATGAATAGACCCTCGACAGATGCACTGCGAGATGTGGCTGGCTGGCGGCGAGTTCGATCAGTTGCTGTAACTGTTGATTCGAAACGACATGGTCCGTGGACGAGTTCAGCGGGCCGAGATCGGGAATCTCGGGCAATCCACTGGTGTCATTCGACTGAGTGTTTTCCTGAACGGACTTTGCCACGATCACACAATCCGGAAGATTTCGCTTTAGTTGCGAGATGCCATCTTCGGTTACGACCGTGTTGATCAGACTCAGCCCCTTCAGATTTCGCAGCGTCGCCAGATGCCGGAGACCTGCGTCGCTCACGGCGGTATCGTTCAATGAAAGATATCGCAGGCTGCTCCAGCCACTCGCCGCGGTCAGTGCTTCGTCAGAAACCGCCGTGTTGCTGGCATCAATCAAAATCAGTTGCGAAAGCCCCGAAAGGCTCAGCAGTCCGGTTGAAGAGATCTGCGTTCCCTTGACCTTGATCGCTTTCAGGCTGGCCAACTGTGCGAGAGCCGTCAGAGACTCGTCGTGAATGTCGGTTCCGGTCAGATCGATCTCCGTCACGGACGGCAACGTGGAAACCAACTCGACCTGCTGGTCGGTGACGCTGCTGAATGACAGGTCAACTTCGACGATCTCTCCATTCTCATTCGGACGCAGCTTTCCGCCAGCATTTCTCAGGACGGCAATCGCCTGATCTGCAGTGGGGACTGCGATCTCGGGAGCCTGTTGGGCCTCGACCGGTTCCGCAGCGACCGATGTTGGATTGTTCGTGAGGATCGGGCGATGAGTGTGAACGACAGCGGTCGATCGGCAACCGGACGCCAGCAGCACGACAAGACTCAATCGGCGCATCAGTCGATGCGACCGAGAATTCGAGGTTGTCTGAGTCTGAGCCATCCGTGGCAATTCCAGCTTTGATGACAGGCGTTCCGCATCCATGCAGCATTTTGTTTTTCGGCCCGGCGAACGCGTGGTATCAGTCGGGTCGATTGCGAGTCCTCGATTCGCGTCTGCAAATGGCGAACGCGCCGCCTGTGGCATTCGAACGAGTTTGATGCATGATGCTGTTTGTGCCGGTTGAGTCGGCAACGGCGGAAAACTCGCGATTCGATGTGCCCGCATAATCCGACCAATCCCTACAGTCTCATCGCTTGCGCGATTACGAAGGGCCGTTGCGAGTCGGCAACGTTTGAAGCCAATCGGAATGTTTTTCCTAAGCTAGTCTTCGACAGACACTTTTGCCGCCACCATTGCGCGATCGCTATGCGGGAAATCCCTGAGCAATTGCGTTGCGGTTTCACTCTGCGAGCATCGACCTACCCGGAATGATCTGCTTTCGACACAAATCGACGAACGACGCAAGTCGACCAATTCGATGCGGCCAATGGGCCATCGGACTGATTGTCGTTCTGTGTGATTGTCTCTACGGTCAGGAAACGTCATCGCATCCGATTCGAATCACCACTTCGACAAGCATCATCGAAAACGCTCCGGCGGGAACGGTGCTTGAGGATCTTCGAAACTCTCATCCGGAACTCAGTCATTTTGAACTCGTACCTGAGAACCGAGAGCTCCCGATTCGAGTGAGTCGAGATGGAGAGCTGAGCGTTTCCGATTCCTCTCTGCTGAATTTCGAGCAACGAAATCTCTGGGTGCTGACGATCAGGGCTCGGCAGCCGCGTGACGAGGATCCGTATCTTCTCGACTTCGTGAAGTCGCTGGAGAACCAGAATGTCGCGGCCATCGAGAAGCACATTGAAGAACTCCAGACCCGCGAAGTCGTGCTTTCTGTTCGAGTCCACGTGATTGATCAGGACGAAACACCGGTCGTTGCCGACACTTCGTTGACACTTCATCAGGACCAACCCATGTCGGTGCCTGGTCGCGTGGAGGTCGTCGAGGCAGACCGTCACGATGGGCTTGAGTACAGCATCACTTGCTCAACGAACGAGCAGTGTTTTGCCATTGACCCAAAGTCCGGGAAGATCACGTTCAGGAATCCGGATCGGTTTGACTGGACCAGACCTCGACAGGCGATCGAAGTGGAGGTTCGCGATCAGCGAGGAAACTCAGCGCGATCAATTGTGGAACTCAATGTTGTCGCGAGTCAACAGCGAATGGCCGCCGACGATGAATCGAATTTCACTGCTGACGGACTGGTGCCGCGACCGATCGACGCAACGATCGAACCAGGGGAAGCTGCGGTCGGGCCGACATACATTTCAGAGGTACCGCCCGCAGACAGCGTGACCGAGCCGGCGAATGCTCAACTGCAGCCCTCGAAATCGAATGGCCAGTTCGACCATCATCATCTCTCGGCACAATTCGCGCCAGGAACGCTGAAGAACGAACCAGCTACGAACAAGTCTGACGAGACGCTGGCGAGTATCGATGCGGCGATCAACGGATCTCCCGCACGTTTGGCGACAGAAACGACTCAGGAAACGACTCCAGTCACAACGGGGACTGGCGATCAAACACTTGATGATGCAGCTCGCAATATCGAGGCGGGGACTTCGTCCGGTGTGGCATTGAATGAGTCTGTCGACGATCGAAATGGAGCGACGAAGGTTGTTCGTTCTGCTCCAACGCGAAAGGCGATTGTTCGTGACGAATCGACTGTCGAGATTCGAGGAGGCGTCCAGCGGTCACCCGCTCAACTGTTCCTGTTCTTCAGCGCTTTCACTGCCATCGCAGTGGCCGTGTTTCTGCACTACAAACGTGCCCGACAGGCTCGACTGGACGCGATGAAGCCGTCGCAGGAAGAGGCTGAGTCGCGGCTTGATCATTACATGGCTGCTCACACGAAGGCACACGAGTCGGCAGAGGAACCCGCTGAGACTGTTCCGGCCAAACCTGCTCAGGCTCCTGAACCAACGTCGCAAGTCGATGATCCCGATGCGGCATTTGATCCAGAGTCTCTGATCGATGACTCGATGCTGGAAGCTGCACCGCTTTCATCGATGAATGAGCACGTCGAACCTTCGGGGCTCGAACAGGAACAGAAGAAGTCGGCAACGCCAGACAACAGAGTCGCATCGAAGCCGAACGCATCTGCTCTGCTCCTTCTCAGCGAAGATCTGCTGGCTGATGAGATCCTGTCTCCGCCGAAGGTCTCGCAGGACGCAATCGATCATGCACGAGATCAGCTTGAGGCTGTGACAGCTCGATTGGAGCAGCGAACAGAAGAGCCCGCTGAAGAACCACGATTGAACGGCGACTGGAACTTCCAGGACACGCGACAATGGTTGCCCGCAGAGAAACCGTCCGGCACTTCCGATGCGACAGAAACCGCGATTGAGGACAGCCTGGCGACGGTGATGGTTGCTGACGAAGTAGACGAGCCGTCGTATGAACTCATTTGGGATCCGGAAGTTCAGCGATACATCAAAGTCGAACGCCCGGCGAAAGCGGAGATTCCAGAGTACGAATCGGTGGGCTTACCCGATGCATCGGAGATCGAAGAGACTTCATCGACGAAGGAATTCGTCCTTGACCCAACTTCAGCGAAGCCGGAAATCACGGATTCAAGCCGCTACGAACCCGAAGAACCTCCGTCTGAACGTGTCCAGAGTTTGAGGGCAGAGTTGGCAGACCTGTTCAACCTCCACGCCGCCACAACATCTCAGGCGCGTCAGCAGGGTGTGATCGAATCATCAACAACCGAATCGAACGCATACGATGCGCCAGATGTTTCGGAGAAATCACCGGAGGAGAACCATCTCGATTCGGTCGCGAAGTATCTGAGTCAGCTTCTGGAACGAAGCAAGAAGGAAGAGCCTTCTGATATCTTTGTCGATCGCCGGAAGTCTCAATCAGGAGTCTGGGACGGGGAAGATCGTCGCAACAGGCCAAAGCCGGCAACGAAATCGTACATCGAAACGTATCTCGAACAGCATGGCGGTCAGCTCGAAGCTGACATGGCATCGCTCAGGAAATCGTCGAAAGAAATTCCAGAGCCCAGTGAGCCAGCAGGTCCTCCTCGCGAGAGAAAGCCTGTTGATGTGAACACGCTTCGGCAGCATATGGAGTCATTCCGAGCCGTCGCGGAGCGTTCCGTAGAATCCGCGATCGCAACCTACCAGGTTCGAACCGCAAAGGGCCGCCTCGTCGGCCGGTCGATGCTGATTGGCGGACTTGTGATTGTCGTCGGACTAGGAATCGGAACAAACGTCTTTCGCAAGTTCCATTTGCAGCCGTTGAACTGGCTGATTTGTGCGTTCATTCTTCTGTGCGTTGCTGAGTTCTTTCTGCGAGTCGAAAGCATCCGCCAGCATCGCCGCGAAATGCGACTCCGCATTTTGAGCGCTCAGAAGCCAGCCGAGAAGAGCATCACTGAGCCAGGCACCATCGCCGCTCACGTGTCCCCGTCCAACGAATCGGCGAACGGTTAAGCAGCAGTCCCGAAATCAGAACCCGAAACGTGAGTGAGGGATTTTTCTGCGTGACACCAATCCCTCGTTAACCCGAAGCGGAGTTACTACCAAATGTTGTGTTCAGTGAGAATCTCTCAGGCGACGACTTCGGTATGAGATGTAGGGGTTTTGGTGGTCGTTGAGTTGCGATCGTTGATGGAGTGTTCGTTGACACCATCAATGAAGCGGATGCCTTTGATGAGTTCCGGGATGTGCTGATGACCTCGGAGTTTTCGCCAGCCTTTCTCGGCACTCTGAGCCAGCTTGAAGATCATCACCAACGAGGCCTTCGCACTCCCATTGTTCTTTGTCTTGCGATGGCGGAGACGGATTGTTGCGAAGGTGCTTTCAATGGGATTTGTGGTTCGAATGTGACACCAGTTCTCGGCCGGGAAGTCGTAGAACGTCAGCAGCACATCACGATCTTTTCGAAGACATTCGACTGCGGATGAATGCTTCGCTTCGAACGTGTTGATGAACAAATCAAATGCGTTGTTGGCTTCCTCCTTTGTCGGTGCATCCCAAATCGAATGCAGCATTCTCTTTGCCTGAGGCTGTACGGACTTCGGCAGTTTATCGAGGACGTTCGCCGTCTTGTGGACAGTACAACGCTGAACACGAGTCGTTGGAAACACCTGGTCAAGAGCCTTCCAGAATCCAAGTGCACCATCGCCAATGGCAAGCAGTGGATCATGTCGCAGGCCGCGTGCTTTGAGACTCAACAGCAACTCCTTCCATGCAATATCGCTCTCACGAACGCCCGCAACTACGGCCAGCAACTCCTTTGTTCCATCGGCTGTTGCTCCCATCAGCACCAGCAAACACTGACGATTTTCATCGGCGTTGCGACCATCGTTGTCATTAAATCGAATGTTGCTGTAGATGCCGTCGGCCCAGATGTAGACGTATCGCTTGTCCGTCAATGATCGCCTCGACCACTCGTCGTATTCTTCTTCCCAGACCGACTTCAACCGCGTGATGGTCGTCGCTGAAAAGCCTTCGATGTCCTTGCCAAGCAGCGCCTGAAGTGCTTCAGGAAAATCATTCGTGCTCACGCCTTTGAGGTACAGCCATGGGACAAGTTCCTCGATCGATTTGGTCTTTCGCAGATACTTCGGAAGGATCGATGACACGAAGACTTCGCGATCTGCAATCGGTCGTTTGTCACGCACTCGCGGCTGACGAACAGTGACCGGTCCAAGGCCCGTGATGACCTCTCGCTCAGGCAGCGACCCGTTGCGAACAACCAGCTTCCGACCTGCTTCATCAACGAGCCCAGACTTCGCCAGAAGGTAGTCGTCGACCTCCTTCTGGATGGCAGCCTGAAGCATCTTCTGAGCTCCGTCACGAAGGACCATGCTGAGCACGTCACGAGGACTTTCCGCCGCTGACTCCTGAGCAACAAGCGGTGTCTCATTGCCAGTCTCAACCGAGCTGCTGACTGTCTCTGAACCAGATTTCTGAGTACTCTTCTTCACGGGTGGCGTTCCTTTCGAATGAAATTGGTCTTTGTTTGGAAACCAACTCATCTCGAAATACGCCGCCTCTTTCAACCCTCACCCAAACACAACTTTCGGCAGTAACTCCCGAAGCGTCAGCGAGGGATTTTGCACGACAACTCAATCCCTCGCTGACGCGTCGGGTTGGGATTGACGGAATCGATTTCGGGGCTGTTCCTTAGCGGTCGCAGAGTGCGGGAGTGCTTAATCCTCAATGGCAGATTCATCAAGTTTCAACTGCCGCAAATGTGGCAAGCCGATCCCCAACGCTAATCAACAAGAGCAGCGTCGTATCTGCACTACGTGCGCGAAAAAGAAATCTCGCCAGCGAGATCCGGATGCGTCTAGCGGAAAGAACCTGAAACGGCGTCTGGGAGAGAATGCAAGGTCTTGTCCGGCTTGCGGCGAAGCCGTTCACCCAAAGTTGACCAGTTGTCCATCTTGTCAATTTGTATTTGATCGACAATCGCAACCGGCGCCTTACGTGCCGCCGATGTCAACGGTTCCAGTGCGCGAGCCTTCCACGGTTGGCAGAGTTCTGCGGATGATGGTGCTGATCATTTTTATCCTGATGGGGCTGTTCATTCTTTTCTTCGTTGCTTGCGTCAGTATCGTCGGGATCGTCGGGATTGGACCAATTCACTAATGGTGGATTCACGGTCGGGAAGATCTTGTCTGCAGCGGATACACGAGTGCGACCGCGGTTCGCTCATCTGACAAAATCTTAGTGTTATGAAAGCTATGGCATGAACCGATTCGCGTACCCTTTCGCCATGCTGGCCTCGCTGGTCGTTTTCGTGCTGGTGCGGTCGTGGCAGAAGGATTCGCAGGTTTTGCAGTCGATCCCGCGAAGGGCTCGGATCGGCATCGCTCTGGCTGCGTTCTGTGGTTCGATGCTGGGATCCAAACTGCCGGATGCTGTGGGAATTGTCGATGGAAAACCGTCTGGTCTTTTCGCCGATGGAAAGTCTGTGACGACGGGACTACTCGGCGGCTACCTGGCGGTCGAAATCGTCAAACTTTGGTTTGGGGTTGCGATCAAAACCGGCGACAGCTTCGCCCTGCCTCTTGCTGCCGCGATGGCCGTCGGACGACTCGGCTGCTTCTTTCATGGATGCTGCCACGGCATCGCAACAACACTCCCGTGGGGAGTGGATTTTGGCGATGGAATTCTCCGTCATCCGACTCAGTTGTATGAGAGTCTGTTTCATCTGGCCTGTGCAATGGCACTCATCGCTGCTCGCCATCAGCCTCAATTGAAGACTCACAAACTTCAAGCCTACCTGTTGGCCTATTGCTTCTACCGCTTCGCCACCGAGTTCATCCGTCCCGCGCAGGAGTGGTGGATGGGGATGACATGGTACCAGCTCGTGGTGATGTTCATGGCTTTTCTGCTCGCCCTGCAATGGTGGCTGGAGGTTCGTTCGGCGCGAAGGCTCGGGTGAACACAAACGATTCGAGATGCCATTGAAAGATCTGTTTCGGCAACCCCTTGAGCGTAATTTTCATCGGGAAATCTATGAAACTTTCCGGATCTGAGTGCTCGAAGTGGTAACGAACATGCGACACTTTATGTCCCTCAGCGATCCCTCCGATGTTGCCTGCCAGACGATCCTCATCCTACCTCAGGTGCCTTATGCAGAATCCAACGCGACGACACTGGATGCGACAGTGCGGAATGGGCTTCGGTGGTCTTGCACTTGCCGACCTGATCAGTTCCTCAGCCCAGGCGGAAGATACTGGTGGCGCGGTGAAGACTCATTTTCCGGGCAAGGCGAAGCACGTCATTCACGTCTTTCTGAATGGCGGTGTTTCGCAGGTGGATACCTTCGACCCGAAGCCTGAGTTAACTCGCAGAGCAGGGCAGATGCTTCCGTACGAGAACCTGCAGACGGAACGCAAGACCGGCGTCGCGCTGCCGAGTCCGTTCAAGTTTGAGAAGCATGGTGAAAGCGGGATCCCGATCAGCGACATCTTCCCGAAGCTGGCCGAGTGCGTGGATGAGATGACGGTGATTCGGTCCATGCATGCAGAACTTCCCAGTCACGAAATGTCGCTCATGCTGATGAACACGGGCGACATGAGACTCGTGCGACCAAGCATGGGATCGTGGCTGACGTGGGGCATGGGGTCCATCAACCAGAACCTGCCTGCTTTCGTCGCGCTGTGTCCTGGCGGTATGCCGGTGGGTGGTGCCGGGAACTGGCGATCGGCGTTTCTTCCCGGAGCCTTCCAGGGAACGAAGATCGATACATCGAACCCCGATCCGACTCGCCTGATTGATTTTCTTCAGAACAAGCGAATCTCCTCTGATGAACAGACAAAGCAGTTTGAGTTTCTGCAGAAACTGAATGCTCGTCATCTGCAGGAACGACCGGGCGAAGCCATCATTGAATCTCGCATCAAGTCGTTTGAACTGGCGTATCGGATGCAGACCGAGGCCAGTGAAGCGTTCGATGTGTCGAAAGAGCCCGAGCATATTCTGAAGCTCTACGGCGATGGTCCTCAGAATCGACAGTTGCTGATGGCTCGCCGACTGGTGGAGCGTGGTGTGCGTTTTGTGCAGACGTGGCATGGCGACATGCAGCCATGGGACAGCCACTCCAACATCAGTGAAGAACACCGACGCTGTGCCAGCCAGTGTGATTCCGGTCTTGCGGCGCTGATTGTTGACTTGAAACAGCGAGGCATGCTGGAGGAAACGCTGATTCTGTGCACCGGAGAGTTTGGGCGTACTCCATCGGTCGAAATGGGTCAGGACGGAACGGGAGCCAGTCAGGGGCGTGACCACAACCACTGGGGATTTTCTCTGTGGATGGCTGGTGGTGGAATTCGCAAGGGCACGATCTACGGTGCGACGGACGACTTCGGTTTTCGAGCGGTCGAGAACCCGGTTTCGATTCACGACCTGCATGCCACAATTCTGCACCTCATGGGTTACGACCATGAACGTATGACCTATCGCTATGCAGGGCGCGACTTCAGGCTGACGGATGTGTTCGGCAAAGTGATTCAGGAAATCATCGCCTAGCAGACTGCTGATTGAGTTGAGTTTCAGCGTGAATCCCATACGAACCCGAAGCACCAGCGAGGAATTCGTTGCTGTTTGCTTCGCTCGCGCTTTTTGAAGGTGCGCATTTGCCGCCATTGCAACCCGCTGCGTCAGCGAGGGATTGCGATTCTGCGTTTCTGCAGTGCTTGCCAGATCCCTCGCTGACGCTTTTTGAAGTTGCGCATTTCGTTAGGGCTGGAAGCCCGGCACATCCTCTGCCGGTGGCGTGAGCCACCGGAACAGGAAAAACACAGCGATTCAGCCCTGAAGGGCCGACACAAACAACACTGTGTCGGCCCTCCGGGCCTCAAGTTGATCACGATAACAAACCGGTGGCTCACGCCACCGGCATTGGATATGACGGCCCTCCGGGCCTAAAACAGCGCAACTTCAAAACTGACGCTTCGGGTTGTGATAATTCACTGTATTTTCGCGCCTTGGACCGATCGCGATCACGAGAGACGCACCTTCAAAACGCGTGCTTCGGGTGCGTATCGGCTTCATCAACACACGTGACTGCATCAACGGTCCGCAAGCGTCCGGGTTTCGCGACTCAATCAACAGTCTGGAACCCACGGTCCATTCTCTCAGTGTGTGGTCAGAGTTGCTCCAGCAGCAGGATCAGTTCTGCGGCGTCGGCATAGTAAAGAGCGGGATCATTGGCGAGGGCGGGATCGCGAGATCCGTCGAGGATGGCGAGCAGCGGCGGGGCAAGGGCGCGGAGGTCGTTGCGGGCATTCGCGTCTCGAGTCCAAGTGGTGAGTTGATCGCGGAGTTGACGTTCCTGCGCGCTGAGTTGGTCGCGCGCTTCAGCAGGAATCGCGTCCGGAGGTGTGGCAGGATCTTTGGCGGCGAAGATCGCGCGGACGAGATTGCAGAGTTGGGCTCCGGCTCCGTTGGTGATCTCCCAGCCGCCACGGCGGGCGTCGGCGTAAGTGGCGATCGCTTTGGCCCGGGCCTCCGTTGCGGCAGCGGAGTTGCCATTGGCGGTTTCGAGGTTGTATAGGATGTTCCACTTCTTCCACGGCTCGGCATTGGGGCCGTAGGGTGCGATGCAAGTGAGGGCGCGCTGGATTTGCTGTCGGGCTTCCGCAAAACGGCCGAGGGCGATCAGGGCATCCGCTGAGTTGCTGCGTGCGGTGCCTTCATTCAGCGGGTCGGCGTTCGCTGGGTCGGCAAGGATTTCGGCGGCCTGGAGGTAAAAAGCCACCGCGTCCTCGCGACGTCCGGGCATCTGGCCGTAAAGGTTGCCGAGCTCGTTGCGAGTGGCGGCCTCATAGTTTTTTTTCCCGGCCTGCATGTTCATGGAAAGGGATCGCAGGTAGGCGGTTTCGGCTTCCTCCAGTTGTCCGACTTGCTCATGGATCATGCCGATTTGGTGCCACGCATTGGCGACCGACGGTGGCTCGCTCATCGCTTCGAAGGTGTCGCGGGCTTCGACGAAGGATTTAAGGGCCTCGACGAAGCGGCGTTGCCACATCCGCACAGTACCAAGCTGGAATTGGCCCACGGCAACTCGGCGCGGGTCTTTCTGTTGCCGGGCTTCGCGGATGGCTTCCTCGTACTTTGCCGCCGCAGCCTCCAGTTCTCCCAGCTTCGACAGGCAATCTCCCTGCTCCACCAGGCAAGCGGAGGCCATCCTGGCAGAGGTCTGACGGTGGTCGAGGTCAGTCATCGTCGCCGCCAGGGAGGTGAATCGCTTGCGTGCCGTGGACAGCGTGGCGAGGGCGGCACGGGGATTGCCAGACATCTTGAGCGCTCGACCGAGTGTTTCGAGGGCCATCGCGCGATCTGCAGCGAGAAGTGGGAAGGTGTCGTCGGAGGCGGCTTCGGATTGGTTCACCAGAGCCTGAGCCGCTCGCACGGCCTCTGCGAAACGCCCAGCACCCAGCAGACGCTCGATGGTGGCTCGTGCCGCCTCAAAAGCGGAGTGGGTGAGGCTGCGATCGGGCTGGGTATCGTGCAGACTGGCAGCGCGGGTTCGGATGGCGACAGTCTCGGCCAGCGATTCCCTGCGTCCGAGATTGGCGAGAAGTGATTCCAATTGGGTCGCAAACGCAATGACAGACTCCGGTGTGGCATCAGTCAGCACTGTCGCGGGGGCAGTCTGGTCAGTGGCTCTAAGCTCAGCGGCGGCGATCATGGCTTCGCTCAAGGTACGGAGGGCAGCGAGCAGGTTTGGCAATTCCAGCAGTGTAAGTTGTGCAGAGAGATGTACGTCTTGGCTGCGCTGTTTGTAGAGGAAACTTGCTAAGCCACGGTAGGCCTCTGCCCAAAGGGTGCGGGCCTGAGTTTCGGCCTCGCCGCCCTGCTCTCGCAGTTTTCGCAGCAGTGCCGGGGCAAGGGCCGGATCGAAGCGGAGATAGGCGACACCAAGGGGAATAAACTCCGCCAAGCCTACAGCCTCCAGCATCCGCCCGATGCGGAGTTCTTCATCGTTTTGAACGTCCCAACCAGCGACAATTCCGCAGCTTTGGGCTGTCCCACCGCCATTGAACACTCCGAGCGGCGCGAGTTTCCCACGCACTTCCGCTGGCAGTCGGCGCAGGGAAAGTTCGACGCTGGCGAAGAGTGATCGTTCGCGTTCGCCAGGGTAACGATGTTCCAGATCGGCCATGATGGCGGCGAGTTCCTCTGTGGTGGCGCGGAGACCGCGATTGGCGAGTTCTGGAGTTAAGAGCACAAGGCTCCGAGCGTGAGCATTGACGGTGGAGACCAGCGCGGCAATGTCTTCCTCCTTTTCAGCTCGCAATGCCTCGGAGCTGACACCTTGACCTGCATTTGCCGCAAGTACTCGCGACACAAGTTCCATACCTTCATCGCGGCTCAGCCGACCGACTTCAAGCAGGTGGTCGCGGTCGCCGAACGGTGAATCGGCTGGCAACGCTTCGCGGGATGTGAAGACCAGCCGAGTGCTCGGAGCGAGTTCGCACAGTCGTTCGCAGACTTTTAGAATAGCCGCCAGCACGTCAGCATCCGCCGCCCGCGCGCCAGCAGCGGCAGAATCCTCCGGTGGCGGCAGGATGGACTCCATATTGTCCAAAACGAGCACCACAGATCGAGTGCGGAGGGCGGCAGCCAGTACTTCGACTGCGTGCTCCACAGTATCGGCCCGGGCAGCGAAGTCCGGCACAAGCTGAGTGCCCCATTGCTCCAATACAGCGCGAACAGCTTCGACTGGCAGGTTTTCCACCGAGGCAAAAGCAGCGTGACTGGCTCGACGAGTTGCAACCAGCCAGCGAGCCAACTCCGCCGCCAGCGTTGTCTTTCCCTCGCCACCTTCGCCGCGCAGCACGACATAGTGTTTACCGGCCTCCAGCATCAGCCGCTCGGCGGCAAGCAACAAACGACTGCGGCCGACGAACGAATGAGGCGGCGGAGCAGGCAGGTTGCCGATCGCGAGTTTGCGGTCTGTTGCTAACTCACGTCGGACTCGCTCGCTGAGCGGCGGCACGGGCAGAAGAACCGGGTCCTCGCCGTCTTGATAGAGCACCGGCACGAACCAGTCCTGCAACTCCAACGGCTTGCGCTGCATCTTGCCTGGTTCGTCGCCGCGCGGTTCCCAGCCCCAACCGCGCTGGCGGTGCCGCTCGAGTTCACGCTGCCCAGCCAGCATGGCCGCCCCCACGCGTTTTCCTTCAGCAAGGGCCGGATAAAACGCAGCCGTGAAACGCCGCGCGGTCTCGACCAGCACGCTGTGGCTCATCGCGACAACCGAGGTCACACCACTCTGCAGCAGGCGACCAGCGACGGAGGCCTCTGGGTTATCTTCAGCTTGCGCGGATTGGCAAGCTTCCAGGAAAAACAGTCCAACACCGCAGTGCCGCAGCTCAGAACCGAGTCGGTCGGCGGGAATGATCTCAGCGCGGCGATTGCGGAGCTTGCTTGTGTCCTCGGGATGTTCGAAGACAAGTGCACCGAGTCCGTTCACTTTGTCGAAGACTCCGTGGCCGTCGAAGTGGACGATGTGAAACGGGCGGCCCGCGACGAGAGCAGATCGAAGTTTATCGCACAAGGCGGAAAACGTTGGCGGGGAGAGGATCTCATACTCGGCTAACTCGCCGAGGGCGTTGAGCGCCTCGGTCAGCGGCTGGATAGAAATGCGGTGGTCAATGTAAGCGGTGCCGTCAGCCTCGGGCCTTGCGCAGACAGCCAGCACGCGCAGCGGAGCGTGACGCGCGGACTCAGGAAGCTCGGCCGCACTTTCGCCACCGGGCAGTGATCGCCGCACGCGCACTCCGATGCCATCGTGAAAGAGATAGCCGTGGCCATCGTGAAGCAGTTCCCAGGGCAGGGCGAGCAGTTCCGTTGCGACTTCCTGCTCGATACGGTACGCGGCTTTCTCATCCTCAGTCGCCGAGCGTCGCAGTTTTCGCGCGGACGGAGCCTGCACTGTGAAGCGGCGTTCGCTCTTCGCGGCCTGAGCTTTCCAGGCTGCGATGGGATTCTGTGCTGCGGGCACCGAGGGATCGACTTGTGGCAGCGTATCCCACAGGTCCTGGCCCCACTCCGGCAGTCGGCCTTCGATTTCAAGGGCTCGTTCGGTGAAGCTTCCGTAGGGCGTGAGGAAGTAGCGTTCAAGATAGAATCGAAGGTCGGCGGCGACGATCTTGTCGAGCGGTGCGATCAGCGTGAACTCGGGCGACTCTACTGCAGGCTCCTTCGCGTCGGGCGGGTAATAGGCGATACTGGCTGTGGCCACAGGTCGCCGCACTTCCGCTCCTTGCGGATTCTTCACCAATTCAAATCGCGTCGCCCGCAGTCGAAGGACGAGATCGGCCAGTGGAACTGCAGGCCGCGGTTGGCCCGGGTCCACTTGTCCGCCGCCACCGCGACCTTCCAGTGCATCAAGCAAGGCCGGCAGCAGAGCATCCAGTCCGCCCGCGCCCTCCTGAATACGAATGCCAATGATTTCTGCCGGCCAGTCCTCAAGATTGTCAGTCGTAGCGGGCTCGGCGAGTTCAAGGATCTCGCGTAGTTCCTTCGTCGAGGATTTTGGCAGGATCAGCGGGATAATTCGCTTTCCATGCTGACGAGCATAACGCAGCTCACGCTTGACCCAATGCGATCCGGTCGCTTCGGTGCTGCCGACTGCGATGACAGCCGGCGCGCGGTCGATGAATCCGCGTACGTTGTTCGGCAGGTTGTCGCCAGGCACGAACTGCGAGTCTTCAAGTACTGTGTATCCGCGAATCTCTAAACGGTGCTTAAGCTGCGAGACGAAGGCATCGTTCCTCGACGTATGTGAGACAAAAACACACTGATTGAGGTCGGAGATCATTCGACAGTCTCGCGTGAGGCAGGTTCCATTGATTGCAGTTCTTGAACCAGGAGTCGTCGGGTAGTTTTATACGCCAACCATGAGGGAGACAAGTACCGCGTCACGACGTAGGTGACTTGAGTCAAGTCGCAGACTGTGTGAGACCCCGAAGAAGTGCGATCACCACGGGTCTAGTCGCGTTTGATTGTGAAGGTAGGTCCTTTCTGCCGGAAAGGACTTTCGCCGCCAGGCGAACCGTGGTGCCGCCACACGTTGCGCAACGGCAAGGGGCGCAAACAATTCCAGACATGCAAGTCATCGAGTTCGAGGCCGACGTGACTGGACCTACTGCACACCGGGTCGCGACAGGTCGCGAAGTCCACTCCGGCAGAGTGGACCTACCGAAATCGGCGACTACACCCGATCACCACGATTTCGTCATCGACACTTTTCAGTCAGCCGAAGTTGTGCCATGCTGAGCGACTCTTTCCTGAACACTTTGAACAATCTGAGGACAGACTTTCGATGAGTCACCACCACTTCCGTCTGAGCATTTTCATTCGCAGCCTTCTTGGCATCGCCGTGGCCTGTGGAGGCTCGGCACTTCAGGCCGATGATTCCAATGATCCCAACAAGGCTTACCTGACTGAGGCCGAGGCCGGTCCAGCGTTCGCCGTGCAGGGCGAGTATTCCGGATCGGTAAAGACCGGTGACGGTGAGTTCAAAATCGGTGTTCAGGTCATCGCTGAAGGTCAGGGAAAGCTCGCGTGGGCAGCCTATATCGGCGGTCTTCCAGGTGATGGATGGGATGGCAACACGCCTCTGCGAGGTGCGGGCGAAATGCAGGGCGACGCAGGAATTCTGAAGGGTGATGCAGGCAAAGGCGAGATCCGTAACGGCAGCCTGACCATCGTCACATCGGACAACGTGCGACTCGGTGAACTTGCAAAGACAACTCGAGTCTCACCGACAATCGGTCGCAAGCCGCCGGAAGGAGCGATCGTTCTGTTCGACGGATCATCCGCAGACAAGTTCGAAGGCGGGCAGCTCGCGGAAGACAAAACGCTGAAGCAGGGTGTCACCAGCAAAGAAAAGTTTCAGAGCTTTGAACTACATCTCGAATTCATGCTGTCGTTCATGCCCAATGCGAGAGGACAGGGACGCAGCAACAGCGGCTGCTACATGCAGGGCCGATACGAAGTTCAGATGCTGGATTCCTTCGGACTGACCGGGGAGAACAACGAATGTGGTGGCGTGTATTCCATCCGCAAGCCGAATACGAATATGTGCTTCCCGCCGCTCTCATGGCAAACCTATGACGTGGAGTTTCATGCCTCGAAGTTTGACGGAGCCGGCAAGAAGACTGCGGATGCATGGATGACAGTCAAGCACAATGGTGTCGTGATCCACGAGAAGCTCAAGCTTCCTCATGCCACAACCGCATCACCACTCCAGGAAGGCCCCGAACCCGGACCGCTCTACCTGCAGGATCATGGGAACCCGGTCCGCTATCGCAACATCTGGATCAAGCCGATCTCAGAGTAGTCCAGCCGCGGCACGCGAACTCGAAAGTCTGCAATCGACAGCTTCACTCTCCCTCGGGGCCTGAAGTTTTTGTGTGTTGTACTCCGGTGGCTCACGCCGGCGTTAGCCCTCCGAGCGTTTGCGGTTCGATCAACTCGGAGGGCTGACGCCCTGCCGCTCGCTGTTTCCCGTCGGCGGAGCGACGGGTGTACTGTAGACCCGCCGCTCCGCCGGCGGGATCTTCACTTTCTGGCGACCGACACGCGAACTCCCTGCGTCGCTCAGTTCGATCCCGACGACGCTGGCAAAACTGCTTACTACTGGCTCCGCTGGGAAAACAACAAAGGCGAAACCGGCCTCTGGTCCGCTCCCCGGGGATTGCGATCCGCTCGCGCTTCCCGTCGGCGAAGCGACCGGTCTACCGTACACCCGTCGCTTCGTCGACGGGACTTACAACGCCATCTTCACAGCGTCGTTGAGCATGCCGACGTAGATCATCGCGATGCGGAAGATGAAGAAGATCACAATGCCTGCCACAATGAACCAAACGGTTCCGCTCAGGATGGACGTCATCCGCTTCATTGCTCGCTGAGCATCTTCTTCGAACAAGTGGCTCATCCGATCAAGCTGCTCGGGGACGGTGCCGGTTTCTTCTGCGGTGGCGACAAACTGCAGGAACTCGGTCGTGAATAGCTTTGATGCGGTCAGGGCATCAGTGATGGATTCACCTGCCGATAACTCCTCCCAGATCAACGGCTGAGCCATGATGAATGCTCCGTTGCCGGTCGCCTTCAGGCTGCATTCGAGCGATGGTTTGATCGACATGCCTGACTGCTGAGTCAGCGCGAAGCACCAGGAGAAACGGGAGATCGCGAAGGATCGCATACAGTGACCGATGACCGGAATCCCGAGGATGACGGGATGCAGCATCACCTGCCAGCTTGTGTTGTTTCGGAGCAATTTCCCAACAACAATGCCGCCAAAGAAGACGGCTCCCCAGCCGCCAAACCATGTGAGGGCTCCAGTGGATCCGTAAAGACCAATCCCGGTCACATCAAACGGTTTGCCATCCTGTTGAGCAGGTAGCAAGCCGAGAATGAAAATCAGCAGGCCGATGATGCAGATCGCGGCAATCAACTGAATCGCAGGCCAGGCGATGCCCGCACGGAACTCCCGCATTTGACGGATGCGCGAGTCGTAATACTTGGCGAGCGAATGAAAAACTTCCGGCAGGTTCCCGGTGTGCTCGCCGACGTTGACCAGATCAATAAACAACGGCGGGAAGAACGGCTCGCTCATCTGAAACGCTTCAGCAAGTGTTCGTCCGGACGCAATCCGCTGTGAGATCTGTTCCAGCTCACGTGGCAAGCGGTTATCAGATGATTGCTTGCCCGATGTGCGGATCGATTTGCGGATATCCACACCCGCTTCCAGCATCCGTCCCATCGAGCGACACAGGGACTCAAGGGCTTGCCAGGAGATTTGAGGATTTCGCAGCATCGTGATCTCCTCGTTGAGTTCGGTAGGTCCTGCCTGCCGGGCAGGACTTCGCGACCTGTCGCGACCCAGTGTGTACCGTCGACCCGCGACGTCGGCCACATCCTTGTCTGAAAACGTCTTTTGATCTGAACCCTTGCCGCTTCTCGACCGAGTGCGGCCCATTGGTTCGCCTAACGGCGAAAGTCCTTTCCGGCAGAAAGGACCTACAGGGGGAAATTCAGTTCCGACGGTGTTGAGTAAGACAGACCGAATCCCACTCACACTTTGTCTGGAAATCTCCAGCCATCCGGAATTCGGGCATTCTTTCGGACCACTGCGATGCCGTCTCGAACGACCACTTCGCCGCAATCGCAGTCCGGTGATGGTGCATCGCTCGCCACAATCTTCGCATTGCGACCGATGCAAACGTTCTTGTCCAGAAGTGCCCCATCGATGAAGGCTCCGTCGCCAATACCCCAAACCGGAGTTGATTCGCCCATCGAATACAGATGATCATCGGTCGTCGGATAGAAGTCAGCACCCATCGCCACCACATTACGCATGGTGACGTTGCGGCCGATGTGAGTTCGCATGCCGATCACACAATGATCGATCAGCGTCGAGTTGCCGATGAAGCAGCCGTCGGCGATCAGGCTGTCCCGAACACTGCAGGACCCCATGCGAGTCGACGGCAGAAAACGAGGCCGAGTGAAGATTGGAGCACGTCGATCCGCAAACTGGAACGGCGGATTCGTATCCGTCAGAGCCAGATTCGAATCGAAGAACGCTTTGATCGTTCCGATGTCTTCCCAGTAGCCGTCGAACAGATGAGTCTGCACGTGATGATGGCGAATGGCCATCGGAAAAATGTCTTTCCCGAAGTCTTCGTGATCCGTGCTTTCAAGCAGATCCACCAGCAGGTCGCGATTCCAGAGATAAATCCCCATGCTGGCCAGGTACTCGCGACCGCGGGATTCAATGCCTTTCGAATTGATCCAATCGGCAGGCGTTCGGACTTTGGCCAGCGACGCATCGTCCTTCGGTTTTTCAACGAAGCCGGTCACCTTGCCAGTATCATCCAGTTGCATGATTCCGAACGAACGAGCCGCATCCGCGTAAACGGGCACCGTTGAGATCGTCACGTCGGCATTCGCATTGACGTGAGTCGCCAGCATCTCTTTGAAGTTCATGCGGTACAACTGGTCGCCGGACAGAATCAGGACATACTTGATGCCGTATTCTTTCAGGAAGCGAACCTGCTTGCGAACCGCGTCGGCTGTGCCCTGGTACCAGTCTGTTCCTTCCAGCGTCTGCTGAGCCGCCAGAATTTCGACGAAGCCGTTGTGGAACAGGTCGAAGTTGTACGTCTGGCGAATGTGACGATGAAGGCTCACCGAGTTGAACTGAGTCAACACGTACATGCGATTGATGTCGCTGTTGATACAGTTCGAAATCGGGACGTCAATCAGTCGATATTTGCCTCCCAGCGGTACTGCAGGCTTGGATCGATACTCCGTCAGTGGCAGTAGTCGAGTTCCCTTGCCTCCCCCAAGAATCAGGCAGACGACGTGACGCATACTTTCATCCCTGTGAGCATTGGACCGCATGAAACCGAGAACCTTCGAGTTCGTGGGTGAAGAATTCCGGGCGAATCAAGTTTGGCGGAGATTAGCAGCCTCCATCTATCCGCGGCAAATCGTTCGAACATTCTGCCGGCGCATTTCCTGAAATGCACCACGCGCGCGGGCGTGCTCTGATGCACGCATGCGCGTTGGTGTCGCACGCTGGATCAAGACGATGAGGTGCGATGTCGTTAGGATGGCAGCCAGAGCCAAAGGGACGAGTGCATTTTCAACGCTGAGATTTGGGGTTCGAAGGATCAGCCGGAACGCGCTAGCGTCCGATTTTGAACCTTAGGCGATCGCCCGGTGGCTGATGTGGAGAACCCGAACTTCAAGTGTTGACGACGCACTAGTCGAGGCCCTCTTCGCGTTTGTTGGCTGCGAACAGTTCGTTTTGCACAGGAATCAGGCAGTCCAGAATCGAATGCAGCACTTCGGCAGGCGATCCGTTGGCATCCACTTCGTGAATGATCGACTTGTCGTACTGCTCCAGCACGGGCGCCGTCACTTCGCGGTAGACGTCAAACCGCCGACGAATGATGTCTTCGTTCGCGTCGTCAGTTCGGTTTTCCCGAATTGCGCGGCGGCGGATTCGGTGAATCATATCCTCTTCGTCGGAGCACTTCAGATAGATGATCTTGTGAATCTCAAGGTACTCTTCAATCATCTGAACCTGATGCACGTTGCGAGGCATCCCGTCCAGAATCAGCAAGTCTTCGCGAGGCTTGAACCACGACAACGCCACGTACGCTTCAACGGCTTTGCGCCAGATGCGAATGGTCAGTTCGTCAGGAACCAATTCGCCTCGGGATATGTGTTTGTAGACCTCTCGGCCGTTGGCAGAGCCGATGTCGATGGACCGAAACACGTCACCAACGGACAGATGAAAGAATCCTGGAATGTGAGCCAGAATCCCGCCCTGAGTTCCCTTGCCAACGCCCGGCGGGCCAAACAATGGAACACATCGATAACGTGAACTTGCCGGAGATGACATTTCCAGTCCTCTTTGGGGCGGATGCCCGCAGCTTTCAGCGAATTGTGGCCAGACACCGATCGCCGGTGCCTGTCGCTCGCCTCAATCCGATCCACTTCCATCGGAGTATGACTGAGCGCCACAACACTGACCAGCAGACCGAGAGAAGAATACTCATTCCGCCCAACCTTCTCAGTCCCGCAAACCGGCTGTTTTTGCCGCCAGGGATCCATTCCGGACGACTCCAGCGCGTGACTCAGGCCGACCGCAGAGACAGCATCCTGCCTGCCTGTGCCTCAATGAAAACGGCGGCAAGATACCGCCGCTACGCATGGAGATTGATCAGCTGTTGCCGGACGCTCGCTAAAGAAACAGTACCGAAACAACGTCCGGTTTTGACTGAGGCCAGAAATCATAACCCGAAACGTAAGTGAGGGATTTTTCTGCGCGACGCCAATCCCTCGCTGACGCGTCGGGTTGTGATTCCGGTAGCTGCAACGCTCACGACGCCAGATGGTCGCGGATCTTTTGTGTTGTCGGCGAATGGACCAATCCGCGTTCTGTGATGATCGCGTGAATCAGCCCTGCCGGCGTCACATCAAATGCCGGATTGTAAACAGCAATGCCATCGGGCGCTGTTTGTCGACCGAAGCCATGAGTGATCTCGGTAGCGGCTCGCTGTTCAATCGGGATGTGTGAGCCATCCGGGATCGCAAGGTCAAAGGTGCTCGACGGTGCCGCGATGCAAAATGGAATGCCATGATGTTTGGCCAGCACAGCGACTCCATACGTCCCGATCTTGTTCGCCGAATCACCATTCGCTGCGATGCGATCGGCTCCGGTGATGACCATGTGGACTCGGCCTTCCTTCATCACCTGAGCCGCCATGTTGTCGCAGATCAGTGTGACCGGGATGCCTCGCTTCTGAAGTTCCCATGCCGTCAGTCTCGCGCCTTGAAGCAGCGGACGAGTCTCATCGGCGAATACATGAATCGACTTGCCCTGCTTCGCCGCCGCAAACATCACGGACAATGCCGTGCCGTCGCCTGCTGTGGCAAGTCCGCCCGCATTGCAATGAGTCAACACCGTCATGCCCGATGACAACAACTCCGCTCCGTGATGCCCGATTGCTTCGCACATCGCGCGGTCTTCGTTGTCGATGCGAACGGCTTCGTCGAGCAGCTTGTCGTGCAAATCGGCCGCGGACGATGACATTGTGGCGAGAGCCGTGCACGCGGCTTTCATTCGATCCAGCGCCCAGAAGAGATTCACTGCCGTTGGGCGGCTGGTCGCGAGATAGTCGGCGACTTGCGTGATTCGCTTCTGGAACTCAGACAATGTTGCCTGGCGATGCGTCTGAGCTCCCAGCACAACTCCGTAAGCGGCCGACACACCGATCGCCGGCGCGCCGCGAACGCGAAGCACCTTGATCGCTTCCCAGACATGCTCCACCGTTCGGCATTCGATCTCAACATACTCCTGCGGCAGAAGCGTCTGGTCGATCAGCGACAACGATCCCATCGCCGAATCGTTCCAGCGCAGAGTGAAGTACGGAGCTGTGTCTGATGATGCTTGCATTGTGTGGAGTGCTTTCGAGGTTCTGTTGTTTTCATCCCCCACTGGGTTCATCGCAGTGGAAGCAAGGCATTTTGCCCTAATGCCACTCTCAACTGAGATTGAAGGCGGTGTTAGTGCAAAGGCCCGTGAACCACCGGGATGAACCCGGCGGGGAAAAGACTTCGCTTGTTTGAAGTATTTCGTAGGCCGGACCGAGCGCTAGCGAGTTCCGGAAATTCAGCGTCTGCTGAACAAGCCGGAACTCGCTCTGCTCGGTCCGGCCTCGCGATGATTGTCTCAACCGTCATCGCGTCAACCATCTTTCGGAGCGATCATCCAGCAGGAATCGTGATGCTCCATGCCAATGTGCGGATAGTAGCTGCGAGCTTTGGGGGCGGCGATGAGGATGAGGCGAGTTCTCAGTCCTGCTGCCTGATGAGTCTGCTCGATCAGGGCTCGGCCGATACCGCGACCCTGATACGCCTCGTCGACAGCGAGGTCGGAAAGATACGTGCAGTAGCAGAAGTCCGTGATCGCGCGACTGATGCCGACAAGTTGCCCGTCCAGCCTCGCGGTCACAATCACGTCCGCCCTGCGAAGCATGTCGTCCATGCGAGCAACATCGGCGACAGGTCGTCGTTCGCCAAGCGTCGACCGGTTCAACACGTCGATAAACTCCGCCGCCGTCAGCGTGGGTTCAAGCTGATACTGAATGCTGGGTAAGTGTTTTTGGTCTTGTGACATTCCTGGCTCTGACGTTCCGGTGTGGATGAAGTCCCCGGGCGGATCATCCGCAGACTCAACGCAATCGTCAAATCCTGCCGTGCTCAGATCGGGTCGGGAAGACTGGTTGACCTTGACGCTTGAAACTGCCCTGCGGATGCCACGCACGCCGATATTTGAGTCGTGGGAGAACCAGCGACGTGTTGATCGTCCTCCTGTCATGAAAAGACCAAGTGCTAACCCTCAATCAAGCAATGTCTCCGTCCGCCACTGGGTTTATCCCAGTGGAAATCAGGCTTTGCACTAACGCGGCTTTCACCTGAAATCGAAATCGGCGTTAGTGCAAAGGCCCAGATCCACCGGGGTAAACCCGGCGGGGCCGCTTGTTTAGGGACTAACCCGAAGCGCGAGCGAGGCTTTTAACGTTATTGCCTCGCTGGCGCTTCGGGTTGGTATGAAACCAGGATGCCGGCTGAGCCTCATTCGTTCACGCGCGGTCGGTACTTCAGTCAGTCGAAAGATGAGAGTCAGTCCGATGGTCAAAGTTGCACTCGACGAAGCGGGAGCTGGCGGTTCGGAAAACAAGCCGGCACGGAAGGTGGCACCGCGTCGAAAGTCTCGCTGGTTCCTGAAGCTCACCGTGCTCGGCGGACTGGCACTCGTCGCAGCGCCGAGTCTGCTGACGGTGTCCGGCGTCACTCCGACGATCGTTCAGAAGCTGCATCCCAAACTGGCTTCCGCGACGTCGTTTCAGCAGTTGAAGCTTCACTGGTGGGCTCCGGTGGAAGTCAGCAACGTACAAATGCTTGATCTAAGCCCCATGGCCGTCCCTGACGAACCCGGCGCGGCGATCGAGCGGCCAGTGCTGTGCTCGATTGAGAAGGTTACGACGAGCGAACCGCTGTGGCGAATTGCTTTGAACCTCGGACGAGGAACCGGCGTGGCTCTCAAGTCGCCTCGATTGTTTCTTGTTGCCGATGACAACGGCACTAATGTCGATCGCACAGTGACCGAACTGTTCGGAACATCCTCATCGAAGAGTTCTTCGCCGTTTCCGTTCCGCGTGACCGTAGAAGACGGCGAAGTGCAGCTTGTCTCTTCGTTGTCCGCGATCGCTGCAGAGTCACAACTGACATCAGCCGACTCCCCTGACGCAGCAACTGCCAGCGAATCGGCAATTGCAGGACGAACTGGTGATGTGACGGTTCGCATGACCAACGTCAACGGCACATTGTCCACAATGGATACGGAACGCTGGCTGCCCGCGCTGAAACTCACAGCCAACATCCAGCGTTCGACAGCTTCACTGGCCGCACGATCAAAGGGGACTCCGCGAGCCGCTCGAGTCGCCGCAGGACTGGATGACGTGGTCGGCGACTTCCCATCGATTCCGCTTGAAGAACTTGCCGGAGATGCCACAGTCGGCGACAGTCGAATTCAGATCCTGCTGAATCCGCGAACTGATGAAAAGGGACGTCAGTCCATCCAGTTTGGAGCTGTCGATGTTGACTTGCGACTGATGCAGCCGTTCCTTTCGATGATGGGTGTTGAGATTTCCTGCGACGGCACGATTTCCGGCGGTATCGACGCGAGAATCGCCGGCGCGTCGCTGACGGATGGCGTTGTGGGTCGTATCCTGCTTCAGGGCGAAAATGTCCGCGTGCGTCAGAAGTCGTGGGCCGGTCATGAATGGCTCAAGCTGGGCTCTGTCGATGCATCCGGAGCCGTGGCGATTGCCGACGATGGCATGCTGCTTCAGGATCTGCGAATCGATTCGGCGGTGGCTCATCTGACGGGATCAGGCGAGCTTCGCCATGCAGGCCGGGCTAAGGAATCCAATCAGCAGATTGAAGTGCAGGGAACCATCGATGTCGCGGCGATTGGCTCTTCACTGCGACAGACTCTGGCTCTGCACGATGACGTGTCGATTCAAAGTGGCAAACTCGTGTTTCGAGGCGACGCGTCTGCGGTGAAGCCCTCAGACAGCGAACGTTCAGAACGCGGACAATGGACCGCTGCGGCTCGGATCGATGACTTGTCGGCGACTCGTGCCGGTGTTCCACTTCAGGTCGATGCGAAAACACAGCTTGATGCGGTCGGTGACTTTGCGGGCGGTTCGCCTGTGTTGAATCGAGCACGACTGACAGCCGGGTTCGGATCGATCGATTGCGTTCCCGATGGCCAGGCATGGAAGGTGTCCGGCCTGGTCCAGCCGGAGTCTCTTTGGCAACAACTGAAACAGTTCTCTGATCTGCCTGAACCGGGACTTCGAGGCGACGTGCAGTTCCAGTCTCGCGTGGCGATCAACAAAGACACGATTCAACTGACGGATGTGCAATTGACGTCGTCCGATGTCTCCGTCTCCAGCCTGGCTTTGGCCGTGCGACCGAATGAACCCGTGACTTCGATGCTCGATGGCACCGTCCATGTCGAAGGCACCGGCGCGGCGCTGCGAACGTTGATGGCTCCGTGGCATGATGCGTCGTGGCTTGCGGAACGGTCGCGAGTTGTCTCTGACCTGACTGCGTCGCCGACCAAGCAAATCGAAGTCGCGGTGCGAGTGACTCCCGAGAACCTCGCCAGCATTCCTCGAGCCGGCGTGAAGTCGGTTTCCGGCCGTGGACAACTACCGATCTCGACGATCAACGCATCGACGTCGTCATCGTCGTCGCTGTCGATTGATGAAGCCGACGTGCGACTCGTGATGCAGGCCAAAGACGCCGGGAAGCGTTTTGAGATTGAAAGCGGCGAGATCAAACTTCCGGGGCTGCTGTCACAAATTGCTGGAACAGTTGCTGTTCCCGACGGTGCGATGCAGCTCGATCTGACGGCGGACACGTCGTACGATCTGGATGTGCTGAGTCGTCGTATCTTCACGCCTGAATCCGGCATTGCACTGTCGGGCCAGGGCAAGGATGTGTTCAAGCTCAAGGGCGATCCCTCAAGTCTGTCCGGAACGGCATTGCCAGCATCTGCTCAGAATCCGGGATTCAAAGGCACTGGAACGGTTCAGTGGGATTCCGTCGATGCCTTCGGGCTTCGATTCGGCAATGCCGCGCTGCAGGCGACATTGGACAATCAGTTACTCCGGTCGGCTCCGATTCAGTGTTCGGTGAACGGCGGCGAGCTAAACGTAACGCCTCAGTATGATATCGCGACGTCTCGACTGATGCTGGGAACGGGCAGTCGAGTTCAGAATCTGCAGATCACTCCGGACGTGTGCCGCACGTGGCTGGGTTATGTGTCGCCGATGCTGGCGGATGCCGCTGAAGTGCGAGGCTCAGCGTCGGCCCGAGTCGATCGATTCCTGTGGGACTTTGAGTCTCCTCAGAACTCCGACGTGTCGGCACAGTTGACGATCCATGAGGCTCAGGCATCACCCGGCCAGTCGCTGGCATCGATGCTGGAAGTGATCAGCCTGCTTCGAAAGAAAGACGGAGCCGCCGACTTGTCGCAACGGTCTCTGATTCTTCCCGAACAGACAATTCCGGTCACCGTGCGGCAGGGCAATGTGATTCACGATGGCCTGGTGATGGACCTGAACGGCTACCGTCTGAGGACGTCGGGTGCAGTGAATCTGAGCGAACAGATCCAAATGACGATTGATGTTCCGCTGGAAAAATCCACCGCCGCTGCCGCAGGGCGAAGCATCAAAGTCCCGCTGCGAGGATCCATCTCCAGACCTCAACCCGACGTCGCTGGTCTACTGCAAAGCCTGGGGACTCAGCAGATTCAGGACAAGATCAACAACGAAGTAGACCAGCGTCTGAACAAGGGGTTGAACAAGTTGTTTGATAAGTTCTGATCCAGTCCATCAGATCGCGGCCATCGCACGCCGGACCAAGCAACGCGAGTTCCGGATTATTCCGAATCGCAAATCGCCGGTACTCATTTTGTTCGTTCCGGCCTACGATTGAGCAGCAGTTCCGAATGCGATTCGCTGCGGAGCAGAGGTGTATTGATACCCCCCTGTGGCTTGATGGCGCGCTGATTTAATCAGCCGGAACGCGCTAGCGTCCGGTTTTCGCTGCAAAAACACAGCACATTTAACCGGGGGCTATCGCACTGCGGCTGATGAAACAATCAGATCAACACGCTATCAAGCCCTGGGTTTGTTTTCATGGTGCTGGAGCTTTGGGCGGTGCTGGAGGATTCAGAATCTGCGCGGCGGCGAGGATGTTGCGGAACTCGGGGCGGGTGTTGATCGCTTTGAGATCCTGATCCGTCGGAGCCATTCCGGCTAGCGAGTTTTCCTCGCGGATACTGTCCGCCAGAAGCTTCAGAGCCATTGCGGCGTCATCCGGAGTCTTCTCCGAAGTCAGCGCATAGACGCATGCAGCAGAATAAACCACCAGCGGTTCTTTGGATCGCTCCAGGGCGGCTTCTGCATCCTGAATCGCCTGTTCTCGCCGACCGGCTCGCGCGTGCAGGACAGCTCGGCCGACCCAAAGGTATGGATCACTTGAATACGTCCGCAAAGCGTTCGTTTGAACTTCGATCGCATCGTCAGGCCGTTTCAGATACTCCGAAAGCACCATGGCGAGATTCCGAAACGCATCATGGGACTGAGGATCCAGATTCTGAGCCTCTCGAAGGTCTGCGAGTGCGGCATCGGGATTGCCCGGCAAATGTTCCAGCGCTCGAACCACCCAGCTTCCTGCATCGGATGGTCGCAGGCTGAGCCCCGTCGCCTTGTCTTTCTCGGCCGCCTCCATGTTGCCTTTCAAACGATAGACAGACGCTCTGAGAAAGTACGCTCGCGTTTCCGGAAAGCCGCCGTCGATGGCCGTCGTGAGGTCCGCAATTGCAGCGTCATATCGTCCGAGATTCTTAAAGCAGATGGCTCGACTGACCAACGCATTGAGTTTCAACGGATTGAGTTCCACGACGCGAGTGAAATCGTCCGCCGCAGCCTCATACTTCTTCAACGCTATTCGACACAGACCGCGCTGATACCACGCGTTCACCGAATTTGGCTTCGCAGCAACAGCAGCCGACAATAACGCTTCGCCGTCGAGACTGCCGCCGTTGGACGTCTCCATCAGAATCATGCCGTGGAGCAATGAGGCTGCAAAATTGTTAGGGCGAGTTTCCGTGACGGTCGACACGGCTGACATTGCGGCCGCCAGGTCACGTTGGAGAAGACGCTCAACGCCAAAACGAATGCGTTCTTCATCGGACCGAAAATCAGGCATCGTCCCAATCGAGACTGGAACGACCGATCTCAGGTTTGCTGCTGAGTTGACTTCGAACTTCTTCAGCAGGAACTCAATCTCAGCCGTGCTTGCCTTGAGTTTCGTCCGCTGTTCAGGGGCGAGCAGTGACGCATTGAACTTGCCGGTTTCTGCTGACTCAGTCCGAAACGGTTCGATGGCCCCGTTCAGGAGTTTCACCGTGTCGGCGTAAGAGGCTTCCCCAAACAAGACCTCAAAGGCCTCTCCCTGAAGCAAGGGCGTTTTTTGGATGAATTCTTCTGCCTGGCGATTCGTCACTTCCTTTGTCAGCCGCATCTCATTGCGCCACCACGCCACGCCGAGAGCCGTCACAAGGATTAAAGCAATGACGACAATACCGGTTGACGAAGTGACCTGCGGATGTCGCTTGATCCACTTCACAACTCGCTCGGGAATTGAGCGATTTGGAGCATGAACGAGCGGCAGGTTTCGAAGATGACAATCAAGATCCTCTGCCAGATCCGCGGCGGAGAGGTATCGTTGCGCCACATCCGGCTGAAGACATTTCGCAACGATCGAATTCAAGTCCACGGACAGTCTTGGATTCGCGTCACGAACCTGAGGAATGTTCTGCCAGCGTTCCTCAATCATCTGGCGATACTGGCCGCTGTTGGCAGCAAACGGAAGCCGTCCGGTGACGAGTTCGTACAGCATCACGCCCAGCGAATACACATCTGAAGCTGGATCGAGCTGCTGATAAGACTCAACCGACGCGATCTGTTCCGGGCTCATGTAAGGCAGCGTGCCACCGGCGATCGCATCGGCCAGATCCTCCTGACCCACGGCCAGATTGAAGTCGAGAATCATGGGCTGACCGTCCTCCGTCAGCAGGACGTTCGCAGGCTTAAGGTCACGATGGAGGATGCCTCGCCCATGCGCGTGAGCCAAGCCTTCGGCCAGCTTCATGACGATCCAGACAGCCGATTGCTCCAGATCCATCTTCATCAGCGGTGATCGTGCGGCATCGACGGTCGGAGTCTGTGTTCGATCCGTTACAAGTCTGCGATCCGCCGTCACCGTTCCAAGTTCCGTGAGCGTCTGTGATTCACATTTCATCACCGTGCTGAGCAGCATCTGGCCGTTCAACTGCGACTCGGTCGATGAGAAATCGCCATCCGATCGGAACGACTTCACAACGTCCTTCAGCGTGGTGGAGCCGAACCATGGCATGCACAGGATGGAATACTTCTGATAATCGTGGACCGAATAGACCGGCACAATGTTGGTATGCTGCAATCGAGCCAGTCGTTCAGCTTCGCGGAGCTTGATGCTGGACACCTTCAGCACGACCAGACGTTCTGACAGCGACATTTGTCGTGCCAGATAAACTCGCGAAAACGCTCCTCGTCCAAGCTCACCGACGATGGAAAAATCGAGCACACACTGTCCCGGCGACAATTCCACGCGACTGCCCGAATCAAGCGACGACGATGGCGTCCCGGAACTGAGGTCCGTTTGCTGTTTTGGCGACGGCCAGCGACTCGTGTCCAGACGATACCGACGAGCATACTCTTCGGCTGCGACAGGCTTCGGCGACGAGAGCTTCAGGCGATACTCTTCGAATGCGAGCGGCTCGATGGTCTCGGGTGTTTCGAACAGCTCCGGATGGTCATTGCGATAGTCTTCAAGCGACGCAACGCCGGTCTCGCGAAATCGGTGATCCAGATCAACGCGGACAAGTTCCTGCAGAACTTCGAGATACGACTCCGCATCTCGCTGAGGAAGAAACTGACGCAATGACACGGACCGGTCAGCGGCTCGCGCATCTTCGAATGCTTCGACAAAGGCGTCGACGTCTCCAAACGCCAGCGCACCAGATCTTGATGTTCCGCCGGAACGGCTCGATGACTCCAGATGTGTCACGCGGATGAATCTCCCTTGCTCGTTGATTCGTCAATCTGCTGACGAAGCAATTCGCGAAACTTCTGCAGAGTACGTTCGACGGTTCTGAGCGACCGCTGCGTTCTTGCCGCGATCTCTTCGACCTGCTCGCCATCCAATCGAAGCATGATGATCTCACGCTGATTCTCACTCAGACTTTTTAGCAGGTCGTCGATGACCAGCCGCAGAGTCTGTTCGGCCATCCCATCAGGTGCCGATGGATCGAGATCACCACTTTCGAAACTCATCCCGATCGTGCGGTCTACACTTCGCTTGCCGGCTCGGTGATAAGCAGCAGCGTCGCGGATCTTGTGCAGACCAATCACGAGGAACAGCTTCCACAACTCTTCCCCATCAGGCACTTCATAGTGTCCTTCCTGAGCGCGTCGAAAGAACGTCCGGAAGATCGATTGAACAATGTCTTCAGGATCCAGTCGCGCGTTCAGGTTTTGGCCGGTCTGGGCCGTGGCGAGTCCATGAAGCCGCTTTGCATATCGCAAATACAAGCGCGTTGCGGCATCCTGTTCGCCCGACCGAAATCGGCGAAGTAGCGATTGATCCGAAGGCTCCTCCGAAGGTGTTGCCAAGTGATGCTCTCATTCAGGGCTCAAAAACGGAACTACCGGCCAGGACATCGAAAACGATGACAGTAGTTTCTGACATTTGAGCTATCTGGCACAATCTCCACAAAACAGGAGCGAGAAAAAACGCCGGTTCCCGCCAAAAAAGAAATGACAGTTTCCGCGATTCCGTCAACATCGGACGCAGATTTCATGATCTGAACAAAGAACCCTGCCTCTTGAAGACCGCGTCGCCGATGCGGTCGTCGTGTGGAGCCGCCGATGAGCAATCATCGTGTTCGCTGCGAAACATCAGTTGGTCCCTGTCATCGATACTCTTTTGGTACTCGTGACAATTCAACATCCGGAAGGATGAATGAGCCGTCCAGCAGTTTCGTGTCATGATTCACCAAATCGGGGAAGCGAATGCCGGGGACGACTCGCACTGCGAAGATTTCCTGCACTGCATCTTCGAACTTCACCCAGCCGAGAATCTGACCGGTCTGAATGTGAATTGCCCAGACGCCACAGGTTCGTTCCTGCTTGCGTTCTGTGATCGGAATGCCGCTGAAGACTGCGGATTCACGAACCTGAGACAGTCCAACAAAAGCAATCGGCCCGCAGAAATCCAATCCGCGAGTAAACCCAGGCACCTCGGCAACTGCCCGATATGTTTTCGTTGTGACATCCACAGTCCCAATCGTCCCCGCGCCTGATTCGAGGACCCACAAGTTATTGTTGTACCAGCGCGGCGAATGGGGCATCGCGAGACCTTCGATGAGGATCTCGTTGGTTGTCGTGTCCATGACGATGCCGCCGTCTTTTTTGTGTTGTCGCCATCCTGCTGCGTCGTCGCTGTGGCCCAGAGCTGTGACATAACGGATCTTGCCGTCTCGCAGGCCGAGTCCATTCAAATGGCAGCGATCTTCAGGAGCCAATGCAGTGATAAACGGCGGCTGCCATTTTGGGAGGAAGCTGTATTGAATACTGCGAACGGCCAGGCACGAAAACAGCGTGTTGACGAACCAAAGTTCATCGTCCACCCATTCCATTTCATGAATCTGCATGTCGCCTGTGACGTGACCGACTCGCGGCATGAAGCAGCGATCACATTTCCCGATCGGTTCCATCTTCGGAGCAACCGCATCATTCGCATGGTACTCCCAGACTTCGTGCTGAGTCCCGATCGCTAGTTGCGGACCTCGCAAAGCCAGCCCCATTGGCTTGGCAAAGCTGCGGAAGTGAGTATTCAGCACTCCATCATCCGCCCGCAACGCCACAAGCTTCCCCGCCTGATATGTTGTCACTAACAGCGAGATCCCAAGTTGTTCGAGGATCTCTGGAAACGTGTTCGTATGCAGACTTCGCAGCGGCTGTTCTTCTGTCATCAATTACCCTTTGGCGAGCGGATGACCAGAGGATACTGCTGGTCGCGAAGGTACTGGGCGGCATTCCGAATTGCGATTCGATCGGGCAGTTTGCGTTTCGATCCAGACTGAGTCCACCATGTCTCAGACTTTGGCTTGCCGAACTTCCGATTCAGTGCCCGGCTGCCGTAGGCCTTTAGGTCTCGCAGCAGATCTTCGGGGTCAGGATCTCCTTGGCACTCCCCAAAACGATGTGCACATGATTGGCCATGATCGCCGTACCTGCAAGCAACCATTTTCGAAAGTTGCTTGTCTCTTGAAACTGTACCAACAGCAAATCTGCCTGCGACTGCGTCAGGAATACTGGCGACGATTTCAACCTTGCCTGGGCGGACTCGTACAACGCCGGCATTGCTTCAGTGCCCAATCTCACCTCGGTCAAATCTATACCAGAACGATGTGAGCACGAATCGCAGAACCGCACTCGGAGGATTGGCAGTCTACCGCTCGGTTTTTTGGGATTCGCGGCGGAACGGAAATCGGATATTTCGATCTCCTCGAGCCACAAGTAAGGTTTTGTGGAGAGGCGTCGTAGATATTCCTGCAGAATTGCCGGAAATCTCCCCTTGGTGACTTTTTGTATGAGGAACTTTCTGAATCCTCTTCAGAATCGATTGCGGATGCCTCTTGAGCGAACCACGTCGCCGTATTCGAACGGGTGAGCCACCAGGCTCCTCTTCGTTAAGCGGCAGTTCGCCCTTTGGGGAATTCTGTCAAAAGAAATGCTTTTTTTGCTCACGCGTGGCGAGCCGTTTCTCGTCGCTGCGTCCGCGTCCATCCGTTGAATTGAACATCTGAAATTGTACTTTAAGGGTCCTTCGTCATGATCTTTGCCAACACGGTTCGGGAGTGGTTGAGAACTCCTTTCACAGGGACCAGTTCCCGCCGATCGAAGCGTGGACGTCGGTCTGTGATTGAGTCCCTCGAAGTCCGTGCGCTGCTGGCAACCTTTCAGGTTACAAATGTCAACAACTCCGGAGCGGGCAGTCTTCGCGATGCAATTGCCCAGGCGAACAGCAGTCCCGGAGCGGATGAGATTCAGATTTTCGCTTCGGGAACGATCAGCCTTTCCACGGGGCAATTGACAATCTCCGACAGCCTGGTGATCAACAATTTCAGCGGAGGTACCACGATCATCGATGCCCAGCAGAACTCAAGGATCTTTGATATCACCAGCACGGCCGGGAACGTGACGTTATCGGGACTGACGCTTAGGAATGGACGCACCTCAGGAAACAACTCAAATGCCACTGACACGGATGAGAGCGGAGGTGCGATACGCTCTCGGTCGACGGGGACATTGAGCATCAGACAAAGCACACTTTCGGGAAACTCGACGAAGGGAAGTTTTGCAGACGGCGGCGCGATCTCGATGACCGACGGACCATTGGTGATCCTGAATAGCACGCTTGTGGGAAATTTTACCGAGGGAAACAGTGCGGAAGGCGGGGCAATTTTTTCGCAGAATGGGTCTCTGACAGTTGTCCAAAGCACGCTGACAGGAAATTCTGTGCAAGGAAGTCTTGCCCGTGGCGGGGCAATTTTCACTGGAACAGGGACTGTGACCTTGAGCCAAAGCACGCTGACATTAAACGGGAGCGTGGCATCGCAGGGCGGAGGCGTTTTCAGTTCGTCCTCGCCGGTCACGATTCGTAACAGCATCGTGGCAGGGAACACTGACACAGGGGCTGCACCGGATGTTCGGAAGTCGACGTTCTCCAGTGATGCCTTCACGGTGACCCACAGCCTGATCGGCCGCAACAATGGTACAGATTTGACAGCAACCGTTGGTTCAACCCCCGATACCAACGGAAACTTCATCGGTGGTAATACCGATGCATCAAAGATCAATCCGTTGCTCGGGGCACTGGGGAGCAATGGCGGTCTGACGCAGACGCACGCTTTGCTTCCCGGCAGTCTTGCGATTGATCGCGGCAGCAATGCGAATGCGGTCGATGTGACGAACGCCAACGCCCCGCTCACCGCAGACCAGCGAGGGACGCCTTACTTCCGCATCCTGGACGGCGACGGAATTCCGAACGCGGTGGTGGATATGGGAGCGTTCGAATTGATCAATGTGGCCGGTCCCATTGTGGTCGATACCCCGCTTGACGAGGTCAACGGTAATCTCAGTTCGGGTGACGTGTCACTCCGGGAAGCCATCGCACTGGCAAACCTCAGCCCTGGTGCAGACACAATCACCTTTGCAGCAACAATCAATACGCAGCCGATCAACATGTCGTTGTTGGACCGAATGACAATCAGCGAGACGCTAACGATCACCGGTAACGGAGCGGCCAATACCATCATTGATGGCCAGCAGATAGGTTTCGGTATCCTGGGAATCACTTCAGGCGACGTGACACTGAACGGCCTGACGATTCGGAACGGAAGGAACTCTTTTTTTTCGGGCGGTGCGATTAGCAGTACCTCCAACGGTTCTTTGACGATTAACAGCAGCATTTTGTCAGGGAATTCCACAACACGCCTGGGCGCGTATGGCGGAGCCGTTTACGCTCGATCTGGCTCGATAACGATCAGTCAGAGCACGTTGTCCGGGAACTCCAGCTCCAGCTCCAGCACCGACGCCATACCTGCGAGGAGCTCGGGCGGAGCCATTTTCGCTGCATCTGGCTCGATAACGATCAGTCAGAGCACGTTGTCCGGGAACTCCAGCTCCAGCTCCAGCGCCGACTCTGCGAGGAGCTATGGCGGAGCCATTTTCGCTGCATCTGGCTCGATAACGATCAGTCAGAGCACATTGTCCGGTAATTCCGGCACCAGCACCAGCACCAGCACCGACAACAACCCCACCACCAACGTTGCGAGGAGCTATGGCGGAGCCATTTTCGCTGCATCTGGCTCGATAACGATCAGTCAGAGCACATTGTCCGGTAATTCCAGCTCCAGCTCCAGCACCAGCTACGGCTCTGCGAGGAGCTTTGGCGGAGCCATTCACGCTCAATCTGGCTCGATAACGATCAGTCAGAGCACATTGTCCGGTAATTCCAGCTCCAGCTCCAGAACCGGCACCGGCTCTGCGAGGAGCTATGGCGGAGCCATTCACGCTCAATCTGGCTCGATAACGATCAGTCAGAGCACATTGTCTGGAAACTCCGCTAGTTCCGGCATCTTCGGCAGCCGTGGCGGGGCTATCCACGGGGCAAATTTGCCCAGTCTGACAATCCGCAACAGCATCGTGGCCGGAAACACGTGTGTTGACTCTCCGGACATGCACATTCCGTCAGTTGCCTCTGTCATAGTGACCAACAGCCTCATCGGCAACAGCGATGGCACAGGGTTGACAGCAACGGTCGGTTCAACGCCCGATGCGAATGGGAACTTCATTGGTGGTGTTACCGATGAAGAAAAGATCGATCCGTTGCTTGGCCCGCTGGCGAACAACGGCGGCCCGACGCAGACCCACGCCCTGCTGACCGGCAGTCCAGCGATTGATCGTGGCAACAACACACTCGCCGTGGATGTGACTCAGGCTGGAAATCCGGCGTTGACTGCCGACCAGCGCGGCGCTCCATTCATTCGTACGCTTGATGGCGATCTCCTCGGGACCGCAGTCGTGGATATGGGAGCATCAGAGTTTTCCGGACTGCGAGTCTTGTTTCCCAGCCCAAATGCTTTTTCGCTCAGACCCACTTTCCAGTGGACGCCGATCGCCGGCGCGACATCGTACTCAATTCAGATCAATAATCTCACCACCAATGTGGCTCAGTTCCATCTGGGAACCACCAGCACTGCGACTTACACGCCCCCCGTTGACTTGGCGATGGGTCGATTCCGGATGTGGGTCAAACCGAACTTTCCCTCTGGACAGGGCAACTGGAGCGCGCCGAGTGATTTCAACATTCTGGCCCCCCCGACCTGGACAACGATGTCGAGGACTCAACTGACATCTCGCCCCACGCTGACATGGAATGCTCTTCCGGGGGCTGTCAGATACGATCTCTGGGGCGACAATTTTTCGACCGGCGTGAAACAGCTCATTCGCCAGAATGTTACAGGGACGAGCTTTACACCGACCTCGGATCTGCCGATGGGGATTTATCGGTTTTGGATTCGTGGTGCCTATGACAATACGAGTTTCGGTGGGTGGGCTGTCTTGCAGGAATTCGTGGTCGTTCCCGGGCCAACGCCCGTCGGACCTTTGAACGCGACGTTCAATCGAACGCCGACATTCTCATGGAATCCTGTTGCCGGTGCGGTGAGCTATGAGTTGTATGTTAGGAACACAAACACGGGAGCCATGGTGATCAACGGCACGTCGGTGACGGGAACCAGCTTCACTCCAACAACCAATCTGGCCGATGGTCCGTATCGCTGGTGGACCTTTGCCGTCAGTCCGGTATTCGGCACCGGCCCGACGGCAACTGCCATCAAGAGCGGTGGTTCTCATCCGGTGGAACTTTTTGTTGGCGGACGGACGTCGATCACTTCGCCGGCAAATAGTTCGTCCACCGCCGATCGAACCCCCACGTTCTTATGGCGAGCGGTCGACGGTGCGGTTCGTTACGAGTTGCTCGTCAATCGCATCAATGTGCCACAGGCGGGCATCATTAGTCAAACCACCCTGACTACGACCAGCTTCACTCCAGCCACCGATCTTCCCGCAGGAACCTACCGAGCCTGGGTACGAGCCGTCAGTTCAACGAACGAATTCAGTCCCTACAGCGTTCAGGTCGACTTTACCGTCACTGATTTGCAACCCGGCTCGATGGAATCAGATTCTGATTATTTGTTGGCCGAGCTACTTCCATCACACTTCGGTGACGATGATGATTCTGTAGCTCCGAAGTCAGAGCACAGCACTCGCAACTCGACCGTGAAGATGACTCCGGCAACTCGACCGGATGACGTTCAGGACCCTTCAGTGTTCGATCAACTGGCCTTACTCGACGCCGTCATGGCAGAGCAGTATGTCGTGAGCACAGACGAGTTCGTTGTCAGTTTTTGGCGAGCGGCAGGGCGTCGGCCCTCCGAGCATTCACGCACCCAGCCGCCACCATTGTCTTCCTCGCTCTAATTTCACCTCGGTCAAATCTATACCAGAACGATGTGAGTACAAATCGCAGAAACGCACTCGGAGGGCTGACGCCCTGCCGCTCGCCGTTGTGTGAGGGGAATCAACCTGAGTGAATGGATTAAGGCACATTCGTTCCGTATATTCGCGGCGTATTTGGCAGTTAAACTTTATATTGCCCCAGACAGGCAGGGACTTCCTATGACGATCAGAGCCCAGGTTCGTGAGTTTTTGACACTGGCAATCAGCGATCTGGCTCGAACGCATCGTCCGCGTCGGGGACTTCACAGACGCAGTGCGAGCAGCGAGCAACTCGAAGTGCGGGCTCTGCTGGCAACATTCACGGTCACCAATCTGAACGACTCTGGTGCCGGAAGTCTGAGGGATGCCATCACCCAGTCCAACATCGCCTCGGGCTCGGACACGATTGCGTTTCAATCAGGATTGACTGGAACAATCGTGCTCACGTCCGGGTCTTTGTTTGTATCCGACAGTCTGTCGATCAATGGCCCGGGAGCGGGTCAACTGGCGATCAGTGGTGGCGGCAGTAACTTCGGAGTCATGATTGTTGACGATGCTCGATCCGGCTTGTTCAGCGATGTCAGCATCTCGGGACTCACCGTTCGCGATGGAGGCAATGGGACGACAGCTCTGGTGGGAGCTGGGATCTTCAGCCGAGAGAACCTCACTCTGAATGGCGTTGCATTGCTCAACAACAATGCAGGGACAGCAGGCGGAGGCGGAGGACTTCAGATCTTCGCGGGCACTCTCAGGATGCAGGATTGTACGGTTGCTGGAAACAAGGCCGGGCAGGGTGGCGGCATCGAGCTGTCCACGGATGCGATCTCCGGTGACATCGTCAATTGTACGATCTCCGGTAACGAGGCCGATCGCTGGGGTGGGGGCGTTTTGGTGGTGACGGGAACAACAAGTATCCGGAACAGCACGATCACCGCAAATCGAGCCAACGTGAAGGGAACGGAACCCAACACATCCGGCGGCGGAGTTTACGGAAATTTGAATGGAACTGTTGAGTTTCTCACCCTGCATAACTGCATCGTGGCAGGGAACACCTGGGGAGCCGGGGTCAATCAGATCGCTGAGGATATCGGAGATACGATTCACAGCAGTTCCTCATTTAACCTGATTGGAAATGCGACATCGGCCGGTGGTCTGTCCAACGGCGGCCCAAATGGGAACATCATCGGATTGAATGGTGCGGGCACGCGAGATATCAGCACGATCCTGAACACAACTCTTGCCAGCAACGGCGGTCCGACTCAGACACACGCTCTTGTTGCCGCAAGCCCTGCGATCAACGCGGGCAGTAATGCGAGGGCAGTCGATGCGAATGGCGTGGCACTGAGCCGCGATCAACGGGGAAGCTCGTTTCCTCGTCGTTTCGGAAACGTGGATATCGGAGCCGTCGAATTCCTTTCAGTCACAGGACCGACCGTGGTCGACACAGCGGTTGATGAGGATGATGGCAATCTCAGTTCGGGTGATGTGTCACTGCGGGAAGCAATTGCTCTGGCGAACCTCAGCCCTGGAGCAAACACGATTACTTTTGCAGCTACAATCAATACTCAGCCGATCAACATGTCCGGTAACCAAATGACAATCAGCGAGACGCTGACGATCACCGGCAACGGAGCGGCCAATACGATCATTGACGGCCAGCAGAGAGGTACTGGTATCCTGGGAATCACTTCAGGCGACGTGACACTGAATAGCCTGACGATTCGGAACGGGAGCTCTTCTACTTCGGGCGGTGCGATTCGCAGCACCTCCAACGGTTCTTTGACGATTAACAGCAGCATTCTGTCAGGGAATTCCACAACAGGCTTGAACGCGAATGGCGGAGCCATTCACGCTGGATCTGGCGCGGTGACGATCAACAGCAGCACGTTGTCCGGAAATTCCAGCAGCAGCAGCAGCAGCGGCAGCAGCAGGGGCGGGGCCATTTACGCTCAATCAGGCGCGGTGACGATCAGTCAGAGCACGCTGTCAGGAAATTCCGTGACTACAACGGTCGCCACCAGCATCAGCAGGGGCGGGGCCATTTTCGCTTTTTCAGGCGCGGTGACGATCAGCCAGAGCACGCTGTCCGGAAATTCCGCGACTGCAACGGGCACCAACAGCATCAGCGGAGGCGGGGCCATTTACGCTTTTTCAGGCGCGGTGACGATCAGCCAGAGCACGCTGTCAGGAAATTCCGCGACTGCAACGGGCACCAACAGTATCAGCAGAGGCGGGGCCATTCACGTTTTTTCAGGCGCAGCAAAAACGATCCGCAATAGCATCGTGGCGGGGAACACAGGTGTCGATGGAACGGACATGTTCATCTCTGGCTCCGACCCCACAGTCACCAACAGCCTGATTGGTCGCAGCAGTGGCACAGGGCTGACAGCAACGGTTGGCACGACACCCGACGCCAACGGCAACTTCATCGGCGGAAGCCTCGATGCCACAAAGATCGACCCCAAACTCGGCCCACTCGCGAACAACGGTGGCCCGACGCAGACCCACGCCCTCCTCACCGGCAGCCTCGCCATCGATCGCGGCAGCGATGCCAACGCCGTTGATGTGACCAATGGAAACGCACCACTCACCGGAGACCAGAGAGGCGTTACTTTCCTCCGCTTTCGCGACGGGGACCATTCCGGTGTTGCACCCAATGCGGCTCGAGTCGACATGGGGGCCTTTGAGTTCTTCGGCTCCCAGTTACTCAGCCCAGGTCAGAATTCCGTGAACATTCGCCCGACGTTCACCTGGACTGCAATCGAGGGAGCCACCTCGTATCGAATTCAAGTCAACAATGACAGCACCAACACTGCCAACGTTGTGAATACAACGGTGACAACGCCCTCCTTCACGCCCTCGGCAAATCTGGGAATTGGTCGTTACAGGATGTGGATTCAGCCAATCTTTGGTGCGGCAGGCACGCCCGGCAACTGGGGCCCGCCGCAGACGTTCGGCATTGTGACTCCGCCGACGTGGGCAACGATGTCAAGAACTCAACTGACATCCCGGCCTACGCTGACATGGAACGCTCTTCCCGGAGCTGTGAAGTACGATCTTTGGGGCAGCAATTTTTCGACGGGGCAGCAGCAGACCATTCGTTTGGATGTCACCGGAACCAGCTTTACTCCCACGACGGACCTGCCTATGGGGATTCATCGCTTCTGGATTCGAGGTGTCGATGGCAAAGGAAACTTCGCTGGCTGGTCCGTCTTACAGGAATTGCAAGTTGTTCCCGGTCCAACACCCGTTGGGCCACTGAGTGCGACGTTCGATCGAACGCCGACATTCTCATGGAATCCAGTCGCAGGAGCCGCGAGCTATGAGTTGTACGTGAGGAACACAAATACCGGAGCAATGGCGATCAACGGCACTTCGGTGACCGGAACCAGCTTCACTCCATCAACCAATCTGGTCGATGGTCCATATCGCTGGTGGACGATTGCCGTCAGCCCCGTGTTCGGGGTCGGGGCCACAGCCAGCGCCATCAAAAGCGGTGGCTCGAATCCTGTGGATCTCTATGTTGGCGGACGTCCGACGATGACTTCGCCGACAAACAATTCTTCCACGGCCGATCGAACGCCCACGTTCACCTGGCGAGCTGTCGATGGTGCGGTTCGTTACGAATTGCTCGTCAATCGCATCAATGTGACACAGAAGGGCATCATCAATCAGACGTCGCTGACAACGACCACTTTCACTCCAGCCACCGATCTTCCTGCGGGAACTTACCGAGCCTGGGTACGAGCTGTCAGTGCCACAAACGAAGTGAGCATCTACAGCGTTCAGGTCGACTTCACGATCACAGATTTGCAACCTGGCTCGATCGACCTGGATCCTGCTTACCTCCTCGCCGAATTACTGCCATCACACTTCGACGACGATGAATCTGTAGCTCCGAAGTCGAAGCACAGCACTCGCAACTCGACCGTGAAGACGACTCCGGCAACTCAACCGGATGACGTTCAGGACTCTTCCGTGATCGATCAACTGGCCTTACTCGACGCTGTCATGGCAGAGCACTCGGTTCTTAGCACAGACGAGTTCGTTGTCAGTTTTTGGCGAGCGGCAGGGCGTCAGCCCTCCGAGCCTTCACGCACCGATCTGCCCTTGTGACCTCCCCAGTTGCAACATCACCTTGAATGAAATCGACAGCCGCACGATCGGAGGACGTTACAGGGAATCGCACTCGGAGGGCTGACGCCCTGCCGCTCGCCGCTGGCGCGTTCTGGTCGAGGCGGGTGACCGAGTAGAGGCTGATCGAGGAAGTCCGATTGTCAGAGTTCAGACTTGGGGTCCCCTGCCGCTGCCGCCGGTTCGGTGGTTTCGACGGGGCGATCTTCGAGGATGAGTCGGTCTTCGACATCCGATGGCAGATCATCGTCTTCTGACGCAGGCGGCATGTCTTCGAGAGGTGCAGCGTCGGCCGCATCACGAATTTCTGCACGGCCTCGAGAGGGCAGGAAACCGGGAGCTGAAAGGTCATCAACACGAGCTGGCTCGAGGAAGCCGGGAGCTCGATAGCCAACTCCAAACGGATCAGATCCGGCGGGCCGAACGGATTCGCCTGGGAATCCGAGTCCATCGGCCTCGTTGATGATCGTGTCGAGCTTCAGTCCGACAATTCTGTCGCGTGCCGCTTTGCGTTTTTCGACCTGCTCACGAAGCGTCTTCAGGCGAGCTTCGATGTCAGAGAGTTCCTTCTCACGTCGTTTGAGATCACGATCAAACTGAGCATTGAGTTGTTCGCGAATCGTGTCGGCCGCCTTCTTTCGCTCGGCTTCGTCCTTCGACGAATGCAGCAACCGAGTGGCTTCAGCCAGCTTCTTCTGTTCGGCAATCTCTTCTTTCGAGAGAGGCTCCATATGAGTTTCGACCACCGTTCGAGTGACGTGCCGTGGTCGAACGTAACGTTGTTCGCTGTAGTTATCGATAATGGTCATTTGATCCATAGGACTTGCAGGACCTCCGTAGATTGGGGCCCCACCGAATCCATCGTCCGGGATCGTTGACTTTATCGGATTCTGGCCCTGAGGATCTCGTCCATTCGGTCGACGACCTTCGCGAGCTGGGCCATTGTCATCACCGCCCAAGAATGGTTCCGGGTTTGGTGTGCGTCGAACTGCTGGTGCGGTTCTCGCCGGTCGTGAATCCGGGCCGCGTTCGTCCTGGTTCATGGTGGTTCCGGCCGCATAGGCAACGGAGCCCAAAACGGCTGTGATGAGGAGAATTGAGAGCTTTTTCATATGAGTTCTGTTCCTGTGAAAAGGGGGTATTGGGCAACGGAAACGGGTTGTAGATCGCGTAGCCGAGGAGGATGTCGCGGCGTGCCGCGATGGGGTCTAACGGATGTGATCCACACGTGGTCTTCAGTGAGCTATTTTTGGAAAGGCAGTGGAAAAGTGGGAAACGGTTAAACGACGACTCTTCCCGTCTTCATGAGCCGCAGCCCATTTCAAATCTCAGATTTCAAAATTTGAAATGCCTGCAGGGTAGGATGGACTTGGTCTCGTCGAGACTCATGGTGCTTCAGCCTCCAATAGTTCAAGCTGGCCTTTGAGTATCTCAAGTTCAACCTCCCATTCGTCGGTTGATGGTTGATCGTCCTCGGGAACTTGCAGTGAATCCGACAGCACGGTCTCAATCTCTGATCGCAGCCCGGAGGAATCGCGATCGAAGGTGTCGTTCGCAAGCAACTCGGCAATGTCCGGCGGAATCGGTGCCTGAACTCTTCGAATAGACCGAGTCACATTCTTCGTCTCACCCGGCGAACGATCACGGCCCGAAGACTCATCTGGTTGCCGATCGTTCGATGAGCTGACAGTTGTTTCTCTCGCAATCATGTTATCTGCACTTCGCCATGGAGAGAGTGTCATCCCGGTGAAGACGCACGCGACAATGACGACACCGACCATCGACGAGCGAATCAGCGTCGACCGCCATTGCAGCCATCGCCTTCGCCAGCGAAGGCGATAAGAACGCTGTCCGTTTTGAAGCTGCAACAGAAGCTTCTCCAGAGCACGCTCGACTTCTGTCGCGTCACGAAAACGTTCGCTGGCTTTCTTGGACAGAAGGCAATCGACAATCTCAGCCAGTTCTGACGGAACCTCCGAGTTCACCTGTTCGACGGGTCGATGCGGGTCGTGACAAATCCGATTCAAAATAGCCAGCGCATGTTCTGCACGAAACGGCGGTCGGCCGGTACACATGAAGTAGATGACACTGCCGAGACTGAACAAGTCGGATCGATGATCAACGGGCGATCCCGTTGCCTGCTCCGGCGACATGTAGTGCGGTGTGCCCGCGACAACCCCGGTGCGAGTGAGCGTTGCGTCGTCGACCGTTCGAGCCAAACCAAAGTCGGAGATCAGAACGCGATCCACCGATTGTTCCAGCAGGATGTTGGCAGGCTTCACATCACGATGCACAACGCCCTGGGCATGCGCGGCTGCAAGTCCGGCGGCAATCTGACGTGAGATCCGCAGGACTTCTTTCGCATCCAGCGGACCTCGTTCTTCAACTTTCGCCTGGAGCGATTGCCCGGGAACAAACTGCATGACGAGGAATGGCGTATCGCTGTCCGTGTGGACGTCATAAATTGGAATCACGTGTTCGTGAACGACCGCGGCGGCTGACTGAGCTTCGCGAGCGAATCTGCGACGAGCCGCTCCGTTGTGAGCGAGGTGCGGCTTCAGCACCTTGATTGCGACAACGCGATGGAGTTCCGTGTCAAACCCCTTTAACACGATCCCCATGCCCCCCGTGCCGATCACGCGTTCGATTTCGTATCGGCCCAGTCGTCCCAGCATTTCCGGGTGACTGGCTGGCGAAAGAAAATCGAGCGACAGCGGTTCGCACTCGGCTCCGTGGTCGTCGAACTCGCCGGATTCCACACTGACGATGACCGACGAATCCGAAACACTCTGCCATCGCTCCGTCGCGTCAAAGTGACGAAGAGTCTCGCGAACTTCCGTAATCAGACCGGGATCGGCGGCCAGTTCATTCAATCGGTTCTGACACTTCCGACATGATTCGACATGTCGTGAAATGTCTCGAAACTCACGGCTGTCTTCATCAGCGTTCAGCAGGATTCGAAGTCTGGCTTCATGACATCGCATGGCTGTCCTCCCACTTTCGCACTTCGTCCTGCAGCTTCGCAAGAACTCTGCTGCGAGCGATATAGACGGCTCCGGTTGAGATCTTCAGATCAGCCGCAACTGTTTCGACTGGTTCATCTGCAACTGACGTTCGCCAGAAGGCTTGCCATGTCACATCCTTGACCGACGATCGAACTCGCTCGGCCGCCCAGCGGAAGAGTTGCCGACGATGCTCCAACTTGAATTCGGCCGATCCCTGCTTTGCAACCAGTTGATCCAGCGCGCTGAGTTCCCCGGTCGCTGCTCGACCGGATGCCATCTGCTGTCGTTTTCTAATCACATCGATGAGTTGATTGCGGGCGATCCGAAATAGCCACGTTCGAAACTGGCCCTTCGCCGCATCAGGTTTCCATCGACCTACCGCGCGAGCGACGGACAGCATGACGTTCTGAACCAGCTCGCGAGCATCTGCGTCCTGCAAGCCACCTCGCCGAGCGAATCGGTAGACGAAAGGCTCGTACAGACTCGTGAATTCTCGCCACGCTTCGGCGTCGTCGGCCGAGGGCAGTCGAAGAATCAGACTGGCTCGAGTTTCAGGAACGTGCGGCATGGTTTTCTCCGTGTTTGGCATTACACACGGGGCAGCATGCCGGATCTTTCACGCTTTACAAGGAATTCCAGCGACGTGAGGTCCCGCCATGGATCTCGCTGGTGTCACGATGGCACTGGCTTCGTGGAAGTTGAATTTCGAACGGAGCGTGCGACACTCCAGCCGAGCGGACCGAAGCGCAGCAAAAAACCCGAGCCATCGCGGGAGGAGTTTGATGCAGCGGTAAGCCTCCCGCACGGCTCGGGTCCGTGAACACCACATAAAGCGATGTGAGGGTCCGGTTCTGTGTCACAATTTTGGAAGATTTTTGGCCAGATCTGGAAAAACCGATCATTCCAGACCTCTGACGCTCCAAATGCTGCCGTCAAAATCCCCCACACGAGGATCGTTTGTATAGTTCCAGGTGCGTGTAAACACCCAATGTTGGTTTGTTGCGGAGCCTTGGCAACTTTTGGCTGCGGCTCAGAAATCGCCAGGAAAACGGAGTCGCCTCAGCCGACGGCAGTCGCGACTCTTGATTCCGGGGTAGTTCCCCGGGCTGCGCCGAACAACGATCGAGGGGATTCGGAATCCAATCCGCAGCAGAACCCGCAAATCGTCGGATATGAGTCGGTGCCGGACCTGCCGAAGGATCTCGCGATCTTCGATTCGGTGTTCTGGGAGCCAGCCGATACGGAGAGCATGCGGGAGCTGATTCGGACAGATTTTCAGATCAAGGGATTGAAGGTTCTTGAGATTGGCACCGGGTCTGGCCTGATCTCACTTTGCTGTCTTCAGGCCGGCGCGGCGGAAGTCATCGCCACGGACATCAACCCGAAGGCTGTTCAATGTGCCGAGTTCAATGCTCGTGAACTGGGTCTTCATGAACGATTTCAAGTTCGACTCGTTCCGCGTCGGTCTCCGGAGGCCTGGACCGTCGTTCGCCCCGATGAACGATTTGATCTGATCGTTTCAAACCCGCCGTGGGAAGATGCAAAGCCTGCGGCGGTTGACCAGTTTGCCCTTTACGATCCCGGATTCAAGCTGCTGGATAGTCTACTGAGCGGTTGCCGGGATCACTTGAATCCGGGCGGTCGAATGTTGCTTGCCTACGGCTGCGTGGCGGCGATTCGCAGGATTCAGGATCAAGCGAAGACTCACGGCCTGAAGAGTCAAATCCTTGATGATCGGTCGCTTGACGAGCTTCCCGAGGTTTTCCTGCCGGGAATGCTGATCGAAATCACGGTCGCACAGGAATCACAGTAGAGCGATGAACGACTTCGGAGACGTTCCGTTCCCAATTTGAGAATTGATCGGAAGGGCTCGACCGAGGCGGAATGCATTTCCGAAAGCGAGATGATTCAACTCCCGTGCGGCGTTGGACTTGATTCGCCGGTGGAAGAAACATATTCCTGCGACCACCGAGACCTACGCGCAACGCGCGGCCCGGTGGCATTATGCTTTGAGAGGGCCTTTCGTGGAAATTCCCAATCTTCCGCCTCTTTTTGTCTACGGCGCGATTCTGGTCGGGTTTGTGATTACGAACCTGTTGTTGGCTCACGCTTTGGGGCCTCGCAAGCGAACGCCGGTGAAGGACATGCCTTACGAATCGGGCATGGATCCCGTTGGGGACGCTCGTTCGCCGTTTGACGTTCGTTTCTATCTGGTGGCGATTCTGTTTCTCGTCTTCGACGTTGAACTGCTGTTTTTGTACCCATGGGCAGTCAGCGCCTATAGTGACCTTGGTATTCCGCCGGAACTGCGAGACACCGTGTTCGGAGTGATGTTGGTCTTCATGGCCACTCTGGCACTGGCGTGGGTTTACGCATGGCGGAAGGGGGTGTTTCGATGGCGGTAGGTCTCCCGGAAAACGTCTTTATCACCAAGCTGGATGCCGCAGCCAACTGGGCGCGATCCAATAGTATGTGGCCGATGCCGTTCGCGACGGCCTGCTGCGGTATTGAATTGATGGCGACCGCCGCATCGCGTCATGACTTGGCTCGATTCGGTGCTGAGGTGATGCGATTTAGCCCTCGACAGTGCGATCTGCTGATTGTCGCCGGTCGAGTCGTCATGAAGATGCTGCCCGTGCTGCAGCGAATCTGGTTGCAGATGCCCGAGCCGAAGTGGTGCATTTCAATGGGTGCCTGTGCGTGCTCCGGCGGCGTGTTTGATACGTACGCTGTGGTTCAGGGCGTTGACCGATTCATTCCGGTCGACATGTATGTTCCAGGATGTCCTCCTCGCCCAGAGCAGTTGATTGCGGCTGTGATGGAGATGCAGGCAAAGGTTCGTCGGACCGGAACCATCATGGGTAAGGAGTTTGAGCTTCGAGACACTCCGATGGGGCCAACTCCGTACGACTTGGACGAGAAGCATCGAATTCAGGATGCCACGTGGGTTCAACTGGGCGGCTTCAATGCGGCTGCGACTCCGGCAGGAATGCGAGGAGGCAAGAATGGTTGATGTGGCTGCGTTGCAGGGGCGATTTGGAAGCGAGATTGCCGAGAGTAGTTTTCGGGACAATCGCCGAGTTGATGTGCCGGCGTCGAAAGTCTTCGATGTGTTGAGCCATCTGAAGTCTGAGCATGGTTTTGACATGCTGGTCGACATTACGGCGGTTGACTATCTGGAGTACGAAGGCGCGACTGATCGTTTTGGTGTGGTTTACCTGCTGCTGAATGTCGAGTCCGGCGAGCGACTGATTGTGCGAACCGCGGTGAACCTGCCAGAGCCGAAGCTGCCGTCTGTGTATTCCCTCTGGAAGGGTTGCGACTGGATGGAACGCGAGGTGTTCGACATGTTCGGCATTGAGTTTGATGGCCATCCGGATCTTCGAAGAATCCTGATGCCGGAAGAGTTCGCTGCGTTTCCGCTTCGAAAGGATTATCCGCTCAAGGGTCGTGGCGAGCGTCACAACTTCCCGGTAATCACCCGAGCTGGCAGTTAGTTCTCGTACGTTGTGCGGAGCCATTGGGCTCTGTTGTGTAGTTCAGTTCTTCATCATCTTTAGTTGCCTGGCTTCGACTGATGCCTCTGACACCTGTTGATATTCTGGAAGCTGAATCGGCCGAGCGTGAATATGTCTGGACGCTGAACTTTGGCCCACAGCACCCGGCAACTCATACGACTCTGCGTCTGGTTCTGACTCTCGATGGCGAACGCGTGATTAACGCGGTTCCGTACATTGGTTACCTGCACAGCGGTTTTGAAAAGCTCGGCGAGCATCTGGACTTCAACCAGTATGTGACCATCGTCGACCGCATGAACTATCTGTCGCCACTGGCGAATGAAATCGCGTGGCATCACGCGGTTGAAAAGCTGCTGAACATTGAGCTGACTCCTCGCTGCAAGTACCTGCGAACGATTCTGGCCGAACTCATGCGACTGCATGATCACTTGTTGAATCTTGGCACTACGGCTCTGGACCTTGGTGGTTTCACTGCGTTCCTCTACTTCTTCCAGCAGCGCGAGTACATCTACGACATCGTTGAACTGGCGTCCGGGCAGCGATTCCATACGAGTTACACTCGAGTTGGCGGTGTGCTGTTCGACGTGAACACTGATTGGGTGAACAAGGTTCGCAAGTTCATCAAAGAGTTTCCGAAGGTCTACGACGAAGTCGATCGACTGTTGACCAGGAACCGCATTTTCGTCGATCGAACCAAAGGCATTGGATACCTCAGCAAGGAAGACGCAATCAATCTCAGCGCGACCGGGCCGGTGGCACGCGCGAGCGGTGTTGAACGTGACCTGCGTCGCGATGAACCGTACCTTGCGTATGCCGATCTTGAGTTCGACGTCGTTTGCTCGAAGAGCGGCGATTGCTACGGTCGTTATCTCGTGCGAATGCGAGAGATGCTGGAGAGCCTGAAGATTATCGAACAGGCGATCGAAAACATTCCTTCGGGACCAGTCAATATCTCCGTTGAGAGCGACATGGTTCTGCCGGCGAAGCCTGCCGTGTATCGAAGCATCGAAGGCCTGATTCAGCACTTCGAAGTGATCATGCCGAACAGGGGTTACGACGTTCCTCGCGAGCAGGTTTACGCGGCGACAGAATCACCGAACGGCGAACTTGGTTTCTTCATCGTCGGCAACAACGAGACTCGTGCCTATCGCGCGAGGACTCGTCCGCCTTCGTACATTCACTTCTCGATGTTCCCTCACATGATTAAGAATCATCAGTTGAGCGACGTCGTGGCGGTACTGGGAAGCTTGAACATTATTGCGGCTGAGTTGGATCGATAAGAAGGCGGTTGCCAAATGGGCGTTCTGAGCGAAGAACTCAAGGAACAGATTCGGGCGAACTTCCCGAAGTATCCGAACAAGCGCGCGGTCACGCTGCCTGCGTTGCACCTGGTTCATGATACTCTGAGGGAAGTTTCTACCGAGGCGATTGTCGAGATCGCAGAACTGCTGGAGCTGCATCCGGCTGAAGTTCGCGACACGATGACGTTCTACAACTTCTTCAAGGATGAAACGAAGCCGCTCGGCAAGCACCGACTTTGGGTCTGTCGAAGCATCTCCTGCATGCTTCGCGGCGGCGAAGAAGTGTTGGAAAAGGTATGTCAGAAGTTTCACGTTCATCCCGGTGAAACATCTGCGGATGGCAAGGTGACCCTTGAGTTTGCAGAATGTCTCGGCGCCTGCGAAGGCGCTCCATGCATTCTTGTTGACGACGAGTGTCACATGGACATGACGGCGGAATCAGTGTCGGCACTGATCGATAAGATGTAGTTGTTGGAGTCGGTGTCGGGGCAGAGCTCAACAGCGAGTTACGCAGTTCTGGGGACAGTTGTGCCAAAGTTTGAACCAGTCCTTTTTGCTCGGATCAACAAGCCGGACAGCACGTCACTTAAGACGTACATGGCCGATGGTGGATACTCGCGCATTCAGGAATTCCTGAAGATGGCGCCGGCCGATGTGACAAACATCGTGAAGGATTCCGGTCTCCGAGGTCGTGGCGGTGCCGGCTTTCCATGCGGTCTGAAGTGGACGTTCCTCCCAAAGGATCATCCGGGGCCGATTTATCTCTGCATCAACGCAGACGAGAGCGAGCCGGGAACATTCAATAACCGCTATCTGATGGAGAAGGACCCTCATCAGTTGATCGAAGGGATCATGATCGCGTGCCATGCGATTCGATCCAACAACGCGTACTTGTATCTGCGATATGAGTATGGTCGCAGTTACCGAGTGCTCGATGCGGCGATCAAGGAGTGCTATGCCGCAGGCCTTTTGGGCAAGAATATCAAGGGCACAGGCTTCAATCTCGACATCGTGCTCCATCGCGGTGCTGGTGCTTACATTTGCGGCGAAGAAACTGGTCTGATCGAAAGTCTGGAAGGCAAGCGTGCCTGGCCTCGAATTAAGCCTCCGTTCCCGGCGATTGAAGGTTTGTTCCGCAAGCCAACGATCGTGAACAACGTCGAAACGCTTTGCTGCGTGACTCACATCATGTACCGCGGCATTGAGTGGTTCAAGTCGATCGGCGTACCACCAGATCCGAACAATCCTCGCGATCCTGGCAGCTACGGCCCAAAGCTGTATTGCGTCAGCGGTCATGTTAACAAGCCATGCTGTGTGGAGCTGCCCCTCGGCGTGACGGCCCGGGAACTGATCGAAGAGCATGCTGGCGGAGTCTGGAAGGGACGCAAGGCCAAGGCTGTTGTGCCCGGCGGAATCAGCATGGGCTTTTTGTCGGACAAAGAACTCGACACAAAGCTCGACTTTGCAGGTCCAGGTAAGGTTGGTTGTCTCGGTCTGGGAACCGCCGCGGTGGTGGTAGTTGATGACCAGACCAACATGGTCGATGTGCTCTACAACTGCTGTCGATTTATGTCGCACGAGTCCTGTGGTCAGTGTACGCCATGTCGAGAAGGCACGGCGTGGATGACCAAGATCCTCACACGAATTCGTCATGGTCATGGTCGTATCGAGGACCTTGATCTGCTGATGGAAGTGGCCGGTTCGATGGGCATTATTCCCGGCACGACCATTTGCGGGTTGTCTGACGGAGCTGCGTGGCCGGTGAAGAACGCGATCAGTAAGTTTCGCGGTGATTTTGTAGAGTACATCAACAGCAAGCGATCGTCCGTGACGTCTGCCCAGCAGCTCATGGAAGCGCATTAGTGATTTGAGATTTCAAATTTGAAATTTGAGATTGGCAACTTGAGGTTTGAAATTCTGAACCAGGGTTCGACATGCCAACGGTGATCGTAAACGGTAAAGAAGTCGAGATCGGCGCGAATGAGCGGCTGAACTGTATTCAGGCGGCTGCAAAAGTTGGCGTTGAGATCCCTGCCTATTGCTGGCACCCTGCGCTGTCAGTCGTTGCCAGTTGTCGCATGTGCCTGGTCGAAGTGGGCGACAAGAAGCCAGACGGCACAGTGGCGATGCAGCCAAAGCTGGTTCCGGGCTGTCAGACTCCGGCAAAAGACGGCACGGTGATCATCTCCGATAGTCAGAAGGTCAAGGATGCTCGCAAGGCAACTCTTGAGTATCTCCTTCTGAACCATCCGCTCGACTGTCCAACATGTGACCAGGCGGGTGAGTGTTATCTTCAGGACTACAGCTTCAACTACGGCCGCGGTTACAGTCGGCTGAACGAACCAAAGAACATCAAGCCGGACAAAGAGTACATCGGTGATCAGATCACTCTGTTCACCGATCGCTGCATTATGTGTACTCGCTGCGTCCGCTTTACTCGCGAAGTCACGGGTTCTGCGGAACTGCAGGTTGTCAGTCGCGGATCACATGAAGAAATTGACATCTTCCCCGGCCACCCCGTGAACAACGCTTTGGCTGGCAATGTGGTCGACTTGTGTCCGGTGGGCGCGTTGTGCAGCAAGGACTTCCTGTATCAGCAGCGAGTCTGGTGGCTGAAGTCGGCAAATTCTGTCTGCCCCGGTTGCAGCACTGGTTGCAGCGTGAAGGTGGATCAGAACGATGAGCAGGTTTATCGCCTGACTCCGCGAGTGAATGAGAAGGCTCAGGGGCACTTTATGTGCGACGCTGGCCGCTTCGGCTGGAAGTACACTCACTCAGATCAGCGACTGGCGAAGGCTGAAGCTCGGACCAACGGACACACAACATCAACCGACTACGATGCTGTGCTTGCATCGGCTCGGGCTGCGTTGAAGAAGGCGGCGCAGGCCAAAGGAAACGTGGCCGCGGTTCTATCCCCGTGGATGACCGTGGAAGAAGCTTATCTGCTGGCTGGTTTCCTGAAGGGGTTGTCGTCGAAGGTCACATTGGCGATGGGGCCGGTACGGGTCGAGGGCAAGGATGACCACTTCCCGAAAGACATCCGGGGCAACGTGATTGAACCCGTCAAGTTTACGATCCATGCTGAGAAGGCTCCAAACCGTGCTGGTGTGGAAGCGGTGCTGAATCACTTTGCCGGGGATGTGATGCCGTTTGAAGAATTGCTTCGGCAGTCATCTTCGGGTTCGTTTGCTGCTGTTTATCTGGTCGGCGGCGATCCCGCGGGCTGGATCAGTGAAATTCAGGCCGAAGCATTCAGCAATGTCGAAACAGTGATTGTTCAGGACATCCTGCCATCGCCAGTGTTGAAACACGCGACACATGTTCTGCCCGCGGGAACGTTCGTTGAACGCGAAGGAACCTTTGTCAATCACAAGGGTCTTGCGCAGTTGATTCACCGTTCGGTCCGAGGGCCGGATGGAACTCGTCCTGACGGTCGTTTGCTTTGGGAACTCTCAGAACGGACGGGACTGGTTCAGGGAGATGCGCTCCGGAAGGAGATCGCATCAACGGTGTCAGCGTTGGCATCTCTGGCAAGTGCTGAGTTGAAAGCTCAGGGAGTCAACCTGGAACAGGCTGTTGCTGCGGCTGTTTGAATCTGTTGAACAATCGAGGGACGGAAGTCTCCCGTGACATTCTCCGATCATCGGATTGGCTTCCCGGTCAATCGATTGCTCGGTGGGGATATCAGAATCTATGCATGAAATCGTGCCAACACTGCTGACTATTGCGATCGTCGTCGGAGCGATCCCCGGCGTCTGCAACTATTTGATTCTGCTGGAGCGAAAGCTTTCAGCGTGGATGCAGGATCGCGTCGGGCCAAACCGAGTTGGGCCGCTGGGTTTGTTCCAGCCACTGGCTGACGGGATCAAGCTGCTTCTGAAGGAAGAAGTTGTCCCACCACACGTTGACAAAGTGTTGTACGTCATCGCTCCGGCTTTGTCCGTCTTTACCGCACTTCTGGCGTTTGCTGTTGTGCCGTTTGGCCCGGTGAATGATCCAACAGTTCCCTCATTCATCCGTTTCATTATTGCCCCGAACATTGACATTGGCCTGATCTTTATCTTCTCGATTACCAGTCTTGGGGTTTACGGCATCGTCCTTGGTGGCTGGGCTTCGAACAACAAATACAGTGCACTTGGAGCGTTGCGTGCCAGTGCTCAGGTTGTGAGCTATGAAATCCCGCTCGGGATGTCGGTACTCGGCCTGGCGCTTATGGCTCGGTCGCTGAATCTTGAAACGATCATGGCATGGCAGGCTGCAGGTGGTGTGATGAGCTGGAACATTTGGGTTCAGCCGTTGGCCGCTTTGATGTTTTTCACTGCATCGCTGGCCGAAGCCAATCGCCTGCCGTTTGACCTTGCAGAATGCGAACAGGAGCTGGTTGGTGGCTGGCATACAGAGTACAGCGCGTTGAAGTGGGCGTTGTTCTTCCTGGGCGAATACACGCACATGATTACGATCAGCTTCCTCACTTCGATCCTGTTCCTCGGCGGATGGAACATGCCATTCATCGCGGAAGCGACAAGTGACTATCCCGGACTGTGGCTGGTCAAACTTCTTGTTTTGATGGGTAAAGCGTTCTTCTTCATCTGCGTCATCATCATGCTTCGCTGGACCATTCCTCGATTCCGATTCGACCAACTGATGGAACTCGCGTGGAAGGTGATGATTCCGCTGTCGCTGGCCAATCTCGTCATGGTCATGGTTTGCATGCACTTCGAACTGAGCAAGTGGTGGCTGACGCTGGGGTCTCTCGGATTGTTCGCCGCGTGGGGTGCGATCAGTGCAAATCTTCGTGAAGCCGAACTGGCAGAGCGTCCGGGTTACGTGAAGCCCAGGAAGAAACCACTGGTGGCAGACCATGCACATGGTCACGGCCATGCCGCGGGGCATCACTAAATCCAGATTAGCGGACTTCAAGCCGAATCGTCGTCTGAGTACCGAAACCAAACCCTGAAAACTCACTATGTCCGATACAGCAACCAAGCCGAAGAAAACGGTGACGTGGGTCGAGGAGCCTCAACTGGGCTTCTGGGAATCAACGTTCGTTCCTGCCATCATGCAGGGTCTGAAGACGACCTTGAAGCATGTGACGGACCGAAAGCCGGTCACTCAGCAGTATCCAGAACAGAAACCCGACCTGCCGCTTCATTACCGAGGTGTTCATCGTCTGAATCGCGATGAGAAGGATCGAGTAAAATGTGTGGCCTGCATGATGTGCGCCACGGCCTGCCCAGCGAATTGCATCACCATTGAAGCGGAGAAAGCTCCACCGGATTGGCCAGATCGAGACAAATTCTGCAAGACGTTTGAACTGGACGAACTCCGCTGCATCTATTGCGGTATGTGTGAAGAAGCCTGTCCGGTTGATGCGATTGAATTGACTCATATCTACGATTTGACCGGTGAGACCCGCGACGATCTGCTGTACACGCGAGAGAAACTGCTCGCGGTCTTTGACAAGACCAAAGACAATCCTCGAGATCCTGTTCGCACGAACCGTGGTGTTTTGGGTCCCGCCGCTGAGTTTGCATCCCTGCCAACACTGGGGCCGGCCACCATCGTTCCAGACTCAGATCGTTCCGCCAAATCGCCGACTGCCGGCGTGATCAAGGGAACGCTCGGAGGTGGAACATGATGGAATGGATCAAGGCCCATCCGACATCTCTTGTCGGGCTTGTTTTGTGGGCAATCGGGTTATTGTGGCTGATGCCCGGGAAAGAGCTCAGCAAGGCTCGTCCGAAGATCCCGGGATTGTTGATCTGCGCGGCTGGGATTGTTGCGTTTCTGCTGTCGCTTGGCAAAGTTGCCAGCGAACTGTCCAACGCAATCATGTTCTGGGTCTTTGCCGTGAACGCACTCATTTGCGGTGTGTTGATGATCACGGCTCGAAACCCTGTTTATGCGGCACTTTGGTTTGCATTGACCACACTTGCGACCTGCGGATTGTTCCTGCTTCAAAGCGCGCCGTTTCTTGCGGCGGCAACGGTGATTGTTTATGCAGGTGCGGTTATCGTCACATTCCTGTTCGTCATCATGTTGGCTCAACAGAGCGGTGCTGCAGGGTATGACCAAAAGGCTGGTCAGCCGATTCTTGCCATTGTTTCGGCGTTCATCCTGCTGGGTGCAGTCACCTGGACTCTGCAGTCGAAGGCAGTGACATTCGAGCCAGAGCCGGCTCCGGTACTCGTCGGAGAAACAACTCCAGCAAAGGCTGGAAACCTGTTGAGCAAAGCTGACAAAGATCATCCAGTTGGAAACCTGAAAGGTCTCGGACGCTCCCTGTTCGGTGACTATCTGTTCGCAGTGGAACTTGCCGGCACGCTGCTGCTTGTGGCGTGTATCGGCGCGATGGCCATTGCACCGCGACGTGAAACGGGGGCACTATGACTCCAGAAGATCAACGATTTCTGCTTGTTGGAGCAGGCCTGTTTATTCTTGGTGCGATCGGCTTCCTGACGCGTCGTAACCTCATCCTGATGGTTCTGTGTGCAGAGTTGATGCTGCATGGCGTTTCGCTGACGCTGGTGACGTTCGGTCGGGTTCATGGGACGCAGGAAGGTCAGGTGTTCACGATCTTCACGCTGACTGTGGCTGCTTGCGAAGCTGGCTTGGCGCTGGCGCTGGTGCTGTCGCTCTATCGAAAAGCACACTCGCTGGATATCAACCTCTGGACAGAACTTCGCGAATCGGATGTTGCTGCACCGCCTCAGGAACCTCCTGCTGATCCAGTAACGGCGGAAGGCTACGAGAACCTGCCGAAGTTGACTCCCGCAGGCGTTGCTCCGCGAGATACGACCAGCACCGTGACAGCATCTTCGTCTGGTCGGACCTGATTGTTCGTGCGGTGATTGTGCTCCAAAAGATGATCGCTACCAATTCACTCAACTGATGGTTTGAGTTTTCCAAATGGCTGAAGATTTACAACACTTGATCATCTGGCTGATCCCGATGGCGCCGCTGGCGTCTGCGATCGTGACCGCGCTGTTGGGCAAGAAACTGCTGCGTTATCGAAGCCATTTGCCCTGCTGGTCCGCGCTCGCCGTTGCTTTTGGGTGTTCTCTTCTGCTGCTGACCCGAATTATCCCGGAAGCAACCGTCCGATCGACGAACGTCGCTGCTGGTGTGGAAGGTTTTGGAACTGAGGAGGCCCAAAAAGCAGAGTCGGCAAAGTTGGACAAGCCACAGGTGATCGTGTCCGGATTCGACTGGATCAAGGTTGGCACCATCAATGTCCCGCTTGAACTGCGAGCTGATGCGATTTCAGCAATTATGCTGGCCATGGTGACCGGAGTCAGCTTGCTCGTCGCGATGTTCGGCTCTGGATACATGAGCCACGATCCGGGTTACCCGAGATTTTTCGCCGCAGTGTCCATGTTCGTTTTCTCGATGTGCATGCTGGTACTGTCCGGCAGCTTTGTGATGCTCTTCGTGTTCTGGGAAGCAGTGGGCCTCTGCAGTTATCTTCTGATCGGATTCTGGTTCCAGAAGCCATCTGCAGCCGCCGCAGCGAAAAAGGCTTTCGTCGTCAATCGAATCGGCGACTTCGGTCTGATCATGGGAATGTTCCTGCTCTGGCAGACCAGCTACACAAGTCCAACGACCTCCGAACTTCTGTATCCATTTCAGTCTCTGAAGTTCGTCGATGTTCTTGGCAATGCCGATCTGCTGAGTGCCGTCCATGCGGCAAACCCAGGACGAATGGAATTGATTTGTCTTTGCCTGTTTCTCGGAGCGATGGGCAAATCAGCTCAGTTTCCTTTGCAGGTGTGGCTGCCCGATGCGATGGAAGGTCCCACGCCAGTCAGTGCTTTGATTCACGCGGCAACGATGGTGACTGCGGGAGTTTATCTCGTCTCGCGATGCACCCCGCTGTTCGTTCTTGCCCCGAATGCTCAACTCGTTGTCTGCGGCATCGGAGCGACAACGGCCGCGATCGCGGCACTGACGGCATTGACTCAGACCGACCTGAAGCGAGTCCTGGCGTACTCAACTGTCAGCCAACTCGGTTTCATGTTCATGGCCCTGGGATGCGGAGCTGCTGGACCAGAACTTGTGACTCCTGCAGTCACGGCGGGAATGTTCCATCTCTTTACACATGCCTACTTCAAAGCTCTGCTGTTTCTGGCAGCGGGTAGCGTTATGCACGCGATGGGCGATGTGATCGATATGCGTCGCTTCAGCGGTCTGAAGCACGCTCTGCCGATCACACACTGGACTTTTCTTGTTGGTGCGGCGGCTCTCGCTGGAGTTCCACTGCTGGCTGGCTTCTGGAGCAAGGACGATATCCTTGCCGTGCTGGCCGAGGCCTCTCACAGCAAAGAGCATGGGTTGTTCTTCGGGGTGATCCGTGCGATGGCGATGGGTACGGCGCTGCTGACAGCGTTCTACACGTTCCGAGCGTACTTCATGACGTTCTGGGGACCGGAGAAATTCCCCGAGGAAGCTGGTCACCATCCGCATGAAGCAACCCCGATCATGGCCTGGCCGCTGCGAATCCTTGCCGTGTGTGCCGCGGTGATCGGTCTCGCCGTTGGTCCGACGCATGCGTTTGCAAAGTACCTCCACAAGACTCCCGGTCTGACACCAGTCACCGAGTTTCACTTGCACTGGGGAGTCATGGCTGCCAGTACAGTGATTGCCCTTTTGGGGATCGGCTTTGCCTGGATGCTCTACGTCGCGTCGCCCGGCATTCCTGTTGCGATCGCAAAGACGATGAAGCCACTGTATCTGCTGTCGCAGGGCAAGTTCTTCCTCGACGAGATCTTCAAAGGCATTATCGTGCTTCCACTGGTCGGTCTGGCCAAATTGTCGACTGTCTTTGATCGTCAGGTGATTGATGGCATCGTCGATTCGTTCGGAGCGGTCCCAAGAGCCCTTAGTTCGATTCCTCGCAAGTGCCACAACGGTGTGATCTCCAGTTACGCTGGAGTCATGTGGGTGGGTGTTGTTGCCGCGGTGATTGTCATCCTGTCAGTGTTCTAATTGGAAATTGCGTTTTGCTGGTTTCAGTTTGATGTCACTGGCAGGCGACGAACAGCTCCGGCTGGATAAGGTGCAGAGAGTTCATGATCGCACTTCTCTTCATTTCGATGATACTTCCGGCAACCACTGCTGTGGTGCTGATGTTGTTCCGCACGTCGCTGAATCAGTCGAGTGCCCGTTGGGTCGCCTGCGTCGGCAGTGCCGGAGCGTTGCTGTTTTCAACTCTGCTTCTGGCATCGTATGTTGGGGGTGTGACATACGCATTTGAAAACGGAGTCGCACCGGCAGGCTCAAGTGCTTCACCTGATTCGGCGATGTTTCCGCGGGCCGAAATGCGACTACCATGGCTGTCGAACGGAAAGAATCTCCAACTGGAGTTGTACTTCGGCCTTGATGGCATCAGTGTCACGATGATTGCCCTGACAGCGTTGCTGACTGTTTGCAGCGTGCTGATTTCCTGGACGGCGATCAAGGACCGGGCGTCTGAGTTCTACGCGGCCCTGCTGATTTTGGAAACGGGACTGATTGGAGTCTTCTGCTCGTTCGACCTCGTGCTGTTCTATGTCTTCTTCGAAATGACCCTGATTCCGCTGTTCTTCCTGATCGCGATTTGGGGAGGTCCCGATCGCAAGTGGGCGGCGATCAAGTTCTTCCTGTATACGCTCGGCGGAAGTCTGGTGACGCTTTCGGGACTGATCTATCTGGCCCTGCATGTTGCCGGCGCTGGCTTGAAGAACCCCACTTCCCTGCCTGCGTTGTCCTCATGGCTTTCCTCTCCAGAGCATGCGTTGTCACTGGAACTTCAACGCTATCTGTTCCTTGCCATCTCAATGGGCTTCCTGATCAAGGTTCCAGTCTTCCCGTTTCACACATGGCTTCCTCTGGCGCACGTCGAAGCTCCGACCGCAGGAAGTGTCCTGCTGGCTGGCGTGCTTTTGAAGCTCGGTAGTTACGGCTTTCTGCGAATCTGTCTGCCACTGTTTCCGGCCGCGGCTCTGGAGATCGGCTTCCCTGTCTTCGGACTGCTGTCTGTCATCGGGATCATCTACGGCTCACTGTGTGCACTGGCGCAGAAGGACATCAAGAAGCTGGTTGCATACAGCTCGGTGGCTCACCTTGGCTTCTGCATGCTGGGGCTGTTCGCGCTGAATGTCGAAGGCATCACTGGCAGCGTTCTGCAGATGATCAATCACGGTCTCTCAACCGGAGCGTTGTTCCTGATCGTTGGCATGGTTTACGAACGCTATCACACACGAATGATGGATGAGATCGGTGGTCTTGCGACTCGATTGCCATTGATTGCAATCAGCATGGTATTCATATCCATGTCCAGCATCGGGCTACCCGGACTGAATGGATTCACAGGCGAGTTTCTGTCGCTGGCAGGTATGTTCAAGGCGAAGCCAATTTATTCAATGCTCGGAACCATCGGCGTTGTTTTGGGTGCATGGTATCTGCTGACGGCAGTTCAGAAGGTGTTCTTTGGTCAGCTTCGTGAACCGCATCATGGTCACGACGAAGACGATGTTGAAGACATGTCTCCGAGAGAACTTGTGTCGCTGCTACCACTCGCAGCATTGTGTCTTTGGATCGGCGTGAAGCCTTCGATTGTGGTCGACATCATTGAGCCGGACGTAAAGGCTGTCGTTAATGTTCTTGATAAGTATCGCGGTCAGGTGACTCCGTTGTGGTCGTCTCCGCCTGCTCAGCCGGTTGCTGCGGTGACAGCACCTGTTGAAGTTCGTTAGTTTGATGTCTCCGACTTGTGCTGTGTGAATCTGTTCTCAAATCCCAGGGACTTTCCTGTGCCAGCGTTTAGTGCAATCAATCAGGCGGCCGGACTGATCATTCCCGAGATCATTCTGGTTGCCACCGTGTGCGTAATGTTCCTTGCGGCACCATTTATGGTGTCCGAGCGAGGCAAAGCGGCGGCAGGTCTGCGACATCGCTGGGGAGTATTGACCCTGCTGGCACTGGGATCCGCTGCCTTTGCTTGGATCAAGGCTCCGATGAATGAGGCGGGGCTTGGTCCGTTCCGATCCGATGAGTTTGTCTGGTTCGTGCGAGGGATTTCCATCACCTTTGGAATTCTGCTGACCCTCGTGATTTGGGATCAGGCGGACGATGCAGTGTCTGCAGAAACATTTGCCTGCCTTCTGGTCATTCTCGCCGGGCTCAACTTTGTTGCACTCTCCAATGATCTGGTCGGAGTGTTTCTGGGGCTCGAGCTGGTCAGTATTCCGACCTACATCCTGCTTTACATGGGCCGTCGAGACTGGATGAGCCACGAAGCGACGATCAAGTACTTCCTTCTGAGTGTCTTTTCGTCCGCGATCGTGCTTTATGGACTTGCATGGGTGTTTGGTCTGGCCGGTACGACCAATCTGGCCGTGATTACTGAACGAGTAGCCGGAGACAAGGTTGCCATCGATCATGGTATGTTTCGAATGGCAATGACGATGCTGATCGCCGGGCTTTGCTTCCGCCTGACGGCGGTCCCGTTCCACTTCTATGCCCCAGACGTGTTTCAGGGTGTCAATTCCTCGTCAGCCGCTATGCTGTCGTTTGTTCCGAAGGTCGTTGGTTTTGCCGCATTGCTGAGACTGCTCCCAGCGTGCTTCGGTATCGATGGTCTGGCGACGTGGATTCCTTCGGGTGCCGTGCGTGGTCTGCTGACGGTCGTGGCCGTACTGACAATGATCATCGGAAATCTCCTCGCCCTGCGTCAGACGAGCCTGCTGCGACTGCTGGCATACTCCAGTATCGCTCACGCTGGTTACATGCTGGTTGGTCTTGCTGTTGGAACGGCCGCAGAGGGAACCAGTGGTGTTGTTTCTCTGCTGTTCTATCTGTCGATGTACGGCGTCATGACGATCGGTCTGTTCGCTCTGATGACCGCCGCTGGGAGTTCGGATCGTCCGATTCGATCCGTGTCAGATCTCGCTGGCCTTAGCAAGTCGCAGCCTGCGATTGCTCTGATGATGGCCATCTGCGTGTTTGGACTGAGTGGCCTGCCTCCGACTGGTGGCTTTCTTGCGAAACTCAACTTGTTCCTCTCCGCCTGGTCGGATGGAACCTCTGACGGTCGCATTCTGGCGATCACTCTGGCGGTCAATGCGGTCATCGCAGCTGCCTACTACCTGCGACTGATCTCGGTGATGTACTTCGAACAGTCCACAACGATTTCGGAGCCAGATCGCCAGATTCCCGCTTGGATCGCCGGCTGTGTGTGTGCAATCGCCACGCTGGGTCTGTTCCTCGCTCCTCAGTCCCTCTGGGACGCTGCGAAAGCCGCCATCCACTGACATTTCGTCGGTTTCGGGATCAGCAAACGAGCAACTTGCAGACGTCCGAGACAATCGGATGGAGTCTCGATTTGCCTAACGATCGGCATCGTGACACGATGGCTGGCTATTCTGCGCAATCAGCCTAAACTCCCTTCTGGCTTGCCCTCGACTGGTTTGCGCGAGCCTTCAACTCGCGGCGCGTTTTGCGATTTGCGAACGACTGACACGCTGCGGGCCCACATCCCAATCCTCGAAGGGAGTTTGTCGTGAAGAGCGCTGCTGTTCGACTCTTGTTTTGCGTGGCAGTTTTTGGCCTGATGACGATGGCCTCTCAGGCTGGCGAACCGGGACGTTGTCCGCCGTGGCGCCCCTGCGGACCGGGTAACTCATTTGGAGGCAATCGCTGGTTGGCTCAAGGGGCATTCGGAGCCGATTTTCGTCCGTCCTGTTCCCGACATGATGCCTGTCTGGCCGCTGGTGTGCCGCGAGCAGAATGCGATCGTCAGTTCTATCGCAGCATGAAGGGTGCCTGTCAGTCGTCGAGAAATCCGTTGCTGTGCCGGCTTCGAGCATTCAGGTACTATGCAGGTGCACGCTTGTTTGGCGGATTGTACTACTGATCGAGGCGATGTGCCTGCGGTCCACCAAACCAACGATGCTCGCGATTCCATTCACGCTGAAGCTCAAACATGTCTGAACATGCCTCCGAAGGACGCACAGTCGAGGACCGGCTGGAACGAATCGAAACCGCGCTGGCACACGTGCAGCACGATATCGAGAGTCTCAATACGTCCCTGCTCGTCCACTTTCGGAGACTTCAGGAGTTTGAGCTTCGCTTTCAGCGCATCGAGCACGAGCTTTCGAGTGCCGACGATCCGGCGGAGCGGCGAGATCCGCGAAGTGAAAAACCGCCGCACTACTGATTCGTGGCTGACACTTGAACGCCGTTGACACCGCAATTGACGGATCACAGTCTCTGAATCGTCAGGCCAGGCATGCCTGAGTTTTCATCCAGATTCAGTGCAGGGACATTTCGCACGATCTCAGGCCGTGTGATTTGGACATCATTCGGAGCTTCGATGCCAAGGTGCACTCGGTTGGTGCCAATGCCCAGAACAGTAATGCGAATGTTCAGGCCGGGGATGACAATCTGCTGCTGAGGCTTGCGAGACAGAACGAGCATGGTGAAGACTCCATTCAGAGATATGACAGTTGATGGCAACTGTCAACATGATTGGTAAAAAAACACGAAAGACAAACAACAACATCTGCGGAACCGTGGTCACGATCCGCAACGGATTTACAACAACATGAAACTGAGCTCACGGAGATATGAGCATTCGATATGCTGGGCGGCTCAATGGAATCGGCGGCAGGATGCCGCCGCTACGGTGGGCAGCCGGCATCTTTCATCTGCCGTTCGCCGTTTGCGACACGTCAGTTACAGGATTGGTCAAACAAACAAGTGACGCTGGCCAATGAAGGCATCTCGGCTTGGGTACAGATCTCTGGTCCCTTCCGGAATGTAGATCAATCCAAGTCGCTGCAGACGGACTGCAAGATTGGAAATCGTGACCTGAGCCTTCTCGGCCAGTTCGTAAAGAGTCGGCCAGTTCGTCAGATCAAGATCCTTTACAGCGGCCTTTATCAGCCAGTCCGGCATCAGCATTGATGATTGATACCGATCCACCGCGCTGCGAACTTCCGGCGAATCCTGCCCGGCCGTTAACTCGCGATACAGTTCAAAGTACCGTTCATCGTACGCCGCACGGTTGAGCACTTCGACAAGCACATGGCGATCCATGGCTTGCCGTCGAACAACACTGGTTGCCATCTCGAAGCCCGGTAAGCGAGGATGGTGCAGGCTTGTTCGATCAATATCAATGTCCCAGTGACCGGCTTCATGACCGATCGTGCTTCGTTCCAGACCTGGCTTCTTCTGAAACAGATCCAGATGTTTTGTGTTCAGCACAATGCGATGTTCTTCCGGAATCAACCCCGCCAGAATCTGCTCGCCCGGCTGCTCTTCGATCTCAATCCAGTCAAAGTCCAGCCCCAGAATGCGTTCGCAGATCTTCTCAATCGGAACCGGCAGCATGACAGGTTCGCCAGTCAGTTGTTCGTACTGACGAATTCGCATCGCTGTGACCGCGTCAATCGAGCGAGTTCGCATATTGGTGAGATCGTGGCGTCTCATGATCACATTCCCTGCGAAGCAGACAGCTCTTCATGAGCCACTGCGAACGAATGACGTCAGCCTGTTTCGACTTGAACCGAAGAAATTGTGAAACACAGCGTCAGATCGACTGACAGCCAGCCGCACGCGATTGGAGCAGACGTCAGCCGAAGAACTCTGACAACTTTTCGGATCAGCTTCTCGCCGCACGATGGTCAAGTTGTTCGACAAGTTCTTCGAGTGCTGAATCCGACAGATTCAGGAGTTTACGGAACACGCCTGGCCGCGAAAGGATCCGGTCCCGATATGCATCGGGAATCCTTCGAGCAAGAAGCAACAACTCATCCGGATCTGCATCCAGAGCCCTGGCGATCTTCTGCAGAGTCTCTTCGCGAGGTGTCTGCTCGTCGTCCAAACGATCATTCTCAACGCGACTCAGATACGTGAAGTTGATTCCAACACGATCTGCCAGTTCACGCTGCGTCAGGTTGCGAGTCTTTCGGATCTCGCGGATTCGTTGACCAACTGTCGTCATTTGATTTCGCTCCTTCGATCCATTCGCATCCTCATTTCCGCGAGGATTCAGGTGTTTGACGTTCGAAGCGTTTGATTTCGCACGGCCATCGCCGCAATTCAGCTCGCGAGCATTCCCGCAAGCGACGGGCGGGACGATAAAGCACTTGCGGTTGACTGTCAACATGAACCGTCGGGAAATTTTCAGTCACGAATCTAGCGGATTTTCGGTTTCCTTTGCCTGCTGCCTGCTTCCCGCTCAATTCGGACGATCTCTCGAAGAAAGTCGCCGAGCAAGTCGTCATGAATGCCTGACACTGCGGGGCAATGCAACAAAACAGCACCGACGCATTGCGATGAAACACTAACCGAGTGCCCCTCTGGGACCTGCTCGTCGTTCGCTCCTGCTTTTTGTGTGCTCTGCGTTCTTTCGTGGCCATGCAAGCGGGGCGATCGCCGCGAAAGAATGCAAGGCACACGAAAAGAAGAATCGGCCGGAGCAATTGAGTATTCCGCGTTGCAAGGTTCGAGCGGTCTCACGATTCAGAATTGAAATCGGTGCACGGACCGCGACATCTTCGAGAACCGCGGAAACTCTGCCCCACGGCCACCGATTGCCTGGCTTGGCTTGGCTTGGCTTGGCTTGGCAGTTTGCTCGCGTCTATGGAGTTCCGCTTTGAGCAACTGGTGATGCCTGAGGCAGCAAGCCCTGCGACCTGGCGATCACATGAAGCAGTGTCTTGTTATCGAGGAACGGTTCTTTGCCCATTTCTCCCCAGATCACTTTGCCGGTTCGATCGACGATGAACGTCCCGTGATTCATGAACTCTGGTTTTTCGTCCGTCTCTGGTTCGTAGACGCCCCATTTCTGCGACACGGCATAATCGACATCGGCCAGCACTGGAAAATGGAACTCACCATACTCTTTGTACTTCTCAGCCGTGTGCTCTGAAGTGTCTGAACTGATCGCAACGATGTCCGCATCCAATTCCTTGAAGTAGTGCAGATCTTGATCGAGCGCCAGCAACTGCGCTACGCAGTGACTGCAGCCGTAACCGAGATAGAAGACCACAACCATCGGCCGATCTTTGCCAAGCGCAGAGAGTTTCTGGCGAACGCCGAGATGATCCGGAAGTTCAAAGTCGACGGCGGGCTGATTGAGAACCTTGACCTCTTCCGATGCCACCGGCTGAAATGTCGCATCCGCAAGGATCACCGACAGAGCGTCTGTCAGTTTCTGCTTCTGGACAGCGTTCACATAGGCCTGCGCATCGTTTCGAATATGCCCAGTGGAAACGAGACCGTACTGCATGCACAACTGCCGACATTGCTCAAGAATGCTATCGTCATCCTCAGCAACTGTTTCCGGAGGTTTTGCCGAGTGATAGATCAGGATCACAGCGTAAAAGCATGTGATGATCCCGAGGAAACCAAGGAACACTTTCGTGCTCCATTCGCGTGCCTGAACTGGCTCACTGGAACTGGGAGCATTGGTCGGATCGGTCATGAGCGAAAATCCTTCGAAGTCGGAAATCCAATCGGCCGGAAGTGCCAGCAGAAAGTGTTCGACGGTGTAGCAGAGCCCAAGCCTTGAATGAGAAGGACGCCGGGGCTCAATGAAATGACGTGATCAGAAACGATTCGCTCTCCACAGCTTCATCGTAAGTCGACAGTTCCATTTCGGCGACAAACGGTTGACGCCGCGGGCTGGTTTCCCGGCTGCGGGAGCCAATCCTGGCCTCGATGGGGCGAGTTTTCTCACTCGAATCTCCATTTGCCGAGTCGCTTTGTTCTCACACGGTCCCGAAACCAATCGTGACGCGATAACGAGACAAAGGCAGTTCTGACCTTTGCAGTCGGTCGGTGTTTGCACTACGTTCAGCACTCAGGAATGAGCGAACTCTCTCGGAGGGAGAAATGAGCAACGAATCATCAAAACGAAGCACCGTTGGGGGAATTGTCCGAGGGACTCGGCGCGCCAGCATGGGTGGCGGAGCAATTCTGATCGGCATTGTGCTGTATCTGATTATTCGAGGCCTCGGCATGCCCGGCGGTGGACCAGGACTGGGAACCGGGTCAGAGTTGAACTCAAATTCAACCGACGATGCCACCCCGGTCGTATCGACGGATAGTCCAGACGCCGACAAGATCGCAACGTCGCCAAACTCAGAGGCTGGAGACGGGTTGACCGAAGACGAAAAGAAGTCCGTCGCGGTTGAAACGTTAACAGTGCTGATTGATGGGCATGATTATCTGCTTGGCATTCCAACATCCTCGGAGCTTCTTTACCGTCCAACTGACCTGAAGCGAATCGTCGAGTTGGCGCAGAAGGTCAAAGGTGATTCGAGTGGTATTCGGGTCAAAGTTCTCCGACGAGAATCGTCGCGTGCGAGTGCTGAGTTTTCGCTGATGACTGAGCTGAGTCACGTGGGCATCAAGGAGGATGCCATCATCATGCCGAAGGATTTTGTTTCGTCTGAGACTGATTCTGCAGCTCCGAATTGAGCGACCTGCATTGTCTTCGGGGTTGATGTTGCGTCATGTCGTTTGCGTACCCATCGGCGTTGTTCTGGCTGGCTCTTGCTATCCCGCTTGTGCTGCTTTACATCCTGAAGGTTCGCCTGCGCCGGGTATCGATCTCGACGAACATGTTCTGGCAACAGGTCTATGAGGAGAAGCCTCCACGAGCCTTGTGGCAGCAACTCCGACACGTCAGCTCGCTGTTGCTCCAACTTTTGCTGCTGCTTTTGATTGTTGTTGCGATCGCCGATCCATTCCTGACCGGCCGAGTTGCCTCCGGTCGACGACTTGTCCTGATCATGGACAACTCAGCCAGCATGGCGGCAAACGATGTCTCGTCAAGTCGACTTGAAGCCGCAAAGAACGCCGCGATTGACCTGATCGATTCACTCAGCCCGCTGGATGAGGCGACTGTCCTGGTTGCTGGGCGCAATTCGGAAGTTGCCTGCGGAATGACAGGCCATTTGCCGACGCTGAAGGATGCGGTCAAGAGCATCATTCAATCCGATGGATCGACATCTCTTGAGCCCGCAGTGAAGCTTGCCCAAAAACTGCTGTCGGCGGATCCTGCCCGGCAAGCCACGGGATCGTCCGCATCGCATCGAGACATCATCGTTTTCACAGATGGATGTCTAAGTGCTGAAGATGAAGCGATCTTTTTGCCCAACCTCCAAAATGAGTCGTCAAGCCATGTCAGTCCGACGACAAGGCTGTTTGGAAAGTCAGTTTCAAATGTAGGTATTACGCGTTTTCAGGCCCGGCGAGCACTTTCTGATCCGACAGGTTACGAAGTGCTCGTCTCGGTCCAGAATGCCAGTGACGAGGCGGTTCGTTGCCGACTTGAATTGACGCTGAATGACGCTCTCATTGATGTTCTGCCGCTGCAGTTGTCGCCGGGAGAAATCTGGTCTCAGTCAATCCCCAAAACAGCGGCGGATGGCGGCGTTTTGGCGGCTGAATTGTCCGCCTTTCGCAAGCCGTTTGTGTCTCAGCGGAGTGGTTCTGACAGCGAGCCGAACAACGAAGATTCCGGCGAACAAATCAACGATGGACTCGCTGCCGACAATCGATGCTTTGCCCTGCTAACGCCACGGCCAGCGGTCCCGGTGCTTCTCGTGACAGCGGGAAACATCTTTCTTCAAAAGGTGCTGGAGGCGACTCCTCGAGTTGAACTTTCGATGGTGAGTTCCATGCCGAACGAACTGCCGGAAGGGTTCGCGCAACGGAATGGAGTCATCATCATCCACGGTACCGTGCCGACTCCGCTTCCGTCTGGAAACGTGATGGTGATCGACCCGGCGAACGATACGGAGTTCTGGAAACTTCAGGTCCCGGTAGAGTCCCCGCTGATGACAGATCTGGACGAATCGTCGTCGTTACTGACGTTCGTCAATCTGCAAAATGTGAGTCTTCCCAAAGTCGTACCATTGCAGTTTGTGAATGAATTTCGCCCGGTTGTCAGGACGATTTCCGGCGATGTGCTGATGGCCAGTTTGCAGCGATCCAGCGGACGTTGCCTGGTCCTCTCGATGAATCTCAATGAGAGCGACCTCGGGTTTCGAACGGCCTTCCCGATTCTTGTCAGCAATGCCATGACATGGTTTGCCGGCTCAGCGTCGGATCTTGAGCTTTCGCTGAAGCCGGACGAGACATTCTCTCTGTCCGTGCCAGCAAACGTGGTCGGCGACTCAAAGATGTTGACGCTGACGGGACCAAATGCGGTTGTTCGCAGCGTTCCCGTTCGTCGAAGTGAAGATGCGGTCTCAGATGGTTCTGCAGGATCCACTGCGATTCAACTGGGACCATTTCCATCGGTTGGATTGTGGTCTCTCAAGAGTCCCCTGACGGACTCGCAATCATTGTCGATTCCAGTGAACCTGTCTGACCTGCGCGAGAGTGATCTCAGGCCTGTCAAGTCGCTCGCCGATCAGACCTCGAGTGCTCGATCACTGCCATCGACTGGATTCAGCCGACCAATCTGGATGACACTGATTACTCTCGCCTGTGTTCTCACATGCGTCGAGTGGCTGGTTTACCATCGCCGCGTGATCGAGTGATTCCTTCAAGCCATTCCGCGTGCATCCACTAGAGAGCATTGCGAAGCCAAAGCGTGCATGATGCGATGTCGTCAATAGGCAAGGCCGCCACCGATCAGGCCACCGTATGTTTCCCATTCAACATCGTTGATGAGACCGCCACGAACAAACAGATTCCCGGTGACCCAAAAGATCAGTTCGGACGTCATCACTGAGGAATCAAACTCTTCGAAATCAATCTCAGTGGCCATACGAAAAGCGACGCTGGAAGTCATGTCGATTTCAATCCCAGGCGAACAGAAGAACTTGCCTTCGTGGTCTCGTTCGAAGAAGGTCTGCCCAAGCCCGGTCATCTCGATTTCAACGGTCTGGTGGTCGTACCCAACCTGAACGAAAGGCCTGACACTTGAATCGAAGCTGCCATACAGAGTCGTTCCGATCACCCAGTTGTCAATTTCCGTGTCCATCGAAAACGGATTGCCGAGAAAATCAATGGTTCCCGAGATCCCAAGATGGCGGGCCGACAGAAAGACGTCCTGAAACAAAAATGATGGCAGCCGATTCTGCCACGGCGCAGGAAGGTTCAGAGAAGTTCGAAACCCCGGCATCGTTTCGCCGAAGACTTCGAACTCTTCGGGTGTGACAAGGCTGATGTATTGAGCGTCGATATAGGCTCGTCCGAGCAGCCCAGCCTGATTGCGCGATGCGGATTCTTCGATCACCTGAAACATCGACGACAAGAATGACGAGGACCCGTCGAACAACGCAGTTTGCTGGACTGGAAGTTCGGAAGTGGCCTGCGACTCGAACACGGTCTCAACATCTCGGAGTTGAAACAGTTCCTCCGCGTTGAGATTGCAGGAGTTCAAGCCGAATGCAGTAACCGCCAACACCAACGTGCGGCAGGGGAAACGTCGACAGGCGAATAGAGAGCTGAGCGAGGACAGCGTTCGAAGCATACGACCACCTTCATGACAGGATGAAGGGGCAGGATATCGATCCGGGACGCGGTGACTGAGAGCTCCAGGGAAAATTCACAGCAGCGTTTCAGGGCGATTTGATCCGATGGCGGTCAGACCGGCAAAACCTGCCGATGACGCCTCGGCTCCGTTTGCAGTATCACCAGAATGATGTCACTTCAGCAGGTATCGATTCGCAATGGTGATGCCACTCAGCATGGCTCCAACGATCCCCAGGAATCCCTGATCGGTCCCGCACAGGAACAGGTTGCTGAGCGGAGTCTGTCCGTTTGTAAACTTCTGCGGAGCTCCGTAGACGCAGCCATTGACATGGCCGGTGAAGCGACGAATGGTCCGTGGTGTAAACACATCGGTATCGATCACGTGCGATCGAAAATCAGGAATGTGCTTCACAGCACTGTTGATGATCTGATCGTTCCAGTACTGCTTGGCCTGCACGTACTCATCTTCTGCCAGATTCATCCAGTAGTGCGGATCGGCCAGAGCCGTGATTCGAACGCGACCATCCTCGAGAGGCTGTGAGTAGTCGAAGTTATTTGGCGAGCAGATGATGCCACTTCGGAGATCGACCGGTGTGTCGGGACGTTCGTAATGAAGTTGATCCGTATCGCTGTAGAAGACGATCGTATCACGGTGGCCAAGCGACTTGGGCTCAACATCCATCACGCTGATCGACTCAACGAACGAAATGTCTCCGGGCTTCGCCTTCTCATAAGTCATGTTCGGATCAATCAGCCGCATCGTTTCCGCTGCGCCCGCGGACGACAGGATATTGTCTGCTTCAATCTCGGTGCCATCATCCAGAAGAACTGATGTGGCTCGACCGTTTGACTGACGAATCTCGCGGACTCCAGCGCGAAGCTTGAGATGTCCGCCAAGCGATTTGAAGTGTTTCACGAGGCGTCCAAGGATCAGTCGAATCCCTTCAAACGGACGTCCAAACCCCTCGTGGAAGATGCTCTTAAACATGATCACGAACTGATTGAAGTCCATGTCACGCGGCGTTGCACTGCCATAGAACATCAGCGGACAGAACAACATGTCGACGAGCAGCGGGTCCTTCACGTACTCTGACACCACCTGCCGAGCGGAGACTTCCTGACGATCGAGATTCAGCGCGTCGTGTTCAGCAATTCGTGTGACAAGTCGCCGGAAGCCATCAATCTGCTGCGGAAAGACGGATGCGATTTGCTCAACGAGATAGTTGAAGTGGTTTGTGAAGTGCAGCGTTGCCTGAGGAAACACGATCGACGATCTCAACTGAGGTCGCAGGTCAAAATCTTCCCACGACAGACGCAACTGGCGAAGCAGTTTGCTGAGTGGTCCCTGCTTCGTGCCCGGCTCTGCGTAGTTGGTGATCGCATGCAGGCCGACGTCGTAGTTTCGTTTTCGAAGACGGTAGAACGAATTCAGTCCGCCAATGGTTGTGTGGCGTTCGAGAATGCAGACGCTCTTCTCGTAGTAGGCAAGGCGAACGCCTGCCGAGAGGCCCGACATTCCGGCACCGATGATGACCGTGTCATATCGCACAGAACGAATCCTCGATCAACACAACTGGACTGGAGAAACACTCGACATCAGGTCACTTCAAGTGCAACAACCCCGGAGGAGACTCCGGGGTTCATTCGCTAACACATCACGGCACAGCGGTCGAAGATCACGCTCCGACTGGAACATCCTTCAGACGCGGCAGCAGGTAGCTGACAGTTCCGGCCATCGTGTTCAGGTTCGGATAGTCCTCTTCCGGAATCTGGATACGGTACATCTTGCGAAGTTCCATGACGATATCGAGGAAGTCCATGCTGTCCAGTTCCATCTGTTCGCGGAACGGACGCGCGTCATCGAGATCGGTCAGATCCTCGTCCGGAGCAATTCGCTCCAGAATGTCCAGAATCACCTGTCGGATCTGATCAGACGTCATCAATTCACCCTCTCAATGTGTATCACCGGGAACTCGGCCCGCGGAAGTGCTGGCTCGATCAGAAGAAAGGGGGATTATCCTTTGAACTTCCGGATAATCACCACCGAATTGATGCCCAGCATGCCAAATGAGTTGTTCAAAATGCAATCGACCTGACCAATTTCCCGAGGCTGATTAATCACCAGATTCGGCAACGCACACCGGGGATCCAGATCGTAGAGGTTGATTGTAGCGTGGACGACACCATCGTCAAACGACGGTAAATTGCCGAGAAGTTCCAGCGCGCCGGCCGCTCCCATGGCGTGTCCGATGAAGCTCTTCGTGTTGTTGATGTGGGTGTTTGGGCAGTTCGCGAACACCTTACGGAGGGCTCCGGCTTCCTCAATATCACCCTGCTCCGTCGCGGTTGCGTGACTGCTGACGATCTGAACGTCTTCCGCATTGATCTTGGCGCGTTTCAACGCCAGTTGTACGCACTCGGCCTGACGGGTCGAATCAGGCAGCACGAAATCCTTCGCGTCCGAGTTCATCGCGTAGCCAATGATTTCTGCGTAAATCTTCGCTCCGCGGGCTTTCGCGTCGGCGAGCCGTTCGACGGTACAAATTGCCCCGCCTTCGGACACGACGATCCCGTTTCGATTGATGTCGAATGGTCGACAGGCTTTCGTTGGGTCTTCATGAGTCGCCAGCGCGCCCTGAGCCGCAAAACTGGCGAAAATCCCGAAGGTGTGGATACTCTCTGAAACGCCGCCCGCGATGGCCATGTCCACTTCGCCAAGTCGCAGCATCTGAACAGCCTGAATGAAGCCCGCGTTGCCCGCGGCGCAGGCGGCTCCCAGCGTGAGATGCGGACCGGTGATTCCCATGTTGAGAGTCACTTCGCCCGCGGGATTGTTGGCCACGGTTCGAGGGTTATGGTGGTGTGACCAGACCTTCGTGTCGTATTGAAACTTGGAGATCTCGTAGATCTCATTTTCTGTCTCAACGTTGCCGTGCTCGGTGATCCCGAGATAGACGCCGACGCGGTCTCGAGCCACGTTCGGCCAGTCCAGACCGGAATCTTTGACCGCTTCATTCGCGCAATAGACGGCGATTGAGCCTGCTCGTGTGCCGCGACGCAGGTCTTTCTTCTTCTGGTATCGTGTCTCTTCAAAGTTGCAGACACCCGCGAGCACCGGCCCCATGTACCGAGTCTCGTAGTTGACGACACCGGATCGACCATCCAGAAGACTCTGGCGATATTCGCTCAGATTGTTTCCGTTCGGCGACGTCAGTCCGATTCCGGTGATGACTATGCGATCCTGATCCGACAAAGGAGAACCTCAAAATCTGCTGCGGGATTCCTGTGACTTCCGGGATGATCAGAATGTTGATTGAATCAGCCGAAACGCGCTAGCGGCGTGTTGATTTAGTCCGCCACCGGATTTATTCCGGTGGTTTTCAGGCTTCTGCATTACGTTTCGTCAGCGTTTTGGGTAGTGCAAAAGCCTGAATCCACCGAGGTGAACTCGCTAGCGCCCGGCGGCTGATACAGCGATTAGAGCAACAATCTGAACACGTCAATGGTGCCGAACATCTCAAAACGCCCGGCCCTAAAGCGAAAATTCGTCGTCAGCCAATCCCGGAACTGACGTACAGACCTTCACCGGAACGGAGAGTATCTCGCTGATATCGATGTGACAAGCAGCGGATTCGGGGGCTCAAAACTTCCCTGAGTTTGCAAGTGGCTCGGTATTGAGTCTTTTGGCGACCACAACCAGCAGAAAGCAGAATCGGCCACCCGTGGATTGTGTCGCTCAAGTCCGCTTCATTTTGGCAATTGAGCACAAACGTGGCGCCAGGTTCACAAGAGTTAGTAGGACTCGCCGGGGAATTCTCACGAATTCCTCTACGAGCCGGCACCCTACGGTTTCGGCGCGAGGTCGAACGGCGTCAAACCGTCAGCCGCCGCCTTGGTCTTGGTGCTCAGGATCAGCTTCTTGTTTGCCTCGTCGACGATCAGAACGAGCGGATCTCGCTCTTTCTCGTAGTTCTTGATGATCCCGTACAGACCTTCCTGAGCCGTCGCAGTGCCGAGGTTAAAGGTTTGCGGCATCACCTGAGTGAATCCCGCGCCCTGAAGAGCTTTGCCGTCGATTGTTGCTTCTGTCTTAATCGCGTCTGCAATGTACCCGAATGCTTCCTGAAGAGGCGTTCTGCGGAAATCGATCAGGATTTTCATCTTCAATCGATCGGCAAGCTTGTCTGGAATTGATGTGTTGTCGGCCTTGGTCATCGCCTCTTCGGGTTTCAGCGTGAGCGATTCGTTCCAGGTCAGCATGGTTCCGGCCGCCAGGTTCGCGGCCGCATGACGCGGCAGAATAGTGACGAACCGAGCGAACTCAGGAGTCACATGCGCCGATGTGCCGATATCCAATGCCTGCAGCATCGCGGGAAATCGACCGACAATCTGTCTTGTTCCCACGGTGCCAGGCCGCATTCGTCGCACCGCGCCGAACACGTCTTCCGCAAGGCGGCTGAGTTGAAGCTCAGTCTGTCGCTGAACTTTCATCGAAGAGCTGTCGGTCGCGCTGTGCAGTAGTGTTTCCATATAGAAGTTGGGCTGAAGATGCATGCTCCACGAGACGGTTTCAATCTCTTCGCCCATCCAGATCACGAACTGATCCGCAATTTTCTGAAGCGGAGCAATGAAAATGTCTTCTCGATGTGAATCAATCAGTTTGAGATCAAACAGAATGCTCGCGTGGCGATCGCGATCAGATTTCTTCAGCAGCGGATCCATGTCCGGCGACGCAATCGCGGCATCGCTGGCGGACAATTGAAGATCTTCCGCCAGAGCGGCCGGCGCGACGGCGAATGTGGATCGATCGACTTTAAGATACGAAAACTCCGCGCCTTCGTAGACTTCGACAGTTGGAGCCGACGCTGGCGGCGGACGTAGTCTCTTTCCGAAGCGTGTGATCAGATCTGATTCCGTCTGCGGCTCACGAAGTCGAACAACTGCGGCCACCTCGGGTGGAGTCATTCGGGGACCAAAGTTGATTGCGATCGTCAGCTCTGTAATGTCCTGTGGATCGAAGGTGGTCCGACGTTTGATGTCTTCGCTCAGCCAGACTCCGAGATTGCCAAGCATCGCCTGGAACTCCTGAGTCGCGTTGTCCTTCTGCCAAAGTTCTGCGGGACGAAGATGAACGAGAACATGCGGCGTGAACGGGATGTAATCGAGCGGAATCGGCTTGCCACTCGTCGGGCTGAGCTTTTCGACGGACTCATTGGATGCAACGTCGGCGGCTTTCTTCCTTTCCCAGCCTTCGTTCTTTTTGGGAGGGTCAGCAATCGTCACGGTTGTTTCCGGCTGACGCGATTTCCAAAAGGCGAAACCCGCAATCGCCGCGACGACAACACTCAAGACTCCCATCATCGCCAGGCCGGCCGTGTTGCTCCGACGTCGGCGATTCGACCTTGGTTTTGTTGGTTGTGTTGCAGTGCTGGCATCCGCAGACGACGCGGTTGGCGACTGAGCCGCTTCCGCCTTTTTCGCATTTGAAGATCGGGACTTCGATCCACCGACGAGACTGGAAACTGGCTCGGACGAACTCGGCAAAGAAGCAAAGTCGAACGGCGAAGCAACAGGAGACGACGCTGGAGCTATGCCGGGAAATTGCAGATCACTTCCCGGGATCACTGGCGACGCGGGAACCACCGGACTGGGCCCCACCGGCGGAACTGCTGGTGTCGGCACACTGGCCGCAGGCTGCGGTATCGTGGGAGGTGCGAACGGACTTCCAACAGCAGTCGCCGGAACTGAAGGAACTGGAGGAAAGGTCGGGATGTCGTCGGGCACCCAGCGAGCTGACGTGCCCATCATTGGGGCAGGAGGCAGAACTGGAGCCGCTGGAAGGACTGGAACGTCGTCGGCAAGCTGAAGTGGCACCTCATCGTCAACCGGCATCGTAAGCACGAAGCGGTGCGAACACTTCGGGCATCGCGCCTTCTTTCCGATGAAGCTCTCATCCGGAACTTTGAGCAACGAACGACAGGACGGACATGGAATTGAAAGGGCAGCCATGGATCTGTTTCAATGAACGACACAGAAGACAATTAAGAGTCAGATACGCCAGCATCGAGCCTCAATCACTGCGGATCAAAGTTTCGCATGATCTGTTCCGTCTCGCAATCGGATCTCACCACGGGGATGAATACGACCGGTTCAAGGTCCGGTTGGGATTGACAATGTTCAATGGTTGAAGGAATGAACCCATCTTGCCCGTAGTGTGGCCGAACGTTAATGTCACCCGCATTCGGACGATCGGAAGGTTGCGACGAGTGTGCTCAGAACGACGTGTCGTCCGGAAAACATGACGGCTCATTTGAAACGCGAGATGCATCAGGTCTCGCAGAATGGACTCGGAATCTTACGAAGGACGCACAACGCGAATGGCACAAGTCCCCAATGTCGATCAAGAATACAACCCGTTCGAAGCTCCGTCTGCGTTTGGTATTGCCACGCCAAACATGGAAGTGGGCTCGCCCGAATACATCCGTCGAGAGCTTCTGAGTCATGAAGCGTCGATTCAGTCCATTGGATTGCTGTATCTGATCGGCTCCATCGTGACAGTCATCATTGGAATCGTCGCCTTTGTTCCTGCAGTTTCGCAGATAGAAACCGGTGCCCAGGGAGCAGAATTTGCCGTGCTGATTAGCCTTGGACTTGTGCTGCTCGGCTTCTTTCAGGGCATCGTCGGAGTTGGGCTGCGTCGACTTCGAGGATGGACAAAAATCCCAGTCGGAGTTCTATCCGGCCTGGGGCTGCTGAGCTTTCCGATCGGGACGCTGATCAATGGCTACATCTTGTATCTCGTGTTCAGCGAAAAGGGCTCCCGCGTATTCTCGCCGGAGTATCAGGAAATCATTCGTCAGACGCCGCACATCAAGTATCAGACCTCGATCATCGTCAAGATTCTCGCCGGTATCCTGCTGTTCGTCATCGCCATGATCATTGTCGGGGTCCTTGTCGCCCGCTGACGCGCTGTTCGCGAATCTCGAGTGCCCGGACCTCAATCGCGCGACAAGTCTTCTCCGTTGCCCCATCCGTTAGGACGCTTTTGCACGCCCCATAAAGCATCTGAAATTCAACTCGGGGTCGTGCAAAGTTTTGTTTCGACCTGGAACAACGCAGCGTCGCTTGGTTGTGGCGTGGACGATTTGATTTTCGCCTCGGTTGTCTTCGTGGAGCGTCATTCTGTTCCCGCTGATCGACTCAGAATCTGGAAGAACGATCTCACGGGTTTAACAGAGTCACCGGAATCACTGACTCGCTTGTCTTGTCCGCTTCTGCCATCCCACCTAGAATTCGGCATGCAATTCGCAAAGATGGCAGAGTGCGGAGGTTGTTGTCAGCCTCCTGTCAATGTGGCGGAGCGGATTGCAGCAGTTTCGTCGGTTTGATCTGTTTTGCAGATTGTGTGGATGTGGGGCGAGGGTTTTCCTTAAAAGTCTGGCAGCCCGTCGTGGCTGGTGTGGCCTTTTCGGAACATCTGTTTCCCGAATCGTGTTTGTAGAGCAGAAAAATCGGCGCAACGGAAGGTTTCGGCGCTAGAGTTCAGGGAGGTTCTTTTCGAGATTGCTCGGCGGCCTGTTTGACGTTGCTGGTTTCGGGTTTTCAATACCCGGCACAGCACAAGCGAGTTCTCAAAGATCAGGCCGCAAGGCCGATTTGGTCAGAGGTCCTTTGCCTCTGGTAGGCCAATAGAGTTCGAATCGTCTTGATTCGGGCTCGCAGATTCGAAGACGAGGGAGTCGGAATGTACGAACGATTTACAGATCGCGCCCGGAAAGTGATGCAGCTGGCTAATCAGGAAGCTCAGCGATTCAATCACGAGTACATTGGGACCGAACACATTCTGTTGGGTCTGGTCAAGGAAGGTTCCGGGGTTGCGGCGAATGTGCTCAAGAACCTTGATGTTGATTTGCGAAAGATTCGCATCGAAGTCGAAAAGATCGTCCAGACTGGTCCCGATATGGTGACCATGGGCAAGCTGCCTCAGACTCCTCGCGCGAAGAAGGTCATCGAATACGCGATGGACGAGGCTCGCAATTTGAATCACAACTACGTCGGCACCGAACACCTGCTGCTCGGCCTGCTTCGTGAGCAGGAAGGTGTCGCGGCTCAGGTGCTGATGAATCTCGGCATGAAGCTGGAAGATGTCCGCGACGAAGTGCTGAACCTGCTTGGTCACGGCATGGAATCCGCAGAGCCAGGCTCGGAAGAGCGTGGCGGTAGTGGTGGCGGTGCGGCAGCCGGCGCGAAAGGTGCCAGCCGCAGCAAGACTCCTGCATTGGACAGCTTCGGTCGTGACCTGACCGAACTGGCTAAGCAGAAGAAGCTGGACCCAGTGATTGGTCGCGAACGCGAGATCGAACGCGTCATTCAGATTCTCTGTCGTCGTCAGAAAAACAATCCGGTTCTTCTTGGCGAAGCGGGTGTCGGTAAGACGGCGATCGTCGAAGGTTTCGCTCAGATGGTGGTCGATGGAGCGGTGCCAGACATTCTGGCAGACCGTCGAATCATCGTCCTTGACCTCGCGATGATGGTTGCGGGAACAAAATATCGCGGCCAGTTCGAAGAACGAATCAAGGCCGTGATGAACGAAGTTCGTCGGGCACGCAACACGATTCTGTTCATCGACGAATTGCACACGCTCGTCGGAGCCGGTGGGGCGGAAGGCGCCATTGACGCATCCAATGTATTGAAGCCTGCGTTGAGCCGCGGCGAAATCCAATGCATCGGTGCGACGACTCTGGATGAGTATCGCAAGTACATTGAAAAAGACGGTGCTCTGGAACGTCGATTCCAGACGGTCATGGTCGAACCTCCAACGGCAACTCAGGCTGTGGAGATTCTGAAAGGTCTTCGCGAACGATACGAAGAACATCACCGCGTTCAGATCACCGACGACGCGCTGGAAACAGCGGTCGAAATGTCGAACCGTTACATCACCGCTCGATGTCTGCCTGACAAGGCGATCGACGTGATCGACGAGGCCGGTGCTCGAGTTCGACTCAAGTCGATGGTGCGTCCACCGGACCTGAAAGAACTGGAAGAAGAAATCCAGCGTCTGAACACGGCCAAGGAAGAAGCCGTTGCCGAACAGAAGTTTGAGAAGGCGGCTTCATTCCGTGATCAGGCTGACAAGCTTCGCAAGAAGAAGGATCAGTTGACCGAGGAATGGCGTGAAAAGTCTCATCAGACCGGTGGCGTTGTCGACGCGGAAATTGTCGCAGAAGTCGTCGCAAAGATGACCGGCATTCCTTTGACTCGTCTTTCGAGCGAAGATGCGGTTCGTCTGCTTCAAATGGAGAACGAACTGCACAAGCGAGTCATCAGCCAGGACCAGGCGATCACTCAGGTCTGCAAGGCTGTTCGACGAAGCCGCAGCGGTTTGAAAGATCCAAAGCGACCAACGGGCGTCTTCCTGTTCTCCGGTCCAACCGGGGTTGGCAAGACATTGCTCGCTAAGACGCTGGCCGAGTTCATGTTCGGTGATCAGGACGCTCTGATTCAGATCGACATGTCTGAATACATGGAGAAGCACAACGTCAGCCGTCTGATTGGTGCTCCTCCGGGATATGTCGGATTCGAAGAAGGCGGTCAGTTGACCGAGAAGATTCGCCGTCGTCCTTACGCAGTTGTTCTGCTGGACGAAATCGAGAAGGCGCATCCGGACGTCTTCAACATGCTTCTTCAGATCATGGAGGAAGGACATCTGACGGACAGCTTCGGTCGTCGAGTCGACTTCAAGAACGTCATTCTGATCATGACCACAAACGCTGGTGCAAGCCGAATGGCTCACGGCGGCAGCATGGGACTTCACACGCTGCGAGAACGCGATCAGGAACGCTCGTACGATGACATGAAGACGAACCTGATGCACGAACTGCAGAAGCAGTTCAAGCCGGAGTTCCTCGGTCGTCTTGATGAAGTCGTCGTCTTCCGCAAGCTGACTCGCGTCGAACTGATGCAGATTGTCGATATCGAACTGAAGAAGGTCTACGATCGTCTGAAGGAACGCGGCAAGAAACTGGTCCTCAGCGACGAAGCTCGCGGTTTCATCATCGACAAGGGCGAACAGGACGACGGGCTGGATTACGGTGCTCGTCCGCTGCGTCGCAGCGTTGAACGCTTCATCGAAGATCCTCTGTCTGAAGAACTGCTGCGAGGCACGTTTGACGGTCAGAACGCAATCTTTGTCAACGTCAAAGAAGTGGGCGATCAGAAGCAACTGGACTTCCAGGGCGGACATGATGATTCCGCTCCGCAGGAACCGGAAGCAGCGGCAAGCTCCGCAAGCTGATCGAATGTTAGTCTGAATCTTGACAACAAAAAGAAACCCTGCATCCTGTTGTGGCTGCAGGGTTTTTCTTTGCACCGATTTGGTGGCTTAGAAATTTCGGTCATGGAATGACCGAGCTACGTAGACGAGTCATTCCATGACTCGCATTCGCAGATGTCACAGTCAAATCGGGAAGTTGTTTCGAGACTGTTCCTTCGTACCTTCAAATCAAAGGAAATGATTCATCATGACCGGCTATACGGTTCACACGGGTGCGTCTAAGAAGTTTGTCAGCGGCTGGGATCGAGTCTTTGGCGCTTCGGCCGCCGATGACAAGAAGGCGGGCAAATCAGCGAAATCAAAAGGAGCAGCGAAGGCAAAGAAGGCCGGAAAGAAGAAGAAATAAGCCGGAATCGCGTCACAAGGCGAAAACTGGGCAATCTTCGTGGTTCCCGTCGGGCTGTCTTCATATTGCCCCGAATTCTGCTTTTGACGTAAAACTCTCGCTCGTTCAGATCCTGTGAATGATTCGCAGCACCGCGCGATGAGCTATGGAGGGCTCAATGAAAACGGAATCAACTCAACGAACATTGACCGCGCGCGAGATGGCGGAAATTCTCGACGCAAAGCTCATCGGGGATGCTGATCGCGCGATCCATGATGTTGATGTGATCGAACGAGCGAAAGAGGGGCATCTGAGCTTCGTTGGCGATGCGAAGAACCTGCCTCGGATCAAATCGACTCAGTCTCGAGTCGTCATTGTACCGGCTTCTTCGGAACAGGACCTGACGGCTTTCCCGAACCACACGTTCCTGCTTGTGCCGGAACCGGAAACTGCGTTCCTATCGATCGCCGGGGTTTTGCGTCCGAACCGCCCTCGCCCGCGAATTGGAGTTTCTGAAAGAGCTATCGTCGACGCTTCCGCCAGGATTGGCGCGAATACGAATGTGCATCCGCTCGCGGTCATTGGTCGCGATGTTGTGATTGGCCACAGTTGCGAGATTCATCCGGGCGTGGTCATCGGCGATGGCTGCCAGATTGGCGACAACGTCGTCATTCATGCCAATTCGGTGCTCTACAGCGATGTGATCATTGAGCACCATGTGATCATTCATGCGTCCTGCGTGATCGGAGCCGACGGCTTCGGCTACCGATTCGTGAACGGCGGTCACGAGCGTCTTCCGCATTATGGGACCGTCCGAATTTGCAGTGACGTGGAAATCGGAGCTGGCACGACGATCGACCGCGCGAAGGTTGGTGAAACTGTCGTTGGCAGCGGCACTCGAATTGATAACCAGGTGATGATTGCTCACAACTGCCGAGTCGGCCGGCACAATCTGATTGTGTCGCAAGTGGGCTTTGCCGGATCCGTATCGACCGGCGATTACGTCGTGATCGCTGGGCAGGTTGGCATCGCCGATCACGTGCATCTTGGCGACGGCGCGATCATTGGAGCGAAAGCCGGCGTTCATCGAGACATGCCGGGCGGTCAAACGTATCTCGGGTCACCGGCTGGCCCTGTCGCTGAAACCACGAAGCAACTGATGGCACTGCGAAGACTTCCTGAGATCCGAGATACCGTCAAAAAGATGGAAAAGGAACTCGAAGCGCTTCGAACTCGAATTCAGGGCAGCGGTGACGCGGAAAGCAAAGCTGCCTAGTCAATCAACGGCCTTTGTCCCCCGACCATCTTTGTGAAATCTCATGGCATCGTCCGACGCTCACGACTCGAGTCCTGACATTCTGCCGTTTGTTCGGCCGACCACATCGGCTATGGCAACCGCTGGCAGCGAAGTCATCGCGCCCATGCGAATCGGGCTGCTCGCCGGCGCGGGAGAGTTTCCCATCCGGTTTGCAAGAGCTGCGAGGAACGCTGGCCATTACGTGTATGGTTTAGGCGTCGCCGGAATGGCGTCCGAAGAGTTGTACGATGCCTGCAATGAGTTTCGATACGGTCCGCTGGCGAGATTTGGAAAGGCCATTCGACTGTTCAAGAAGGCTCGCGTCGAACGCATTGTGATGGCGGGCAAGATTGAGAAGACGGTGCTCTTTCATCCGTTCCGCTGGATCCGACTGATGCCGGACTGGCGAACGATTCACATGTGGATTCGTTATGCCCGAGAGAACAAAAAAGACGACACGATCCTGCTCGCCGTGATTCGCGAGTTCGAGCGTGATGGTTTGATCTTCGATTCAGCACTCAAGTACGCCCCGGAGCTTCTCGTGAAACACGGATTCCTCACCAATCGTCGACCGAATGCCGCTCAGTGGAAGGACATTCGTTTTGGCTGGGAAATGGCCCGAGAAATGGGACGGCTCGACATCGGCCAGACTGTCGTTGTGAACGACACAGCCGTGATCGCCGTCGAGGCGATTGAAGGCACAGACCGATGCATTCGTCGAGCGGGTGAATTGTGTCGCCGAGGTGGCTTTACCGTCGTCAAGGTTGCAAAGCCTCAGCAGGACATGCGGTTTGACGTCCCTACTGTGGGCATCGAAACCATCAAGACAATGCACGAGGCTGGCGGCAAGATCCTCGCCATCGAAGCCGGCATGACGATCATCATCAACCCTGAAGAAGTGGCCAGGCTCGCTGACAAGTTCGGCATCGCCATCGTCGCCGTCAACGCCGACGAACTCGCACTTCTCGAAGCGGCCTGAACACTGCCGGAACAGAGTTTCAAGGGTCTGATGAGAGTTGCAGACAGGCAGCGAATTACTGAAGCACCTCAGGATTGACGACATTTGTCGGTGAGCCGCACAGCCATGCTTTGATGTTGTCGATGCAGCCCTGAGTGAGTGCGTCGAGTCCTTCCTGAGTCTGGTCGGCCGTATGTGGTGTCAGGACGATCTGTTCGCAGGACAAAATCGGATGATCGCCCGGCAGCGGTTCCTGATCGAAAACGTCAAGCCCTGCACCGAACAGCCGTCCGGCATTCAACGCGTCGACGAGTGCTGCAGAGTCGACGATGACACCTCGGGATGTGTTGATCAGGATGGCCGATGGCTTCATCAGAGCAAGCTCTCGCCTGCCGATAAGTCCTCGCGTCTGATCGCTCAGACGAGTATGAAGGCTCACGACGTCCGACTCTGACAATAGCTGATCCAGCGAGACATACTGCATCCCAAGAGCCTCGGCCTTTTGAGGATCGGGGTGAAGTGTCCATGCGACGACCTTCATGCCGAGGGCTCGGGCCAGACGGATCGTTTCGCACCCGATGTTGCCTGTGCCGATGACTCCCAGCTGTTTGCCGTGAAGTGAGAGTCCCAAATGGCCTCTCCACCGTCCCGCCTTCAGTTCGGATGTCATCCACGCCATGCGGCGCGAAACAGCCAGCATGAGCCCAATCGCATGTTCTGCAACGACCGTCGCGGTTCGTCCGGGCACGTTGCAAACGACAATTCCCTGAGCCGTGGCCGTGCTCAGATCGATCGCGTCAAAGCCGATTCCGCACACCGCGATCATGCGAAGCTGAGGGAGTTGACTGAGAACGGTCGCCGGAAACTTGAGGCTGCCTCGCGAGTTCAGCAGCACATCCGCATGCTTCAGTCGGCGGACCTTTTCTTCGTCAGAATGAGGTCGGTCCGCGTAGAGTTCGACGTCGGCGATCTCGTAGAGCCCGGCAAGTTTCGGTGAAAGGCTCACGAGCCGCGGTTCATCACCCGGAATGACAACTCTGGGGCGAAAGTTCATCGAGTCAGCCTCAGTCTGGTGCTATTGCTTCTCATGACTTCGCTCTGCGTAACCAAGCTGTTCAGCGATCGGTCCAAGAAACGCATTGATGCGCTGCAGGTATGCGGGATCGAATGCGTATTCGTTGTTCCTGTAGTCCTTCAGTGATTCCGTGTACGCTCGAAGACGAGGCTCCATCTCCGACCAGTTCGAAAGCTCAAACTTCCGATACACGTCCGCCACAACGTCCATCGGGCGAGCGATGATGTCTTCATGGCGAAGTTCAATCAGTTGCGATGCAGGAATGAGGTTCCGCTCCTGAAACCATCGCTCAAAAATCTGTGCATACCGTCGAGAAACAAACTGCTCGATCTCCGCCATCTCGTATTTCTGAAATGACAGATTCTCGAGGAAGCGATCCATCAGCTTCATTGTCGAAGCATGAACCACATACGGATTACGATAGACATGGATGAATTTGGCATTCGGATAGAGCTTCAGGACGGTTGAAACTCGGCCGAGATTCGGCGGATTCTTGAGCAACAGGCGTTTTCCACCCGAAGCGAAAGAGACCTTTCTGAGCAGAAACGAGTACGCTCGACTCCAGTGTTCTTTGTCATGTTCCGTGACTCCGTCAAACAGGACGGTTCGCTGGAACGTCAGGTCCGCAAGCTGTGGAAAGAAGTAATTGAGATAGTGACTCATGTGAGTCAATCCGGCGAGAGCAAAGTCCTCGGACATGGGCTCATCAATTCCGAGCGGAACAGCGTCCATCGGACGACTTTTCGGCAGCCGTCGGTTCATGATCCAGCGAGCCAGCCATTCCCACGTCAGGAAACCGCTTGGAATGGCACAATGCAAAAGATTGACGCTGGCGAACTGTGGGTCCTGCAGCATCAGATTGTGCATGTTCGTCGTGCCGCTTCGCCAGTGGCCGATGATGAACACAGGCGGATTCGAAAGCTGGTGCCGATGAACTCGCCAGCCAAACAGCACACGTTCGAAAACTCGAATCGGAATCGTGAGCAGAATGAACAACGTCATCCAGATCAATCGGGGGATGTGCCGCTTGTCACAATGGCGACCGTATCGCAGCAGCAACTGCACCCAATTCCGGAGCGTTGAAAAGTAGAGCGGATGGGGAAGCGGAATCCCGGAACCTTCAGACGCCATTACTCGCCAAGCCCCAGATCGAAGACGTTATTGTCGCCATTCGGCGAGAACTCAAACGTTAGTGCGTCACTTTTCCCCAGCACCTTTGCATCCTCAATGGTCGGCCCTGGAGCAACCGCACCCTGATCGGTGATCTGAACGCGATACTTTCCGGCAACCGGGCCAGCCGACTTAGGAATCTCGTAGTTGCCGTTTCGAACCATCGCCCATGCAGTTGGCGAATTCGGGTCTTCCGGAATGAATGCCACTGTTCCAAACTTCAACGGCTGACCGTTGCTGTTGATGGTTCCCTTCACTGACTGACGTTTCTGACTGGTGAGCAACGCTGACTGCCGCAGCCAGGTCCCGGTCGCGTTGATCCATTCTGACAAAGCAGGATGCCCGGGGGCCAGTCCGACGCCATGAGGTCCCTGATTGTAGATATGAAGTTCAGCCGGAACATTGTGTTTTCGGCACGCCAGATAGAACGCGACACTGTTCTGCGGAGGCACTCCGGTATCCTCAGACGTGTGGAACAGAAACACGGGCGGCGTCTTGTCTGAAACCTGGGTATCGTTCGACAGGTTTTCGAGTTGTTCCTTTGATCCATTCGGACCGATCAGATTGTTGGCCGAACCCTTGTGAGAGTATTCCGCAACAAAACTAATCACGGGATATCCAAGGATTCCAAAGTCTGGTCGGTTGCTCTGTTTGTCAATCACATCGTCCGTCTTCGGCGGATCGACGTCAAAGTGTGTGAGAGCGGTCGACGTCAGATGGCCTCCGGCTGAAAAGCCCATAATGCCCACTCGATTCGGGTCGAGATGGAATTCCCCCGCGTGAGCTCGAACCCATCGGATCGCTCGCTGAGCATCCTGGAGCGGCACGGGGTGGCGATAGGGCGAAAGTCGATATCGCAGAACGAACGCGGTGACACCGATTCGATTGAAGTACCTCGCTGGCTGAACGCCTTCGTGATCCGTCGCATGGATCACATAGCCACCGCCGGGGCAGATGATGACAGCCGTCCCGTTTGGCTTTTCGGCTGGATAAACCCACATGCCTGGCTTATCGGCATCTTTGTCACCCATCGCATCGGGCGCGCCGTCGGGCCAGAGAAGTTCGAAGCGAGTTTGATCCTGAGCGATCAAGTTGCCGGGGTCCACGAGGAGGATCGAAAGTAGAATGATGGAGGACAACGCATACCGCAGCATCGGCTGAGTTCCTTCAGTGGGATGAGCGAAGGGCCAGGATTGCAAGAAGAGGCGGAATGCTCGAACATTCATCCGCATCACGCAAGTCTTCGAGTGATCTCTGGCGGCGGACTGACGGTCGCGGAACTTTGATCTCGTCAATGTCGTCTTTCATTCTGCGAAATAAGCGCGGCTTTGGCAGATAGCTTCAATTGACGACCGATCTCGTCAGGTGTCTACGCCAGCACATCCTGAATGACTGTTCCGTGAACGTCGGTCAGACGATAGTCGCGGCCCTGAAAACGGTAGGTCAACTGTTCATGATTGAACCCGAGCAGATGCATGATCGTGGCCTGCAGATCATGCGGCGTGACCTTGTTCTCGACAACCTTGAAGCCAAGTTCGTCGGTCTGGCCGTAGTTGTATCCGCCCTTCACACCGCCGCCGGCCATCCACATAGTGAAACAGTCCGGGTAGTGGTCTCGACCGAGAATCTGGCTGCCGGCCGTACGACCTTCGCGGAATGGTGTTCGACCGAACTCGCCACCGCAGATAATCAGTGTGTCCTCGAACAGGCCGCGTTCCTTCAGATCTTCGATCAGGGCCGCAATCGGCTTGTCCGTCTTGGCCCATTTGTTCGTCAGGCCATCCGTCAGACCTTCGCCGGCACCGGTGCCGTGGAAGTCCCAGCCCCAGTCGAACAACTGGACGAACCGAACTCCCTGTTCGACCAGCCGACGAGCCAGTAGACAATTGTTGGCAAAGCTGGATTCGCCGGGAACAGCTCCGTAGGCGTCCTGAGTCTCCTTCGTTTCCTTTGAGATATCCATAACCTCTGGCACTGAGGCCTGCATTCGATACGCCAACTCGTACTGGGCGATTCGAGTAGTCGTCTCCGGATGGCCCATCTCAGCGGCCTGAATTTCGTTCAGCTGCTTCAGCGCGTCGAGTGATCTCCGGCGGATCGACCGATTCATCCCAGGCGGATCCGAAACGTAGAGCACCGGATCACCTTTGGATCGACATTGCACGCCCTGAAATACGGACGGAAGAAATCCGCTGCCGTACGAGTTGGCTCCGCCGTTCGGCTGAACTCCGCTGCTGATCAGAACCACAAAACCCGGAAGGTTCTGATTCTCCGTGCCGAGTCCATAAGTGACCCATGAACCCATGGACGGTCGGCCGGAACGTGGCGAACCGGTATACAGCAGCAACTCCGCCGGAGCATGATTGAACTGGTCTGTATTCATCGAATGGATGAAGCAGATGTCATCGACGACTCGATGCAGGTTCGGCACCGCGTCGGACAAGTAAGTTCCGCTCTGCCCATGTTGTTCAAATCGACGTGGCGTGCCGAGCAGCTTTGGTACGCCGGATGTGAACGCAAATGTTCGTCCCTTGAGAAACTCGTCCGGGCAGTTCTCTCCTGTCCGCTTGACGAGTTCCGGCTTGTAGTCATAGATGTCAAGATTTGGCGGCGACCCGGTCAGGTGAAGATAGATGACTCGTTTTGCGGTCGGAGTGAAATGCGGCTGCCGCTGCTCAAGCGGTCGACTTGCGTTGATGTCCAGATCGGCGAAGGCCGGTGCTCCGGTCAACTGCGACAGCGCGATCGCGCCGAGACCAATTCCGGTCGTTGAAAGGAAATGACGCCGAGTCTGCTGCTCGATGAGACGCTGACGAATCGAAGAGGATTGGTCGAAGGACATTGGAGGTCGTCCTGTGGGGTGAGTCTTCAGGCGGGTTTGCAACACTGACATCATGACGTTGTTTGACCGCTGAATCAATCCTCAGAATTCATGAGGCGTTTTTGCATCATCTGTGAGTTCCTTGATGCCCACAACCACCGGAAAATCGTCTCAGATTCGAAAGACGGGCGTCGATCCCGTGAGGAAGTTCCCCAATTCGGCGAGATCCACAAAGCCGTTGATCGTGCTTTAAGCCAGGATCGAAGTAAGCGCAGCTGGCAGGTCCGGGGGCCATTGACCTGCCAAGGCTGGATCATCGCGAACACCTTTGGCATTCGCAAAAGGCAGATGATCAGAAGGAGGAAACTGTGGCAGGATCTGATTCGGCAGTGTTCTTTGAGAAGACACAACTTGCCGACAACGCGACAGTGATCGGCGGAATCGAGAGCGACGAGGAACCAAACACGGTGCCCGTCGGTTCCGTTTCCGATTGCCGCACGCTCGCTCCGCATGAATCTCCAGAGCTGACCATGATGCATGCAGCGGCTAGTGCGACGTCTCTTCGATCGATTGGCAAGTATCAGATTCAGTCAACGCTCGGCAAAGGTGGCATGGGCATCGTCTATCAGGCCTTCGATCCGCTCATCGAACGCGATGTTGCGATCAAAGTTCTGTCTCCGGAGATCTCAAGCACGCCCGCCGCGTTGCAAAGATTCCTCTGCGAAGCGAGATCAATCGGACGTCTGAATCATCCAAACGTCGTCGCCATTTACGAGATCAACGAATGGCAGGGCATGTACTATCTGGTCATGGAACTGCTGACCGGTGGCAGCATTGCCGATCTCAGTGAGAAACAGGGGGCGATGCCGTGGCGGGAAGCCTGTCGCATCGTCGCTCAGGCTGGACGAGGACTTGCGGCCGCACATTCAGCCGGCATGATCCATCGAGACATCAAGCCCGCGAATCTGATGCTGTCGAGATCCGGCGATGTGAAAGTTGTCGACTTCGGGCTCTCCAAACTGCTCGATGCAGATATCAACGCCGCTGAAGCCGTGACTCGCGCCGGACAGTTGCTCGGGACGCCTCAGTACATGAGCCCCGAGCAGTTTGACGGAGTCTCCGTTGACTTTCGAACGGACATCTATGCACTCGGGGCCACGCTGTTTCGTCTGCTGACCAACCAGTTCCCCTATCATGACTGCAGTACGATCAGCCAGTTGATGAAGGCTCATGTGATGCGGCCCGTGCCGCTGGCGACGGAAGTTGTGTCGAACCTACCGTCCGAGTGTGACCGAATCATTTCGAAGGCCATGGCGAAAGATCCGAACCAGAGGTACTCATCATGCGCTGAGATGGCGTCGGATCTTGAATCTCTAATTCTCACAACTCCTGCTGCAACCGTCGCACCGGCACGACCATCGAAATCGAGCCCAACTCTGGCAATGACACGAAGTTCGTTGTCACAGTCGCGACTGGTTGATCAGCGACTTTCGGCCGCGTTGATCATTGAGCCGTCCAGGCTGCAATTGGCGATGCGTGAAGAACTCCTGAAAGCCGCCGGAGTCGAACGCATTGCGTCCGTGTCTTCGATTGCCGAAGCGGCTAAGGTCCTGCCCGATGTTGAACCGGATCTGATCTGGAGCGCGATGGAACTGCCCGATGGTCGAGGGCTCGACTGGCTCAGATTGATCGGGCGCACGGGAACACTGCAGCGAACGACAGTCGTCCTGAACTCCAGCGACTGCAGCGTTGCCGATCTGACCAGCATCGGTCGCGCGGGTTCACTCATTTGCGCGCCGAAATCGGGACGGCTCGAATCGATTGTGAACGTGATTCACGGCTGCGGGCCGACTCGATTCTCCAGTTCCATTCTGACCGAGCCGCTGGACACATCGTCTATGTCGATACGAGTCATCTCGGACACAGGACGAATTCCCGACTTCATCGTGTCGCTCGCGAAAGCCCTGAAACTGGCCGACGTCGAACTTGTCACTCCAGCCATGGCTGTTTCGATGAAAGGAGCCGTCCCGACTTTGACGATGCTGATTCGCACAGTGGATAACTCAGACGGGGATGATTCGTCATTCGCGACGATGGTATCGATCCGACGTCCGGAACTGAGCGTGGCCATTCAGGCAACCTCCGGACGACTGATCCTTCGGTCGGTTGGCCGAGCCGGGATCATCGGGCTCGTTCGAAGACCATTGGATGCCGCTAACCTGCAGGCACTGCTGCAAGCGGCGAAATCAGAGGCGTGACGCGCGAAGAATTGTGTTGCCGGATTTCTTTGGTCGCCGAGTTCGTCAGAACTCGGGATGCTGACGAATTCCGCTACAGCCCAGACCGTTCCTAGAAAATAGATTCTTCCACCGGAGCACCGCTTGGCTCGGGACAGTTCCAGCATACGACGAGGTGATTTCGAACGTCGCCGACACCGACCAATTGCCGCACGGCCTTGCAAACATCGACGTCATCACCATTCACTCGAATCACTCCCTCGAGGCACACGCCGTTGGGAAGTCTTCGAACAACCAGCGATGCAATATCGAGCCCTTCTTCCGAAAGAAGTGCTCGTCGAACATCCGCTTCAAGCTGGCGAGCGGAATCACCGGTACTGGCAGAACTAGCGGCGTGGGATGCTAGAGCTGGCATAAGATCCTCCATGCGAGATTGGAAAACATGCGGCTCCCAGTGGTGAGTTGATCGTACCAGCCCGATTCTGAACCACCAGATGGGATTTGAGATTCAGATCAGTTTTCGAAGAATCAAACCTTCAAGGGTCGTGACCTAAATCGCCTGTTTTGCCAAGCTCCGTTGCTCGACAAGCCGACTCGGAACGACGGAGACGGTTGCTCTAAGTTTCGGCTGTTGACTCGGTGATCCTCATTCGTCGTGCCACCTTGCGACAACAGCAACTCTGCCAGATCGAAACGTGACACCATCCCGGTTCACCGGCGGACAATTCTCGGAACGAACTGGTATCGCAGAACCATGTCGCGGACATCGCTTTCACCGAAGTCGCGGGCGGGCAGCAGGCTCCGAGAGTTGCTTGAGTCGGCCTGATCGCAGGGATTTCGATCGCTTGAAATTGGGCCCCGCCTTTGAAATACTCAGGCTCCTGTTTCTGGGGTAATCCCGACATTCCCGCCGAACAAATACTCACCCTCTGGACGACAAAACAATGAAGCCGGACGAATTGCAGGAGTTTAAGACGATGCTCAAACTGCTGCAGGCGAGACTCAGGGGCGATGTCGAGCAACTCAAAGAGGAAGCATTTGCGGGCTCTGAAGCAGGCAACGAATCCCGATCGACCAACCACATGGCAGAAATGGGGTCTGATGCATGGGATCTTGATTTTTCTCTGCAGTTGGTCGAAAGTGACCAAAACGTACTCGAAGAAATTGCACACGCGCTGAAGAAGATTGACAACGGATCGTACGGTCTGTGCGAAACGTGTATTGAGCATGGAAAACCGGAAGCGAAAGCCCGGATTCTCAAGGCTCGTCTTCAAGCTATCCCCCACGCTCGAAACTGTGTTGATTGCGAGCGACAGAAAGAATTGCGACGCTGATGACGGAGTATCCGCGAAGCCGAGTGACAGTGTTTTGTACCATAGCACTTGCGACTCTGGCGATCGACCTTGGAAGTAAAGAGTGGGTCTTTCGATCACTCGGCTTCCCCTGCATGGAGCAGCCTCGATTGATCGATAGCTGGGTTCGGTTCCAGCTGCATACCAGCCTCAACCGCGGCGCGCTGTGGGGTATTGGTCAGGGGTTTGCAACCGGGTTCGCAGTGCTGAGTGCCATCGCGGTCTTTGCCATCGTGTTCTGGCTGTTCTTTCGTAATGCTGCAGAAAGTCTGTGGCTGACGATCGCACTCGCCATGGTGTCTGGCGGCGCGGTTGGCAATATGTATGACCGGCTCGGTCTGCACGGCGTTGTGTTTCCGGGCGAAACGTCTCCGGCATTGGCGGTCCGCGACTTCCTTCGATTTCATTTTGGAACGTATGAATATCCTACGTTCAATCTGGCCGATTCTTTTCTGGTCGCCGGCGCGATCATGTTGATGATCCATTCGTTCAGAACTCCGGTCGAGTCGAACGACGAACAAAAGAACGATCGTGAACCTGCAGCCTCTGCATCGCTCACATCGATTTCTCGAGACGCCGTGAAAGGCAACGGATGACTGACCTGACGTCATCGCAGCGACCACAGCTTCGGGCTGGTATGGTCGGGATGGGCATGATCTTTGACGAGACCTATCGCCCGTTTTTTGAATCTGTGCATCAGCGAGGTCTGTACGATCGACGTTTCGGAGATCTCGATGTGCCGCTCGTTGCAGTGGCCTCAAAGACTGGTCATCGGGCCGATCGATATTTGGCTCAGTCGAAGGGCAAGATTGCAGGGTTCCGCAGTTACCGCGGCGACAACGCTGTTGAAGAACTTCTGACAGAAAATCTGACGTTTGCATGTGTGGCGACTCCGGATGATCGCCATTTTGAAGCTGCGAAAGCGATCCTGAATGCCGGTGTGCATCTGCTTGTCGAAAAGCCATCAGTGCTTTCACTTCAGGAAGCGGATGAATTGAATGCCATTGCCGATCGGAAAGGCGTTCTTGCTCGAGTGGTTTATCACAAGCTGCTGGACCCGGATCACAAGAAGCTCCGAACGTTGGTTCACGACGGCATTCTGAAGCATGTGAACAACGGATACTGCTCCCTGCTTGAACCGCGCCAGATCTCAGGTCAGCAGTTCTCGGAATGGATCACCGGAAGAAACCCGGGCACGTATGTCGCCGTGCATTACATCAAGCTGATCGACTTTACGTTTGGTGGTCGACTCAAAACCGTCACGTGCACTGGCCAGCGAGGCATCGTCGGACCTAAAGATGGCAACACGTGGGACAGCGTTCAACTGCGACTTATCTACGAGTACGAATCCGGTCGCGAGGCGGCGTTCGATATCCACACGTCGTGGGTCACTCCCGACAACTTTCCGGGCTACGTCGAGCAGGAAGTTCAGTTCCGATTCGACAATGGCATCTGGAACGGACACTCTCGCAAGCGAGGCGTGGAACTGACCGTTGAGGGACTCACGCCACTGAAGATGAAGAACACGATCAACAATCATTACAACGGCAGCTTCGTGGAACCCTGGGGCGAACGTTCTCAGCGAGGCTACGGTGTCGAAGTGATCGACCGGTTTGCTCGCGAAGTGGCGTTCGTCGAACACGGTGGACCACCAAGCGAACGAGCACAGCGACTGGCTGAGATTCGATCACTCCAGTACGCCGACCTGTCAGCCGATCGACAGGTCGTCGCGGCTGTTCAGGCGATGGAAATGATTCTTGATGAACAAGCCAAAGGCCGCCCCGATCGAGTCGCTCGGTATGACGGCCGAACGTTGACTTTGCACTGACCCGATCGTGGCCCTTGAAACTTCTGCGACGAACCTCGTGCCTTTTCTGTCTGGCAACGGTATTCTACGAAGCATTGATTGCGCAGACTTCTGAGGGCTGGTGCGATGCCGACAATGAACACCGCTGATCCGTCGCCTGAAACCGAACGCATCGGTTTGCCCAGACGGAATCTGCTCTCGCAGATTGGAGCTGGTGTTGGCTCGATCGGAATGCTGTCCGCGCTGAGGGCCGCTGAGGGAACCGGTCCGATCTCGAAGGGCCTGACATCGTCGGTTCCGCATTTTGTTCCTAAAGCAAAACGTATCATTCATTTGTTCATGAATGGCGGGCCGTTTCAGGCAGACTTTTTCGATCCGAAGCCCGCGTTGACGAAGTTTGCGGGCCAGCGTCCTCCGGAGGCCGACCTGCGAACTGAACGCAGAACTGCTGGACTGATGCCGTCGCCATTTCGTTTCCGACCGTCAGGGAACAGCGGTGTTCCAGTCAGTGAACTGCTGCCGCTGACTTCGCAGTGCATTGACGACATGTGCATCATTCGATCGATGCACACCGAGAACCCGAATCACGGTCCTGCGTTACTGCTGATGAACAACGGAACCATCCTGCCGACTCGACCGAGCATGGGATCGTGGTTGTCGTATGGGCTTGGCACCGAGAATGCGGATCTTCCGGCCTATGTTGTTCTCTGTCCCGGCAAGCCGGTGAGATTCTCGATCCTTTGGACCAGTGCGTTTCTGCCAGGGTCACATCAGGGGACCTACATCAATCATACAGAGCCTGTGCCGGACAAGCTGATCCCGTTTTTGCAGTCGGCCACGTCTCTCGATCATCAGCGAAAGCAGGTGGATCTCATGAGACGCCTGAATCAATTGCATTTGGATCGCTCGGGTCCGGATGGTCAGCTTGAAGGTCGCCTGCAGGCGATGGAAACAGCCTTCCGGATGCAGTTTTCTGCAACCGATGCATTCGATCTGCAGAAAGAATCAAAGCCAACGCGAGAGCTCTACGGACAAGGCCATTTCGCCAACGGTTGCCTGCTGGCTCGACGCCTTGCCGAGCGTGGCGTTCGCTGCATTCAGGTGTACTACGGCAACGGTCAACCGTGGGATACTCACAGTGATCACAACAAGAGCACTGAGAACCTCGCGAAGGACATCGATCGTCCGATCGCCGCGTTGCTGACTGACCTGAAACAGCGAGGACTTCTTGAAGACACGCTTGTTCTGTGGGGCGGCGAATTCGGGAGAACTCCAACGACAGAAAACGGCAACGGCCGCGACCACAATCATTATGGCTTCACCTGCTGGTTAGCCGGCGGCGGAATTCGGGGCGGGATGACGTACGGTGAAACGGACGACTTCGGATTCCGTGCGGTTCATGATCGAGTCCATGTCCACGACCTGCATGCGACGATCCTGCATCAGATGGGACTCGATCACGAACGTTTGACCTATCGCTACGCCGGCCGAGACTTTCGCCTCACCGATGTCGCTGGCCGAGTCATCCACGAAATCGTGTGATTGCATTGGGCGATTTGCGAGAAGGACAGACAACTTCGGGGCAGCCCCGACATCGCGTGTTGTCATCAAACTCGCAGATGCTCCAGAGCAGCCTCGGCGGACATCACGTAGCTGACGTAGAACGGCCCGAACTCGGCATAGCCCGCGGACGCTTTGTCAAAACGCATCGTGTAGACGATTTCCTTGATGTGCTCTGGCGCGCGGCTCCAAAGTGTGACGCCCCATTCCCAGTCGTCGAAGCCCGTCGATGCAGTGATCAACTGCGAAACGCGACCGGCGAACTTGATCCCGGACGTTGCATGTTCGGCCATCAGTTCGCTACGAACACTGAACGGTTCCGCGTACCAGTTTGCCAGCGGATGTCGGGCCTTGTTCATCGGATAAAACGTCATCACCGGGAACGGCGGGAAGTCTGGATATAGACGCTGCTGATTCATCGCAGGCAGTCGTTGCTGATAAGCATTGAGCTTCGCCTGAAATGCCGGATCTTCTGGCTTCGTGCCTTCGCGAACCAGTCTCTCCGAATACTGTTCGACAGTCGGAACGTACTCGCTGACTTCCGTGATCGAAACGAATGAATAAGTCGGGACAAAAACCGTCCCCAGCTTGCTCGCACGAATTCGCTGGACGATCGCGTCGATCTTCAGCGGATCCGCATCCATCATCATCAGCCCCAGATCCGCTCGATGCCCGGACACGACGGATGACTGCAGTCGAGCCGGCGCGTTCTCTGCGGCTGGGTCGAGAATCGCGATCAGCTCGGCCCGTCCATGCGCGCGATCGGCAGGATCGATTGCCATCAACGCTGACTGGTCCACTTTGAAATAGATGTGCAGACAGTGCCAGCCTTCTGCCATGCGAGTGGTTGGTTCAGGCAGTGGAGCAGAATGTCCGTGGGGTCGTTGCACGGGAATACTTTCTTCAATGATCGGATGCAGGATTCGGGAGGATCACGCCGCTGGTCTTTCCAGCCGACAGAAGGAATCGTCGTCTTGCCTTTGCCTGTGAGTATACGACTTTCGAATCACGACTTCACGGCGTTCGGGGAAACATGTTCGATCAGGTCTCGCAGATGGAAATGATGTTTTCCGAGCTTCCCGCCGTAATTGCCCGCCGTGATCTGGAGAATCCCCGGCTGCTGAGCCGCCGCGTGGAGTCCGACTCGCATGGCGTTCGCAACAGCATTGAAGCTCAACCCATCAATAACGATCTCATAGACCGCGTTGCAGCCATCAGGCAAAAGAGACTTTACGACACCTCGCAGAGTCGGGCAGTAAGCTTCGTTCGTGCTCGCCTTGAGCTTCGGGTACTTCGATCCGACTTTGCTGCCGGATCTGACGATGCCGCCGGGAAATGGTAATGCGATGTCGCGAAGCTGCCGCATTGCCTCAACCGCAGCCTCAGCGGCCAGCAAAGTCTGTCGTCCTGTCTGACCACAGATCAGCAGATTGCCGCCGGCCACTCCTGTCACGGTGCCAAAGAAGTCCTCACAAAGGAACTCGCCGTCCATTGTCGGAATCCGCCAGAATCGGCGGGCATCGAACTTCTTCGAAATCTGAAAACCATCACCGAAGTAACGAATGGCTCCACCGATGCGAATTTGCTTTTCTTTCGGTGTATCGAATAAGCCGTTGTAACAGGCTGTCGTGGGGCAAGTCAGCACACACTGACCAATGCGGATTTGCAGCGACTTGGCAAGAGCATCAGTACTGAATCCAAACGCCAACACTGAGACACCTGGTCGTCCGTCAGGAGTGTCCTCAGCCGTCAAATGCGACTCGATCGCAGCTTCGACGTCGCATGCAATCACGCTGGTCGCATTGCCGCACAGGACCGAGGCCGCAGTCGTCGCCCACTTCTCGGAGTCGGCCGTGATCACGATCCGCGCAGCCTTAATCGGAAAAGCTTCAGCAAACGTATCTTCGATTTGAACTCCATAAAGCTGCATGCAAACAATCCGCGGCAACACTGTCGTCAGGAAATAACAGAGCGACGTCGCAAGCCGAGGCCGACGCAACCAACGCCGAAACTTACGATTGGGCTCTCTTGACTTAGACGATAGCACATCCCGCCTGAGAACTCGATCGTTGGGAACGTGACCGGCAGCCGAAGGGGTTGCCAGTTCTTTCTGGTTGTAGCGAGGCGGCGCGAGCCGCCCGGTGACTCGATCCGGTGACTCAATAGCGTCTCGCAACACCACAGGGCTCGTGCCCGACCGTTTTTTGCTTTTCTATGTCGCCCCGAAACTTGCGGCGTCGCAGCGGTGATACTACGAATCGTTCATGTTTCCACGAAATGTTCATGCTTCGAGAAGAATTGCAGAACGACAATTTGCGTGATTTTCGTGACGCGGCTCGCTAACCTTCCGGTCTCACCGCCGAGTTGGAATTGGAAAAGGTCTTTCAGACAAATCGAGGGCACATTCGCGGTCGGGATTCACAGGTTCGAACGATTGGGTGATTTCCGAGATTCGAACCTGAGGACATCTCTGGTTCAAGGGGCGTTATTCTCCCCTCTGCGTGAGTCGAGGCCAGTTGTTCGCGGGATACCTCGTTGCGGAACAGTTCAATCTTCGTCGCGTAACGAAAAGCTCCCTGGAGCGATTCATGAACAATGGTTCTCACCAATCTTCCAGCGTCTCGTTTGCAGAGAAGCAGACGATTCAGACTGACGGCCAGACCGTCGTGCTGGAGACCGGCCTGCGGGCACAGTACGGCCGTTTCAGAGTGAGTTCGACCCTTGGCTCCGGCGGGTTCGCTGATGTGGTGCTGGCACTTGATCCGGAACTCAATCGCCAGGTAGCGCTCAAAGTTCCCAGAGTTGGTCAATGCCCCGATCCCAAAGTCCTTGAGAAGGTGATCACCGAGGCTCGAACGGCAGCGGGGTTGCAGCATCCGAACATCGTTCAGGTGTTTGACGTCACATCAGACAGCGGGGTTTGGTTCATCGTTCAGGAGTATGTCTGCGGGCGAACTCTGGAGCACTTGCTGACGAAAGAGTCCTGCGGCCTCATTCAGATCGTGGCCCTGCTGGAACTTGTTGCTGAAGCGCTGCATCACGCGCACGAGCGGGGATTCATCCATCGCGACATGAAGCCGGCGAATATTCTGGTCGACATGGTCGATCGGCCAAAGGTCTCCGACTTTGGTCTGGCTGTTCGTCACAGCGATCTGATCGGTTCAACGGCGGATTTCGCTGGCACAGTGCGGTATATGTCGCCTGAGCAGATTCGTTGCGAGTCGCATCGAATTGACGGCGGCTCGGACATCTGGGCTTTGGGTGTCATCCTGTATCGGGCCATGACGAAGCAGTTTCCGTTCGACGGCCACTCGAACGACGAGATCCAAAAGAAGATTCTTTATGATGATCCTGTCGCTCCGCGACGAACTCATCCGGATCTTTCTGAAGAACTCGAACGTATCTGTCTGAAATGCCTCAGTCGGCGTCAGGCCGAACGATATCAATCTGCGACTGAGCTGGCCGCTGATTTGCGGGACTGGCGACTGTCGATGTCCGGATCTTCGGAGCCGGTTTCAGGACGTCCGATCTCGAAGATTGCCACATCGGACGCGCCATTGACGCCACGGGGGCTGCGAGCGTTCGGGAAAGACGATCGTGACTTCTTCCTGCGTCTCATACCTGGATCTCGTGACCGTGATGGACTTCCGGAAGTGCTTCGATTCTGGAAGACCGGCATTGAATCGAACGTCGCAGAGTCATCGTTTCGAATCGGTCTGCTCTACGGTCCTTCCGGCTGCGGCAAGTCGTCTTTGATTCGCGCGGGATTACTTCCTCGCATCAGTGCCAATGTTCGCGCTCTTTTTGTCGATGCGTCCCAGCAGAAACCTGAAGATGCAATTCTTCGAAGTCTCCGAAAACAGTTTCCGTCGCTGCATTCCGTAGAACGAGCCGCTGAAGCGCTGCGACAGATTCGCGATGATGAACGGTTGCGTACGGGCCAAAAGTTCCTGATTGTCATCGACCAGTTTGAGCACTGGCTGCAATCATGGGACTTTGAATCCAATGCCGAGCTGATCGCAACACTCCGGCAATGTGACGGTCTGTGTTCACAGTGTCTGATTCTTGTTCGAGACGATTTCTGGCTGCCGGTTAGTCGGCTGATGCAGGCTCTTGAAATCCAGATTGTCGGTGGTCGAAACTCCATGCTGATCGACTCCTTCGATGCGCGACATGGAGTCAGCATACTCAGAGAGTTTGGTGCGGCTTACCAGTGTCTGCCAGCGAAGGCCGACGATTTGACGGAGGAGCAGCAAGCGTTTCTCAAACGCGTCGTCGAAATGCTCTCGCAGGACGGTCGACTTTATCCCGTTCGCATTGCGGTCTTCGTGGAGATGTTTCGACGATTGCCTTGGACCATCGAATCGCTCGCCGGTCTGAGCAGCCCCGATGACGTGGCCATCTCTTTTTTGAACAATATGTTCGGGACCGCCGCAAGCCAGTCTCACCAATCACTTGAACCGCTGATCCGAAAGATCCTCGCAGTGCTGCTGCCACCGTCCGGGCAGATCAAAGGCCCGGTGGTTCCGCTGGTACAACTGCGGAACGCATGCGAATCGGAACAGTCTGCGTCGATTTTCGAAGACGTGATTCGTCTTCTTGATTCTGAACTGCGAATCATCACGCCCGCGAGTCACGGGACAGATGAACGCCCCAGCACGAATCAGCCAGGCCAGAGCAGTTCCCGAAGCGTTGAACCCGGCTATCAGCTCTCGCACGACTTCCTCGTGCCGGCAATTCGACGCTATTTGCTGGACGATCAGCGAGGCTCTCGCACCGGACGCGCATTGCTGTTGCTCGCGGAACAGGCTGAGGCATGGCATGCACGTCCGTCAAATCGATTGCTGCCTTCTTTATCGGAATGGATGACGATTCGGTTCTCCACGTCGTCGGCCCAGTGGAACAATCGGCAGAAATCTTTCATGGCAGCAGCTGATCGAAGGGTGCTGAAACAGACTTGTCTCATGTTTGCCGCCATGGCTTTGTTTTTCATGACGGGCTTCACCGTTTGGCGTGAATCTGAGCTTGCAGAACAACGCCGAACCGCTTTGCTTGCGGCTGATCGAGTCACGGCCGGTCCATCGGGAGAATTGAGCAATGCCTTCGAAGAACTTACGCCACACCTTCCGACTGTCGTCGAGCATCTTGAACGACTGACTTCAGATCACAGTGTTGCCGAGCCTGTGCGTATCCGTGCATCTGCTGCGCTGTTGCCATTGAAGCCGGAGTATCACACACAATTGATTGCTCACTTAACGGACCCGCTTCAGCCGGCATCCGACTTCGTTCCGCTGCGAGAGACTCTGCTTGAGCACGCGAAAGATGCCGCAGAACAACGCTTGCTGGACATGCTGGACGAAACGACGATTTCTGATCGTTCGAGATTTCGTGTCCTCGCAGCGCTCGCGGGCTTCGACACCGCCCATCACATCCTGAAGCTGCGAGCTTCCGAAGTCTATCGCTTCATGGTCCGCGAGCCAGCCGCCGACGGGCGAATCTGGATTGAAGCGCTACAACCTGTTGCGACATTGATTCGAGATCAGTTTGTTGAAAACCTGCAAACATCCTCCGATGCAGAAAATGCGGAAGTAGCAGCCCTGGCAATTTTTGAGTTTGATGGTCGCCAGACTGACTCGCTGTGCTCAATAGTACTCCGGGCCGATGACACTCGCTTCCGGGCCATCATGAATTTCCTGCTGCAACACCCGGTCGAAGCGATTCCCACGATTCGCGACCTGATGAATTCCCCGGCGTTGTCCACCGAGCCTTCTTATGATCGTGCGATGCTGCAAGCAAAAGTTAATGCTGCCATCGCACTGTGGCAGTTGGGTGATCATGACTTGATCGTTCGGCTGTCTTCGCATGCACCTGACCCGACGCTTCGAACACTCTTGATTGAGTCGCTGAATGCCCGTCGGACTTCGGCGAGCGAACTTCTTGAGCTGGCTCGGGAATCTCTTCCAGAAAGACCAACACTGAATTGTGCCCTGGCAGCGTTCGTCCATCACTTTTCAGACCAGTCCGCCGACGTATCGATGACTGAGTGGCAGCAGTTGCTCCGAGAGCTCTATCGAAATCATCCGGACCCTGAAGTCCATTCTCTCTGCGAGGTCTATTTTCGAAAGACTGGCGTCGATCTGAAGTCACTTACCCAGGACATGATGGAACTCTATGAACCCGATTCGAAACGCGGCTGGTATCTGAACAGTCTCGATATGTGCATGATTATCGTGCGACGTGAGAACCTGAAGAAGCGATTTCCGGAGTTGGAACTGAGCCTCGATCATGATTTCGCCATCAGTTCGACGGAAATTACGCGAGATCATTTTCGAAGAATGCTTCCAAAAGTAAGTTTCGTGGAACGCGATGAGCCGTCCGAAGCAAACTTGCCGGCGGATGGGGTGGATGTCGACCAAGCGGAAAGTTTCTGCCACCGGCTGACAATGCAGGAGAAGATGGCGGAATCTGATTACTGTTATACATCGACGACCTTTCGCGTGAACGGTTACTCCCGCGCGGTCGCCGATTACATCGTTCGGAAGGGCTACCGACTCCCTACAGATGAAGAATGGTTACTTGCAACCAGAGCATGGACAACTACCGATTTCTGGGCTGGCACTCCAGGTGTCATTCCTGCGAGCATGTATGCATGGGGCATGGAGAACTCAGGCGGCAAGAGCCATCCCGTGGGTCGACTATTGCCAAATCCTCTCGGGCTTCTGGATTCTGCCGGAAATGTCTTCGAGCTTTCCTTTACACGAGCGGGAGAAATTGAACAATACACTTCGCGTGGGAGTACATTCTATTCCGCGACCCCCTATATAAAAAGTGACATCTTCACCGCAATGCATCCTGGTGCGGTAGGAGACCGGCATGGATTTCGTATCGTTCGAACTTTGCCATAGCATTCTCGTTACAGATGCTTGTGAAGCCGTGTAAGAATTCTCAATGCTTAGGATCGTGGCCGCTTTCTAACAGCGAGTAGTGGCAGTGTGACTCGGAAGTCATTCTTGCTTTCAAATGACTCGCCAAAGTCAGTAGGACGGTGGCTCCTCCGCCTTCATGAAGAGGTTTTTTCGTGTCGAATCCAGCTCCGAGTTCAGATTCAGAATCTATCGCGACTCCATCATCATCAACCGTTCTTGACTCCTGCATCGGGCGAAAATGCAGGTGGCAATTGACCGCCTCGGGACCGGTGTGTATTCAGGGTTGTGACAAGCCTTCGTGCAAATGTGCAGAACCGTTGGGAGGATCTGGTAACGAAGGCGATATTGTCGAAACTCCGTGCGTCTTCTCGCCAGATGAGCCGCTGTTTGCCCCGCCGCTGTCTGTTCGTTCTGAGACCAAGACTGCGACTGCTTCTTCATCAAATGAAGCCGATGTTCCCAGCGGTAATCCCGCGACGGAAACCATCTTGCTTAATGTGCCAAACGTAGCGACCGGCAAGTTCAGCGGTTTTCGATTCGAAGTTCGAAACGGATTCAAGGTCTGTCGAGCGATCGGTTGGACGGTCACTCTGACTCGCAATCCTTCTGGGCGCTCTGAATCGGCCATTGTTCCGCAGACAATGGGATCGACTACCATTGCAAAACAGGCATGCGTTGCCGCGGTGACGATCCCTGAGGCGGGTGTGATGAAACAGTATTGGGTCCCTGTCCTCGAAGAAAACCTGGGAGCCGTCCTTCACACTCCGGAATGGACCGTTGTCTTCCACAAACTGCCATCGACTCACTGATGAATCGGAAGAACTGAGTCGCAGCAGATAAAAGCCTCGCGAGCCTTGATTTCGGAAATGAGGCGACGACCACCGGATAATCGACCCGTCAGGCGAGCGGCCGGTGTGAACCGGCCGGAACTTGTGATTCGAGGTCAATTCAAAACTCCGGTACCTCTTTTTCACGCTGCTGCCTTAGAGTCTTTCACTGTTTCATGCTCGCATGATAGGGAGCGAACAACGTGAGCGTTTTCGAAGCCCGAACCGGTAGGTTCCATTGGGTCAAGGGCTCTCAGCTGCTGAAAGCCCTTGTTCGGCTACTTATTCAGAATCAGTTTGCCGGATTGCGTTCTGCGAAGCGTGTAGATTTCATTCCCCAGCCGAATCAGCAGACTGTTCGCGCCGGATGAGATCTGGTCAAAATCAATCATCGTCGGCCCGTTCGAGCGGGGCGTATCGGACGCGAGTTCCGGTCGGCTATTGTCCGCAGGCCGCTTGTTTGATTGATTCTGATTGGTTGTCTCGTCGGTCATGGCGATCATGAGTCTCTGACTGAAGTCTTGCCGAGGCTGAAGTTCAAAATCGTTCCCGATGGAATTGTCACGCAATGTTCTTCCATCGTTGTGGAGAGTTGTCCGCCCAGCCCGCTTGTGCCTCCACGAGCGGGCTGGCTGAAGGTCGACATCAGCTCGACCGGATTGTCCTGCGTTATCGTGAGACGAGTTGCAGTAGTTCCACGGATCCTGTCTTGCCGGTTTCCATGCTCGCGCCAGCGATCAGAAGGATCTGTCCTGATCGAGTCGTCAACTGACGATGAAAGAATCTTGGCGCTTGCATCTGGCCGATGACATGCCAGTCCGGATCTCCATGCTTCAACCCCTGAACGGAACCGGACATGGTTGTCACAACCAACTGATCGCCGACGGCGAACGCGGAGGTTCCAAAGCCTTCCATTCCCGTTCCGAGAATCGCCGGAGCTGTCGACCAGGTGTTGCTCGTCGGGTCAAAGACGTCAACTCGATTGCTGATCTGATTGTCTTCCTGCATGCCACCGACGACGTAAAGCTTGCCGTCCCACGCGGCCAGGCTGACCGCTCGACGCTGAAACGGAGGAACAGCAATCTCAGTCCACTTCAGTTCCGCCTGAGTCAGGTCACACATCAAAGCCGATGTGTGCCATGTAGTCGTTTCGGGACCTTCCATGTTCCATCCGCCGACGACGTAGAGCTTGCCGTCGAGCACTGCAGCGTCATGAGACGAGCGACCGGACGGCATCGGATGCAGATCGGTCCATGCTCCTGTGGCCGGATCGAAGCAGGCGAAACTGTTCTGAGACCACAGATTTTGATCCTGATCGTCGGTGTTCTTTGCCGTGAATCCGCCGACTCGATAGAGCTTGCCGTTGTGCTCAACGAGAGCCAGACCAGTCAGCTTTGGTCCGCCCGGCAGAGGCTCCCATTGTGCATTTTCCTTCGTCAATGAGATCCGGGAGAACTCTCCGGATTGACCACTGTCGGAATAGTGGTGCGCATCGCCGAAGTGCCCGCCGTAAACGTAAACATCATCGCCAACAATGGCAGCTCCGAAGCTTGTGACTGGCTTGGACAGTTCCGCGACGGTTTGGGTCAGGTGTTTCGCTCGAGGCACGCTGAAGGGCAGGGTGAGAGTCGAATACGTTCGAACAGAATCGTACTTCTTGCCGTTCAACTCGCCCGCGGTGTTTTCAACGTGCTTCGCTCGAACGGTGATGATGCCGTCTGACTTCGGCTGACAGGTGACAATGCCATCTTTGTTCGTCATCAGTGTTTCATCTGCGCCGCATCCGGCGATGGTCACTTCAAGGCCTTCGGCCGGTGTTCCTTTCAGCGTGACCTTGATGTTGAGCGAATCGCCAGCGAGGCTCGGCGTGATCTCCAGCGGGAGATGTTCCGCGTTGTTCACGGCATCCCACTGACCAGGCAGGGGCGAGGTGTTCTGCTTCGCAAAGTACTTCAACAGGAACGGTGCATCGCCTTTGCTGATGACACCGTACTCGTGAGCAACGACGATCGCAGAAGCCTTATCGACCACTTTGCCCGACAATGTGTCTGACGCCAGTGTCAGCGGGATCTCGACAAACTTCGCGTCGCCTCGGCTGCCAGCCACCTTCGCCCAAACTTTGGCCGACTGAATGTTCTTTAGCAGCTCAGGCTCCGGGGCTTCAGGACTTTCGCTGAAGTGCAACTGAACTTCAGTTCCGGTCTTCAATACCCAAATGAAATGCGCATGCAGCATGGGACTACAGACCAGCATCGTTGTGATTGCTATGAATCGAACCAGGTGTTTCATGTGACTTGCTTTCGTGATTCGTTGATGGATATGTTGTCGAACGAGTCCCCAACACAAGCATCCCCACCGGATTTAGCCCGGTGGCGTGCACTTACGGCGATTGATGACGTCCAGAGGATTTCCGTCGAGCTTGTCTCGGCGGAGGACACAAATGGCAGCTACGATTTCAGGCGAGTCACCACACGGCGCTCCGCATCGGGCTAGTCCCGGCGGACGCAGCGACAAAACTCGCGGATTCCGCCGGGGCAAGCCCGGTGCGGAGATCGTGTCTGAGTCACCGTCGTTTCTGTAGCTGTCAGTTGTTTGCACCGCCCGGACAAGCCGGACGGAAGCGAGAGGCCAACTTTCACCGGGACTAACCCAGCGAGAACGGAGTTATCACTTGTTTAGGGTTCTTCTTGTGCACGGAAAGGATTGCTCGGTCATGGGGGTTTCAGCCCCGTGTTGGGTTTTGAATGGAGATGGAAACTCAGCTCCTGTTTGGATTCGCCTGAGACGGATGCTGCCAAAACCGAATGCGAGTTGTAAACCGCGGGAATGGGATTCCTGGCAAATGGCGATCGCCCGGTCCGCTGAACAGCAAGGGCAAACGCCGCTTCATCGTCGATCGCAAAGTTCGTGAATCCCGTGGCTTCGATCTCCACGCGATGTTCACCGGCCACAGGACCGGTTGTGCTCGTGAAAACAAACTGACCGCCAGCAATCTCGGCCATGACACCGGGCCCTGCTGTCGGCGCCTTCGGTACGAGTCGAATCTGTCCAGCGACGAGCGGCAAGCCGTCCAGAGTCACTTCGCCGACCACAGGGACACGCTCGAAGCCGTTCGACCTTCCGCATCCTGAGGTCATCAGAAGAGCAATTCCGACCAACATTGAAATCCAGAGCTCTCTGCGGCGGAGGACAAGAGTCGGCAGATCAGAACTCACCGGACACCTCCCCGCCAGCTCGCGTTCCGCCAGCATCCAGCAAAGTCTGGCTGACGTTTTCGCTCATGAATCGAACTGAACCGTCGGCCATCGCGAAGTGCGCTCCACCGATGTGCTCACTTCGAAACCGAGACAACACGATCGCTCCGCCACGTTTGGGGTTGAATGGGGCCATCGTGGTAAAGGCCGTGGCCAGAGGATACGGAGATGACCAGTACGTGAAACCCCATCGGATCTGGCCAGCGCACGGTCCTGACGTGAACAGGTAGTCGGGAAGATTCCATGCGGACTCACCGACCAGAAACGTATTGCTCGTGCCGTCAGTGATGTCTCGGATGGATGTCTTCCCCGAGCCCGGATTCACAATGGCTCCGTTGAGTGGATTACCAGTCGCCAAGGTGCCCCACGGATCGCCACTGCCGGTGCAAACCGCATAAGTTCCCGGCGCTCGCTCATTGAGATCACAGCTCGAGATCGGCACAGCTCGACGAAACACTGCCGACGGACAGATATATGTCGGGATTCGTTGCTTCACAGCATCCTGATTGATCGTATCGCTGTTCCCCATGGCAGAGTCGTAGACATTGCTGACGGTCGATTGCTCGAGATACGGCAGAATTGCAACAAACACGCTTGCCTTCGTCAGCGCGCCAGTGCCACCAACTTCCGTGTTCGGAAACAACTGGAACGTATCATGATAATTGTGAATCGCCAGGCTGATTTGCTTCAGTTGGTTGCGACACTGAGTCCGTCGTGCCGCTTCGCGAGCCTGTTGCACGGCTGGCAACAAGAGAGAAACGAGTATCGCGATGATCGCGATCACAACGAGCAGTTCGATCAGAGTAAATCCACGGCGACGATGAATAGAATTCCTGAGCATCAGAGAGCACTCCCACAAATCACAAGGACGAGTCGATCGACACCATGTCAATCGCGCAAACTTGTGCTGAGCGTGGCTGGCTACCTGACTGCGGCGACACCGGAACTGCCGAAACTCGCCTCACGAAAGGCGAGCTCCACAATCCTCGGGGAAGTCATTGGCTGGCTGCGTTGTCAGCGTTCCGAGGTACCGATCAGAAGCCTGGGCGAATCCCTAAGGAACTCGCTCGAAGCCCTGACAACCGAGTGAAAGCGGCGGCGTGTTGTTTCAACGTTGCCGACACGTCGCACTAGGAGCACCCAGGAACTCTCACCTCGAAACGAAATTCAATTGAGATTGAGTCTCAATCTTAGTGAGATATGGGCTAACAACAAGCATGTTTCCTGCAATTTCATGCATTTCCACAAACTGGAGCACCCGACCGACGTGGGTCACGGCTGCATTGGAATCGACAGTTCTTTCTTCGACGCCCCGCGCATGACGACAACGGGGACTTTCTCGCCGACGCGTTTCTTGCGAGCCGCATAGCGGATCAGCTCGGCCTCGGACTGAAACTCGCTCATCCCGTCGAACGACACGATCACATCGTCTTTTTGGAAGCCAGCATTTTTCGCGGCCGCGTGGGGTCCGTACTGCCCGACATGATTGACTCGCAGCGCGGTGCCGGTTTTCGGGATGCCATTGCGACCTCGTTCTTCGTCCGGAATCGACTTCAATACAAGTCCACCAAGCACCATCCGCCGCATGCCCCATGTGCTGACGCGCCACGACGTGTCATCTAACTCTTTCCAGTTAGCAGGAAGTATCATCGTGATGGAACTCTTCGAACCATTCCGATCAACTTCGGCCTTCAACTCTGCTCCATCAGATGGCAGATTGTGAAGCACCCACTGTACGTCAGCGATGGACAGCAAGGGCTGGCCGTTCAGTGACTCAATCCGGTCACCCTTCTGCAGTCCAGCCGTCGCGGCAATCGAACCATCGGTCACCTCTTTCAGCGTGGCTCGTTCTTTCGGATCGAACACCAATCCCAGAATCTTCGGATGCGGATACGGAGTCAGCACGGTGTCCGGAAACACATCGCCTCGTCCGCGCAGATCATCGCGAACAGCGTCGCCAATCTGGTGGCAATGGATGCACGACTTCGCCACTTCGCCTTCATAGTTCAGCGACGAGGTAAACTTGTCCTTCAGCGAAGGAAACAACTCCGGCCGCGCAAACTTTGGCTTCGGACCGGTCTTCGCTGCGAGCACCGCTTTGTTGCCGGGATAGCCAGCGTGTAACTCCAACGCCCCCTTCAGAGCTTCGGCGAGCCCTTTCAGTGACACATCGCCGACCCATTCCGTACGATGCGAACGAGTCCCAAAGCGACCATAGATCGTGCGATCCGCATTCAGGAAGAACACTGCAAACGACTGATCGGTGTCAAATTGAAACAGAGACAAATCCAGGCCATTGGTCGAAACAATCCGAACACAAACGAACTGCTCCAGAAGCTTTGTCAGTTCCGGATCCTGGTCCATCAGTTCGTCGTCCAGCTTGACGCATTCTTCGCACGGAATGCACCGCAGCACCGCGACGATGGGCTTGCCGGTTTCTTTGGCCTGCTTGAACGCACCCGCCAGATCGTTGTACATCCAGAATCCCGCAGCCGTCACTCGCTCGCGATCTTCCCGAACTTTTTGATCACGCGTCTTCTTCTCCTGCGCCGCCACATCCGTGTTCAAAGACATCACCATTGCACAACACAACATGATCAGCCATCGCATGGATTCATCTCCTGTCAGGGCGGAATCGTCAAGAACATTCGACCGAGCACAGAGCATACCTCCGTCTGACTTTTTGCAAAGTCAACACGGCCCTTTGTGCTACCGGTCGCGGAGCAGTGCGAGTCGCCACCAATTGCTTTCATCGCGGGAACTCCGACCGGTCGCCGCGAGAACGTGCCGAACCTGATTTGACTCCGGAAAGTTGCCCCTCGTTTCCGGTTCGCGAGGATGCTAGAATCCCGCGGTTCCGAGTTATCTGCTGCCATCACTTTCAAATCTCAAGACCTCATTCATGTCATTCTCTCAGGAACTCCAATTGTCCAGCGGACCAATCTCCGCATCGGTCACTGCAGCGGAGCATACGCTGATGATCGCACCACGAGCGGAAGCGGTTTCCGTTGCAGAGCTCTGCCGACAGTCGCTGGCGGAGCCGCTCGGATATCCCGAGATCACTCGATGCACGGTTCCGGGGGATCGAGTCGTCATCGCCGTTGATCCGGAGACGCCATTCGTGATCGACCTGATCTGCGCGGTGTGTGAGCAATTGCAAACGATCCCGGACGGCGGAGTTCAGTTGACCCTGCTGCTGCCGGACGATCCGGATCAGCAGGGGATGGCAGTGGCTGCGCGACCAGTTGCCAGTGCATGTTCTCGAACAACTCACGGTTCATGTTCACAATCCGTCAGATCGACCGTCGATCAGCTATCTCGCCAGTTCGGCCAATGGGGAACGAATCTATCTCAATCAGTTGCTGACCGATGCGGATCTGATTGTGTCGATCGGCTTCATAGCGTTCGACAGCTTGCTAGGTTTTCGAGGCACCACCAGCAGCCTCTTTCCGACGTTTTCGGATCTCGAAACGAAGCAGGGCCATCACTCACAGGGACATCCTGAGCTGTCGCCGAATCAGCAGCGAGTCTTTCGCGAGCTTGTCGATGAAGTCGGCTGGCTTCTTGGCACTCAGTTCACGATTCAGGTTGTTCCCGGAACGGCGACACTTCCGGCAGCGATTCTTTCTCCGGAATTCCTGATGTGGTGATGGAACGAGGCCGCGAACTCGTAAATGAGATTTGGCGAGTGTCGCTTGAGGAACCCGTCGATGCGGTCGTGATGACGGTTCCCGGCGGAACAACCTTTGGATGGAAACAACTTGGTCTGGCACTTGAGCAGGTCTCATCACTGTGCCTCAGGGCGGCGCATCATTGCGATTGCTGATCTGCCGGAACCACAAGGCCCCGCCCGCGACGTTGCTTCGACGCAGTCAGGAACCCGAAGAGCTTCTGAAGCCGCTTCGCCGCGAACCCACTGTGGACTCCGTCGAGATTGCTCAATTGATCCAGGCTCAGCGCCGAGCCCGAGTGTATCTGTTGAGCCGACTGGCTCCGGAGATCGTCGAAGAAATGGCATGATTCCTGTGGCGGACTCCCGAAGAACTTCGACGACTCGTCTCAACCATCCCCAACTGTCGCATCATCCCATCTGCGAACTACACATGGTGCGAAGTCGAAGCGTGAAGCCGTTGACTTCAACATGAGTGAGTACGTTCGGGTTGGCCTCGTCCGCTCTGTAGTGGAATTCGTCAGAAGTCCGAGTTCTGACAAACTCGGCGACAGGCAAATGCAGAGCATTCTTGCCGGTCTCCATCAACGGTCAATGAAATTCCGTCAATACCCGGCTGCCATGCCGTCCTTGCGTGACTCACTGGCGCCGATGTAGATGTTGCGAGTCGCGTCGTATATGATTCCCTGAAAGCCGCCGAAGTCGCCGACGACCGGCTTGAGCACATGACCACGAGATTGAAGTGACCTTTGCACTTCGGGGCTGAACTCATTCTCCAGAGCGACCGAACCACCGTCGGTCATGGTTTCGCCGGTGGGTTCTGACGAGCCCGAATGAAGAATGCCGCGGAGCATCTCCGGCTTCCTGAAGGTTCATGTCCGAAGTCAATCAGATTCAGCAGAATCTGAACATGGCCCTGTGGCTGAGTCGCTCCGCCCATCACGCAAAGCTTAGCCACGGCTTGCCGTCACGAGTCACGAACGCCGGGATGATCGTATGAAATGGACGCTTGCCGGAGCGTACGAGTTGAATCGACCGGGCGTCAGATCAAACATCTCGCGCGATCCTGCAGACTGAAGCCCAGCTCCGGCCGGACACACGCCGGAACCAAAGCCTCTATAGTTGCTCTGGATCAGCGACACCATGTTGTGATCCTTGTCGGCCCCGTCAGATAGATCGTGTCGCCTCTCCAACGGCATGCGGCAATCCCGGATCGTACGACTTCGCAGCTCGCTCGTTCTTGATCAACTCGCGACGTTTGGCTGCGTAGTCTTTTGAAATCAGCTCCGCGGTCGGCACCTTGGCGAAATTGGTCGGCATACAACGTGCTCGATCTTCAAACCGCCAGCTTCTTGGCTTCCGTGAACCAGTGAACGTGATCGACACTTCCGAAGCCTGCAGACTTCAGGTCGAACGCTTCCAGCACATTCAGCATCTGCAAAGCGGCGATGCCCTGGCCGTTGGGAGGCAATTCCAGACGTCATAGCCGCGATAGTTTGTCGACACCGGTTCGATCCATTCGGACCGATGGTCGGCCAGATCTTCGAAGGTCATAAAGCCGCCGTGCTTCTGCACATCAGCCGCGAGCGTCTTTGCCATGTCGCCTCGGTAGAAGACATCGCGGCCTTCTTTTGACAGCCCGCTCCAGCGTTGCTGCCACTTCGGGTTGCGAAAGATGTCGCTTCTTCGGAGCCTTGCCGTCGATCAGAAACGTGCCTGCAAATCCCGGCTGATCTTTGAAGACGGTTTCACCGCTTCGCCAATAATGAGCAATCACTTCGGTGACCGGAAGCCGTCTCGCGAATACTGAATGGCCGGAGCGAGGACTTCCGACATGGGCAGTCGGGCCGAACTTCTGATGCAGCTCAAACCAGCCATCGACGCATCCCGCACGGAGATCGGAAGAACTCCGAACGACGGAATCTTCTTCAGTCCTCGCTTCTGAAATTCTTCCAACGTCAGCGACTTCGGCGACTTCCCACTGCCATTGAGTCCATGCAGCTTCTGAGTCTTCGCATCCCAGACGATGGCGAAGATGTCGCCTCCCAATCCGCATCCGGTTGGTTCGGTCAAAGCCAACACGGCATTCGCAGCAATCGCCGCATCAATCGCCGAGCCGCCCTTCTTCAGACATCAATCGCCGCCATTGTCGCCAGCGCTGACTCGTCGCGGCCCACCCATTCTGAGCAACACCTCCGACCGCCCTGCGAACATCTTCCCGGTAATGCGATCGCCTGACCGGCATTCTCCAGTGACGACGGCTGCGACCATGACGACGATGCACAACCCACACGCCGCATTGTGAACGAAGTTGTCTCGCACCCGTCAAACCTCTCGTGAAAGCCAATCGATCGTATCAGGATGATTGAGCATTCTTGCAACTTTGAGTGCTAAGAAACAGTCTCGAATCAATTGACCTGAATCACAGGGGTGAAGTCGCCGATTTCGGTAGGTCCACTCTGCCGGAGTGGACTTCGCGACCTGTCGCGACCCGTGTGCAGTTGGTCAAGTCACGTCGACCTTGACCCTCACGGACTTGCATGTCTGGGATTGTTTGCGTGCTTGCCGTTGCGCAACGTGTGGCGGCACCACGTTCGCCTTGCGGCAATTCGGAAATCTTTCCGGCAGATCCGGCAGAAAGGACCTACCCTCACAATCAAACGCGACTAGACCCTGAATCACAACCGACGCGTCAGCGAGGCACAAGATCGCAGAATTCCTCGCTCGCGCTTGGGTTAGTATGGGTTCACTGCATAAAACACAACTTAATCAACAGTCCCCTTCCATCGTCGCGGGATTAGCCAATCAAATCAAACGGGTCCATCCACGGTTCGCTTCTGGGCGGCCGTTGTATGAACAACTCCGATTCACGACGCTTCAAGTCCCGATCATTCGCCGAAGCTGCTCGAGGAACTGCAAATCTTTCGGCGAGATGAATAGTCCTGCGTTCTGCATCGCAGTGAGAACATCGTAGGCCCGCTTCAAGTAGACGATTGCGTCCGCTGAGTTTTGTTTGTCGAGGACTCTCGCCATGCGCCAATAAGCAACCCAAAGGTCGCGCTGCCAAGTCGCGTTGGCCGGGTCGGACTCGGCCAGCCGCTGCGCGATTTGGAGCGACTCGCCGAACAGCCGCTGTGCCTCAGGCAGATTCCCCTGCCCCCTCGCCAGATCGCCGAGCTTGTCAAATGACACCGACAGGTCGCGTTGCCACCCGGCGTTGGCAGGGTCAGACTCAGCCAGCCGCTGCCGAATGCGGAGCGCCTCGCCGAAGTGCCCGCTGTGCCTCGGGCAGATTCCCCTGCCCCATCGCAAGATCGCCGAGCTTGTCAATGACACCGACAAGTCGCGCCGCCACTCGGCGTTGGCCGGGTCGGAATCGGCCAGTCGCTGAGCAATCTGATGCGCGTCGTGCCAAAGATCTTGGGACTTCGGCAGGTCGCCCTGTGCCGAAGCCAACTCGCCGCGTTTGCCGAATGACACCCATAGGTCGCGCCGCCACTCGGTGTTGTTGGGTCGGCCTTGGTCAGCCGCTCGATGATTACATGGCGGGCCGAATGAAACAAACTCGCAACGTCGAGGTTGCCCTGTGACACGCCAAATCTCCAAGCCGTTCGTTTGATATGCCGAGATCAAATTGCCAATCCGCGTTGGCCCGGTCGGACTCGGCCAAACGCTGGGCGATGCAAAGCGACTCGTCGAACAGCCGCTGTGCCTCGGGCAGATTCCCCTGCCCATTGCCAGATCACCGAGCTTGATGAGCGACAGTGACAGGTCGCGCCTGCCACGCAGCGTTGGCCGGGTCGGACTGGGCCAGACGCTGCCGGATGCGGAGCGACTCGCCGAACAGCCGCTGGGCCTCGATCAGATTCCCCTGCGCCGTCGCCAGATCGCCGAGCCTTTCGAACGACACCGACAGGTCGCGCTGCCACTCGGCGTTGGCCGGGTCGGACTCGGCCAGACGCTGCGCGATGCGGAGCGACTCGCCGAACAAGCGCTGGGCCTCGGGCAGATTCCCCTGCGCCGTCGCCAGATCGCCGAGCTTGATGAACGACCGACAGGTCGCGCTGCCACGCGGCGTTGGCCGGGTCGGATTCGGCCAGCCGCTGAATTACGTCGCGGTATCGTTCGAAAGACCTCTTGGCCGCGCTGAGATCGCCTTGCTGCTGCTGAATCATTCCAACCCAGCAATGGGATTGGCCAGGTCCGCGCTGCCACGCGGCGTTGGCCGGGTCGGACTCGGCCAGACGCTGCGCGATGCGGAGCGACTCGCCGAACAGCCGCTGGGCCTCGGGCAGATTCCCCTGCGCCGTCGCAGATTGCCGAGCTTCTCGAACGACCCGACAGGTCGCGCTGCCACTGGCGAACCGTTTCATCCTGTTCAACAAGTGCTTCTCGCAGTTCACGACTTTCTGATAGTGCCCCAGCGCATCAGAAAGTCTGCCAAGTTTCACAGATGAGTCACCGCAAAGATCTAACGCTCGAGCCTGACGACGAAGGTCGCCAGCGTTCAAACAGCCCTTCGGCTTCATGTGCTCGTTCAGCGACAGCACTTGCTGCAACGCGATCACCTTTCACGGCCGACCAGACGAGCAATGACATCGCACGAGCCGGTAGGGAAAGCTGCGGCAACAGTTCCTCAAGACTTGCTGCGAGCAGATTCAGTTCGGCATATCGTCCATCGATTCTCCACTGCTGCCACTGTGCTTCCAGTGCGTTCGCCCCGAACTCAGGCTCTGCAACCAGTTGATGGTAAGCGTTCCACAAGATCGGTGGCGGGGCAAGTGCTCTGGGCCGGTCCAAGGGCTCGGAGAACTCGACGAGCCAGCCCATCCAGACGTCCTTCGCGATGCAATTGCTGCCGAAGAGCGGTGCGACTCACGCCGTGAACGGCAAATCGATCGGAATTTGGAAGCTGCAGGACAATCGGAAGCCTGCAGAGCTGCTCCATCAGACTGTCAATTCGCGTTGTTGTTCCAGTACAACAAGTTGTTTCAGCTGAGCGGCATCCCACGTGTAAGGAACTGCCGCTGCTTCGAGCAAGCGTCGCAATTCCGGCGGCTTCCCGAACAGGATCGTGTCGATGTTCGCAAGTACAAACTCGGTGGAATCCGCATCAGGATTCTGGGCGGCAGCTTGAAGTCGTGCCAGCAGAGAACTCATGTTGCCGCTCCTCCCTGTCGACGGCGCTGAATTTCGCAGATCAAAGCGAATGGACTCAGTCCTTCCGTGGCTTTCCGCTGCGTTTTCGATCATCCCGTTGACTGCGAAGGAAACTGCAGCAGGTGCGAATTTCCTCCGCCGACATCGAACCTGCCGCATTCGATGCTGTGCTGAATAAATGCGTCCGGATCACGCAATGCATCGCAATGAACATGCCGCGAATAGATCGTCCACGGCTGTGAACGGAGCAATGGGACTTCCCGGCCACAGATCACGACTCGCAGCAAAGGAGCTAACAATGTTCGTGACAGAATGTCGTCGATCCAGAGACGATGCTCATTTTCTGCATGTTCTTAGCCATCAATGAACAGAACTGTCGGCTTGCCGTTTCTCGATTCCCACAGCTTCCGACTGCGTCCGTCCAGATTTCCTGACTTCGTCACGGGTACCCGAAAGGATTCGAAGATCGAGTCCAACAATCGTAGCGGCGGCTTGACGGGCCTGCTCAGCGAAAGAACCGCGACGGGCTCGGGACTTAGTGCTGATGTCGCATGGGCAAAGAACCGCCGCGACAATTCACTCTTTCCATGTTCACCCTCTCCTTCCCATCAGCAGGACACGCAGGCGTTGTCGGATTGAGCAATAGTTCGTAGGCATCGAATGCATCACGACAATCGAGAAATCCGGTTCGATCAACAGAAGGCCACCCGGACGGAAACTGAACGATCGGCTGAGCTTGTTCAGGGAGTCCCAGCGGAGAGTTCTGCCCGGAAGGCGACTGCGATGGCGACATTGATGAACCAGTCCCGGCGGAACCATTCGAGGCGGTGGTCAAAGGTCGCTTGATCCATTGCACCAGAGCATCAAACCGCTGCTGGCTGGCCGGATCAAACCGGGCGCATCGCTGCAGGTAAGGCGGAATCTGATCGAGGTCAGAACGATCAAGACGAGCATGCCAGCGAAATCGTTGTAACCGCTGTTCTGATACAGCCTCGCAATCACGGTCTCCGCTTCCGCAGCGCTCCCTTTCCGGAGGTCGTCGGCTGAGGGTTATTGATCACCTGAAACCAGCCGGAACTCGCCACGATCAACACAGTCGGCTGGACGGATGCCTGATGAATGCTCCACATTCCCCAGCCGCGTGGCGGAGCGCCGCCATGAAACTCGCGTTCTTCTGCGAAGACATCGAGGACAACTTCAATACCCGCATTTTCGAGCCTGGTTGCAGCTGTCGCACAGCCTTCACAATGAGCGTCATTTTCATGTCGATAACTGATAAACACGGAAGCCATCGGCTCACCCTGCTGTGACATCTATTCTGAGTGAAACGTTACTCGTGTTCTGCATCGGCAACCGCAAAACACAAACCATCAGGCAGATATGTCGGGCGTCTGTCCTGACTCCCTGAGGATTGCACAATCCTCATCCGGCGGCAAGTGTGAATTGTCAGGTTTGTATACCGCTGACCGGCCGACGCTCCTGCAGCAGGAAAATGTGGCACTTCAGAATTCGAGGTGGTGTGGCCTCCGCCAGTTTTAGACAGCGACGCCGTATCCAGACACCCAAAACCACCAAGCGCGATTCGAGTTCTTTCACCCTCCCAGCGGGCCCAGCGGGAGGGTAATCCGGATGAGTAGAGCAGCCTGTTGGCAATTCCGTGCCGCAATGATGGTCCCCGTGCCCTTTTGAAGGACGGGCCAGGGGAACAGTCATCGCTGGGAAAAATGCGTCATCTAGACCAACCGCTGCGGATCTACTCCTCATCCGACCTCAGTTTCGCGAGGATGCTTAGGTCTTCCAGCGTTGTCGTGTCCTGAGTCGACTCGCGGCCGGCGGCGATGTCGCGGAGAAGACGTCGCATGATTTTTCCGCTGCGAGTTTTCGGTAGCGCAGCGGTGAACTGGATCTTGTCCGGCGTTGCCAATGCACCGATCGAATGACGAACGTGATTGATCAGCTCTTTCTTCAGAGCGTCATCTCCTTCGCCGGTCTTCAACGTCACGAAGCAACAGATGCCCTCGCCCTTGATCTCGTGCGGGAACCCAACGACGGCGGCTTCAGCGACCTTCTGATGAGAGACCAACGCACTTTCGACTTCCATCGTGCTCAAACGATGTCCTGAAACATTCAGCACGTCGTCAACTCGGCCCATCACCCAGATGTAACCGTCTTCGTCGTGACGAGCTCCGTCGCCTGCGAAGTAGCAGCCGGGGATGTCGTGGAAGTATGTCTTTTTTGAATCGCTCGTGATCGCCGTACAAAGTACGAAGCATCGACGGCCACGGCTGCCGCATCACGAGCAGTCCGCCTTCGTTCGGTCCGAGGCTGGCACCATCTCGAGTGACGATATCCGGTACAACGCCTGGCAGTGGACGCGAGCAGCTTCCGGGTTTCGTCGCTGTGACGCCTGGCAGAGGACTGATCATGATGGCTCCGGTTTCCGTCTGCCACCACGTGTCAACGATTGGGCAGCGTTCCTGACCGATGACTTTGTGGTACCACATCCATGCTTCCGGATTGATCGGCTCGCCCACCGATCCCAGCAGTCGAAGGCTCGACAGATCATACTTTTCGGGCCAGTGGTTGCCCCATTTGATGAACGCACGAATGGCCGTTGGTGCGGTGTAGAAGATCGTGACTTTGTACTTTTCGATCATCTCCCAGAACCGACCTTCGTCCGGCCAGTTCGGAGCCCCTTCGTACATCACAACCGTCGCACCGTTGGAAAGCGGGCCGTAGCAGATGTAACTGTGTCCGGTGATCCAGCCGATGTCCGCGGTGCACCAATAGGTGTCGTCCTCTTTCAGGTCGAAGACCCACTTGGCGGTCATCGTTGTGCCCAGCAGATACCCGCCGGTCGTGTGCATCACGCCTTTGGGTTTACCGGTTGAGCCAGACGTGTAGAGAATAAACAGCGGATGCTCGCTATCAAGCTGGACGGCATCGCAGTCGGCCGAGACGCCTTCCATCAGTTCGTGCCACCAGAAGTCACGGTCTGGCACCATATCGACATCACCGCCGGTTCGACGGACAACGACAACCTTCTCAACGGAGGGCGACTTCTCGAGACTCGCATCCACGGCGGCCTTGAGCGGAACTTCCTTGCCTCGACGCCATCCACCATCCGCAGTCACCACGACCTTCGACTGAGCATCATTGTTGCGATCGGCCACCGCGTCAGAACTGAAACCACCGAAGATGATCGAATGGACCGCACCGATTCGCGCACAGGCCAGCATCGCGATCGCGAGTTCCGGAATCATCGGCATGTACAACGTGACTCGGTCGCCGGTCTGCACGCCGAGTTTCTTCAGGACGTTGGCAAACTTACAGACTTCACGATGCAAATCCTGGTAGCGAAGAACTCGCGTATCACCGGGTTCACCTTCCCAGATGATGGCTGCTTTGTTCTTGGATGCTCCGTGAACGTGTCGATCGACGCAGTTGTAGCAAGCGTTTGTCTTTCCTCCGACGAACCACTTTGTCTCAGGCATGTGCCCCTGGATCACATGATCCCATTTGCGGAACCAATGCAAATTGGCCGCCATGTCGCCCCAGAACCCAGCCGGATCATCTTTGGCTCGGTTCCACATCGCCTCATACTGCTGCTCGCTGCTGATATGTGCATTGGCCGAAAACGTCGCTGGCGGTGCGAACGTGCGGGTTTCCTTGAGAACGCTTTGAATGCTCTGGCTGTCCGATTGAGACATCGTGGTAATCGCTCCTGCCTGACGGCGGATTCGCGTGGCTGATGGAAATGGGTGGGACTCTGAAGGGCCGACATTGTGGAGTCAGCACCTCGAATTTTCCACCGCCCCAGCCAGTTTTTGGCGATCCAACACTCGCTTTGAAGAACACGAGACGGAATGTTCTCGCAAACACGTCGTTTCAAACGCGCCGAGTCATTCGAACTGGCTCAAAACCTTGCAAAATGTAATGACCACGATCGCAGTAGGAAGACCTCACGGAGCGATGATCGTCCAAAGCATCCCGCTGCGGTCGCCGACGTTCAGGTTCGCTTTCCAGCAAGCTTCAGGAACCCGATCACGGTAGAGACTAGGATTCCAGCGATGCCGAGACCACCGAAAAGCATGCCCTGACTCTTCATCTTCACAGGGTCCTTGGTGATATCGATCACCATGACATCGCTGCCGCTAGTGCCAGGATAAGACTGCGACAACAGTTTTTTTTCTTCGCCGCCAAGAGATTGAATCTGATTCATCACCATGCCGCGAAGCGTGCTCACTCCGGCGACCATTCCGAGATCGTCCTCCGACTTGATCTTGCCGGAAGTAATGACGGCCTTCACTGCGTCCGTGTGGACTCCGGTCTCAGAGGCCGGGCCCAGCGGAATCCAAACCTTCGTCCATTTTCCAGCCTTCTCTTCGTAAACGAGGTTATCGCCGAGCGAGAACTCGGTGATCTCAACGAACGGATTTCCAGTGAGACCTCGACTGATCAACTGCTCCGCGGTCAGCTTGTCGGGTTCCGCACCTGCCTTGGATGCCAACCAGTAATCACGTCCTCCAAGGAACGCGAACACGCACGAAAGGATGATCAGTGCAAAAAACACTCGGTTGAGAAACGACATGCAGGGCCTCTTTCTCGGGGCACGGACGGGAGAGGGAACGACCAAAATTCCACCAGCTACACTTGATTCGATGACTCAGATCTCTCGGGTTCAGCGGTTCGCTACTCGCGCGTTGATGGACACATACGTACGATGACAACTTCTGCTCAAGTATCGCACGCCCACTTTGACGGAGCAAGGATATCCACTGGATCAAGGAAACCGGTGAATCGAGCAAGGCCCGATTCGTGCCTGATTTCGTGCTGCCGAATTCGATCATAGAGGACGCGAGGACGACACCAGAAATCCTGCCCCCAACAAACGAGCATATTGGTAACATTGTCATCCACCGAATCCAACAGCGACATTGCAGCCTCACAGCCAGGCGAGAGCAGAGTGGCTCCGCCGGGTTCATTTGATTGAATGAGCTTATACGGTATGTCTTGACGATCAAACAGGTCGTTGCATGCGTACCGAGCTTCAAGCACAGTCTGGCCTACAGCATTAAGGTATATTTGGATGGCAGCCGCGTCAGCCAAATGTGGATCCGGCGCGAACAAGGTGATACCTCTGGTGAGGCGATCGACAACGAATGGATAGGAGTGCGCTGCGTGGGCGCGAGCAGCATGAAGAACGCGGCGCACCATGCGGATGTATCGGTGAAGAATCCAACGTTCGGGAAGAGTAACGACTGGCATGATTGCCTTCCCGCATAACGACCACGGTAACCCGGCGGCAGCCAAGTACCATTGATTTCAGAAAACGCCCGATCCGCCGCTCGGGTTGACCGCCTTGTTCGCCGATCTTACCACACTTTCCACCAACTGCGTCGTGGAGGGCCGTGCTCCTCAGTTGATGGCATCCACGGTATTCTCACGCGTTTCGCTCGCTCATGATCTCCCGGCAAATCCAGTGCTGTCACAATACAAGCCCCCGTTTCAACTCCATGGTCCATGACTGCGAGGAGTCGAATCATTTCAGACGTCAGCCATTCATCTTGTTCGGTTGAATTCGCGCTGATGTCCATCCATGCCGTTCTGAGACTCTCGGTGAGGTGAGCTAGTTCATTTGGCAAGTGGACCATCGGCGGTCGAAGCGGATGCCAGAATTCTTTGTGGAGGCAGCTACCGCCATCGATTACCGAATTCAGAATCTGACCGAGCGGTTGCACTTGGATCCAATAACTCAAGAGGTGAGAAACGCCTTTGATCAATGTCGGCGTCAAAACATATGTCGCGTCGGTCCGAATCGCTGCGAGCTGTTCATCCGGGACAGCGGCAATGAGTGTCAGGTATGCCAACGCAAGTGCTCTTCGGCGAACGACCAAAATCACCCGGTTGCCGCCAAGAGACTTTGATTTCAGGAAACGCCCGATCGGCAACTCGGGTGCATTTATTTGTTCTGCGATTTATTGCGAGCTTGGCGAGGTATTTTCAGCGATGTGGACTGCAAGTTCCGTTGCGGCATCGACTACCGCTGGATCAGAGTCCGTTTTACATTGTTCGATGGCTGGTAGAATCCAAGCCGATAACTGCGGGTCGATGAGTTGCGGCGTTTCAGCATCGAAGGACTGTTTGAGTTGTGTCAAAACCATTAGTCGGGTTGCAGAGTCACCAGTGTAAAGGGAGTTGGCAGTTGCGTTCACACTTGCCGATGCCATTCCCGCCAGTCCCATTGTCATTCCAGTTGCAGCAATTGGAAGCAGCAATCGAATTGCGATGAAGGCGGTAACCGCCGCTCCGATAGCGAATGAAATGCCCATCAATGCACTTGTAACGGTGAATCGGACTAAGCGTTTCCGCCATGTTTTTGGCGTCTCAATGACAGTTGCCATTGCGGGTTCCTTTTCTTGAAAGCAGAACGCTTGCGATCACCCGGTTGCGGCGAGCGACGTTGTAAAGTGTAAGAAACGCACTACCGCAACTCGGCGTTCAACGGTACGCCCAACATGGGCGTGGGCTTGTGGGGTGAAGTCGACCGAGAGGTCGGCCAGTCCCCTGTACGAAAACGGGACTCATTGAGGAGGCAGTATGCCAAATGTTTCTTTGTGAGTGAAGTACAAGGCGAGGGCAACTGCGGTTCGGGCGACCGGCCGTGGAGAGGAAGCCTGCGGAATGTGCCGTGAAGTGGACAAATCTCATGAGTCCGCACAGTCGAAAGCTCATGAACCCTGCGTCGTTCACCACATTTCTCGCCAAAGCTGCGAGGCTACGAACAGAAACGTCATAGAGGCTCAGAGAGACCCTGAGGTGAGCTGCCCGTGGACAGCGAAACCGTTCCCGACAGACTCCGGAGTAGATGACGAGCTTGTGCAGCGTTTTTCCAATCCGCCGACGGCTTGTTCGCTCCGTTCCGCATCTTTTGGCAATGGGAGCGGTAGCTCCAAACATGCCGCCACTGGCGGGTCCATGCTCTTATTTGGGGAGATCTGCAAGCGTATTCGCCAGTAGAGCTTGCTCGAAGCGCGGACCTCGATGTGGCAACACGTCGCGGGCGAGCAGAAGTCAGCAGAGGCCGTAGTAGCCTGCTTCGCCACCAGCGAAGACGCGAAGGGCCAAACAGTATTCTTACAGGGACCATCCCGTCATGACCTTGATCCGTCCAGCACGCACCGAAATCAGTTCGCGGAGTTTAGATAACCCCGACATCAGAAGGTTTCACCGCGCCCGCTGGAGTCTCAGCGAGATCAATCGGAGCCAGCGGCCATGAAGTCGATTCCCCTGGAGCAGTCTTCAGAAATGCTGATGGAGAAGGTTGTTGATCCGGACAATCTCGAACGTGCCTGGAACAAGGTGCGATCGAACCGCGGAGCCCCTGGCCCCGACGGGATTACGATCGACGAATTTCCAGACCACTGCCGAGCCCACTGGCCGGCGATCCAGCAACATCTTCTGGAAGGCACTTATTACCCGAGCCCTGCCCGGCGAAAGTCCATTCCGCGGTGTTCAAGTCTTTGGGGCAGGACGGCAGCGAACGACATCTCGCCCCAAAAGAGAACACAGTCCGAACGTGATGGACCGTTTGATTCAACAAGCCGTCTTACAAATCCTGACTCCAATCTTCGATCCGGGCTTCTCGGAATCGAGCTTTGGATTTCGACCACAGCGTTCCGCTCAGGACGCAGCGAAGCAGGTGCAGAACCACATCAGAGCGGGCTACCGCCACTGCATCGACATGGACCTTTCGAAGTTCTTCGATCGAGTCCAGCACGATGTGTTAATGGTCCGAGTCGCACGGACAGTGCACGACCGGCGATTGCTGAAGCTGATTGGCCGCTACCTGCGAGCGGGCGTAATGGTCGATACTGAACTGCAACCTTCGATCGAAGGCACGATGCAGGGTGGCCCACTTTCTCCGCTCCTGGCAAACATCCTTCTGGATGATTTTGACAAGGAGCTGGAACTTCGTGGCCTCCGCTTCGTGCGTTACGCTGACGACTTTCTTGTGTTCACCAGGACAAGTGAAGCTGCACAGCGCGTCGCCCGATCGATTGAAAAACTACCTCACGCGAAAACTCAGACTGGTGATCAATCATCAGAAGAGTCGCATCTGCAAGACTGCCGGAGTCGAATTCTTAGGCTTCGCCTTTGAGGGCTATGGCGGCCACTTTCGCGTGAGCCCGAAGAATGATAAGAAGTTCAAAGACCGCGTCCGTGAGATTACCCGTCGCAACCGCGGCGTCTCGATGTCACATCGGCTGCTTGAACTTCGCCGTTACTTTCAGGGCTGGGTCGGCTACTTTTCGATCGTGCCGAAGAAGACGTATTTTGAGGATCTGGATAAGTGGGTTCGCCGTCGCATCCGTGCCTGTTACTGGAAGCAATGGCGCAAATCCCGCACTCGGATCGCGAACTTGCGTCAACTCGGCGTTACTCGAGATCAGGCCGTGACACATGGTATGAGCAGCAAAGGCGCGTGGGTGATGTCGTCGAGTCAGGCGGTGCATGAAGCACTGTCGATCGCGTACCTCACGCAGACAGGACTGGCGAGTCTGTTAACGCTCTGGCAGACGCTCACTGCGAAGAAACTGAACCGCCCGGTGCGGACCCGCACGCCGGGTGGTGTGGGAGGGGCTCAGCCGCAAGGCTGACCCCTATCCCGATCGATTGTTATTTGCTGTCTTTTGGTTGCCGAGCCGAGCTAGTGGTATCTGCAAGTTTCGGTAGGACGAACTCAATGTAAATCTGACGTACGACCATTACAAGATATGAGGCGATCAGGCCACCGGCGACGGCGAATGCAACAACGGCGTAGATTGCAGTAGTCGTCCCGTCAAAGTAACGCCAGACAACGGCAAGTGCTTTGAATGCGAAAAATCCCAGCACGGCAAGTGGAGCAAGCATCAAGTAGAGAATGCAGATTCCCCACCACGGTGCTTCCTGTCTTTGCTCTGAATCTCTCGTTGTGTCCATTTCTACCAGGCTTCTCAGTTCTGACGGACGCGTGAATCCCATTCCATTCAGGACACCTAAACGCTGAAAGCAAATAACGACCGCAATCACCGGGTTGGCGCGAGTGATTTTCCATGTCAAAATCGGCTGTTCGCCAACTCCGGTGCATTACATTGTTCACACGTCCGCAGCGATTTGGTCACTCTGTGATTTTGCAGCTCGACCGCATCACGATATGGACCGAAGCATAGTCTACCGAACAGAGTTTCGGGGGGCAATTGCGAGACGTTTTGATTCGCTGGGACGCTGCCTGATCAAATCCGAAAATGTACTAACATCAATCAACTCAGAGCAACCGGCAAGCCTTCACAATTGTGATTCATCCGCGTGCGACCAACCTTAGTGCCCCTGAATCCATGGTACTAATAAAGCGAGCCAAGTGCCTACAAGAACGCGAAATGCAGCGTTCATTCCGCTGTCCATATCCGACCACAAACGGCAGTAATGAAGACGGTAGAACGCCCGAAACCAAAGCCCATGACAGACGGCAAAGAATATGATGAACCAAATGGCGAACAATTCGCGACACCCCCTGCCTTCTCAGTGTTAACGACCTAGATCACCCGTCCCGTGGCGAGTGACTTGGTAAGAACGGTTCGGCACCTTCCACGGGTCGGGTGCATCCGATTGTTAGCACAGCTCCTCGAACACTGGCCGAGCGCAAATGCGATTGAATCCAGCGATTTGAGGATGTCCTGGACGAAAGGGTACCGTGCGGGCGAGAGATTCTCAACCCCGCCTTCTGCGATTTGACCGCGCAAATCTGTGCTGGATCGACGAGAGCAGAGTTCGGCGGCAACTCCAATCTGCAGGCGGCAAAGGACGCTTGCGCTGGGCTCGGCCGAAAAGAACGGCAAGACCAATGCGGTGGTTCAGCCAGACTCGACATCATTCGCCGCTTGCGAACCGCCGGCGGCCGCACCATGCCCCAACCGCCCCGTCACGAGCAACTCATCCGCGACATCCGTGTCATCCGCGGTTTCAAAATGCGATTCATCGGCGTTCAGACGAACTCGATCTCAACCCGCGAAGCGTCGTGTCTTCCAGTGCTAACGCTGGCAATCACCCGGCTGCGGCGAATGACTTTGTAAAGTGTGAAAAACGAACCACCGCAGCTCGCCGCCCATTGCATTGTTAGCTGCTCTTTACTCAATCAACATCCGGATGACATCATTTCGACAATGCATATCGTCATCCGGACTTTGGGCTCAGAGGTTTAGCCCGCTTCCAGGCAGCAATTCATGCGGCATTCTTGTCGTGTGAATAAATCTCCGCCACGGCACAGGCTGTGCGTCTGATTGAATCGTCACTGCGAATTTCTCGCGATGATGGACCGAAACCTCTGCTCGGAGTCACTCTCATGAAAACTCACTCCTGTCTCATCGCAGTCATGGCATGCCTCGTGGTCTCTGGTGCCGCGCTGGCCGATGACTGGCATGGCTATGGCCATGTGTCTCAGTATCAGCGACCAGTGAATCCTTACTGGCAATCAGGCGCCAATGGCTATGACTTTCGAGTCGCCAATCGCCCGGATTATGGTTCTCAGTTTGGATACCCCAGCAACGATTTCCAAAGTTTCGGCGTTCCAAATCGTGGTAGCCAGTGCGGTCATGGTGGCGGGGCCTGGAACGGTGGTTACGTGGCCGGAAACTACGGTGGACCTGACTACGGTCACGTCAGATATCGCGTTTATTCCCCAAGTGGCCCGCTCAATCACGGAAACTATGGGAACAGCTTCTATGGCAACGGAAACCACGGCGGCACATTCTATGGAAACGGCTACTCGAATGGGTTTCCCTACGGAAATGATCCGTATCGACAGAACCCGTATGGCCAGACCGGTTATCGAAACTACGGCGATGGCTTCAACAGCAACGGTGGCTATGGCAACATGAATTACGGCGCTGGCCGGATTTCCGGAGCTGGCCAGTACGGTTCGTGGGGGACAACACGATAATGATTTGTCGAACGAGAACTGACCCGAACTGACCGGGCGAACTCTTGAGGACGCTCGGTCCTTCTTTGTTTCGGGCTTTGAACTCGATTGCCACTGATGCAACATCGAGCAGCCATCAGCGAGTTGACTTGATCCGGACCAATTCCGTCGCAAAGAGATCAGGGTAGAGGTCTGGCTTTGGCGTGTAGCAAGGCGTTTGAGTTCCCATCGCGCTGCTGCGTGTGAGTCGCGGGACATCATCGACCACAAACTGAAACAGCTCATTCAGCGTCACGATCTTGTCAGGCTTCAGCCCAACTTGATCTGCCCGGACCCCGTCACGTGCGACGGCTCGCGAGGAGCCCGAAGACTTCGATCCTGAGGCAATCAGTTCGGCCTGCCCTTCAAGTCCCTGAAGGAGCGACCAGGAAAAGACCCCGTGTTTGTACCTCGGGTCTTCAAGGCTGAGTGATGTGCCGGATGCGGCTGTCAGTACGATGCCACCTCGCTGAGCCAATGGACGACACTGAGCAGCGACAGTTCCGGCTTCGCAGGTGTCGAGCATGAACAGCGTTTGAGCGCCGGTGTCAGTGAGTTCGTTCAGTACGTCCCACGAGATGGCGCCTTCATTGAGTCGATCCTGATCTGAGCCGGAAACGACGGAGATCGGGAAGTAGTGATACAATCCATTGATGATTCGGCCGTGCCCCGCTACGTAGACCAGCAGCATCTGAGGCGATTCGTTGTTGCTTCGGATGCTCTCCCGAAGTCGCGCCACGGCCAACTGAAGATTTTCTTTCGTGGCTTCTTCATCTTTGAGATGGATGACTGTCGCGATTGAATAGAAGTCGCTCTGTCGCGATGTCAGACTCTGCAGAACCTCCTCGACGTCGTCATGAGCATAGTCCAGTTCCTCCAGATAGGCCCCTGCATACTTCTCGGATGAGATCCCAAGAATGTGCAATGCGAATGGGGCTCGAGGTTTCGAGGACTCGGACTCCTGTCTCGCTACGAAGACAGAATCTTCGCTGAACAATCGCGATGTTCCCGTTCCGTTTTCGTGAATGGTCACGCGAAGCCACTCGCTGTTGCCGTGACTCGGTGCGTCCCATGTGAATGTTTCCGAGCGTCCTGCTGCCTGAAGCGTTCTTGTTGGTTCGCCGAGGTATCGAAATGTTGCTGTTGCCCGAACCGAGTAGTCTTCCGGTCCGCGTCCGCTGGGATAGACGACTTGAGCAACAATTTTCGTCGAACCATCCTCCGGTAATACATCGCCTGTCTGCGGCTGAATGACTTGAATCTGCGGAGTATTGCCGATCACTGAAGCAACGTACTCCTGGATGTCAGCAGGCGAAGGTTCGTTGGCAGCCTGCAAAGCATCGAAGAGATTGCCGTGCCGCAACAATTGTCGAATGACGTTGGGCTTCTCCATCTCTTTCTGCAGGTTGGCTCCCTTCAGGAAACGAGGCGTGACTTCCTCCCATGCTTCCTTCTTCGTTCTTCTGTTGATCTGCCAGCCGAAGAGATCGCCTCCGTCAGCAACGGACGATTCGAAGTACCCATCCGGCGTGAAGGCAACCCATTCGCCGAACCGATCCGCACAGACTGTGAGCAGAGGTTCCCAGCCGGCTACGATGGGCCGTCGGCCGAGCCCCTCCGCATCGGCAGAATTCGGGACGATCTGACCATTGCGTTCGAGAACCCACGTCTGCTGATGATACACCGGTGTCTCGTTGATGAGTTTTAGCAGATCCGATGCAGCCTCTGTCCGAAGTTCTCTTCCCGATCTGAAACTGCTGATGGATTTCACGACATCACCGCTTCTCAAACCGCGAGCATAGGCGATGCCCGCTTTGTCGACGGGCTCAGCGACCACAAGCTGATTGGCTCGCACGGCGAAATCGCAGCCCCAGATTCGGGCAAGAGCCGAACGATTCGACAGACCACTGACACTCCAGATTTTGACCGTCTGGTCTTCGGCTCCCGACAACAGATATCGACCGTCGGCGGAACAGGAGAGCGAAGTCACATGGCCGCTGTGGTCGCGATAGTAGCGAAGCAGTCTTGCCGACTGACCAGCCTTCGGCAGAGCATACACAAAGATGCCATTCATCAGTCGAGTGCCAATCGCAACGGCATACGGTTTGCCCGCAGCGTCCGGGATAAAACTGTGACAACCGAAGTAGCCTTGCTCGTTCGTGAGCGTGATTGCTTCCGAAGTGCCATCGCGGTTCGAAAGAATGAACCTGGAACGATCACCGGCCAGGCTGCTGTCGTTGAGCCATGATCGGACTTTCCACGACTCGGCAAAGGTGTCTTCACCGATCCATTCTTTCGCAGTGACATCGGTTGCGTCCGAGAACCCTGGCATCTCCTGATCGGCCGCTGGTGTCAGGCGAAACAGCTTTCGAATGTCCTTCTGTCGTCCAAAGCTGATGCCGATTTGGTAGTCTTCGACCGGCTTCGCGCGAAACGCGACTCGCTGGATTCGCTGGCCGCGTCCGGACAATCGAAGCGGCTTCGAGAGTGGGTCCTTAACCAGCTTGCCCGCGGCGTCAGCGATTCGAAACACAAGCACTTCGCTGGCATCGCCATCATGAGTTGCCAGCAGAGTTTTGTCGGGACTGATCGAAATGGCGTAGCTATCCAGAGCTTTGCCCAGTTCGAACTGAAACAAGGGCGATTTGGATTCGGCCGATGTCGTATCCCAGAGTTCCAACGTCGAACTGCCGATCGAGATTCGCTGGTACAGGCTTGAGTTGGTCACGGCGAGCACATTGCCAGGCCCAAATGCCAGCGACCACGGACTGCGTTTTTGAAACCTCAGCAGCCTCGGTTCCGCTCGGCCACGGCCCACATAGATGCGACCGTCTTCGTCCGCTGATGCCCAGATGCCATCGTCGCCGCGGACGATCGCACGTATGGCATTTCGATGGTCCGCCTTCAGACGCTGGACGATCGTCGCTGTTGCGTTCGTGACGTCTCGAAGAACGATCTGCCAACGGCTCTCGGATTTGCCAATCTGAGTCTTGTCGATCACCTCGGACGTTGCGATCGTTGCGTCGTCGAGAAAGACGGCGGGCTGATGCGGAACATCCTGCAAGTCTCCCGGTCGCACTTCGAACGACGTCCAGTCGGTCGCCTGGCTCCAGATTCTGACGCTTCCCGTCGCGTCGACCGAGATCAGCCGCTGGCTGCTGGGCGAGAAGTTGAGACTCACGATCGGTCGCTGATGCCCAGCCAGGGTGCGCAGAAGCTGACGAGTCGATGTGTCATAAAGAGCGATGTTGCCCTCCGGCCCAAGAGCATTGCTGCCGCCCATTGCGAGCAGATTGCCGGTCGGAGCAACGGCCAGCGAATTGAAGTTGATGCGACCTCGATCGTTGCGGCTGATCGACCATCGAAGGTCACCGGTGTACGTTGCGACCGGCAGGCCTTCCCTGGGCACACGAAGAGCCCAGGTGTTGACAACTTTCCCGAACCCCGCCGCGAACAATTGCCGCGAGTCCGGCGAAAACGTGAGTCCCCTCAGTTCATCGGCCGGACCAAAGAAGTTCGGCACGAGTCTCGGCCGGTCGTCAACAATGATGGCATCCTGGCCATGTGCCCCTGAGATCAAATGGGCCGCAGTTAGACTCGACAGGAGGATGAGTCGCAAAAATGCCCGCATGCTTCCGTTGCCCCTGGACAAGGTCATCACTCAGGAAGGGCAATCGGGATGCTGTTGACGTGAGGGTTGTCACCCTGGAGCGTGCCGCGCTGAACACGCAAAAGGTTTGAACGATTCCTCTGTTGATCTCCTCGAGCCCTGCGACGGATGTTCACGGCTCAGTTCCGTGAGTGCAAGTCACCGCAGGGATGTCGCGGGATTTCAGTAACGTTGCGGATAACTTCCCGGTGACGTTCGTCCTGCAGGTCCGAGGAAGTAGTTGAACATCACTCGGAACTCGCTTTCAAACTCTTCTCCGGCACCTCCGGTCAGAGGAGTTCCCCATGCGACGGCAAGTTCTTTGTTCGCGCCGAAGAAGCAACTGGCCCCCAGTGTGAGGTTCAGAATGTCGATGCTCTTCAGGTTGGCTCCGAGAAAGTAATCCTCTCCGGGTGCAATCGACGGCATGACGATCTCTCGAGTCGAATCGAGAGCCTTGTTGTAGTGAAGTTCGACGCGGGGAGCGAATCCCGTCAGCTTGAGCGGAGATGCATTGGAGTAGACATGGACCGTGCGACCGTCCCAGGTTTTTCGGTACACCGGCTGATCGCGATAAACCCAATAGCCCAATGAGTAGTCCAGATAAAGAAATGGCGTGTCTTTGGGTTCGCCGAACTGTTTATCGCCCGTTAGCGTCACCGGGCTGCCTGTGGCGTCAAAGTCTCCCTGAACGAAGAACTGCATGAAGTAGCTGTTTGGAACCTGATACTGAGCGGCCCAGAATGGCATGACATGGTATGACTTGTTATCGATGCGAAACAACTCGACCGTGCCGGCACCACCGGTCTCGTAGACACGGACATCGTCGGCGGTTGGTAGCGTCCCCTGAACACCAGCGGAGTAAACCCAGTTCTGGTCCTGATACAGCAGGAACTTTGCTGTCAGCGAGAGGTCTCCAAGCTCCGCGGAACTCGTGTCCGTGATCGATGTGGCAGTGTCAACACCACCGACCGGAACGACGGCACCCTCGAAGTTGGAATTGAGCGTCGTCGCGAACGGCAATCGCACATCGATTGAAGCGTTTCCGTCAAAGAACGTCTTCTCAAAGCCCGGAGTGTAACGATGAACGTCGATCGGCTCTGAATTGAGCTTCACGCGATCGAAGGACGTGTAATCCATGATGAACCGGTCGCGAGGCAGCGCGCTGTTGTTCTCGCTGAACTTGATGCGTCCGACGGAATCGCCTGGCTTTGGAACGTAGGCAACCAGACCTTCCGGAGCGAGGAAGCCGCCTGGCCCGTAGATCAGGGGAATGAACGAATCATTTCCCGCAGCTCCGCCGAAGAAGTCCCCGATCATTCCTGGAGCCGCCTCCGGACCACGGGCCGCGCTGGATGCTTCCGATTGCGCGAAGCTCGGACCGGCAGACGGCGCTGGTGCTGGCGGAGCACTCGGCGCAGGAGAAGGAGAGGGCGTTGGTGACGTTGATGGCGTCGGATTCGACGGCGTCTGTGTGGAAGGCGTTTGATTCGAGGGCGACTGAGTCGAAGGCGATGGCGTTCCGGAGTTCGATGGCTGTCCGGAATACGGCTGCATCGATCCCGGAGGGCAATACTGACCGTCTGCCGTGAAGTCTCCGGAACCGCTGAACACGTCTCCGGATTGCTGCCGGTACGGCGAGTAGTAGCCGGCTTGTCGAACCATCGGCCATGTGGGCTGATTGATGACCGGACCATATCCGTATGGCTGAACCGGCGGTCTGTAATAGGCCTGCTGGCCGAAGCTTGTTTCCATCAGACCAAACATCAGTGCCGCCGAAGCTGCCGCGTGGCAGGCCGACTGACTCAGGTTTCTGCTAATCTTCCGCCAACCCCTGTGCATGACATTCTTTCTCTCGTAGCAGATCTTGCCACCGGGCCTGGTCACAACAACGTTGTGACGCGCGCAATCAGGACAGTCCGAAGAATCCGGAGAGCTGTCAAAGTCATCGGCACCCGAACAATCGTCACTTGAGGTGAATCAAGCATCGATGGAGAGCATTTGTTTCTCAACAGAGCAAGAGCGATCTCAAGGCGCGGTGGCCAGTTTCCTGGGGAGCAAAACGGACACCGGCAGAATCCGCCGGGCCGACGCCGAGAACAGCAGCAAAGAAGGCTTCTGTCAGCCTCGCGATTGGCTCGGGAACCGGCCGCGGCGCGGTGTCAGCGGTGTCAACCGCACTTATCGAAGTCCAAGGCAACTCAGAACAAACGCCTGGTCATCGGCACTGAGGTCATTCAGCGGAAGACAGGTTTCCGCATGCTCAGATGTCTGAACGGTCACAAACCCTTTCCGGTACGACTTGAACTGCCCCGTCATCGCGCGGCGACCCTCGCTGTCAAACCATGTTCGAGCTTCGGGGGTGTTCACTGAATTTGCCGCAATCGTTCGCCCGGAAGCGGCGACTTGAAGATTGGTCTCTGAGGCTGCGGACCAGACTCGTTCGATCATGGCGAAACCAACGGGATCGTACGACTTCAGTTCGTCCCGGTGAAATGGCTGATAGTCGCAGCCAACAAAGTACATGCAGGACAGCTCGGCAAAGTACTCAAGCTGGTTCGTGCTGGCGTAAGAGGCATCCAGACGATATCCATGATCTGCCTGAACGTTGCGATGAAGTCCCGCCTGAGAGGAATTCTGCCAGGCGGAAAGGATGTCCGGATGATCTTCCGGCCATTGCTCCAAATGCCATGCGTGAGACAACTCATGCACGACCGCTTTCAGTGCCCAGAAGTCAGACAGTTGTGTGTAATTCTCCGCACAGTACACAACGATGCAGCTCTGCCAGTTCGGATCAATATCCGACCGAAACCGCGGCGCGGACTTCTGGAAATACTCCAGACGCCCAGTTAGCCCTCCGCCGGAAGCCGACGGTCCGTACATCAGGTAAAACGGAATGCGTTCGAGAACCGGTCGTGCATTCTTCGGAAGAATCGAGATCGCGAGATTGATGTTCTCCTGCAATCGCTGAGCAGCCTTCTCTGCCACGCCGGGAGCATCATTCAGCAGCTCCTGCTCGACCAGTATCCTTCCATCATTCCACGCCTCATAGCGGCGCTCGGGAGTTCTGAAATCAATCTGAGCCTCCACTGCTGATGTCGAAAAGATACTGGCAAGCAAAACGGCAACAGCATGCCAGCATCGTGTCGGGCGGTAAATCATCGCAGGCTGATCACACATCGACTCGCTCCGTCGATCGTCGATCGTTCGAAAAACTCGTCCAGATGCATGGCCACATCATGTGCAAACGCTGCCGTCTGTCTCGAAGTCCGAGTCGGAACGATCTTCCCGAAACGATAGGCGCGCTGAGCCGATGGATCAATGATCGAGTCGTGAATCGAGGCGTTTGCCTACTCTTCGACGACCGCAATTCGGAATCCCACGTCACCAAAACGCATCGGTGCGGCGGGGAACCTCGAGGCGGATCTGCAAATGTCCGGCATCAACAGAAAGCTGCCTCCCTTCAGAACTTTGTCAGGCTGAAACGACTGCTCAAGCGGATCTATTCCGCCGCGTCGCTGATCGTTTGGAACATAACCATCGCGAGTCCATTCTCGAACGTTGCCGAACATGTCGTACAGCTTCCAGTTTGGTGAGAACAATCTCGTCATCACGCGTTGTGGTCGGTCGGGCGGTGCCGAGTTTCGGACGTTCCACGAGAACTCGTGAATATTGCTCATGCTCACGCGATAGCAAAACTCCTGAGGAACCTGCACGCCTTCCCGGCATGCATATTCCCATTGAGCTTCCGTCGGCAGAGTGAATCTCCAGCCACGGCGCAAGCGTCCCGCTGTTTGCTCACGAAGAGTGAGTTTTTCACAGAAGGTCATCGCATCATTCCAGTCGACGAAGGTCGCTGGATAGTCTGAAAAGTCGACTCGGACATCCGGCTGACCGATCCAAGGAGCGGTTCCCATGATCATGAAGTACTGAAACTGAGTAACTTCGGTCTGCTGCAGCCAAAAACCTTTCGTGAGACTCACATTCAACTGCGGCAGCACCGGCTGAAACAACGTTCCACGCGGATCGCCCATCGTGAAGTCACCAGGCCGACACCATACGAATGTCATTCGTGGGCCAAGCAAATACGCCGTGTCCGCGTCACAGGTTGGAAATGGAGGGAACTGATTCGGATTTGGATCTGGCGGAATCGGAGGAAACGGCGGATCTGGCGGTATTGGATTCGGATCAACGTCGTCGGTCTTCTGAGTCGCTGAGTAGGAATTGCCGTCTCGCAGGTTCGTCACAGCAATCGTCAGCGGGCCGTTCGTCACGGCCACCAATTGCCGAAGTTCAGCGGCAGTTCGGATTGCGGTACCGTTCAGATGAGTGACCACATCGCCGGGCTCGAGTCGAACGAGCGTGCCGGGCGGATATCCGCGGTAAGGCTGATTCAGCGTATAGCTGTAATTTCGGATGTTCTGCAGAATTCTGGCACCCTGAGGGAAGTTCGAAACCGTGACGCCAAAACGTGGCTGAGTTCCAAGTTCCACACTGCCAGCATACGAGTTCCCGTCCTGCAGGTTCACAACACGAAGTGTCATTGTGGGGCCAGACGTGTCAATCGCTGCGGCGAATTCGCCCTCTGTCCGCACGGGCCGTCCATTGATCTCAATGATCAGATCTCCGGGCTCCATTCCAATCAGGGTACCGGCAGGATAACCATGATACGGTTCGCCCAGGCTGACGCGAGTCGCAGCCGGAGAATCTGGAATCACCGTGGCGACCCGAACTCCAGCCGGAAGATCCTGAACTTTGATCCCGAGTTCCCCTGCGTTGATCACCTGAGGGCGAATCAACGACAGACCAAGCACAATGACGAGCAGGCCCGTTCGCATAGTTGCTTTCCGTTTTCGTGTGAAATGACGTTTCGATAAAAATGACAATCTAAAATCCTGCATCAGGCAGCCTGGAGTGGACTCCCGGCTGCCTGAGCATTTTTGTTGAATGCTGCTCGAGCAACAGAAGATCCATCTTCGGTTGCTCGAGATCACTCGACTTGTCTTCACACGAACAGGCGAACCTTAGCGGCAATGCGCGCGGCGAGCGTGACGTGGTGGACGACAGTTGTGAACTGGTTCACAGCATGATGGTGCCGGCTGGCAGCAGCTATGCACTGGCTGACAGCAGGATGGCTCCGGCTGGCAATAGTGGTGAACCGGCTGACAGCAGGATGGTTCTGGCTGACAGCAGCTCTGAACTGGCTGGCAACATGAAGCAGGCTCGCATGATGCCGCTGGAGCACATGTTGAGCATGATTCCGGCGCTGGAGTTGGGCCTGGAGGAACCGGGGCCGGTGCTGGAGGTACGGGTGCAGGAGTCTCACCAATAATCCCAAACCGCGCGCTTTGATCGGCCGATTCAACCTGAGCCGGTGGTGCAGGTGCCGGTGCTGGCTCCTGAACAAACAACGACGACGTCGCTCCAACGAGGAATGACATCAGCACATTCAATGAGTCCGTCATCACAAAGCCCTTCTTGCTCTATGAAATTTCCCAAATTGCCCACATTGGGCAATTTCTCATTACACAGTATGACTAAGGGCGGGTGAAACGTCCAATGAAGATGATGCCTTCTGTCATCGAGTCCCTCACAAGGAACAAAAATGGGCGATTTACTCGTAGTGGGACACTAAATCCTCCGCGTGGCACTGCAACGCCCGCGGTGGCCGCAGCGGCTTTTGTCCCTTTCTCATCCACTTCGATCTTCGCCCGATGAACAATTGCCGACAGATACAAGTCACGGCTCGAATTGATTCCGCTGAAGTCGGCTCTGGCAGGATCGAACGCCGCCTTCATCCCCATTTCGACCAGAACGTCCTTCACCGGAGCATTCGATGAGACAGCAAACCTCGGCAATTGAAGGTCGACGAGTGTCGACTTCAACTCTCTTATGATGCGTTCAAGTTCATCGCTGGATAAACGTCTTTCAAGATCCGGCAAAGCGAACCCCTCGTTGGGCATCAGGATGACCATATTCAACGTCGAATCGCGATATGGAAGTTCAACTGCCGTCAATTCGCTGGTCTCGATAATCTTCAACTGCCTCGAAGCTCTCATCATGGGAACCGCGTATTCTTTCTGATCGAGCCCAAGAAAGACACCTTCCTGAGTCTGTCGTGGATCAAACGCCTGCGACCACAGTCCCTCGAAAGCCACCGCGTTTGTGACGACCAGTCGCGTCATTGAATCCACGGTGTCGCTGGTGACAATCTCGGGAATGGCGTTTCGTGTTTGTTCGGAGACCCAATGATTGATCCTCGAAATGGATTCATCCGTAGCGTTTGCGAAATCGGCCAATTCCGTCTTCGCGCGAAAAGTCTCAGCCAACAGGTCGGTGTACTCTTGGTGAATGTCGTATCCTTCCTGCACCCAGATCGCATTGGCCATTTGAAGATACTCGGAGTTTCGATCCATCTGCGAAGACGATTGCTCATCCACCGGTTCCATTGCGATCAGCAGATCCTCTTCTTCCTCGGTTGATGTGTTGAACCTCCGAACGACGATGCGCCCCGTGGAGTAGTCAACGGCTCGAAGAAAGTCGGCTTCGGATTGCAGGCTGACCTCGTCAATGGATAGAAGTCGATCGCCTGACTGCAGGCCACTGGCGGCTGCGGCACTGTTAGGTGCCACCTCGCGAATCACGACGCCGTCCTGTTTGTTTTCAACCACAGTCAGGCCAAGTCGATACAAAGGTCTTTTCCGATTGGGAGCAGCGAGTGAAAGCAATCGCCCCAGTTCGTTCGCCGGAGCTCGAAAATGCAAAGTGGCCGCCATTTCCCGCGATGTGTCGCCTTTTGCACCAAGGTACAGCATTCCGGCAACGTTACTGATACTGGCCGGGGATGAGATCAAACTGTTGTCTGTGTCATGAGCCGCCAGTCGTCGATGGAGTTTAAGGGCAAACTGGTTATTGTGTCGTACCAGGTTCTCCCTGACCTGCACCATCGTTGGCGTGGTGTCGTCGGTCGTCTTCTGGTCGCAACCACTCGCGGATCGCACAGAAGCGACAACAAGCAGCAGGATTGCAATCGCTGATTTGCTCATCGTTTTCTCCGGTTACCTGACTGACAAATCAACAGTTGCTCTGACGCTTTCGAATCGCTCGCGTGAGTTCAGGAATTGAAGACGCATTGTCGCGCCGGACTGATCGAAAGCGTCTGCAAATTCCTTCTCGGTACGAATCGCTTTGTCATTGATATGAGTGATGATGTCTCCAACGGTCAGCCCGCCGACAACATCCTTGCCATCGATTCTCGCAGCGACTCGCAATTCCGCCGCACTGCCCGAAACAACTTTGGTGATTCGCACGCCTCGTTTTGCGTCATCATCCACGACTGTCACGCCAAACGGCCCCTTCTTCGGGCTGACTTTGGGGGCGGCCGATGCACCTTCCAGCTTCCAGGCCGCGCGGTGCAGCGTTTGTGTCGTTTGTGGCTGAAGACCAAACTGAGATCTGACGGCACCTGTTGGGAAGGACTTTCGAAAATCCTCCGCGATGCTGCTGCTCAACAGTGCAAACATCTGATCCCAACTGATCGCTTCATCCCGTTTGGTTTTGAGGAAGCGACACAGTGATACGGTCGCAATACCACCTTCACGCCCGACTTCATCGCCGTAGGCCATTTCACCTTTCTGACTGGTGATCAAATCAATCAGCCCCGACGGCTTCATGAACAGACTGTCGAACAAAGGGCTGATCTTCACCGGTGCGCTGATTGTGCCTCGAACCTTCGTGCGTTCTTTTTCGGTCACTTTCACAACGGTGTTACAGCAGTCCGTCCAGACCACAACAAGACGTGCTCGCTGATTTTCCAGAGTCTTGATCAGCTCGGTGCGATAGACCAGCCGCATCTCGTCGATTGTCACGGCGATCGATGTGCCGGGGACGGCAATCTGAACTGGATTTCCCTTCGGTCCATGAGTCAGTTGCAATGCATGGCCCCGCTCTTTTCCCTTCTCCACGGTTTCGTCGTACAACCCGTGTCCGGCGTAGGCAAACACAATCGTGTCGTTTCGCCCGACACTCAGTCGACGGATTGACGCGAGGATGTTCTCACGCGTAACGTCCCTGCCGGTGATCTCACGCAGATTCAATTGAGACTCGGGAACGTTCTCGAGAAACTGCTGCCGAATATTCTTCCAGTCTTTCTCGACATCTTTACCAACCGCTGGATCATCCGTGTCAGCGACAATCAGAAGATGTATCTTCTGAGCGAGAACATCGTTTGTTTGCGCGAGGCAAACGAACATCACAGCAATCAGTGGCAGCAATCGCTGACCTGAGCAGACCAACATCGCGCGGGTGAGCCATCGTAAGAAGAAATATGCAGGCATCCTTAGAACCTCAATTCTCCTTGTCTTGCGGTCACGACGACTCCTTCGGTCGCTTTAGAACGCGAGTTCAACGCTGCATTCAAGCGGACTGAAATTGTCATCGCTGTTCAGGACGCTGAATGACATCATTTGCCCCGACTTGTTCAATTCGCGAACGAACTCAAGCTCTGTCCGCACAGGGATGCCATTAATCATCGTGATGATATCACCAACGCTCATCATGCCAACGACCGCCTGGCCATTGATAACCGTGCTGACTCGCCGAGCCGGCACCAGGTTGTTCGCGTCGCCATCAACACTTGTCACGACCACGCCTCGTCCAGCCGGATCATCTGCGACGGACAGGCCGAGTCGCGAAGGAATCGCCCAACCGAAACGGTGCAGCGTTTGAGACGTCTGATTTGGAAGACCGAACGGCGACCGATCCGCACCTCGAGGATATTTGCTTTGGAAGCTCGTCGCCAATTGCTTGCGGACGCCGTAGAACACTTCGGTCCACGACATCGGCGTGTCCTTGTTTTCCGTCAGGAAGTTGCAGAACGCATAGGTTGCATAGCCACCGCTCAGTTGATCACCCCACGCCATTTCTCCCGGAGCAGAACCGCAAAGGTCGATCATTCCGCTATGCGTGAAGAACAACTCCTGAAACAGTGGCGACAAGACGACGTTCTCGGCTGGTGCGATGCTGGCATAGGGTCGATTGGTAATCTCCACGAATGTCGTGCAGCAGTCCGTCCAGTTGACGACAAGCCGAGCTCGCTTGCGATTCAACTCGTCAATCAACTGACTTCGATACAGCAAACGACTGGCGTCGACATTCACGGCAATGGAACTCTCCGCAATTGCCAGCGTTGCGGGAGCTGCCTGCGGGCCTGGATGAGTCACCTGCAACGCGTGACCTCGAGGCTGACCGTTCATGGCGGTCTGGTCAAACAAGCCATGACCGGCGTATGCAAACACGATGCAATCATCAGGTTGCACGTTCAAACCGCGAATCGTCCCCACAATGTTTGCCACCGTGACATCTGGACCGGTGAGTTGGTGGGTGGAAAGCTGGCTAATCGGAACATTGTATTCGAAGCAGGTTGCCAGACGACTCTGGTCAATCTGCACATCTTTTCCGATCTGAGGATCATCGGTGTCAGCGACAATAACCAGATGCAGAACCGCGCCGTGCGCCAGCCCGTTTGAGAGACCAGCGATTGCCAGAGTGACAATCAGCATCGTCAGGAATCTGGTCCATCCTGAGGCGTTTTTCGCTTTCGGGGGATTCGACGTGATCACACTCTCTTCTCTCATGGAAGTCTGCAGCGCAGCGTTTTGACTCATCGTCGACTACCTCCGTTTTTGGCCCGGAAACGTGGTCGTGAAATGCACGACAAACAGGCAAACCACGATTCGGCCCTGGCTTTAGTTATCTGGGCCGAATCGGGTCGATGCAGATTTGGAATCAGCTTGCGTCAGTCTTTATGGAGCTGAAGCGTTGCGACGCCTGTGCCGTTGGCATGGACCAGGATCGACTGCACATCCGATGGCTTTTCTGAAATCACCGGTGTCGGCGTTGGCGTTGGCTGCGGACCAACAACCACGAAGCGATTTTCCGCCTTCAGGTCGGTCGCGGCCGTCGTCGAGATCTTCTCCTGAACCGTCACCAGAAAGCGCGACGTACCATTGCTGACCGTTGGCGCGGTTGTTGACGTGTTGACAAAATTGCTGCCGCCAGTGACAGGCGTTTCAACCTGAGTCGCAGCCTGTGTCGTCGTGCTGGCATTGAAATCTGTCATCTGCTGCGTGGTCCATGCAATGCCGGAACCCTTTGTTGCGGCATCAGAAATCGCAATCATCATGTGTTCATCTTCCAGTGTATCGTCCATCGCGAATAGCACTGGCAGCGGATAGGGTTTGCCGGGCGGAATGATTCCGAACGTCGATGGATACTTGGTGTCCGGGTAAACCGGCTTTCCTGCGAGTCCCGTGTTGGGATAGTACTGCGAGATCGCAGTCGTGATCGGAGTTGCCGAATCCATCCAAATGCGGAATCGCTCCATCCGCTGGAACTTGTACTTTTCTGGATTCACAAATCGCCCGGTTGGCTGATCACCATTCACAATCTCGAACCACAACTTCACTGCCAGGTTGACGTTGCCAGGAGTTGGGGTTGGTGTCGGTGCCGGTGGCTTTGGGGGCAGGAGATTTGACGGGCCGATGATACAGAAGCGACTCCCGTCTGACGTGGTTGCGGTGTGAACCGGGATCTTTGCGGCGGGACTTTCTGACAAACTCTTGTAGGCGGCTTCCGCCTGTTGCATGGTCAACTGAGCATTGACCGACATCGACAACACGGAGCAGCACGCAATGGCTGCCAACAGCGATGAAACAAACGTCTTACTCATTTCAGGCCCTTTGAGTACAGTGAATTCACGGGAACAATACGCACATGGCCTTCGCACTTCATGCTGATGATCTCGGCGTTGGATCATGAACCGTCGATCGTACGGAGCTTGCGAAGACCGACATGGCGGTCACGGAAGTGCCATGCTTTCGAATGCTACGCGTGATCAGATCGAGTTTCTATTTGTTCTTCAATCTACTGGCGAAACAATTTGCCAGAATAGGGGGCGAAATATCCAACGCCAAAATGGGTGGCATGTGGTGACTCGTGGCACGACCGGCCCTCCATTCAAGTCTGATGGTCTGCTAAGCCGGGTTGAGTTCCGTCAGCTTCCTCGACATCCGAGATGCGGTTAACGCTGAGACGTCGTGGATCGGTCGATTGATTTTCCTGAGACAAATACGCTTCGGGGCAGGAGCGTAAGGGACATGAGTCCATGGTGGCTTTTGTCGGCCTGAGCGATGTTCAGATCTCAGAAGGGACTTGTTGGTCCGAAATGGGCCCGCCAGCAATTTCAAAGATTGATGCTCCTGCCGGAACTGCATGACTCGCTTTTCGTCGCCTGATGCCTTACGCCGCAACAGGCTCCTGGTCACGCTCCAGCGGCCCGATCCACCGTCGCTGGAGGCCTCGTGTGAGTCCGCCTGAACGCACAATCTGACCGAAAAACTTGGAAATTCTTGAGAAGCGTTGAACCAATTCGCGGCCAGATTCACTCAACATACGGCCGTCAATAAAGATTCGGCATCGTCACTGAATTTCGCGGCAGCAGAAATTGCTTCGGAAAGGACATGGCCAGGATGTTCGTCTTCGCTGATCTGCCGACTGCGCCCTTGATGCTTGCCGGGGGACTGACGTTTGTCATCATCTGCGGCATTTGTATATCGCTGGCGGTCTTGTTGGCGGGTTTCATCAGACGCAAACGCAGGGAATTCAAGAGAAACAGAGAGAATCCATGAACCGTTCCATCCTGACTTCTGTGTGTCTGACCGTGCCGTTTCTTTACGGCGGAAGTGCGTTGGCCGATATCCCGGTACCTCAAACTGAGGTCGTTCCTCCGAACGATTCAACCAGTTCCAATTCGCAGGCGTGGATGACGACCATCGCCGCTGGATTGCTCCTTGGTGCCTTCGTGGCGGTGATGATTGCTCGAATTCGAAAAGGTCGTCAGCAGGCGGATCAAGGTAATTCGCCCACGAAGAAGGCTTGAACGAGATGGTCGGCAAGAAGACGTCCGGGTTACGATCAGTTTCGTGCCTGAGTGAATTGAGGACATATTGTGTCAACGAACGCAACGATTCACAGGAGAGTCCACAGTGAAGCCATCTTCGCTGGCGGAGTGCTGCTGTTCATGCTTGCGGCGTGTTTGCTAACGATCACGGCGCCGGTGGTTCTATCCATCGTGATCGTGTTTCTGTTCGCAGGGCCTCACAACTACGCCGAAGCACGGTACTTTCTGACTCGTCTGCCAGCCAGAATGGGTCGGCTCAAGACGTTTTTTCTGACGTCGTTCGCCGGCATCGTGACGTTGTCTGTCACGTTTCCGCTCTTGACTCGCCTACCGGTTTGGTTTCAGTGGCCCCCCGGCACTTTCATCTGGCTGGTGGGGCTCTGGAATACGGCATTCGTACTCTGGTGCACGGCCCTGGTCGACATGCGCAGCCGGCAGGCTCCGAGGCACGACTGGAGTTATGCCTGGCCCATCGGCATCGCCATCATCGGACTCACATGGCTTTCGCCTTTCATGCTTCCCTTCGCGCTGGTTTATGCTCATCCGCTGATGGGGTTGTGGATTCTGGACCGTGAGTTGAAGAAGAGTTCCGCGAGCCTGCAGCGATTCTATCGATTGTGTGTTTGTTCGCTTCCGCTGTTCCTGGGAGCGTTATGGATGCTGGCGGGAAGATGGCAGTTTGTGGCGTGGCAGATTTCACCTCAGATCCATGATCAGATCGTCCGTCATTCGGCCCTGCCGTTCATGTCGGAGCAATATGGTCAGCGTCTGGTGGCCATTCACGCGTTTCTCGAACTTCTTCACTATGGAATCTGGCTCGTTGCCATCCCGTTGGTGAGCGGTCGAGTGTTCTCAAGCGAGTTTGCCACGATCCCTGTGTTGAAGTCGTCGGAGTTCCTGCGGACAAGCATTCGAATATTGCTGCTCGCCTCTGTCTTCGTGGTCGTTACGCTCTGGATTTGTTTCCTTGCCGATTATTCGACCACACGAGATGTCTACTTTGCCATCGCCACATTTCACGTCTTGGCCGAGATTCCATTTCTGCTTCGGCTGTTATAGCGATCTTCATTCATCGAGATCGTCAAACGGTCCGGCCGTTAACAAAGACCCCAGTAGTGTTTTGGCAACCGTGGTCGGCCTCTGTTGGCACACATGACGACAGCATGCTCATTATCACTTTAAGGGTCGTGCCCGCCTTTATGTTCGGCACGATATTTCATCGCTTCAATCTCTTTCTTGCGATGGTCGGCGAGAAGAGTTGGCTCATCCAGCAAGCGAATTCGGAGAATCCTGGCAGTCACGGTAAATGCCGGCCAGGTGTCGGCATCTGCAAATGGCGACGAGTCCGGATCCAGAATTTCACCGAGCAAGACCTCGCGATTGTCATCCGAGTGCGGTGGAGTGAGTTGGTAAGGAATCATTGTTCCGGTCGACATTTCAGCCAGACGTTCGCCAGATTGCATGTCGGTCCCGGTGACAATCAACTCGACGTCCGCAAGGAAGTGATCTGAATCATTCCGCAGTTCTGCTGAGACCGTCGGACCGGAGCATCCCAGGGTGACGTAGCCCCTAGATGGCACGGGCAACGTTGAGTGAAATTGGGGATCGACTGGTACGCTCGGGTTGTGAAGTCGAATCGCTCGAGGTTATTTGATCGAGTGAGATGAAGCCGTGTTGCACGGCGACATTGGCCGGGGGACGGATCGGCCGTGACTCAATCGGGCTTATGCCCGGAGACGCGCCCCAAGAGCGGATGCTGAACGAAGTCGCCCATCGTTCGCGCATCAACACGGCGGAGCGTGTTGGCAACGTAGCCGTCTCGCTCCGCCGAGACGAGGCGCGTCAGTGGCATCTCTCGGATTGTCTGCCGCTGCCGAAGCCAAAAGAGCTGCCAGGGGCGAATGCAGCACGAAATCGCCGCTGCTTCGCGTCACAACACGTCGGAGCGTTTTGGCAACGTAGCCGTCTCGCTCCGCCGAGACGAAGCGCGTTAGTGGCGTCTCTCGGATTGTCTGCCTTTGGCGATGCTGAAAGAGCTGCCGGAGAGCGGATGCAGCACGATATCGCCGCTGCTGCGCGCCACAACACGTCGGAGCGTTTTGGCAACGTAGCCGTCTCGCTCCGCCGAGACGAGGCGCGTCTGTGGCGTCTCTCGGATTGTCTGCCGCTAGCGATGCTGAAAGAGCTGCCGGAGAGCGGATGCAGCACGGAGTCGCCGATCTTGCGCGCCTCAACACGGCGGAGCGTGTTGGCTACGTAGAACAACTGTCCCAGTTGTTCAGAGCATGGGAAAGAGCTTGCTGGTAGCACGTGCAACAAATCTACCTCCGGGAAAGCTCATGTTGTGCGATGGTCTGTGACCACGCAATACAGGCGACCGAAGGTCTCAAACGTTAAACAGCTACGGATCATGGAGACCTGCGGTCGAACGGCCGTGGCTCGGTCGCAGACCGGCCACAACCGTAGGCGCAGTCTGGCCACAACCGCCTTGAACAGGGCTTCATCTTTACAAAGTCTTGATACGCCCTCGCCGACATTTGACGCCCTTTTTATGCGGGTGGTGGGATAATTTCTTCGATGTCTTTTCACGAGGAGAATTGACCCATGGATATCGTTTGGCTTGGTTCGGGAATTGCCTTCTTCGTTTTTTCCATCGCGCTGGTGTCGCTGGTGGACAGTCTGCGGACGGAGGAATAACTCATGGACACGATGACCTGGATTGGTTGTGTGATCGCCGTCGTGCTGACGGTTTATTTGATGATCGCGTTGCTGAAGCCGGAGTTGTTCTCATGACAACACATGCCATTTTGCAAATCGGAGTTTTTCTCGTCACGCTGCTGGTCTGTGCGTTCCCGCTGGGATTGTTCATGGCGAGAGTCTATCGAGGCGATGTGCCGAAACCGTTTGCGTTTCTAAAGCCCTTTGAGCGACTGATCTATCGGTTGTGTGGGCTTCGTGCTGACGATCAGATGACATGGAAGCAATATGCTATGTCAGTGATGTGGCTGAGCATCGTCAGTTTTGTCGTTGTCTACGCGATTCAGAGAACTCAGCATTTGCTGCCGCTGAATCCTGATGGATTGGTCGCTGTGTCGGCAGACTCTTCGTTCAACACATCGCTCAGCTTTGTGACCAACACGAACTGGCAGGGCTACGGCGGCGAAACCACAATGAGCTATCTGACTCAGATGGCCGCGTTGACCGTGCAGAACTTTGTGTCAGCCGCTGTCGGCATGGCGGTTCTGATCGCGCTGGTTCGCGGATTTCATCAGAGCAAGTCGGCGACGATCGGAAACTTCTGGGTCGATCTGACTCGAGGAGTTCTCTACATCCTGCTGCCGCTGTCGCTTGTTCTGGCTGTCGCGTTGGTCTCGCAGGGCGTCGTTCAGACGTTTGCACAGCACCGAGAAGTTCAAACTCTGGAACCGCTGACAGACGGCAATGGAGAAACGGTGTCTGTTCAGAAGCTGGCGGTCGGACCGGTGGCATCTCAAGCGGCGATTAAGCAGCTTGGAACGAACGGCGGCGGATTCTTCAACGCGAACTCGGCGCATCCGTTTGAAAACCCAACACCGATTTCGAACTTTCTGGAAGTCATCGCCATCCTGTTGATCCCGGCCTCGCTGTGTTTCACGTTTGGTGAACTCGTCGAAGATCGACGACAGGGCTGGGCCTTGCTGGCGGCGATGATGATCCTTTTCGTGCCGTTGCTTCTGATCGTCACTGTTGCAGAACAAAGTGGCAACGCGGGTTTGTCGACGCTGGCCGTGGATCAGTCTGCCAGCGGACAACAATCCGGTGGGAACATGGAAGGCAAGGAGACTCGATTTGGCATCGTGAATTCTTCGATCTGGGCCGTGTCGACGACGGCCGCTTCGAACGGGTCCGTCAATTCGATGCACGACTCGTTCACACCGATCGGTGGCATGATCCCGTTGTGGCTGATGCAGATTGGTGAAGTGGTCTTCGGCGGCGTCGGATCCGGATTGTACGGGATGCTGCTGTTCGCCATCGTTGCGGTGTTCTTATCCGGCTTGATGGTTGGACGAACCCCCGAGTATCTCGGCAAGAAGATCGGCGCGTTTGAGATCAAGATGGCTGTGCTGGCGATTCTGTTTCCTTGTGCCACGGTGCTTGTCGGCACTGCACTTGGAGTCTCCACGACTGCCGGTCGCGCGGGGATCTTGAATCCGGGGCCGCATGGATTCAGTGAGGTGCTGTATGCGTTCTCGTCCGCTGGTAACAACAACGGCAGTGCATTCGCGGGCCTGAGTGCGAACACGCCGTTTTACAACGCTCTTCTGGGAGCGGCGATCTTCATCGGTCGCTTCTGGGTGATGCTGCCGGTGCTGGCGATTGCGGGATCACTCGCGTCGAAGAAGTCGGTTCCGGCTGGCGTCGGAACGTTGCCAACTCATTCGCCTCTTTTTGTCACATTGCTGGTCGCCGTCGTCCTCGTTGTCGGTGCGTTGAGCTTCTTTCCGGCTCTGGCACTTGGCCCCGTGGTGGAACAGTTGCTGACCGCTTCGAAATAAGGATCTTTCGCAGCCGCGAGTATCGGTAGATCCTCCTTGCCGAGGAGGATTTCGCGGCCTGCCGCGACTATGTGTGCAATCGATGTGATCACGTCGGCCTCAACCAATCTAATCGGCATCACGCCCTGCCGCCATGCAACTTGTGGCGGCACCACGGTTCGCCTGACGGCGAAAGTCCTTTCCGGCAGAAAGGACCTACATTTAAGGATCCTGTCATGTCCAGAACATCTGCAAAACTCTTCGAGAAGACCATTCTTCTCGCAGCTTGTAAAGACTCATTCCTGAAGCTGTCGCCGAAAACGCAGTTGCGAAATCCGGTGATGTTCACCGTCTATGTGGGTTGCTTCTTCACCACGATTCTGTGGTTGAGATCCATGTCGGCGGTCTCCGATGAGTCCTCAAGCTTCGTGTTGTCCGTCGCCATATGGCTTTGGTTCACCGTGCTGTTTGCCAACTTCGCAGAAGCAATTGCCGAAGGCCACGGGAAGGCTCAGGCTGCATCACTGAAGAAGAGCCGCACGACGGTCATGGCCTGCCTGCTCACTGGCTCCGGACCAAATCGTCAGGGCATTACGAAGGCGGTGTCAGCAACCGATTTGAAACTGGACGACATCGTCATCGTCAAAGCGGGCGAGGTCATCCCGGCGGACGGCGAAGTCGTTGAAGGAGTCGCATCCGTCGATGAAAGCGCGATCACGGGCGAAAGTGCCCCGGTGGTTCGGGAAAGCGGCGGCGATCGCAGTGCGGTGACGGGTGGAACACGAGTGCTCTCGGACTGGTTGATCATTCAAGTCAAAGCGTTGCCGGGCCAGAGCTTTCTGGATCGCATGATTTCGATGGTCGAAGGAGCGAAACGCCAGAAGACTCCGAACGAGATTGCTCTGGCGATTCTGCTGGCCGCGTTGACGCTGATCTTCCTGCTGGTCGTGGCAACATTGCTGCCGTTCTCGGTGTTCTCTGTGATCGCATCGGGACAAGGCAAGGCGATCAGTCTGACGGTTCTGGTGGCTCTATTCGTCTGCCTCGCCCCTACCACCATCGGCGCGTTGTTGTCGGCGATTGGGATTGCCGGGATGAATCGTCTGAGTCAGGCCAATGTGATCGCAATGTCCGGTCGAGCTGTCGAAGCCGCTGGTGACGTGGATGTGTTGCTGCTGGATAAGACGGGAACGATTACGCTCGGCAATCGCCAGGCAACGAAGTTTCATCCGGCGGCCGGAGTCTCTGAGCAGGAACTAGCGGAAGTGTCACAGATGGCATCGCTGGCCGACGAAACGGCCGAGGGACGCAGCATCGTGGTGCTCGCGAAGAAGCAGTTCAATCTTCGCGGCCGGGACCTCGAACAGATCAAGCCTCACTTCGTACCGTTCTCCGCGAGAACTCGCATGAGCGGCGTTTCACTAGATGGCCATGAGATCCGCAAAGGTGCGGCGGAAGCGGTGGAGAAGCATGTGTCGTCGCTGGGCGGTTCGATGCCTGATGACGTACGGCAGCAGGTGCAGCGAATTGCCAAGTCAGGCGGTACGCCGCTGGTGGTGGCTCGCGATGCCAACGTGATGGGAGTGATCGAATTGAAGGACATTGTGAAAGGTGGCATCAAGGAGCGTTTCGCGGAACTGCGTCAGATGGGCATCAAGACCGTGATGATCACGGGCGACAATGCTCTGACGGCAGCAGCCATCGCGGCCGAAGCGGGCGTCGATGACTTTCTGGCGGAAGCGACTCCGGAAGCCAAGCTGGAACTGATCCGCGAATATCAAAAAGGCGGACGACTGGTGGCGATGACCGGCGACGGAACAAATGACGCGCCGGCATTGGCTCAGGCAGACGTCGCCGTTGCGATGAACAGCGGAACTCAGGCCGCGAAGGAAGCTGGCAACATGGTAGACCTCGATTCCAATCCGACGAAGCTGATTGAAATCGTCAACATCGGTAAGCAGCTTTTGATGACTCGAGGATCTCTGACGACGTTCAGCATCGCCAACGACATCGCCAAATACTTCGCGATTCTACCCGCAGCATTCGCGTCGACCTATCCGCAGCTCAAATCGCTCGACCTGATGCACTTGAATTCACCGGCCAGTGCGATTCTGTCGGCGGTGATCTTCAATGCTCTGATCATCGTCGCGTTGGTGCCGTTGGCTTTGAAAGGTGTGGCTTATCGTCCGGTCGGTGCGGCTCAGTTGCTGAGGAACAATCTTCTGATCTACGGCGTCGGCGGTTTGATCGTGCCGTTCATTGGGATCAAGGTGATTGATGTGTTGCTGGGGTTGATGTGAAGAATTTGTTTCGGGCGAGTCCTTGCAGTTCCGGGCCAACGGCCCACCCGTTTACATAGCCTGGGCCATCGGCCCAGGTTTGTGATTCCTCATGTAATTCAAGGCCCAAAGGGTCGGCAATTTGTATTGGTCGCAAACGTTCGGCCTTTCAGGCCTTTGTGTGACGGTGTCGATGCGTCCCGGGCCGTTGGCCCGGGCTAGGCAAACGAATGGCCCGTTGGGCCGAAATCGCAAAGCTTCCTCCCCGTGTCCCTCTCTCACGCGGAGGAGAGGGACAGATTTTGCAGTTCGCCAGCTGAGCTTCTTACAAGTCCAACACGAGAAAGACAAATCACCATGTTTCAACAAGCTCGAATCGCAGCCATGATGCTGCTACTGATGACACTTTTGACCGGAGGAATTTACCCAGCGGTCGTGACATTGATTGCTCAGGCGGCGTTTCCGAAGCAGGCAAACGGAAGTCTGATCCAACATGACAGCAAGGTTGTTGGATCAGAGTTGATCGGACAATCATTCTCGCGAAACGACTATTTCTGGGGACGTCTTTCGGCGACGGCGAATGTGCCGTACAACGGTACGGCTTCGGGAGGATCGAATCTGGGGCCGTTGAATCCGACTTTGAAATCCAATGCCGAACAGCGACTGCAGGCATTGGGAGTCAACTCGTCGGATTCTTCATCGCAACAGAAAGTTCCGGTCGACCTCGTTACGTCGTCGGCGAGCGGTCTTGATCCGCATATTTCTCCGGCGGCGGCGTTGTATCAGGTCGCTCGCGTTGCGAAAGCTCGCAAAATGTCCGAAGCTGACATCGAAACGATCGTTCGCGACCAGATTCAGTCGCGACAATTTGGCGTCCTCGGAGAGCCGCGAGTCAACGTGTTGCAACTCAATCTGAAACTCGACGAGCTTTCCGCGCGAGAACGATGATCCATGCCAGCGTCCCGTCCCAATCCTGATGAGTTGCTTGCCAAAGTGCAGGCGGACGAAGCCAAAGCGCATCGCGGATCGTTGCGAATCTTCTTCGGCTATGCCGCCGGAGTTGGCAAGACCTACGCGATGCTCGAATCCGCGCATCATGCGATTCGGCAGGGACGCGATGTCGTCGTTGGCTACGTCGAACCCCACGCGCGACCAGAAACACAGGCGCTGGCCGAGGGACTGAAATCGCTGCAGGTGCGCGAAGCGGAATATCGAGGCGTCACGCTTCGCGAGTTCGATGTCGACGGGGCGTTGCAGCGTCGTCCCGAGATTCTGCTTGTCGACGAACTGGCGCATTCGAACGCACCGGGAAGTCGACATGAAAAGCGATGGCAGGACGTTGTTGATCTGCTGGACGCTGGCATCAACGTCTGGACGACGCTCAACGTTCAGCACATCGAGAGTCTCAACGACGTCATCGGTCAGATCACCGGCGTCACGGTTCGCGAGACGATTCCCGACTACGTCTTCGACAGCGCGGACGAAATTGAGCTGATTGACGTGACTCCGGAGGAACTGGTTGAGCGATTGCAGGCAGGCAAAATCTACCTGCCGGAACAGGCTCAGCGAGCGATTTCAAAGTTCTTCCAGAAGCCAAACCTAACCGCGCTGCGAGAGCTGTCGATGCGACAGGCGGCGAGGCGAGTGCATTCGGATGTGGAACTGGAACGAGCCGGACAGTCGGTTGATGTTCCGTGGGCCACGTCGGATCGGCTTCTCGTTTGTGCTGGGCCGAGTCCCACAACGGCTCGAGTCATTCGCACTGCCTGCCGCATGGCCGCGGCACTCGATGCACCGTGGATGGCGGTTTCGGTTGATCTGACTGGTCAATCGGTAGATTCGCCGGCTGCGCAGCAAATCTCCAATCACTTCCGTTTGGCGGAACGACTTGGTGCGGAGACGATTACGCTCAGCGGTCAGAACGTTGCTGAAGCCGTGTTATCTTTCGCGCGGGATCGGAACGTCACCAAGATTCTGATCGGCAAGACCAACCAGCCTCGTTGGCGTCGGCTGATCTTCGGGACAGTTGTTGATGACATCCTTGAGCAATGCGGTGACATTGATGTCTATGTGATTCATGGAGAAGCGGAGCAACCCACGTCGCTCGAACGTCACTCGAGACCAAGTGCTTTCGACTGGAAGTCTCATTTCAAAGCGAGTCTGACGATCGGAGCTGCCGCGGCGGTGGCTCGATTCGCTCAGTACTTTCAGCTCGCCGACGCTGAAGCGAACACGGTGATGGTCTTTCTGGCGGCAGTCGCGGCGGTGGCTTATCGCTTCGGTCGTGGACCAGCGGTGTTCGGAAGTATCCTGGCGGTCGCCGTCTTCGATGTGTTTTTCGTCCCTCCGTTTTATACCTTTGCGGTCGCTGATGCCCAGTACATTGTGACCTTTGCCGTCATGCTGGCGATCGGACTGACGATCAGCACCCTCACTTCGCGTCTTCGTGCTCAGGTCGAAAGTTCGCGACTTCGTGAGCGACAGACGGCGTCGTTGTATGAACTCGGCAAGCAGCTTTCGTCGCAATACGGCAGTGCATTTCTGACGCAATCTGCGGGGCGAAAGATTGGCGAGATGCTGCAGGCCGACGTTGTGATTTATCTGAAGCAGGACGGGCAAGCCTTGGAGATCGCGTTCGGCGCCGCGTCGCCCATCGCATCGCATCGACTGAGTGAATCGGTTGCCGAATGGGTGATCGAGCATGATCAAAAGGCTGGGGCTGGGACGAATACTCTTCCCGATGCAACGGCTCTGTTCATTCCGCTCACGGGTGCGCAAAGAACTCACGGAGCCATTGCAATTGGCGGGCCCCAGCAGCAGCGATTTCTCGATCCAATCGCCCGACAACTTCTCGACGCCTGCTCGCGACAGCTCGCGCTGGCCCTGGAGCGAGATCAGATGGCCATCGCCGCCGCGGATGCTCGGGTGGAAGCGGAAACGGAGCGAGTTCGAAGCGGGTTACTCAGCAGCGTGTCTCATGATCTGAAGACGCCACTGGCATCGATCGCTGGAGCCAGCAGTACCCTGTTGCAGTTTGAATCGATCGACCTCACGACGCGCCGAGAATTGCTGCAGTCGATCGCCGACGAATCGCTGCGACTGAATCGGCTGCTTGAGAACATCCTGCAGATGTCGAAACTGGACGCGGGAGTGCTCGCACCGAACAAGCAATGGCACCTGCTGGAAGAACTTGTCGGTTCCGCGATGCATCGACTTCGAAACGAACTCAAGGACCACGACGTTTCTGTGGAGCTGCCTCAGGATCTGCCGCTGGTGCTCGTTGACGGCGTGTTGATGGAACAGGTGTTTGCCAATCTGCTGGAGAATGCAACTCGCTACACGCCGCCGGGTGCGAAGATTCAGATCGATGCTCAGGTGATTGGCAATCGTTTGCAGGTTCGGCTTTCTGACAATGGGCCGGGGCTTCCCGCTGGCATGGAAGAACGCATCTTTGATAAGTTCTTCCGAGTTCACCCAACGGCTGACGGTGGTCGCGGCAGCGGCCTGGGCCTGGCCATCTGTCGTGCGGTGCTTCAGGTTCACGGCGGCACGATTCAGGCCGCCAATCGATCCGGTGGCGGTGCTGAGTTTCTCGTGACGTTGCCGATGAAATCAGAGTCTCCTCGAGTGGTGGTCGAATAGAACGATGGAACCGAACAACCATCACATCCTGATCATCGAAGATGAACTTCCGATTCGGCGGTTTCTGAAGGCGTCATTGTCGGATGAAGGCTATCGAATCTCTGAAGCGACATCGGCAAAGGAGGGACTTCGGGGCGCCTCGTCGCAGCCTCCCGACATGATCATTCTGGATCTGGGTCTGCCCGACATGGATGGCCAGGAAGTCCTGCAGCGTCTGCGCGAATGGTGTTCCGCGCCGATCATCGTTTTGTCAGCGAGAGATCAGGAACAACAGAAGATTGCTGCTTTGGATCATGGGGCGGATGACTATGTGACCAAGCCGTTCAGCGTCGGCGAGCTGCTGGCCCGCATTCGAACCGCGATGAGACACTCGCTTCGATCAGGGACCGAATCGACCGTGTTTTCGACCGGAGATCTCAAGGTCGACCTGTCGGCTCGGATGGTGTATCGCAAGGGCGAAGAAGTGCATCTGACTCCGCTGGAGTACAAGCTACTTGTGACCATGATCCGGCATGTCGGCAAAGTCCTGACGCATCGCTTCCTTCTCCGTGAAGTCTGGGGACCTCAGGATTCTCAGGAAAACCACTACCTGCGAGTCTTCGTCGCCAGCCTCCGCCGCAAGCTGGAAGCCGATCCAACTCGCCCGCGACATATTCTGACCGAACAAGGTGTTGGGTATCGCTTTGCGACGGATGGGACAGCAGATGGGTAAGCATTCGTTGAGGATTTTGTCGCTGCGCTGGGTCTACCGACGAAGCTCGTTGGGAGTTTCATCATTTTACAGCACTGTCCAGCCTGCAATCTCCCGACGCTGATCAAGAAGCCGTTTCCCGTAAGCAATTGTCTTCCGTCGAGTACATCTCGACGCAGGACACAACTGACGGCTACGTCGAAGATCAAGACTCAAAGCGTTCCGCTTCGGACTTGCCCTGCCGGACGCAGCAACTCATCAGCCATCACCTGCTTGCTCCGCCTGGGCAAGCCGGACGGAAGCAAAGGAGGTCCTGCTGCAAGTCCGCTGTAGCTTTCATTTGTCTACTCCGACCGGGATAAACCCGACGGAACGCAGGCGTGCGGCATCAACAATTGCCTCGCCCGCTAACCCCTGCACATCTTCAACTTCGAATCGATTCACGGCTTGAACATGTCACATGAACGTGACTCGAAGATACCGGCCGGTTCACACCCAATCACGTTCGGCACGATATTTGCGCCGGTGGCAATTCGTACACAGTTTAAACTGCCGGGGAGGCAGTTGGTGAATGCGGATTGAGCAGCGGTGGTGTTGAGATGAGTGGAGTCATTACAGACGAGAGTATTCAGGGGCTTGGACATCTGAAGAAAGTCTTCGCGGCGTTTGAGAAGCTGAAGTCGGCAGCGACGGAGCGGGACACTGCGAAGAATCGGAAGCTGCATGACAGTCAGTACGCCAGTCTGATTCTGCTCAGCATGTTCAATCCGGCGATGCAGTGTGTCCGAGGTCTGTCGGATGCCTCGGCATTGAAGAAAGTGCGGAAGCTGATCGGAGGAGGGCGGGCGTCGATTGGGTCGCTGTCGGAACCGGTCCGTGTCTTTGATCCGCAAGCGCTGGAGCCCATCATTGAAGGTCTGCTGGCCGATTTGCCACAACAGCATGGCGGTGCCGGACCTCGGCGAAACATCCCGGACAGTATTCCTCACGAACTGGCGCAGAAGCTGATCGCCGCTGATGGATGTTCGTTTCGCGCGTTGCCTCAGATCGTGCATGCGATCGGAGCACGTGACAATGGCAAATGGAAACTGCATCTGCAGTTCCAGGTGCTGAAGGGAATTGACGACGAGACCGGCGGAGATGACGACGAACGCAGCGTTTTGGCGAACCACATTGCCCCCGATTTCATCTACCTGGGAGATGGCGGCTACGAACGATACTCGCTGCTGGCGCTGATTGTTCGCAAGGGGTCGCACAATGTGATCCGCTGTCAGGACCGTCCGGTCGAAGTGATTGAGGAACGCGTTGTTTCGAAAGCGGCCCGCGAGGCTCGAGTCAGTTCGGATCAGATCGTTCGACTGGGCAAGTCTCGCGGCGACGTCGGTGCCGTTGATCATCCGGTGCGACGCATTGTTATAGACTCACGCGCTCAGGGCCGACTGCATCCGGGCAACTCGACAAAGGATCAAATCATCCTGCTGACCAGCCTGACCGATCTGCCCGCAGAAGTGATCGCCGCGATGTACTCTCTGCGCTGGACGATCGAACTGTTCTTCCGCTGGCTGAAACACCTGCTGGGCTGCCGTCATCTTCTCAGTGAGAACTCAGAAGGCGTGACGATCCGCATCTACTGCGCTCTGATCGCCAGCCTGCTGCTGGCTCAGATCACCGGCATGAACGTGGGGCGTCGCGCATTCAATCTGGTGTGCCTGTACCTGCAGGGCTGGGCTGATGCCGACGAACTGGCCGAGGGCCTTGCTCGGATTCAGGCGTCGCAGTCGGCTCGAAAAAGCCACTGACGAGACCTCAGCGCTCACGATCGGCCGATCGTCCGAGCCGCTTCACGCTGCGCAAATTTCTCTCGAAAGCCAACCGCCAACACCACCCATGCATCCACCCCGCCCCCCACTCGACTCCTCGTGGCCCCGACGACGATTCTCCACGCCAAACCCAAACCCCGTGCCGAACGTGATTGGGTTCACACCGGCCGCTCGCCAGTGTGGTACATTTTCTCTACGCCGCTGTCTAACTACCAGTTCAGTCATTCAAGATATTCCTCACTCGGTATGAAGTGAGGTAACTCCACGGGTTCAACCATCCGAACGAGTCCCTTCTCCCCTTCGCAAGGGGAGAAGGTGGCCAAAGGCCGGATGAGTTTTTTTCTTGATATTGCAACCTTGAAACAATCCCCCTCACCCTGACCCTCTCCCCCCGATTCGTGTTGAACGTTCTGAGAAATTCATTCGCGGGGGAGAGGGGACAAATTACAGTCCACACGAACCCCTCATTTCGTCCCGAGCGAAGAAAGATCAACTTCGCTGCCGCTGATAGATCTCAGCAAGCACATCTTCAACCGACTTGAACTTCTTGCCGCCCGCCATGACGGTCTCAATGCGTTCACGAGCGTCCTGAGGATTGTGTCCGACGCTGATCAGAGCTTCGTAGGTCTCTGACATCAGGTCAGATGCCGCATCGGCCGCTTCCGGGATTCGGGCAGCAATCATCAGAGCGAACTTCGTCATCTTGCGGCGCAGTTTGGCGACGATACGTTCGGCCATGGCCGGGCCGATGCCGGGAAGAGTACTGAGCGTCTTGACGTCCTTCTCTTCGATGGCCACGGCAATCTCGCGAACCGGGCGGATCATGGCTCGCAGGACCTTCTTGACGCCCAAACCGTCCACGGAACACACCTGCTCGAAAAAGTCGAGCTCCGCTTCGTTCATGAAACCAATCATTCGCGGAGTCAATCGGCCCTGTTGCGGATTGCCCTCGAGGTATTCGATCGTTCGCAGGCTCACTTCCGCGTCGATCTTCGACTGAAGTTGCCGACGAACGATATCGGGCAGCAGGACTTCGTAGTCGAAACCTCCGATGCGAATCGTCGCACAGACTTCATTTAAACCGACCAGCAGACCAGTGATTCGACTAATCACAAAGGCACCTCAGGACAATGATCGAGTCGTGGGGACGACATGTTGACCGAACAACGCAACGTGATTTCTTCCAGTCCGGCGACTGCTGGACTTTGATTGGTTCGCAGGTTAACGGAATTCCCGTTTCCCGTCAGCGACACTTTCTGGCGGGTATTGAGCCAGGAAAAGCAGTACGCCGGTGTCAAGAATCGTCCCGAAATCACTTCCCGAATTGATTGCGACATTTGCGGATGCGAGTCATGGAATGACTCGTCTACGTAGCTCGGTCATTCCATGACCGAAATTCCCAAACCGCCAGGTTTTTTCGAGACTGTCACTTAAGCCTGTGGAACGCGAGTCGTCTTGATGGAACTTTGCGTCGAGAACAAAGTCTCCATTGATTGGCAAATCGACAAGTTTCCTGCGAACCTCGCGACTCTTTGGCGTTCGTAGCAGTCAATTCATGGAATGCCCCGATTCTCAGCAAGTCCCCCAATCATGATCCTCAGAACACCTCGACTGACACTGCAAGTGAAAACTCCCGAACAGGTCCGCGAGATGCTGGATGCCATGCCGCCGGAAGTGAGGAAGGAGGTTGCTCAATCGTGGGTGGACCGAGCTTTGTCGGCGACTGAACCTGATCCGTGGATTCACGGCTTCACTGTGATCCTGAACGACGGTAATCAGCCGATTGGATTCGGTGGTTTCAAAGGACCACCGTCAGAGCTCGGCGAGGTCGAACTGGCCTACGGCATCGACGACGAATTTCAGAACCGCGGCTTTGCAACGGAGATGACGAGAGCACTCACCGAGTACGCACTGACACAATCCAGCGTTCGCAAAGTGATCGCCCACACGCTTCCCACCAACGGCCCGTCTCAACGAGTCCTCAACAAATGCAGCTTCCAAAACACCGGCCCCCACCAAGACCCCGACGACGGCCTCGTCTGGCGCTGGGAGTTCACAAGGTGACGTTGGCGTTTGCCTGGATGCAGTGAGTGACATGGGATATACTCCTCACCAACCCGAAAAGGTCCATTGAGCACGAACAGGAGTAAGAGCATTGTCAGAAGCGTTTGAAGCCGGTAATCAAGTCATCGGTGCAGCAACCTGCGATGAATGTCGAGTTCGCATCAAGGTACTGGAAAAGAACCGAGCTTTGATCGGCAAGGCAGTTCGCTGCCCGAAATGTCGTACCCTTTTCACATTGACGCTGGAGACACCGAGCAGTTCCGAACAGAACGCCATTGCCGCAGAGGAAGAACGGACGAAGGACAAGAAACGCAACCGTCGAACTCGCGATGAAATTCGGGCCATGCATACGGAGAAGGCTCTCGAAGGGTTCAAGTCGTTGCATGCACGGCTTCAAAGCCTGGCCCAGGAAGCGGGCAATAAGGAAGAACAAGTCCGGATTTGGTGCGTGGACGCTCTCCGCACGGCTCTTGGATATGATGATGAAGAGATTGAAACTGAGCGCAAGGTGCTGAATGGCAGGATTGATATTGCGATCAAAAAGGATGATCGCGTGTCAGTCGTCATTGAATGCAAAGCAATCCGCAGCCGACTTGGGGCCAACGCTCTCGAACAGGCGGGTACCTATGCGGCGACTCTGCGCGCCCACTGGGTCGTACTCACAAATGGCGATATCTGGAAACTCTACCGCGTGATGCCACGTGATGGCCAGGAGCCAAGGATGGAATTGGTCTTCGACGTCTCGCTCCTTGATGACGATGGGATTAGCCAGCGCGATGCCGAGAATCTCTATCTATTGACATCGCGTGCAATGAATTGTGGAGACACTGAAAAGGCTTACCATCGCGTTGTATGCAAGAACAGTCTTCGCCTCAGATCCGCCCTGTTTTCGGAGCGGGTCGTGAAGGCGATACGACTTGAGCTCATTCAAGGGTATCAGGATGAGTTCGGGGAACGAGTCAACATCGAGGACGACGAAATGCTTGAAGCATTACGGGATGAGTTTGAGATGACAGAGTTGTGAATTGGCATGACATGTTGCGGGATGTCACAAGTGAAGGCAGTGTGATTTACGCCCTCGCCTTCCGTCGAAAAGTCCCGATTGTCATGCCGGTCAGGCGTTTGAAGACGACGTGCATGTATTCGGGGTGTTCGAAGCCGCAGAGGGAGGCGATTTTTTCGGCGGGGAGATCGGTCGTCAGAAGCAGTTCCTGAACTCGTTTGATCTGCACGTGGCGGATTTCTTCCTGAGGCGTGCGGCCGAGGTAGCGGCGGACGAGGCGTTCGAGTGTGCTTCGGGAGACTTTGCATTGGCTCACCACATCCTGGACCGTGAGCCCTCGACAGGCGTTTTCGCGAATGAAGTGCAGGGCCGCCGCAATCTGACGATCATCAATCGCCACCACATCTGTCGACTGTCGCGACTTGACTCCCAGCGGCGCGATTAACTGAATGTCACGCTGAGCGGACTTGCCATTCATCAGATCCGTCAGCAGTTCCGCCGCGCGGAAGCCGACCATTTCTGCATTCGGCATGACACTTGATAACGGCGGCGAGCACATTCGACACAGCAAATCGTCGTTATCAACACCTACAATGGCGACTTGTTCCGGGACGGCGAGTTGCAGCTTTGAACAGACATCGATCAACTGCTGACCGCGTACATCATTGCAGGCCATGATGCCAATCGGAGGAGCCAGGGACTTCAGCCATTCCGTCAATGCATCCTGTTCATCTTCCCACGGCTTCGCGCCGCGACCATGCCAGGGGGAACAGTATCGAGCAACATCCGAATCGCATCTGCTGGCCACCTGCTCGACAAAACCCTCCTCGCGCCTTTCTGACCAGGCTTCGTTGGTGAAACCGCAGAATGCGAATCGACGAAAGCCTCTCTCCAGAAGATGGTCCGCCGCGACTCGACCGATCGCAACATCGTCCGAACGAATCTGAGGCAACTCGGTCTCGGCATGTCGATCCGTCACCTCCACCAGCGGCACACCAGTCTTCTGAATGGCTTCGATCAGCTTTGGTGTTGTTGCTCGCGAAATGATGCCATCGCCCTGCCAATCATCCAGCCACACAGGCGGCTGCTGCCACAGGTCTCGCTGTTCCAGAAACACCGACCAGTCATCATGCATCCGCATGAAACGAATGATGCCCGACAGCAGATCGCGACCGTAGCTGCTGGAGGTTTCGATGATCAATGCGACGTGTCGCTTCATGGTGAGAACCGGTGTGGAGCTTTCAATTCAGGTGACGTACACTTCTACCAGATTGGTTGTTGAATTCATGCGGTTCGCCGCAGGTTCTGTTGTCTTTACGGATGATTCATGATGCTGGAACTACGAACTTTGGTCTCACGAGCCACGATTTTGAGTGTTCTTTCGATGGCGTTTGTCTCAATACCCGTCGCATCGGCCGATGACTGGCCTCACTGGATGGGACCAACTCGAAACAACGTGTGGCATGAAACGGGAATCGTTGAAAAGTTCCCGGAAGGCGGACCGAAGGTGCTGTGGAGAACGCCGATCGCCGGTGGATACGCAGGTCCGGCCATTGCTGGCGGCAAGGTGTTCATCACGGACTATGTCACATCCGACAACGTCAAGGTCGACAACTTCAGTCGCAATGAATTCACTGGTGAGGAACAGGTGCATTGTCTCGACGAAGCCACGGGCAAAGTCATTTGGACTCACAAGTATCCCGTGAAGTACACGATCTCGTATCCCGCGGGGCCTCGCTGCACCCCGACCGTCGATGGCGACAAGGTCTACACGCTTGGAGCAGAAGGTCAGTTGATCTGTTTCAACATCGCGGATGGCAAGATTGTCTGGGAGAAGAATCTTCCGACGGAGTACAAAGCCAAGTCCGCTCTGTGGGGCTATTCGGCTCATCCGCTGATCGACGGCGACATGCTGCTGACTCTGGCCGGTGGCCCGGGAAGTCACATTGTCGCACTGGATAAGAAGACGGGCAAAGAGATCTGGAAGAGCCTGACATCACCGGAAACTGGCTATTCACCGCCGACCATCTTCGAACATGGCGGTGTTCGTCAGTTGATTCTGCTGCGACCTGATGCCGTCTCCTCGGTTGATCCTGCGACGGGCAAGGAGTACTGGTCGCTGCCGTATGAAGCATCGAGCGGCTCGATCATCATGTCGCCGCTGCTGACGAGCAACTATCTGTACGTCGCGGGATACAATAACCACAGCCTGATGATTGAACTGGATCAATCCAAGCCCGCCGCAAAGGAACTCTGGCGAGACAAGCAGAATGTGATCTGTCCGGTGAACGTCCAGCCGTATCTGGTGGACGACATTGTTTACGGGATGGATCAGAAGGGCGTTTTGCGAGCGATCAAGTTGCCTGAAGGCGAGAAGCTCTGGGAAACCGCGGAACCCACAAAACGCCGATTCGATTCCGGGACCGCATTCCTCGTTCGTAATGCCGATCGAGTGATCCTGTTCAACGAACTCGGCGAGCTGATCATCGCAAAGATCTCGCCGACTGGCTACGAGGAGATTGATCGAACGAAGGTGATCGATCAAACCAACTTCGCCTTCGGACGCGATGTCGTCTGGTCCATGCCCGCCTTCGCCAATCGTCACGCCTACATTCGTAACGACAAAGAACTGATCTGCGTAGATCTTGCGAAGTGAGACCGTAGGCCGGACCGAACGAAGTGAGTTCCGGCGATTCATCGTCGCTGGAACTCATATGCCGGTGCAGCGAGCGATTGGGACAATCGCTCTACAATGTAGAACGACTGTCCCAGTCGTTCACTGCACTGGCAGTCCAAGGCAAAACGTAGCCCACAGGAGCTCCCATGAATCCTATCGCCTTGCATGCATCTTTCCGCTGGACACTCCCGTTGCTTGCCGTGCTGATGTTCGCCACGTGGCTGAACGCGGATGAGGCGAAGCCAACCGCAGACACCTCGAAGCCCAAACGAGAAGTGGTCGTCAAGGCGTTGCATCCGATCTCGGTGCTTGTCGGGGAATGGAAAGGCGTCGGCCAGCCGAAACGCGGCTCCAATGCGGGAGCGTGGTCCGAGAAAGTCGTTGCCGGATGGCAGTTCGGCGACGCGACTCAACTGGCGATGAAGTTTGAATCCGGCAAACTGTACTCGCAGGCGATGTTTGGACTGGCCGACGATGGCAAGACGCCTCAACTCTTGCTTCAGAAGGCAGACGGAGATCCGCTCATCCTGACTGTCACGTCCGCGGAAGAAGATGCGTCCGAGAAGTTCGTGTCGTGGTCCTTCGCATCATCGGCCGATGAGGAGACTCAAGTTCGAGCCACGGTGCGCATTATCAGCGACATCCGCGCGACGTTGCTCTTTGAAGAACGCAACGGTGGCAAAGGCAGCTACCGACGCATCGCTGAAATCGGCATGACCCGTGCCGGTGAGCGGCTGGCCGATGCCAACGCTGGCGAACGTCAATGCATCGTGACCGGAGGACTTGGAACGATTAAAGTCACTCACGAAGGAAAGACCTACTACGTCTGCTGCGAAGGCTGCAAACAAGCCTTCGACGCCGACCCCGCCGGCACAGTCGAATCCTACCGCGAGCAATTGAAAGAAGCAGCAAGCAAGAAGAAGTCCAAATAATCGCGTGGCACTGACTCTCGCCAGGATCGCACTTGCATCATTCATCTGAAGTGATGTTTCAGCGAGCCAACTTCGAAGAGGCCCAGGTGGCGAGTTCTTCTCGGTTGATCTTCACGTTGTGACGAGTATCCACCGGTAGCGAGGGATGAAACAAAATGGTCGTGATTGTTTTCGTGAGTTCACTCGCCTGAGCCAGTTTGAGCAACTCAGTTTTCAGTTGCGATTCCGCGGCGGCTGATGCTGGGAAATGTCCGGCTTCAGGTTCAGCGACGATCACCGGCGTTTGTCGCTCCTTCGGTCCGACGCCAACCAGCGCGGAACGATAGATTATCGGATGGTTGTTGAAGATTGCCTCGCAGCAGACGGAATACATCGGTCCGCATTCAGCGTGAACGATGTGAGCCTTTCGACCACAGAACCAAAGCCGATTCTGATCGTCGAAGTAACCGACATCTCCCATGCGATGCCAGAACGAACCTCCATCTCTGATCTTCGCCATTGCCGTCGCAGCGTCGCGACGAAAATACTGGCGAGTTGCCACGGGGCCTCGAACGATGATTTCGCCAATCTCTCCGGGCGGAAGTTCTGAAGCCTGCTCGATCGATTCGATCACGTCGAATGACGTTCGAATCACTTTCACAGTCATGCCATCAAAGACGGTGCCGACACACGTTCCGCGTCCCTGAGAAGTCATGGCCGCGGTCTCGTTCAGCACCTGACGGCCTCCGATGGAAGCAACCGGCAGACATTCGGTCGCTCCGTACGGAGTGAACACATCCGCATCGGCATGCAGAAGAGGGATCATGCGTCTGAGAACATGCACAGGCACCGGAGCTCCAGCCGACAGGATTCGACGAAGGGTGGGGAGCTGAATCGAATGCTGTTCGCAGTGACGTCCGATTCGATTCCACATGGCTGGCGAACCGTAAGCCTGCGTGACTCCCTGACTGCTGATCGCGTCCAGAATCTTCTCCGGGTCCACATGAGCCGGGCGAGTCGGGTCCATTTCCGGGATAATCGACGTCACCTGCATTGCAAGGTTGAACAGCGAGAACAAGGGAAATCCTGGCAGATCAATTTCTCCGCTACTCTGGCCATATCGAGCGCGAATCAGGTCGACCTGAGCATCGAACATGCCGTGTTCGTAGAGAACTCCCTTCGGCGGCCCGGTACTTCCGCTGGTGAAGATAATCGCTGCCGAGTCTGTCGATTCCGTTTGCGGCAATGCTGCTGTCGATGACCTTCCGACCTGCAGTAGCTCACGATACGACATGCACCCGAGTCGACGTTTTGCCGGGCCCACAATCACGTTGAGCTTCGCGTTGCGATAACGCCATGGCATCAGTCGACGAATCACATGCACCGGCGGGATGGCAACGAAACCATCGGGATCAACTTCATCAAGGCATTTCAGAACGCTTTTCTTGCCCATCCCAGGATCGATCAGCGTGCATACGGCACCTGACCGGAAGATGCCGAACGTCAGCGCGATGAACTCAATCGAAGGACGCACCATGAGTGCCAGACGATGACCGGGGCGGACGCCGAGTTGCATCAGTCCGCAAGCGATCGCATCGACTTCTTCGTCGAGTTGCTGAAACGTGAGATGAGTCCACGCCACTCGTCCAGCGCGGTCATGAGAATCGGGGAAGACGACGGCACGCTGTGTCGGAACCAGCTCGGCAGAACGTCTCAGTCGATCGGCGATATTGAGCTTCATCGTCATCTGTTCGTATGGTTCAGCATCTCATGACGCTTATCGATTTCCACTAATCCAGCCGCCGCCGATCACCTGATCACCCAGATAAAACACGGCAGCCTGTCCCGGTGCGACTCCAAAAATCGGACCGTCGGGAATCACCGTCGCGGTTCCATCGTCGTGAACGGCGACGGTGCATGGTTCAGACTGCTGACGGTATCGAACCTTGACTTCACAGGAGAACTCATTCGACGGGCGATTGGCGAGCCAATTCAGATCATGGACCTGAATCGTTGTTGTGGCGAGGTCGTCTCTTGTACCCAGCACGACATCGCGAGTTTGCGGATCAATGCGAACGACAAATCTCGGCTCACCAAACGCAATCCCGAGTCCTTTTCGCTGCCCCACGGTGAAGTGCTCATAGCCTTCATGCTGGCCCAACACATTGCCCGCTGTGTCAACAAAGTTCCCGGCTGTTCCGTCGTGACCGCGATATCGCTTCAGAAAGCCTGCATAGTCCTGATCCGGAACAAAGCAGATCTCGTAGCTGTCCTTCTTGTCCGCCACTCGAAGACCGGCTTCGCGGGCCAGCTCTCGGATCGCCGGTTTTTCGTAGGTGCCAATCGGCAGGAGAATGTTTGGCAGAAGTTCCCGGCGAATTCCAAACAGCACATATGACTGATCCTTGTTGTCGTCAAAGCCGCGGAACAATCCCCACGAACCCGTGAAACCGTCTTTCAGCACCCGAGCATAATGCCCGGTGGCGATGTATTGAGCATCGACCTGACGAGCAAACTCCCAGAGCTTGCCGAACTTCAGCCAGTTGTTGCATTGGACACACGGATTCGGCGTCCGTCCCGCCAGATACTCATCGGCAAAGTAATCCTTGATGCGACGGAAGTCGTCCTTCATGTTGAGCGAATGAAACGGAATCCCTAAACGATCGGCCACACGTCTCGCATCTGCCGCATCGTCCGCGCTGCAGCACCCCTGCCGGTGTGCCGGGGCATCAAGAATCGGCAGCGCTTCCGTCGATGGCAGCGCGCACGAGGATTCGGTCTCCCCGGACCTCATGAACAGTCCGATGACCTCGTAACCCTGTCGATTCAGGATGACTGCAGCCGCGGAACTGTCCACACCGCCGCTCATCGCTAACACAACACGCCCAGCCATTTTTGTTATTCTTTGAGAGTGATTGCGACCGTTCAGGAAAGCAGAATCTTGCTGAACGGATCGTAGGTTTCCACGCGGATTGAATTCAGATTCCAGGCAAGCGGGGGGATGTTATTCTTCGCTCGGGATGAAATGAAGGGTTCGTGTGGACTGCGATTTGTCCCCTCTCCCCGCGAATGAATCCCGAGAACGCTCACGACGAATCGGGGGGGAGAGGGCAAGGGTGAGGGGGATTGATTCAAGGTTGCAATCTCAAGAAAAACCCCTAGTGTCTTGAAATTGATCCTGTCAGATTTGAGTTGCGAGCGGCGGGAGGTTGGAGTCTGATCCTGGTCTGCAGCCGGGATCAGGCGGCCATACAGATCGATTAATACCCCCTGGTCGTAAAGACCGTGGATGAGCGTGATCGTATGGCCTTTTGTTTTTGAACCCGAACCGTCGCTTGAGCGATCGGGCATCACCGATCAGCTCGTATTCACTAGGATGGGACAAATGACAAGCTCGAAACTGGCCACTCGTGTGATTGGAATTGATATCGCTAAAAACAAAATGGATGTCTCGGACTCTCACAGAAAAATGAAAAAGGAGATTCAGAATACCAACGACTGCATCGTGAAATACCTTGTCAGCAAAATCGATCAGCCGGACAAGACCTTTGTTGTCTGTGAAGCCACTGGAGGCTACGAACGCACGCTCGTTCGGGCCATGCATCAGGCCGGGATTGCCGTCTGTGTCGCCAATCCATGGCAAGTGCGACAGTTTGGCAAAGGCATCGGGGTGCTTGAGAAATCGGATCCCATCGATGCGGCACTGCTGCAGCGATTCGGTGAGGTCGTTGATCTTCAGCCAACGCCTCCGAAATCGCCCGAGCACCAACATCATGAAGCGCTGGTACGACGCCGTGAGCAATTGATGAACATGATCAATCAGGAGCAGAATCGAAAGGCTCAGACGGACAACGCGCCAATCGTTCACCTGATTGATGAGACGCTCGAGTTGCTGAAAACACAGATGAATTCCGTGGATTTGCAGGTCAAAACGCTTCTGGAGAAGGAAGCCGAAACCAATCCGGCCGTCGAGATTCTGCAAAGCGTTCCCGGCGTTGGCATCGTCACCACCTCGACCCTGCTCTGCGATCTTCCGGAACTGGGATCGCTGAATCGAGGCCAGATCTCCAGACTGGCGGGAGTCGCTCCGATCGTCAACGAGTCCGGAACGCGTGAACGAAAGCGATCCATCTTCGGAGGCCGCAGTCATGTCCGACGCGTGCTCTACATGGCCGCGCTGACCGCTACTCGCTTCAACCCGGTGATTAAAAAATTCTACGCGAGATTGCTGGCAGCAGGTAAAGAAAAGAAAGTCGCCATCGTCGCTTGTATGCGAAAGCTGCTGACGATCCTGAACTGCATGGTCCACAGAAAAGAGCAATGGCGAGAAGAACAACGGCGAGAAGAAAAAGTGGTGACCGGCACATGACCGATCACCACACGTGCTCGATGCCTCAATTGAAGCACCGGCGACTCGACTATCCCTCAGGAAGTTGCGTCCCCGCAGAGCTTCCGTCTGTTTCATCGAATAGAAAAATTTTAACACACGCATGCTCTCACACCAGAGTTTTTTCTCAGCGAGATAATCCAATTGAACACCGGCCAATTGAGCACCGGCGCTATGCCTCAAAAATCCCGGGGGTTTGGGGGCTGGCCCCCAATGTCTCCACCAGAAAACGACCGATGACAACGCTAGACTACTTCCCCGAAAGGAATTCAAAAATGTCTTTTTTTGAATCTGTCTCTTGAACCAATTGAACACCGTCGCTCATCCGGCCTCCGGCCACCTTCTCCCCTTACGAAGGGGAGAAGGGACATTTTCGTGGACTCTTGAGTTCATCGTCGCGGACTTTCGATTCGTTGGAAGGTTTCATTCCTTTGAGTTGCCTCATTCCATCCCGAGCGGAGAATAGACACGACCACAGATCTACTTTGGGAGCGAAAGGGTGAAGGACATCGAATGAGGGTCGTCGCGTTGATTCGCAAACCTCTCACCCTGACCCTCCGAGAAAAGCGCACGAGCTTGACAGAGAATTCACCGGGGAGAGGGGACAGGTGACGACTTCTCGGTGATCCAAACAGCTTATTGCGAACCCTCAACAAACAACTACCGTGCGGCGGGTTGTGGCAAATTGAGATAGAGGTCGGCGTATTCGATGATCGCGTCGGCCAGTTCTTCGGCGTATTTCCCGCGATTTGCCGCGCCGCGGTAGTTGGCTCCGAATTCAAGCTGGACGGCATCGATTCCATCCGGCTGGTGGCTGCCGTAGGTTCGAACGATATAGCCTCCCGTGAAACCAGACTGCTCTTTCCCGTCGAAGGGGTTCGGGTGCATCGTCCAGCCATGCCTGGTCAGCAATCCATTCAGGCTCTTCTCGCCTGTGTGAGCCTCTCGTCCAACTCGCGTTTGAAGTCCTTGAGTCGTCAGACCGTTGCTGGTACCACGATAGACTGTCGACTTCGAACTTCCCTGCCCGTGAATATCGATCAACAATCCGAATTGATGAGTCCGACGGATTTCGGAGACGGCTTCACGAAGTGTCTGATGGTACAAGTCATGGACAACGCGAGCCTGCTGTTGTTCAACACCAATCTCCGGCGCCCGGTTGAAATCGACATACTTTCGATGCACTCGCGAAATCACGCAGGTGGGACTGCCTTCCAACCGCTTGTCGAGTTCTTCGACAACCAGCAACGCAAGCTCTTCTGTGCCTGAATCTCGAGCCGTTCGGAATCCAGCCGGACCGGTTTTCAGTCCGTCCCCTTTACGAGGAGTGACGCCGGGGACAGGCAGATTGCCACCGTGCGGAGCCGAGATGACGATCGGCAGATCTCCATGACGAATGATCAGAAGATCGTCGGCACCAAGTACCGTAGTCGATTCATCAGGCGTTGTACCCTGCGTGGACTTGGGAGCGACGCTGCTCGTCGGACTGTCGACGCGATTCTTCTCGTCGGCGAATCCAGGACATCCAAGAATCAGAACGAACGCGATCCGGAGCAAATGCACGGTCATCGATCGATGCTTTGGGGACAGCAAAATCATTCGTCGGATCAATTCGCTCACTGTTCTCTTCATGCGGCTTGAAATCAGGTGTTCGTGGATTCGGTCTCGATGAAAGTCCAACCATCTCAATCTCGTCCCTTCTCTGCTCGGGTGGAGCACGTGGCCGGAGTCCGGATGAGAGGTTCTCCTGAAATCGTATCGCTCAAACAGCCCCCTCACCCTGACTCTCTCCCTCCGAACCGTCGCGAACGTGCCAAGAGATTCATTCGCGGGGGAGAGGGGACGAATCGCGGTCTACACGATCGCCTCAGTTCATCCCGGCCTTAGAACATCACCCGGCAGCTCTACTTCAGAGTACCACGGTTTCGGCCTTCGGACTTAAGCGTTTCAAAAACTGACAGCACGCTGTCCGACGGGATGACGTAAGTTGGATACCGATCGGCTCGAGCGATCACGATTCCGATCGCCTTGCTCTGCAGGTCCAGCAGCGGGCCGCCGACTTTTGTTGGATACACGTCGGCATCAACCTGAAGAGCCTTGGGGAAACCGCTCGCGTGGACGCTCGCAAACGTTCGTCCGAATTCCAGGCTGTCATAGATCGGAAGCAAAGGATTCTCGTTGGTGAACTTTGGAGTCAGGACGATGTCGATGTTCTTGATTTCGTCGCCCCGAATGAAGCGGAAGTTCACCTTGTCGCCAGGCTTGAAACTGCTAATCCGTTTGATGAGTTCCTGAGGATGACGCACGGAATCGCCCGCGACCGTCAGGATGATATCGCCTTCCCGAAGTCCGTTTCGCTGAGCCGCTCCGCCTGGAATGATCTCGTTGATCCTGACGCCGTTGTCGTCGATCGTCGGCTTGATGCCAAGGAACGCACGCTTTGCTTCCTCCATCTCCTGAGCCACCACGCTGACGACTGTCGGAATGGATGGATTCCCCTTCGCATCCTGAAGAATGGCGAGTTCGCCGGCCTTCGCTTCGTCGGTTCGAAACTTTGCAGGCACCAAATTTGTCGCATCGACCTTGAGCAACATCAGGTCAAACGCATGATCCGATGCGATCTCCGTGGGCTTGAATCGCCGACCCGTTGCAAGAATGACCTCCAGATCCAGAGCACCCTCGAGTTCTGATGCCTTCGTCAGAACAAATCCATCGGCCGACATGACAGTGCCGAGTGCCAGCAAAACGCCGCCGTCTCGAATGGCAACGACGCTGGATCGACTCTCATCGGTGATCGGAGAAAAAAGCTTCAGCTCGTCGTCGGTGCGTTTCTCAAACTTTCCGATTCGCCGGGAGTCGCTGAGTTGTTCCATGATTTCATCTTCGCGCTCCTGATCATCAGCTTCTGCTGCTTCTTCTGACGCAGAATCATCGTCACTGACATCGTCACCCGTCACAAGGGTCAGCTCGCTGACAGTATCTTTGCGGCGGATCGTCACTTCGATCTTTTGATTCTCTTCCAGCAGATCGAGTGTCGTTCCCAGATCGAGTCGATCGGCAATTGGCTCATCGTTGATTGCTAACAGGACGTCTCCCTTCACCAGTCCAGCCGTTGCTGCTGGGGAATTCTGAACGACACGAGCGACCTCGGGCACGAAATCCGTCCATCGAAGCTGAACACCGAAGAAGCTCGATTCCACAAGGTCATTGTCGGTCGAGCGAAGTCGCCCCCAACGTTCACCGGCGAGCAGTCGATCCCAGTCGTCGTGGTAGCAGTCGATCGCGACGTGACGATTTTCGATGATCAGACTGGTGATCATGCTGTGGATGCCGATGACCTTTCCCTCGAGATTGAACAAAGGACCGCCGGAGTCGCCCAGCAGGATGGCGCAGTCAGAAACGACGGTTCGATTCCCAATGGACAGCACTCGTCCGATTCGCACAGGAGCGTCTCGCTCAGGACGATATCCGCCCGGATGGCCCAGGGCGAAGCATGATTCACCAATCCTCGTTTCAGTCGTTCGGCCCATCTCAGCGAATGGATATCCCTCAGACGGAACCGGGCCTTGAATCTTCAGCACAGCGGCATCTGCATCTGCATTTCGCCCGAGCACTCTTGCACGAACGGTGCGGCCGTCACGAAATGTGACCGAGACTTCGCGTTCGATTCGATCCTGTACTCCGCCGCGTCGCCGCCCGGGACCTCGACCTGAATCCACAACGTGAGATGCTGTCAGGACGATACCATCTCGACTCACAACAACGCCGCTTCCGACTCCACGCCCGTCTGAGATTCCCACGACAGAAGAGCGGATCTTGCCTAACGCTGCGTTCAGTCTTTCCTGTCGCTGCTTCAATTCCGTCGGCGTATCCGCGCTGATGACGGGGGATGTTGAGGTGACGCTGACCAGGCAGGCAAGCATCGAAACCGTCACGGATGCGAGAAGTCGCTTCATTCTTCACTCCGACCGTTCCCTGTTGCCACTCGCCGACCGAAGGCTAAGTTTCCCAACGCGGGCTTCGCCCGCACCCCATGGTAGGATGGCCGCCCTCGGCCGTCGACCGCGTAGAAAATCACTGACGGCCGAGAACGGCCATCCTACGACATCCGCGAACGGTGCGATAAGGATTCTAGGTGACCGTACTCGTTCAATTCCACACTTCAAACACTCTACAGATGCCATTCGACCGCAAAATGTAACGTCTTTTTCCCAGATTCGTCCGGTCCCGAAATTTCGAATGTTCGCCGAAGGATGAGGTGGACAAACGCGGTGTACATCCGCGACTTCTGCAGAACCGAGCGTTCCAGTGGACAAAACGCGACCTCAACCTGGCCAGATCAAAGTCCACTGGCCAGGATCGTCCACTCGAAATCTGCGTAGACCGTATCGATTGTAGGGCGCTGTGGTGATTCGGCCCGTCCGGTGGTTTTCATTCGTTTCAATCCTCCTCAGCAAGCGCTCAGCCCCGGATATACTCCACATCTGTCTGAAGATTTGTTCTCTGAACAGTCCCCGCGGAGCAGCCTCGCTGTTGAGGAAAAACGCCGGAGCGAATGTTCTCAGATCACAGTTGAATCAAAACGGGCAACGTCGCAGCCTGACCGGAAGTTACGCTCGCGATGAAGCCTCGGAGACCTTTCCATGAGAATTCGTAAGGCGGTCATCACGGCTGCTGGTGATCATCACGCACGACTCCCTTTGCAGACGCTGGTGGACCGTAAAGGGGAAGTTCGAACAGCGCTGCGGCTGATGCTGGATGAGCTTGTTGACTCGGGGATCGAAGAAGTTGCCATTGTGATTCGGCCGGGTCAGCAGGAACCGTACGTCACAGCCGCTGGTCCGCATGCATCAAGGCTAACATTCTGCGAACAAACGAACCCTCGCGGTTACGGCGACGCCATCTTGAGGGCTCGCGACTTTGCCTCTGGCGAGTCATTCCTGCACCTCGTGTCCGACCACTTGTATCTGAGCAAGTCGGATCGTCTGTGTGCTCAGCAGCTCATCGATGCCGCGACGAAGTATGAATGCTCCGTCTCTGCGATTCAGCCGACTCGCGAAAACGAAGTCGTGTTCTTCGGAACTGTCGGCGGAACTCCTCTGGCCCAGTCCGACAACCTTTACGACGTCAGCACGGTCATCGAGAAACCCACGCCGACTGTCGCCGAACAGCGTCTGATCGTCGCCGGTCAGAGAGCTGGCTACTACCTCTGCATGTTCGGCATGCACGTCCTGACTCCGACGGTGCTGACACTGCTTCAGAAATCACTCGACTCCTCTCCGGCCGGGACCAGCATCGACCTGAGCAGTTCGCTCAATCAGTTGGCAAAGATGGAACGCTACCTGGCGCTTGAGATCGACGGTTCACGATACAACATCAGCTACAAATATGGTCTGCTGATGGCTCAACTGGCATTTTCGCTCAGCGGAGTCGACCGTGATCTGATTCTGACGGAACTGGTGAACCTGCTGGCTCAGAAGTAGTACTGTACACCCGCCGCTCCGTCGGCGGGATCATGGTGAGTGGATGCGGTGCCGGAACTCGCTTCGCTCGGTCCGGCCTACACATCTGGCTCAGAAGTAGACGCAGATTTCTACCACGGAATACACAGAATACACGGAAGAACTGCACAGGAATCGCCTGAACTCTGTTTCCGTGTCTTCAGTGTCTTCCGTGGTTCAATCCTGTGATTCGTTGTTCAAAGAGACAAGACATCCGTCGCTCCGTTGGCGGGAATGAGTTTTGGGTCACGGTGATGATTGCCCGTCGGCGGAGCGACGGGTTTACAGTAAGAACCAACCATGAACCTGCTCAACATCATTACATCGAGCGACGATGCCGTTCGGAACCGATCGCTTGATGCCGAATGCAAGTCGCTGACACTCGGCCAACTGCTGCGTGAGTGCGGAGAACTTGACGAATTTCGACGCAGTTGCGACAACCTTTACGATCGAGTTCGCAGTCTGTTCTTTCTCTACGCGATTCATCGATTTCATCTCCCGGCGCGGCTTGTGGGCAGAGAGAGTGGACGGATTCCATTCGGCGGCTATGAGCACATGCTCAACCGCCGTTACCCGGAAGCACTCGACGTATTTCTTGCGAAGCTGCACACCGACGGCCCGTCCGTTTCGCTCTCCAGTGCGCTGGGAGAAGCGTATCATCGGCTGGCCTTTCAGACTCTTGCGGATCAGGTTCGAAAGAGCGTCAGAACCGTCCGAGGCAACCAGTGGATGTTTCGAACCGGGCATCCGGCCGATGTGCCACTTCGAATTCGTCCGGAGCTGTTGAAAATCAGCGAAAACACCGGCAGCTATCCGGTGCTGCGAGAACGAACTGCGGTTCGAATGGATTTCTCGCACAGTGGATGGAGTGACATTTTCTTTCTCGGCATGGACTACCCGGAAGGCGCGAAGGTCATCAATGCGTCGATCGATCTGGCTGTTCGAGGGCGTCATGAAAAGCCAACACCGCCGATCGACTGCGCGTTGCGAGTGATTGACGAACCGATCCTGCGACTGATTAGTATCGACCTTGATGCCAAGGTGGAAATTCGTGACATCAACGAAGTGTTCGACTTCGCTCGCGACTATCTCGGACTGATCAAGGGAGCGGTCATTGCTGCAGGATTGATTCCACCCGGTATGGAAGGCTGTGGGGGCAAGATTGCTGATGTCTTCAGTCGCATGATTGGCCCGGGCCTTGGACTCGAGATCACCAGTCGAGTCAACGATATTCCGAAAGGCTCACGATTGGCGGTGTCGACGAATCTGCTGGGCTCGCTGATTTCCATGTGCATGCGAGCAACCGGCCAGGTTTCGGCACTCACCGGCCAACTCGAGGAATCGGATCGACGCATCGTGGCGGCTCGCGCGATTCTCGGCGAATGGATTGGCGGTTCCGGCGGCGGCTGGCAGGATTCGGGCGGCGTTTGGCCGGGGATCAAACTCATTCAGGGCTGTGCAGCAGGACCGGACGACCCGGAACATGGGATCAGCCGAGGCCGCTTGATGCCTCAGCATCATGTCTTCACAGCCGATGAGGTGACAAAGGCAACTCGTCAGCGGCTGCAGGACAGTCTGGTGCTGGTCCATGGCGGAATGGCTCAGAACGTGGGCCCGATTCTTGAAATGGTCACGGAGAAATATCTGCTCCGATGCGAACAGGAATGGGCAGCTCGACAGGATGCCATCGGTCTTTTGAATCAGATTACGGAATCTCTCAAGGCAGGCGACATCCCTGGCGTTGGAGCATCGACGCATCGCAACTTTCACGAGCCCTTGCAGGCGATTATTCCATGGTGCAGCAACGCCTATACGGAACGGCTCGTTCAGGAATGTCGCGCGAAGTATGGCGACAAGTTTCAGGGTTTTTGGATGCTCGGAGGCATGGCCGGCGGCGGTATGGGTTTCATCTTCGATCCAACAGTTCGCAGCGAGGCTCAGGACTGGCTGCAGTCGATGATGGTGACAGTGAAACGCAGCATGGAGGCCAGCGTTCCGTTCGCGATGGATCCGGTCGTCTACGACTTCGCGATCAATGACAACGGGACGTTTGCAGAGCTTCGCACGGACGGCGATATGCCAAAGGGTTATCACGCGTTGATGGTGCCGGACTGGCTGCGTCGCGGACTTGCGCAGCTCACACCAATGGTTCGCTCAGAACTGGAACGAGTCGGCAACGCGTGTCGTGATGCGGATGGCGGGGACCATCTGGCGGCTCGATTGATCCAAAGAATCCTTCCGACCACGTCGAAAGAGGCTCAGCAGTCCGCGCGACTGGAAGACCTGCTGCGGAACAACGGTTTCGATCCGATCGCTCATGAACAACTCAGAGAAGATCTGCGATCGGGACGGCTCGGCATGGCGCAGAATCGCCTGCATGCATCCGTCACGATCGAAGATGTGTCGGCCGATGAAGTCCTTGAAGCCCGTCGAGATGTTCCGAAGTCCGCGATTGATCTCGGTCGAGCAGCCATTGCGAACGGTGAAGTGGCCGTCGTGACTCTTGCAGCCGGAGTCGGCAGCCGCTGGACTCAGGGAGCCGGTGTCGTCAAGGCGTTGAATCCGTTTTGCAAAATGGGCGGACAGTGGCGATCGTTTCTCGACATTCATTTTGCGAAGACCCGAGCCGTCGCCGCGAGACATGGCCTTTCGCCATTGCACGTGGTCACGTCGGGATATCTGACCGACAAGCCGCTCCGCGACGCCGTCGCGACACTTGGGGACGATGCAACCTTCCGAGTCTCTCGCGGCGCGTCGGTTGGGCTCCGCATGGTGCCAACGCTGCGAGACCTGCAGTTCGCATGGGAAGAAACATCGCAACAAGTGTTGGATGTGCAGAAGGAGAAAGTTCGCAGCAGTCTGCGAGCCGCTCTGATGAACTGGGCTCGCACGGCTGGAGAAGCTTCCGACTACACCGACAATCTTCCATCGCAATGCATGCATCCGGTCGGTCACTGGTACGAAGTGCCCAACATGCTTCGCAATGGTACGTTGAAGCAGATGCTCGACGTTCGACCACAACTGAAGTATCTGATGCTTCACAACATCGATACGCTCGGCGCGAATGTCGACGCGGGTTGCCTTGGTTTGCATATTCAGTCGAACGCAGATCTGTCGTTCGAAGTGATCAGTCGACGACTGGAAGACCGAGGCGGCGGCCTGGCAAAGGTTGATGGCCGAATTCGTCTGGTCGAAGGACTCGCGATGCCGCGAGAAGAGGATGAATTCCATCTGTCGTGGTACAACTCGCTGACCACTTGGATCGATATCGACCGGTTGCTGAAGATCTTTGGGCTCGACCGAGCGGCATTGTCGAATCAAAAGGCCGTCGACGCCGCCATCCGGGATCTCGGCCGGCGCATGCCGACCTATATCACCCTGAAAGACGTCAAGAAACGCTGGGGCCACGGTCAGGAAGACGTATTTCCTGTATCGCAGTTCGAGAAACTCTGGGGCGACATGACGGCCCTTGCCGATGTCAATTGCTCGTTCCTCGTCGTGCCAACACTTCGCGGCCAGCAACTCAAAGACCCCGCGCAGCTCGATGGCTGGTTACGCGACGGCTCAGCCGGCTTTGTGGAGTCACTGTGCCGCTGGTAATCACGACCAGCGCGTCTTCGCTCAACAGCCACGTGTGAACCATCTGATATGGTTACCCGAGACACCTCGTACTTGTCCCCTCTCCCCGCGAGCGAATCACGAAGAACGTTCACGACGAATCGGGGGAGAGGGTCAGGGTGAGGGGCGGGCGGACGATGTGATCCGACGTGATCGAAAAAACTCATCCTGCCTACAGCCAACTTCTGCGAGCGAATCGCCTGGCTCGGTTTTCTGGCGGCTCGATGGCGTTTACACTTCGGTTTGCCGAGTTCCCCGGTTCGAACTCTTCAAGCCCTGCATTCATCAATGCGGACTCTTCCGCAGCCCGCCGTTGTCAGGAGGTTTTTGTGATTCGTGTCGTGAAATGGAAAGTCGTGTTGAGTGTCGTCGGTCTGCTCGCGGGCCTTTGTTCTTTCTCCTCGATCAACGCCGAAGACGGTGTGCCGGAGAAGGCTCTGCCAGTCAAAACGGAGCCTGCCTTTGAGAACCTCGAATTCAATCGTCCGATTGTGGTGACTCATGCCAACGACGGCACAAATCGTGTCTTCGTGGCCGAGCAGGAAGGCATCATTAAGGTGTTTCCGAATGATCAGTCCGTCGAAGAAGCATCCGTGTTTCTCGACATCGACGAACAGTGCGTGTACGCCGACAATCAAAATGAAGAGGGACTTCTGGGCTTCGCGTTTCATCCGAAGTACAAAGAGAATGGACAGTTCTTCCTGTACTACACCTCAAGCGAGGCTGACCATCTTTCAAAGATCTCGCGATTCACAGTATCAAAGGATGATCCAAACAAAGCCGACGCTGCATCCGAAGAAGTTCTGATGCGAATTCCTCAGCCGTACTGGAACCATAACGGGGGAACGATTGAGTTCGGGCCGGATGGATTTCTCTACATCGGATTGGGCGACGGAGGCAACTTTAACGACCCTCACGGCAACGGACAGAACCTGTCGACGCTGCTGGGATCGATCCTGCGAATTGATGTCGATCACAAGGCCAACGGAAAGAACTACGCGATCCCGAAGGACAACCCTTTTGTCGGCAAGTCCGTTCCGGCGGGGCCTCGCGGAGCCATGGTGCCAGCCCAGGAAGAAATCTATGCATATGGCGTTCGCAACATCTGGCGAATGTCGTTCGACCGAAAGACCGGGACTCTCTGGGCCGCTGACGTCGGTCAGAATCTTTGGGAAGAAATCAACATCATTAAGTCGGGCGGAAACTACGGCTGGAATGTCCGCGAAGGGAAGCACTGGTTCCGTCCGGATGGTAACGATGAAAAGCGAACAGACCTGATCGACCCAATTTTTGAGTACCATCACAACATCGGAAAGTCGATCACTGGCGGAACGGTCTACCGAGGAACTCGCGTGCCGGAACTTGTCGGAAAGTACATCTACGCGGACTATGTCACGGGACTCATCTGGGCTCTCGAATACGACGAAGCTGCTGGCAAGGTTGTCGCGAATTACTCCATCACGGGCGACAAGCTTCCTGTCATGTCTTTCGGTACGGATGAACCTGGCGACATCTACTTCACGACTCCATTCGGTCGTCTGTATCGATTTACGTCAGCGAAGTAACAGGCCGGCGACCAGAAATCATTTTTCTGACGTCGACCGGCAATCAACGATCGACCTCAATAGACTGTTGATTCAATCAGCCGGAACGCGCTAGCGTCCGGTTTTCGCGGCAAGAACACCATACAGCACGTTGAACCGGGACTAGCGCCCTGCGGCTGATGGAGCGACTAAATCAACAGACTGCAAACGGGGCTCGCTTCACCAATGTGTGAGGTTGGCCCCGTTCTTTGTACCTGGCCAGATGAACGCCTGGAATCCATTGAGAAATTGCAACCTTCAAACGATCCCCCTCACCCTGGCCCTCTCCCCCTGATTCAATGTGAACGTTCTCAGGAATTCATTCGCGGGGGAGAGGGGACAAATCGCGGCTCAGATGAACGCCTCAGTTCACGCCGAGCGACGAATAACCAGCGAACTGAATCCCTGTTTCAGATGCGGGAGCCTTTCGATGAATCATCGGACTGTAGCCTTTGGCCTCGTTCTGTTCTCGACGATAACGATTCTGCCGGGGCAGGAGTCTGAGACTTCGAAGCGATCGAAACAATTGCTGCTTGGCGTTGACACCAACTATTCGCTGGACATGGAGTCGAAGGGCGACCGGTGGCATTGGTCGTCACCAGAGCCGGATTTGTTTCGAGGTATGGCGGCTCAGGGAGTGACAGAACTTCGAGTTCGCTTGTGGACGAACAACGACGGTGTGAATGGTCGCGATTACGCCACACGTGTTGTTCAGCGCGCGACGGCTGCTGGCCTGAATCCTTATCTTGTGTTGTTTCTCAGTCCGGATTGGGCCGATCTGATGAAACAACCCATGCCAGCGGAGTGGGCTAAGTTGAGTCTTGAGGATCGCCTCGTCGCAGTGCGTGAGTATTCTCGAACGACCGTGGCCCATTTTCGATCTCACGGTCTGACGAATCATCTATACGAGATCGGCAACGAGATCGATTATGGTATCTGCGGCGAGTATCCCGGAAAGAGTTCGAAGAAGACGCCGGAATCTCTGAGTCGAAGGCTCTGGCCCCGGTCCGCGGAGATCATCAAGGCCAGCCAGTCGGGCGTTCTTGAAGCGGACCCGGACGCGAAGTTCATGCTTCACATTTCACATTGGTGGGATACAGAATTCTGCGTCGCGTTCTTTCAGTTCATGATCGACAGCGGTGTTCAGGTTGACTACGCCGGGCTCTCGTACTTTCCGTCTTCCAATATCGGAGGCTCCCGCGACTTCGACGAACTCGGACGGTGCATTACCAAACTCGCGAGGACGATCGATCGCAGGATCATCATCCCGGAAACGGCCTATCCGAGCACTCGCGACTTCAAGGGACAGTTCTCGCGATGGAAGTATGAAGTCGCTGGTTACCCGCTGACGGATGAAGGACAACGTCGCTGGTTGCAGGATCTCTTCATCTTCTGCAATTCACGTCCCGACATCGAGGCCGTCTACTACTGGAGCCCGGAATGGTTTGGGGAAGGCATGTGGAAAGGGTTCGCACTGTTCGATCCGACGGGCCACGCGAAACCAGCATGGGCGTCCTTCAAGTCTGATCAATGGAAGACTCTGGCTCGCAAACAGGTTCGTTATCTTCAGTGTTCGAACGACACACTGGTGACAGTTCCTGTCGAGAGTGCAACTCAGGCGATGCTTGGCAAAGTCCGCGAACTGTTGCAGCAAACGCAGGGAGTGAATACCGAACACATCCGACTGCTTGACCAGACGTCGCTTGAGGTCGAAGGGTACTCAGTGCGACTGAAGTCGTCTCTGCAGAAGAATCTATCACTCACACTGACCGCTCCAGACAAAGCCTCGGCGGTCCCGATTGGGTCACAGAATCCCGGCGAGCAAATTGGCGTTTGGTTGCAGCAGTTCGATCCGACGTGTGAGCGGATTGTTGTCTTCAGCCATACTCCGCAATCATCGTTGATCGAAACACTCAGAGCGGCCGCTGCTCGGTCGGGACTGCAAATCGACATTCATCCTCTGCGTGAGGATCAGGCGATTGTCTTCGGACTCAGCGACGCTCCGCTCAGCCATCAGAAAACGAATGACGACAATTGATGGGGAAGTCGCCGTCAATTCACGTCGTGGAGTTTGTTTGGTAACCTCCCGGACAACCGCCTCCAGTTCGGGCGTCTGGGCTTCAATAGCACAATCATCTCATCCCCCACTGGGTTCATCCCAGTGGAAATCAGGCTTCTGCACTACCAAAACTTTCATCTGAAATCGAAATTTGCGTTAGTGCAAAGGCCCGATTCCACCGGAGTAAATCCGGTGGGGTCGCTTGTTTAGGGCCTGGAAAGGTGCTCAGCATGATCCGCGTTACGAATGCTAACTTTGGAACTCTCTGTGCCATCGTAACTTTTTTCTCCACGTTTGGAGCTGCGGAAATGCGGGCGGGAGAAGATGCGGTTGATCCCGTGACAGTATTCGAAGAAAAGTCGATTCGCTTCACGGGTGAAGAATACAAAGACGAAGCGTTTCAGTATCGCCTGATGAAACCGCCAAAGGTCGAGAAAGGCAAGCAGTATCCTCTCGTCATTTTTCTCCACGGTGCTGGCGAACGTGGCCAGGACAACAAACTACAGTTGTTGTACTTCCCGACTCAGATGGCTCAACCAACATGGCGCAGCAAATTTCCGTGCTATGTGCTCGCTCCTCAGTGCAGGAACGACAAGAGATGGGTCGAGGTTGACTGGTCGAGCCCTCATGATCCCACGATGCCGGAATCACCAGGCGGCCAGTTGCAAGCCGTGATGAAGATGATCGAAACGACGCTGGCCGAAGAGCAGGTCGATCGATCACGAGTTTACCTGACCGGTTTGTCGATGGGTGGCTTTGGATCATTTGATCTGGCGATTCGTAAGCCGGATTGGTTCGCGGCGGTTGCACCGATTTGTGGCGGAGCCGATACAACCCGGATCAGTGCGATTAAGGATCTTCCTGCCTGGATCATTCACGGTGATAAGGACAGCGTTGTTCCTGTCGAACGCAGCCGCAGTGCCGTTGCCGCACTCAAAGCGGCCGGGGCGGAGCCGAAGTATCAGGAACTCCCCGGCGTCGATCACAATTCGTGGACTCCTGGCTACAGTGACGAAAATGGTGTCATCCCCTGGATGTTTCAGCAGAAAAAGACGGACGCTGGTCCGCGATGACGATGGATCTGGCAAAATCTCATCGGCCCGGACTGGACTCTGACGCATCGGAATTCACCATAGCATCCGAATGCGGCTGATCACGTCACGGAATGCGTCAATTTACATCGCTCGCTGCAACGGCATGACAAGTCTCAAAGACAAACTCACACAGGCCACATCCAAACTGTTCGGCTCGGCTCCGAAAGCTGTCGCTGTTCCATTTGAGTTGATTTGTGACTGCGGACATCGCGTTGCCGGAATTCGAAAGTCAACCGATCAGATCGTCAACTGCTCCGCTTGTCGCGCGGCGTTGTACGTTCTGCCGAGCGATCCATATCCGGCGGTTCGCAGCCCAAAAGGTGAAAGCCGTGACGGCCCGGTTCCGACACGAATTCCCGATCGCGGTCAGCCTGCGTCGCCCGAGGATTCGCAAACCGAGGCTCAGGACGTTGATGTCGACGGAGAAGCGGATCAGGAAATCGAAGAGGTTGTTCATTCGCCCTCGAAGGATCGTCCGGGACGACGGAAGACCAGCCGTAGTCCCAATGCTCGTAAAGAACCGGCGACCGAGACTCCGCCGTCGGTGGCGGAAGAGTTCGTCCCAATCCCGCGCGTCTCGTTCAGAGATCGAGTGAAGCGATGGTTTGCCCCAACTCGACTGCTGGCGATGGGGCTCATCGTGCTCGTGATCGGCACATCCTGGTGGATCGTGCAGCAACGACGTGCTGAGGAAGCAAGGAAGGCGTGGCGACGCGAAATGGATTTGGTGGCGCCGGCTCTGAAGGATGGTGATTTTGACGTTCTGAATTCCGCGCTTCAAAAGGCCGTTAATGCAGCACGAGTCCTGAATCGACGCGATGCGGAGGTTCTGGAGGCAGAGTCTCTGCTGAATCAGACCCTGGCGGTCAAAGAGCTTTCTGATCTCGATCTATTCAGCATCATTGCTGAAGCTACGAATGAGCAAGGAGTCACGGATGAGGTTAAGGCGAAGGATGTCGCCGCGATACTGCAGAATCAGCGACTGATCTTCGACACGACGCTCAAGGCTGCTCCTGTTCGTCCCGAGGACGCCGTGAGCAGAACAGTTCCTTTAATGGAGTTGAATTGCTCAATCTCGATTCACTCGACGCCGGTTCGCATTGGAATCGCATCTCAGAAACTGAACGAACTCGTTGCGGCAACGAAGGATATGTCGCTGGTCTTTGTCGCAACCGTCAGGACGGTGCATGTCCCGCAATCCGCCGGAAAAAGCTGGCAGATTGAGCTCGACGGAGACTCCGTCGTGCTGATCACGACTCCGCTGCATGCCCGATTCTGTGGCCTTGACGCTGGTGAAATCGAAGGACTTGAGGCTCGGCTGGAAAAGCAGAAGGCATTCGTTCGCGGAAAAGAATCGAACAGCAATCCAGACGATCAACAACCGGAGAAAACGCCGGCCGCTTCCGATGGAAAGAACGGTCCATGAACGCCTTCTGTTTCCGTTGTCGTGCTCGACTGCTCAAGTCGTTGTTAATCTGCTTTGCAGTGTTGAACGCTTTCGTAACGCTTTCGTCGAACGTCTCAGCTCAAATCCTCACGGTCAAGCAACTCAATGAGGAAAAGCCTCGCTGGAACAAGCTGGCCTCAGATCAAAAGCCGGTGCAGTTTGTCGGCCGGTATCGCAGTCTTGGCAGAAGCCTGCAGCTTGACAAGTTCGAAGTTCCGTGTCGCCTGCCATCGACCATTCAACTCCCCGAGCGATTGCCCGAAGGCGAAGTGATGGAGATCACCGGCAAGTTCGTTCAGGAGAACGGCCGGTTATCCTTCCGGATCTCTCGCATCGTTTATCGGGGACTGCCGTGGACCGAACTGAACACTCGAGCGACGGCTTTGGGGAACGACAAGCCTGAAGAGTTGTTGAATCTCGCGAATCAGTATGTCGAGCAGGCTGAGTTTTACAGCGACAAGAAACTGCTCGATGAAATCCAGGTTGTTCGACGAACGGCGATTGGGATCCTGAGATCCCGAGCAAAGAGCAAGCTCGACGAACTCAGGAAAGTTCAAACGCTTGCGGCAAGTCTGAACATCGAACAGCAGTTTCAGAAGAATCTCGCATTCGAAGTGCTGTTTACCCGAGCGCAGGATCAGACGGCAGATATTGAACCGCTACTGACGGACATCAGGAAGCTCGATGCATGGGATCGTCAGGTTCCGCCCGTGCCGGATGATCTCAGGAAACAATTCGAAACGGCAGCGCCATCGCTGTACGACTCCGGAACGGACGCGCAGCGAGAATTGCTGCATCGTCAGCTCTACAGCGTGCTTCGCATTCGCCAGATCCGTGGTCAGTTGAAGGACGATGGCAGCAATGGGCTGGAACTGGCGGATCTCGTACGGCAGGAGTTTTCGGATCAGACGGAGCTTTGTAACCTTTTCGAACAGCGTGAAGTCGATTACCAGTTGAGTCAGGTTGATAAGCTGTCGCGACAGGAGCTGCAGCTGTTGACCACACTGTTGACTCGACTGAAGAAGGACAATCTCACTGATGCTGTCTTGCGGAAGTGGCTGGATGCTCAGGAGAGCCAGTTCGGTCTTGAGACGCTCGCAGGCTTGTTGCGAACCGCCGATGAGTATCTGTTTGTCGGCGATACGTGGAAGAAGCCCGACCATCACGAACGCGGAATCGAGTTGCTGAAGAAATCCTGGACACTGGCGTCGACTCAGTCCCCGGACGACGCTCGACTGATCACGGAACGACTCGCCGCACTGGGCTGGGAGCAACTCGGCGGTCGATGGCTGACGAAACAGCAAATGCAGAGCGTGCCTCGTGATGACTTGCAACTGGCTCTTCGAGAAGGACGAGTCGTGAGAGGAATGACATCGTCTCAGGTCGCAAAGTTTCTCGGCAAGCCAAGTCGCATCGCTCGCGTCGGGACGTCTCGGTCAATCGCGGAACTCTGGATTTACGACGCTGAAGGCAGCGCTGGAATGGTTGTTCGTTTTCAGAAAAACAGTGCGGCAACAAACAAGGAAGAAAGCGTCGTCGCGGAAGTCTCGCGACTCGCAAACGTCAAGTGATGTCTCGCGTGCAGCCGGAAACGCCACATTCGCGCAGTCATCCAGCGAGGCGTATCTTCTGCAATGCGAGGTGCCTGTCCCAGGTCTTTCACAAGCTCTCGGCGAAAGAAACTCGGCTTCCACCGGGAGAAAGGCGACACTCGTAGATCAGCAGGTGATAAGCGGTCACAGTTGGCTGCATGCCGGAAAGTCACGACTGAGAATCCGCGGATTTCAGTGTCCTCAGGAAACCTGAAAATCGATCCCTCGATTCCAGTAGCTAATCTCACCGGTCGAACTGACGGCTCTCATCCAGACTCGGTAAATTCCTGGTGACAACGACGATGTGGACAGCAGTGATGTGCCGGTCAGCATATCCAGACGAATGACTCGAGACTGCGCCGCATCGATACGATCGACCTGAAGTTGGTAGTTGAATGCTCCGTCGACCGCGAGCCAGTTGAATGACACACTTCGATCCGGATTCACAATCGGAGTTTGCATCACGGGTTGCCCGCCAACGTTGAACGATTTTCCGAGGCTCCACAGCCCCGTGACTCCGTGACTACCGAATCCTCGAACCCACCAGCGATAGTTTCCAGTGGCCAGATCGCTCGGAACCGTCCATTCGTTACCCTGAATTCCGGTGACGCGATGAAGATCCGCACCGGTTGCGAGACTTCGAACCCAGACTTCGTAGTTGCGGGCTCCCTGAATTGGCTGCCAGCGCAGAGTCGGTGTTCGATCGAACGTGGAAACGGCCGTTGCATCCAGAGTAGTTCGCGGCGCGATGAAGAATTCCTGCCGGGCCGACCATGTCGTGGAAACTCCGCGCTGATCATATGCCCGAACCCAGAGCCGATACAGACTCATGGAAAGGTCGAAAGGAACCGAGTATGTCGTTGAAGTCAAATCCGTCCGATGGACAACAACCGATTTCTGAAGGACATCCTCCAGCCAGATTTCGTAGCGAGTCGCGGTGGCAACATTCGACCAGTTGAACGTTGGTTGAGCGGTAGCGACGTATCTTGCAACCGTCTGAATGGTCACGGTCGACGAAATTCGAAGGTCTCTCGGTAAACTCCATCGCGTCGTGAAGCCGCTGACGACGGTCGCTCGAACCCAGGCTCGATAGACTCCCATGTCAGCGAAGCCTGAGAACGTAAACGATGTCGTCGAGATGTTTTGATAAACAACTTTCTCCACTCCACCGCTCAGGAAGTTCACCCAAAGTTCGTAGCTCGTGGCGTTGTCGACCGCTGTCCATGCAAAGGTGATCGCCTGATTTGTCGAAGCGGTGGTCGGCGTGAGCATCGCTGGCGGAGTTGGCTCATCATCTTCGACAATGACCGAGATGCTGCGAGGTACGGAGGTCGCGAAGGCAGCATCCGAGTTGACGGTGTCGATCGAAATGTCGAGCAGATGAGATTCGGACTGTTCTTCTGTGATATCGTCATAGGCCGTGACTTGCACGATCTGCGGAATGTTCCAGTTGTTCGCATCGAACGTCAGACTGCTGCGGTCAACGCTGAACTCCGCTCCTGTGGCGGGTTGCAAACGAACCACCACCGATGTTGTTGGTTGCATCGTCAACGCGATGAGGACGGTATCCACCGGACCATTCTCGCGAACCACGGTCTGACCACCCGGCTCTGCAACATAGAAATCCGGCCGGATGTCTTCGGTCAGTACGCTGATCTGCTGATCGGGTAACGCGTCGAAATCGTCGTCAGAACCTGCATCGACGATCGAAAACGTAAGCTGCGTCGTCTGATCACCGTCGAGCACTCCGTCAGCGATGGCCGTCAGACTGATCGTCTTCCAATCGTTCCACTGAGATGGTGAGAAGGTGAGCGTCGCAGGAGCCGCCGTCAGCTCGCCGGGATTCGGGTTGGCAATAGAAATGACGACATTGGATCGAGGCTGCGCTGTGAGCCGGACCAGAACCGTGTCAGAGAACGTCTGCTCGCGCGCGACGTTCGAGCCGCCGGTTTGTTGAATCTCAAATCCCGCAACATCATTGTCGTCGGTATTCGCGGTGATGGTGACGCTGAGCGCATCGCGGTACAGGTTGTCGGATATTGAGTCATCAACTTCGATACGAATGCCGGACTGCTGAGTTCCATCGATCAGGAAGTCGTCGACGCCTCGAACATCGACCGTCTGCGGAGTCGACCAGTTCGCGGGAGTGAAGGTCAGCGATTGAGTCGTCGGAACTGCCTCGCCCGTATCGCTGCTTGTCAATCGGAGAACCACATTGGACGAAGGCTGCATCGACAGCGAAACAGAAATCTGATCGGTCGTTCCCGTTTCGCTGACAGAAGTCGAGCCCCCGGTCTGCGTCACGTTGATTCCGCCAACGTCGGTGTTCTGAATCACGATCTCATTTTGTCCCGGCAACATCCCGGTCGCTGATGCTGTCAGCAGAACACGTTGAGAACCGTCGACGACGAAATCCTGCACGGCTTGAACTTCAAAGTTGACGAAGTCGGAACCCGCAGGAATCGTCACAGTCGCTGGAACGAGCAACTCCGTAGCATCGGACTGAAGATTGACTGTCAAAGGCGATGCGGTACTTCCTGTTCGTCGCACGTTTGCGAAGAGCGTGCTGCCTTCGGCTGCTTTTCGAACAGAGATGCCGCTGATCAGAGATTCCTTTCCAGCCACGGAAACGATGCCTTCCAGCCACAGGCTGAATGTTGGCTCATCGGGGTCGTTCGTCGGGATACGAAGCTCGCCGGAAAAGTAACCGGCGGCTGCAGTGTTCAGTTGCAAAGTGACGGTCGTAGAACCTCCGGGCGGAAGTGATGTGTTTGGGCTCGAGGCCAGTTGAAATCCTGCCGGCAGGGAGAATGTTCCCAGCGTCAACGGTGCGGAACCCTGATTCGTCACCGTGAACGACTGAGTCGTTCCTGCAGTACCGAAAGCAGCAGAACCAAAATCGATCGGAGTGAAGCGTTGGTTGCGAATGTACTGACTGCCCTGCTCGACTCGAATCTCGGGCACACCGCTGAGCGACACCGTAAAATTCTTGCGAGCCAGTTCGACATCGTTCTGCAGCCAGCTCACCGTCCACTGTCCCAGAGGCGCATCTGATGGCAGCGTAATGAAATAGAACCATTGTGAGCTGGAAAAGAACGAAGAACCCTGGTCGTAGTTCTCTTCAAAGTAGGTCGAACCATCGGGGCGAAGAAACCGAATGGTCCTTTTGTCGTTTGGCATCATCGCACCAGCGACAACCCAGAAGTGGACTCGCTCACCGCGCTTGAATGTCGTCATCGATTCGGGTTCTTCAGACCACTCGGAATTCGTCGGAGCGATGGTCGAAAGTCCGGACTTGATCGCGTGTCGATAGTCGGCCGGATAAGCTGGCGGCGTGACCCAGAACGTATTCGGATCCAGCATTGTCTCAACAGGATGATCCAGATACCGCAGTTCGAAATGCACATGAGGTCCGGTGGAGAAACCTGAGCTTCCGGCAAACCCGAGGAAATCTCCAGCCTGAACCGCGTCGCCAATACGAACGGAGACCGAATCGCGTCGCATGTGCCAGTAGAGTGTCTTCCATCCGTTGCCGAGATCAACGATGACATAGTTGGCTGGAACATTACCGTTGGAGAACGACGTTCGACGATCGAACTCACCGTCGTTGATTTCGACAACTGTGCCGGCCGCGGCTGCAATCACCGGCATTCCGGCATCCATCACAGAGAACACTCCGGGGCCGAGATCGATCGCATCATGCCCTCCGGAGTCCAGATCGTAGGTGAACTGTCCGCCACGGTAATCGCGAAGCACTCCGGGCCTTGGATCAAGGTCTGCATAGTTGGTGATTCGCCAGTCGACACCTGCTGTGCCAGTCACGAACGGAGCCAGTTTCTGCGGAAGAGTGCTGGTTGATGCAGGAGTGAATGTGAACGTCGTGGTGTTGTCATTCTCGTTGTCTTCGGTCACTTGATTGAGTGAATCCAACGTCACCGTCACAACTCTGGTACCGCTTTCAGCGAAGCCGTGGAAGACATCCGCGAACCAGGTGCCGGAGCCAAACCCTGCACCGCTCGTGATGTTCTGGCGATCAACGGAAATGCCGTCGATTGTGACTCGAATCGCATAGCTGGCATTCGAAGCAAGATTGGCGGATGTGTAGTTGGAGCGTACTTCAAGTTGCTCGCCCAGAATCGGGTTCGTCTGTCGAACGTTGGTGCCCGAGACCAGAAACGCTTCGGTGATGGCAAGATTCGCGAGCAGCGCTCTGTCTTCCAGAATCTCGATCGAGCGACAGCCCAGTTGTCCGTGCAGCCCCATCCGAGGTGACTGAGATCGTTGTCGTCGTCGCTGGCGGAAAAACATCGAATGTCCTCTGAGAAACTACCAACGCTCGGAACGCGTTCACGGCTGCTTTGGGATTCATGCACCGTAACTGGTGGGCATGGTGCATTTCGTAGAATGGCCGCCCTCGGCCGTCAGCCACTCAGGAACAGCCCCTAAGTCACTTCCGGTTTTGACTGAGGCCAGAAATCACAACCCGAAACGTGAGTGAGGGATCTTTCGGCGCGACTCCAATCCCTCGCTGACGCCCTGACGCCTCGGGTTGTGATTCAGGTAACTGTTTTCGGGACTGTTCCTTATTGATCTGACGGTTGAGACGAACCGGACGCACAGAGTCCAACCGCTTCCCGGCTGAGACGGCATAATTCTCCGCGAAAATGCTGGATTTCCAGCCCAACCGATGGCACCTGGACGTTCGAAGTCTGACAGTCGCGGCAAATGAGAGCAACGCGAATTGTCACTGAAAAATGGCGTCCCCGGCCACTGATTCAGCCGGTGTCGCCTTTCGCTCTGCGAAAGTTGCGCTGCGTTTCTGCCGTAAAGCGAAAGTCGACACACTCCGCACGCAACTGGCGATCTTTCGCGGCGAGTCTTTTCATAGAGCCATTGGAGCAGTACACTCGGGCGGAGATGTCACGGAATCTCCTCCCAGCCAGGCTTGCAGAGTGACAATATGCAGCAACGACGCATCGGCTTTACGCTCATCGAATTGCTCGTCGTGATCGCCATCATTGCGGTTCTGATCGCGTTGTTGCTTCCTGCCGTTCAGGCGGCTCGCGAAGCTGCCCGACGCACTCAATGCCGCAACAACCTCAAACAAATCGGCATTGCGTTTCACAACTACCATGATGTGCATCAGTGCTTTCCGATGGGGAGTACGGGCGTAAGATACGGTACCATGCCGTTTGCTGATGAGGTCCGAAGATTCAGTTGGATGGTGTTTCTATTGCCGATGTTAGAACAATCCGCTGTATACGCACAAATCGACTTTGCAAGACCAGCCGTTTGGACAGGAATTCCGGCGGGCACCAACTCAAACGAAGTCCTATTCTCTCACACGATGGCAGCCTATCGATGCCCAACCGACCCTCGACCATCATTCGATGGTTACGCGATCAGCAGCGCCTATAGCAGCGGCTGGGAGACACTAGGAACGTCAAGTTACGTCGGCAATTACGGCCTAAACGGCCACATTCCATACCCATTACACCCCATCTACGTTACTCCAGACGCGCGAAATCGAAGTTGGCCTAGGCAAGTTTCTGAGCTTGCTGGCGAGGGAGTGCACGGTGGTGCTTCGAATGCTGAGAATCACTTCGGCGTTGGGCCTCTGGGTGTCAACAGTAGCGCGAGAATGCGCAATGCTACTGATGGTTCCTCGAACACTGTGTTTGTTGGCGAACGTCATGGCTTTCAGGCCGCTACCGAGACTCTACACGACGCCCATGTTCGTGCTTTGTGGGGCTTTTCATACGCCGTAGGCCACACAATGAGCAGCGCGTACTACCGGCCCAATCAGTGTCCGCCGAAAGTTGATCCGGGGATCAACAATTACTGCTACCACCAGATGTCGAGTTACCACACAGACGGAATTCAGGTGCTGATGATGGATGGCAGTGTTCGCTTCATCAGCAACAACATCAATAGCGGCAATCCCGCCAACTGGGACGCTCTCCCCGACTTCTCCGACGCCTCCGCCCGAGCCGCCACATACGGAGTCTGGCAGTCCATCTGCGACATGTCCGAAGGAAACGTGGTCGGCGAGTTCTGAAGGTGCCGGGTCTTCGTAGGCCGGACCGAACGACAGTGAGTTCCGGCATTCCCTGCGGCCTCGAAATGAGGATTCTGCGAAGCAGTTCTTGATGATCGGAGACTAGATCACGCAAGTCCCTTCTCCCCTCGAGGGGAGAAGGTGGCCGGAGGCCGGATGAGGGGTCCTTCTTCAGATGACATCGACCAAACAACCGCCTCTCCCACCGAGTCGTCGTGAGCTTCCTAGGTGATTCGCTCGCGGGGGAGAGGGGACAAATCGCAGTCCACATGCCGCCTCATTTCATCCCGAGCGAAGAATAACACGCTCCGCTCGCCGAACGCAGGAACTCGCTCTGCTTGGCCCGGTCGACGATGTTGTCATCAGCCACGGGATGTTCACACTCCACGCTTCAATGGAAGCTGCACGTTCAGTTCGAACCGCTCCACGCCATGAGCAAATGGGCGGCCGGTCCAGGCTTCGAAGCAGGGTTCGTCAGCGGGGACGAATCCACTTCGAGGGAGCCAGCTTCCGTAGAGCCACTGAAGAGCCCGCAGTTCCAGTTCGATGGAGCCGCGGATTTCGATGTCGGCCACGGTCATCGCAGGGAACTCAAACGCGCCGATCTCGCCCGCCGGGCGAAACTCGGTTGCTTCGACAGCCACGTAGTAGCAGCAATCTTTCAACGCCGTGATCTCCGGATTCTCCCATTGATATCCAAGCCACTGACCGTCGCCGAATCCATGCCGATCTGCCCAGGCCTGCAAGCGCTGAGACGCCTGAAGCACTCGATCGCCTTCGTATGGTCGAGTCACTCGAATGTACGCCACACGTCGTCTTGGCAACTCGCGAAGACGGACTCGAAACTTGTTCGGATTGGTTCTCGACGGCAGCCGATCGATCCGAAATGGCTCCGACGACTTCGACACCATCGCCTCCAGCACTTGCGAATGCTCAACTCGCCACGCCTCCAGATCAAACCCCCGCGGAGACGTCCCGAATCGCTGCCGAAACGAACGCGAGAAGTCCGACGACGAAGCAAACCCGCAACTCAGCGCGATGTCCGTCAGACTGCGAGACGTCGGCGAAGCCATCAGCGACAGAGCTTTCTGCAGACGCAACCGCTTCACAAAGTCGGCGGGCGTTTCGCCGACGAGCATCTGGAAGACGCGATGAAAGTGGAACGGCGAGAGTTTCGCAATCTTCGCCAGCGACGTCAGCCGATCGGGCGAGTCCAGATGTCGCATCACATGATCGATGACGCGGTTGATTCGCAGCAGGTAATCGTCTGCCGTTGTTGTTTTCGTTTTGGACGAGATTCGCAAGATTTGACAAGTCCCAAATCGAGGGGCTGATATGCTTCGGCGACAAAACTGGGCCGTATGGAAGATGCGAACTTTGTCCGCCACCGGGTTTACCCCGGTGGATGCAGGCCTTTGCACTACTCAAGCTTCAAACTCCCGTGCGATCGGTGTAGTGCAATAGCCGGTCAACCACCGGGATGAACCCGGTGGCGGATTTTTCTGCAGTCTAACCAATCGTCACATCTCTCTGGAACCTTCCGCCATGAACAAGATCGCAATCGTCATTGGACTCACTCTCTTCACCGGCGTCAACGCATTGATTGCCAATTCAAACTCGACTCAATCCAGCAAGGACAAGGAACCCATGAGACTCGGCAACTTCTCGATGAGCCTGGCGGTCAAGGATGTAGATGTCTCCAAAGCGTTTTATGAAAAGCTCGGCTTCAAAGTCATCACGGGCAGCAAGAAACAAGGCATGTACATTCTTCAGAACGATGCCAGCACGATCGGCGTCTTCGAAGGCCATGTCGAAAAGAACACATTGACCTACAACCCCGGCTGGGCTCGCGACTGTTCTACGCTCCCGGAATACGACGACGTCCGCGACATCCAGAGTCAACTCAAAGCAGCCGGAATTAAGATCACGAAGACTACCGACGAATCCGCCACCGGCCCGGCTCACATTGTGATCATGGATCCCGACGGCAATCCGATCCTCATCGACCAGCACGTGCCGAAGCCAGAAAAGAAGTGACGTTTCAGGGATGTCTCGCGAGACCCGCGATCATCTCGTCGCGGAACGCGCAGGCCATTCGTGTGTTTTGGCAGCGCAGCAGCCGTGCCTTGATATCCTCGAGCTTCACCCGAGGACCGCAACTGGCACATCGCGGAACGGAGTAAACTGCCCGATGAATGTCGACACGCGACACCGGACGGCTCGCGGCGGGCCGCTCCTATAGGTCACTATGATCGCTATGAAAAGTTGCAACACAGCAAAGTGATCGCCGCTGATGCTTCAGACGCCTCACAATGTCGACGGGATCGGCACTGGGAAGATTGGATTCTCGTCAACTTCGGTCTTCAGCAGATCGATCGTCCTTTGAAGCAGATCCTGATGAGATGCCGCGAGGTTGTTTGACTCCGAAGGATCCGCGGTCAGGTCGTAGACTTCCCATGGCCCAGGTTTCTTCGTCTTCAGTCCGGTGCGAATGACTTTCATGGAGCCCCATCGAACGGCGATTTGGCCGCCGTATTCGGGAAAGACCCAGATCATTGGCTTTCGACGTTCGGGTTGAGGCTGACCGAGCAAAGTTGGCAGAAGGTTCTCGCCGTCTGGTAGTTCTGGTGGCTTTAGTCCCACAGCGGCAGCGATGGTGGGAAACCAGTCGGCGAAGTAGCCGGGAGTTTCGCTCACAGAACCAGCCGCCACGTGCCCGGGCCAGCGAACGATCGTGGGGACTCGCAGTCCGCCTTCATAGACGCTGCCCTTGTAGCCTCGCAGCCCCGCCGTGCTGTTGAAGAACTTTGCATCCGCGCCGCCGGTGTGGAAGTGAGTGTCTTTCTTGCCTTCATGAGTCGTCCCGTTATCGCTTGAGAAGACAATCAGTGTGTTGTCATCGACCCCCGCCGTCTTCAACGCGGTCATCACGCGGCCAACATAGCTATCGAGATCCGAAATCATCGCAGCATAGGCCGCTCGAGGACGAGGATGAGGCAGATAGCCGCACTGGCCTTTGTATTGTTCGGTGTCCCACTCTTTCGGAAAACGATCGACAGATTCCTTCGGCGGATGCATCGCGACATGAGGCTCAATGAACGGAAGATACAGGAAGAACGGCTTCGACTTGTGATCCGCAATGAATTTCTCCGCTTCGGCCACCATCAGTTTAGGGGCATACGTCTGGCCGATGAACTCATCAATGTTCACGTCGCCTTCGACAGCTTTGTGATGACCTGAAATCGGCTTTGGATTGATCTCAATCTGCTCGGCGTTCTTCCACACATGCCGAGCGTAGTAGCTGTGAGCAATCGCCTGGCAGTTGTAGCCGAAGAACAAGTCGAAACCTTTCGTGTTGGGATCTCCCGTGCTTCCAACCGGGCCAAGTCCCCACTTTCCCATCGCACCGGTTGAGTATCCCGCGTCACGAAATGCCATAGCCATCGTATAGGCAGAGTCGGAGATCGGATGCTGTCCTTCGGTGAACTCGGGAAACTTCACCTTCGCCTGCTGGTTGCCTCGAATCTCCGCGTGCCCCAAATGTCGGCCGGTCATCAACACACAGCGCGACGGCGCACAGACGGGGGCTCCGCTGTAGTGACGAGTCAACCGCATTCCTTCCGCGGCGAGCCGGTCAAGGTTCGGAGTTGGAATCTTCTGCTGCCCAAAGCAACCCACTTCACCCCAGCCAAGGTCATCGGCGAGGATAAAGACCACATTCGGTCGTTTCTCCTGGCCATCACCCCGAGCGGTTGGCGTACCACAGTGGATCGCGAAACTAACCAATGCCAAAACGCTAATGCAACGCATGTGCGGAAATCTCCCAGTCAACACAGATTCGTCAACCAGGTCGCATTGTACCATTCTCGGGTAATGGTGGTACGTGACGTTCGGCGATTGGATTCGCTGGAGAATTGGCGAATTGTTGGTTGTACGGCACCAGAGCCAATGAGCCTTCACAGACCGGAATGTTCAAACTCTCACTGAAGCTGGATCACATCAAGCCTTGCCGATTGTATCGAGTTTGCGTTTGTCGCTGCTGGAATTGTCGTTTTTCACGTCAATCTTACTTTGGCAGAAAGTGCTGATGGGATCTCTCGAAAACACAAAACCGAAGCCCGCGTGGGGATGTTTGCCTCTACCACGGAAGCCACGCCAAATTCATTAAGAACTGTTTTCCAGCAAGGGTTCTTCCCGCCGACATTGACAGAGCATTGAAACTCGCAAGTCGGAGCAAAGTGGAATATGACTCGTCAAAAGATAAGCCGGACCCTCTACTCGGCTCTTAAATGGATCAGACGCGCTTTTGATCGGCGAGCCTCCCGAAGATCAAAGAATCCTGCCCTTTACTCGGCGATGGAGCTGCTTGAGAGTCGACAGCTTCTGACGGCAGATTTTGGCGACGCTCCGGATCGAGGTCGAAACACTGCAGTCAACGACTACCAGACCCTGGCGTATAACAACGGACCGAAACATGTCATTGACACGACGATCAATACATTGTTCATTGGCCGAACTGTCGATGGTGAAACCGGAAGCTATCAGGGTTTGGATGCCGGCCTGGACGATCGATCAGGAACAACTGCCAACATCAACAAAGGCGTCGATGATGAAGATGGGATTGAGAATTCAAGCGATCTGGAGGCTACTGTCGGATCGCATCCCGCCATCAGCGTTCGAGTGACAAACCTGACTCAATTGAGTGCCACTTTGTACGGTTGGCTGGATGCAAATCGTAACGGTGCGTTTGACACGACCACCGAACGAGTCTCGGTAACCGTGCCATCAGGTACCAATGGCACACAAGTGACTCTGAAGTTTCCTCAACTACAGTTGAATTCGGTCGGCACGACATTTTTGCGTTTGAGACTCAGCAGCGATCCGGCGGCTGCCAATTCAACCGGAACAGCCGTCGGTGGTGAGATTGAAGATCACCGATTTATTGTGCGACCTCAACTGCGAAACACAATCCGGGGACTCAGTCTGACTGGAATCGGGGACCGCTATAACGGCGGCCCTGACATCAACGACCGCGACCTCTTTGGGTGGGTCGTGACTCCGATTGGCGATGTGAATGCGGACGGTGTCAATGACCTCGCTGTCTCAGCGCCCTTTGACGGACCAGCGAAATCCCAGAAAGGGGCTGTTTACATTCTGTTTATGACAACAACCGGGCGAGCCAGGTACTCCGTCAAGATCGGCCACAAGATGAATGGTGGCCCGGAACTCAGAAACGAAGATCACTTTGGGGTTGGAGTCACATCTCTCGGGGACATGGACGGTGACGGTATTACAGAACTCGCGGTCACGGCTGCCGATGATGACACAGGTGGCAGCAATCGAGGCGCGATCTATGTCGTGTGGCTCAACAAGTCTGGCGTTGCCAAGAAGATCACAAAATTAGCATCGGGCACTTCCGGCATGCCGCAATTGCAGGATGGCGAGTCATTAGAATCACTCGCAGCGGTTGGCGACATCGATGGTGACGGCATCGTTGACCTGGCCGTCGGCTCTCCTCTCGCAAAGCAAGATGGCAAGGCAACAGGCAAGGTACGACTTCTGTTCCTGAATGCCAACGGAACAGTCAAACGCAGCGCGGAGTTTTTCAATCAGATTGCCGGACAAGGTAATCTAAGCTTCGGCACAGAGGTCGTTTGGCTTGGCGACCTGAATCGCGACGGAACATCGGAACTGGCTGTTGTGTCGGGGAACAGTGTTGCCGAAAGTCCGTACGCTATGGTGGTGGACGTTATTAGCCTGAACAGTGACGGAACAGTGCAATCTGCAAAACGGTCAATCGACAATTCAAAGTCGTTCTGGACAAGGAAGCTAAGGGGCCTGAGTTCCGTCGGAGACATTAACGGAGATGGAATCCGTGATATTGCCTTCACCCAGGAGAATCAGCTTTCCGTCGCTACGCTGAATGCTGATGGTACAATTCAAAGTACTGTCCAACATGACGAAGATCCGCAGGGGAATCTGGACATGTATGCCGAGTTGGACTTCTTCGGAGGTGCAACGGCAAATCTCGGGGATCTCAACGGTGATGGGTCTCACGAATTCGTGGTTGGCGTCCCGGCTGCCATTGTGGATCCATCAAGAAACACAATCTTTGGCGGCGTGCTTGTCGCATCACTGAAGGGCGTCGTCCCGAACAAGGTGAAGCCTTCAATTCCGGCCTTGACGATTGAGAAATACGCAGTCGATGTCCTCAACTGGCCAGTGATTGATGAAGCTCAATCCTACGAGCTGTATATCCAGAATCTCACAACGAAACAAATCGTTGCCACTGCGCTCACTCAATCCAAAGCCAGCTTCGTACCTCCATCGGATTGGTCCATCGGCCTCTATGCAGTCAAAGTTCGAGCGAAGAACGAGTTTGGTGTTTCCGCATGGTCTAAAACTCAAACTGTAGCCCATCGCCCAAAGCCAGTGTTGGTTTCTGTTCTAAGTGACATGATTGAACGCAGACCGACGATCAAATGGCAACCTGTCAACGGCGCGGTGAAGTACACCATCAGAATGGATGGAAGCATGAGTTTCTCGGGTGAGCCGGTGTTTACTTTAGACTCGACTGTCACTCAATTCACTCATCCCTCGGACCTCACGGCTGACGACTATCATGTCGTCCTGACGGCCTACGGCCAGGACGGAACGACGTCGACTTTTTACAGTGACCGTTTCACTGTTGGAGGCCCTTCGAGGATCACTGTCAAGAACCTGATGCTGAATCCTCGCCCAATCATCACCTGGTCGGCAATGTCCGACGCCACGCATTATGAAATCGAAATACTGTCGTACGGAGTGACTGTTGTTACAACGACATCCACAACCGCCAGCTTTCAACCGGACGAAGCTCTGAAGGGAGGAACATATACATTTCGAGTTCGTGGCGTGAACAAACAGGGACAAACGGCTGAATGGGCCGCGAAATCCTTCAGTATTCAGCATCCTCCGTCGATTCGCTGGAACGCGGACTACAAAACGTTTACCTGGGATGGCAGCGCCCTGGCAGAAAAGTTCGAGACCAGGGTCGAGTACCCCGGAGACACGCCAGGAACAACGGTGATACAGACGAAAGAGATCCTCAATCCGGATTATCTTGAGGATCGGCTGCGGGTACCTGTCGAGAAACTCGCCACGATAAAAATGTCTGTCCGAGAAATCGGTTTCGACGGAGAAAAAGGCAATTGGTCACCCGTAACTTTCGGAGTGATCAACAGTTTTCCAGGTTATCAGTTAAAGGTCGATCACGATCCGCAGGCAAAACTGTTTACGTGGCAGCCGATACCTGGTGCAGAGAAATATCAAGTGGAGATTTTTACGACCGAGTATTACGCCAAGCGTGTTTTCAACACCTACGTTACGGATCCGAAATTCCAGCTCACAGACACACTTCCGAAAGGAGAATTTGTCGCTCGTGTCAGAGCATTTGGCTACGACGGAACAGAAGGCTACGTTGGCGCTTCGCAGAAGTTTACAGTACTTGAACCGCCGAAAGTCCTTGACGGCCCATCATTAACAACACGCACTCTGACATGGACGCCGCTTCCTGGAGTCGTATCCTATAACGTTGTCATTCGAGACTATTATTACCGCACAGACGTCTTCAGCATTAAACTGATCAATGAAGCTAGAGTGACGACTCCGCAGTTTCAATCCAGAGGCTCTTTTTACGCCATGTTTCAGGGTGTGAAAGCAGACGGAAGCCTGACAGAGTGGAGCGACGCGGCGGTTTTCTATACCTGACAAACAGCTGCAGACTCCTTGACTCAGAATGACGAACAGTTTCAATCGGAAGTGCGAACGGCATCTTTTGATGGGGTTGCTTATAGCATCATTCCACACACTCCACGACGACAAGTGGTCGCCTCAATGCGTGTTGACAGTTCCGTCAAGGACCGCCACATGTCAACACTTGCGCGAATTACTTGCGAAGCCTCGCCAAAATGCGCAGCCAGCGCTAGAAAAATGGACTTCGCTGAATTGTGCAGCTTATGGAGAAGCGTGAACTGAGTGTCTCCATCCACGGCAACCACATCAGCAAACATCCATGCAACGCACAGAACGGGGCGCTCAAAGTTGAGCCGTTATGGGCATTCTGTCGGCGGCGAGCTGATCCGGCTTCGGACTTGGACTCTTCCGCTGCACAAAACAACCGACTTCCCCTCTAAAGGAGGAAAACGTCAACGAACAAGGATTCGTATTATTTTAAATCAGTTCCGATAGGCACAAAGGAGTTACTACCAAATGTTGTGTTCAGTGAGAATCTCTCAGGCGACGACTTCGGTATGAGATGTAGGGGTTTTGGTGGTCGTTGAGTTGCGATCGTTGATGGAGTGTTCGTTGACACCATCAATGAAGCGGATGCCTTTGATGAGTTCCGGGATGTGCTGATGACCTCGGAGTTTTCGCCAGCCTTTCTCGGCACTCTGAGCCAGCTTGAAGATCATCATCAACGAGGCCTTCGCACTCCCATTGTTCTTTGTCTTGCGATGGCGGAGACGGATTGTTGCGAACGTGCTTTCAATGGGATTTGTGGTTCGAATGTGACACCAGTTCTCGGCCGGGAAGTCGTAGAACGTCAGCAGCACATCACGATCTTTTCGAAGACATTCGACTGCGGATGAATGCTTCGCTTCGAACGTGTTGATGAACAAATCAAAGAGTTACTACCAAATGTTGTGTTCAGTGAGAATCTCTCAGGCGACGACTTCGGTATGAGCTGTAGGGGTTTTGGTGGTGGTTGAGTTGCGATCGTTGATGGAGTGTTCGTTGATACCGTCGATGAAGCGGATGCCTTTGATCAGTTCAGGGATGTGCTGGTGACCTCGCAGCTTTCGCCAGCCTTTCTCGGCACTCTGAGCCAGCTTGAAGATCATCATCAACGAGGCCTTCGCACTCCCATTGTTCTTTGTCTTGCGATGGCGGAGACGGATTGTTGCGAACGTGCTTTCAATGGGATTTGTGGTTCGAATGTGACACCAGTTCTCGGCCGGGAAGTCGTAGAACGTCAGCAGCACATCACGATCTTTTCGAAGACATTCGACTGCGGATGAATGCTTCGCTTCGAACGTGTTGATGAACAAATCAAATGCGTTGTTGGCTTCCTCCTTTGTCGGTGCATCCCAAATCGAATGCAGCATTCTCTTTGCCTGAGGCTGTACGGACTTCGGCAGTTTATCGAGGACGTTCGCCGTCTTGTGGACAGTACAACGCTGAACACGAGTCGTTGGAAACACCTGGTCAAGAGCCTTCCAGAATCCAAGTGCACCATCGCCAATGGCAAGCAGTGGATCATGTCGCAGGCCGCGTGCTTTGAGACTCAACAGCAACTCCTTCCATGCAATATCGCTCTCACGAACGCCTGCAACCACCGCAAGTAATTCCTTTGTCCCATCGGCTGTTGCGCCCATCAGCACCAGCAAACACTGACGATTTTCATCGGCGTTGCGACCATCATTCTCATTGAATCGAATGTTGCTGTAGATGCCATCAGCCCAGATGTAAACGTATCGCTTGTCCTTCAAAGATCGCTTCGACCACTCGTCGTATTCTGCTTCCCAGACCGACTTCAAGCGTGTGATGGTCGTCGCTGAAAAGCCTTCAATGTCTTTGCCAAGCAATGCTTGCAGTGCCTCAGGAAAATCATTCGTGCTCACGCCTTTGAGGTACAGCCATGGGACAAGCTCCTCCATCGATTTGGTCTTTCGCAGATACTTCGGAAGGATCGATGACACGAAGACTTCGCGATCTGCCGCCGGTCGCTTGTCACGCACTCGCGGCTGACGAACGGAGACTGGGCCAAGGCCTGTGATGACGTCACGCTCAGGCAGCGACCCGTTGCGAACAATCAGCTTCCGACCTGCTTCGTCAACAAGGCCAGACTTCGCCAGAAGGTAATCGTCGACCTCCTTCTGGATGGCGGCCTGAAGCATCTTCTGAGCTCCGTCACGAAGGATCATGCTGAGCACGTCACGAGGACTTTCCGCCGCTGACTCCTGAGCAACAAGCGGTGTCTCATTGCCAGTCTCAACCGAGCTGCTGACTGTCTCTGAACCAGATTTCTGAGTACTCTTCTTCACGGGTGGCGTTCCTTTCGAATGAAATTGGTCTTTGTTTGGAAACCAACTCATCTCGAAATACGCCGCCTCTTTCAACCCTCACCCAAACACAACTTTCGGCAGTAACTCGGCACAAAGACCCCGTCATCCAGAGTCTCAGGTGACCGGTCCCATGCCGAATCAAGAATCGCAGGTCGGCTAGCGCCTCAGGCTCGGTGAGGGAAGTACATGGCAGCGTTTGTTTTCAGCGGACGCCGTTCGTGCTACAAGGTTGTCATCGCACGTTGGTGACACCAGAGCTCAGAACGAGGGACTTTCGTATGACTTCCATGCTGCTTCGACTTCTCTTCGCCATCGTGGCCCAGCTCGCACCATCGGAGTATCTCACGCCGGATTCGAAGTTCGAAGGCGTCGAACCGCCGGCGTGGGTGTTGGATGGAGCGGTGAAGGTGTTTTTGCCGCTGGAAGATCACAAGGCGATTGAAGAAACCGCGGTGATCGGAGCCACTATTGTCCATGCGGGCGGACCGTCTCCTTACTATCCGCTGCGGAAGGATGATCCGAATTCAGGAATCCCGGAACCAGAACGCTCGAAGCTCATCGCGGGAATTGCTCACGCGAAGAAGCACGGCATGCGAGTCATCCTCGGCGTCTCGCCGTATGCGCCGGTGGAGATCGTGCGGCAGCATCCGGATTGGATGCATCACGCGACAGACGATCCGGCCATCGCGGAAAAAGCGAAGCTCGATCTCACAACACCTGAGAACATCGCGCTGCGATCGCTGCCGCTGAACACGCCCTATGGCGACTACGCGATCGAATGCCTTGCGGAGATGATGGCGGATCTGTCTGTCGATGGCTTTTCATTCGACGGCTGTTATCACCACTTCATCAACTTCAGCCCCTACGAGAAGGCTCTGTACAAGAAAGAAACGGGGCGTGATCTTCCAGCGAAGATCGATCTGAACGACGATGCCTACAAGTTGTATCTGCTGTGGGCGGATGAGAAGCTCGAAGACTGGTACCGTCGGCTTGGGCAGCGTCTGAAACAGGTCAACCCCGACGCGGCGATCTACACCTGGACCACAAACGCCGGCCGATACGGACATTTTTTAACCAGCCCGCGAGTCATGTCGGCGCGGATGAATCGACTGATTCACTGTCCCGTACAAGAATGGTGGCTCGACGAAGTGAACCTCGGCGCGACGGTGGTTCCTTACTTCGGAGCCGCCTATGTTCGAGCCGTCAGCGGAGGCAAAGTGGGTGCGAGCGAACCGTACCTGATGTCTCGCGGAAATCCTTACAGCGCGGACAGTTTTCCGCCGCATGAATTGACCGTCCGTTGTCTGGGCGCGATGACGAATGGATCGTTCACGCCGCTGGCTCAGATGGCTGGCAAAGATGCAACATTTGCCACGTTGAAGGAGATCGCGAAACGCAAGCTGTGGTTCGTTCGTCTTCAACAGGAACCGTGGGCCGCGGTGCTCGTCAGTGAGCAGACTCGTCAGTTCTATGCTCACGGCAACATCATGGAACGCTGGCTGTCTCACGCGCTGGGTGTCTATCGCATGGGGATGGAAGAACATCTGCCGCTCACGCTGATCACGGAACTTGATCTGAAACTGGAGACGCTGCAGAAGCACAAAGTCCTGATCCTTCCGAACGTCGTCTGTCTGTCTGATGCTCAAGTCGAAACAATCCGTGAATATGTCCGACAGGGCGGCGGTCTTGTCGCGACATGCGAGACGTCGCTGTGTGATGAGCTTGGGCATTCACGAGGCGACTTTGCCTTGAAGGATCTCTTCGGCACCAGCTACGGCGGCCGCCCGCTCGCACCGCAGACAAGGCCGGAGCTGGATGTGAACTTCGCGATCGTGATCAATGACAGTTACTGGGCTCAGCGAGGCAACGCGGGTGCGTTTCGATTTTCGGACTACTCCGAATCCATCTTCGCGACGGATCCGAGGCTCAAACATCTTGTGCCGAATCTTCAAGCCAGCTTCAAGGGCCCGCTGATTCGACCGGTCGGATTTCAGCCGCCGATGAAACCTGCGTTGATGTACTTTCCCGAAGGCAGCCGCGAATCGTTTCCGGCCGCGGCCGTAGGTGAGTTCGGCAAAGGTCGAGTCGTCTATTTCGCCGCAGGTGTCGACGCGGCTCTTTACAGCTATGCGTTTCCGTATCAGCGAGTCATCCTGAGCCGCGCGGTTCAATCGGCCGCCGGCGAAAAGTACCCGATCGAAGTGAAGGCTCCGATGTGTGTGCAGAGTACGTTCTGGAAGCAGGATGATTCAAAAACGATCGTGCATCTCTGGAACGGCCTGAATACGACTTCCGATCACGGTCAGCAGGATGTCGAAACGCCCCTGCGAGAAGAGAGCATCGCGATCCACGGCGTGCAACTGCGAATCTCCGGGCAGTCCATTCAGCGCGCGATGGCGCAGCCGGAGAACAAAGAGTTGCCGATGCGAACGGAAGCTGAGACTGTTGTGATCGATGTGCCGGCATTTGAAGTTCATACAGCGGTGGTGCTGGAGTGAGAGACATCTTGTCAGTCACCTGCCGACGGTTCATTCGGCTCTGACTGGCGAACGGATGCTGTGAGCCGAACGGTCTGACTTTCGACTGCAGTGTCTCTCTCTTTCGTTGACTTATGAATCAGAGCATTTTGTCTCGTTGAACCCGTGGCCGACAGACCAGGAGCAGAGAATGCCTGGCCTGTCGGCCACAGGTTAAACGATGAGAGCTGAGAAACACTACACTCCCGGCCGATTGACGCCGTTTCCATCAGATCGCTCGCCGAGATGGGAAGTTGTTTCGTAATCGCGGCTTGGCCCCGAAGCGATGCCGTCCGGCACCGCGAGCCGGATGAATCGGTTGATTCTGCCGTAGTTCGGGCGGCGATTCCGTTGAGTTCGGCGAAAACTGCGGAAATCGGCAATTGGCTTCTATCGTGATCTGACCGGGTGCCCCGGAATCCGAAGATTCGACTTAATCTGAACCCCGAGAGCGATGCATACTCGGCGTCCCAAGATCCGAGGCTATCGAGCCATCTCCGGCACGACGCCGGGGCCACGTCATTCAAAGGACTGAAACATGACGACAACTCAACGTCTCATTCCAATGCTGCTTCTGGCAACAGTTCTCACCACCACTGCCAGCGCTGAGATCGAAGCTGTCAAAGGCAAACGATACACGCTCAGCAAGAATCACGGGCCATGGATGATCATGGTGACATCGATTCGTGATGTGAAGGAAGAAGATCGTCGAATTGAAGGAGGAATGACGGCCTGGGAAGCGGCTGACCAGATCGTTTATGAGCTTCGCAAGAAGGGAATTCCGGCCTACACGTACATGCAGGATGAGGAATCTCAGCAGTTGCAGGAAGCCGCCGGAGGAAGGTCACGCCGTTACATCGCTCAGCAGGGCTACATTTCCGTTCTTGCAGCAAACTTCAAATCGAATACCGATAAGGACGCAAAGAATGTCCTCGCCTACATCAAGAACAAGTTCAATCCGGCCTTCCTGAGTGACGGGAAGAACGGCGGTATTCTTCCAAAGACGCCGGGCCGTCCGACACCGTTCAGCCGCGCGTTCTTCACGATCAATCCACTCTATGAAGGCGAAGTCGTTGACAACGAGAAAGAGAACCTGCTGCTCACGCTGAATGAGGGACAGGAAAACTCAATCCTGAGCAACCGGGGCAAGTACACACTGGTCGTCGCCAGCTTTCATGGCAGTTCAGTCATCCAGATCGGTTCGAACACGAACGCTGAAGCGATGAACTTCTTTGAGAAGCGATTCGGAACGAGTCTCGACGAATGTGCAGAGAACGCAATGAAGCTTGCTGAGTGCATGCGACATGCTTCGAAGTTTGGCTACGAAGCCGATGTGGAAGCGTACGTCTTTCATGACGAGCACAAATCCGTCGTGACGGTGGGCTCGTTCGACAGCAAGGATGATCCGCAGATTCGACAACTGTTCACAAAGTATGCCGGCAAGCCTGGACGTCATGCTCAAACCGGGGCGGATGTCACAATTGGTGAGACTTTTTCCGTGCCGCGCCGAAAGAAGTTGGAGGACCGAGTGGAATTCGAGTGGGTCTTTGACGCAACTCCAAAGCTGATCGAAGTTCCTCAACTTGGCGGCCAGGGCGGTGGCGGCAGCCTGAAGGACAAACTGCTGCGACGTTGATTCGAGGTTTTGATCGGTCGCTTCAAAACGAAAAGACCCGACCGGGATTTGTGTTCTCGGTCGGGTCTTTATCATTTGACGCAGAAGAGCACTGCTTCAGATGTCACTCGATCATGGATTGACAGGTACCTGGGTTTCGTTGCCAATGATGATGCGAGTTCCGCCGCCAGCACCGCCTCGGGTTGGGTTCAGGATGTAGTCGGCATCCAGAGCCTTTGTGATGCGATCCTTGGCCTGAGACAGATGAGCCGTTGTGTATGGATCATGCTTGTCAGCCGCAGCAGCCTGAGCCGCTTCGATCTTCTTCACGATCTGACGGAGCTGTTCGCTCGCCAGTGTTGAGATCGTCTTGCCGGCAGCACCCTGAGCGTTGCCTGGGAGAGTCAGGTCGATCAGTCGCTCAAGATGTTCTCGCTGCAGATTGCGACGCAGGCTGGAAATCATCGGCTTGCGAGCGCTGTAGTTGCCTTCAGCCTTCGCGTCCAGTTCTGTCCAGACACCGGTCGTCACCGTGCTCAATAGTTCTGGCAACGTCAGGGAATCCTGATCTGCCGGAACTCGGAACTCGTTGTCGTAAACTCGCTTCAAAGTGGTGGGGTTCAGAAGGCTCGTCAGAGCTGACGCCTGAATTCCCATGATGCGGTCATGAATCGGCCATGTGGATTCTTCCATCATGGAGTTCATGTCGTCGTACCACTTATCGAGTCCCATCGCTGTGACCAGTTCAGGGCTGAGTCCGAACGACTCATCCTTGAACGCATTGTTGACAACGAACGCCAGAGCCTTTCGCTGTGTATCAGCCGGTACAACTTCGATCGGCTTGCGGCCGTTCGGGTCGCCCTTCTTGTCGCGGTTGACGTGAGCTCCACCGACCCAGTTTGCCATCATGGACAGCGATCGAGTCTGCAGGCCCAGAATCATTTCGTAGCCGTATCGAACACGATCCCAGCTATCGCCGTCCTTCACAAAGTCCTTCAGCAGGCGGGCTCGGTGATGAGCCGCCAGTCGCATTTGCTCTTCAGCATAATCGAGAGGATTCTTGGTGAAGTCATAACGACGAGCGAGCGGGTCTGGTCCACCGGTGTCTTCGTCCGTTCCGTAGACCAGTTCTGGTTCCGCAACGCGAGCCAGTACCGGCTTCAGGTCGCCAAACGTGTAGCCGTACTCAATCGCCCACATGTCATAAGGGCCAACGCCCGTCATGCAGTAGTCGCCCTGAGCCGTGCCGGAGTCCAGTCGAATGTTGGTTCCGATGTAGTCCATCACGGAGCCAGCAAGCTGCTTCTTGCCCTTCACAGCGTCGCTGTTGATTTCGGCAAGCGTGTAGATGCTGGACGCCTTGAAGTTGTGACGCAGACCAAGGGTGTGGCCCACTTCATGAGCAACCAGGTGAGCAATCAGCGGACCAACGAAAGACTCTGGCATCCCGTCAAGCATCTGCTCGCCCGGAGCCTTTGGCTCTTCCTTCTTTTGCTCGGCTGGCTTCTCGTCCTTCTTCTCTTCCGCTGGCTTTGGTTCGTCTGCAGGCTTACCGGTTGATGCAACGGAAGGAGTTGAATCCGGCATTGGCGATGGTGCAGGAGCAGACTCGCGAGTTGCTGTGAAGCTGCCCTTCAGAACCTGGCCATTGGCATTGGCTTCCCATGAACCGGTCAGACTGTTGTCGGACAGTTTCGCGGTCAATGTCACACTGACCTGGCCGTTTTCGACCTTCAGTGTTGCCTTCAGTTCCTGAGTCGCCGCATCGAATGTGACCGACTCGAAAGGAATTTCCATCCCGGCAAATGTCACGCTGCCCTTGAGGGCTCCGCCTTCGCTGCTGATTGCAAAGTTGAACGGCAACTGATCAACAGGGAAGTTGGCAGCCTTCATCCCGCCAACAACTCCGCTCCACTTGCCTTCGACTCCTGCCTTTTGAGCTTCCTGAGCGGACAACGACTGATCAGCATTGAGCAGATCCATCGTCATCTTCATCAGGGCAAGATCAAAGGACATGCCTTCGGCGGCGAGGCACATGCCATTCACCTGGCTGGCACGATTCAGTCCGTCGAATTCATCGTCGCCAATGAGACGTGAGTCTGCATTGGCCAGCGGATGACCAGAGTAAGGCTTTGACGCCTGCTGAACGATTCGGTCCATCACGCTCTGTCGCATTGACGGAGGTGACAATCGAACACGCGGGTCCCAGTTCGGATGCTCAGCGAGCCATGCCAGTGTGTCAGCTCCGTAACCTTCCATTGCGATCTTCGGAAGAGCTTCAGAGAACTGCTTCTGGTAGTGACGAATCCAGCCGTCCGTCAGAATGATGTCTGCGTCAAGAATCTGACCAGTCAGCGGATGAACTCGGCTTGGACCGATGGCCGTGCCAACATCGTTGTTCAGCCAGCGAACGAAGTTGTACTGAACGTCTTCCGGATCCTTGTCCATGTGAGCGCCGGAAGCTGAGTCCTGGTAGTACACCTCGATGGCATTGCTGATGCCCACTTTCTCAAACGCCGTGTTCCAGGCCAGAATGCCGTCTCGAACCCAGCGGCGATACCGAACCGGAGTCGTGTGTTCGATGTAGAACACGATCGGGTTCTTGGGAGGGCTGATCTGAAGCTTCGGATCGGCCTTCTCCAGATGCCAACGGTTCACATAACGAACGCGTGTTTCACGGTCGTTGTACTTGGCCAGGTCGGAGAACGTCGTGGTGAAGAACCCAACGCGGCTGTCAGCCGGACGTGGCTGATACCCGGTGTTGTCCGGAATGTCGCTGATCGAGAAGTGAAGAATCTTCAGTACGTTGTCGCCCATCGCAGGGACTTCGAAGGCGATCTCAACGTTGTTCTCGAATGCTTTTGCGGTCTTGATCGAGAAGATGCCTCGCATCCGAAGACTTGGGTCAAACATCGCAGGACCGATGTTAAACCGTGGGTCTGGATTCAGCAGCATCTGGTCGACGTCGATAATGGGGCCACCGTTGGGTCCCATGGCGACGATTGGCACTTCCATCAGCACACGATCGGTGAACAGTCGATTGACTGAGGAAGCAGCTTCCCTGTCGCCATTGGCTCGGATTTCAATCTGAGGAGCCATCAGCGCGAGATGCTTGTCGTAGCGACGCCAGTAAACGTACAGGTCGCCAGCCTGAAGGCCAGCGTAGTCTTCACCGCTCGCCACGGTGGTCGCAATGAAGTACTTCTTCTGAGCAAAGCCACGAGGCAGCTCGGCGTACATCTGGCCATCTTTCGATCGTGTCCAAAGTGTGTACATCGGAGTGATGTTGGCCTTGGTGACGACCTTCTCAAACCCGTCCAGCACCTTGTCGGCTGGCGGGAATTCTGGCTGTGGTCCGCCTTCCTGACTCATCACCTGCCCGGACGACAGCAGCAGTGCCGTCGACAGGGCCAGGCTTCGAAAACGAAACAGCTTCTTCAGCATTGGGAACCTTTCACGAACGAACGGTGTTTGCAAACAATGACACGAGTGAATCGTTGCTCTCGCCAGATCCTGGCCTGCAGACATCCTGCGATTTCCCGCAAATAACGCAGATGCCGCGAAGCCTCGAACTCCTGCGAACACCCAAAACGGTCAAGAGCCGCTCGAGATGCCGCAAATCCCTCTACCGAAACTCTTCACAGAGCGCAAGCAAGTGCAGGATCCGTGAACCCAGCAGGGTCTCTAAACCCACGATTCTACCCTGTTTCCGCAGCATGGGAAGCAGTGGCGGGATTTCAAGCTGGAAATCGGACAGGTCGCCGATCGGAACAAGGCCGGACTGCTATCTCGCGTTGACCTTCCCAGGTTTTCCCAGGCGGTCTGGAATGACGCCCCAATCAAAGGCGGCAAGGTCACTTCGTCCAAATGCGCAGACGAGCAAAGAAGCGTTTGCTCCGGCTGAAATCAGCGTTTCATTCGCCCCTACAAGCCCGGCGCGCCAGCGAGTGCGTCAGGGTGCGGCAAGTTTTCGTGGCATGTAGCGAACCAACGCGAGCCGCCCGGTGAACACTGTCATGCCACACCGGACGGCTCGCGCCGTACCGCTTCTGTAGGCCGCCACGAAGATTTGCCGCGTCCGTGCATCACGGTCGACACGCACTCGCTGGCGCGTCGGGCTTGTAGTTGGTCTCTTGCTCCATGCTGCTCGCCTACCAGGGCTTCCACCACGATTTCTTTTGCGGAGCCACCGGCTGGGCCTGTTGAGGCTGTGAGCCTCCCGATCGCAGCACGATATTCTCTGGCAAAAGCACACAGCTAAGTTCCCCGCCGACTCCGCCACTAGTGTCCGTGGCGATCTGTCCATTTCGAATCTCAACCTGAGGCAGTGGAACGTGTCCCATGACAACGGTCACAGGGCAATCCTGCGGAGGACCGGTCAGAATGAATGTCTTCGAATACAGCCAGGGCGGATGACTGAGCGTGAAATCTCGTTCACGCAGGATTCGAATCTGAGTGTCGAACGGCATGTTGCGATCGAGCCCCGCATGGACGAAGAGGTAACCGGAATGCTCTACACTCCAGGGCAGATCACTCAACAGTCGACGGTGTTCTTCCGGCAATGCAGCCTTCAAACCTTGGATGTCCTTATGCTTCACACCGTACGATTCAAAGGTTGTGTGCGAGTCGTAGTGGTGCAGCCAGCGTCCGGCAAAGTCGATGTAATCCGGCTTCTCGAACAGATCCAGCGATCCTGCCATCGCCAATTCATGATTGCCGCAAACCCACGTCACCTTGCCATGCTGCTTGGCGAGTTCGCAATAGAGGCTGATTGTTCCGGCGGGATCGGGGCCGCGATCGACCAAATCTCCGATGAACACAATCCAGCGACGATGGATATCCGGAACCTTTGCGAGCTGCGCGATGATTTGCCTGAGTTTGTCTGTCTGACCGTGGACGTCACCAATGACAGCAACAGGTCCGTCAATACGTTGTGGAACGGACGGCATGAGTCTTTCGATCCCTCTCTGTTTCGGTCACACATTCAACGGCACAAGTCGGCCCGCGGAACCGTCTCTCAAATCAGGTACTCGCTCCTGCGATTGCTGTCGAAGGACCATTCCGCGCGCGTGCAGTCTAACGTGATCGAGGCGGCTTTTCCATTTGTTCAGACCGCTCGAACGGTGATGACCAAAGCTGGGGACGTGCGGCTCACGATGAAGCCAAAACTAACCCGAAGCGCGAGCGAGGAGTTTTTGCAGCCTCGCATTCGACCGAATGCCTGCCATGTTGACTCGACAAGCGAACAACGTGAGCGTCTTCGAAGCTCGAGCCGGTAGGCTCACCGGGGTCAAGGGGCTCTCAGCCCCTTGCTACGCGAACAGTTCCATCGCGGCGTCGTACTTGACCATTTCACGAGGCTGATTCAGATGGTTGTAAACGGTACGACGAGGGTACAGACCAACGGAGTGATAGATCGACGCCAGCAGTTCGCCCGGATGAACGGGACTTTCCGCGGGAGCCGAAGCCGTGTCGTCCGACTTGCCGTGCACATAGCCTCGCTTCATGCCAGCCCCTGCCACGATTCCGGTGTAACAATATGGCCAATGGTCACGACCATCGTCGCTGTTGCTGTTGCCGGAAGTGCTCACACCGCGTTTCGGGCTTCGACCGAACTCGCCGACAGCCACCACCAGTGTTTCGCTCAGCAGACCTCGTTCATCCAGATCTTCGAGAAGAGCCGACACGGCAGCATCCAGCATCGGTGCTGACTGATTCTTCATGCGCTGGCTGAGACCGGTATGCACGTCCCACGAATGGTTGTCACTGTTCGCAACCTTTGGCCAGTTGACTTCGACAACTCGCGTCCCAGCTTCGACCAGTCGACGAGCCAGCAGACAGCTTTGTCCGAACGTATTGTTGCCGTATTTTTCGCGGAGTTCTTTCGATTCCGATGACAGGTTGAATGCTTCGCGAGCCTTGCCGGAAAGCACCAGACCGAGCGCCTTATCGTAGTACTCATTCAGAGCATATTGTTCGACAGCTCGGTCCAGGTTCTTCATTCCTGCGTTGACCGTATCTCGCAAAGAGGCACGGCGCTGGAGTCGATCCTGAGGAACGTCCTGACGTAGAGTCAGATCGTCAACTCGAATGCGTTCCATCTTCGCCATGTCCATGTCGTCGCCGGACGGATAGAGGTAGTACGGATCGAACGCGCGACCGAGGAAACCGGCGGTGCCCGCTTTTCCGATCACGTTGCTTTCCTGAAGCGGACGCGGCATCATCACGAACGGCAGCATCGGAGTCTGCAGAGGCTTCAGCTTGATGATGTTCGAACCGAAGTTTGGAAAGTCCTTTGGGCTTGGTGGCTCCAACTGGCCGGATGGGCTCACGTTGTCTGCCGTGTAGCCAGTCAGCATCTGATAGATCGCAGCGGTGTGATTGAACAACCCAATCGGTGTGTAGCTGAGCGATCGAATCAAAGTTGCACGGTGAATCTGCTGAGCCAGCTTTGGCAGCAGTTCGGTGAACTGAACTCCGGGCAGCTTCGTATCGATGGGACTGAAGATACTCTTCACGTTATCAGGAACGTTCGACTTGGGATCCCAAAGATCCAGGTGACTCGGACCACCCTGGAGATAGAGCATAATCACGCTCTTGGCTTTGCCGAATCCCTTGCCTCCGTAGCGAGCTTCTTCCTCGCTGATCTCGTTACCGGCTCGGGCAGAGTTCTCCAGCAGTGTCGAAAGGCTGAGCCCCGCAATCGCTGAACTGCCGACTCTCAGGACTGCACGGCGAGAGTATCCGTCACAGGTGTCTTTGCCGAAGCGACCGGGAATCACAAGCATGGTGAACTCCTGACTGAAGTGAACTCGGAAAAAGATGTGGCTCTTTTGCAAGCCGTGGCTTCGGCGACGCAGTTGTAAGGTTGATCGACAGCATGAACTGCCAGTCAACCATGAATCGCCACCGTGATTTCGGGTTGGGTGTCAATGAGGCATCGACAAGGAGGGATCAGGAGTGTACGGCTCTTCAAGTTCGATTGGCAATCGTTTCCACGACAAATTTGCCGTCCAGCGTCATCACAAAGCCCGATTCTCCGGATCTCCCGCGAAATCGTCTCCGCCAACCGAACCGCGAGGACACGCCTAACGCTGAGCCTGGCAAACGGGAGAGTCGTGCCGTGGTTCTGAGGACATCAATGAGGATAGTTCACTCTGGCGGATCTGCAGAACTAAGGCGAATGCACGTTCCCGATTCAATTGTGCAGAGATCTTCAGAAGGCAGGTGAAAATCGAATATGGCTTTGAAAAGTCGGCGTCATACCGTTTGGCAAGGCAAAATCGTTCACGATGAAGTTTCGTCGGGACTGACAGATTGTGAGAGAATTCCCAGAAATTCTCGTTCGGAACGACTACAGTAACGAGGACTTGTTCTGATCCAGGCATCCCACCCTTGGCGCGTCTGCCCCATTTTCACTCGGAGAACATTGCGATGAAAGCTCTTCTTTTGGCCGCGGTCGCTGTGGCCGGTGTTTCGTATGTTGGCTACTCATACAGCTCAACAGACGGCAAAAGCTGTCTTGTTTGCCCAATGACCGGTGAGCCAATCTTCACTTCATCAGAAGCGGAAACAGACTCAGGCCGTTGCTGTGCGAGCGGCGATATCGCCACGCTGACAAGCCTCAGCAGCGAAGGTTCGTCATGTTGCAAGAATGCCGGAAGCGGCTGCTGTGCAAACGATGATGCAACTCTGACGTCAGTCAGCGGCTCGGAATGCCCGAGTCAGTGCGAGAAAGGCTGCTGCAAAGATCAGGCAGAGTCTGCTGAGCTGACTTCCGTTACGGAAGAGTCGACAACAGAAGCTACAAACGAGGTTGTGGCTGACAATACCGGAACCTGATTCATCCGACCACAAACATGAATTGTTAAAGGAGTCGCTCGTTGGAGCGGCTCCTTTTTTATTGGTTCCTCGCCGAGATTCGAACTGTCTGTTCGTTAGAGGCAGGGAGATTACCCTTCACGCGGCTTGAAATGTGGTGAGCAGAGAGAGTTCCATTTGTTCCCTCTCCTCGGCGAGCGACTCACGAAGAACGCTCACGACAATTCGGGGGAGAGGGCCTGGGTGATGGGGCTTTGACGATGCAATCTGAAGATCACCCCCTCAACCGACCTCTTGCCACTTTCTCACGTTATGAAGGGCACAAGGGACTGAATTGCGCCTGTTGGAGGGTGATCGAAAACTCATTGAAGAACACCTCATTTCAAGCCGCGTGTTCGCTCGCTGTTGGGTTTGAAACAGACGTGTATCCGTTCGCCTGTCTTCGCGGACTCCTCGACGGGTCAGGAAAGACCTGGAACGAGACTCGTGAGCGAAGAACGCATAGTCAGCAAGTTCCGCCAGTGTCTTCCATGCTGTGCTCGCTTGACCGCTTCGACTGATGGCGCTGCGCTTGCTGCTCGGTCGAGAACCAGAATTGGGTTTGTCTGTAGACCGGTCACGATGACGTTCCCGCCGCTGAGTCATCGCGACGTGACAAAGCCACGGAACTCAGCACGGTCAGTCCGGCGAGGCATCCGGCGAAGCAAAGTTGGTTCGGAGTTCGCACGGTCCATTTTTCCCATGGCCATGCAAAATCAAAGAAGACGGTGTTGAGTGCAAAGTAGAGCCACCCGTTCGCCAAAAGAGCGACGGCGGCAAAGCGTCGAACCTTCGTTTGCATCCCGTCTCGCTGAAGAAAGTGAGTCACCAGGAAGAACAGAACGGCCGTTGGCACGATCGCCACCCAAATCCAACTCTCGGTCAGAGTGAGCTTCGCTTCCTTGTAGTAAAACTCTCGCAACGATTTCAAGATGATCGGCCCGGCCGTGATGGGCAGCAGAGTCATGTATGGCCAGAACCGACCGCCCACACATCCGACGATCGGCAGTGCCGCCATCACCAGACCCCATTGCGTGTATCGAGCCACGAGCTCGCCAGCGACGGCATGAGATTCCGACACCAGCAGCAGCATGACATGCACTACGATCAACGCCACATCCAGAGGAGGTTGAAATGACACCGTATCCGGCAGGCTCTGCGATGGAATCAATCGACGATGACGCCAAACGCCAAACCCCAGCACCGCTCCCCAGACCGCGCCGAAGGTGGTTTCCATGATGTTCCACCAGTTGAAGTTCTTGTAGACATCAGCCCACGGACCAGCCGCCATCGCTTCAGCATTCCACGCATGATACGACTGAAAACACTGTCCTGCCGGAAATCCCAGAGCACCGCCAAGCAGTCCCCAGAACGCCAGTCGCCACGCCAGTGCATCGCGTTTTGCAAGAGCCAGATAGGCGGTCAGTCCCAGCCAGGCAAAAAGATATCCGCCCCAGACCTCTGGTCGAGGCTTCAGGTCAGCATCCGGTTCGAAGTACCAACTGTCTGAGAAATAGAAACGAGGCAACTGTTTCGTCGCGGGATCGTAGGGCTCATTCAGCATCCAAACGCCAGCGGCATAAAGCCCGAGCATTCCGCAGAACACCCCGATCATTTCGATCGGATGGTACTTGCGACCGCCCAGTCCGACTCCGAGAAACGCGCCGCCGAAGCCGATCCAGAGACCACCCTTGATCGCCAGTCCCAGCATGCCCCATCGCCACGCGTCCCAGTTGCCGACGAGTGCCTGGTCATGCGTCAGTCCGACGGTTTGCCCGTATGTCATCGAACCGCCAATGCCGATCGCAACCGTCATGATGGCCGCCGCGCGAGCTCCGGCAAGCGACGAGAAGTGAGATGCAAACAACAGGATGATCGTCAGCGACGCCAAAGCGCCGGCGATCATCGCACCAGATTCGTGACCGTACTGACCGCGAATGCCCCAGCCCATCGCCGCGGCCATCAAGGGGAAAAGAATCGCCGACCAGACAGACACGTCACGCTGTTGTTGCATCAAACCACTCCAGTCTTAGGCAGCAGCGCGAAGAAGGATACCAAAGAGGCGAGCGGTCGGTGTGAACCGGCCGGTCCCCTGGATAGAAGGTTATGTTTCAAGCGGAATCATTGCGTTCCAACACGGCGTCCCTACACCAATGCCGCACTCCCAAGAGCGGTGACACAATCCGGGACCAACGGCTGAGGTCCCAGAGTCACCAGCACCATCGACTTCGGAGCGGACTCAATCACGTAGTCGCGAACCATAGGAACAGTCAGCGAGTTGATCTTGTCGTTCACTTCATCCAGCGACACGACTCGCCCAAGAAAGTACATGTCGCGTGCCAGCGACGAACTGCGTGACGTCGTTGATTCCTGTTGCATGATCAACGAACTCTTGGCCCTTGCTTTGCAGCGTTGAAGTTCATCATCCGAAATTCCTTCATGCAGGCGGAGGATCTCAGCGACCGTCACATCAAGTGTTTCCTGAGCACGTTCCGGAGTCGTCCCGGCATAGGCGAAAACTCGTCCTTCGTCACGAAGCGTGCTGTGCGACGCGGAGATCGTGTAACACAGCCCGCGTTTCTCTCGCACCTCGGTAAACAAGCGAGAACTCGAACCGCCGCTCAGCAGACTCACAGCCGCCCAGGCGAGATAATATCGATCGTCGCGGTACGGCACCGAGTTCCAGGCGAGTCCGATATGTGTCTGCGCTGAGTCATGCTCGATGTGAAATGGAGACTGCGGCAAAGCGTCTCGAGTCACATCCGGTGGAGATGTCGGCTTCCAGTTCCCGAACGTTCGACTGATGACTGATTCAATTTGACGAACATCAATGTTGCCGGCAATGCCCAGGATCGCTCCGTTCGGACGAACAAACTCCTGATGATGACGACGAATGTCATTGAGCGAGATGTTGCCGAGATCCTCCAGTTCGCCCTCCGCTGCGTTTCCCCATGGTGCTGGATAGCTGTATCGTCGAAGGACTTTGCCAAGCCGTTGACGCGGCTCATCTTCCATCGACATCAAGCTCTGTTCAACCAGATCTCGCGCGGGTTCAAAATCATCATCGCTGAGATGCGGCTCAATCACCATGCGGCCGAGATAAGGAATCGCATCACAGATTCGATCGGCTGTTGTGGCGGCGGAAAACGTAACATGAGCACTTCCAACAGCCATGTTTCGCTGCAAACCCAGATTGTCCATCGCCGCGCACAACTCACGAGCCCCCAGTCCGCCAGCGCCGCGAGAAAACATCTCGGTCAGAATCGCGGCCGTGCCGCATCGATTCGCCTGGTCCCGAATTCCACCAGCCGGAACCATCAGAGTGACGGCGGCCGACTGCACATCCTGCATGGGCTCGACGACAACAAGAAGGCCATTGGGAAGCTGAAAACTCTCGATTTTGCTCGACATCGAACGATCTGTCACAGTTAGATTCTTACACAGTTAGATTCGTACTCAGAGTGAAGCACGCAACGTGCGCGCATGTTTGCCGAGCGAACAACGCGAGCAATCCGAAGTTCGAGCCGACAGGCTCGTTTGGGCCAAGGGCGTTCCGCCCCTTTTCGGACTGAAGACCTCGGAATTCGCCCACGCAAAGCCCCTCGGATTTGCGTCTCCAACCGAACTGTCGCGAACTCGGCTCCCATTCGCAAGCGTTGCCGCATTCGTCCTCTGTCCCCGGATCAAGCAGTTTTCTCGCAGCTTGTCGAAACCCGCACGTCTCATGTTGTGGCCGGCCTCCGTCCGAGACACACTGCCCCGGAAATTCGATGACGTTGAATCGCTGCTAAACGAAGTCGCTGCCTGCAATTTGGAACATGCGAGCCAACGAGTGGTGCGGGATTGACAAACCATCGCGCCGGAATTGAATCTCTGTATCTCTTGATCTCTGGGGCGATCCAAACCCGATTGACAGACGACGGGATGGCCCCTTCCAGCCGCCACACCGATGAGCCCGGAATCTTCCGCTGGCGCACAGCCGCGGAGTCAACGAAGAAGCAGACTTTTGACGGCAAACCAGATTCGAAGACGCAACAGCATGAATAGCCAGACCATCATCGCCACAACTGCCATCCGCTGACAGACAATGCACGCCGAGTGCATCGTTCGAGAGAATGGCAGAAGCAACATAGAGCCGACGTAGTTGACAATACAAAGCTGCACGGGCCAGACTGGAATCCAAAGGTCGAGAAGACGTCCGCCGATCGGTACACTCCGATCGAGGACCGTCGCGGTGGAAAGCAGCCATGCGAGAATGCCGACGTAGTGCAGTGGATGTTGCAGATCCCAGATGCCGATGCCCATCACTCCCGTCAAAGAGAGGCAGCCTCCGATCGCGAATCGAAGGGCAGTCGCTTTGGTATTCTTTCCATGCCCCAGCAGAAACGTGCCAAACAGGGGGATTAGCAATAGTGCAAAGACGATGAGCGTTCGAGTAAATATTGTGGCGTGTTTTCCGACGCCGAGTTCGCTGATGAAGAAGCTGTCCGAAACACTGCGTCCGTCGAGACACTGGGCGAGTCCCGTGATCAATTGCAGAACCGCAGTGATTGCGAGGACGCAAGTGGCAAGATCGATCCAGGCGTGAAATCCATAACGAATGACATCCGACTCGGCCGATGTGGCTCGTCCCTGGACACGTGGAGGATCGAATCGAGGGAGATCACTCCACCAGAATGCGAGGTCGGCCAACAACAGAATTCCAGCGATCAGTGAAAGCAACAGACTGAGCATATTCGCTGGAACAGAAACAGTTCGAGAAGCGTGAAACGCCAGAGCCGCGTTCCTGACAACCATGACCAGCAGCGAGATCTGCCATCCTCGCCGAATAATGTCGGCCGAGACCAGCGATGAAATCGCACCGGGAATCCAAACACCGGCAAGCCGCGAACCGCATGCGACGATCAGCAGGACGACAAGAGTCAGCGGCAGCCCGAGCAGAAACCGATGTGGCGACATGTCGATGTGCAACATGGACGCGACAACAAAGGCCCCCAAAATCGGCATCGGCAGCCATAGGATCCTGTCAGGCAGACCGTTCATTCAAAACACCGTGAAGTTCCGGGAAACCATCATTCTAAACTGGCGAATGTCGCCGGACCACACGGCAAGCGCACGCGTTCTTTCAGAACACCCCATCGCTCAGTTTGCTGAATCCACAGGGCCTCTGCAACCACCCACCATCGCGACTGAAAGAACCATCGTCGAGATCGCTCATGAATCCTTATCGTTTCGAGGCCGGTCAGTCAAGAAGCATCACTCAAACGGAATCGGCGCAGCAAGAAGATGCTAACCTTGTGACAGCCGGTGTAAACCAGCCCTTACTCATAATGACCGTGCATTCAATAATTTCTGTTCTGTCTTTTGATGCAGGCGCCAAACGCAGCGCTGGCAGTTCCTTGAGCCCCGTCCGTTTCGTCAAATTCGGCTTCTTTGGTGGCTTCAGCCGCGAACCTTGTTCGAGAGGGACTCTCTCTGCTCATTCAACATGTTGTTCTGATCCCGCGAGGTCACGCGGGAGTGATTCGGTTAAGGTATCCGCAGGAAGTCGTTGCACAAGGCTGCCGGAATGAAAGCAATTTTCAAAGAAGACATGCTGATTCTCGTCCCCACCTGCGATCTTGAGACAATCGAACTGGCTGAGTGGGAGTCGCGATTTAAACAACACAGGTTTGTGCTGGTGAAGAATCCTGGCTGCGGCGTGATGCTGCGAGATCTCGGCGACCCACGTTTGAGCCAACCAATTAACGTCACATCCAGGCATCCGTCACCGTCGATTCAGTTGATCGGTAACTTCGGAGCGACTCCGTTCGAACTTGATGGCAACAGATACGCGTCTGTGGAATCATTCTGGCAGAGTTTGAAATGTCGCAGGGAAGAAGATCGCATGCGCATCGCTACACTTTCAGGAGCGGAAGCAAAGAAGGCATCGCAGTCGTTTCCTTACGAAGAGACCTTTACATATCGCGGTGAAGAAATTCTCACCGGTTCATTCTCGCACTGGAGACTCATGGCTCAGGCCTGCGCGGCGAAGTTCGATCAGAATGCTGCCGCTCGAATTGCGCTTGTCTCGACGTTCCCATACCCTCTGGAGCATCGACTGCGCAACGACAGCCAGACCATCCCCGGCGAAGTCATGGCCCGCATCTGGATGGGGCTTCGACAGCAGTATCGAAAGTCCTCTGAATAGCGGAGCGGCACAAACGCCCGGCTCACTGCGTCACGAGTGATCGTGACGCCTCGCGCCGCAACGCCTCCCGGAACCACGTCCAAAGGAACAGTCTCGAAATAAGTTACCTGAATCACAACCCGACGCGTCAGCGAGGGATTGGTGTCGCGCAGAAGAATCCCTCACTTACGTTTCGGGTTGTGATTTCTGGCCTCAGACAAAACCGGAAGATGTTGCTGGGCTGTTCCAAAGCACTCATATTGAATCAGTACGCTGCCGTGAATTTCATCTGAGAAGTCACTTGTCGGCCTGTTGCGATTCCCAGTGAACCGCTTAAATGATGAGCCAACCGGTGCTCAAATTCTCTGATTCAATGGAAGGTACCTGACATGACAGATCGGATGAATCGTCACAGGACCTCTACGGACACCAATCCGTATGCGGCCCCTGAAGCTACTGACCGCAGCATGCCTTCTGTGAAATTGCCTCCGGGAAGCCCGTGGAAGATTGATGGTGACGCTCTGCTGTGTTGCGGGGATCTGACGTTTGACTGGCTGTGCTTTGCGACTGGATTACCGGTGGAACCTGATGCCAGGGTCCGTTACATGAAGGTGTTCGCTCCGTCACAGCAACGACGAATCCTCTTTCATCTGTTCTATTTGTCGAGCATCGCCACCATTGGCATGCTGCTGATGCTGGGCCGCACAACACAACTTGGATCCGTGAAGATCTCCGGTATTCCTTCATTCGTGTTCTTGTGGGCGTTCGTGGGCATCTTTATCTTCATCCTGCGCCGGACGCCCGGCTTTCGGATCAACTATTGTCTCAGTCCCGAAGGGCGGAGACGGAGAATGTTCCGCAGAACAATCCCATGTCTGGCCGTCGGTATGCTGGCTTTGGGGCCGACTGCGTTCATTCTTCCTCACCTCTTTGCCGTCTCATTCGGCTGGGGCCTGATCGTCCTCTGCACCGCCATCGCGGCCTTCGCCGGTTTCATGATGCTGTTGCCAGCACCGCGAGCTGTCTCATTGAACGATGGCACTTACCGTGTTACCTACCTGGCACCCGAACTGCTGGCGGCATTGAGGAACTTCTCGCCCAAAGGCGACGACACACCACTTTGCCCGGAGTCTCGCCGCAAATAACCCGCCGCCGAACGACTCTGCTTCGCACAGTGTGACCTGAGGTCATCCAAGAGCAACCGCCACTCTCTCCCGCGAGCGAGTCACATACGTAGCCGTCTCGCTCCGCCGAGACGAGCGCGCAATCTCGCGATGACGCAAGCATCGATCGCACCCAACCCAACAAGCTCCACCACATGCGTTCACAACTTATCGAATTGGCATGAGCGGAACCTGTCGAAAGATCCGCGCTCAACACGACGGAGCGTGTTGTCCCCGTAGCCGTCTTGCTCCGCAAGACGACGCTCGTCAGTGGCTTCCCCCGATCTGTCTGTCAATGACGCTGCTGAAAGAGCAGCCGCAGACCGGTTGCTGAACGCAGTCGCCGAGACCTCGCGCTCAACACGACGGAGCGTGTTGGCTACGTAGAACAACTGTCTCAGTTGTTCACCACGCGGAAACGCTGCGGTCGCGTGCAGCTCGGCAGAAAAGACCAAGCACCGCGACAGAAAACGAGCCTCACAGTATCCTTTGCGCGGCGGGCTTTATCGAACAGTCTCGCATTGCCGAGAGGAGACATCGCAACAAGCGTTCCGTTCCACCGATTGCCCCGTTTGCTGATGGCTGGTCCCTTTCACCGACAAAGCAGCGCAGTCAGTCTTTGGGAATGCCGAATGTCTGGACATCACTTTGTTACGATCGCCCATTGTACTTTTTATACGCAGCGTGATGTATGGCGGCGGTCCTCAGGACGAGATTTGATAAGCCTCCGCCAGCCATTTTTTCAGTTCGGAGTCCACTTCGGACGAAGACAGAAGTCTGACTTCCAGATGCCAGCGATTCGCTGACGTCTGTTCGTGCTTGACTATTCTCTTGCTATCCAGATCTTTAGCAGACTTGATGGTCAACGCAATGCATTTGCTCATCACCCGAACACCGGCGAACGCGGTTTTGTAGCACAGGTGAATTGAAGTCTTCTTTGATTCGACGGCCACAGGTCCGAATCTTGTCACCGCTGCCATGAGTTTCGCGTACACATCCTTGAGATTGGGATGGCAACTCGAAAAATGACTTTCCACGGGATCAGGGGAACTTGGTTGTTTCTTCTTCACGGGCGTGACTCCTGAGTCTGTTGAACAGCGACACGCGTTGGCTGTCCCCAACGACTTGCGGCCCATCCGATGATTCCGCCACCCAGAAATCCGGAGATCATGATCGGCCCATACGCCTTTGTAATGATTGCGTCTGGCAGGCTGATGAGCAGGCTCACGATCACACCGCGTATCCACGGTGGGACAGGCATCTGGTTGAAGGGAATAAGAAACCCGATTGCGAAACGGCTGGCGAACGCGGCAGCCAAAGCGGTCTTTTTGTCCGGGAAGTCGAGTGGGATCATTAGCAGTACATCCACCGCCGCAAATGCCAAGCCGCAGATGACGCCAAGTACGACGGGTTTCATGTTCAACTCCTTTGCCGGATAGTGGCAAGCAAGCCCCCGGATCTCGTTGGGAACATCATGTACGTGGTACAACTCATATTTTGTCGAATTGGATTTTCGTGGGCAAGTCTGAGCAGATCTCAACACTGCAATGCTAGCCACAGCCGCGATCAAAATCCAAGGATGCACGATGATTCATCACCGATGTAAAGGAGTGTCTTCACCGGAACTTTGGCCCTGCTGCAGACGCTACACCACATACCGTCCATCTTTCGTCTGTCTTGCCTGGCCGACGGCGATGAGGGTGGCGAAGACTTCTTCGATGGCGGGGGGCTTCACGGTTTTGAAGCGGCTGGCGATGATGTCGGGGGCGGCGGGGCCTTTGTGGGATTGAAGAGCCTGACGCACGGCGGCGATTTGCTCGGGCAATTTCTTTGGCCGGGCGGACTTGGTTTCTTTGGTGCTCTTCTTTGCGGCCGCGCCGCTCGGGCCGGTCTTCGACCGAGCCACTCTCTTCGGACTCTTCGTCGTCGGAATCGTCTTCGAGGGCCAGTTCGTTCTGGACGGATGGTTTGCCCCCGGCGGGGTTTTGGAACTCGGGACGCAGCCAGCGGATGAGCCCTCGTTTTTCTTCCTCGGCCCGTTCGTGATTGAGAGCGACCAGACATTCGAGGATTTCTTCGTCGGGCAGATCGTGAGGCCAGCCGTAGGCGTCAAACACCGCCGCATCGAGTTCGTCACGGATTTGCTTCAACACGCTGACGCCCCCCTTTTTGTGGATCTCGCGTTCTTTGGGCGTGAGCACGTGGCCGTCTCGCTCCGCCGAGACGAGGCGCGTCAGTGGCATCGTTGGTATTGCCGGCCGGTGGCGCTGCTGAAAGAGTTGCCGCAGATCGGTTACTGAACGCAGTGGCCGAGACTTCGCGCTCAACACGGCGGAGCGTGTTGGCTACGTAGAACAACTGTCTCAGTTGTTCACCACACACACACGATGCTCGCCGAACGGTCTTTGTGCCGGACTTCCAGCGAGAGAACCAACGGCACGTGCATCGAAGCAAATCACGCCGCCCAAGTTCCTGCAAATGGTGCGGTCCGGTCTGCTTCTCCTCTCCTTTGACAAGACAGTAGGTCCTGCCTGCCGGGCAGGACTTTCGCCGCAAGGCGAACCATGTGTGCAATCCACCACCCAAAGCCGCTCCAAAGCCGATACCGATTCCACCGCCCCGATTGCGGCAATGCCGCAAAGTCCTGCCCGGCAGGCAGGACCCACATCAGTTGCAGACGTGTTGGCCACGCAGCTGTCTCGCTCCGCCGAGTGCAGTTGAGTAGGGGGTGTGAAGCGGAGCGAAACACACCATCGTTAAGTTTTCCGGAGGTGCGTTACGCTCCGCTTCACGCACCCTACTTGGCTTCTCCTGCGACAAGTCAGTAGGTCCTGCCTGCCGGGCAGCACTTCGCGACGACTCGCGACCCGCCCCGTGCCAGCTTGCCTGGCATGAGCGTACGTCTTGTGGTTAGTCAACAAGGCCGAATGCAATCCCGCCTCGGTCGGCTCGTCCGACCGGACCGGAGAGTTTCTGCAATGCACCGTCACGAACGTATGAAAACTGGGCTTCCTCCCAGGCGAGCTGGCGAGGGGAGCAGAAGTCGTGACGATTGCAGTACTCACTTCAAAACCTTCGCTCTTGCCAGGCAAGCTGGCAAGGGGCGGAAGTAGATTCGGTTCGAGTTTCGGGCGAAAGTCTTTTGCGGCTGAATGGAACTACGGTAGGTCCAGCCTGCCGGGCCTGCCGGGCAGGACTTTCGCCGCAAGGCGAACCATGTGTGCAATCCACCACCCAAAGCCGCTCCAAAGCCGTTGCCGATTCCACCGCCCCGGTTGCGGCGATGCCGCAAAGTCCTGCCCGGCAGGCAGGACCTACATGAGTTGCAGACGTGTTGGCCACGTAGCCGTCTCGCGCCGCCGAGTGCAGTTGAGTAGGGTGTGTGAAGCGGAGCGAAACACACCATCGTTAAGTTTTCCGGAGGTGCGTTACGCTGCGCTTCACGCACCCTACTTGGCTGGCAAGGGGCGGAAGCAGATTCGGTTCGAGTTTCGGGCGAAAGTCCTTTGCGGCAGATGCGGCAGAATGGACCAACATCAGTCGCAGACGTATTGACCACGTAGCGGTCTACTCGGCCGACACGAGGCGATGGATCAAGCGTTTCATTCGATTCTCGCTCCTTGAAATTGCCGGCACGCAATGGTCTTGGACAAAAGGGGAACAGAATGTGGAGTCAATTCCGAGAGGCCTCGTCGACATTGGGGCTCCTCTTTACACTGTCACTAGCGCGACTGCGTTCGTCCATCCTCCTTTGTGCCTCTTTCCACTGACGCCGGATGAATTCCGGGTCTTGCTTGTCTTTCATTCTGTTCAGAAAAACTAGCGTACTCCAAAGGAAAACGCCGGTAATCAAGAAGAGTATTACTTTCTCCGTCATATTGTGAAGCCCTAACGGTTACTCGCGTGGATCTTGACCAGCGACTAAGGAAGCATTCGCACCCAATACGGTAGCCATACGGCGGCAAGTTGTGGTTCCGTGAATGAACAAAGTCATTAGAGTCAAAGACGAACATGCCAAGGCGAGTTGCCAGCCGGGACAGCATGGAGCGAGTTTAAGGTTCATACGACGGAATCTCATACGGCTGGAGAGCCAAAAGCACGCACACTAATGTGGCACACAAGTCAACGATCTGTTTAAGCAAGTCTTCGGATAGCGCGTATCGCTTTCCGCAAATTGCGTATGTCTGTACTGGTGCGACCAAGTGCGGACCATTCACTGCATGTATGGTTGTCTGATCTGGAGAGGAAAGAGTGAACTTTCGTTTGAGAGCTTCAATCGCGGACATATCGACTCCTGTAAAGGCTAAGTTCTGTTTGAGCACGTTGCCGAGAAAGCAGCGCCGTCCGATGTGCTGTACCGCGTAGCCATCACTGCTCGAATCGATAGGTCGCAGCGCTGGTCGGCGAAAGAGGCGGCAAGGAACGAGAAGTAACGCTCTGTTGGCGTACCGTCAGTATCAATGAAACCTAGGTCCTTCGGAATGCCAACGAACAATCGATCGTTTGATGCAGCGAACCCAAGATTCTCCATGAACCTCGCAGAGAATCGTTCTGGAGGATGTGCGTCAAGCATTGCGTCCAGATACGCGGGGATGCTGCCGACTTTCAACGTGTAAGAGTCAGGTCGTGCCATTCATCTTTCCAGATAAGTCGTCAAAACCCGTCGGACGAATCATGCCCTAATATCTCGCGCACTTCTGAGATATCGCAATATTGACACGGACATCGTCGGATCAGAGTAATCCTTGTGAGTGGGGGTGTCAAGCACGTCCCCGGGGGAGTGGCGATGTCATTGCAATTGTTTGCGATGTCCGTTGGCCTGTGATTTTGCGCGCGCTTTTTCGGAGGTCTCACCGGTTTCCGTGGTTAACAGGGGAGACCTTCGGTCAGCCGGGTGTGGCTCGGTCGGAGACCGGCCACAACCAGCCTCGGCGGGTGACCGGCCACAGCGTGTGGGAGATCGGCGATAACGATGGAGGCTTGGTGAGCGGTGATGTGAGTCCCCTGATGCGACGGCGGTTGGAGCACGGGACGGGGGACGTCGGAAGTTCCTTGTTGCTCTTCTTTGCGACCGCGCCGCTCAGGCCGGTCTGCGACCGAGCCACTCTCTTCAGACTCTTTGTCGTCGGAATCCTCTTCCAGAGCCAGTTCGTTTTGGACGGATGGTTTGCCCCCGGCGGGGTTTTGGCAGCCAGCGGATGAGACCTCGTTTTTCTTCCTAGATACATATGAGCTCCCTAAGCCTCTCTAAAGGCAAATCGGTGATGACGTCAACATGCCCGTCAACGAAAACGGCAACGAGCGACATTTTTAGTTCGTAGTCCCTGACCGCGGCGTCAACATCCAGATCGATGGGTTGCATCCAATTCACTGCGGCAGCATTCGCAACGATTGCCGCAATCGTGTAGGAATAACCAGACGTGATCTCCGTCCATTCACGACGCCCGGTGTATGGCCAAATCGTTTCAGCACCGGCAATGGCCACACAAGGTGTCAGGGGAATTGGGCTGTCGTGTGCTCCGTAGACTGACGGGCGTTGCTGCCAAAGTTTTCGATTGCTAAATAGAAGCTCCGGGAAATCGGAGTGGTCTTTTAGAAAGGAGTGGCCTGCCTGTAGAGTTTTGGTGTGTAACAAACTCCGAAACTCAGCGAGGACAGGCCATGGAAGGCAGTATCCGAGTCACGCGTGCGGATCGCAAGACACTTTTGAAGCTCTGTCGGTCTGGAGAGAACGTCCGGACGGCTCGATACGCACAGGTCATTTTGTTGCGAAGCAAGGGCTGGACGTGGGAGAAAATTCGGGAAGCTTCGTTCTGCAGCAACGATCTGATACGAGCGGCACTGAAAGCGTACGAGAGTCAAGGCGTTGCGGGGCTGACAAAATCACTCACACCTCAAGTGGTTCCGGTGTGGCTGGTGATTGTGATTCGCTGGATCACAAAACGCACGCCTCATGACTTTGGCTACTTTCGAACGCGCTGGACATGCAGCGTCCTTGCAGAGTTGTTGTCGTGGGAAAAAGGAATCCGCGTGGGCCGGGAAACGATCCGGAGAGCCCTTCACCAGGCGGGTTATGTTTGGAGACGACCGCGTCCCGTTGTCGGGCCAGACGATCCACGATATGAAGGAAAGCTGCGGAAAATACGGGGTCTTCTGGCATCGTTGCCGTCGGACGAGACTGCTGTTTTTCAGGACGAAGTCGACGTCAATCTGAATCCCAAGATTGGATCCGCATGGATGAAACGCGGCCAGCAGGACACGGTGGAAACTCCTGGCAATAACGTCAAACGATACGTCTTCGGTTCACTCAACTGGAGAACAGGAAAGCTGATCGTTTCATCCGCCAGCCTGCGACGCAACTCGGCAGAGTTCATCCGGCACCTGGATGATCTTCGCACCCGAATGAAAGGATGGACTCACATTCACGTGATTTGCGACAACGCCTCATTCCACGACAGTCGGGCTGTGCAGAAATATCTGAAGCAGTGGAGCCACCGCCTGACGATTCACTTCCTGCCTTGCTACGCCCCCGAAACCAACCCGATCGAACGAGTCTGGTGGCACATGCACGAAACGGTGACTCGGAATCACAAATGCAAATCGATCGAAGAACTGCTTGACAACGTCTACAACTGGTTCGCCAGAAAAAAGTCCTTCGACATCGAAAACAAAGTCAACTACCCCATCGCCGCATGACACTCCGATTTGCTGGAGCTTCTATTTAGAAGAGTCCCAGGGCTGGGAGAAGTCGATCAATTCGGCCAGGGACTCTTCGTCGAGAAAGGGGAGGATCAGCGACCGCCAGCTGTGAAGTGCATTCCCGTTTGCATCTTGAGTCTGCGGCGGTGGAAAGTGACCATGTTCGTGGTGGTAGTCAATAATGGCTAATCCAATTTTGCGCAAGCTGGCCATTGCGGCGATGACTTCAGGTTTCTCGTCCGGGTGATGAACTCTGGGTTCAAAGTCGTCGAAATACCGAATTGAATCGCAGTGCATGCAGTACGAATCTTCAGCCGAGTACAAACAGTTGCATTTGCCACTTGAGCACTGCCACAGGTTCAGTGTCGTAAGTGTGCCATCAGCAATTTGGGCGACCTGATGTGCATCGAGGTCGAAATCCCACGTGGCATCGTCAGAATGGAAGTAGCGAAAACCAAATCGTTTACCAACTCTGTCGTAGAGCCCGCCGTAAGCGCATTCGCTTTGGAGCAAATCGTCTGACTCGATAGTCGTAGCCGCTCTGTCACCATCATGGATCCGCCGATTGACGTCACGCATGAAGGCCGTGAAAGCTGATGGCAGATCCACGACAACACGCCGTTTAGGTTTACGAGACACACGGGCTCCTTGCGTCATGACGATTAGCGATCTACGCGTCCGGTGATCAGCGGACGTATAGAATCGTGCGTTGAACTTTGCCGCGTTGCAAGCGGTGTGGGCGGGCGGCCGTCGCTGGATTCGTCACGGTGACGAATCCAGCCCGAGTCAGCTTACTGATGGAGCGAAGGCTTGTCACCTTGGAAACAACGATCGTGCGGTGAGCGGCTTTGGATGAGTGCCGGTCTCGCATCGGATGATGCAGTTGGTTCGTCATGCCAGTTCAATATCGCGCAGCAACGAGGGGATTGATCTTCAAACGAGGTCGAACACGACGCGAATTCCCCTTGTTGTGCGCTGGTTTGTGACCACGCAAGATGGTTGACCGGAGGTCTGGCCAGCGGTCGAGGCGGAGAAGAGAGACCTTCGGTCAGGCAGGTGTGGCTCGGTCAGAGACCGGCCACAACGTAGCCGTGAACTCGAATCGCAGGTACCGGCCTGTTGACACAGGCCGCTCGCCAAGCTGGCTACATTGTGGTTCGCCGGTGTTTGGCAGAGTGTTGATTTAGTCGCATCATCAGCCGCCGGGCGCTAGCCCCCGGTTAAATTGGCTGTGCTTTTTTAAGCAAAAACCGGACGCTAGCGCGTTTCGGCTGATTAGATCAACAGGCTGTTAGGGTCTTGTGGAAAGTGATGTGAGGTTGAGGTGGCAGCGTTGAGATCAGGCGATTGACATCCCCCGCTCGCCTTGATCGCATTCGTGGCAGACTCACATCCTGCGGGTCAACAGCGAGAGGACTTCGCAGTTTTGTAGGCCGGACCGAGCGTCAGCGAGTTCCGGCAGTTCCGCGTGGATTGAAGATGCCGGAACTCGCTCCGCTCGGTCCGGCCTACATTCTACATTCGTCGGAACATGATCAATCAGGCACCAGACACGCATTGATCTGGGGCCATCCATGGCAGGCTCAGATTTTCCGAGTCAGTAGCGAGAGGACTTCGCAGTGGTGGGTGAAGGGGAACATGTCGAAGGGGATGAGTTTGGTGAGATGAAACTCGTTCTCCAGAAGCAGCGCGTCGCGTTGGAGTGTCGCGGGGTTGCAACTGGAGTAGATGAGATGACTCGGCCGGAGAGAGCGGATCAGATCGATGCTCGGAGCATCCAGGCCTCGTCGCGGTGGGTTGCAGATGATCGTGTCAAACGGTCGAGAGAACTGATCTGAACTGATCGGCTCGTTCAATGACTGGCAGAGGAATGAGGCATTCCGTCGGCCGTTCTTTGCGGCGGCAGCTTTGGCATTGTCGATGGCATTCTCAGAGATATCAATTCCAACGATCGATTCTACGTCCTCACCCAGCGACAGCGAAAACGCGCCGACTCCGCAGTACAAATCCAGGACGGACTTTGTGCCAACGGTCGTCAGTTCCGAGGCGGCGCGGTCGTACAGAGCCGCGGCGATGTCATGATTCGTCTGGAGAAAGCTCTTCGGGCCAAACAGCAGTTCCGTCGACCCAAATCGAATCGGCAGACGTTGTGCGTCCGAGATCGCAATGTCTTCATCGCCCGCGATCTGTGAACTTCTCGCTGGCTGGAGGTTGACCGACAAAACGGCGACGCTGGACCACGCCTGATCAGCCTGCCGCTTCCAGAAACTTCGAATGCGGTCGACGGATTCCCGGGATCTCAGCACGACTTGCACCATCAACTTGTCCGCTGACGGAGACCATGTCAGCACGACGAACTTCAGTTCCCCGCGATCCTGCTCGACATCGTATGGAACAAGCCTGGCCGCCGAGATGAACTGCTTCAGGGAGCCGGTGAATGCGTTGATGGCAGGATGATGCAGCGGACATTGTTCCGCGGCGACCAGCGAACGTTGATCGTCCCAGAAGCCAAGCTGCGGCGCGTCGACGGTTCCGGACACCGCGAGCTTGGCACGAATTCGGCTGCCGTTGGCGTCGTGAACCGTGACGAAGTCTTCGATGGGCGTGAACGGAAACAGTCGCTGCAACGCGGCGAAGCGAATGGCAATCGATTGCTCGTAAGTCATCGGCAGCAGCGCGCAGGACTGGCAGATGGAGTTCTCGAAGTAATCGCATCGCATGGTGTTCATCCCAGCCGCAGTCCGGCCGGTAGCGATTCACCAAGAATCATTCCAGCTTCTTCAGAATCCAGTGAGCCGCATTCAGTGATCAGCTTTAGCAGGTGCTGAGATGCATCGGTCTGTTCGAGCTTTTGCACGATGCGGTTGCGAAGGGAATCGTCGAGATCACGAAACCGATCGCCGGTCCGACGGCTCAATTGCATCAGCGTCAACTGAACGGCTTTGGAACTAACGTCCGATGTTCGCAGCAAGACGTCGATCCATTCCGAGACTTTTCCAATCGGCAGTACCAGATTGAGTAACCCATACACCGGAACTCGGCCGCCGATGCGTCCCAGAGCCCAGATCATCGCTTTGTGGACCGGTTCGAACGCCGCTCGATTCAGCAGGTCGACGATCATGTCGCCGAGTTCCGTCCGCAGCGGCTGATCGAGCAGTTCAAGCGCCCCCAGCATGCGCCAGATCTCAGCGGCTTCGTGATTGCCGGATGCGTACGGAGCGGCCTTTCCGCGGCCGGTTTGAGCCTGTCGGAATCTTTGCCGAATGGCGGGCATCACGGACGATGCAATCTGGTTCTGTCGTCCGGCCGTCAGACCGCCGGAGATGCGTCGGCACAACGTTCGCAGCTCAGCCAGACTGGCCGGAGTCGCATGAAGCAGACGTCCGTTGGTGGCTCGCCACGTTTCTTCGACTCGCCAATCATCCGCTGCCATCCCAAAGCCGGGCCGAAGACAGAACCCGACGAGATTCAGCCAGCGAGCTTCATGCTGAGGACTCTTCTTTCGCCCGTCCTGCAGATCCAGCAGCTCATGCCAAAGTGCGCGGAGAAGAGACGGCGGCCAGTCGTTCCGCGCGACGCCGAGTGTCTCGGCCAGCAACTTCATGACGTCATCTGGCTTCACAGTTCCCTTTGCACCGAAGACGCTGCGCAGAACGGAGAGCGACTGCTGAATGGTCTCGTCGTCGACAATCCCGGCCTGCTCGGCTCGTCCTTCATGAGCGATTCGATCCGTTTCGGTGGCCGATCGAACGTCGAACTGCAATTGCCATCGTCGACTTCCGTCAGTCTGTTCGCACCACAGCTCCAGCGTGCCGATCTCAGTCAAACTCGCGGTGAGTCGCGCGCTGACGATGGCTTCGTCACCTCGTTTGCGCGCGGTCAACACCGTGCGAATCGGAGGAAGCGATGTCAGTTGCTCGGGATCAAACGGAATGATCTGCCCCGGTTGATCGGACAGTCGAGTTCCGGACACAAGAATTGGAAACTCAACGGGCTCGGACGTTCGAACCTGAAATGTTCGGTCGATTCGGATCGGAGCGGCCGTCGATTCCGTCCCCGCCGCGACCAGACACAGCGCGGCTCGTGTTCCGTCCTGTTGCTCAATGCCGACGTAATAGGTTCTCGCGAGTCCGGCAACGATCCGAACGCCGACTCCGCGGCGAACCATTCCGAAGTAGGCCGCTCCTCGAGCGACTGCAAGGTCGAGCCGATCATTTCGAAGCACCGTGGGAGTCCAGCCAGGCTGCTGCGGCTGAAACCATTGCTCGAGCGACTCAATCAACCGCTGGCGAAGTAATGGCGACGCGAAGAATCCGCCATTGAACAGGACGATGTCGGGTCGGGCGTTCGAGGTGGTTGCGGATTGGTCGGCGGCGTGAGTTACGGCCCCCTCATCCGGCCTCGCGGCCACCTTCTCCCCCGACGCGGTGGAGAAGGAAGTTTGGTTTTCATCCGGCTTCGCGGCCACGTTCTGCCCGGCTTCGGTGGGAAAGGACGTTTGTGTGTGCTGCATCAGAAACGCGGCGAGATAACGAGTCATCGCGGGATCGGACGCATAAGGCAGTCCGAACTCCTGAAACCCCGACTGGCGTTTCTTCGGTTTCTCGTCCAGACCAACGGTCGGCAGAAATCCATTCAGGAAGATCGCAACGACTTCGTCGCGAGTCAGTTCGGCCTGAAGCGATCCGCCGATGAGTTTCGAGCCGCTGCCAGCGATCACGATGGTATGGGAGGCCGGAGCGTTGTCTCCCAGCAGAATCTCTTTCGCATGGCGACACGCGGGAATGAGCATGCTCCATTGACGAGCATCCAGCCGCTGTCCGCGAGTCAGCTTTTCTTCGACATGGTGAGCCAGAGCAAGGTCGAGATTGTCGCCGCCAAGCAATAGATGGTCTCCGACAGCGACGCGATGGAACTGCAGGCGGCCATCCTGACCCGATCGAACATGAATCAGGCTGAAGTCCGTCGTTCCTCCGCCGATATCGCAGACAAGAATCTTCTGCCCCGGTGTGACGATGTCTTCCCAGTTGTCCCGATGCGCGTCGACCCAGGAATAAAACGCAGCCTGCGGTTCTTCGAGCAAAACAATTCGAGGCAGACCGGCAAGTCGCGCGGCGGCGACGGTGAGTTCCCGAGCCACCTCGTCGAATGACGCCGGAATAGTCAGGACGACGTCCTGCTGCTCCAGAGGAAACTCCGGATGGTCGGCATTCCACGCGTCTCGCAAGTGTCGAAGATAACTCGCACTGGCCTCAACAGGCGACATTCGCTTCACATCCGCCGCGCCGTGCCACGGAAGTAGCGCCGCTCGACGATCGACTCCGTTGTGACACAGCCACGACTTGGCCGATTCAATCATGCGGCCGGGAATGGTTCGGCCATGATCGCGAGCAAACATGCCGACCGTATGTGCTGGTGACTCTTTGGTCCAGGGCAGCCGAGTCGCCCCGCTTGTTCGTTCTTCGCTGAGAGCTTCGTAACAGAACGACGGCAGCGTTTCGTGTCGTTCGACCTGTCCGGCCGCGACAACCTGAGGAATCTGAAAGGTCTGAATCCCACCGTTCGCCTGTTGCGAGTCGATGTAGCACAGCGCCGAATTGGTCGTGCCGAGGTCGATGCCAACGACATAGCGAGGACGAACGATTTCATCGCTGGATGGATCAATGTCCTCCAAAGTCTGGGGTTTGTCAGTGTTCACAGTCGACGCAGTTCTGTGGAGTCTTGCTCAGAATGGTGAGGTGCCGGGGCGCAAACGATAAGCCCGGTATCGTAATGGTCCAGGCAACGCTTCGCATGCTCCATCTGCAGGAAATCTTCCCGTGAGTGTACTCGCGGGCTTTCGTTCAGCGCGAAATCGCCATGTTTGGTTTTCGTTCCAGCAGATTCAGAATCGCCGGCAGATGAGAGGCCAGTGCGACTTCATCTGCGGTCTTCCTGAATCTGCTGGAGAAAACTGCTCGTTCAGACCGCGATGGCGATCTGCTGACCACCGGCTGCCGTCCGAAATCACTCTACGAAGAATCGCAATCCGTCAAACGGACAAGCCGGGTTCGGACAGATCAGGATGCTCCTGCTTATACAGCGACTGAATGGCATCCATCAGTGCCGTTGCATAAGGAGCCGCCTTCAGATCCGAGCGACAGTACAAGTGCATCTGGGTTGTCCCAAGTTCCGAACTCAGATCGATCATTCCAAGCGACTGACTGCCGGTCTGAACAACTCCCTTCGGTGTCTTCTCTTCGTACGAAATCGCGAGACCGATGCCGCGTTCCGCCCAGAGTCGACGCAACGAGGCCTGAGGAACGATGATTCGACGACCAGAAATCATCGGCTTCAGGAAGGTTTCCAGTTCCGGAATAATCCGCGTCGCAGGAAGGAGAAGTGTTTCGTGCCGCAGCCACTCCTGCACGGTGGAAACGGGAACCTTCGAGTTGTACTCATGCTGGTAACTTCCCGACCGCGAATACAGGAGAACTCGTCGCCATTCGCAAAGCGGGAAGGACTCAAAGCCATTGTTGACGGTTTTCGGACACACGGCAAAATCGAGTCCGTTCTGCAGCAGACTGACCATTTCGTGCGGTTCGCCTTCGACGACTTCGATGTCCACGTCCGGAAACTGTTCGATGAACTTGCTTTCCTGCAGAACGCGGGGAAACATGTTGATCGCCAGTGAGTTCGTCAGGCCGACTCGAAGCAAATGCCGCTTGTTCAGAACGGTGCTCTGCAACTGCGAAAATGAAAGCAGCAGCGATCGAACCTGACGAGCGACTTCCTGACCAACGAGTGTCAACTGAGTCTTGTTACGGATCTTGTCGAACAATCGAGGTGTCTGCGGATCCTTGCCGCAGAGCTTCTCTTCAATCTTCTTTCGTTCGCGGCACAACCCATTTCCCAGCTTAAAGCCCTTGCCGCGCAGCATGACTTCGAGTTCCTTCAGAGGCAACTGGCCGCCCGCGGCGATCAGTTCATCGGCCATCTCAACATAGAGTTTCATCTCCCCAACAGTCAACGAGTTCGTGTCCATCGCTCAATTCCAGTCAACAGGTCAGGAAACAACACCGGAAGAAAAGGGAGCAGCCCTCGAGTCTGAACCTCAGTTCGTGAGTCGTGTCTGATCGAAAGCGACTGCGCGGGCCGCTTCAAATTCATCGGGCACGAACGGGAAAAATCGGGACAGGCACCTCCAAAGAAGCAGATGCCAACTGGTCTCGTCGCGGAAGCTCGGAGCCAGTCCCATTTTTCCCCAGCGAACAAACGGTCAAACATCAACGAATGCAGCGAACACCCATCGGCGCGGATTCCAGTCGCAGAGCGAGTTCCAACGTTGTTTCGCTCGAATGCACTGAGACGTAGAAGGAGAACGCGAACCGCGACTTCCGTACTCAGATATTCCCTGTCGCCTGTCCGAAATCAGCGCGCAGAATCTCCTCAGAGTTTCGGCGAGCCGAAAAATCAGACGGGGCGGAGCTTGAGCGGGTCAGTCGCTTCGGCAGGTCTCGAGCACTGCAGAGAGAGCGAACTGCGGGACCGTTTTGGGCGTGGAACCTCAGGCAGGTTGGCGTGGTAAAGTCCGACAGGGTCAGTATTGCCATGAGTTAGGGTGGCAAAAACCTTCCTCTTCGAAAATTTACTTGCCAGCAATAGAAAATGCGACACGAAACACCCTGAAAATGTTTCGAGAGGCAAAATTGCAGTCTGAAGCACTCCCGGGCTGGTCTAACTGTGCTCCTGTTCATTCTCGGACTGCATTTCTGTTCGCCGCTTCAGGAGGAGGCTGCGGCCTTCCAGGAGGACTCGATCTTCCGCCAGCGTCTGTGCTTTACGAAACGTCGCCGGGTCACACTGCAACTCTTCCCGAAGTGCTTTGGTGGAGACCTTTGATTTGCCAGCCGCCGATTCACGTTCAAGGATTGAGATCATCCGCTGACTCAGCTCTCGAATCATGTCGGCAGATGGTTTCAGTTGAGCTGCCGAATGAGCGGCGTGGACGCGATGCGAAGTTCCAGACACGTCCTGTGTTTCCGGCTCGCGGTCTTCACATCCGGGCACCACGATTCTCGACGCCCCGCGACGTCCTTTGATCACACGGATCTGCACCGGGATCGCGTCGGTCATTTCCGTGACGTGAGAGATCACACCAACCTTTCGACCCTGCGATTCCAGTTGCATCAGGGCGCTCATGGCAGTGTTGAGTGTCTCCGGATCAAGACTTCCGAAGCCTTCATCAATGAACAGCGATTCAATCCGCAGGCGGTTGGATGTGAGCGACGCAAGTCCGAGCGCGAGGGCCAGAGAGACGAGAAACGATTCGCCGCCGGACAGTGAATGCACCGATCGACATTCATCGCCCATGTCGCGATCGACGATGATCAGATTGAGCGATTCTGGAATTCGCTCAAGTGCGTATCGCGATGCAAATTGAGAGAGCTGCTGATTCGCGTAAGCAAGCAGGACATCGAGAGTTGTTCGCTGAGCAATCAACCGAAACTTCGATCCATCGGCCGATCCGAGCAGTTCGCTGAGCTTTCGCCATGGATCAGTCCTGGCATCCTGAACGCGGATTCGTTCGAGCAACTGGACATTGTCGCGCCGACGCTGATCATCCACCTGAAGCACACCGAGAGCCTCACTCTCTTCGCTCTTCGCCTCGCCAATCAGCAGTCGAATCTCGTTCAGTTCCGCGAGAATCTCGGCTTCCGCCCGGTCTGGCGAATGCCTGCTGACATGCTCTTGCAGCAGCCCGGATCGAACATGCGCTTCGCCTCGGGCTGCGGCCACGGCGTCTTCCAGCTGTTTCAGCACCGATCGCTCTGAGTCGATCCACGCTGAATCGCGCGCGAGCATTGCTTCGAGTTCGGACTCGTTCAGCGACGCGCCGTGTCGCTCCGTGAAGGCTCTGAGCCATTCCGCGCGACGTGACGTTGCCGCAGATGCAGACTGACGTGCCTGTTCGAGCGATTCGGTGACGCTTTTGAGCTGAGATTCAGCGGCGGCAATCTGGCGTTCGATGCTGTTGAGCTGTTCCGTCGAAGTCTCAACGGTGTCGCGAGCGGCTTTCAGTTCGTCATCCAGCTCTCGCTCGACTTCATCAATCGCTCGGCCTGAAAAGAGTTGGCTCCGTGCGTTTTGCACTTCATCGCGGCGTTCCGTGGCCAGACGCAGACCGTTGGTCGTCTCTTCGAGCTGTGCGTTCGCCTTCACTGCTGCGTCGGACAGCCACTTGATTTCTGCGCTCGCCTGCTCAAGTTGCTTCTGCACTTCCAGAAGACCCTGTTCGATCTCGACAAACTGACGAGTTCCCTGATCAAATCGATCCCTGAACGCAGCGGCATCCTGTTGAAACTGGTCGCGTGACTCGGGCAGCTTTTGCCAGACGTCGACCAGGCTTTCGTCGATCGTCGCTTGCGATTCAGTGGCCCTCTGCAGAGTCTTCTCGGCAAGTTCGAAGCTCATCTGCGCCTTTTGCAGATCAGCGGCGAATGCGGCAAGTCGCTGCTCGACGTTCGACATCTGCAGATCGATCTGATCTTTTCGACTCTGCGTTTCGCGAACCGCCAGAGACGCGTCACGGGCCTTCTGCTCTCGCTGAACCAGCGATCTCAACTCCACGTTCAACCGCAGCAAACGCTGTTCGCACGCGGGCTTCCGCGCTTCTTCGGGCAGGGCACAGATTTCCTGCACTGCTGTGTCGTTCGGCGTTTCGAATGTTGTCGACGCCATCTGAGCCTGCACGGTCGTATGCTCAGCCTGCAGTTCGACAATCTGAGACGCGCGGACGTCTATCGACGACTGCAAGCGTGCTTCCTGCTTCATCAGTTCGTCACGATTTTTCTCAAGATCTCGAATGAACTTCTTCGCGGCCTTGATCGCAGCAACATCTTCTTCCGGGGCATGATCCCGATAAGGATGACTTGTGGAACCGCAAACCGGACATTCATGGCCGTCGTGAAGTGATTCTCGAAGTCGTTTCGCATGATCACTGACCGCAGCGACAGTGATTTCCAGTTGTGTCTTCGCCGTGTTGATCGCGAGTTCGGCCTGAGGAATCTCAGTGCTCCGAATACGCTCGAGGGCCGTCGCGTCGAGAGACTGAGCATCCTGATTCTGCTGAATCTTCTCGGCAAGCTCTTTCGCTCGCACGCGAAGGGACTCGGCGTCTCGCAGGTGATTGAACAGTCGTCTCAAGACTTCGTGCAACGCATCCAATCGCGATCGTACTTCGGCGATTGCATTTGCGTCGAACTGCGATTCCACAAGCTTCGCCGCTGCCAGTGCTTCGACGACTTCTGACAGTGCGGTCTTCAGCGGCGCGACGGAATCCTGTTCGGATTTGACTTGTGTTTGCAATTGCTCCGTGCGAGCCCGCACTTGATCGACTTCCGTGCGAGCATTCTTCGTGTCACGACATGCCTGAATAAAACTGTCGAGCCGGTCCAGCCATCGCGATGCTTCAGGTGCGAACGGCGCAAAGGCCGCCACTTCGCTGCGTTTCGAAAGACATACATTCTGCTTCTGCACGAGTGCTGTCTGCTCATCGGACTTGAGCTTCAGAGCCGCTGCAGCTCGCTGGGCGGATTCGTTTGCCAGCCGATGCGCGTCGGAGGCTTGATCGAACTGAGACTGACGAAAGCGAAGCGTGTTGTCGAGTTCCCTGGCCTTCTGAAAAAGCGGCTGACTGTCTTTGTGCCGCGCGGTCAGCGAATTGAGTCTTGACGTCGCGTACAGTTGAACGCGGACTCGTTCGTCACGCTGGATCTTCAATGCGTCAAAGCTGCCGGTCGATTGAAGAAGTTCCTTCGAGAGTTTGGTAACGGCATCGTTGGCAGATCGTTCGGCATCCCACAAAGGACGTCCATCGCGAAGCAGTTCTTCCGTGAGCTGAAGAGCTCGGCGACGGAGGCCTGCGTTCTCGTTGGCGGCGACAGCATCCTGCCAGATCTTTTCCGCGGCAGCTTTGTCCTGTTCAAGTTTTCGATGAGCCGCAAACCAGTCCGCGCTGGTCTGAAGCGAGGAAGCTCGCTGTTCGACAGTGCGAAGCGACTCAACTGCCGTCTGATGTCGCAACTCGGCCGCCTGTCGAGTCCCCTCATCCATCGCCGCGAGCCCAGCGAGCTGGATACGAAGAGCGTCAAGAGCCTTTTGTTCGGCCTGACATCGTAAGTAAACGCTCTTCGAGATCTCTTCGAACTTCTCGGTGCCAGTTAGTGCCTGGAGGATCTCAGCGCGTTCTTTGTCGTCTGCTTTCAGGAACGTGGCGAAGTCATTCTGGGCCAGCAGCACCGCGCGAGTGAACTGCTGAAACGTGAGTCCGATTCGTGATTCGATGGCATTGAGGACAGCCGTCTTCTTGCCACCTTCTTCGATCTGTCCTTCGCCTCCCGGTTCGACATGACCTTTGAACAGGACCATGTCGACACTCTGCAGTGCGCCGTCAGCGCTGCGGCGGCCTCGACGAACAGTCCATCGCGCGGTGTAGGACTGGTAATCCACACCAACGAACGCGACTTCGGCAAATCCCTCGCCAGTGCCGCGTCGAAGAAGGCTGCGAGGGTCGTTCTGACGATCGCCGTTGGCGAGTTCGGCAAGTCGTGGTCCGACCTGATGAAGTCGCGGCGTATCGTCATAAAGTGCGAGGCACAGAGCATCGAGCAACGTACTTTTGCCGGATCCCGTCGGGCCGCTGATCGAGAACAGCCCGGCCGAACGGAGCGGATCTCGGGTGAAGTCGACAGTGTGCAGCCCCGCGAGCGATGCCAGATTGCAGAGTGTGATTCGCAGGATCTTCATGTGTCCTGAGCTCCCTGCAGAAGGATCTCGCGAAACGCCTGAACGAGAGGTTCGTCAGCGTCGGATCCAAAGCGTTCGCGATACGCGGAACGGAAGACGTCCTCGGGGCTCATCATTCTGACATCAAGCGGTTCGATCTCATCTCCAAAGGGCAGCAGGTTTTGACGGTGACGATCGAGTTTGATCGATGCAAGTCGCAACGGCTTGCCGTCCAAAGCGTCTTCGATCTGCTGACGTCGAGTTGGATCAGGGCCGTGTTCAAGAATTCGAACTTCAAGAAATGGATACTGTTCCGGCGGCAGTTCGGGACGCGATGGCCAGGCGCGAAGCTGATTCAGGATGTCCGGCAGCTTCGCGGACCCAAACGCGGGCACGGTGACGAGTGCGGCGGTTGGTGGAACAAGCAAACTCTCAGCATATGTCAGCGTTGCGCCATCGAAGTTGAGTTTCAAAATCTGATGCGGATAACGCAGTTCGGCGAATGACAGCGGAATTGGGCTTCCGCTATATCGAATTCGTCCGTTTGCGAACGCCTGGACTTTGTGGAGATGTCCAAGTGCGACATAGGCCACATCCGCTGGGAAGGCATCTTCATTCAATGCCTCAGAGCCGCCAACGATCAGGCGACGTTCTGAGTCGGCAGACTCCGCGGCACCATGCAGATGGCAGTGTCCCATCGCAAGGATGGTGCCACGAGGACACAGGGAGTCTCGTTTCTTTCGAGCAGAGTCGGTCGCCGTTTGGTAAAGCGTTCGAATGCCGTCGAGGTACGGATCTTTCGCATCTGGAATCAGCGGGACGTCGGCAGGGCGAAGAAACGGAACGGCGACGACGATGGCTTGAATCGTTCCAGACTGATCACGCAGCGGCACCAGAAATCGATCGTAATCAATCGTGCCATCAACAAAACGATGAACGGTTCCGACAACCGTGATGTTCAGAGATTCAAGAAGCTCCGACGGCGCTTCCAGTCGCGCTCCGGCATCGTGATTGCCCGCGATGATTACGATTTGAAGTTTTGGACAACTGGCATGGGCACTGGCCAGGAATGTGTAGTATCGCTTCTGACTTGCCGCGGACGGGTTGATGGAGTCAAAGATATCGCCGGCGATGAGCAAAACATCCGGCTGCTGCGATGTGAGCGTTGACAGCAACCAGTCAAGAAACTGGCCGTGTTCAAAGTCACGATCAAATCCGAAGAACGACTGGCCCAGATGCCAGTCTGCTGTATGGAACACCGTCAACATTTTTGTCTCAAATCCAATTCGCGGCCGTTTCGAGGACCAGACACATTCCAGCCACGGAGGGATTTTGACAGATTCCGCCGAGATGTCATCGAAGCGACGGGTTCGAGCAAATCAAGCATTCAATCATGGGATTTGGGCTCCCTTGGCCATCGCACAATCAAGGGGCCGATCCATATCTTCGCAACGAAACGATTCAGTGGCTGCGGATGGCCTGCGGGTGATGACTCAAGACAAAATATCTCAGGAGGAATGACAAGGCATCTCATTGAAGCGGTTGGCATCATCGGTAAAGTTCGAGCTATCCGGCGTGTTCTTCGCAGTCAGCAGGGGACAACGGGACTCACAGTGATTCCTGAGAACGAGAGATTGCGGAGCTGTTTTGTAGGTGGCTGAGTGCGATTGACGAGGGCTGGTTGCAGGATCGCATGGGATCAGTATCGTCTGCATCACCAAGTCGACGATGTCGGCTCTGATACCTCTTGCCTCCTCCCTGACCGAAAGAACGAAGATGAAAGCTCTTCTGCTCACCGAATACAAAAATCTCACTGTCACCGATTGGGATGTACCCGCGATTGGAGAGAACGATCTGCTCGTTCAGGTCCGCGCATGCGGCATCTGTGGCAGTGATATTCATGGATACGATGGCAGCACCGGACGACGGATTCCGCCGCTGATCATGGGACATGAAGCGGCCGGGGTCGTTACGGACGTGGGCAGCAGGGTCACGGCGTTCAAGCCGGGCGATCATGTCACGTTCGATTCCACGGTGTCCTGCGGCCAGTGCTACTTCTGTCGGCAGGGTCGAATCAATCTGTGCGACAACCGCATGGTGCTGGGCGTGTCCTGCGGCGAGTATCGACGTCACGGAGCGTTCGCGGAATACGTCAATGTGCCTCAGAACATTTGTTATCACATCCCGGAGAATCTGGCGTTCGAACACGCGGCGATGATCGAAGCAGTGTCGATTGCGGTCCATGCCGCGAATCGTGCTCCTGTGAAGCTTGGTGACACGGCTGTTGTCGTGGGAAGCGGGATGATCGGGCTGCTCACGATTCAAGCCATTCGACTGGCCGGATGCACAAACGTGATTGCCGTCGACATCAATCCGAATCGACTTGAGAAAGCAAAGAAGGCCGGAGCGGATCACACATTGCTGGCGACTGCGTGCAACGTCCCCGAAGAAGTCAAGAAGCTGACCGGCGGTCGCGGAGCTGATATCGCTCTTGAAGTTGTCGGGACAACTCAAACGATCCGCACAGCCATCGACAGTACTCGCAAGGGCGGCTCCATTACACTGGTGGGCAACCTGTCGCCAAATGTTGAGATGCCGCTGCAGATCCTGGTGACTCGTGAACTGTCCGTTTACGGCTCGTGTGCGTCGAACGGCGAGTATCCCGTGTGCATCGATCTGCTGGCCAGCGGAAAGATCAATGTCGAAGACATGATCTCTGCAAAGATCTCCCTCGCGGACAGCGTTGACTGGTTCAAACGCCTGCATGCCGGGGATCCGAACACGATGAAAGTCATTGTTGATCCTACGCTGGCTTAGCATTTAGGACTTCACGCAACTTGAAATGGGGTGAGCAGAGACACGCCGATTTGTCCCCTCTCCCCCGCGAACGAATCACGAAGAACGCTCGCGACAAATCGGGGGGAGAGGGCTAGGGTGAAGGGGTTGTTTGGACGATCAATCAAAAGAAGAACCCCTCATCCGGCCTCCGGCCACCTTCTCCCCTTATGAAGGGGAGAAGGGACGGGATCGAGTTGGTTGGACGCTCATCGAAGGCTCAACCACGAACGTCTCATTTCAAGCCGCGTGAAGAATAAGCGAACCTTCGTCCGCCATCAGGTTGACCCTGGTGGGGTCGCAATGATCTCGGACCATAATGTCCAACCCACCACTCAATGCCTGACAACTTCCCATGAAAACGATTCTCAACGTTCAACTCATCGCCATTGCCATCTGTTTGGCTTCGTCGCATGCGAATGCACAGGTTCCAGTCGTCGATCAATGGCGGATGATCGAAACGGCACCAGTCGATGGTTGGCAGAAGGCGGAATTCGATGACTCTGCCTGGACGCAAGCGGACGGTGGATTTGGACGTCGAGGAACTCCGGGAGCGAGGATCGGCACGAAATGGGAATCGAGCGACATCTGGATCCGCAAGACATTCACGCTGGATGCCATCCCGGCGAAGCCCGCGTTGTATGTGCATCACGACGATGAAGCTCAGATCTACATCAATGGCAGAGAAGTCGCGTCGCTGAATCGATGGACGAACAACTACATAATTGTTCCGCTGAACGGCGACGCGGCCAAAGCTCTGAAGACCGGAGCCAACTCGCTGGCGGTTCATTGTCATCAGGATGCAGGCGGGCAGTTCATCGATGTCCACGTGATCGACGAAAGTCATGTCCCAAAGTTGCCTCGTCCAAAGCGAAGCCTGAAGCCGTACGAGTCTACTCTGATCACCGAATGGGGCGCAGAAGTTACGGCGGAGAATGCGTGGACCGAGTATCCTCGTCCGCAGCTTGCTCGTAGTGAATGGACGAACCTGAATGGCCACTGGGATTATGCGGTGACAGCGAACACGGAGACTTCATCGCCGAAATCGTGGGCGGGAAAGATTCTTGTCCCGTTCGCCCCGGAATCGAAGCTCAGCGGAGTTCATCGTCTCATCGATATCAATGAAGCGTTATGGTACCACCGAACGTTTGATGCGAAACCGAAGGTTGGCCATCGCATGATGCTCAACTTCGAAGCCGTCGATTATCGATGTTCGGTCTTCGTAAACGGTAAGAAGATTGGCCAACACATCGGCGGCAACAATCCGTTTTCATTGGATGCGACGGATGCGATCAAGTCGGGAGCGAATGAACTGGTCGTGCGAGTCGAAGACGAAACGGAAGCGTATCAGCTTCGAGGCAAGCAGGTCCTGGATCCCATGGGCATCTGGTACACGCCAGTGACAGGGATTTGGCAAACCGTTTGGCTGGAACAGGTTCCGGCTGCGTCGATCCAGAACCTGGATATGGTGACGGATGCCGCTAAGGGCACACTGATGATCTCGGCCGATGTCGCGGGCGATGCGAATGGCAGGAAGCTGAAGGTCTCAGTGCTTGAGGGTGAGAAGGAAGTCGCTTCGGGAACTGGTCCGGTTTCTGGTCAGACAATTGTCATTCCCAACGCGAAGCTCTGGAGCCCCTCATCGCCGCATCTGTATTCGTTGAAGATCACTTTGCTGAACGCTGACGGCAGTATTGCAGACACCGTGGAATCGTACGCGGGCATTCGAAGCGTTGGCAAAACGAAGGATGCCGATGGGCATTTCCGATTTACGCTGAATGGCAAGCCGATCTTTCATTTGGGGCCGCTCGATCAGGGCTGGTGGCCGGATGGTTTGCTGACGCCTCCGTCGGACGAAGCCATGCTGTACGACATTGAGTTCCTCAAGTCAGCGGGCTTCAACATGATCCGCAAGCACATCAAGATTGAGCCTCGTCGCTACTACTATCACTGCGATCGACTGGGCATGTTGCTCTGGCAGGATCAGGTCAGCGCCGGACATGGACCGGCGTGGACTCGCATGGCGCCGAATCCGGAAGATTCCAAATGGCCCGATGATGCTCATCAGCAATACATGCTCGAGTTCGAACGGATGATCGAAGATCTGGATTGCCATCCGTCAATCGTTGTGTGGGTTCCATTCAACGAAGCATGGGGCCAGCATCGCACGATGGAAGTCGGCGAATGGGCGGTCAAGCGAGATCCAACACGACTGATCAACATCGCAAGCGGCGGCAACTTCTGGCCGGTCGGCGACATTGCCGATGAGCATTCGTACCCGCATCCCGCCTTCCCGTTTGATGCCAATCGATACGCCAACTTCGTAAAGGTCGTCGGCGAATACGGCGGACATGGATTTCCGGAGAAGGGACATCTCTGGGAAGACACCGGCGCGATCTGGGGCTATGGCGATCTTCCGAAGACTCGTGAAGAACTCACTGGCCGTTACAAGCGATCGTGCGAGATCCTCGAAGAACTGAAAACCAAGGGCATCGCCGGCGGCGTGTACACTCAAACGACCGATGTCGAAACCGAAGTCAACGGCCTGATGACTTACGACCGCAAAGTGATCAAGATCCCGACGGAGACTCTGCGCAAGCTGCATGAGCCGCTGATGAAGGGGAATCCGTAGAGCTCAGCAAACAGGCGTGAAGGACGGAGTCGCAGTTTTGAACCACGGAAAACACGGACGACACGGAAAGAGTGCAGATGCGCGGCGATGCGATTCTTCCGTGTGGTCGAGGTATTCCGTGGTCAATTCACCAGACCGACACGGTTCACGGGGTCTGGAAAGTGGTGAAGATTGAGTGGTGTTGGATCGCTTTTTGACCTTCGGGAAAATACCGTGTCCGCGAAAGAACTCGTGTGCACGTTGTCGATCCAGCCGGAGCCCTGAACATTTCCGAACAGCCCTCTGAACCGCAGCCGATGACGTTGACCCAGTTCCTGGCAAGCGCTGGGATCTTCGAGGGAGCGGTGCTCGCGGCTGCATTTGTTGGCGGATGGTTCACCGGGACGAATCCGGTTGCGAAGCTGGAGTGGAATCTGCGGGACTTCGGACTTGGCGTCGCCGCAACGATTCCGATGCTCATCCTGCTGGCGATCTGTTTCCTTTCGCCGTCGAAAGGGCTGCAACAGATTCGCGAGTTTGTTCGAGACGCGATCGGACCATATCTAGTCGAGTGCCGCTGGTTTGAAGTTGCGATGCTCGCGCTGCTTGCCGGAATTTGCGAAGAAGTCTTCTTTCGCGGATTTCTTTACCTGTGGCTTCGAGACTGGAACCCGGTTCTTGCAGTGATGCTAACCAATCTGTTGTTCGGAGCAGCTCATGCCATCACGCCGTTCTATGCGATGCTCGCGGCATTTCTTGGCCTCTACCTGACGGCCTTGCTTGCTGCCGATGGCACACCGAACCTGCTCATCCCCATCACGGCGCATTCGTTGTATGACTTCATTGCATTCTATGTTGTCATTTTCGACTTCCGCCGAAGTTCGAAAAGAGAATCTCAGGGTGACTAGGAATGTGATTGCAAATTGAGAGTGGGGACTTCATCAAGCTCGTCGATTTGATTTGATTCGCTTGCAGTCTAAATAGAAGCTCCGGGAAATCGGAGTGGTCTTTTAGAAAGGAGTGGCCTGCCTGTAGAGTTTTGGTGTGTAACAAACTCCGAAACTCAGCGAGGACAGGCCATGGAAGGCAGTATCCGAGTCACGCGTGCGGATCGCAAGACACTTTTGAAGCTCTGTCGGTCTGGAGAGAACGTCCGGACGGCTCGATACGCACAGGTCATTTTGTTGCGAAGCAAGGGCTGGACGTGGGAGAAAATTCGGGAAGCTTCGTTCTGCAGCAACGATCTGATACGAGCGGCACTGAAAGCGTACGAGAGTCAAGGCGTTGCGGGGCTGACAAAATCACTCACACCTCAAGTGGTTCCGGTGTGGCTGGTGATTGTGATTCGCTGGATCACAAAACGCACGCCTCATGACTTTGGCTACTTTCGAACGCGCTGGACATGCAGCGTCCTTGCAGAGTTGTTGTCGTGGGAAAAAGGAATCCGCGTGGGCCGGGAAACGATCCGGAGAGCCCTTCACCAGGCGGGTTATGTTTGGAGACGACCGCGTCCCGTTGTCGGGCCAGACGATCCACGATATGAAGGAAAGCTGCGGAAAATACGGGGTCTTCTGGCATCGTTGCCGTCGGACGAGACTGCTGTTTTTCAGGACGAAGTCGACGTCAATCTGAATCCCAAGATTGGATCCGCATGGATGAAACGCGGCCAGCAGGACACGGTGGAAACTCCTGGCAATAACGTCAAACGATACGTCTTCGGTTCACTCAACTGGAGAACAGGAAAGCTGATCGTTTCATCCGCCAGCCTGCGACGCAACTCGGCAGAGTTCATCCGGCACCTGGATGATCTTCGCACCCGAATGAAAGGATGGACTCACATTCACGTGATTTGCGACAACGCCTCATTCCACGACAGTCGGGCTGTGCAGAAATATCTGAAGCAGTGGAGCCACCGCCTGACGATTCACTTCCTGCCTTGCTACGCCCCCGAAACCAACCCGATCGAACGAGTCTGGTGGCACATGCACGAAACGGTGACTCGGAATCACAAATGCAAATCGATCGAAGAACTGCTTGACAACGTCTACAACTGGTTCGCCAGAAAAAAGTCCTTCGACATCGAAAACAAAGTCAACTACCCCATCGCCGCATGACACTCCGATTTGCTGGAGCTTCTATTTAGACCAAAAACACAAAACCGGATGACCGAACAATTCTTTCAGTCAGCCGGTTTTAGATTTTTGAGTCTTTATTCTGCTTCACGATCAGGTTCCTTCTGAGCGGTTGTGGATCAGTTTGAGGTCTCTTTGAGAGGGCCTCTTCGACCGCTGAACCGTCGTGGCTCAGTGTTTCGGTCGACGCATCGAGTCAGTTTCGTTTAGCGAACTGCCGTTCCGATGTGACTTGGGTCCACAATGTTGCTCAGAGAAGAACTTCGATTTGCTGAAGGAGTGTTTGTTCGACACTTTCCAGCAGCGGCTGCCATATTCTTCAGAGTTGAGCTTTGAGCGATTCGGACAGCTTCGATCAGCACCTCGTCACCGTTGGCAACTCCGTCGCGGTCGTTGATTTCAACATCAGGTGTCACGCCTTCACCAGCCATTCGTCGTCCCGATGGAGAGTAGAACAAAGCTGTCGTCAGTCGCAGGTCACCCGAGATCGCACTCAGCGGGAAGTGAGTCTGAACAGATCCTTTTCCGTAAGACTTTGTTCCCACAATCACGCCTCGATCATTTTCCTGAATCGCGGCTGCAAAGATCTCGCTGGCCGAGGCACTGTCACCGTCAACCAGAACCACCAGAGGCACATTCCAGGTCTTCGCATACGTTGCCTGTTCGACCATATTGTCACCACTCAATCGTCCTTTGGTTGATACGATTGTTCCGCAGGCCAGGAATCGGTCGCTGACTTCGACGCAGGTCGTGAGCAATCCACCAGGATTTCCTCGAAGGTCGATGATCAGTGACTTCATGCCCTTGTTGTACAGATCGTTCAAAGCCTGATCGATTTCCGCTGTTGAGCTCTGTGAGAAACGGCTGAGGCTGAAGTAACCGACATTCGTTCCGCTCAGAAGCTTCGCATCGTTGACCGTCCAGACTCGCACTTTTCGTCGAGTCATCACAAAGTCTCGTTCGCCTTTGCCTTCACGGTAGATTCGGACCTTCATCTGACTTCCAGACGTGCCCTTCATCAGGTCCACGCTGTTGGCCATCTTCATTCCGGCGATCTCACGACCGTTGATGCTCAGGATGATGTCACCAGTTTCGATCCCAGCTTCTGCGGCTGGTCCACCCCGAAGAGGCTTCACCACCAGCAGACCTTCTGCATGTTCACGAACTTCGACACCGACACCTACGATTTCCTCTTCAAGAGCAGCACTCTTCTGTCCGGAAAGTTCGGCTCCGTTTCGGGTTGAAGGATCGGCTGGTTCCAGACCAGAGAACTTGTCGAGTGTATCGATGCTTGCGTTGGCAAACTCGAAACCAACGACACTCGGAGTCAGCCCATTCACCTTCGCTGCAGCAGTCATCACAGTGTTCAGAACACTTCGAGCATCCTGATAGTTTCGAACCTGTCCGGCATCCGCCAGTCGAGCCAGCGTGTTTCGGAATCCGTCCATTGCGAATGAGTTCGCAGAAACGCCAAGTCCGTTCACAAAGGCTGGGTTATCCAAAGCAATCGTCAGATTTCGAAGGGCTCGTCGAACGCGAACGTCATAGCTGGTCGGTTCCAAAGATCGTTCGTCAATCTTCTGAGACACTTCTGAGAACAGGCTCACCGCCTGAGATGCAGACATGGCTCGAATCGCACGAACGTTGACAGGATTCTGGTATCGAACGGTAATCAGCTCGTCGATCTTTGAAGCTTCGTCATCCATCTGGCTGTCTGGCAGCGGAGCTGGAATGAACGGGTCTCGATCATTTGAGTACCGATCACGATTGGTTCGTGAGTCCATCCCCGGACGAACATCCTCGTAGCGACGATTGTTGCTGACAGGGACTCGATCCTGACGACGATCGTCATGTCGAGAAGGCTGCCGAGTGTTCAGACGATCGTTGAAGCGATCTTCACTTACTGGGTAAGCCTGGAAGTCATCGGTCAAGTACCGTGATCGATTTGAGTAGCCAATACTGTCGACAGGTACTCGATATCGAGACTGTTCGCTGCGTGAGTCTCGATCGCTTTGGTAACGGTAATCACTGAGCGGCTCACTGGCACGGCGGAACGGATCTGCGGTTTCATCCACAGAATTGCGACTGCGTGACAGTTGCGACAGTGAAGAAGGAAGCGTTGGAAAGTCGTCATCTGCAGGACGCTGACCGAATACGCTGGTGGCCATCGTCAGGATGGCGAGAGTCGTCGTGAATCGTATGCTGGTGTTCATATTCCTTTTCTCCTGAGTTGAATCCGTTCGATTGAGAAGAAACTTGCCTGATGGAAACTGTTGAAAGGTTGTGCGTGTTTGGGTTGAGGTCCGAAGACCACTATGCGACGTGTGGGTACTGATCGGAGACGACTCGCATCGCCGGGCCGAAGGTGGCCGGAATCACCGGGACCGGAGTTTCTTCAGCCGCCAGTTCGCCTCGCATGACGCGGACGTTTGCAGGAGCTTCGATTCCGATCTTGACCGTGCCTTTTCCGGTCTTGATCACTTTGATAACAATGTCTTCGCCGATTCGGATGGTTTCTGCTGGTTTGCGTGTAAGAACTAACATGACTGTTGACCTCCTGCTTTCTTCATCTTGACTGACATCCAGTTCTGTCGACATCGAGCAGATTCTGTTGTTGTCATGTTGAATTGGTTATTGCGAGCACTGTGCCAATTGTGATTCACTCCAAAAAGAATTCTTCGATTGGTTCATAAGATGTTTAATTGCAAGCACTTAAGTCAAACTCAGTGAGTGGCAAAGATTGCCGGTTCCTGTGGTTTGGTAAACCTTACCGTGAATTGCTTTCAAAAGCGGGCTTTGCAAGGCTTGTGATAAATTGTCATTCTGACAAAGCGCGTGGTGGATCGGATTTCGACTCAAGATTTCTTTGACGACTGCCGAAGCCTCGGCGCGGTTCAAAGCCGCATCCCCGGTCATTTCAGGTGCGATGCATTTCCACGCTGACTTTGCGATCCGATTGCGTTAGCTTTCGCATTGGTTTGATCACACGGAAGTCATTCAGGCACGGCGACCGAAGGACCGGGCACTATGCGGAGCTTGCATCGAAACATCGCACTGACGAGTCTTCTTGTCGCGATCGGGCTGCTCGTGAGCAGTCTCAGTGCGTGTCCGTTCTGCCTGTCGCCGCCGCAGACCTATGCGGAACAGATTGGGCGGGCCGACATCGTTGTGATTGCCGAGTTGCTGCGATTCCGAGTGCTCGACAAAGGGACTCGCCCCGAATCGACCCTGCGAATTCGTCAGATCCTTCGCGGTCGAGAACTCCAAAGCGTTTGCCCGGACATCGCACCGGGGCAAATTGTGGTCGTGCAGAAGGAAGCGGCTGGATCAGTTCATGATCTGTTTCTGATGTACGGTGATCTGCCGGCGGACGTCATCGGTTCGGGCGAATCGACTCAACAGTCTTCCACATCAGCGAACGTCACAACAGCAACTTACAGTTCGTCAGGCGAGCAGTCCAAGCCTGCGGCCGCTGAGGCGGAGCCCGAAGAGAAGGCGATTTCGTTCACGACGTATCCGCTGCCGGGAACATCATCGCTTGAGAAGTCAGCCCTGGTGCTACCGGAGTTGATCTCGTGGAACGACGTCAGTCTGGTGACGGCCGAGACGGTTGACTACCTGCGTCGGATTCCCGATCAATCCGTTGAACAGTCGGAGCGTTTGCGATTCTTCATGAACTACCTTGAGAACCCTGATCCGGCGATTGCGATCGATGCATGGGCCGAGTTCGGGAACTCAACGTATGAGCAAGTGGCATCGGTTCGCAAGAGTATGCCGCGAGAGAAGCTTCGAGCATGGATCGCCGATCCGAGTTTGAGCCCTGAGCGTCTTGGGCTCTATGGGATGATGCTTGGACTTTGCGGCGATGAAAGCGACGAGCAGTTTCTGCTTTCACAGATTTCCGAATCTCCGCTGCCATCGCTTGGGTTGGCAATGTGCTTCGATCAATTGTCGACGAGTTCCTGTGTGGGGTTGATGGCGGCCATTGAATCCACGCCGTTCGAAGCGATGCCAATTCGTCTTGGTGCTGACGGACTTCTGGGTGGCTACCTGTTGCTTGCGCAGACAGACGGAGTCAATCTTCTGGATCGACAGGTCTCTGTTGGCAGCGATGCGGCCTATGCGTACTGCCAGGCATTGCAGTTTCTTTGGGACTACGTGCCTGAACTGGTTCCGGCGGATCGGCTGCGTGTGGCGATGAGACGACTGCTGGCATCTGAGAAGTTTCAGTCCGTGGTGATTGCGAATCTGAGTCGCTGGGAGGACTGGGATGCTTTGCCCGAACTGCATTCGGCGTTTGAAGGTATGAATGACCCATCGAGTCAGAGTGCCGTGATCAAATTCACTCAGGTATATCTCAAATCGGCCGAGAAGAAGTCCGCAAACGCTCTTCATGTGGCCGCGTCGGAGTCCTTTCTGACGCAGGCCAAGGGCAGCCATCCGGAACTCTTCACCGCGCGTTTCGGCGAATTTGGACCACCGAAGCCGTAACGAAATGAAGTCCTGGTCGACGAGGTTCCTTGACGATCAACTCAGGAACCTTGAGTTTTGGCCATTCCAGGCTCATCACAATCGCCGGTCCCCGGGGGATTTCCACGGCGGCACTGATGGTGCGAACTTGCACAGACGCTAAGGCTGCCTGTAAGCTCTTCGATTCGCAACTCCCCGATTGCCGGAGAACTTTGAATGAGCCTGATTGTCACCTGTGAGCGATGTGGAAAGCAGTACTCGATGCGCCCGGAGCGGGCCGGGCAGACTCTTCCATGCCGAGAATGCGGATCAAAAATGCGCGTGCCAGGAAATGGCCCGGCAATTTCTCCGATGGTCGCAATCGTTGGAGGATCATCGATTGGTCTGATCCTGCTCATCATTGGAATCGCGGTCACATATTCCAGTCGGTCGGCGATGAGATCTGCTCCGGAAGTTCCTCTCGCGTCGAACGGCCTGTTCGGGGACGAGACGAAATCATCACCGCCAACGGTACCTTCGAATCAGGCACCAACAACGCAGCCAGTTCCGGTCGGTCAGGGCACTGGATTCGTTCCGCCAGCATCGAATGCTGGCATACCCGCGAACCCCATAAGTCCGCCCGCGGATCCAGCAGATGACGTCGATCGCAGGTTCGATGAGATGTACGAAGAGCAGCGTCGGCGATTTGCTGAGCAGGGGATCGAACTTCCTGAGCGACCACAACGAACTCCACAAAACCCGCCGAGTGGCGAGAACAACAACGCGATGGCAGGTCGCGAACCGGCTCCAACAGAGCCGGGGTTCCGACCAGAGAATGAAAAGATCCGCAGTCGAATCGGAGAGTGGACACCGTGCATCGACCCGATTCCCGCAGACTTTCTGCCGGCTTGGGAACCTGCAAAATCCAACAAGCAGGAGTTTCATGGCTCCGGGCGAACGGACTCGATTTATGCAGGAGCGGGCAGTCCGTTCGTCGCCATCGAGACTCAGACATTTGGTGAAGAGTGGACGGTTTACGATCTGCGTTCGAAGCGTCCCGTTGGGCTGGCCTTTGCGGGCGGTCACGTGTTTTCGAAGAGATCGCTTCGCCGCGATGGAAAGTACTTTGCGGCAACATCAGAAGGCGGCGTGCGACTCACGGACGTTCGCGAGAAGTTTGTCATCGGGACATTCACGGCCGATGTGGGTTCTGAGGGACGAATTGCGTTTCTCGGGAATGATCGTCTGGCCGTCTGCACGACTCGGCAGTTGCTTGTCTGGACAGTTCCCAAAGGTCAGCTTGTTCACAACATCGACCTGCCTGAAGCTCACTTCGGCAGAACCATCGGATTCTCTGCTGGCGGTCGCTATGCCGCGATGTTTTCAACTGAGCACGGCCAGTTGGCGGTTCGATTGCTTGATCTGACCACAGGTGACGACGCCGGGTTGCTCTACGGTCGCAGCTCCGATCGTTCATCAAGTTACACGGCTCTTGGGTTTTCCGATGACGGCACGGAACTGGCCGCTGTGGTCGGCAATAGTCTTCAGGTCTGGGATCTTCAGACCGGTGAGATCGTGGAAGACATTGATCTTGGCATGAACGCTCCTCAGCGTTCGGGTTTTGAACATGGTGAAGTTCAGTTCTTCCCGGATAAGCAGAAGTGGCTGATTAATGGGTCCGTCGTTGTGGATCGCGAAAGCCAGTCCATCCTGTTTCGACTTGAGCAGAACGGAGAATGGACATCACCAGCGAACGTTGCTTCTGACAAACATATCGTCGCTCGAACGGAAGGCGAACGGTTTCGAGGACTGGCTGTGGCCGACATGACCGCGCCTCCGTTCATCGGAACAGGGACCGATCCCGAATCTGGGGTTCCAACCATTGCGGTCCTTTCACTTCCGTTGATGAAGGAAGCCGATTGGTCAACGGTTCAGGATCTGGATCCAGCGCTCGAGACTCCAGCTTGGGAGGTGAAGCCCGATCCCGCCATTCGACCTGCGGAGCCTCTTCAAACAACAATTGGAATTCCTGTTCGCGAAGACCATCTGAAGGATCTTCGCTTTTCAGGTCTGCAGGCCGCGTCGGTGGCCCTTTCGTACGATGTCAGTCCCTCCGGGTCGAGGTCTCGACGAGACAAGAGTGAAGCTCGAGTAGAACTGTTCAGTCTGACCACGGGGCGTCGAACGAGTCAGATGAAGCTCTCCGACGATGCAGAACTTCTTGCACTGAGTCCATCCGGTAAGCGAGTATTGATGATGGCCGAGCGGGGATCCGGACGAGTCGATGTATGGGATCTTGAGAACAAACGGCACGTCGCGGGCTGGAAGCCAACGTCGTCATCATTTTCCTCGAACGTCACATCCATGTTCGTTGATGACGATCATGTCCTGATCCTCGAATCAGAAAAGCTTGTGCTTTGGGAGGTTCCGACATGTCGAGCGATTTATCAGATTGAAAAGGCGAACGGCCCCGGAGTCAGCCCGACTGGGAAGTATCTGGCGGTTCGCTCGGGCAATGTTTACATGATGCTGGAAGCTCTGACCGGACGCATTGTGGGCCGTCTGACGACCGATGATTCTATTACAGCGGCATCGTTTCATCCCAACGGCGAATTGTTCGCGGCGGTCACTCAGGTTGGAGGCTACTTTGACACAAAGTTCGCAGACCTGATTGTTTGGGACATGAAGACCGGCCAACGCATCGCGCACGTTCCTCTGCAATACGCCGGTACTCGCATGCACTGGTGCGGCGATAGTCATGTGTTGATCGACAACACGATCCTGGTCGACATCGTTCGACAGGTTCCGGTATGGACGTATTCGATTCGAGGCGGTCTGCACTGCATTTTGTCTCCGGACGATCGTCATTGGTATCTGACTCGCCCGGATCGTGACGGACGAAAGGAGCTCAAGCTGCGATGTGCATCACTGCCGGAAGCCGAAGTCGCGACTCGCACAGCCGGCAAGATTGGTTCGGAATTGATTGCGGTGAAGCCCGGAATGGAGGTCGCGTATTCGTTTAAGGCGAACAATGGGCCGGTTTCGTCGGCAACAGAGAAGGCCATTCTGGAACAGGTCAAACTGGAAATTCTTCGGAACGGGATGGTGCCCGTTGAGAAATCGCCGATTCGCGTTGTGCTGTCGATGGAAGAACGCGAGACCGATCAACAAGTGACTTTTTACGAGACACCGCAGGATCGTCCGTTTCCTCACATCGGTGGTTTCGGATTTCCGCGACCTCGGTTCGGGCGACAGCAGCCTCAGGATTTGGGGCCCGGGCAAACGGTGCAGGGCATTGCCGTGGATTGTACGGTTCGAGTCACCGTCGATGGAGATACGATTTGGGAAAGTTCTCGTGTCTTCGAACGAGCCTACACGCTGCAAATGAAACCGGGGCAGTCGATCTCAGACGCTCTGCGGCAGCAACTTTGGGAAAGCGGAATTGGCTTCTTCTCGCATCTTCGATTGCCCAAGTACGTCTATCGAGCGGGTGAAGGATTTGGATACGGCGAAACCGCGCTGACGTACGATGGGCCGCTGACGCTCGGGGGCGATCCGATCCGACCGAATGATCGATTGGGATATGACGGAATAATTGACATCGATCTCTGGCGTTCCATCCTCGGACCGTAGAGACTTCGGGCTTGTGGCTGCAGGTGCCTTGAAGACACCTCAGCACTTCGTCCCCGGTTTCTGATCGTGTTCTGCCGGCATGCATACCATCGTTCTTTCCAGTCGCAACAAAAAGAAGGCCCGAGAGGTTTCAGAGATCCTTGCTCCGGCGGGATTCGTGGTCGTTACTGTCACCGAATTCCCCGACGTCCCGGAGGTCGAAGAGGACGGAACGACATTCGCAGAGAACGCGGCCAAGAAGGCCAGCCAAGTCGCGAAACAGTTGAATCGCTGGGTGATTGGCGAAGACAGCGGTCTTCAGGTCGATGCACTCAACGGTGCGCCGGGAATTTATTCGGCTCGGTTCAGCGGTGACGGAGCAACGGATGAGTCGAACAACGAGAAACTGATCCGAGAACTGGCCAGCGTACCGGACGAGAAACGCGGGGCGGGCTACGTTTGCAGCGTTGCGCTCTCGGATCCTTCGGGAGTCATTCGTATTGCGTGTGAAGGCACATGTCGCGGCCGGATTTTGAAATCAGCATTCGGCGAAGGTGGATTCGGTTACGATCCGTATTTTCTGATTCCCGAATACCATCAAACGTTCGGCCAATTGAGTTCCGTTGTGAAGCACCGACTGAGCCACCGTGCCAGAGCGTTCGCGAAGTTTCTTCCGCTGCTTCGAAACATTGTCCATGAGTTTTCTGCAGAGAAGCAGTAAAGAGAATGGGACTGGCTCCGAGCGGTCGATGCGATATCGTTCGGAACAACGTCGCGGTGCGATGGGCCTGTCCCAATTCTATCCGAAGGATCGAACATGAGCGTTGTGCTGGGCTGGCTGATGTTTCTGGCGAGTCTCGCTGGTCACACCGAATGGTGGATCATCGCGGTCAATCGCAGTCATGCGCTGCCGATTCAGGCGACGAAGCTGCGGAAGTTTCGGACGCTGCATGACGTTGCTGTTGTGGGTTACCCCCTCATCCTGTTTTCACTCACGGGACTTGGCCCTGACAGTCTTCTCCGCGGCGCGGGCTTCTCAGATCAATCTTCGGCTGTGCGTTGGATGCTGACGATGACGTGGCTCGGCTGTGTGCCACTGATTCTCGGCCTGATGCGCTGGCAGTTTGTTCGGCGGAAGCAGTTTCATGAGGCTGATGATCGCCGAGTGGTTCATGTGTTGGCCGAAGCGGAAAGCCGATCCGATGATCCCGAGGCGGCGTCTCGAGTCCGCGGGCCGCGAGTCAGCGTGCTGCATCGAGTACCAAAGTCAGAGATCTTCAGGCTTGAGGTCAACCGCAAGACGGTTCGACCAGTCCGCCGTCAAACGACGAGTGCTTCCGAAGGTCGCGAGCCCCTGCGAGTTGCCCACGTCTCGGATTTGCATTTCATTGGTTGTCCCGGCGAAGACTTCTATCGGCGAATGGTCGATGAAGTCATCGCATCAAAGCCGAACGTGATTGTGTTCTCGGGTGACCTGATTGATCGAGTCGAACTGTTGCCGATGGCGATTGAAATTCTTCAGCCGCTGACTCGAGCTGCTCCAGCATTTTTTGTGCTCGGCAACCATGACTGGCGATATGACTTCGAAATGATTCGTCGGCAGATGACAGACTCGGGCTGGAATTGTGTCACCGGCGTTTCCAGCATCGTACGAGTCGCTGGCAGAACGGTGCTCATTGCGGGGTCGGAACGACCGTGGATGGGAAACAATCCACCCGACGCAACTCTTGCCGGAGCTGATCTGAAGATTCTCGTCAGCCACTCGCCAGACCAGATCTCGTTCGCAAAGAAATGCGGTTTCGATCTGATGCTGTCAGGTCATACGCACGGAGGCCAGGTCGTGCTGCCAATCGTTGGACCTGTTTACTCGCCAAGTCTCTATGGCGTCAGTTTTGTCTCGGGTCTGTTCGAACTGGGCAACCTGACGTTGCACGTCACACGAGGCATCGGAGCCAAAGATCCGCTTCGGCTCAACTGCACTCCGGAAGTCACGTGCCTTGAAGTCCATTGCTGAGGCATCGCGCTGTAAGGCGAGCGGTAGATAGAGAATCACGAGCCCGACAAGCCTGACGCGCCAGTTTTGAGGTTGCGAGTTTCGTGATCGCGATGGGTAAAATCACGAAAACACCGTGAACTATCCCAACCCGCAGCGTGAGCGAGGGATTTTGACAATCAACGTCGAAACGCAGAATCGCAATCCCTTGCTGACGCCGCGGGTTTTGATTGTCGCAAAGTGCAACTTCAAAACGCACTAGCGAGTGCGTCACAATCGACACGCACTCACAGGCGCGTCGGGCTCGTATTCAACAACTCGCGGTAACTTGGTCCATGTATCGCGCGTAAGTTGTTTTTCAAACCGCGTCAAGCGGAACTTCCGCCATCCGCGATGGTCGCGCAACAGTTTTGAAGAGATCTGCAAATGGTCGATGATCGTTGTTTACAACTGCGATACGATCCTTCAGATTACGCACCTCAGAAGCGACGGCAAATGCTGATGGAAAGAAGATGCTGACATCCAATATGCAGGCCGAAGCCAACTGTCTCGTCTGGTTGTTCGAAAGAGCGTCACTCACTCGAATGATCTCTTTCGTGGTGCTTCGAGAATCGCGAAGCATTGGATTCGACGGGTCCTCGAACGTCGGACTTCCACTTTCCTTTCATCCTTTGTTGCGTTGACCTACATGGATGTATTTCTTGAACGAGAATCGGAGTGGACTTCCTCATCGGTGCTCTCGCGAATCGCACTGTCGGTTCCGATCAAGTCGACAGCGATTGACTCGCTGATCCAGGAGGCCGATGCACTCAGTTCCAGAGGAATTCGATACGTCTCCATTCGACGCCAGCAGATCTTCCGAATGGGTGAGCATTCGGTTCAGGAAGTGCTGAGTGACTACGGGATCGGCATCAGCAGCTTGGGATTCGCGGGCGGCTTCACGGGAACTCTTGGACTCTCGTTCGAAAACGCCGTCGATGACGTCCGGCGCGCGACCGACCTGGCCTGCGAACTTGGCGCGAGGTTCCTGGTGGTGTTGCCCGGGAATCAGGGGCTTCACACCTACAATCACGCTGAAAAGACGGTTCGTCTTGCGTTGATGGATCTGCTGTACTTCGCCGAACGACACAATGTCCAGTATCTTGTTCCGACCGACACCGTCTTCGGTTGCGAGAATGATACATTTCGTCCCCGCGGATGCACTCTTCAGTGGCTGCGTCGGTTTGGATCGAATGTTGTTCGCCCCCTGATCATGGTTCGCGGCACGACCGTTTCCTGCAAACTTCCACCCGGCTGGCGCGACAGTCTCGGTGATGGCGGCTGCCTTCGCATTTGCGACCGCTGCCACAACTACCCACAGAACTCTCGCCTGTTGCGGAACGTCCTTTCATTTCTCTCCCGCAACGGCGGCGTGCCCGGCATGGAACACCTCGTTCACGATTGATCCCTTGCTCCTGCTCCTTGGCTCGCCCGCTCCTTCGCGAGTTCTCTGAATCTGCGTTCCTGACGCAGCGGACCGCGGCAGAGGCAAACACAATCCCGGTTTTGTCCCCGGAAACGTTTTGAGACCCTGCGCTGCGATGTTACCCTTCGCACTGCCTCGCGCGGTCTGAACTGACGCAGACTGCTGGCGAACATTGTCCCGCCTCAAAGTTGTTGGCTATGCAGGTTCCCGTCGCATCTCAGGACTTCTTGCAGTTGATCGAAAAGAGCGGTCTGCTGACATCGTCCCAGGTGCGCAAGGTCCAGACGAAACTGGAACTGGATCCCGACGCCACAGCCGAAGCGACAGCCAAGCGGCTCGTCAAGGAAAGAGTTCTCACGCCGTTTCAGGCGGAGCGACTCCTCGAGGGGCGATATCGCGGTCTTGTGATCGATCGCTATCGCATTCGTGAACTGCTTGGATTCGGCGGCATGGGTTGCGTCTTCATCGCCGAAGACCCGGAAGAAGATCGCAAGGTCGCCATCAAAGTCATGTCGGCCGAGCACGCTCTGGATGCCGGCATGCTGGCTCGAATGCAGTTGGAAGGTCGAGCCGGCATGAAGCTCGATCACCCGAACATCATTCGATCCTATCGCATCGACAACACCGGAGCGGTGCATTTTCTGGTGATGGAACTCGTCCGCGGGATCAGTCTGCATGAACTGGTCGCGTTGTTCGGTGCGATCAAGTGGCCGATGGCTTGTGACATCATCATGCAGGCTGCCGAAGCTCTTCAGTACGCACACGACCGAGGCATCATTCATCGAGACATCAAACCGGCGAACTTTCTGATCGAGTCCACCGGCGTCACCCGGATCCTGGACTTTGGTCTGGCCCTGCTCGGCGACAAGTCGGACGAAGAGTTCTCTCTGTCGATGGTCTTTGGCCACGATTGCCTCGGCACGCCGGACTATATTTCGCCGGAACAATCGCTCGACAGTCGCAAGGTGGATGCCCGAGCAGACATCTACAGCCTCGGTGCGACCTTTTACGTGGCTCTCACGGCACATGTGCCATTTCCAGAAAAGACCAACAAAGCCAAGCTGGAAGCGCATCGCATCAGGAAACCCAGGAGCGTGTGCGAACTTCGGCCCGATATTCCTCCCGAAGTCGGAGCCATCGTTGCGAAGATGATGGAGAAGGATCCTGCCAAACGATACCAATCCATGCGCGATGTCATCGTCGCGCTGAGCCCGCATGCGAAACGGAAATCCATCCAGTTTGATTTCCGCGAACTCGTGACGCTCCGCGCGAAGCAGGCCAAAGCAAAGGCCGAATCGACCGGACGCAAATCGACTGCACCGAAGTCATCGATCACATCACCGTCCGGCTGGATCGGAAAGAGCGCGCCACAGTTTTCGGATGCAACGGACTCCTTCGGTCGCGCGGAAACGCCTGCGATTCGAACGCCGTCTCCGGATGTTCCCAGGCCCGCAGCTCGTCCACCTGCGTCCGCGACAGCTCCGATTCGCCCGGTCACGAATCGCGGACCTGCTCCGGCGGGCTGGCGAATTGCCGTCAAAACGCGAAAGCAGCGAGTTCCGCTCGTCAAGGGACGCACGTCGATTGGATCCGGCGGCAACGCAGACATTCGCGTGTCAGAAACCGGACTGGATTCGATTCAGTGCTGGCTGGAACACGACGGACAGCACTGGCAACTGCGGCAGGAATCGAAACAGAAGCCAACGTACATCAACGGTCGACTGGAGTCATACTGCCAACTCCGACATGGCTCCCGATTGAGCTTCGGCGGGAAAGAAACGCTGACGCTGATTCACCTGCCACGGGAGCAACTGAATCGAAAGCGACTGATCCGATTTCTGATCGCAGTGGTTGTACTGGCTGTCGTCGGAGCCGCAGCCTGGTTCGTTCTGCAGTATTTGGGATATGTCTAAGACAAATACAAGTGAGTCGATGATGTGGCTCCCGAATTCTCCGCTCTCCCCCGCAGTTGAATTGCTGAGAACGCTCGCAACTGTTCGGGGGGAAGAAGGCCAGGGTGAGGAGGCTGTTCAACGATTTTGTCTCGAGAAAGACACCCTCAACCGGCCTAAAGACAATCTCATGATTTGATTCGATAGAATTTCGACCGTGTTTTGCCTGCCATTCTCTCCTGCCTGAACTGGATCATCCTGTGAAGCCTGCAACTGCTTTCATCGCGATCATGTGTTCGTTGTTCTGTCTTGAAGCATCTCGTGCCGATGATGTCATCCTGAAGGCATCCGGAGAAACGCGTTGGCTTCGTGGCAACATGCACACGCATTCCTTCTGGAGCGATGGTGACAACTTTCCGGAAATGATCGCTCGCTGGTACAAGGATCATGGTTACCAGTTTCTGGTGTTCACTGACCACAACACGCTTCACAACAAAGAGAAGTGGATCGACATCAGCAAGGCCAAAAATGCCGCGAAAGCACTTGAGGCACTCGGCAAGACGTATCCTGCCGATTGGATTGTGACGCGGGAGCAGGACGGCAGGAAGGAAGTGCGACTGAAGACGTTTGATGAAGTCTTTGAGAACGTCGCAGAGCCTCAGAAGTACCTGCTCATTCAGGGCGAAGAGATTACGGATAAGTTCGGGAAATTGCCGGTTCATCTGTGTGCAACCAACGTCGATGAACTGCTGCCGCCGCTTGGTGGAGACAGCGTCACTGAAGTGATTCAGAGAAACATCGATGCCGCGCGAGCTCGTCGGGAACGGACCGGAGTCAGGACGCTGGTTCATCTGAATCATCCGAACTTCGGTTTTGCCGTGACAGCCGAACAGTTGATTCCAATCGTTGGCGATCAGTTCTTCGAGGTCTACAACGGACATCCCGGTGTGCACAACTCAGGTGATCAGGCACATGTCTCGACCGAACGCATGTGGGACATCGTGAACACGTTCCGTTTGACGCAGCACCAACTTCCGCTGATGTATGGACTGGCCACCGATGACGGGCATGCCTACTTCGAAACAGAGCCCGGCAAAGCATCTCAGCCAGGCCGTGGCTGGGTCATGGTGCTTGCCAACACGCTGACTCCGGATGCAATTGTTGATGCTCTGGAAGCCGGACGATTTTATTCGTCTTCCGGAGTGACGCTGTCGTCAATTCACTCCTCAAAGAATGCCCTTGAAGTGACGGTAACGCCAGAAGAAGGTGTGACCTATCGAATCGACTTCATTGGAACTCGGGAGATTTTCTCACGAGACTCCGAGCCAGCCGCTCTTGATCCGGCCCTCGAGAAACTGATCACTCGCAGGTACAGCGATGACATCGGTGCGGTACTGAAGTCTGTCGACGGAACTTCCGGCCGATATGAATTCGATGGGTCTGAGGTTTACGTCCGAGCCGTCGTCACGTCTTCACGAGTTCATCCCAATCCCTCCGAACCCGGCGAGTTCGAACGCGCGTGGGTTCAGCCAGTCATTCCGGGCCGCTGAACGAGATGGCCTTGAGCTGGGTGCAAGCCGTTCGTGCGTCGTTGCTTCGATTGTTTCGTTGGTCTGTAGCAGAATTCGTCAGAATTCCGAGTTCTGACGAACTCGGCTACAGGCAAATGCAATGCACATTTGATGGTCAATATCAATAAGCGGATGCCCCTTTCTGACCACGATATGTTCTTCGTGGCTTGACGTGTGCGTAGCGGCGACCCTCGATTTTGTCCCTTCTCCCCCGCAAGTAAATCGCAACGATCGTTCGCAACAACTCTGGGGGGAGAAGGCCAGGGTGAGGGGATCTGGACAACGCGTTCGAAAAATGCCCCTTCATCTCAGGCTGCTTTAAGAATGAACAGATCTGTAGATTGTTCATGAAGACCCTGACCCTCTCCCTCGAACAGTCTGGAACGTTCTTAGGAACAGTCCGGAAATAAGTTACCTGAATCACAACCCGACGCGTCAGCGAGGGATTCGTGTCACGCACAAAGATCCCTCACTTACGTTTCGGGTTGGGATTTCTGCCGTCAGTCAAAACCGAAAGTTGTTTCCGGGCTATTCCTAAGAGATTCACTCGCGTAGGAGAGGGGACCGATCGCGGGCCACATGAAAGCCTCAGCGATCCCGGAGAGAATGACTTGGATTCCGCTGGCACTACCGCGAATCGCCGTTGATGAATTGGGGCGATCCTGCTCTGATGCCGCAACAGCATGCGACCGACGGATTGAAGAACAGCATACTCTTGCAGGAGAGAGCCAGCCAAATGTCACTCGACGAGGAAACGAATCCGTACGCAGCAACCAAGTTATTGACCTCGTCATCAACGGACTCGCGCCGTTCGATCACATCGCTGGCCTTTTGGTCGTTCCTGCTGACTCAGTTTCTCGGCGCGTTCAACGACAACTACTTCAAACAGATGGTCCTACTGACCTGTCTGAGCCAGGTGAAGAACGCCGGCGAGAAAGCTCCGGACCGACAGCCGATGGCCATGATTGCCTTTGCTGTGCCGTTTATCCTGTTGTCGGGCTTCGGCGGATTCCTGTCTGACCGCATTTCCAAACAGCGAGTCATCGTTGGCTGCAAGATCGCTGAAATCTTCATCATGGCGGTCGCTGTGACGGTCCTGCTGATACCGAATCTGTCGGCCGATGCTCAGTTGCTGTCGCTCATCGGAGTGCTGGCACTCATGGGCAGCCACAGCGCGATTTTTGCTCCGTCGAAGTACGGAGTGCTGCCCGAGTTATTTCGTGAAGATCACCTTCGTCCGGTGAACGGCGCGGTTCAGATGACGACGTTCCTCGCCATCATCTTCGGCACCGCCTGCGCTGGCTTCGCACTGGACAAGATCGGACGTTCGATGTGGATCGGAAGCGTCATTGCGATCGGAATCGCAGCCCTCGGAACCGTGTCTTCTCTGTTCATCCCCCGAACTCGTCCCGCCGACCCGGAACTCCGGATGCATCCGGAGAATCTTTTTGTTCCTCGATCAGTCATTGCACTGGTTCGAAAGAACACAGATCTGTTCATGGCGATTCTGATTGCATCGGTCTTCTGGTTTCTCGGCGGCGTGACTCAAATGGGAGTCAACACGCTTGGAAAATCATCGATGGGGCTCAGCGATACTCGAACAAGTCTGATGGTCGCCGGAATCGGCTTCGGCATCGCGGCCGGATGTGTGGTTGCCGGATTCATGGGATCTGGCCAAAGCGGTCGACTGTGGGTCAAGGCCGGCGCGTGGCTGCTGTTTCTCTCGTTGATGCTGATCGCATGGATCGGAAGCGGTCATTTCGGGCTGCCCGGGAACGCCGGCAAACTGGACGAACCAATCATGCAGAGCCTCCTGTCAGCGGACGTCATTGAATGGAGTCTGCGATTCTCCATGGTGCTGCTGGGAGTTTCCGCGGGCATGTTTGTCGTGCCAATTCAGGTCTATCTCCAGCAGGCCCCTCCCGCCGACCTCAAAGGCCGCTTGCTGGGAGTTCAGAATCTGATGACGTGGATCGGCATCGTGTTGTCGGCCGTCTACGTTTCTCTCTTCGGGATGCTCGTCGCACCATGGACCAAAGCCGGCGCTGAAGGCTCCATGCAGTGGCTGCTCTTCGTCTCTCTCGCCGCCCTGATGGTCCCCATCTGCATCTTCTACCGCCTGCCGGAAACAACTCCAGCGAACAGCGACAGCCGGACAGTGTCATGATCCAAACGAGTCTCGCTCGCCCTCAGGAAGTCCATCAAGAAATCGAATCGGTCGATCAGCGATGAGAGTCGTGTGATTGTGAGACGCCGATCTTGATGGACAGCCTTGAACATCATTTCAGTTGTGCCGAATCCGACGTTCAATTTTCGTCACTTTCTCGGGGACCACGTTTGAGGGATCGAGTTCTCTCGCACTACGCTGGCCGGAAGTATTGGGTGGCTGCGGAGCACACGCCAGCCGCGAATCCGAGAACCCGAACCCGGGCGTCCGTGACACACTCCATCGAACCACACCGTATGATTTTCGCAGAACTGATAGCAACCCTGTCGAAAGGCTCCGCCACTGCGGTCACGACGCGGGAAAGCAACGTCGCGGAGCTGAATCCCTAGAAGCACCATGCTATTGGGTGCAGCTATTCAGGAACGTCTGAAGTTGAGAGAATGAGTGAAAATCGGACCTCCCGGTCGTTGCATCGACAACCTCGAACCCGTTGGCTCCGTCGTAGCGAATGGACTGACCAGACGGTAAGCGGAAAGCCGCTCGCCCGATTGGCTCGTCTTTCACAGAGCCCGAGATCTCCTTCAGACGGAGTTCGAATTTGATTCTCTTTGAATGCAGTAACTCATAGAGCCTCCATTCAGGTTCCGTTTCCAACGCGATTTCCGCAGCGGCGGTTGCACGACTCAACGCTAGGCGCGTCGTCCACCGTTCTCCTCGAAAGCTCGTCTGCGTACCGTCGGTGTTCTCGAGTACGCGTGGCATCGCACGAATTGCCCCGAGTCGGTAGACAAGCATCGGTGCGTCACCAGATCCACGTGCTGCCCATGGTGTGTTTATCTCGCGTCGCTGGAGTTCGAGAATTTCATGAACGTCCGCCACGTATGCGATTGCCGGAATCTTCCGCATCGGTCGAGGACAGTAGAGCGCGACAGCGGCTACACGAAAATGTCGATGCATTTTCTTCGGCCGCGGTATGTAGAAGAGCCGTTCTTTCGAGATCCAGTCAAATCGTGCTTGTGCATTTGCGGAATCCAGTACCCCAACCAATACTTGAGCGCGGGCAGCGTCTCGCCAGTCTGCAGCACGCTCTTCAACCGCGTGTGGGATGATGCGGTCCGACATTGCCCAACCGCCCTGCTGGATTGCACCGAGCAGCCATTCCCTCAAGTATCCAAGCTCACTTGGTAACGCTGGAATGGCTCCAATCCCAAGGCGTTCGATGGAAGTCCATAATCGACTGTCTCGAAACTCTCCGTCCCGGGACTCCGTGAACGGGAATAGCGCAGCAGCTTGCACAACAGTCCGTTTCGGACGCCGTCCGTCTGGGTCAACTTGATCAAACTCCAGTATCGCATCGCGATATCGGTGCAGAACGTTGATTGCGTCACGTGGCGGTCCCGCAATTCCGAACTGGCTTCGATACTCGTCTGTTGTATCGATGCGATACTTGGCGTCGCAGATCAACTGAAGTTGGGGCCATCCCTCGTGTTCGCAGCGAATCAAGATATCCGGCTTCTGCGGAACCAACGTCGTGTCTTTGTTTTGGAACTGCGGATTATATGTGATCGTGATTCGAGAAGTCTTTGATGTTGTAAAGTGGATCGACTGTTGTCGCCCCTGAATCAGACCCACATGGAGTCCGGACCGCTGCAATCGAAAAAGATTTCCGAAGTTATTGACATCGCCGTACGCCTGTCGCAGGATCTGGACCATCGCAAAGAAAACCCAGTATTCGTATAGGACGTTCAGATCCTTAACGCTCACTCGGAATGCGTCGCCTTCGAGTCTCAATCCCATCTTGAGCAACATGCAGGTTTGGTAGGCCTCCCGATATCCTGGACTGGAGAGCAATGCGAGCGACGCGAATCCCGGCGGCGGATCTCCGTTCGCTTCACGAATCGGCTCGACGGTGAGCATGCGAGTGATGGAATGCTCCATCGCAACCACTTCTGAAACGACAGCAGCTTTACGTGCAGACTGTTCTTCGTGATTGAGTGCTTGAGTGATCCGGGCCAACTCTTGTTGAATCTCGGTCAATTGCCGTTTCAGCCAACGGTGCTCTGCCGTGTCAAGGGTTGACTCGGCCGATGAATCGATTAGCTGTTCTCTCACACAGCCAACCGCAGTAGTTAGCATCATGCCACGTCCCTGGCCGCGGCGAATCTGACCGCGTAACGCTGAGTTCAGCTTCTTGATTTTTTCGATCCGAGAGACTCGTGCCCGCCGCACCAGCCCACGGCGTGGATGATGGGCAACTTCCTCGATCGCTTTACGGAGCTGTTCGATGACTTCACGAAGCAGAAGCAACCACTCAAGCTGAGTGGGCTTTGTAGTGGCTGTGGCTTTCCCGAATTGAAATGTCGACCGCAAATACTCGTACGCGAGGCTCCGAACGGACTGTTGAAGATCAGCGAGTATTTCTCGATAGTCGGTTTCGTAGTCGATTTTTGTTGGAAAGACTTCAATGTCCAGATCAAGCGTGGGTCTGTCGTTGATGCAGACCGTAAAGGTGCTGCGTCCGATCTGTCCTCGAAAATTCAACACGCCATGAATAACAGTCCCACTTTCCTGATGCGAGAGGCGACTGACAATCAATGGATCTCGATGAACCACCGTGATACGGTCAGGCGAACTTTTGCTGCGGGCGTAGATCTGGTACTCCGTTTCTTCGAAGAGTGCCGGGCCTCGATCCGCTTCAAAATTGCTACTGATTGCGACTGGCCATGCTTTCCATGAACTGGTCAGCAGCGTGCAGTCGTTCGATCGGGGTGTTGCTCGAAAATACCCATCAAGAAACTTCGTGCCAGAAGGCGCAACAGTTGGTGTGCGCGAAGCGGCTCGCCAGTCGAGTGAGAACAGATTCGTGTGGATTCGGAAAAGATCCTGCATTGTTTACAGCCAATACGATGTATAGCCTTCAACTTCAAGACGATTCCACATTAGGCACAAGCGAGAAGCAGTTCGAGGAAAGCGTCCCGTTGAAAACGCTCCCGGGCGGGACTCTCGCTCCCATGATTCAATGACATCACTTGGATCTGCGTCCGCTGAAAGGGGACTACCGTTTGTGGCGATCCCGAGAAGCCCGAGTAACACTCTTCGCACGGAATTGCTTCCACCAGCGATTCGGGGCAACACCTTCATCATCAACGCCAAATCGAGCGGATCGACTCGAACGCCGTCATTTGTGACAAAAGCACTCGTCAAGCTTCTGGCATTGATCACAAATAACGCGATTTCATCCCGAGTTCGGTAACCAACCTGCAATTGCGCATGAACAAGTACCTCGTTCACTCGCTGAAGGGTTTCTACGGTGCGTTGAATGTCCCTCTGATGCAATGGGTCGTTGAAATCCACTTCTTCAAGGCGGGAGGCAGGGCACATCCAATTGCTGACTGGCCATTCCTCCAAAGCTGCTTCTGCGCGGGCTTCACCTGCTTTCGTCAAACCGCCGGCCAGATCAATTTCCGAAAGTTCAATTGTAAAGGCCCGGTCCAGAACCTTTCGACTGAATCCATGGGTGCTCTCGTCCATATTCACAGTCCCCACGATGGCGAGATTTCGCGGAATAGTCTGGTCACCCCATTCTTCTGAATCACCTGCTAACTGCTGCGTAATGAGCGGCGAACTTTCGAAGCCGCCACCTTCGCTCGGTCGCCGGTCTTCGATCGCGCTCAGGAACTCCGCGAAGTAGTGTTCCACCCGTGCCAAGTTCATTTCGTCGATAAGGCAAACATGAAAACGTTGTTGGTTCATTGATGCTTCACGCATCGCCTGCAGCACCACTCCCGGCCGGAATTGATTCTGGAGGTCCACATACCCAATCACGTCTGAGCTGTCGGTCCAGTCCGGTCGAACTGCAATTCGACGTGGCGTTACTGCGCCGGTTAACTCTGCGACCAGCATCGGGAGTTTGGACTTTCCGGTGCCGGATACCCCAGCAAGAATGACAAAGGGTTTTGTTCGAATCGCGGTCACATAGGCGGCAATCTGCCACGGCTGAAACACGAATCCCTTAGCTCGTATTCCGTCGATCAATGAACGCATGGCATCACTCTCATCAATCACCGGGGGAGGTTCGATCGAATCTCTCAGGTCTGGCCATTTCTGCAAGACCGCCTCTCGTACTCTGCCGAGTTGAGCCGGATTCTGAAGCGAGGCCCAATATGGTTCCTTAATGACTGCGTACGCAACCGTTTCCCGAATGTGCTTAGCGGACGGCTTCGAAGAAGTGTCAATCTCGGAGACATCATGGTAGGCCAGCATCCAAAACAAGTCGTTTGCCAGTCGTTCAAAGCCTTCTGCGAGTTGCTGCTCCCCCACGTCGAGTCCAATTTTTCGCAGCCTCGCTTGGAAACGTGGAAGCAACCAATCGAATGAGATGCAGTTGCCAACGAGTTCTCCAGCTTCAATGCCGTCAAGAACTACAAGCAGGATGGCCGGCTTGTAAAGTTTCGGGCTCGACAGTGCCTGGATTTGTTGAATGAAGTGTTGGACGGCCGCCGCCGTGTCTCCAAGGTAGACGACCTCCTGATTGTCAGGCGAAAGTCCCATTTCGGGACTTTGAAGGTAGCACATATGGCGAGCGACAGTATTGTCAAGCTGACCCCGACGCGCAATCCTCCCTTGTTGCTTGACCAGCTCCTTCTTTACTTCATAACTGCGGAACGTCACGCGTTCAGCTTCGCCATTGATGCGACGTACAGAGCAGCCGGATTCATCGACGGACTCAATGAAATACGCCGCCTTGTCTTTGGGACTGCGAAAGACAACGCGGGCTTCATGATATCTGCGGATCACTTCCGAGAAGTCCAAGACCTCTTGTCTGGCAGGTTCAGATGGTCGAGTATCCGTCCATGCTTTGTACACGGACAGCAACAGCCCAAAGTCTGTGGTCAGACTAACTGAATCCGTTTTCAATGTTTCTAATGGAACAAACTTCTCGCATACCATGCTGTCGGAATAATCGGCGGCGCGCTTGCCCGATCCAAGTTCGACTCTGATTGCCGTCGGGTCTGTTGAATCGGTGAAGGCACGGGAAGCCAAGGCCTGCCTCGAAGTTGGTTCCAGCTCGTCACGAACTTCCCTCGCCCGCTTCGCCGCATTACGCTTGTACTCCGTCGCCGCGACGCTGATCCCGATTCGAATACCCCGCGGCTCTTCCCACGAGAAGTGAACGACGATGTAGGTCCCTTCCTGAGCAGACTTGGTTTCGCGACTGTCGTAAACAGCGAGCCAAGGCATCTGAGCCCATTGGCCAAACCCAACAGACGCACCAGCTTGCCAGTACGGACTTGAACACGTCGAATTCGCAAGTGACAGAGAAAGTTGAACGAGGCGATCCTTCAACTGCGCCTGTTCGGTCGTCGCGGAGTACTTTTCCGGACGTGTCGCATAACTCTCGACGAGCCTCGCGCATTCATGCCAAAAGGAAGTCTCAGGCGTGTTAGTCGACGGATTCAGAGATTCAGTCATCAAGACCCCAATGAGCTAGCGTTTAGCATGTAAACGTGCGGGAGGTGAGTGGATGTTCTAATTAGGATTCAGTGAATCAGGCCATAGAAAGTACACGCCGTACTTCTGGCTTTTTCTGAACTCACCTCCAGCAGCCTTTCCCTTGTCTGTCAGACACTGGCTGCCGTTCCGCGTTTCGAGATATCCATCCGAAACCAGTTTTGCCAGTAGGTCAGCGGTCCGCATTCCCAATCTTGCGGCCAATCTTGAGGTCGAGAGCTTTCCATCTCGGCTGTTCTCGTTGTCGTTATCTTTCACTGAGCCTGACAGCTCAGTTGGTTCGGGCTCAGATTCCTTCGCGACCTTCTCAAGGGAGATTCGGACCTCTTCACTTGTGCGAATGATTCGCTGAGCCTCTTCGTAAGCGTCCCGGTACAAATCGGGATCGTTGCTGCGGGAGATGAGAACTCCCATCTCGTTGTTGTTGACCTGGCTAAACTCATACAGGTTCAAGCTGGTAATGATGCATGATTCCTCATTCAGATAACACTTTGCATGAAGGTTTTGGCAAAAGCTGGTCCTGACGTATGTCAGCTCACGCAACCAAATGATTTCTTCTGGCTGAAGCTCGCTCTTGCCATACACGACTCGAACGTCGATCTTCAGCCGGTTCTTGTCTTCGAGCAGTTCACGAATCCTCTGATTGATCCGCAGAAACGGACTGATCAGGATCAGACGATCCTTCGCTGACTTGATGAGTTCTTCGAGGAAGTAGTTTGTTGCACTGGTGTTGAGGAATTTTGCCATTGTTCCCGAGATCTTCAGACGATTTACGATGTTGAGGCAATTCACGAAGGCGGAGTGTCTGTCCAATCATTTATAGTCTATGCGATCAGCAATATCCAACGCCAAGAATGAACAGAGTGGTGAGGTACCGAAGATCGTTGTCAAGACTCAACGGTGTGGTAAATTAACAGTTTTCTTCGCAGCCTTACCTACTAACAGCCGGCCCAAAAGTCAGGATTCAACGTCGCATGCGCCGCCGAAGATATCGCTCTCAAGACCAAAGTGTATTCGACAGTTTCATCGATGGATTGCTGATTCTTCCGTGGTGGGCTGGTGTTGCACTTGCATTGTTTTCATACGTCTCCATGAGATGGCTTATTCCATGGATGCTTCTGCTTTCGGCAAACCAGATCCCGCAGCCAGAAGGTGCGGGAACTGACTTTGCAAAAGCGATGTTCGGGCCAATCACCCAGGTTCTTCGCGGAATGGCCGCCCCGGTATTCATATTCAGTTTGGTTGTGGTTGCGATCGGTCGTTTGTTTTCGTGGCTGAGGCGACGACGTGCTTCAACCGCTTCACGCGATGATTCTTCGTTCGAGATGCAGTCGTCGCCTCAGCGACGAAAATCCTCGAGCCCACGAGACTTCATACGCAACCTTCTGGACGGAAGTCTGACTCTTAAGGATGTAGGGCAGTTCTCTTGGTCTGAGTTTGAGGAGCTCCTCGTTGCCCTCTTCCAGCGAGCAGGTTTCGGGGTCGAGCGAACCGGTCGCAATACAGCCGATGGTGGGGTCGACCTCGTCCTCACCAAAGACGCGGAGCGGGCAATCGTTCAATGCAAGCATTGGCAAGTGTTGAAGGTCCCGGTTTCTGTTATTCGCGAACAGTTAGGTCTGAAGCAGAGTCGTAGAGCACATTACTGCATTGTGGTCACCTCTGGTTACTTCACTCAAGATGCCATTACCTTTGCGTGCGAGAATGGAATCATTCTCCTGGACGGTACGGCCCTGCAGACGCTTCTATCGGTGCGCGACACGTTGACCTTTGCTCAGATGATCGAGCTCAACCATCTCTCAAGCTTTGGGCAAAGTCGTGACCTTGTAGCGCCCGTTTGTCCTGAGTGCGGAGCTAAAACAACAAAGAAACTTGCAACTAGAGGCAGATTCAAAGGCCAACCCTTCTGGGCGTGCGTACGTTACCCAATCTGTTATGGCAAGATTGACGTAGGCGAAACAGAATTGACGTGAGACAGGCAATCGCTTGCAAAGCAGCATTGACCGAATCTTTCGAATGGATCGCCGTTTGCGTACTCAATCTCAGACTTCGTGGAGTCGGGACTGATGGCTACTTTCGGTTTCTCCAAGCGGCTTCGACCTGGTTCTCATGATCGCTGAGTGGGACTCCCAGCGTTTGTTTCAACACGTTGCCCGTGAGTACCACGCACGTGCTGGCTTTGGAGAGACGGCCGGCGATCATGGCTCGGCCTTCCCACGTGCCGGTGTTGCTGCGGCGCCAGTTGAGGGTGCGGAGTTTTTTTCAGTTTGCCTGGCCACGTCTTCGGGTAGTCGCTGAGCAACGAACGGCCGAGACGGGCCAGTCCCGCTAAGGCAATGCCGTGGGCGCTGGTGAATTCTCTGCTCGGGATATACCAAGGTGCGTCGTCTGACGGTGAGTGCCCCATTGTGTTGGATGTATCGACGCCGAGTCGCGGCAATAGCCGGTTCGGCTGCTGGGTTTGCATTGTGGTCGACAAAGGCCGTTCCGTGGAAGCGATGATCAAGAACGATGATGAAAAAATCTGGATGCCCCCTCTGCTGGATCGCGGATTTCTTGCTCATCCAAACCCCTATATCGCCCCATCAACTCGACCGCCAAGCCTGCCCGGCATAAATTCACAGTGTCTCCGCGAAGGAAACGCGGCTTTCGCGGGAGCGAAAGGCGACACTTTGGGGTTTACAGTCTTACTCAGAATCATGCGCGCACGGTGTGAGCATGAATGGCGAGCGAACAACGTGAGCGTTTTCGAAGCTCGAACCGGTGGTTCTTGTGGGTCAAGGGATTTCAGCCCTTGTTAGGCATTATGGTTCCGGCAACAGTGTGGCTCTTCTTGATTCTCGGCTACCTGCTGACGGTTACCATTGAGATTCCAATTCTGCTTGCCGGGATGGCAAAGAAGCACGGCGTCCGGGACACAATCCTTAATGGACTCCTGCTGACGGCCTTGACTTACCCTGTTGTCGTCATGGTTCTGCCTGCCCTCTTCAGCGCCGTGCAGTTCGATAACCGCATGATGTATCTGGCGGTCGCGGAAACCTTCGCCCCTGTTGCCGAAGTCCTGTTCTTCCGGTTTCTCGTCAACAAGCCCGTCGCGAGCAGGTTGGACCGAGATGCGATCGTCATTGTCATCGCCAACCTGGCTTCGTTCCTGCTTGGCGAAGCCGGACTGAGCCGATGGGTTGCTGAGCTTGCAGCGAAACTTGAAACGTTTTGACACGATGTTTAACTGCAACATGACGCTGGTCTCAGCGCATCGCGTTGGCTGATAAAGTCTCGACCTTGCCGTTCAGAACGCCACGTAACCAGCCTGTGGTGCCGTGTAGCCCGTCAAGGTGCCGCTACCAGAACTTCCACCACTGGCTTTTCGAATCTCGCCAGTAGTTCGCGAGGAAACTCTGTATCCTGTTGGTGGTGTCGATCTGGGGCTTGGGCACGACGAAAACCTCGCGATCGTCCCAAGTGACAGGCAAGCCCACAGCCCGCTGGAGTTCCTCACCGAACTTGTTGCTGTCGAAACGTTTCGCTTTGAATGGGTCCTGTTCAGTCACCAATGGTGGAATGAAGCTGAAAATCAGTAGAAGGCTCCCGTCATTCATTTCTCGCAAGATCGGTTCGCCATCAGGGTCAAAGCCCAAGATCTGCGTGGTCCGGCGCACGTGTTCATCACTCCCATGGGTTAGGAGTCTTCGGCTGAGATCGCGAAATTCCGAATAACTTCGGATTGCATGACCTCCATCAGGCTTGTTCACGTGGAACTGAACATCGGTAATGTCGTGAAGTGTTTCATCAGACGGGAAAACGGAAGCGGCCGACTTATCCTCGATAGTGGGTTCGACACGAAGTTGTTGCCGCGTCACGATCCACTCGAAGACTCGGGCCTTGGCGGGATGCAGCCTTGCGACCAAATTCGAGTAAGAAGCACTCAGATCAACAATGCAGCTAAACATCGCCTCTACAAGCAGAATCCCGGACGAGGTCGTGACAACATTATCAACGCGAATGGTGATAGTTTCCCCCTGTTCGCAGTTCATGAATTTCACAACGGGATCCTCGATGAACTGAGTCTCAACGTCAGTCGGGTTCAGTAATCAACAGTCTCATGAAGAAGCAAACGAAAACTACTCAGCGGCATCTTCTTTCCGCGGCAGTCGTTCCCGAAGTGCGAGTCGCAGAAGAGCGATGCTCAGCGGTATTCCGAAGCAAACAAGCATCCCGATCGTTTCGATGAAGCTCCGCGAAAACGGTGATAGTATGGCACCAACAAAGAGATACAGGAACACAAGTGTCACTGCGAGGTTGAAGATCAACCGCGATGGCTGACTGTAGGCAAGCCAATACCGCACATCGGTTCGCAACGGATGCTGATCCAGTCCGGCCTGGCAATGCCAGCATGCATGATCTGCCCAATCGACAGGCGCATGACATTTGGTGCATCGAATCATCTGGGGAACCTTTCACTATCTCCACGTGATTTCCGGATGGGCTGCCCTCAGGAACACCTGCAACTTCAGGACCGGGTTGTCCCACGGCGATGGCCGAACTTCAATCAGCAACGCCCGCTGTGACCGCAGTGGTCCGGTTTGGACCTCGATCCAGAGGAATTCCATGGAGTTCGAATTCGTGACACGGCGTGTGATTTTTTTGACGAGAGTCCATGGCCACCGTCGACCATCATACAGAATCCCACTGTCTGTGACTTCAACTTCGTGCACTCTACCGGACAGCATCCCCCAAAGAAGCGAAAGAGATAAGGCACATGTGATGATTACAATGACTCCTAAAACGAAGGCAAGCATTCCCGGAAATCCGTTCGCGTCTCTCGGTGCGCTGATCGCGATATTTGCACTGATAAGCCCAACGGCGACTGTGCCGAGAAACTCAATGAGTGTCTTACGACTCCGCAACGGACGTCGGTAGCTCACAAAAACAATCTGGTTCGCGCCCTCAGTTGGGACCGCTGGGGCGGATTGCGAATCGCCTGTCCGTTGTGGGTTGGTTGTCATCGTTGATCAAGACTTGAGTCTTCGCGGTTGAGCATGTCATCACTATTCTAAACGGTCCGACCGCAAATCATAGGTTTTGTGGTTGCAGGCCAACGCCCGGACCGATGCTGCCGTGAAATCGTATCGCCCCGTGATTGCTCGTCGAAGCCAGTTGGTGTTTCTTCAGGCACCAACGGCCGTGCGATCATTGCAAACGAAGCGAAGGTCAGCCATGCTGGCGTGCTTCGGCAAAGATCCGTTTCTGGAAACTGTTCGGGGCGATCTCAATCGGCTGGGTATCGGCGAGAGGAGAGTATTGTGATTCGAAATGATTGCGGTGCGAGCAGGATTGCAGTGTTCCTGTCAATGAGTCTGCTCATTGGAAGAGTGTCTGCGGAAGACGTGACGTTGCCGGTGACGAAAGATAATTCCATCGTCATGGTCGACAGCGAGCTTCAGGTGAATGGCGGCTCACAGGGCAGGATTCGCATTAAGGGCAATCAACATGTTGTCGCGATGTCGTTTGATCTGCAGTCGATCAAGGGACGTCTGGTGAAGAAGGCGACTCTGATCTGTGAACAGGGCGAGCAAACGATTTCCGGTGTGACGATTTCAACGATCGCCACGCCGTGGGACGAAAATCGTTCGAATGCCCTGTCGTGTGGAGTTGATGGCATCGTCGACTGGGGTTACGCCGGTGCTCAGTTTCCTGCGATCTGCGGAGGCAACTCGGGAACATTGGTGGCTCATCAGTTATCAGAACTCAAGGACGGAAAGTACTTTTGGGATGTCCCGCCGGACATGATCTACGCGATGGCGATCGGTGTCGCTCATGGCCTGGCAATTCACGAGCACGACGCGGACTACGGTCGAAATCCGACGATCTATTCAAAGGAACAATCGTCGAAAAAGCCGTACCTGCTCGTCGAGCTCGATGATCAAGGGCAGCCTGAAGCAAAGCCAGAGCCTCCAAGACAGTTGACGCTCGTGCCTGTCGATTCGCAAACAGCCGAGTTGCAGTTTGTGCCGCCCGCGAAAGGATTTGCCTACGAAGTGTTCGTCGATGGTCATCCGCTGGGGCGTCACAATATTCCGATGCCGAACGAGTCAGCAAATTCTGACGGCTCGCGTGAATCCATTATCATTCGCGACCTGCCCGGGAACATTCTCAAGCCGGGGGCTTATGAAGTTCGAATTCGATGTCTGAATCGACTGGGTAAGGCCTCGGCCGATGCTTCTGTTCGCGGCGAATTGTTTCGATCAAGCCCAATGCCGGTGGTTGACGTTCCGAAGCCAACGCCCGCTTCGACAATCGACGGAGTGGCCGTCATTCCTCCGACGGACAAGTACGATGCGGCCGGGGCTCCTGTTGGTTCGTTAAGAAACGACTATCGGTCGAACAACGGCGTGTTCGACGGGCGAACCATTCGTCTGGTCGCTGCTGCCGGCGAAGTCGTCGGCTTTCAGGCTCTGCTTCGGGGCACCGGAGATGTTTCCGTCGACCTGCGGCTTGATGGCTCAATGAAGACAGAACTCTGGCAGGCAATCTATGTTTCATCCAACGACCGTCATATTCCAGACCCACTGTTGCCTCTGCCAAAGACGGTGAAGTTACATCAGGACAAAGACACGTCTATCATTGGAGACATCTTTGTTCCGTTCGATGCAAGGGCAGGAACGTCCGCGGGCGAACTGCGAATTTCCGATGGTCGCCGTGTGCCGATCGAGCTAACCGTTCTGCCGTTTGCATTGCCGAAGCGGGCCACGTTTCTATGCGAGATGAACGGCTATGGCCTGCCGGAACATGTCGACGACTATTACAAGCTGCAGCAGGTTGCGTACGATCATCGAGTTCATTCCAACATCCTGCATTACTCGCACAACACCGCCGCGCCGGGGGCGAGAAAAAGCAATCTCGACATGCGACTGCGTTCCGGCCGCCGGATGGACAATCGTCGTTATGATGACATCGTTCCGGGAGCCAAGTCGGCGTACTGGGATGATTTTGCGGAAGCGTTCGGCCCGGTCCTGGACGGTTCTTTGTTTGCCAGCGGCCATCGCGGCGCGATCCCGGTGCCAGGGTTTTATCTGACGTTTCACGAAAGCTGGCCGTTAAACTGTCGGCAATACTTCAATGGAAATCCAGATGTCTATCGAAGCTTCGAAGGCTCGCCGGAGTACTCTGAAACGTTCGTCAACATTCTGCAGGATTTTGTGCGACTGGCCGAAGAGAAGCGATGGAACCAGACCGGCTTTCAGGTCTACTTCAACAACAAAGGTTCCATGAAAGAGCTGACAAAGGCTCCGTGGATTCTGGATGAGCCCTCGGCGTTTTGGGACTACCGAGCGCTGCAGTTTTTTGGTGAACTTGCAGATCGCGGTCGGAAAACCGCGAAGTCGGTTCGTGTGGATTATCGAGTCGACATTTCGCGTCCGGAGTATTGTCGAGGACAACTGGAAGGGCGACCGGATTTGTGGGTCGTGTCGTCGTCGGCGTTCGAGAATCATCGCCGACTTGTCGCAGACAGGATGAAGGCCGATGGTTTGAAAACATGGGTCTACGGAACGTCCAATCATGTTCATGAATCAAATCGTAACGTGATGGCCTGGGCTCTGGATGCTCGTCGTTTTGGTGCGACTGGTCTTGTGCCGTGGCAGACGGTGAACAAAGATGGTTCTGCTTTGAAGCAGGCCGATCAGCTCGGGTTGTTCATTTTCGACCACGAGTCGAACGGAGAAGTTGTCGTCCGGCACTCGTTGAGACTCAAAGCGTATCGCGATGTGCAGCAATTGATCGAATACCTGAATCTGCTTCAAGTGAGGCGACGATGGACTGACGAACAACTGCGAGATTTCATTCAGTCGTCTGTACCGCTCGCCGTTTCCGTGCAGAAAACGCACGCGGAGGATGCCGGAACGTCGTCGTACGCTCAGATCTCTCCCGATGATTTCGATCGCCTTCGCAAACGTGCGATTCACCTGTTGACGACCGAATAGCGGAACCATGCAGTGAGCGATTGGGACAATCGCTCTACGTAGAACGACTGTCTCAGTCGTTCACTAACCTGCTGCGATTCGATTTGCTTCCCGCATTCTTCGGCCAGCCCGCCCTGCGAAACCTTGCAGCGAGCGATAGGGACTATCGCTCTACGTAGAACGACTGTCTCAGTCGTTCACTGCCCTGCCGCGATTCAATTTGCTCCCCGCATTCTTCGGCCAGCCCGCGTAGCGAAACCATGCAGTGAGCGATTGGGACAATCGCTCTACGTAGAACGACAGTCTCAGTCGTTCACTAACCTGCCGCGATTCAATTTGCTCCCCGTGTTCTTCGGCCAGCCTGCCCTGCGAAACCTTGCAGCGAGCGATTGGGACAATCGCTCTACGTAGAACGACTGTCTCAGTCGTTCACTGCCCTGCCGCGATTCAATTTGCTCCCCGCATTCTTCGGCCAGCCCGCGTAGCGAAACCATGCAGCGAGCGATTGGGACAATCGCTCTACGTAGAACGACTGTCTCAGTCGTTCACTGCCCTGCTGCGATTCAATCTGCTTCCTGCATTCTTCGGCCAGCGCGCCCTGCGAAACCATGCAGTGAGCGATTGGGACAATCGCTCTACGTAGAACGACTGTCTCAGTCGTTCACTGCCCTGCCGCGATTCAATCTGCTTCCCGCATTCTTCGGCCAGCACGCCCTGCGAAACGCTGCAGCGAGCGATTGGGACTATCGCTCGACGTAGAACGACTGTCTCAGTCGTTCACTGCCCTGCTGCGATTCAATTTGCTTCCTGCATTCTTCGGCCCGCACGCCCTGGGAAACCATGCAGTGAGCGATTGAAACAATCGCTCTACGTAGAACGACTGTCTCAGTCGTTCACTAACCTGCTGCGATTCATTTTGGTTCCCGTGTTGTGTCAACCGGGCATCGAACTCTTCTCCGTTGTTCGGAAATGTCAACAACAGATTCGCAAGTTCAACGATTTGTGATCGAGTTTGCGACCGTGACAGGCGACGTTCGTCGTGAAACTTGAATCTCGGCCGGAACGGAGATAGAAGATTGCCCGGAGTCTGCGACAATGACCGAAAATCGGCCGAAATCGAAATTGCAGTTCCCCGCGAAACTGAGTTCCAGCAATCAAAACATAGATGGGATGAATGAATCATGAGTCATCGCAAAGGGTTATCACGTCGACATTTTCTCGGCGCCTCGGCTGCCATCGCTGCGCCGATGGTGGTGCCTGCCGCTGTGCTTGGCCGTGGTTCTGTTTCGCCGAATGAAAAGATCACGCTGGGAGTCATCGGAATTGGTCCACGAGGTACATACGACCTTCAGGCGATGCTGGGACTGAATGACGTTCAGTGCGTCGCGATCGCTGATGTTCAGGCCAGCCGACGAAAGGCGGGCAAGGCGCTGGTCGACAAGCACTATGGCAACTCGGACTGCAAACTCTACGGTGATTTCCGTGAGCTGCTGGATCGAAAAGACATCGACACGGTCCTGGTTGCCACTGGTGATCGCTGGCATGCGGATGCTTCGATGCTCGCCGCAAAAGCAGGCAAGGATGTCTACAGCGAGAAGCCCTGCGGTCTGACCATTGATCTCTGCAATCGCCTCGCCGCGACGATCAGGGACACAGGTCGAATCTTCCAGGCGGGCACTCAGCGTCGAAGTGTGCCGAACTTCCAGCAGGCGGTTGAGTTCGCTCAGTCGGGAAAGCTTGGCAAGCTGACGACGGTCTATGCTTCGGTCTACCGACCAACGCTCGACGCCAGTTGGTTATCGGGCGAACCCGTTCCTCCAAAGGAAATCTGCGACTGGAACATGTGGCTCGGCCCGGCTCCTCAGCGGCCTTACAACTATCAGTACGTCAGCGGTGGCTGGCGAGGCTACAACGATTTCGACTCCGGCGCACGACTGCTGGACTGGGGCGCGCATACGGTTGACTTGTGTCAGTGGGCGAATCAGGCTGATGGTTCTGGCCCGACGACGTTCGAGCCGTCAGCGAACAACATCGTGGCGACCTATCAGAATGGAGTGAAGCTGGTCATCGACTTCCTCGACACGCCGTTTGGTGATCGTGGTCCAAACTGGACGACGCGACTGGGAACCTGCCCGGTCAAGTTTGTCGGCGAGAACGGATCCATCGAAACCGGCGACAGCGGCGAAACGGTCGCATCAACTCCGGCACTCGAAAAACAATTGGCCGAGGCCGCGAAGCGAGTCAAAGGGCTGGACGTGTCCGCTCATGCTCGGAACTTCTTTGACTCCGTGCGTTCACGTAAGCCGACCGTCGCAAATGCGGACATCATGCGAAGCTCCCACAATGTCTGTCACGCTGCTGCTATGAGCTGGATTCTTAAGCGGAAGCTGTCATGGGATCCGGCGAAGCATGAGTTCATTGGTGACGAGGAAGCCAACAGCATGCGATCCCGAACGAGTCGCAATTGGGAATCGACGACCTGATGGCCTGGAGCCCGTCCCTTCTCCCACCGTTTTCGTGGGGGAAGGTGGCCGACAGTCCGGATGAGGGGCCTTTCAAGCTTCGTTGCCGCTGAAGTCCCCCTCACCCTGGCCCTCTCCCCCAAAAGGGAGAGGGGACAACGAATTATACGACTCTCCCCGATAACGCGATTTTCAACGACTGGCTTTTGATCAATGTCCACCGCCGCCAACTCATCCGCAACCACACCTGACGGCGGGTGGACGGTGCAGAAGATCCTTGAATGGACTACCGGCTTTCTCAAACAGAAGGGCGTGGAATCGCCGCGACTGGAGGCAGAACTGCTTCTGGCACATGCTCGCAAGTGTCAGCGCATTCGGTTGTACACGGACTTTGCAGAGCTGCTCAGCGACGACCAGCGGGCGGTGATGCGTGAACTCGTCCAGCGACGCGCGAAACGCGAACCGCTGGCGTACATCGTAGGCACTCGTGAGTTCTACGGAAGGCCGTTCGATGTGGACGCGAATGTTCTGATCCCGCGACCGGAGACCGAGACGCTGGTCGACGTTTGCCTCGAACGCATTCCGAAGGACGAGCCTCGTGAGATCCTCGAGGTGGGCATCGGTTCGGGCTGCATCTCCGTCACCATTGCTCGTCTGCGACCGCAGTGTTCGGTCATCGCAACGGACATGTCAGAAGGTGCCATCTCTGTCGCGCAGCGAAACGCCGAGAAGCAGGGTGTAACGACTCGCGTCACAGTTCTGCATGGCGATACTCTTGAGCCGGTCATGAACAGCGGCCGAAAGTTTGATGGGCTCGTCAGTAATCCGCCTTATGTTCGCGATGATGAACGGGAAGAACTGCAGCCGGAGGTCGGTCAGCACGAGCCCGCTCAGGCACTGTTTGCCGGGCCGGATGGACTTGATGTCGTCCGCCGCATCGCCGTGCAGGCTCCTCAGTTGTTGAAGCAAGGTGCGTTTCTGGCGATGGAACTCGATCCATCACAATGCGCGGCAGTGTCCGACATGCTCAGGTCTGCCGGCTTTTCCAGCGTCCTGATCCGCAAAGACCTCAGCGGGCTGGATCGAATCGTGGAAGCCACGTTCGGCGACTCGTCAAGCAGTTCATCAACGGCTCCTGCGGAACACGGAGCCTGACAATGGACATGTTCAGCATTGAAGGCGGCCATCGCCTGCGCGGAACGGTTCGAGTTGACGGCAGCAAGAACGCGGCACTGCCGATCCTGGCGGCAACCCTGGCGATCGATGGAGTCCTGCAACTGGAGCGGATTCCTCAGTTGCAGGATGTGTCGACAATGATTCGCCTGCTGCAACTGATGGGCTCGCGAGTCAGCGTCGACCGACGGCAGGTCGTGCAGGTGGATAGCCGCGATGTTCGGACCACCGTCGCACCGTATGAGATGGTTCGACAGATGCGAGCCAGTATCTGCGTGCTTGGTCCGCTGCTCGCTCGATTTCGCACCGCGCGAGTTTCGTTGCCGGGAGGATGCAACATCGGCCATCGTCCGATCGACCTTCATTTGAAAGGACTCGCCGCGCTCGGGACGGAGATTCGTCTGGATGGTGGCTACGTGATCTGTCGCGCTCGTGCACTTCGCGGAGCGGAGATCGATCTGCAGGGAACTCATGGCCCGACTGTGACCGGCACCTGCAATGTGATGGTCGCGGCGGCGCGAGCACGCGGGAAGACAGTGATACGAAATGCCGCTCGCGAACCGGAAGTGCAGGACCTGGCGAAGTTTCTGGTCTCCGCCGGTGCCAAGATTGAAGGAATTGGGACTTCAACGCTTGAGATTGAAGGCGTCGACGAACTTCAGCCCGTACGTCATTCCATCATCACAGATCGCATTGAAGCGGCAACGTTTGCCATCGCTGCTTCGATGACGCAAGGTGACATCAGGATCGACAACGCGCCGGTTGATCAGATGACTGCGGTCATTGCAGCGCTTCGTGAAATTGGTGTGACGATTGAGTCGCCCGACGAAGACACGCTGCATGTTCGCGTCGAGAACACTCTGAAGCCAGCCAGCCTCAGGGCAGAACCGTATCCCGGTTTGCCGACGGACGTTCAGGCGCAGATGATGGCCTTGCTGGCTCTTGTTCCCGGACAAAGTCGAGTCACCGATTCGGTGTTCCCGGAGCGCTTCATGCACGCGTCGGAACTGATTCGCATGGGAGCACAGATGACGCTGGCTGGCAACACAGCGGAGATCACGGGTGTCTCGAAACTGTCCGGAGCTCCCGTCATGGCCTCCGACCTCCGCGCCAGCGCCGCGCTGGTGCTGGCCGCTCTAGCCGCAGAAGGACGTTCAGAAGTTCGGCGAGTTTACCATCTGGACCGCGGCTATCGGTCGTTCGAGAAAAAACTGAACGACCTTGGAGCTCACATCGATCGCATGGATGAGACTCGTCCGGAAGTCTCACCTCCCTCTCCCCACTTCGAACCCGAACGCAGTTCATTCAGCACTCCACCCCGCGAAGACGACCTCGACTCCCGGCGCTAAGAGCAAGGTTCCGCTTGGCATTCGCCCATCACCCATTGGAATGTGTTCAATACAAAGCACAACCAGTGGCATAGCCTCTTGATCGGACTCACGGTGAATCCGAAGTACCACAGAAAAACAATCCGGTGCGTTTGCCGATGTGCACTGCCAGCGTAATCTAGTTCCTGACGCGTCATTCAACTCAGGTATCAATGCCATGCCGCCGGGAATCTTGTATCCAAAGTTACCACGTCGCAGGGATCTCAATGGTCTCAGCTTCCTCAGCACTCCACCACCGATCAAATGCGTCTGCGGGCTCGGCGCTGTCGCCAAAAAGAACGTGACAAAGGTCGGTACCAAGGGATTCGATTTGAGCGGAAACGAACGCCTCTTTGCACTTTCGAAGGATGACCGATCGATATCCTTCCAGCTTGCATTCGAACAGTACGGCTTCCGTCATTACAACGGTATGTGCCCCAAGGAATTCGAGAACATCTACACGCCCAAGTGCCGCAAGGCGATTAGCCAACTCGGGCCGCGGGCAGATAACGTAGGCACGCCTCGCTGTCGGGTTTTGCGGATCGTGTAGGGTCATTGGAGACGTCTCAACGGTCACGGATCTCTAGCGGAAAGAACTAAAAATCGGTGTCACCAACCGTTTCCAGATATCGGACTGTAATGCGACATCGAGGTGCTGCAACTCAGCTCGAGTATCGCCAAAGACGACAACTGTCGAATGGGCTTCTGCTCGACTGAGCACTGTTGGACAGAAATATCTAACCAACAGCCAGTTCAAGCCCCCTCAACCAGCAACTCCTTCACCACTCCATCGCTGTCGGCGAACTTCTCGGTGGGCACATCGAGTTGTTTCAGCATCGTGGCGAAGACGTTGGAGAGTGGCCGGTCTTCCTTCGTGACTTCCAGTTGCCAGGGTTCCGTGCCGCCGTCCCAGGCACCGGCTTGCGGATTGGCTCCGGCGGCGTTGATGTACTGACCGTGGCGAAAGCCCATGTTCTTTCCGCCTGCAAGGACCAGCGGATAATTGCGAGACAGATGAAAGGCGCTGGAGGCGGATCCGTACAGCAGCAGAGAATTGTCGAGCATGCTGCCTTGTCCGGCAGGTTCTGGCGTTTCACGAAGTCGCGTGACGAATCGAGCAAACTCTTCGTTCAGGAACCGACAGTAAATTCCCAGACGTTCCCATCCGTTCGGATTCTTCGTCTCATGAGTCAGCGCGTGAGCCAGTGTGAAGCCGACGGCTCTGGCCAGGTGGTCGCTGATTCCAAATCCGTTTTCTCGACCGATCTGATACGTTGCAACACGAGTCGAATCGGTCTTGAAGGCCAGATAGATCAGTTCAAACATGGTCTGGACGTAGGCTCGCGGTTCGTCCGGGGTGATCTCCAGTTTCAGATGATCGGCTTTCACCACCGGCAGTGGCGTGTTGATCCAGTGGCGTGCTTTCTCCACTCGACGTTCGGCCTCGCGGACAGATTCCAGATACTCATCCAAACTGCGCTGATCCGACGAATTCAGCTTCTTTCGCAGCGACGCCGCATCTTCCATCAGGTCATCCAGCGCGCTCTTGTTGAGTGCCAGTCGTCGAGCCGCATCCTGATCACTGCTGACAAACAGCATGTCGAACACGCGCTTCGGGCGATTCTCCGCCGGGATCGCACGACCGTTGTGGTCGAACGAAATCGTCTGTGCTCCGCGTGGCGTGCCCGTGCCGCCATCGGTCGACATGACGATCGACGAAAATCGAGTCTGGTTGCCCACGAACGCTGCGTACGCCTGATCCAGTGAGATCGAATTCTGGTATGGCCCGCTGGTGGCCGTTGCAGCGGCCGTCAGAAACTGATCCGCATTGCAGTGCCCGTGAACCTTGCGACTGGCTGGATGCGAGAACCCGGACAGAATCGTCAGGTCGTTCCGCAGAGGTTCAAACGGCTCACCGCATTTTGAAAATGTGAACTCAGTTCCATTTCCATGTGGAAACCACGCCCAGTCTTTATAGGCCGGATCCTGCGGCAATGGCATGCCAACACCATCCGGGAAGTAGATGCACGCAAGTCGCTTGACCGAGCTGGTCTCTTCGCTGGCCTGCAGCCGAGACGACGCGACGCACTCGAACAGCGGCAGGGCCAATGCCACGCCGGTTCCACGAAGAAATCGACGACGATCCAGGGAATTGAGATTCATGTATGAGACCTTAGGCAGAGGCGTCGAAGAAGAGTACCAGTCGTTACCGGAATGCAATCGTTGTGAATTCACCCTCCCATTGGGAGGGTCATCGCGATAGCGATGGGGAGGGCTGCGATTCTGATCTCGCGTCGAGGCAATGCAACATCAATGCTCCTGCCCTCCCCGCTCGTTCCTCGCGACCCTCCCAGAGGGAGGGTGAAGAAAGAAATGCCCGCTTCGTATCTGGTATTCTTTTTTCACGCCGCTGCCCTACTTCGTTTGAAACAAATCACTGGCCACGAGGACGTTGATCAATGTGGCCAGTCCGTCGTCCTGTCGCCGAACGCTTGCAGTGATCATGTCGATGTCTGCATGATCGCCGAAGGTCAGCGGCCTTCCAAGAGCGAAAGTCGCAAGTTTATGCACCATCGCTCGGACAAACTGATCCTGTCGATTCTGCAGAAGGAATCGCTTCAGTCCGTCGGCTCCGTGCAGCTCCTGCTGATTGAACAGCAAACTTGAGGCATCGACCGGGGTTCCATTGACGTCATCACGCCAGCGGCCGAGAGCATCGTAGTTCTCGAAGGCGATTCCCCAGGGATCAATTTTGGCATGACATGAGAAGCAGGCGGCCTGATTCCGATGGTTCTCAATACGCTGCTTCAGTGTCATCTTTGCGATCTCGGGGTCGGCAAGATCGATGATCGGAACCGCGGCCGGTGGTGGCGGAGGCGGATCATTCAACACACAGCGAAGCAGCCAGACTCCTCGCTTTAGAGGATGCGAATCCGTGCCGTTGGAATTCATGGCCATCAGCCCGGCCTGAGTCATCAGGCCGCCACGATGCGAATTACCGTTCAGCGCGACGCGACGGAATGAGTTGCCTCGCACGTCCAGCAGGCCACAATGCACAGCCAGCCGTTCATCGGCCATCATGTAATCAGCGTGAATAAAGTTGAGCACGCTTTCGTTGCTTCGCAGCACTTCATGAAAGAATGCGACGGGTTCCTTCTGCATCGATTCTTTAAGCAGCGGATCGGCGTTCTTCAGCGTTAGGAAATCCAGGAGCTGCATGTCGAGCCATTGATGGACAAACTGCTCGGCAAAGCGTTCGGCTCGCGGATCCTGCAGCATCCGATCGACTTCCTGACGCAGGCTGGCCGCATCGGCAAGTTCGCCACTGGCTGCTTTCTTTCTGAGCGTGTCATCCGGAACGCTGCACCACAAGAACAGCGACAATCGCGTGGCAAGTTCGTCGGGTGATAATTGTTTTGGTGCCCCCTCATCCGGCCTGACGGCCACCTTCTCCCCCGTGCGCGGGGGAGAAGGGATAGCATCGCGCAACTTCAAATCAGACGGCTCGCTGGATTCGGCGTCTTCTCGCACGACGTACAAAAACTTCGGCGACGACAGCACCGTCGCCAGAACTTCCAGCATCGTATCCTCAAAGCTGTCACACTGGGCTCGGATCGAGTGAAACAGTTTGAGCTTCTGCTGAACTTCATCATCGCTCAATTCGCGCCGCCACGCGCGGGTCATGAATTGAGTCAGCACGTCTTTGGCATAGACGGCTTCATCGTCGCGATGTTCGCTGTCGAAGAAAATCCGTCGGTGAGTCTGCGGAGGCCATTCCTCGTAGTATGGAACAAGGACCTGAACGTAATCAATCTGAATCGCGCCATGTCCGCCCTGAGGAACGGAACTGTTGATGAAGCGGACGTATTCGGAAGGGCTTGGAAGATCTCCCATCTTTGACTCACCACGGAACGCGTTCCTCGGATAGATTTCGCCGAGCGGCACATCCCATTCATAGATCTGCGGTGCATCTGCCGTCGCAGTGATCGGCGTGTCAGCAGTACTCACACGAATCTCTGCTCGGCCTTCGTTGCTGGCCTGAAATCCGAACTCAAGCTGCAGACTGGGAATCCGATGCGGTTCGGTCGCTTCCTTCGACGCTCGCACGCGAACTCGCATGATTCCTTCGTCAGGAATCGTGTCACCGAGTTCCACGGTCAGTTCCTGATTCCGTCCGGAAGGAATGACCGCGACATGATCAAACGTTTCCGGAAACTTCGGCTCAGCCCCCTCGGGGTCAAACGCATACTTCGCACCACCGTAGTCCCACGCAGCGCGAACAGTATCCCCGCTGGATAACTCGCGATAATACGGCCGATCGTGCGGCTGTTTGAAACTTGCCGTGAGTCGCGCCACTTCCTCCTGCATCTTGACCGGATCATCCTTGAACTGCTCCCTGGCTTTCGCAAGTTGCTCCTGCTGCTTCGGCCATTCTCGGTCGGCCGCTTCTTCCATGGAAACGCCCCAGTGAATCACCGGTGGTCGATCGCCCTTCACGGTGACTCGCCGCAGCGCGGTCAGAGCAATCTGACGATACGACTCCAGTTGCCCAACAGACATGTGCAGCAATTCAGAGCTGTTCTGAAAACCGTCGTCCGAGTGCGATTCCGGTGGAAGGTCCTTTGCGAAATTCCACGGCACACCGAGCAGATCCTGCAGAGCGTAGTTGTATTCGTACTGCGTCATCCGCCGAAAGGACGAATGTCCGCCGGTTGCACGCCGCACGTTTGAGGCTCGTTGGATTTCGTCCGCAAGCCAGTCAACCAGCCTGCTGCGATCGCTGTCGCTGAGTGCTTTGGCGTCGGGTGGAGGCATCTCACCGTTGCTGAGCACCGCCTGAACTTCGAGCCACCAGTGGGCATCTGGACCATTTGCCAGGTCCGGGTTCAGTGTGTCGATGCGGATATTGCCTTCGACATGATCCGGCCCATGACACGGCACGCAGGTTTCCTTCAGCACGGGTTCCAGATGCTGCTTGAAGGACGCCAGACTCTCCTTCGACCGATCCTCCGCAACTGAAGACACGATCTCACGTTGTTGCCGATACCGCGACCGCAGAGCCCCTTCCGTCCAGAGCTGCTCCAGCGTCAATGACGCGGCCCCATCAGTCACACCGTCCTGAGCCAGTGCAAACTCTGGGATGTTGATAAAGAGGAGACACAGCAGACTCGCCTTCAACCAACCGAACCGTCCTTCGCCACCGGGTTTACCCCGGTGGTTTTCAGGCCTTTGCACTACCCATGCCGCATCTGATCTCGGAGCACCAGTCGTGCAAAAGCCTCTTTCCACCGGGATAAACCCAGTGGCGTCGTTGGGTTGCGAGCGGCTGAATCTGACAACGTCCTGAACATTCATAGTCCGGGGACTTTCCAAAACAATCGGCAGGTGGGAATGAGCCTCGGCGGGAACAAGCGAATTCGGTGGGGGCGCAAGTATACCACGCGAACCGCCCGCTCCAAATCGACTCACCCAAGCCAGTCTCGCCGCCGCCTTCGATGATTCGGTTCTGCCCATCGGTGCCCACCCATCTGCCATCCTGAAGCTAAAGATTCATTCGCCGGTGTGACGTCCCGCAGAGCCTCAGTATGGCTCTTTGAGCCCGTTAGCATCTGTGTGGGCGGTGCCAGCCCACGGACGACCGACCAGCCAAGTAACTCAAAAGTCGGAGCGCGTAATGGGCCCGCTGCATCAAACGACGGGCAGCAATCGTCGCAACCCATCGAATTGACTTGATCGACACGGACGTTAGGAGTCGCTGAATCGGAACAGTTTGCCAACAGACCGGGTGAATATCCCCAGCAGAGTGCTCAGATTCCCCCGTCGGAAAATCCAGTGGGCATTTTTCGGTAGGTTGGATTGCGCCGCGGTGTTGCGATTTGGCAACGTGCGGAGTTCGGGCCGGAAAGGCCAGAAGACGAATAACGGATCGCCATCCAGCCAGACCTTGCTGATGTCTGCCTCTGTTGGATGGTTGAACCGGTCATGGCTAACTCTGACTCTGCACCTCGCCCTCGTCGCCGACTTCTTCTGGAACGACTCGAAGATCGAATTCTGTTCGACGGAGTCGCCGTCAGCCCGGACGCTCTTCAGCCGGATCCCGCCGCAGCGAATGAAGTCGTGCAGACGGCTGACTACGACCTGGGCGCCGCCGACAATTTGTTCTCGAACAGCCAGCAGGCCACTGCGACACTCGCGTCTTCCGGAATCCCATCGGCTGACATTCCATCGGCTGACATGACATCGTCCGAGTTGACGGCCCGCGATGCTCAGCAGTTGGAAGTCAGTCTCATTGCGTCGATTGAAGCCACAAAAACGCTGCTGGAATCGGAACTCGCCGCATCGCAATCGCTCGTCGATGGCCCAAACCAACAGCCGAGCGTCTCCACGGCGGCGATTGAAGATTCGATCATCACGCAGGTCGAGAATGCCGTAATCGTTCCGGCCGATCCGCAGACTCGTCGCGAGATCGTGTTCATTTCAACCGACGTCTACGACTATGAGTACCTGTCGCTGAACCTGCCTGAGTCTGTTCAGATCGCGTTGATCACCAGCGATCGCGATGGGATGGAACAAATCGCGGAAGCTCTGCGAGGCGAATCGAACGTCGATGCGATTCATATCATCAGTCACGGCCGAGCCGGTGAGTTGTTCATCGGATCGTCGGCGGTTAACACGGCGAGTCTGAGCAACGAATATGCGGACGAACTGGCCATCATTCGAGCGGCGCTCAGTGAAGACGCCGACGTGCTGGTTTACGGCTGCAGCGTCGCAAACGGAGACATTGGTCAAAACTTCATCGACGCACTGGCCGTCGCGTCCGGTGCCGACGTTGCTGCAAGTACCAACGATACAGGCTCGGAAGCGAAAGGCGGCGACTGGAATCTCGAAGCCTCGGTCGGATCGGTGACAACTCAGTCGATTCAAGCCAAGTCGTGGGATGGGCTGCTGGCGCCGATCAGCATCACGCCGGTGACTGGCACCGCAACAGCGGCCGGCAACACTCTGGCCACCAACATCCTTGGCAACGGCATCACGCTGAACAGTGCAACGTTTGCGGGCGACAACAGTCAGGCCGGAACATTCACGTCCGCCACGGGCTACACGCCGGAATGGCTCGGCTACGGCAGCGGGATTTTGCTTTCCACGGGCACCACGTCTCAAGTCGTTGGCCCGAACACGGCCGAAGGCAGCAGCGTCAACGCTCCCGGTGGCTTCACAGACACAGATCTGGGTCTTCTGGGTGGTGGGACATCAAACGACTCGGCATCACTGACGTTGACATTCACGCCCAACAGCAACCGAGTCACTCTCCAGTTCACATTCGGTTCCGATGAATACAACGAATACGTCTACAGCGCATTCAATGATGCGATGGGCATCTGGGTGAACGGCCAGCAGATGGCGATTCTGCCGACCGGTGAAACGATCTCGGTGAATTCGGTCAATCAGGCCGCCACGTTCAATCCGGCGAATGGCAACCAAAGCCGCGATCCATTTCCGGGCAACGGCACCTTCGATTCAGCAAGCCCGTCGCTCTACAAGAGCAACTCCGTCGCGTCCGGAACTTACAACACGGGCATGGACGGCTTTACGGTGACGATGTCGATCATCGCCGATGTGACCGCAGGCGTGACGAATACGATCAAGATTGGTATTACCGACATTCAGGACTCGTCATGGGATTCCTGGCTGTTCATCCGCAGCGCAAGTTTCGAATCGGAAACGATCGCATACACCGACAACGTAACGACCAGCGTCAATACTCCGGTGACCATCAACGCTCTCGCGAATGACTGGGATCTGCAGGGCAATCCACTGACGATCACACACATTGCCGATGTTCCTGTCACTGCCGGCGGCCCGGCTGTGACTCTGGGCAGCGGCGCGACGGCACAGCTCACGGCGAGCGGCCAGGTTCTGTACACGCCGCTGACCGGAAGCACTCAGAACGACATCTTCACGTACACGATTCAGGACACGACCGGCACAACAGCCGTTGGCTTCATCAACGTGGCCATTCCGGCTCCGCCAACCGTCGACCTGAACGACAACGGAACGACGGCCGATCGCAACAATGCTGTCACCTACGAACTGAACGGTGCAGCAGTGGCGGTCGCAACATCCACAGCGTCTGTCGCTGACGTGAACGACCCGACTTATCCACTGCTGACGCTCGGCCTTGGTGGTTTCGTCAATGGCAGCAGCGAAATCCTAAACATTGGCGGCACGGACTTCGCCTACGGAACGGCTCAAACGTCCAACATCACGGTCAGCGGCACCGCGATCACCGTCACCTACAACGGCGCAAACTCCATCACTGTGGCGCGAACAGCTTCGGGCGCTGAAATCAGCGACGCGTTGATGGAGACGATCATCCGCGGCGTGACCTATCGCAACACGGCGACCAACGGGACATTCGGCGATCGAACGATCAACTTCACCGTGAATGACGGCACGTCGAACAGCAATACGGCCACGGCAACGATCAGCGTTGTGAACGCCGTACCAGTCATCGACCTGAATGACAACGGAACGACTGCGGCTCGAGACAACTCCGTCACGTTCACCGAAGGCAACTCGCCGGTGAACATCGCCACATCAACAGCCAGCGTGATTGACTCGAACGATCTGACGTATCCAACTCTGGCGATCACGCTCGGTGGATTTGTGGGCGGATCGTCGGAACGAATCTCGATCGGCGGCACGGAATTCACCTACGGCACGACGTTGACCACAACGGTCACGGTTGGAAGCACCACGTTCCGAGTTGCCTACAACGGAGCGAACGGAATTGCGATCACGAACAACGCAAACGGCGTCGAAATGCCCGATGCGGATGTCGAAACGCTTGTTCGCGGCATCACGTATCGACATCTGCCCGGAGTCGTGACCAGCGGGGCTCGCACGATGAGCTTCGTCGTCAACGATGGCAACGTCGATAGTAACACTGCTGTTGCGACGATCAACGTCGTCGGCACACCGATGGCTCCAACAATCGACCTGAACGGCAACGATGTGGGCACATCCGGCAATGTTCGCGACACATTCGAAGCGGTCACTTACAACCGCAACGATGGGACTCTGACATGGTCCACGAACTGGACAGAAGGCCCGAGCCCAACGGACGCAGCGGCAGGAGATGTTCGCATCGTCGTCGACGGAACCGCGAATGTTCTCCGTCTGGGAGATGATGCGGCGACCGGTCAGGCGGACACGATCCGCCGCTCCGCGAACCTCAGCGCGTACACATCGGCGGTGCTGTCATTTGATTATCGCCGAGTCGCTCTGGACGACAACATCAACGACTTCATTCTGATCGAAGCGTCCTCCGACGGCACGACGTTCACGCAGGTCGGACGCATCGAAGGACCGACGAACGACGCGACGTATCAGTCGTTCTCGGTCAACATTTCTGCGTACATTTCTGCCAACACGACGATCCGTTTCACCGCTCCGACGTCGCTGGGAAACACGGACTTTGTTCTGATCGACAACGTCAACATGGCAGCGAGCGCAGCGGCTCCGACGAGCCATGCGACGAGTTATCAGATTGGAAATCCGCCCGTTCGCATCGGCAGTACGACCGGCGCCGGCGTTGTTGTCACGGACGTCAACGAAAACATCACGCAGGCCGTCGTGACGCTGACGAATCCGCAGACCGGCGACGCGCTGTCGGTCGCGGGAACGCTACCGTCTGGTATCACAGCTACTGTGAGCGGCGGCGGTTCGATCGTGACGCTGTCCGGCTACGGTTCGCCCGCGATGTATAAGCAAGCGATCGAAGCCATTGGATTTGCGAACTCGAACCAGTCCGCGAGCCTCGTCAGTCGCACGATCACCGTGCAGCTCACCGATTCCACGGCGTTCTCCAGCAACACAGCCACCACAACGATCACGATGATCGGCAACGCCGCGCCAACGATTGACCTCGACAGTGGGACAGCTGGCAACAACTACTCGACCAGCTATACCGAAGACGGAGCGGCTGCGCCTGTGGTGAATACGTCCGCCGTGATCACCGATGCCGACGATGCCAACATGGAGTCCGCAACGGTTGTTCTGACCAATGCTTTTGCTGGAGATGTCTTATCATTCGGCACGCTGCCAGCAGGCATTGTGGGGTCCGTCAACATGTCAGTTCCCGGTCAGATTACGGTGACGTTGACGGGATCGGCCACACGAGCCGACTACGTCACGGCCCTGCGAGCCATCACCTATTCGACAACCAGCAATACACCGAATACGACGACTCGCACGATCAATATCACCGTCAACGACGGCGCGGCGAATTCCAACACAGCGACGACGTCCATCACGGTCGCACCCAACAATGATGCACCAACGACGACCAATGACAGCGTGACGACGCCCGAAGATGTCACGATTGTTCTGGGATTGGGTGACTTCGGAACGTACTCCGATCCGGAAGGCACTGGGATCGCCAGTGTTCGCATCACATCGCTTCCCGGGACGGGAGCTCTGCAGTTCTTCAACGGAACGGCGTGGGTTGCGGTTGCGACAAACCAGACGGTGACGGCTGCAAACATCACGGCGGGCAATCTTCGATTCGTTCCAGTGGCTCAGCAGAACGGAACGCCCTATACGACGATCGGTTTCCAGGTCTCCGACGGCAGCCTGTTCAGCGCGACGTCAACGCTGACGGTGAATGTGACTCCTGTCAATGATGTGCCGACGTCGACGGCTTTGGTGAATCGAACCAACGCCGACGGTGCGACGGTCAGCGTCAACGTGTCCGGATCATTCTCTGACATCGACGCGGGCGATACGCTCACCTTCTCCGCCACCGGATTGCCGGCAGGCTTGTCGATCAATCCAACGACCGGAATCATCAGCGGCACGATTGCCACTAACGCTTCCGTCAGCGGGCCATATTCTGTGACGATTACCGCCACGGATTCCGGCAGTGCAACGACATCGCAGAGCTTCACATGGACCGTGACGAATCCGGCTCCGACGGCCGTGGCTGACACCGGTTCGACGACGGAGAATTCTTCGGTCAGCGGCAATGTGCTGACGAACGACACCGATCCTGACATCGACACGCTCACCGTGTCTGCCGTGAACGGACTCGGCGCGAACATCGGCATCGCTGTCGCGGGAAGCAACGGCGGTACGTTCACGATTGGCTCCAACGGAGCGTACTCGTTCAATCCCGGCACGGCATTCGACAATCTGGCCGTCGGGCAGACTCGCACAACGGCTGTCAGCTACACCGCAACCGATTCTCAGGGCGGCACTTCAACGGCGACTTTGACGATCACCGTCACCGGCACGAATGACGGACCGGTTTCGACCGCGATCAGCAACCAGAGCAATGTCGATGGTGCTGCGGTCACTCTCAACGTGTCAGGCAACTTCAGCGACCCAGACACTGGCGATGTGCTGACGTTTTCCGCTTCGGGATTGCCGGCTGGACTTTCGATCAATCCAACCACAGGCGTGATCACCGGCACAATTGCCAACAACGCCTCGGTCAGCGGGCCATTTGCCGTCAGCGTGACCGCAACCGATCCGCACGGAGCGACCTCGACTCGCAACTTCACCTGGACCGTGACCAATCCGGCCCCGACCGCGGTGGCCGACACTGGGGCGACCACCGAAAATGCCAACACATCCGGCAACGTCATCACCAATGACACCGACCCTGACAATGATGTTTTGACCGTGTCGGCCGTCAACGGCAGCGGAACGAATGTCGGCGTCGCGGTCGCTGGCACAAACGGCGGATCGTTTCTGATCGGACCAACAGGAACGTATTCGTTCAATCCCGGCACGGCCTTTGATGATCTGGCTGCCGGACAGACTCGCACAACCTCCGTGACATACACGGCCACCGATTCACAGGGCGGCACTTCGTCAGCGACTTTGACGATCACTGTGACTGGCACCAACGATGCACCAACCTCGACGGCGATTGCCAATCAAACGAATGCCGACGGTTCGGCGGTGTCCCTGAACGTAGCTGGCAACTTCAGCGATGTGGATACAACCAACACGCTGGCCTTTAGTGCGACAGGATTGCCATCCGGTCTGTCCATCAATCCCACGACCGGCTTGATCTCCGGCACGATCGCCAGCAATGCGTCCCTGTCTGGCCCATACTCAGTGACTGTTACAGCGACGGACAACGCCAGTGCAACGACATCGCAGACGTTCACGTGGACCGTCACCAATCCGGCGCCGACCGCAGTGAATGACGCCGGAGCCACCACCGAGAACGCATCAACCAGCGGCAACGTGATCACGAACGACACAGATCCGGATGGCGATCCGCTGACCGTATCGGCCGTCAACGGTCTGTCCGGCAACGTCGGAACGAGTGTCACCGGAACCAACGGCGGCACATTCACGATCGGTTCGAACGGAGCTTACTCGTTCAACCCAGGCACGGCGTTTGACAATCTAGCCGTTGGTCAGACACGAACAACGTCCGTCAACTACACGGTTTCCGACAACCAGGGCGGCACGTCGACAGCCACTGTGACTGTCACTGTCACCGGAACCAACGACGCTCCGACCGCCGTTGGAACCATTAGCGGGCAATCAAACATTGACAGTGCAGTTGTTAGCTTGAACGTCAGCAGTTTCTTCACGGATGCGGACACCGCCGATGTATTGAGCTTCTCCGCGACCGGTCTGCCAATAGGGCTTTCGATCAATGCGACAAGCGGCCTGATCAGCGGCACGATCAACAGCAGTGCATCCGCCAGCGGTCCGTTCAGCGTGGTCGTGACAGCCAATGATGGCAACGGCGGCACGGTGAATCAGTCCTTTACATGGATCGTGACGAATCCAGCTCCGATTGCGAACATTGATAGCTTCTCAATTGGCGAAGATGCTGCCGCGTCCGTCGTCGGTAACGCTCTGACGAATGACAGCGATCCAGACGGCGACACGATCTCTGCCAATGTTCAGACCAGTGTCGCTGGATCGAACGGAGGAGTCTTCTCCATCGCGGCCAACGGCAATGTGACGTTCAATCCAAACGGAGCCTTCAATGATCTGGCCGCCGGGCAGACTCGCACCACGACGGTGAACTACGTGATCACCGACGCCAACGGTGCGACCTCTTCCGCAACGATCACGGTCACCGTCAACGGAACAAATGACGCTCCGACATCGACACCGATTGCGAATCAGACCAGTTCCGATGCCGCGACGGTTTCTCTGAACGTCGCCAGCAACTTCAGCGATCCCGATACGACGAACACTCTGACATTCTCCGCCAGCGGTTTGCCGTCCGGCCTGTCGATTAACTCAACAACCGGCCTGATTAGCGGCACGATCGCGAACAACGCTTCGGTCACAGGCCCATACTCCGTCGCCGTCACCGCAACAGACAACGCCGGCGCAACTTCGTCACAGACCTTTACCTGGACCGTGACAAATCCGGCTCCGACGGCCGTTAACGACAGCGGTGCCACAACAGAGAACGCAACAACCAGTGGCAACGTCATCACCAACGACACTGATCCTGACAACGACACGCTCACCGTATCCGCGGTCAACGGAGTGGCAGGAAATGTTGGCAATTCCGTGGCTGGCAGCAACGGTGGCACGATCACAATTGGTTCGAACGGAGCCTACACGTTCAATCCCGGCACCGCATTCGATGATCTGGCTGTCGGGCAGACTCGAACAACGGCTGTCAGCTACACAGCGACCGATTCACAAGGCGGCACTTCGACAGCGACTCTAACGATCACCGTCACCGGCACGAATGACGGACCGGTTTCGACCGCGATCAGCAATCAGAGCAACTCCGATGGTGCTGCGGTCACTCTCAACGTGTCCGGCAACTTCAGCGACCCGGACACAGGCGACGTGCTGACATTTTCAGCCAGCGGTCTTCCGGCTGGACTTTCGATCAATCCAACCACAGGCGTGATCAGCGGTACCATCGCCAACAACGCCTCGGTCAGCGGGCCATTTGCCGTCAGCGTGACCGCCACCGATCCGCACGGAGCGAACTCGACTCGCAACTTCACGTGGACCGTGACCAATCCCGCCCCGACAGCGGTGGCCGACACTGGGGCGACCACCGAAAATGCCAACACATCCGGTAACGTGATCACCAACGACACCGACCCTGACAATGATGTTTTGACCGTGTCGGCCGTCAACGGCAGTGGAACGAATGTCGGCGTCGCGGTCGCTGGCACAAACGGCGGATCGTTTCTGATCGGACCAACAGGAACGTATTCGTTCAATCCCGGCACGGCTTTTGATGATCTGGCTGCCGGACAGACTCGTACAACGTCCGTGACGTACACAGCCACCGATTCACAGGGCGGCACTTCGTCAGCGACTTTGACGATCACTGTGACTGGCACAAACGATGCACCAACATCGACGACGATTGCCAATCAGACGAATGCCGACGGTTCGGCGGTGTCCCTGAACGTAGCTGGAAACTTCAGCGACGTTGACACAACGAACACGCTGGCCTTTAGTGCGACGGGATTCCCATCCGGTCTGTCCATCAATCCCACGACCGGTTTGATCTCCGGCACGATTGCCAGCAACGCGTCGGTGTCGGGACCGTATTCGGTCACTGTCACAGCGACCGACAACGCTGGTGCGACGGCATCGCGAACTTTCGCATGGACCGTGACCAATCTAGCGCCGACCGCAGTGAATGACGCCGGAGCCACCACCGAGAACGCGTCAACCAGCGGCAACGTGATCACGAACGATACCGATCCAGACAACGACACTCTCACGGTGGGCTCAGTCAACGGCAGTGGATCAAGCATCGGCAGTTCAGTCGCCGGAAGCAACGGCGGGACATTTATCATTCAGTCCAACGGAGACTACTCCTTCAATCCAGGCACGGCCTTCGATGATCTGGCCGTCGGCGAAACTCGGATGACATCCGTCAACTACACCGTCACCGACAGTCAGGGCGGAACGTCAAACGCGACGCTGACAATCACCGTGACAGGTACGAACGATGCCCCGACGTCAACTGCGATCAGCAACCAATCCAACGTGGATGGAGCGACGGTTTCTCTGAATGTCGCGGGAACCTTCAGCGACGCAGATACGTCAAACACTCTCACCTTCTCTGCAACCGGACTTCCGAGCGGCCTGTCGATCAACTCCACAACCGGCCTGATTAGCGGCACGATCGCGAACAACGCATCCGTCACCGGCCCATACTCCGTGACCGCCACGGCCACGGACAATGCCGGAGCGACGACATCACAGACGTTTGTCTGGACCATTACGAATCCGGCTCCAACGGCCGTCGCCGACACGAACTCCACCGCTGAAAATACGTCGGCTTCCGGAAACGTACTGACCAACGACACCGATCCCGACAACGACGTCCTTGTGGTGGCATCCGTCAACGGACTGGCCGCCAACATCGCCACGGGCGTCACTGGCACCAACGGCGGAACGTTTACGATCGGCTCTGATGGAAGCTACTCGTTCAATCCAGGCATTTCTTTCGACGATTTGGCCGTTGGTCAAACTCGCACAACAAGTGTCACCTATTCGGCCACGGACAATCAGGGAGGCACAAGTGCGACGACTCTGACCATCACCGTCACTGGCACAAACGATGGCCCCACCTCCACCGCGTTGAGCAATCGCACGAACGCGGATGGCAGCGCTGTCAACGTCAATGTGTCTGGGAATGTTGCGGATGCCGATGCGACTGATACGCTGACGTTTTCGGCGAGCGGTCTACCAGCAGGACTGTCGATTCACCCGACGACGGGAATCATCAGCGGCACGATCGCGAACAATGCATCGGTCTCCGGCCCGTTCACCGTCATGATCACGGCAACAGATCCGCACGGACTGGCAACGTCTCAGTCGTTCACATGGTCGGTGACGAATCCAGCACCAACAGCGGTCAGCGACACTGGAGCCACGACGGAGAACGCAACCTCCAGCGGCAACGTGATCAGCAACGACACAGACCCAGACAACGACGTGCTCACCGTGGCCGCAGTGAACGGCAGCGGAGCCAACGTGGGCAACGCCGTCACAGGCACCAACGGCGGTTCATTCACGATCCACTCGGATGGGACATACACCTTCAATCCCGGTGCCTCGTTTAATGACCTTGCAGTTGGCCAGAGCCGCTCGACCAGTGTCACGTACACGGCCACCGATTCGCAAGGCGGCAGCAGCTCGACGACGCTGACAATCACCGTCAACGGAACGAACGACGCTCCAGTCTCCACGGCCATTGCGAACCAGAGCAGCTCGGACGGCCAGACGATCTCGCTGAACGTGTCGAGCAACTTCAGCGACCCAGACACCGGCGACGTGCTGGCCTTCACGGCAAGCGGTCTTCCGTCCGGCCTGTCCATCAATTCTTCGACAGGAGTCATCAGCGGTACGATCGCCAATAATGCGTCGGTTTCTGGCCCATTCTCGGTGACGATCACTGCGACCGATCCGCATGGTTTGTCGACGTCTCGAACCTTGACGTGGACTGTTTCCAATCCCGCTCCCACGGCGAATCCGGACTCCGCAGCAACCACCGAGAACGCAAATATCTCGGGCAATGTGCTGATCAACGACACCGATCCTGACAACGACATCTTGTCTGTTGCGGCAGTCAACGGCAGCGGTGCGAACGTCGGCAGTGCCATCACCGGCAGCAACGGCGGTTCATTCACGATCGCCAGCGACGGAACTTACAGCTTCAACCCCGGCACCGCCTTCGACGATCTGGCCGCCGGGGAAACTCGAACGAGGTCTGTCACATACACGGCGACCGACTCACAGGGCGGCACGTCCTCTTCGACGGTGACGGTTACGGTCACTGGCACCAACGACGCGCCAACATCGACGGCCATCAGCAATCAGAGCAGCGCCGACGGCGCGAGCGTCACGCTGAATGTGGCGGGCAATTTCGGCGACGTCGATACCTCGAACACGCTGGCGTTTTCAGCAACAGGACTTCCCAGCGGCCTGTCGATCAACGCAACAACCGGCGTGATCACGGGCACGATTGCGAACAATGCTTCAGTGACGGGACCATATTCCGTCACTGTCACTGCGACCGACAACGCCAGCGCGACGACATCGCAGACGTTCACATGGACGGTGACCAACCCGTCTCCGACTGCAACCAACGACAGCAGCGCGACCACGGAGAACGCGACGATCAGCGGTAACGTTCTGTCCAACGACACCGATCCCGATAACGATACTCTGACAGTTCTCGCGGTGAATGGCGTCGTGGGCAACGTGGCGGGATCTGTCGCAGGTTCGAACGGCGGAACGTTCACGGTCAATGCAAATGGAACGTACAGCTTCACCCCAGGCACAGCCTTTGACGACCTCGCCGTTGGTGAGACTCGCATAACCAACGTGCAATACACCGTCACGGATTCGCAGGGAGGCTCCTCAACGGCGACTCTGACCGTGACTGTGACCGGCACGAACGATGCGCCGACATCGACCAGCATTGCGAACCAGTCCAACGTCGACGGTGCGACAGTGTCGCTGAACGTGGCCGGTCAATTCAGTGATCTTGATGCCACGAATACGCTGAGCTACTCCGCCAGCGGAATGCCGAGCGGTCTGTCGATCAATTCAACGACCGGCATCATCAGCGGCACGATCGCCAACAACGCATCGGTGATCGGATCCTATTCCGTCACGGTGACCGCCACTGATAACGCGAGTGCGACAACATCGCAGACATTCACATGGACGGTGACGAATCCGGCTCCGACGGCAACGAACGACACTGCGACAATCGCCAGCAACGCGACAGCTTCCGGCAACGTGCTGACGAACGACACCGATCCTGACAATGACTCGCTGAGCGTCTCCTCCGTGAACGGCAGCCCGGCGAATATCGGCAGCAGCGTCGGTGGTTCGAACGGCGGGACGTTTACGATCGAAACCAATGGTGCCTTCACATTCAACCCGGGCACGGACTTCGATTCGCTCGGTGCGGGTGCAACCGCGACGACGACCGTGACGTACCAGATGACCGATTCGCAGGGCGGCTTCAGCACGGCGACGGTGACCATCACGGTGACCGGAATTAACTCGGCTCCCGTCTCAACCCCGATTGCGGCTCAAAGCAGCATCGACGGAGGCTCAGTCACCTTGAATGTGTCCGGCAACTTTTCAGATCCGGATGCAGACGATCTGTTGACGTTCTCGGCCAGCTCGCTGCCGCCAGGTCTTTCGATCAATTCAACAACCGGCGTCATCAGCGGCACGAGCAACAACAACGCGTCCGTCGGCGGGCCATATTCCGTCACGATCACAGCGACCGACATCGCGGGTGCATCGACGTCTCAGACATTCATCTGGACCGTCACCAATCCGGCTCCTGCTGCGACGAACGATACAACCGCAACGACGGAGAACGCATCATCCAGCGGCAATGTGCTGACGAATGACTCCGATCCCGATGGTGACACGCTGACGGTCTCCGCGGTGAACGGCGTGCCTGGCGATGTTGGCAATGGAGTCGCCGGTTCCAACGGCGGCACGTTTACCATCAACGCGATCGGTGGCTACACGTTCGCCCCGGGCACATCGTTCGACGATCTCGCGGCCGGGGAGACTCGTACGACATCTGTCACGTACACAATCAGCGATGGCAATGGTGGGACGAGCACAGCAACGGTCGCGGCGACTGTCACTGGCACGAACGATGCTCCCACATCCACAGCGATCGCAAATCAGACGAACACCGATGCGGCTGTTGTGTCGCTGAACGTGGCGAGCCACTTCAGTGATGCCGATGCGACCAATGTTCTGACGTTCTCCGCAAGCGGTCTGCCGAGCGGTCTGTCGATCAACGCCACGACCGGAGTGATCAGCGGCACGATCGCGTCCAACGCCTCGGTGACCGGCCCGTATTCGGTCACCGTTACAGCAACCGACAACGCTGGTGCGACGACATCTCAGATGTTCACATGGACCGTGACCAATCCAGCGCCGACGGCAGTGGCCGATACTGGGGCGACCACCGAGAATGGGAACGCCTCCGGCAACGTAATCACCAACGACACGGATCCAGACAATGACACGCTGATCGTGTCGGCCGTCAACGGCGGCTCGGGCAATGTTGGCAACCCGATCGCCGGAACCAACGGCGGCACATTCACGATCGGTTCGAACGGAGCTTACTCGTTCAACCCAGGCACGGCGTTTGACAATCTAGCCGTTGGTCAGACACGAACAACGTCCGTCAACTACACGGTTTCCGACAACCAGGGCGGCACGTCGACAGCCACTGTGACTGTCACTGTCACCGGAACCAACGACGCTCCGACCGCCGTTGGAACCATTAGCGGGCAATCAAACATTGACAGTGCAGTTGTTAGCTTGAACGTCAGCAGTTTCTTCACGGATGCGGACACCGCCGATGTATTGAGCTTCTCCGCGACCGGTCTGCCAATAGGGCTTTCGATCAATGCGACAAGCGGCCTGATCAGCGGCACGATCAACAGCAGTGCATCCGCCAGCGGTCCGTTCAGCGTGGTCGTGACAGCCAATGATGGCAACGGCGGCACGGTGAATCAGTCCTTTACATGGATCGTGACGAATCCAGCTCCGATTGCGAACATTGATAGCTTCTCAATTGGCGAAGATGCTGCCGCGTCCGTCGTCGGTAACGCTCTGACGAATGACAGCGATCCAGACGGCGACACGATCTCTGCCAATGTTCAGACCAGTGTCGCTGGATCGAACGGAGGAGTCTTCTCCATCGCGGCCAACGGCAATGTGACGTTCAATCCAAACGGAGCCTTCAATGATCTGGCCGCCGGGCAGACTCGCACCACGACGGTGAACTACGTGATCACCGACGCCAACGGTGCGACCTCTTCCGCAACGATCACGGTCACCGTCAACGGAACAAATGACGCTCCGACATCGACACCGATTGCGAATCAGACCAGTTCCGATGCCGCGACGGTTTCTCTGAACGTCGCCAGCAACTTCAGCGATCCCGATACGACGAACACTCTGACATTCTCCGCCAGCGGTTTGCCGTCCGGCCTGTCGATTAACTCAACAACCGGCCTGATTAGCGGCACGATCGCGAACAACGCTTCGGTCACAGGCCCATACTCCGTCGCCGTCACCGCAACAGACAACGCCGGCGCAACTTCGTCACAGACCTTTACCTGGACCGTGACAAATCCGGCTCCGACGGCCGTTAACGACAGCGGTGCCACAACAGAGAACGCAACAACCAGTGGCAACGTCATCACCAACGACACTGATCCTGACAACGACACGCTCACCGTGTCGGCCGTCAACGGACTCGGCCCGAATGTTGGCAATGCTGTGGCTGGAACAAACGGCGGGATATTTACGATTGGCTCCGACGGAGCTTACTCGTTCAGTCCCGGCACGGCGTTTGATGATCTGGCGGTTGGCCAGACACGAACCACATCCGTCACGTACATGGCCACGGATTCTCAGGGCGGTTCAAGCTCCACAACGTTGACGATCACAGTCACCGGCACAAACGACGCGCCTGTGTCCACGGCGCTGAGCAATCGAACGAACGCCGATGGCAGCACGGTCAGTGTCAATGTGTCCGGAAACTTCTCTGACCCTGATGCGACAGACACGCGGACGTTCTCCGCCAGCGGTTTGCCGGCCGGTCTTTCGATCAATCCAACGAGCGGCATCATCAGCGGGACAATCACCAGCAACGCCTCGGTCAGCGGACCGTTCTCCGTGAGCGTGACCGCGACCGATCCGCACGGAGCAACAACGACTCGCAACTTCATATGGACGGTCACCAATCCGGCTCCAACAGCGGTGGCAGACGCGGGATCAACGACCGAGAATGCAAACGCAACCGGCAACGTGCTCACCAACGACACCGATCCGGACAACGACACGCTCACTGTGGCGACCGTCAACGGCAGCGGCACGAACGTGGGCATCGCCATCGCGGGAACCAACGGCGGCACGTTCACCATTGACGCCAACGGCGACTACTCGTTCAATCCGGGCACCGCGTTTGACGATCTTGCCCTCGGCCAGAGTCGTTCGACCAGCGTGACGTATACGGCGACGGATTCGCAAGGCGGCACGTCTTCGACGACTCTGACAATCACCGTCAACGGAACCAACGATGCTCCGACTTCAACGACCATCGCCAACCAGACCAACTCCGACGCGGCGAGCGTCACGCTGAACGTCTCTGGCAACTTCGCGGATGTCGACGCAGGATCGGTTCTTGCCTACTCCGCCAGTGGCTTGCCAACTGGTCTGACGATCAATGCCAGCACTGGTATCATCAGCGGCACGATCGCGAGCACTGCCTCTGTGACGTCACCGTACTCCGTGACCGTCACGGCCACCGACGCCTATGGCGCAACGACTTCGCAGAACTTCTCCTGGACGGTGACGAACCCAACTCCGACGGCGGTGAGCAACTCCGTCGCAACGACGGAGAACTCATCCACCAGCGGCAATGTGCTCACGAATGACACCGACCCTGACAACGACACGCTCAGCGTTTCAGCCGTCAATGGCGTCGCTGGCGGAGTCAACACGAACGTCGCTGGCAGTGCTGGCGGGACGTTTGTGATCGGTGCGAATGGCAGTTTCACGTTCAATCCGGGATCAGCATTCGACGACCTCGCCGCGGGCGAAACCCGAGATACCTACGTCAACTACACGGCCACGGATTCACAGGGTGGCTCATCGACGACGACTTTGACAGTCACCGTGACCGGCACAAACGACGCGCCGACTTCCACGGCGATCGGAAATCAGTCCAGCGTGGACGCGGCAAACGTCACTTTGAACGTCTCGAGCTTCTTCGATGACGTCGACGCAAGCGACGTGTTGACGTACTCCGCCAGCGGTCTGCCGAGCGGCCTGTCCATCAACGCAACGACTGGCATCATCACCGGTACGATTGCAAACAACGCCTCGGTCACTGGCCCGTACTCCGTCGAAATCACGGCGACCGATTCACAGGGAGCCACGACGACTCAAACCCTCACATGGGCCGTGACAAATCCCGGTCCAACCGCAACGGCTGACTCAAATGCCGCAACCGAAAACTCCATCGTCAGCGGCAATGTATTGACCAATGACACCGATCCGGACAACGATGTGCTGACGGTGTCCGCAGTCAACGGCAGCGGCACGAACATCGGCACATCCGTCATCGGAACCAATGGCGGCACGTTCACGATTGCGTCTAACGGAGCCTACTCTTTCCATCCCGGCACTGCGTTTGATGATCTCGCCGTTGGAGAAACTCGCACGACGACGGTTCAATACACGACCACTGATAGTCAGGGAGGATCCTCGACGGCCACCGTGACGATGACCGTCACCGGCACAAACGATGCGCCGACGTCAACATCGATTGCCAACCAATCAAACACGGACGGTGCGACGGTGTCCTTGAACATCAGCAGCCGGTTCAGTGATCTGGACTCATCAGACGGCTTGACCTACTCAGTCAGTGGATTGCCAGCGGGCCTGTCGATCCACATGACATCCGGAGTCATCTCTGGAACGATCGTCAACAACGCGTCGCTTACGGGACCATATTCCGTCACCGTTACCGCGACCGATCCTCACGGCGCGAGCACCTCGCAGGGGTTCACATGGACCGTGACGAATCCGGCTCCGACAGCCAGCAATGACTCGGCGACGATCGCAAGCAACGCGACCGCCAGCGGGAACGTACTGACGAACGATACCGATCCGGACAACGATGCTCTGACGGTTGTCGCCGTCAACGGCAGCGGTGCGTCTGTGAGCGGCAACGTTGCTGGAACCAGCGGCGGCACGTTTATGATTCAATCGGATGGCAGCTACACCTTCGATCCGGGCTCCGACTTTGATTCACTCGCGGCGGGAGAATCTCGCTCGACGTCGGTCACATACACCATGTCCGACAATCAGGGCGGTTCATCGACCGCGACGGTGACAATCACCGTGACGGGATTGAACGCGTCTCCAGTGGGAACTGCGATTGCCAATCAGACAAGTTCCGACGGGGCGACGGTGAGTCTCAACGTTGCCGGAAACTTCAGTGACCCGGATGCCAGCGATGTGCTGACATTTGCGGCCAGCGGACTGCCGTCAGGTTTGTCGATCAATGCGACGACCGGACTCATCAGCGGCACGATTGCCAACAACGCTTCCATCAGCGGACCGTACTCTGTCACGATCACAGCGACCGACAATCACGGCGCGAGCACATCGCAGAGCTTCACATGGACGGTCACGAATCCAGCTCCAACGGCGACCAACGACATCGGCACCACGGCTGAGAATTCATCGGCCAGCGGCAACGTGCTGACGAACGACACCGATCCGGACAACGATGTGCTGACGGTCGCTTCTGTCAACGGCAGCGGCACCAGCGTTGGAAATTCGGTGACTGGCACCAATGGTGGATCATTCACGATCAACAGCGACGGAAGCTACACGTTTAGTCCCGGAACAGCGTTTGATGATCTGGCCGTCGGACAGACGCGCACAACCAGCGTGACGTATCTCGCCACTGATTCACAAGGCGGCACCAGCTCTGCGGTCCTTGTTGTGACGGTCGTCGGTGCGAACGATGCGCCGACATCAACGGCGATTGCGGCCCAGACATCCGCGGATGCTCAGACGGTCAGCCTTAACGTGGCCGGCAGTTTTAGCGATGCAGACACAACCGACACGCGGACATTCGCGGCCAGCGGATTGCCGAGCGGTCTCTCAATCAACACGACGACGGGACAGATCTCAGGCACGATCGCCAACAATGCGTCGGTCACGTCGCCATATTCCGTGACGGTCACCGCGACGGACAATCACGGCGCGACGACATCTCAGACGTTTGTATGGACCGTGACAAACCCAGGCCCGACGGCCGCTGCAGATACAGGTACGGCTTTGGAAAACGGATCGGCGATCGGCAATGTGTTGACCAACGACACTGACCCGGACAACGACGCTCTCACAGTTGAGGCTGTGAACGGAAGCAGCATGAATGTTGGGACCAGCGTCGCCGGCAGCAACGGCGGTTCGTTCACGATCACAAACACCGGCGGATACACATTCGATCCTGGCACCGCGTTTGATGATCTGGCCGTTGGACAAAGTCGCACAACATCCGTCACGTACACGGCCACTGATTCACAGGGTGGAGCATCGTCGACGACTCTGACGATCACCGTCAACGGAACCAACGACGGCCCGGTCTCATCATCGCTCGTCAATCGAATCAGTGCGGATGGAAGCGCGGTCAGCATCAACGTCAGTGGAAACTTCTCAGATCCGGACAGCTCCGATGCGCTGACGTTCGCGGCCAGTGGCCTGCCGAACGGTCTCTCCATCAATCCAACGACGGGTCTCATCAGCGGCACGATCGCGAACAATGCATCCGTGACCGGGCCATACAACGTTATCATCACCGCGACTGATCCATACGGCGCGACGACATCACAAAGCCTCATCTGGACCGTGACCAATCCCGCGCCGACCGCCAACAACGACGGCGGAGCGACCATGGAGAACTCCACCGCCAGCGGCAGTGTTCTGACCAATGACACCGATCCGGACAATGACGTTCTGACCGTCGCGGCTGTCAACGGCGTGTCCGGCAATGTTGCCGGAGCGGTGGCAGGTTCCAACGGCGGGACGTTCACGATCAACGCCAATGGCACATACAGCTTCGTGCCGGGCACGGCTTTTGACAATCTCGCCGCCAGCGAAACTCGCACGACGAGCGTTCAGTACACAGCGACGGACAGTCAGGGAGGAACCTCAACGGCCACTCTGACCGTCACGGTCACCGGCACCAATGACGCTCCGACTTCGACGACGGTTGCGAACCAGTCGAACGTAGACGGCGCCAGCGTTTCCGTGAACGTCGCGGGACAGTTCAGTGACGTCGATGCATCCAACGTTCTGACGTTCTCCGCGAGCGGTCTGCCGAGCGGCCTGTCGATCAACTCATCGACCGGTTTGATCTCCGGTACCATCGCGAACAACGCATCGATGAGCGGCCCGTATGCGGTCACCATAACGGCGACCGACAATGCAGGGGCGACGACATCGCAGACGTTCAACTGGATCGTGACGAATCCGGCTCCGACCGCTGTGAATGATGCCGCGACGATTGCCAGCGACGGCACAGCATCAGGTAATGTGCTGACGAATGATACCGATCCCGATAACGATGCCCTGAGCGTTTCTGCCGTCAATGGCAGCGGTGCGAACGTCGGAACATCGATCGCCGGAACGAACGGCGGATCGTTCTCCATCGGCAACAACGGAGCCTGGACGTTCAATCCGGGAACCGATTTTGATTCGCTCGGTGCGGGCCAGAGCCAGATAACCAGCATCACGTACACAATGACCGACAGTCAGGGCGGTTCCAGCACGGCGACAGTAACCGTCACCGTCACTGGTTTGAACTCCGCGCCGACGTCAACGCCGATTGCCAATCAGACCGGCGTCGATGCGGGTTCGGTGACTCTGAACGTGTCCTCCAACTTCAGCGATACGGACAACGGCGATACGCTGACATTTTCCGCCAGCGGTCTGCCGTCGGGCTTGTCGATCAATCCAACGACCGGCGTCATTACTGGCACGATCGCGAGCAATGCGTCAGTGACCGGACCGTACTCGGTGACAATCACTGCCACGGATTCCGGCAATGCGACGACTTCGCAGAGCTTCACATGGACCGTGACCAACCCAGCCCCAACCGCGGCGAACGATACTCGCACGACAACTGAGAATTCGACGATCAGCGGCAATGTGCTCACGAACGACACCGATCCCGACAACGACATGTTGACCGTGTTTGCAATCAACGGAGTCAACGCGAACGTTGGCAACGCGGTGGCAGGAAGCAATGGAGGCACGTTCACGATTGGCTCAAATGGAGCGTACTCGTTTGACCCAGGCACGGCGTTCGACAATCTGGCCGTCGGGCAGACTCGCACAACCTCTGTAACTTACACCGCGACGGATTCACAAGGCGGCACATCGACGGCGACGCTGACCGTCACCGTGACAGGCACCAATGACGGACCTGTTTCCACCGCGATGAGCAATCAGAGCAACTCCGATGGGTCATCGGTGACCGTCAATGTCTCGGGCAACTTCAGCGATCCTGACACGGGCGATGTCCTGACGTTCTCGGCCAGTGGATTGCCATCTGGTCTGTCGATCAATCCGGTGACTGGCATCATCAGTGGAACGATCGCCAACAACGCGTCCGTCAGCGGCCCGTTCGTGGTCTCAGTGACGGCCACCGATCCACATGGAGCCACGACGACTCGCAACTTCACATGGACCGTGACAAATCCCGCTCCGACGGCAGTCGCAGACGCACGGACGACCAACGAAAACACATCTACCTCCAGCAACGTGTTGACGAACGACACCGATCCAGACAACGACGTTCTGACAGTCTCTGCAGTCAACGGCACTGGTACCAATGTCGGCGCGGCTGTAACTGGAACGAACGGCGGAACGTTTACGATCGAATCAACCGGCGCTTACACCTTCAATCCGGGCAGTGCTTTTGATGATCTGGCGGTCGGACAGATTCGAACAACGTCCGTCACTTACACGGCCACCGATTCACAGGGCGGCACATCATCGACGACTCTGACGATCACCGTGACAGGAGCCAACGACGAACTAACATCCACAGCGATCGCGGCTCAGTCATCAAACGATGCTCAGCTCATCAGCCTGAACGTCAGCGGGAACTTTGCTGATCCGGACGCAGAAGCCGTGTTGGCCTATTCAGCCAGCGGGCTGCCGTCCGGACTGTCGATCAACCCAACCACCGGCATCATCAGCGGCACGATCGCAAGCAATGCATCTGTGACCGGACCATATTCTGTCACCGTGACGGCCACCGACGAACACGGCGCGGCGACGTCGCAGACGTTTGCGTGGGCGGTGAGCAATCCCGGTCCAACGGCGGTTGCGGATATTCGAATGACGACCGAAAACACGTCGACATCCGGCAACGTGCTGACGAACGATACTGATCCGGACAACGATACGCTGTCTGTTGCCTCAGTCAACGGCGTCACCACCAACGTCGGCGCTGCTGTCGCTGGTTCGAATGGCGGGACATTTGTCATCAACAGCAACGGCACGTACACGTTCAATCCTGGCACGGCATTCAACGATCTGGCGGTCGGCCAATCACGAACATCAAGCGTCACATACGCAGCGACGGATTCGCAAGGCGGAAGTTCTTCGACGACTCTGACGATCACCGTCACGGGATCGAACGATGCTCCTGTTTCGACCGCGATCAGCACTCAGAACAGCTCCGATGGCTCACCTGTCGTACTGAACGTGGCCGGCAGCTTCACCGATCCGGACACCATCGATCCATTGACGTTCTCAGCAACCGGTCTGCCATCCGGTCTGTCGATTCATCCCACAACCGGTGTGATCAGCGGCACGATTGCCAACAATGCATCTGTCAGCGGCCCTTATTCCGTAGTTGTTACGGCAGCTGATCCGCACGGTGCGACGACATCACAGACATTCACATGGAACGTGTCGAACCCGGCACCGACGGCGACAAACGATGCTGCGACAACTAACGAGAACTCAACATCGTCCGGCAACGTTCTTAGCAACGACACAGATCCCGACGGCGATACTCTGACCGTTCAATCCGTGAATGGCCTGAGCAGCAACGTGAGCATTGCCGTTGCCGGCAACAACGGGGGCACGTTCACGATCCAGCCGAACGGTTCGTACGTATTCGATCCCGGTGCTTCGTTCGATCATCTCGCCGTGGGTGAAACTCGAACGTCGTCCGTCACGTACACGATGACCGACAACCAGGGCGGCACATCGACGGCCACGGTCACAGTTACCGTGACGGGCCTGAACGATGCTCCAACGTCAACACCGATCTCGACGCAGAACGGCATCGACAACACGCCAGTGACGCTGAATGTTTCAAGCAGCTTCGGCGACCCAGACGCTTCTGATCCACTGACGTTCTCTGCATCGAACCTGCCTCCGGGATTGTCGATCAACCCGACAACTGGAATCATCACAGGCACGATCGCTGGCAACGCATCGGTCAGCGGCCCGTATTCCGTGACGATCACGGCAATCGATCCGCACGGTGCGACGACATCGCAGACATTCACATGGAACGTGTCGAACCCGGCCCCAACGGCGACAAACGACGTGGCAACGACCAACGAAAACGCGTCCACGACCGGCAATGCCCTGACGAACGACACCGACCCCGACGGCGACACGCTTGTTGTTTCCGCGGTGAATGGCAGCCCGGCCAACATCGGCACGCCAATTTCCGGAAGCCAGGGCGGCACGTTCACGATTCAGCCAAACGGCAGCTACACCTTCCAGCCTGGCACCGCGTTTGATGATCTCGCTGTTGGGCAGACACGTACAACGTCGATCACTTACACCGTCAGCGACAATCAAGGCGGCATGTCCACAGCGATCGTGACTGTGACCGTCGTCGGTCGAAACGATGCCCCAACATCAACGCCGATCGGGACTCAATCGGCCAACGATGGTGATCCAGTGACGCTGCCGATCGCATCACACTTCGGCGATCCGGACACAATCGACACGCTGGCATTCAGTGCGAGCAACCTGCCGCCGGGATTGACAATCGATCCCACGACTGGCCTGATTCACGGCACAATCAACAGCAACGCATCTGTCACAGGCCCGTACTCCGTGACCGTGACGGCAACCGATCCGCACGGGGCAACGACATCCCAGACATTCACATGGAACGTCGCGAACCCAGCTCCGACCGCGACAAACGACCCAGCGACGACAAACGAAAACTCTTCAATCACCGACAATGTGCTGACGAACGATTCCGATCCGGACAACGATGCTCTTGTCGTATTTTCCGTCAACGGATCTTCGTCGAACCTCGGACGGCCGATCAGCGGAACGACCGGCGGCACGTTCGTGATTCAATCCAACGGAGGTTACTCATTCAACCCAGGGACGAGCTTCAATCATCTGGGCGTTGGTCAGTCGGTGGTCACATCGGTCACCTACACGGTGAGCGATGGTCAGGGCGGCACCGCGACGGCAACGGTTTCGATCACCGTCACGGGCACCAATGACACTCCGATCGTGGCGGCAATTCCAGCTCAGGACAGCACCGGCCGCGACGTGATCAATCTGGATGTCTCATCGTTCTTCAGCGACGCGGAAACGCACGAACCGCTCACGTTCTCGGCGAGCAACCTGCCTCCGGGACTGAGCATCAACCCAACAACGGGCCTGATTACCGGCTCGATTGATCCAAACGCCGCCAGCACCGGACCGTACTCCGTCACGGTGACCGGAACTGACATTCACGGCGCGAGCGTCACGACCAGCTTCCAGTGGAACGTGGAAAATCCCGACCTGATGGTGTTGGTGAATGACTCCGTTCCGTCTGTCAACGCGGGCGACACGGTGGTCTTCTCCGTCAACTACGCCAACATCAGCAACCGCGACGCAACCGGCGTTGTGATCACTCAGACGCTGCCGGCTCACACAACCTTCAACAGTGCCGCAAGCACGGCGGGATGGATTAACAACGGCGACGGCACATATTCTTACGCACTCGGCAATGTGGACGCTCATGACAACGGGACGATTCTGTTCGCGGTCACAGTCGCCGACACGCTTCCGTCAGGTATCGATCAGACATCCACGTCTTCATCCATCGCCGATGATGGTTCGCACGGCAACGACCAGACACCATTCAATAACATCGCAGCAGACGTCACGAGCATCGACGCACGGCCGGATTATCGAATCACGATCGACGACAGCAAGACACTCGTCTATCGAGGCGAAACGCTGACTTACAACATCCATGTGTCCAACAACGGTTCGCAGAACGGGACCGGCGTTGTCGTGACCAGCTACTTCCCGCCGGAGGTGCTTGGGTCGATCACCGCGTCTCACGGAGGCGTCATCAACACGCTGGCCGGAACGATCACATGGAACCTTGGTGCTTTGCCTGCCGGTTCGGATGTGAATCTGACAGTGTCGGGCGTGATTCCAATGAACGCTCCAACGAGCATCCTGAATTTCGCTCAGTATGTGACCGTCACGGATGATGGCTCAAACGGTGCCGATCGCACTCCATCGAACAACTCGGCCACGGATTCGAATCTCCTGATGAGCTTCGGGTTCGACTCCTTCGGCAACCGCTCGGAAGAGGGCTTCGGCATGATTCCGCCGTCTGCTCCACCGCTGACAACACGTCTGATGCCGCTGCCGGTCGACCCGATCTTCAGCGGGATCACCGAACCCGGCACAACGCTGGTTGGCAGGATTTACGACCAGCACGGCAACCTGATCGGCGAACGCCAGATCGTGGCGGATTCGTCGGGCAACTGGATGATGTCGTTCCCAAATTCGATCGTGATGGAGAATCCTCATCGCATGGAAGTCCAGCAGACAGCGGCGTTGCAATCCGGCAACCAATCCGGCTTCAACTTCCGCCGCTACTTCCATCCAACGGCTCATTCATCGATCTTCTTCTCGACTGAACTCTCCGTCAACGAAGTCTTCCGCCGCTCAGCCTATCAAATGATCGACCAGCTCCACGAAGGCAATGAATCGCCCTACGGTTTCAACTGGTACGCCCTCGCCTACGAACTGGCCATGGCTTCATCAAACGCTGGGGAGGGTTGAGAACCATCGAGGAAACTCAGACACCTTTGGACAGCAGGCGCCCGGGCAGGGTGCGCGCAGCGGAGCAAGACGGCTCAGTTGTGGCCGGTCTGCGACCGAGCCACAGCCAACTGACCGATGGTCTCCCTTCTCCGTCTCAACGATGGGCGAGACCTCCGGTCAACCATCGTGCGTGGTCACAATCGAATGACCAGGAAGCGTCGAGGAATGCAACGTTCGGAACCGCCAACCTTATTGGGCAGACGCCTCCAGCCGTTCGAAGTTGGGGAATTCGAGGATCGGGGCTTCTGATGAGCCCGGCAGGGAGTCTTTGAGTTTGCCGACGAAACCGGCGATCAGTTTGTTCCAGCTATCCACTTCGCAGCGAAGGCGGTTCAGATCCCGATTCTTGTAGAAGCCGCTTTCGTCCGAGACGCGAACTTGAAAGCCGAGCGACTCAGCCGCATCGAACAGTTGGATCAGGGACACATGGCAACGAAGAAAGTGGTCCACGCCACCATAGTTTGGATTACTGGCATACTGCGTTTTGCAGAAGCTGTGCCACGACCAGCCAGCCAGCTTTGTTCGGACTCGACGACCTCGAGGCAACGTGATTGACTGAGGATACTGGCACAAGCCAATCGCGGCGGACTCACAACCGGGGCCGGGGTGAATCCAGAAGCCATAGGCCACCTTCGGGTAGACCCAGACATCACGCCGTCCGACTTTCACGTCTCCAATGGAATCAACCCACAACGGCGGTGGGACCTCGTCATCCCACGGATTCTGGTTGTGGCGAGTCTCAACAGACTCGATCGGCTCAACGCACTCAAAAGGGAGATCCATCGCCACCGAGCGGAGGCGTGATAACCGTCGGTGAGCCACCGCAGCGGATACAGCGTCGAGCGAAAGTCGATAGTGAAGTGTCAGTCCCATCGAGGCGGCTCACAAAAATGGCTCAATCCTCGTCCGATTCCTCGTCGTCATCTGCGGTCAGTTCCTCGTCTGCCGTAGTTTCCTCTTCATCCGACAAGTCGGAGAACAAATCACGCGTCTTCTTAGGTGGCGGGCCGAGCGACTTGCGCATCCATTCCGGACAATCAAGAGCCCCTGCGGCGCGAAGTTGGTGGACGGTGATCAGATGAGAAAGAGATTGTGGGTCCGTCACAAATAGCCTCCAGAAGTTTTGCCTGTTCTGGCTCCAGTTCCACAAGAAGGGCCAGCACGTTGAGGACATTCAATAGTTCGGTCGTGTATTCCGCAAGCCAGTGATCCGGCTGAATTTCACCGAGCTTTGACGGCGGGCGACGATCCCCGATGATCGTAAGCGCCCGGTCAGCAGCATGCTAAGCGTCTGAGCATCGTTCCCGTTCGAGTTTTCTTCGTTCGGCGATTGACCAGCGGTGTTCGGGGTGTGACGCGAGCCAGGTGTTTGGCAGCAGTGACTCGAGAGGAGTGCCGAGCGGGAGTTGGGGCAGGACGTCTTTGAGCCAGGCCCACGGTTCCACGAGGTTGGCTTTGCAGGTGGCGATCAGAGACATCAGGATTGCGGCTCGATGGCCGGCCGGTTTGCTGCCGACAAACATCCAGTTCTTGCGACCGATCGCGACGGGACGCATGGCGCGTTCCGAGGCGTTGTTGTCGATCGACAGATCGCCATCTTCGAGATATCGGTTCAGCGCATTCCATTGGTTGAGCGTATACGTGGCCGCTTTGCCGGACAGGCTCTTCGGAAGAAACACTTCCTCATCCAGCCATTTCTTCAGATCGTCCAGCAGTGGCCGTGAGACTTCCTTTCGCGCCGAAAGCCGCGCAGCAGCGGACAGTTCGCGAGTGTCGCTTTCCACTTTGTAGAGTTTAGTTATCACCGCCAGCACGTGATGAGCGCGTGCGGGATTTTCTTCGCGAGCCTTGTGCCAGTAGCGACGTGCGTGAGCCCAGCAGGCGACCTCTATGATCGAGCCGTTCGAATTCAGATAGACACCGTCGTAGCCTCCGTAGGCATCGGCTTGTAAGTAGCCGGAATAGTCGCGGAGAAATTCTTCCGGACCATGTCGTTCACGCGACACCGTGAAGTCATACACTTCGAACGGATGATCTTTGTCTCCGAGGTAAGCCCAGAAGCGAGCTGTTCTCGAACCGCCATCTGCCAGCGGATCAATCAGCTTCACTGACGTGTCATCGGTCTGAATGATCTTCGACTGCAGCACGAGTTGCTTCATCAGTTCGTACAGCGGCTTCGTCACATCGGCCACTGCCGCCATCCAGTCATAGAGCGTACTGCGATTGAGATTCACACCGCCGCGCGACAGGATATCTTCCATGCGATAGCCTGGCAGATGGTCGCCGAATTTTCCCACGACGACACCCGCAAGCAGCCCCGGAGCCGCCAGACATCGTTCGATGGCTTCCGCAGGTTTCGGAGCGGTGATCAAAGTCGCTTCGTCATGCTTCGCTGGACACGCATAGACAGCTCGCTTGTGCTGAATGCGCTTGAGCTTCGATGGCTCATAATCCAGTTGCTCGCTGATCTCATATCGAATCACGGGCATCGGCTTGCCGTCGATCGGGCACAGACGCAGCTCTTCGGGAAGCTCTTGCAGAATCACTTCGGTCGGCAGATTGTCAGGAATGATGCGTCGACCGTGCTTCTTCTTTTTTCGACGCGCTGACTTTGATGAAGCCTCATCCTTCGACTGAGCCTCATCCGCCTTCGTCGCTTCTTCGATCAGCTGTTCGAGCTCACCCAGTTCGAACAGCAGCAGCTGATTGGGATCAAGTCGTTCTCGCTTCTTGCCTTTCAGCGCCTGCAGCAGTTCTTTGATCGTGCGTTCGCTTTGCTCAAGCCGCTTCTTCTGAGCTTCGACGGTGGATGTCAGTTCGATCGCCTGCTGCTTCGCGATGATTGCTTCGCGCTTTGCATCATCGACTTCGCGACGAAGAGTTTCCTTCTCACATCGTGTCTGCAACAGCAGCTTCTGAAGCTCTTCGATCGATGTTGGCAAGTCATGTGGCGTCATGCCTGTTATACGTCGAATCGGTCAAAAATCTTTGAGACTTTCTCATCAGAATGATGTCTCACAACGACCTTCGCGGTAATGCAAATCGTGGCCGACGCTGCACACTGCCAAGATCGATTCCATCGAGCAGCCACGACAATTCTTCGGACGAGATCTGACAACTCGTGGCGTCCGAGGCAGGCTTCAGATCGGTCGGAAACTGAAAGCTGCCGCGTTCAAGCCGCTTGTACCAGATCGCCAAACCATCACGATCCCAGTACAGAATCTTCAGCCGATCACGACCTCGATTGCGAAACAGAAACAACGAGCCGCTTAACGGATCCTGTTGAAGAACCTCACGGACCATGCCGCTGAGTCCATCAAAACTCTTTCGCATGTCCGTCGGCTGAACACAAACAAACACCTGCACATTGATGGCGGCTCGGATCATCGGCGGTCTCCTGCGTGATGATCTCCTGCGCGATGATCGACGCCGGCAGTGGCGACCGCTGACACATCCGTGCGCTGATCGGCTTCCAGAAGAATGCTGATCACGCGGCGCAGCGATCGATCGTCATTGGGAACTCGGACGATAGCTCCGCATGGCAGACTGATTTCAACAGCGGGCGAAGTCAGTACACTCAGTGGAACAAACCTCGGCTCGCTGGACACCAACCCCTTCCCGGTCGACAGCCTTCGCGTTTCCTCTGAGGCCACTTGTCGCTCTCGTGCCAGCCCGCCTGTCGCTCGTTCGTCTCGTATCGAAGGCCTGTCCTCCGCCGCCAGCTTCTGACGCCATCGATAGAACGAATTGATCGACACCCCAGTCCACTCACAGAACTCCGCCACACTCAACTCAGAGCCCCGCTGCTCACAAATCCAAACCGCCCACTGCTCCGCCGAATAGTGCTTCGCCATCTGAGACCCTCCTGCAAAAATCCAGAAGGTACACCCAGCCACAACATGCTCTTCGCCGGACGCTTACCGATGATCGGGCGTTCCCGGTTCTTTTTGCGATAGCTGAACCATGAGTTCAGAACTCGCTTGCCAGAGACTTCATAGTGCCAGACTTCCGACGGAACATTCTCGACAAAGCCTGAACCCACGAGCAGCCGCTGTTTGTTGATATCGTAGCCAATTTCATCCGGCATTGACTCCGCGTTGTCCGGAATTTTTCCTGCCCTGGGGATCTTTGGGGCTCGCTCTCCGGGAAGTCTGGGCGGACCTTGCGGACGACCCGCTTTCGAATCCGCAAAACGTTCTCCAAAGGTATGCAGCCAGATCACACGACGCCCCAGTTCGGCGGCTTTGAAGAAGAATTTCGACTGCTCAGTGACGGGGATACGAAGTCCCGGTTGAGCCAAATCTTTTTGGAAACGAGTCGTATAGCCCGGATGCGCAGCCACTCCAGCAACGTAGGCGAACAGATCCTCTGCGGTGACTTTCTTTTTGTACGTTGCAGTGAGGAAGTCGAGGAGTTTCGGAGGCAGGTTCGGATCCGAGGCTTCGGGGTCTCGCCAAAGCGGAAAGACACGACCGCCGAAAGAGCCTTTGTAATGATCGTAGTCCGGAACACAACATGTGATGGATATAGCCGATCCCCCGCTCGGTGCGGTTCTATGAAGAGCAGTCAGATAAATTTGATCTACAGAGTGTGCTCGCCAGAGATTTGGGTTTGGTTGATTAATGACGCGATTGTCAGGGATAATCCACTGCCTGTCGAATGATCGATATCCATACCGGTGCGGTTGTAAACAGGGTTCCTTTTCTTTTGCTAACGGTGTGGGGTTGTCCTTGAATCCTGGGAGCCCCTTTGTAACAACTTTTTGGGTGTGCCTATCGCAGGGCTTTCCGTCGCGCAAATGTGGCTGAAATAGGTCTTCCTTTTGATCTTCTTTCGCGCGAATCAATGTTTCCCATCTACGCTCAAGGGTGCCAGCATCGGGCGCGATTATCCACGTTCTGGCGGGCTGGACGCCCGAGCCGTTGTAAGCAAACAACTCGTCCAGCGCCGGGTAGTTTGCCCATGTGTCGCTTGCGGCCGGCAGAAACGCGGTTCGCCAATCAATCGAGCAGTTCTGCCATGCCTTTGAACCCAGCTTCAGTTTGTCGAGCGCTTTAAACTTGTCGGCGCGATCGCCTTCAGGCAGTGCAATGTATTTTACTTTGGCGGGCTCGTTTTCCTTCTTTTCCTTGGTTCGGGCCGCCATCACAATGCAAACGGGTTGCTGAACACCCTGAAAGATGCGTGTGTGCCCGTCCGGCTGATGACCTTCCGGCGTGCAATCGATAACCCAAACATGATCTGCCTTGCGACGCAGGTAGTCTCGCATGCCTTGAAAGCCGGGACCATTCAGGAATCCTGCGACCGTGATGAAACAAATCACTCCCGTGTCATGCTGAGGATCATGGTCAAAAACTTTCCACGTGGCCCATCGCCAGAAATACACGTAAAGATTTCTCAGATGTTTGGAATGAGCACCGACGCCCCATTCTCTTGGGGGAATCCACGCGTCCAGTTTCGAGATACGGGTTTTTGAATCTTCCTTTTAAATCAACCACCGCGTCCGAGCGCCTTTTCTTTGTATGGTGGATTGCCGATGACAACGGTAATGGGTTCCTTCTTCTTGATCTCATTTGCTTGTTTCCGAGACTCAGAGATCTTTCCGTACATGGACCCGAGTGTTTCAACTTCCGCGAACGGATCAGCAAGCGTATTCGTGACAAACATTCTCGGAGTCTGACGCGGAGCTTTGCCAATGAGCTGAATCAGTTCTGCGAAGATCCGAAGTTGAGCGACCGCAAACGGACCGAGCTGCATTTCAAATGCAATCAATCGTCCTACCGCAGACTCAATTGCCTGCGGTACCGCTCCTTCCCCTTCATCAGCCTCGACCGCTGCTGCAATGTGTCGAAGAATTCCGAGGATGAACGTTCCCGTTCCAACCGCGGGATCGGCAATTGTCACATCCTTCGAAGCCAGTCCTGACGTTTGGTCAAAATGCTTTTGAAGAACATCATCAACCAGACGAATCATCGGTCCGACAACCTCCGGCGGCGTGTAGTACGAGCCGGTCAGCTTTCGCAATTTGTTGTCGTACACCTCAAGAAAATCTTCGTAGAAGTACAGCCATGCATCTGATTTTCCTTTGCTTACGATTTCCCAATTGACCGCGTCGAGGACTCGTACCAGTGTGTCTAGCGAAGTTTGCAGTGCAGATTTATTGCCAACGTCATCTGTGAGCAGTCGCAACGCTGATCCGATCAGGGAATTCGTCTTTCCGAGTTCCTTGGCCACTTTATCCAAGCCATCCGACAGCTTGATCTTGTTGGAGCGGGCCATGAGAAGGCCGAATGTCACGGCCTGCGCGTAGCCATCCGCAAATTGACTATCGTCGGCTTCGGGGAACAGGAGCTTACGCCAGTCTTCGGCAAGAGCGCAAAGAGCTTCGGCTTTCAAGCCGAGTTGTTCCTCAACTTCGTGGCGTAAGAGTCTGCACAGCCTCGCGGAGATTCGGGCAAGTTCTGATGCTGATTTTGGAACAATCGGGTCCCAGCGAAGGAAGTTATCGAACCGTTGATGGAGGTCTGCTGGAGCGGCGAGTTTGTTACCGGCCTTTTCAATGTCGCCGTCAAGCTGAACAATTGAGCCCTTCAGTTCGCCGTTCTGCCAAAGACTGAAGGAATTTCCATCCGTGTAGAGCAGATTCGGGAGTGACTGCAGTTTTTCCCATTGTTCCTTGTCGTGCCCTTTGAACTTTCGCGGATCTGACCCTTTGCCCGGAGCTTTGACTTCAACGTATCCGACAAGAACATTACCCAGCGTGATGGCGTAGTCCGGTCGCGTCTTGAGGCTGGCAAGTGCGGATTCTCCGACAGCAGAGAAATCATCCGCCTTGAACCCGCAGAGTTGTGCCAAGTCTTCAAACAGCCGCTCGAGCGGAGCACGCAACTGGTCCTCAGGTTCACCAGAGGCTGCAGGATTGGATAGCTTCGATTTCGCCGACGCTCCGAATCGGGAAACAATCGTTTTCAGGTCGTCCATGGGGCACTCTGACTCAACTACGTGCAGGGGTTTCGGGCGGAACACCGGACAAAGCGCGAATCATACTGATCACCTGCCGTATTGGTGAAGTGGAGTCGCTTCCTACTGCCGAAGAGTGGTGCAAATCCATTGGTGATTTCAACGAAAAGGCTTACCGCGACACCCGCAATGCGAATCGCGTTTTCGTGGATGACTTCAATTGTAGGCTCGCCCGAATTCCTGGCGGTTGACCTTTTCCCAGCCAAGGCATTGGAACATCGGATCAATGAATTCCTGCCGAAGGTGCGCTTCAAGATAGCTGGGTTTTTGATAGTCATCCCGATGAAGGGCGAAGCGTTCAACAAGCTGTTTGATTTCTTGCGGCGCAGGCATGTCTTTGAGTTCCTGGTGGCATATTCGACTGAGAAAAATAGTACCCGCAATGACTTCATTGGACCACTGAACACGGGACGCAATTCCTGCAAACGACAGCCTTTGCTTCGCTACGTAGCCAGCACACTCCGCTATTCTGATCGCGAAGTCCGGGGCATTCCATCCAGCAACCGCTCTTCGTCATCTCCTGCAGCAACGCCACCGGCAGACAATGCCAACGATGCCACTCACGCGCCTCGTCTCGGCGGAGCGAGACGGCTACGTTCTCACGCCCAAAGAACGCGAGATCCACGAAAAAGGGCTCGTCAGTGTACTGAAGCAAATTCACGACGAACTCGACGCGGCGGGGTTTGACGCCTACGGCTGGCCTCACGAGTTGTCCGACGAAGAAATCCTCGAACGTCTGGTCGCTCTCAAACACGAACGGGCCGAGGAAGAAAAACGAGGTCTCATCCGCTGGCTGCGTCCCGAGTTCCAAAACCCCGCCGGTGGCAAACCATCCGTCCAGAACGAACCGGCCCTCGAAGACGATTCGGACGACGAAGAGTCCGAAGAGAATGGCTCGGTCACAGACCGGCCCAAACAGCAGAGGGGCTCGGTCGCAGACCGGCCCGAGCGGCGCGGCCGAAAAGAAGAGCACCAAAGAAAGCAAGTCCGCCTGGCCAAAGAAATGGCCCGAGCAAATCGCCGTCGTGCGTCAGTCTCTTCAATCCCACAAAGGCTCCGTCGCCCTCGACATCATCGCCAGCCGCTTCAGAACCGTGAAGCCCCCGCCATCGAAGAACTCCTCGAGACACTCGTCGCCGTCGGCCAGGCAAGACAGACGAAAGATGGACGGTATGTGGTATAGTCGTTACGTTAAGGTAATATGCAGGCGTTGATACGTTGTTCGCACAAACTCAAGCCGAAGTCGAGGGTGATATGAAGATGCGTTTATTGTTCGGTGGATTCCTCATCGGCGGTGCAATTGGCATTCTGGTGGGCGGAGCACTTGTCAAAGTGGCTTCCGACGGTTCTGGAAAACGTGAGTATCCGCAGGGTTTGGCAATTCTGATTTCCCTCGTTGGCGGAATCGCCGTCAGCGGTGCGTTACGCGAGCCCACGAAGCCGCAGCAGTAAGTCTCGGCGACTCCATCCAGCAATCGCTCTTCGGCTGCTCTTTCAGCGTCGTCACCGGCAGACATTTCGAGAGATGTCACCAACGCACCTCGTCTCGGCGGAGCGAGACGGATACGTAGCCAACACGCTCCGCCGTGTTGAGCCCAGGTCTTTCGACACGTTCAGTCGATGCCAGTTGGATTCGTTGGGAACGATGCGAACGGGGCTCGTTGAGTTCCGTGAGTGTCACGCTTGAAAATGTGCCAACGAGGAAAATCAAAGCACCGTCGATGTCGTCCGAATGAAGCTCGCGACGAGTTCGGAGTAGCTGAGTTCAAGTTCTGCGGGAAGGGGAGCACCGATGCCCCAGGGATTATAGAGGCGAAACTTATTTTTGGACGCGTCGTACCCGATCAGCATGTAGACATGGTTCTCCACAACGTTGCTGGCTACGCCTGCGACTTTGGAATCCAGCGTAATAGCTTTGCCGGCGTTGTACGCTGCGATGATGCCGGATTTGGACAGTGACGCCTGGATTGTTGAAGTTCCAGCCACCTGTTTAAACACATTGGCGGAATAGCCCCCTGAAATCCCGTCGTAGCTGTTTGTCCCGTCCTGACCGATCCAGCCGGATTCGTTCAGTTGAGCATACGCCTTTTCTGCCAAAGCGACCCAAAGTTCATTGTATTGTCCATCAAAGCGTCCACCGCCCCATCCGGCGCCCACGGCGAAGGACTTGTACGTTGGGAGATATCGATTGACTGTGACAAATTGCGAAACGCCATTCTTCAGGAAACGAACACCAAACGTACCATCTCCATTGTCGATAAACATGTTTTGAATGATCGAAGATCGGTGCAATGCAATTTCGCCGAGTGCGGCCAGAAAATAACAATCACCGACGTTCCGCTGATTGACATCCTGGTAGTCCGCGCCATTGACGAACAAGCTTCCTGAGACGTAAGAATAGCCGTCCACTCGAGCGTCGGGCATTGCTGGCAAATCACCACCTCGCATCCATTTGTCAACGAGAGCATTCAAGTGCGCACCGCTCGTACCAGAAATCAAATTCCCCAGTGTGGTACCTTTGTACCACTGGTTCGCGCGGTCGCCATAGGCAATCCTGTTCATGTAGAATTTCACGTCAGCCGACGCGTTAATCACGGTTGACGTGAGCGTTCGGAGGTCTGCGAACTCGCTGGAACTCACGAGGTTGTCGGAAGCAACGTACGTGTAAATCTGAAGCGCATCGTTTCGTTGCAGGACACTGTCACGGTACTGTAATCGAGTCAGAGATCGCACGTCGGCATCAGTCAGGTTTCTGTCAAACCAGTCGAATCCCTGATAGCCACTGGCCGAGATGGTCGTCGCAGGGCCGTAGTCTGTATACATGACAGTCCCAACGGCACTATCGGTCAGTTTGTCGGTGCCTGCTTCACCGTACAGTTTGTCGTTGTCACCCTCGCCGTAAAGATCGTCGTCGCCGTTTCCACCGAAGATGTAATCAACTGCCGAGCCGCCGAGTATCAGGTCATTGCCGTCGTCACCGAACAGGGCGTCTGTGCCGTCCATGCCCCAGATGGTATCATTGCCCCGTCGTCCATCAATGTAATCGTTTCCTTCGCTACCGATCAGACTGTCATTTGCAAACCCACCAAGCAAGACGTCGTTTCCGGCGTCTCCATTCGCAGTCATTTTGACAAATGACCGATTATCAATAACGTCGTCGCCTCCGAATCCCTGAACGAAGAGTTTGTCGACGCTACTCAGGGGAAATTGTGAGGACGTCGATCCCGCATTGCGAAGCTGGATGTTCAGCATATCGTCAGTCGTTGTCGAAGTGCCGTTTGTACCGACCGTGATCAGAATGTTGTCGCCGTGTGTATTGCTTCCTGCGACACTGACGGTTCGAGTTGACGCGTTGTACGTGATCGCCCCCTCAGCGACAGTTCCCTTCGTCGGCGGGGAAATGACTGTCAAAGAAGCAAGGCTGGTTGACGACGGTACCAGTCGCTCTTCAAGTGCTTCAATGTTGATGCGTTGCGTCGAACGCCTACGTGCCTGTTGGGAGTGTCGTTTTGCAAGCATTCCAAAGAAGGACGCGAAGAGTGGAGCTGTTTTCATGACTGTCGCCTTTGAGAGTTATTGAATCGAAATTCGCGGATATTCTCAGAGCGACATTGCCTTCGAGTTGTTACGAAGATTCTGTGCCCCCGGGGCGGACCGGGCCATCAGCGGCGACAAATGCGTGGCATGTGTACTGCGGGAACTGGCTCCAACGCGGCAGAAAGCGTCAGCGGCTGCCGCAGGCCAAAGGGTCAGTCCTCAGCGGACCATCGTTGCAGCGTGATCGGTCGGTGGCGGTACTTGCAGAAGTACAGCAGATCGTTGCCCTGGCGAGGCAAATACAGGCGGAGGTCCTCCAGGGATTCTTCCAGGGCCGTCATCCTGGAGTCCCGCAACACGCCGATGGGCTTGCCTGATGTCGTCCACCACAGCGCGACCTGACCAAGACGATCTGCAGAGACACCAACTCCGTCGACTTCTCGAACGACGATGCTCGCAATACGGTCGTCGTTCATCCGACGGCTCCACACGAGCCTGAAGTCACTGTTGGAAACGAGCCACGCTCGAAGAGTTCCGTCTGCATGCCCTGAGTACAGTCGAGAGCCATCGGAATTGGATTCCAGAGTGATCACGTCCGCACCTCCAACATCCAGCGATTCGATTTCCTGAAGCTGTTTGTCAAAGATCATGATTCTGGTCCCAACACCGACAACGATGTGCTGGTTCCGCCTGCACCAGGTCAGACCGTGGACAAGATTCGGCAGCAGGACCGATCGAAGTTGAGAGGACTTCGGAGGCATCTCAGTGACCGCCAGATGTCGCGAAGAAGCCACGGCGATGTGTTGTGCGTCGGATGAGAATCGCAATGCGGAGATGTCAGACCAATCAACATCCAGATCAGCCATGGAAACAGATTCCACAGCGTCTGTCGCACGGTGAAGGACTTCGATGGATTGGTTCGATTGCTTCCACCATCCGATGCGGGAAGAGTCCGCTGACTGCGTGAAGGCTCCGATGGCTCCATTCCACTCAGACGCCGCCGATGCGGGGTTCTTCGCGACCAGATCACGAACCTTCGACACCGTGCCCGTCTCAGGATCGATCTGCCATTCCACAACAGATTCGTCACGATGCCCCGTGATGAGTCTGTCGCGGGATTCGTCCCAGAGCAGCGACTTCGTGCTGTTCAGCAAGTCATGGTCATGAGCGGCCTCCAGTGAAGAATCGAGAGCCGCTCGATTCAGGCGAATCAACTGCCCGGTCGCCGTCCCGGCGACAACAAACGATCCATCGACCGCAACGGACTCTATCGGAGCGTCGCAGGCCGCCACGCTCAATTGCGGTTTCATCATCGGCAAAACCTGGTCATGCCACTCATAGCGCACGTCCGCTGGAAAGAGAACATCCGATGGCGGCGGATCGAAGAGAGGAGCAAGATCCCAGATCATGACGTCTCCCTGAGACGATCCCGCAACCAGAGCCCGTCCATCGGCAGAGAGGGAGAAGCAGCTCGGCGACTGACAACCACTCAGGCAGCCGATGTGTTGATGATTCGTCGGGTTGTAGACCAGCAGATCTCCTCCATACGACAACACCGTGATGAAGCACTGCCGAGTCGGTATCCAGCAGCCCCATTCCTGAAACGTTGACAACAAAGTTGCTTCGGACGCGTCGGGGGACGCAAGAGCAGCCATGCGAATCGCGTTTGTCTTCTCTTCCACCATGATGGCGTCGGTCGAACACGCGAGCCAGCGGTTTCGTCGTTCCGAGGGAATAGTCTGCTGCAGTGATCCGTCCGATGTGCGATAGACCTGAGGGTTCTCGTAACGAGCCCCGCAGATGAGGAGACTGTTGTCGAGAGAGAACCGGAGTGATTCAATCGTTGTCGGCTGACTCGGAAATTCCCGGACCAGTATTCCCGATGCCAGATCCAGCATCTGCAGTCGACAATGGTGGGTTTCCGGATCGTCTGATCCTCCCACTGCGATCCATTTCCCATCGCTCGAAATCGCCAGCGAATGGAGTTCCGGGATCGAAGTCTTGATTTCTCGAATCAATTCGCCGGAGGCAACGTCCACAATGCGGACCTTGCCGTCCGCGCAGGCGATCACAATTTGCTGCGTCTCGGGGATGCGTTCGATTTCGCTGATCTCCGAAGAACACAGGTTGATGATGTGAACAGAGTCCTGAATCGCGTGTGAAAGGATTCGGCTTTCGAACCGGCCAGGCACGTCCTTCAGTGTGTTATTCGCCTGTTGCAGCAGCAGGCGAGCTTCGTACAGCCGCCCGTCTTTCCAGTTGGCATAGGCTTGCTGGAGTGACGATTCCCACGCAAGTTCGCGATAACGCTGTTGCTCAGTTTCGGAAGTTCTCAGGTACTTTTGGGCGTCCGCTTCCGCGGCCCGTGCAAGATACGTCTGCCGAAGACTGATCACCAGAGCCGACAACAGGCTGAGAGTGACAATCGCGGCGGACATAAAGAACACGAGATGACGTGTGAAAATCCGGCGAGCAGAATAGATCTTCGACGGCGGAGCGGCACTGAGGACATCGCGTTTCAGAAATGACGTCAGATCGCCGGCAAGATCAGCAGCGGACTGATAGCGATCCTCTGGCTGTTGCTGCGTGGCCCGCTCAATCACCCACGCCATCTCTCGGCAGCGAAACTCAGACCACGATTGACGGCAAAGCGAAGAGTTCTTAACCGCATCGCCGATTGACTGGCCTCCCGATACGTTCGACTTCAGCTTTCCTCCCGTCAGAAGCTGAAACAGCACAATACCCATCGAGTAAACATCGCTTCGGGTATCGCAGCGGGACGACGTTCCGGCAGATTGTTCGGGGCTCATATAGGCCGGAGTACCACCGACGGGATGCGATTCGGAAGAGAACTCGGGATGCTCAGCGAATTCTGATCGATCTGCCGTCTGAATCCCAAAGTCGAGCAGCTTCGTCACGACTCGGCCATCAACAATGCCGGTCAGAATGTTTGACGGTTTGAGATCCTGATGAATGATCCCTCGCGTATGCGCGTGCTGAACCGAATCACAGAGCGACAGAAAGATGTTGATTCGCTGCTCGGCCGAAAGTTGCTGCTCTTCACAGAACTGAGTGATGGGGTTTCCATCGACGTATTCCATGACGAAGAATGGTCGGCCGTCTTCCGTTTGACCGGCATCCAGCACGGAAACGATCCCGGGATGATTCATGATGGCCAGGGTCTGACGTTCTCGCTCAAACAGCGTGATTCCGGTTGGTGTGCAGAACGCAGGCAGAATGACCTTGAGAGCAACAATTCTGGACACAGGCTGAATTTGACGGGCTTTGAAGACACTGCCCATCCCGCCGCGACCGATGAGTTCCAGAATCTCATAGCGATCGACCTGTGTTCCCGGACGGATGCTTTCTTCATCCAGCTCGCAGAGAACGCGTAGAACATCCCCCTGTTCCGGCGCGGGGACAGTCATGAAGTCTGAATCGGGATCGTATGCACTCAGCAGTACCCGCACCTCGGCAAGCAGCGATCGATCAGAACCGCAGGCGTTCTCGATGTAACGGCCCCGCGCCTCGATGGAATCGATCTGAATGGCCTCGAGAAACACGTCTCGGGCGAGAATCTGTTGCACCGCCATGAGTGACACCTGTCCCTGACATCTGCTATTGCGCAGAGCGACGTCGGATCGTCTCAACTTCGATGAAACTGGCCAGGGGACGATTCAATTCGGCTTCGGAGGAATGTCTTGGCAAACGTCCAGACTCGGTATGCAGTCGCACGCGACAGATTGAGCGACTCCGCCGCGTCCGTCAGCGAAATGCCACCAAAATAGTGCAGATTCACCAGTTCTGCGGCGACCTTGTCGATCGATTCCAACTCCTCAAGGGCCTCGTGAACCAGCAGCAGTTCGGGCGTGTTCTGTTCGGTGTCGTCGACGAGTTCTGAAATCTGCTGACGCTGCAACCGGCCGCCGCGCCGAGCACTCAGCTTCCTGCGAGCCAGGTCCACCAGGACGCGCCGCATCGCAAGAGAGAATGCGGAATAAAACTCACGACGTCCGGCGGGCAGGTTCTGCGATGGTCCGTCGAAGACTCGAAGCCACGCTTCGTGAACCAGAGCCGTTGGTGCCAGCGTGTGGTCCGGGCGTTCATACTGCATTCGCTGACGAGCCATCTGGCGAAGTCGATCATACACCAGCGGAAGCAACGAATCGGCCGCGCATGTGTCTCCGGCTCCGATTCGCAGCAACAGTGCTGTGACTTCCGACACACGACACCTCGCACTTCCGAAGAGGTTTCATTCTTCCGCAGTCTGAATTGAGGCGAGCGGGGGACGTCAGTCCCCTGATCAATTCGCGGCCCTTTCCATCAGGGGATTGACCTCCCCCGCTCGCCGGAAACCTCAACTGACACCGCCAGAACAATACCTCAAACCAAAATCAATCCATCGGGCGTCCACGTCACAAAACACCCGTCCAGCCATGCAGTTTTTTCGATGAGGCAGGGAAGAGCAACGATTCTCAGCGAAAATTCATCGTGTTTCCGGGCTCCAGACCACGCGAGCGGGAATTTTCTGTTTTTCTGAGACGCCAGAGCGCTCCCTTGCGCATGCATCAGAAGCCTTGCCGGTTTCCGCGAAGTCGACATACAGCCTTCAGGATGCAACCCGGCCAGAATCTTTATTCGTCTGATGGTCTGTCTCCGGAGTTCCTGGATGTCCGCTGGCCCGTTTCAATCCGAATCCTGCCTTCTGTTTTCGTGGGTCATGTTGTTCGCGGGGAAGAATGCACCAACGAAGCGTCGTCGTCGAGTGGCTCCAGGCAATCACGGATTTGAACCGCTCGAACAGAGAAGTTTGCTCGTTGCACCAGTCGATTTTGAATGGGCTCAGGCGGTTTCCCCTGCTGCGGCCAATGAGATCGACGCTGCCGGGAATCTCTATTCCGTGGGTTCGTTTTCCGGCACCGTGGATTTTGATCCGGGTGCCGGAGTCGCTTCTTTGACAAGTGCCGGAGGAACCGACGTCTTTGTCACGAAGACGGATGCGGCAGGAAATCTTGTCTGGGCCAAATCGGTCGGTGGATCGCTGGATGACTTGGCCCCTGGCCTTGGCGTTGATGGAGAAGGCAGCGTCTTTGTCGGTGGGACATATTCTGGCACGATTGATCTTGATCCCAGCTCGGGCGTAGCCTCACAGACAAGCGCGGGATCATCGGATGTGTTCATTCTGAAGCTGGATGCAAATGGCCATCGCCTCTGGTCAGGAAGCATGGGCGGAAGTGCGGCAGACACCGGCGGAAGAATCGACTTGCTGTTCAACGGCGACCTTGTGCTGCGAACAATCTCTGGCGGAACGATGGACTTCGATCCCGGCACGGGCGCTTCCACGCAGACTGCAGCAGGTTCGTATGAAGTATTGCTTTCGGCAAGCGGGCAACTGGCACGGGCTCAGTTACACACGACCCCCGCAGCGGTTATCGACACCTTCGGGAATCGCTACGTCCTGCAGAGCCAGAATTCGGGATTTTCTGTTCCGGGAGCAAGTGTTTCCGGCCGATTCGCCAGCATCCGGAAAACGAATCCGGATGGTTCGGAACTCTGGACTCAGCGAATTCCGGTGTACCCAATCGACTCTTTTGGTGCGACACGACCTGCCGTCATTGAGTCAGTCACTCTCGCGCATGCGCCCGGCGGCGGGATCGCGATTTCAATGCAATTCTGGGGTGATCTCAAGGCAGACGCTTCGCGACCTGGTCTTCGCAACAGCGATGGCGCTCCAGTCGGCCCAAGCGGCTTTACGACTTACCTCGACAACGCCTTGCTGCAACTGGATGTCGATGGCAATCCAACTTCGATCGCCGGGTTCGATTCAAATGGCCGTCTGAATCTCAGTTTTGCGCAGACAACACGGGATGATTCGTTGCATGTCACAGCGGAACTGAACCAGGGGGCGAACAGCGATGGCTTGATGGTCGTTGATCTTGACCCGGGCAGCGGGGTGTACTCTCCGGGCTTGGGAACATTTGATCTGAAATTCAACGAACAGGGGCAAGTCGAGAGCTTCACGCGTGTGCCAAATACAAGCAGTGCCATATTGCGACTGTACGATGATCGCAATGCTACCGCATACTTTCTTTCCCCAACGACGATTACCGGTGTAGTAGACGCAGATCCTGGTCCGGGTATCAGCCTTGTGAACGTTGGTGCGGGCCTGCGACTTCTGACCAAAATGAGTGCCGTGATGACAGTCTCAGCACCCGCAGGGCAGCGGGGTGATCTGATACTTCGCAGGAACGGCGACTGGCTGGAAGCTCATTTCAGAAGCTCGACGTCGTCGATCTATCAACTGCAGGACCGCAATCTGTTGAAAGATCTCAAGGGCGTTCGAGTTTCTCATTCCAACACGGGAAATACAGTCACGCTCGACTTCAAAGCGGGCGGTACGTTTGCTTTACCGGACGGCATCCGCGTTGGCGGCAGCACGGGAACAGATGCGATCCGCGTTATTGGCGTAGGGACCGAAGGCTTGACCTATACTCTGGGAGAGAGCAACACTGGAGTTTTGAATCTCTACGGGCAGGATATCTCGTTCACCGACATTGAGAGTCTTCACGTCGAAAATCTGCAGCATCTGTTTGTGACGCCGAACGGTTCAGCGGACGTGATTGAAATTGCTGAAGGGGCCTCGTCAGACAACCTGACCTTCGGCGCGGTCACCGGTACGACGGATGGCGGCGCCATTGTTCCCGTCTCATTTGTCTCTGTTCGTGACCTGACGATCGATACCGGGCGTTACGATGCGGCTCTTTCGCAGTCCAACGACATCGTGACGTTTCAGAATGGCGGACTGGATGCCAGCGGCCTCAGAAACGTGTTTGTTCGAACGGGCAAAGGCGACGATCGGCTCTCGCTGCTGACCTCCAATCCGTCGCTGGCCGATGGCGAAGGCTCGTTCTGGTTCATCGCGGGCTCGGGAATTGACACGATTCTTGCGAACGGCGATGCAAACTGGGATCTGAACAATTCTCGCCTTGTGAGTTCCACCGGTGCCAAAGTCCAGCTGAACGGTCTTGAGAAAGCCTCGTTGACCGGCGGCCCGTCGAAGAATCATCTCAATGCATCGCTCTTCAGTGGTGACGTGGTGCTCGACGGAGGCGCGGGGGAAGACCTGCTTCGCGGCGGGACCGGCGATGACATCATCTACGGCGGAACGGGGAACGATCGCATTCTCGGCAACGACGGAAACGATCTGCTGTTTGGTCAGGATGGGAACGATCAAGTCTGGGGTGACGGCGGCGTTGATACGATCTATGGATCCGCAGGTAATGACTTGCTCTGGGGCGGAGATGACGGCGATTTTCTCATTGGCGATTCCGGTAATGACCGTATGTTCGGAGAAGCCGGCGAAGACAATCTGAACGGCGGGACCGGCAACGATGTGCTCGATGGCGGAACTGACGACGATCGTCTGATTGGTTCTACCGGGACTGACCTATATATTCTGGTCGGAACCAACGCATCCGAGGAACTTCAGGTCACGCGGCCGACAACAGCAACTGCGTTCTACCGCCGAAAGCCGAGAGGACTGCAGTCCGTTCTGGAACTCGACACGATGAACGTCGACGCTCTGGACGAGTTCTTCGTTCTCGCCAACGCTGGAGATGACCTGATCACCGCTGACCTTTCGATTCAACTTCTCGGCAGCGTTGACGGTGGCGATGGGCCGGATGTTTTCAATGGTCCATCGGCCTGGACGTCATCGAATCTCTGATCGGAGAGGAATCGGTCTGGCAGGAATCGACCGGCGTGATCCATGCTGCACACTCTGCACGGACAAAGTCGATGCAATCAGGTCTCCGGTCGTTGTTTCTGAGGTCCACCGAATCCGATTTCTGAAATCTCTGAATCTTCCTGAGACGAACGCATTCGAAACTGCGCAGACACTCATGGATGGATTCAGCATTGCAGCAGGAGCCTCTCTTTTCGTGCCCATGCCAGCGCATGAGGTAGTGTTTTCGTGAAACGAAAATCATGAGATTGATCAACAGATGTCGCATGTTTCTTGCGACTGTCGTTCTGCTTGCTGTGGGTACTTCGTCTCTCGAAGCAGCGATTATTGTGTCGTTTCAAGGCAACACGATCAGTGCCGGCGGGACTGGCTTTGTCGATGTGTTTGTCTCGAGTAACGCAGCACCGGGGACTCCGGATAACCTCGATCTATTCCAGCTTCAGTTTCGAATTTCGCCGCTCGGAGGCGGGGCGCTTGAGTTCACGAATCCTCAGTCGGAGTCTCATCTGGGATTGCCGGGCTACGTACTGGCTGGCGACAGTTTTGGAGCTCTGAATCAGCCGATCAGCACTGTCAGCAACTTCCTCGGCACCAACGATCAACTGGATGCACTTGATGCAACCGTGTCGTTCAACGGCGTTGATCTCAGCACGGCGACCGGGCCAAGGCTGCTCTTTCGCCTCGATCTCAATGCCGCCGGAGCCGCAGTTGGAGACCAGTTTCAGATCGCCCTGATCGACGGAATCTCACAGTTCTCGAATTCGAATGGCGATCCGTACGTAACCACGCCAACCGCTCTGTTGACAGGCGGTCCACTTGAGCTGGATGCCGCTTCCTTCACGCCATTCACCATCACAGCAGTGCCCGAGCCAGCCACAGGAGGATTGCTGGCGATTGCTGGATTTGGTTTCTGGATTCGCCGTCGCTGGAAGTCAAGCGGACCCCAGCGACGAAATGCTGAGCCGTCCTAGCACTGTCCGGGCTGAGTCTCTTTCCCCGGAGCGTCATCGACTCGAATCGCCTTCGTTTTCGTCGGCTCATGTAACGCCCGCTGTGCCTTCTCCATACGCTCGAACACGAATGTGAACCCTCTAATCTATGGTCGTTGGCCGATCTCTTTCTGGAGTCAAGTCATGAGTCTGCAGTCTATCCGTGGAATCATCAAGAAGTTCCTATTCAACCGTCGCAATGCCCGAAAGCGGCAGGTTGGGTTCGCATCGCAACATGTTGATTTACTGGAGAAACGCGAGCTGCTGACAACGGTCACGTTGACATACAACAGTCTTCCATTCAACACCAGCATCGGCAGCGCCCATACAGAGTCCGGTTTCGTGACAGTGGCCCAAAACGGTGGCCTCAGGACCGGTTTATCTTCGTGGGCAGGCACCCAGGGGACGACGATTTTCAATGATCTCTTTAATTCTTCGCCAACTGGCATCGTCAGAATCGAAAGGTCCGACGGCGGGACGTTCCTGCTCAGCAGCATTCAGTTGAACAACCTGACCCTCCGATCTGCGTCGGCACTGGTCCCGATCACTGCCCAAACCACTGCGGGCACATCGAGTTTCAGTCGCATGACAGATCCCAATCCCAATTCGTTTCAGACCTTTTCTGCACCAGCACTTCCCGCACCGTTGACGAACTTCCGTCTTCTTCAAAATGAAAACGCGGGCGATTGGCACCAATTTGACAACGTAGTGCTGACTTATGGTCCCACAGTCGCATCGATCTCTCCGGTTGCACCCGACCTGAGGTACACACCCGTTACATCATTGACGGTTACGCTGAATGAAGCAGCTGACCTTTCGACGTTTACATTCGCCGATCTTACGTTGACTCGCAATGGCTCGGCGGTAACGCTTGATTCTAGCGTCGTAGTTTCGTCCGCAGGAGGAACGAGTTATCTCGTGAGCGGGCTTGGCGATTTCACAACTGCGCCAGGAAACTACTCACTGAGTGTTAACGCGAGAAACATCAAATCCGCCGCCAACGGCACTGATGGAATGGGCGGCGCGGCCCGGCAATGGATTATTCTGCCCAATTCAGCGCCAACGGACATCAGTCTCTCCAGTAGCACGGCGAACGAGAATCAGTCGAGCGGATTGACACTTGGCAGTTTCTCGACAAGCGATCCGGATGCCGGCAACACGTTTTCATATTCGCTTGTTTCCGGGCCTGGGAATACGGACAACGGCAGTTTTACGATCGACGGTAACACACTCAGAACAGCGGCCGTCTTCGATTATGAAACGAAGAGCAGTTACACGATTCGAGTCCGCTCGACAGATCAGGGTGGTTTGTCGGTTGAAAAGGCGTTCACGATCCTGGTTCAGGATTTGAACGAAGCACCGACGGACATGAGTCTCTCCAGCAGCACTGTGAGTGAGAACCAGTCGGTCGGCTCGACGGTGGGCAGCTTTTCGACCAGCGATCCGGATGTCGGCAACACATTTTCCTACTCGTTTGTCTCTGGAGCTGGCGACTCCGACAACACCAGCTTCGCGATCGACGGGAACGTCCTGAAAACGGCGGCGGTCTTAGATCATGAAACGAAGAGCAGTTACTCAATTCGAGTTCGCTCGACGGATCTGGGTGGTTTGTCAACGGAGAAAGTCTTCACGATCAATGTGGCGAATGTCACGGAACTCGGTAGCATCGATGTCCAGCTTGGACAAACTCAGCGGTCGTATGTGCGTTATCTGGATGCCGTGTTTGATCGTTCCGATGATCTGATGAGCATGATCGGAAGCGGTCGCTTCCAGATGACGAAGCGAGATCTGAATGGAATCAACCCCGTCAGTGTTCCTCTGACACCTTCGATGTTCAGCGTTGTCGGTAACAGTGCACGCATTGACTTTGGCAGCAATGGTCTTGGAGGCAACCGCAACACGAACGCGGGTGATGGATACTACGAACTGGGCGTCGATATGGACGGCAACGGTTCGTATGAGTCGAAGAAGTATTTCTACCGATTGCTGGGTGACGTGAACGGAGATCGCAAGGTGGATTCCGTTGATAGCAGTCTTGTCACGTCATCATTTGGCCTGACGAACCCAAATCGCGACGTGAATGGGGACGGTGTCGTCAACTCGAACGATCGCACCCTCATCCTCCGATCCATCGGACGCAAGCTCAAGGATGATCTGTTCGCCGATGACTGACGTTGCAGATCTTCCTCAGCACACGTTCTTAGTTTTCTGGCAGGGGATTTCAAGATGCTCTCCACGCTGCTTTCATCCATTTGTCGATCTGTCCGCTCGCCAGCTATGGGAGGCCGTCGTCGTAGATGGCATGCGACTCGTCAACACGGCTCGGAAATGCTGGAGTCGCGAATTGTGCTCACGCCGGGGTTTGGCTTCAACTACACCACGATCGCGAGCAACCTGTCGTCGACCCACCGGTTCTTCGGCAGTCCCAATGCGGAAGACGCTCCCTTTACGGTCCTGCGATATGGACATGGTCAGATGACATCAATGACGGAAATTGGAGCCGGTTTTCTGGACGCCGAAGATCTGACGTTCGAGTTTGGCTCAAACGACACGGCAGAACCCGTTGAAGCCCTGACTCTGGTTTCCTTTGACAATGGGCTGACCACGGGTGTCTCGAAGCAGGTCTATCGTCCTGACGCCGATGATGTTCCCACGCTGACGATCTTCGCGTCGGGAATTCCGGTGGTTGAGGGCAGAGTCAAGGAAGTGGCTCTTGAGATGAACGCCTCGAGAGTGGTCTCGTCAACCAGAAGCACATTCCTCGTGGAGCGTGCTGTGGGTGCCGACACACGACTCTATGATCAGTTGTTCGCGGCCAGTCAGGGAACTGGCGAAGTGCCGTTCAACCTGAGTCCATTCGACGCCATGGGACCGTGGCTCGGCATTGGTGATGCCATGATCTTCAGCTCGACAGGAACGAGTCTTTTTGAGGCTCCGTCGAATCGTGCTCCCACCGACTTGAGTCTTTCCGCGAGTTCGATTCTGGAAAACCGACCGGCAGGGACGGCGATCGGAAATCTGACAACGGTTGACCCGGATGGTCCCGGCCAGTTCACCTATTCTCTCGTCGCGGGTGCGGGAAGTTCCGACAATTCTTCCTTCCGAATCGACGGCTCTCAATTGAAGTCAAACGCATCGTTCGACTTTGAGACGAAGAAGAGCTACTCCATTCGCATACAAACAATGGATGCAGGAGGACTCAGCTATTCAGAGTCCATAACAATCAGCGTCCTTGACGTCGCCAATGAAGGAAAACAGGCTCCGACGGATCTGGTGCTGAGCGGAGGAATCATTCAAGAGAATGCGCCGCCTCGAACAACCGTCGGGAGCTTTCGAACAGTCGATCCGGATTCAAGCGGACCGTTTACCTATGTGCTGGTGAATGGCCCAGGGAGTTCCGGCAATTCACGGTTCTCGATCAGCGGGGCGAATCTGATTGCGAATGCGACGTTTGACTATGAGGCCGGAGCCGCTTATCCCATTCGTGTCATGACGCGCGACGCTGACGGACTGACATTCGTGAAGCAGTTCGTTGTTCGTGTCGGAAATGTTGAAGAACTGAAGCTATCGTCAGCCACCATCAGCGAAAATCAGCGATCAGGGACGTTCATTGGCACATTGTCACATTCATTTGCGAGCGATGCAGGTCGCTCGTTTCGCTATGAATTTGTATCCGGAGTCGGCGGCGAAGGTAATTCGAAGTTCGTGATTCACAAGAATGCTCTTTATTCGAAAGCCAGCTTCAACTTTGACGAACAGGATTCGTACAATGTTCGGGTCCGTGCGACCGATGGAAAAGTGACGCGAGTTGAGAGCTTCAAGATCAGCGTTAAGGATCTGCCAGAGCCTCCTTCCGGGCCATCCGGTATCAAGCTTTCCTCGACAACGATTGACGAAAATGTCTCCGCCGGGACGAACGTCGGGGCCCTTTCTGCAATCGACAATGACGGCGGTACTTTTCGCTACTTCTTCAAGAGCGGCCCTGGTAGCAGAGACAATCGGTTCTTCCGAATCGTCGAGGACAAACTTAGTATCGCCGAGGTGCCGGACTTCGAACGGAAACCAACGTATTCGATCCGTGTCCAGACCTTGGATGAGAAGGGACGCTCTGCCGACAGGATTTTCACCATTCAGGTCAGAGATGTGAATGAAGCTCCAATTGAGATCCTGCCAAAGTCACCTGAGATCAGAGAGAACACCGAACGGAATCGAATTCAGTTGACGACTAACGATCCGGATCGGAAGGAACAGTACGCCTGGGAACTCACGGGAGGGGACGGCAGCAGTGATAATGGACAGTTTACACTCAGTGAAAACGGAGAGCTTCGGCCAAAGTTTGTTCCTGACTTCGAGGCTCGGCAGAGCTACAACGTTCGTGTTCGATACACAGACAAGGCTGGTAACTCGCTGGAGAAGGCATTGACGATTTCGGTGGAGGATGTGCCGGAAGTCGAGAATCAGTACCTGGTGGGCGACTGGGACGGTGATGGCATCGATACATTTGCCGTTCGTCGAAGAGACAAGATTTACTACCAGCCCAATCTGAACTCCACAACGGGCGTTGTCGTTTCTTATGGAAATGGGCAGAGTGAGGACGAGTACCTTGTTGGCGACTGGGATGGCGACGGCAGGGATACTCTGGCCGTTCGTCGAGGCAACCAAGTTCTCTACCAGCAAAACATCAACTCGACCCTTGGAATCGCCATATCATTCGGCGACGGCAACCGTGAAGATCAGTACCTCGTCGGCGACTGGGATGGTGATGGTAAGGACACTCTGGCCGTGCGTCGGGGCAACCGGATCTACTACCAACCCAACATCAATTCCACGACAGGAGTTCTGGTTACCTATGGCAATGGCCGCAGTGAAGATCAGTACCTTGTCGGTGACTGGGATGGAGATGGAAAAGACTCGCTGGCCGTTCGCCGCAACAACCGGCTGCTCTACCAGGCAACCATCAGCTCCACGGCTGGCAGCGAAATTATTTACGGCAATGGTCGAGGTGAACGTGAATACCTCGTTGGCAGCTTCTCCGGCAATCGGAAGAGCACATTTGTCGTTCGACGAAAACATGTGCTGATCTACCAAACCAGTTTGCTGTCGAAGACTGGCGTTGAGGTTGGATACGGAAATGGTTGACCAAATTTCTGGATACCGGTGTGGCGGAGCCGCCGGGGGCCATTCAAGGGTTGATGAAAGAATCGGTCGGGAAGCACGCAAGGGCTACTCCATTTGTCATATGGAGCCTGCTCATCAAGTCGCGAGTTGATGAAATAGCCCCATGCCGCGAGTCAAATTGCTACTGGCCATTTTGCGGGCTCAGAACGGGAGCTGCATCAGCCCTGGGGGTTTGGGAGTTCAAGGCGTTGCATTCGGGCGTGTGTAGTCGAGGTGCAGTTGTGGATGAGAATTCACAATCATCACCAGTCTGCCGCAGTCCACGCCAGGGAAATTGCGACTTTCCGAAATCGGGATCATTCAAAAACGCCGATGGATTGGAGGTCGTTCTCCAATAAGGGGTATCGGGGCGGACATTTGGCTTGGTGGCAGACGGACAATCTACTATTGCTCCGAGCAAGGGGCAGCGAAGAAGACCTGATCACTTGGTTCGACATATCAGCGGTGTCGACTTTGGGAATGCTGTTTGAGCGAAACAGTGATTGCTACCATAGGCATGTTGTCTACAAAACCGTCTTCACGATGTCTCCAAGAGCAGTTGCGTCGATGCTAAGTCCCGCTGAGTCCATTGGTCTGTCCGGAACGACGCTTGATAACCGAGTGCGCAAGGCGGTGCATCGGGTGGGTGACGGAGCGTTGGCGAGGATTGCGGACCGGCTGAAGACGGATGCGCTGACCAATGCCGTGGTCTACGAACGTGACGGTGTTGAAGAAGCGGTTCGCATCATGCTGCGGCCGCTGCTGGTGATGCCGGAGCAGTTGAGCTACGTCGAAAACGTCTGTCTGAAACTCACGGAAGCACTCAAGCGACTCCCCAGCCTGTATCTTCAGGACGAACAGGTTCGGTCGATTCTGGCCATCGGTCCCGAAGAAGAAACGTGGCTTCGCGAAACGTGGACGCCTCAGCATCAGCAGCACAATTCGATCTACGGACGACTCGACGCGGTCTGCGATTTCACATCCGCAGGCTGGCAGGAATCATTGCTGTTTCTCGAACCGAATCTCTCCGGAGTCGGCGGTATCCACTACGCGCCGCTGGCCGAACAACTGGTCATGCGAGACGTGGTGCCGACGCTTCAGGCGCAGGATCCGGAGTTGGACATTGAATTGCCGCGCGATCAGCGAGAACTCTTTATTCAGGTTCTGATCGATCATGCGCGGGCGATTGGTAGAGACACCTGCCGGTTGTGTTTTGTGGAGCCCAAGTATTCTCATGATGGGCCGAATGAACAGTCGCTCTTGAAGAAGCACCTGGCCGAACGTCATGGCCTGACGATCGTGCATGCGGACCCGACGGAGCTGCGAGTTGAAGGCGACGAGGTCTACTACGAAGACGTTGCCATCGACGTGGCATATCGTGACTATGAGATTCGCGATCTTGTGGAACTCGAAAAAGAGATCGGACGACCTCTGAATGCCATGCGTTTGTTGTTTCGCCAGAACCGAGTCGTCTCGTCGGTGGTTGGTGACTTCGATCACAAGAGTTGCTGGGAACTGATGACCGATGAGACCATCGCATCGCGGCTGTTTACGCCCGAGGAGCGACGGTTGTTTCGTCGTCATGTGCTGTGGACTCGTATCGTTGGCGATCGTCGAACGATGTTGCCGCATGGCAAAGAAGGCAGTCTGCTGGATTACGCTCGCATCAATCGCGAACGACTCGTGTTGAAGCCGAATCGCGGTTACGGCGGCAAAGGCGTGACTCTTGGCGCAGCGACTGAGCCAGCGGAATGGGATCAGCTGCTGAACGAGGCGGCTCAGTTCTATCGTCATCCGGAGAAGTCGTGGGTTCTGCAATCCATCGCACGGCTGCCGGTGCATGAGTTCCCTGTGGTCGGCCCGAGCGGGACGGTCTTTGAAGAACCGTTCTATGCAGTCATGGGATTTGCCGCCACGGAGAATGGGCTCGGCACGATGTGTCGCGTCTCGCAAAAGCAGGTCGTCAATGTGGCTCAGCACGGTGGACTCGCGGCGGTCCTGATCGCTCGTCCGCCGCAGGATTTGCGCATGCCGCGCCGGTCGCCGGTGCAGTCGGACGGAGCTGAGCAAACCCTGCGTCGTCGCATTTCTGAGCTGCTTCATCTGGACCAAACGATCAGCCTGCTCGGCTGGGACGAAGAGACCAAGATGCCGTCCATGGGCCGTGTCCAGCGCGGCGAGCAACTGGCAACTCTCGAGGGCATCCGTCATTCGATGCTCACGGCCGATGATCTTGGCGACCTGATCGAACAAGTGGCGGCCCAGAAAGACGACGATGTTCGCTGGCAGCGTGAACTCACGCTGCTTCGTCGATTGCGAAAGCGATCACTGATGCTGCCGGAAGAACTGGTCCGTGATCTGGCTCGCGAACGTTCCAGATCTCTCGGGGCATGGGAAGATGCCTACGCCGCGAACGACTTTCAACTCTTCGCTCCGGCATTTACGCGACTGCTGAAACTGGTTCGTGAACGCGCGCACGAGCTGGCTCGTGGCGGAGATCTCTACGACGCGCTGCTGGATGAATTCGAACCGGGGATGACACGGTCACGTCTCGATCCGGTGTTGTCTGATCTGAAGACGCGACTCGTGCCGCTTGTGGATCGGTGGGCCGAGCCGGAGAACTCTGCGGCCGAGCGATTCAAGACTCGACGTTTCTCCGAGGACGCGCAATGGGATTTGTGTCGTCGAATTCTGAAGGCAATTGGTTTCGATTTCGAACGAGGTCGCATGGACCGTTCGACTCATCCGTTCACAGCGCAGATGGGAATTCATGATGTTCGACTCACCAATCGCGTGCATGAAGATGATCTCACCGTTGCCGTACTGACGATTCTGCACGAAGGAGGCCACGGGCTTTACGATCAGGGGTTCATGCCGACCGATCGCGATTCGATCCTCGGCGAAGCGCCGAGCATGGGGTTGCATGAATCACAATCGCGCCTCTGGGAGAATCATATCGGCCGCAGTCGCTCGTTTTGGGACCGATGGTTTCCAACGATCGAGGCGGAGTTTCCCGATGCGGTTCAGGGGCTCACGGCCAACGATTTTTACCTCGCCGTGAACTGCGTGCAGAAGAGCCCGATTCGAGTCAACGCGGATGAAGTGTCGTATCATCTGCACATTCTGTTGCGCTACGAAATCGAACTGGCGTTGGTTTCGGGGGATCTCAGCGTGGCCGATCTTCCGACGGCATGGAACGAACGCATGCGTCAGTTGATGGGGCTGGAGATCGCGACTGACCGGGACGGCGTTCTCCAGGATTCTCACTGGGCAGCTGGCATGTTCGGCTATTTTCCGTCGTACACGATCGGCAGTCTTTATGCGGCTCAACTGGCCGACGCGTATCAGTCGCAGCACGGACTGACGGGGGAATTGAACGGCGGCGAGTTCGAACATCTGCTGGCCTGGCTGAGAACTCACGTGCATCAGATTGGCCATCGAGCCGGTGCGGAGGATATCATCCGAAAAGCGACAGGGTCCGGAATTCATGCGGATGCGTTCTTTCGACACATCGAACGAAAGCATGGCGGTCGGTGACTTTCAAAGAACGACGGTGAGCAGATGGATGATTCATCGCCCCTGATTCAGGCTCTGAAGAATCCCAACATCTGGCCGGATCGACCGGAGCGAGTCGAGCTGATCGAAACACACATCTCGTCGGTGCTGATCACACGTGAGTTTGCGTGGAAGCTTCGCAAACCGGTGTCCTTTGGATTCAATGATTTCTCGACACTCGAACTCCGCCGCCGTTATGCGGAAGAAGAGCTGAGGCTGAACCGACGCACGTCACCGCAGTTGTATCTTGGCATCGTGCCGATCACCGGCTCCGCATCCGCACCGATCATTGGTGGCGAGGGGACGGCGATCGAATACGCGGTCCAGATGCGGCGCTTTGAACAGGATCAGCTCCTGCTGAGAATTGCGAATGCGGGGCCGATGGCATCGACGGTCATGACTCAACTGGCCGAAACTCTTGCTGCGTTTCATCAGTCCGTGGACGTTGCGAAAGGAGCATCTCATTTCGGAAGTCGCGACGCGGTCCGTCAGGATGCACTCGATAACTTCACGACACTCAATTCGCTGCTGCCATCGGATGATCCGGAGATCTCAACCCTGGCAACATTGCGGGCGTGGACCGTTGCCGAACTGGAGCGACTGGGGTCTGTGATTGAGCAGCGGCATCATTCGGGCAGAGTCCGTGAGTGTCATGGAGATCTCCATCTGGCCAACATCGTGATGGTCGACAATCGTCCGACGTTGTTTGATTGCCTCGAGTTCAACGAGCAACTGCGATGGATCGATGTCATGAACGAGATCGCGTTTCTCGTTATGGACCTGGAAGAACATCGACAGCATTCAGCGAGTCGAGTTCTGCTGAATCGATACCTCGAAATGACCGGCGATTACGATGGTCTGCGAGTGCTGCGGTTTTACATCGTGTATCGGGCCATGGTGCGGGCGAAGGTGGATTTGCTTCGATGTCAGCAATCGGCCGATGATGCAACCGCGTGCCGGATGAGGCTGGAGTCGTCCGAGTATCTGCGACTGGCGTCTCAGGATTCCACCACGTCGCGTCCAATGCTGGTCATCATGCACGGCGTCTCCGGCAGTGGCAAGAGTTGGGTATCGTCTCGACTGGTCGAGATGGCACCGATCATTCGCATTCGTTCCGACGTCGAACGCAAACGCCTGAGCGGTCTTGAGGAGACTCAGCGAACAGAAGGCCAGGCGAATCAGGAACTCTACTCGACGGCTCGATCGGCTCAGACTTACCAGCGACTTCTGGATCTGGCGGAACTCATTCTGAACGCTGGCCACTCCGTGGTCGTTGATGCCGTCTTTATGTCGCACGAACATCGCCAACCATTTCGCGCGCTGGCGGAACGGCTCGGAGTGTCTTTCGTGATCCTTGCCTGCGAAGCCCCGCTGGATGTTCTGCGATCACGAGTTTCCATGCGACAGACCGAGAATCGCGATGCATCCGATGCAGACCTGGCGGTGCTCGAAAAACAACTTGCGGCGGATCGTGGTCTTGATCGTGAACGTCCGTCGGACCTTGTTCGCATCGATACGTCACGACCATCGGCCATCGATGCCGTGCTTGCGGATGTCTGCAGTTCTCTACGTAGCTCGGTCATTCCATGACCGAGATTTCTAGACCGCCAGGTGACTTTGAGATTGTCTATACGACGACAAGACACTCCGTAGCCGAGTTCGTCAGAACTCGGATTCGTGATCAGAATCGATTCTGACGGGCGAGCGGCTTGCCTGAGCCGACCGGAATGCGTTGCTTTTGGCCTGTAGACTCCGCGCCGATCGCAAGGCTGGCAGCGAAGTGAAATCTGCAGCGGCTGTTGTTAGACTTTATGGAAGTCTGTTCCGTTACAACAACATTTCACAAAGAGGATCTCCATGGACGCAAAGTCAGCGATCAAAGAAGCGTTTGGTTTGAGCAATATGGTCTTGAATTCGTACATCGGCGATTTGACCGATGCAGAGCTACTGAAGCGACCGGGCAAGGGGTGTAATCACGTTGCCTGGCAGCTCGGACATCTGATCAGTTCAGAATGCGGACTGCTCAACGGAATTCAGCCCGGCGCGGCTCCGGCGTTGCCCGATGGCTTTGAACAGAAGCACTCCAAAGAGAACGCAGGCAGCGACAATCCAGCCGACTTCCTGACTCGGCAACAATACGTCGACCTTGCGGCAAAGGTTCACGATGCTGTCATCGCATGTCTGGATGCCTATCCTGCTGAGAAGCTCGACTCTCCCAGCCCGGAACATTTCCGAAGCATGTTTCCGACGATGGGCTCCATGTTCCTGCTCATTGCAACTCATCCCATGATGCATGCTGGTCAGTTCGTGCCGCTTCGACGAGAACTCGGCAAGCCGGTTGTGATCTGATCTTTCAAGTTCCAGAGACCGACGTTGGCCACGAGAGAACGCAAAGGACGCGAAAGTTCTTTGGTTGCGGCCGGTCTGCGACCGAGCCAATGTTGCTATCTCTTGCATTGCCCCTCACCCTAACCCTCTCCCCCGAAATGTCGTGCGCGTTCTCAGGAATTCTTTCGCGGTGGAGAGGGGACAAAACAAAGTCACTTGTTGTGGCCGGTTGTGGCCGAGCCAATGTTGTTGTCTCTTGGATTGCCCCTCACCCTCACCCTCTCCCCCCGAATTGTCGTGCGCGTTCTCAGGAATTCTTTCGCGGTGGAGAGGGGACAAATCAAAGTCTCTCGTTGTGGCCGGTCTGTGACCGAGCCACTGATTTATCACTGTCGCCCTTTGTGTTCTTTCGCGGCAAATAAACGAAAGCCGGTCCAGATGCTTCGAAGTTCATTCGTGCTTTGCTGTCTGATGGGACTTGATGTCCAGTCCCCATGCCGCGCCGCAGATCGGCCGATGAATGTCGTATTCATTCTGGCCGACGATCTGGGATGGGCAGACACGTCGCTCTATGGTCACACGAAGTACCATCAGACGCCGAACCTGGATCGGCTGGCACAACGCGGCATGGTGTTCACTCGAGCGTACTCCGCCAGTCCGCTGTGTTCGCCAACACGATCGGCGATCCTCACGGGACTAAGTCCTGCTCGGACCGGCATCACAACGCCAAGCTGTCATGTGCCCGAGGTTGTGCTGGAGGCGACTGTTCCGGATCGCGCCGCGGCGGATCAGAAATCCGTTCAGCCGCGAACTGTCACACGTCTGAAGACCGAGTATCACACGCTGGAAGAAGCACTTAAAGATGTGGGATACGCCACCGGACATTTCGGCAAGTGGCATCTCGGCCGCGAACCTTACTCGCCGCTGCAGCATGGTTTCGACTTCGATCTGCCGCATCACTTTGGTCCCGGTCCCGCGGGCAGTTATGTGGCTCCATGGAAGTTTGAGAACTTTGATCCGGATCCTGACGTTCCGGATCAGCACATTGAAGACCGCATGGCAAACGAAGCGTCAAAGTGGATTGAAGCCAATCGTGATCGGCCGTTCTTTCTGAACTACTGGATGTTCAGCGTGCATGCCCCGTTTGACGCAAAGAAAGATCTCATTGCCAAACACGCAGAACGAGTCGATCCGAGCGACGAACAGAAGTGTCCGACCTATGCGGCGATGATTGAAAGCATGGACGATGCCATTGGCACGCTGCTCGACACACTGGATCGGCTTCAACTGTCCGATCGGACAATCATCATCTTCACGGCCGACAACGGCGGCAACATGTACAGCGATGTCAATGGTGTCGTTCCGACCAGCAATCGTCCACTGCGAGGCGGCAAGGCGTCGATGTATGAAGGCGGCACTCGAGTTCCCTGCGTCGTTTCATGGCCCGGAGTCACTCAGCCCGGAACTCGCAGCGACGCGATCGTTCAAAGCGAAGATTATTTTCCGACGCTGCTGGATGGACTCAAGATTGCGCCAGTTGCGGATCAGATCTTTGACGGGCAGAGCATCCTGTCGGCACTTCGAGGCGACACGATGACGCGTGACGGCGTCATCCAGTTTTTTCCGCATTCACCAGGAGTCCCTGAATGGCTGCCGCCGTCCGTTTCCATTCACCGCGACGATTGGAAGCTGATCCGCATCTTTCACGGAGGCGACGACGGCGCGCATCGATATCTATTGTTTGATCTGTCGCAGGATCTGTCAGAAACGAACAACGTCGCTGATCAGAATCCAGACGTCGTAAAGAGTCTGGATGGTCAGATTTCTGCATTTCTGCAAAAGACCAATGCCGTTGTTCCCATTGTGAATCCGGCGTTTGATCCGTCAATGTATCGCCCCGAAGATGAGGGCAAAGCAAAACAGGAACGCAAGCCGACTCGAAACGCCAAACAAACCGCGAAGACGAACGCTTCGACCACGACCGATGACGATCCGGCGCTGAAGGGATGGAAGCTTCGAGGACTCAAGGCCATCGTTCGCGACGGTTCTCTCGTCGTCACGGAACGCGTCGAGAACAGCTTCCTTGGCTTTGCAGCCGGACGACATCGAGGACAGTCGACCATCTCGTTTCGCATCCGATGCGAACCCGGCAAGGCGCATGTCGATTGGCTCGCGGACGGACCTAAAGGCGATCCACAAACAGTCGAGTGGGTCAAAACGGGGCCTGATTGGGAAGAAGTGTCTGTGACGCTGCCAGCCGAGGCCAAACTTGGAGTTGTGCGGCTTTACGTGCCCGCCGGATCGACACCGCTTGAAGTTGACTGGATTCAAATCACTTCCAGCGATGAGCAAACTACCCGAAGTGACTTCTGATAGATTCATCTCGCCAGCGAGTTGCCGCGCAGCTCAGCCATGGAACTCAATGGCGCCTGCTCCGGCATATGAGATTCAATCTTTCGGCAACGCGTGAAGAAGCAACACTGGCACCAGGCCAGGAACTTTCAGACAGCTCCTTTCGAACGCCCTTGACAGACGGTAGAATTTCCTCGCTGCTCCTCGCCCTGCACCTGATCCCTCCCGGCAAATTCCTTTTGTCACCTGGCTTTCGGCCTTGCTGATCACTGAGGTCCCACCATGCCGACTTCTTTTCGTCATGCGGTTGTTCCAGCCATCGCCATCATTCTCGCACTGTCGCTTCAGTCGCGAACCGTGCTGGCTCAGGTGGACTTCAACAAACAGGTTCGCCCGATTCTGGCAGAGCACTGCTTTGCCTGTCATGGGCCTGATGCCCAGAAACGCAGCGGAGACCTTCGACTGGATGTTGAAGCCGATGCGAAACTGGCGGCCATCGTCGCGGGTTCGCCTGAGAAAAGTTCTCTCGTGGCTCGTATTGAAACCAGCGATGTTGAAGCCGTGATGCCTCCTGTCTCCACCGGCAAGACACTGTCCGCAGAACAGAAACAGATCCTGAAACAGTGGATCGGCGAAGGCGCAAAGTACTCCAGTCACTGGGCGTTCCAGCCAATCGCCTCTGCGCAGGAAATGCTGAAGACTATTCCCGCGGCGGAATCACCGGACGCTTCTGTGGTCGACCGATTTCTTCTGCAGCGTCTTCACGCAGCCGGGCTTGAATACTCTCCGGAGATCAGTCGAGCTCAGTTCATTCGCCGCGCGACGTTTGATCTGACAGGCCTGCCTCCGACATGGTCCGAGGTCGAGGCGTATGTGAACGACGCGTCACCGGACAGCACTGAGAAACTGATCGACCGCCTGCTGGAATCGCCTCGCTACGGCGAACGCTGGGGACGACACTGGCTGGACATCGCTCGCTACGCGGATACTCACGGCGGCGCGGCAATCGGCTTCACGACGTTTCCGTTTTCGTACACGTATCGAGACTATGTGATCAGTGCGTTCAATCGTGACCTCAGCTTCGAGCGATTTCTTCAGGAACAGATTGCGGCTGATCAGCTGGGTCTTCCGGACAACGATCCGGCGCTGGCGGCCCTGGGCTTTCTCACTGTTGGCATGCAGTTTCGAAACTACCACGATACGATCGATGATCAGATTGACGTGGTGACTCGAGGACTCATGGGACTGACCGTGACGTGCGCTCGTTGCCATGATCACAAGTTCGATCCGATTCCGACAACCGATTACTACGCACTCTATGCCGCGATCGCTCCCAGCAAGTCCCCCGCGATGCTGCCGGTGATCGGTAATGTCAGCGATGAAGCCGCACGTCAGGCCTACGATCAGCAGCTCGCGGATTTGAAACTGAAGTATCAGCAATTCGCCCGTGAACAAGGTGAAGTCCTGCGCCAGCGATTGCGCATGCAGGTGGGACTGTACCTGGCAGAAATGGCCAAGGGGCTTGGCGAACAGGATACTTCCACGGTCTTCCTCTCCTACCGCACCGACGACATCCGCCCGATATTGTACAATCGCTGGCGAGATTATCTGGCAACCCTCGGGAAGGACGACCCGGTCTTTGGTCCTTGGCTGGAAATGCAGTCGTGGGGACCGCTGCCGGAAGAAGAATTCCGCAAACGCTGTGACGACTTCGTCGGACGCCTCTCTGCGGAACTCGATGCCGCCGGCCGAACAGCGGACAAGCTGCATGCTCTGCGGGCCGAGCCACCAAAGTGGAATCCGTTCGTCATCGACGCCCTCCTGGAGAAGAAGCCGGCGTCGTTGCTGGACGTTGCCGGGATCTACGGTCAGGTCTTCGCTGCTCAGCAGAAGCAATGGCAGCAGGCCCTGATGGAGACCGCCGCTGAGGCCGCTGCAGATGGCGTTGTTCTGCCGGATGATCATCCGAGTCATCAGGTCATCAACAGTCCGTCACATCGTCAGATCCGACATCATCTGATTGGTGAAGGAACGCCGTTCGACCTTAGCGATGAAGAAGCCATTCGACTGACCAATCGAACCATCAACGACCTGGCCAATGGCAAAAAAGGAGCGATGCACGGATTGAATCTCTCGTCGCCTGGATCTCCTCCGCGAGCCATGGCGATTCAGGAAGAAGAGAAGCCGAAGGAGACTCACGTCCTTCTTCGAGGCAACCCGCTGGCTCGTGGTGAAGTTGTGAAGCCGCGTTTTCTGTCGGTTCTTCCTGGAGCCGACCATTCCACCTATCAGGACGGTCAGCGCCGTCTGGGCCTCGCGCGGTCCATCGTGGCGGACTCAAATCCTCTGACCGCCCGAGTGCTGGTGAACTGGGCATGGCAAAACCACTTTGGAGCGGGACTTGTGCGCACGCCGGACGATTTCGGTGTTCGAGGCCAGCCTCCGACTCACCCGGAGCTTCTGGATTATCTGGCGGATGAGTTTCGTCGCAACGGATGGTCTCTGAAGTGGCTGCATCGCCAGATCATGCTAAGCCAGGCGTATCGACAGGGAGCCGTTGAGAAAGAACAGGCCCGAGAAGTTGATCCGGAGAACCAGCTGCTCTGGCGCATGCCTCGACGCCGACTGGATTTTGAAGCGATGCGAGATTCCATGCTGGCGGTTTGCGAAGAGCTGGATACAACGATGGGAGGACGCCCGATCGACCTGAACGCGAACCCGGCAGTTCCTCGTCGAAGCGTTTATGGTTTCGTCAATCGCGACATCATTGCCAATCTGATGAGCACGTTTGATACGGCAAACCCCAATGCCTGCACCGCGCGACGACCGGAAACAACGGTGCCCCAGCAGACGCTCTTCGCTCTGAACTCAGACTTCATTCAGGACCGAGCAGCCAGGCTGGCGTCGCTGACCCAACAGTCGGGGCCGGCGGATGAAGATCAGCGTATCATCGACATGGTCCGCCGAGTCCTCTGCCGCACACCAGACAACGCCGAGATTCAGCAGGCCAAAAAATTCCTCGCCGACTCCATCACCGACCCGGCCGCAGCCGGCACCCCGGAACGCCCGTGGATCCTGCTCGCCCACGCCTTGCTGGCGTCGAATGAGTTTACGTTTTTGGATTGAGTTCGGCGAGCGGGGACGTCAGTCCCCTGATCGTGTTTCTGCGATTCAACGCGGTATTGGCCCCAGGAACAAAAGCAGGATCACAGGAATCGCAAATCACATGAATCGTACGAGTCGCAATCAGGGGACTGACGTCCCCGCTCGCCGGAGGGCAGACGGGAGACCCAATTGGGTCTGGACGGACGGGACGCTGCAATCACGTTTCCCGCCAAGGCTCATTCCCACCTGCCGATTGTTTTGGAAAGTCCCCGGACTATGAACGTTCAGGACGTTGTCAGATTCAGCCGCTCGCAACCCAACGACGCCACCGGGTTTATCTCGGTGGAAAGAGGATTTTGCACTACTGGCACTCAAAGATCAGATGCGACTTGGGTAGTGCAAGGGCCTGAAGACCACCGGGGTGAACCCGGTGGGGAACGATGGTTTGCCTGGTTGAAGGCGAGTCTGTTGTGTCTACTCTTCACCAACATCGCAGAGCCCGCGACGGCTCAGTGCGAATGATGTGGCCGCGTCGTTGACGCTGGAACAGCTTCGGGCGGAAGGGATTTCTGCGGTCGCGGTATCGGCAGCAGCGTGAGAGCGTGTGCTCGGTTGCGGAGGATCCGTCAAAAGACATTCTGGCGTCCCTTCAAGCAGCATCTGGAACCCGTGCTGAAGGAAACCTGCGTGCCGTGGCATGGGCCGGATCACGCTGCGAAATAAGTTCTCCCGGCTCCCGTCCGCTCAAAGCCGCGATCCTTGCATGACACGGCAACAAACAGCACAATCCGCCGGTCTTTTGTGGCGGCGTTAAAGTCGTTGCAGACGGAATGATACGTCTAACTGGAACCGAACAATCGTGACATTCGTCATGTCGCGGCAAATCGGAACCTGTCGCTTCGCAAGTTGCCGGTGGTGACCGATGTGAAGAGGACAGACGAATCTCCGTCCGCGCGTGATGCCGGCAGGGGACGAAGGCTGAATTAGTCGCCTTCGAGACGCGGTCCTTTCTGCAACGCCGCGAGTCTGTCCGGAAGGACGTTTGGAGAAGAATGGATTCCAGCATGAAGTCGTTTCTCGAGCGTCGAGACCGATGGGGCAACGGGTATTCACTCTGGCTGCTCGCCGGGGCTGTGTTTCTCATCCCGCTTTGCATCGGCGCGCTGCGACATTTGAAGATGGAGAACGATGTCGCGGGATGGCTTCCGAAAGATGACCCGCAGTCGAAGATCCTGTCGTGGTATCAGGATCTGTTTCCCGAAGCCGATCGAATTCTGGTCTCATGGGATGACTGCAATCTGACGGACCCGCGACTGGTCGAGATTGCTCGGCGCCTTGAGGGCGTGAAAAAGGACGGGGCTCGCGAAGGCGGTTCCGTTTACGTCAGTGAAGTCAGCCTGCCGTCCGATCTTCTGAAGCGAATGGTCAGCGAAGGGATTCCGTTTGAGACCGCTCTTCAGCGAGCCCACGGGTTGCTGGTTGGCGATGGCCCGCTTTGCATCGGTCTGACTGAAAACGCGAAAGCCAATCAGAAGGAAGTGACGGCTGAGATTCTCGCGCTTGCAGAGAAGACACTTGGCGTGAAGCCACAGATTGTCGACACGAAGTTTGCCGAGCCGTCGGACAAGTATTTGACACTTGATGATGAAGACGAATTTAAACTTAACGATGCTATCCGATCATGGATCGCGTCGCACAAACCGGCCGACGTTCGTCTGGCATGGCGTCGCATGCATCTGGATTCGGCAAAGACTGAGGCGTTTCGAGCGGCTCTGTCGGAGCTGAAGACGACCTCTGCAAACGGTGAATCAGCCGCGGCGGTTTCAGAAACCTGGTACGTGCCCGGCGCGATGGCGGCGATGTCAGTGCAGCTCAGTCACGCGGGCGAAATTGATCATTCGCGAGCACTTCGAGAAATCCAGGCGGCCATCGTCGCTGCCGGAGTTCCCGAGCCGGCGATGCATCTTGGTGGACGTCCTGTCGCCGGAACGCTGATGAACGAAGCGGTGAAGCACGCAGCGTGGAACAAACAGGCTCCGATCTGGAACATGATGAAGCGATCGCCGCTGCTGTTGTCGGTTCTGATCAGCGTGTTTCTGAGCTATGTGATGCTCAAGAGTTTCCGCCTGTGCGTCCTGGTTCAGGCCACGGCAATCTTCGCGACGGTCATTTCTGTGGCTCTCGTCCCTGCGACGGGCGGCACGATGAACATGGTATTGATCGTGATGCCGACGCTGCTGCTGGTGATCACGATCTCGGGCACGATTCACATCTGCAACTACTGGAAGGCATCCGGAATTGATGACTCTTCGAAGTCCGTTCTTCAGGCCGTTTCCATCGCGTGGCTGCCCTGTTTTCTGGCCAGTGCGACGACGGCGATTGGTCTGGCGTCGCTGGTGGTGAGTTCCCTGGTTCCGGTGCGAGATTTCGGCATCTATGCGTCGATCGGCTGCATGATTTCGTTTGTCAGCATCACGTATCTGCTGCCGAGTCTGATGATGTTCTGGCCGGAGAAGCCTCCGAAGCCGGAACACATCAACCACGCTGGCTGGAACAAATTGGGTCGATGGCTGGCTCGTCACAAGACTCTGAATTACGCGGTGAACGTGGCTCTGACAGTGGCCTGCTGCTGGGGATTTGTGTGGTTCCGAACAGAGACGAAAGTCATTCGATACTTCGCGGACGAATCGCGAGTTGTTCAGGATTACAACTTCCTCGAAGAAAATCTTTCGGGCATTGCCTCGGTCGATACGCTCGTTCGTTTCAATGCGAAGCAGCAGGAAGAGATCCCGTTTCTTGAACGAGCACGTCGAGTCTTCGCGGTGCAGGAGTCGCTTCGTAAGCATCCGGAAGTCAGCGGAACCTTGTCACTGGCATCGTTCTTGAAACTGGAGTCAGATGACACCAGCAAGCTGACGGCCGCCGAGAAACGCAAGGCCAAGATGCGGGAAAAGATGATCGGCGACAAGGTGCACGAGAAGATTCGCAAGCACCTTGAGACAACTCCGACGGAGAACGGTGCCCCCGCAAGCAGCGCGATCACATCAATGATCGTGATCGCCGACGCGGCTCACGACTGGAAGACTTCCGGCGACGAACTGCTCAATTCGCAGGGCGATGAAATCTGGCGCATCACGTGTCAGTCGAGCATCATGTCCGACTTTGATTACGCTCAGTTGACGGCCGAACTGGATGCCATCGCCGAAAAGGAACTGGCCGATCTGCATGACGGCAAGCCGGCTCACGTCGTCACGGGGTTGATTCCTATCTTCCTCAGAACGCAGCAGGCGTTGCTTGAGAGTCTGATCAACAGCTTTGGGATGGCGTTTGTGCTGATCGGGATCGTGATGGTGATCCTGCTGCGAAACTTCAAAGCGGCGATGTACTCGATGATCCCAAACATTCAGCCGATTGCACTGATCTTCGGGCTGCTTGGCTGGGGAGATGTGCACGTAGACATCGGCACGATGATCACGGCGTCGGTGGCTCTTGGCATTGCGGTCGACGGTACGCTGCATCTGATGACATGGTTCCAGCAGTTGATTGGTCAGGGGTGTTCTCGTGAGGACGCTGTTGCGAAATCTCTGGAGCACTGCGGCCCGGCGATATGGCAAACCAGCGCGGCGATTGGGATCGGGATGCTGACGCTGTATCCAACCGAACTTCTGCTGATCAGTCGATTTGGCTGGATCATGAGTGGTCTGATATTTGCTGCACTGTGGGGTGATGTCGTGCTGCTGCCAAGTCTGCTGGCGGGGCGTCTCGGAGCGATTCTTGAACGGATCGAAAAGAAGAAACAGAGTCAGAGAAACTCGGGCAATGGTCCGGATGGCTCAGCGACTTCAAACGAAGAGACGTCAGACGTTCCGGCGATTGTTCCGATTCGCGACGCAGACAAAGAGGCAGCGGCGTATGTGGGGCGTCGGGACGAGAAGTTTCCGATGCTTCGAAAATTCAGACCTCGGCCAGCGACTGATCATTAATGTCTGATCGTTCCAGCAATGGCTCATGTCGGATGTCTCCGCATGAGCGTTTCGCGTAGCTTGTTCCGCGATTCGGCTGCTGAAACGATTCGACCTGATGACGGATGTCGCGTTGGAGAACATCGTGGCGGATTACGTCGAACCTCTGGGAATGCGAGTCCTGATTCGCAAGGACGAGCCTCGTCATCAGACTCGCGGCGGCATCGTGTTGCCGGACAGTTCTGAGATCCCCACGATCACGGGCCGCGTGGTTGAGATCAGCGTGCAGGTGGAGCGGAACGAAGACTTCCCGATCCGCAAGTACGACAAAGTCCTGTTTCATCCGAAGCACGCCATTCCGGTCGACTTCGAATCGGACAACCTGCTGTTTGTGGTTCCCGTTGACGACATCGTCGCCGTCTTCCGCCGCGCCCGCCCGGAGATCCCGAGGCTTGAGGGCCCTGGTGAGTCCTACGACGAAGAATGACAGTTTCCAGCGTCAGGGACTGAACGAGGAGCCATTAATGGTGGCCATGGTTTCCGTGGCTCCCTGCCGTTTGGAACAATCCGAAAAGTCGGTCAATCCCGACGCGAACCCATCCATCCAGAATTCCGTCTCTCACATTCCAAATTGTGGCATAGACTTTGCGATCCCCGAAACTGGCTCCGGCGAGCGGCACGATTGAAGGGTCGCTTTTGATTGGTGGATGGTGGGGAAATGTTGAGAGAGTCGGACTATTCAATCATGTCCATTGGAACTGCAGCCACAATGTCCAACTCAGGCGGAGAGGACGATCATCGTTCCCTGCCTGAAATTTGGGCGAATGTTGGCCAGCAGCGTGGCAAAGAAGTCGCCACCGCCGACACCTTTACATCAACGCTTCCGGAAGCTCCTCAGACAACACACTTCAGACTGACGGACTCGCAGTGGCAGTTGCTGGAACGAGGTCTTCGGCAGAGATTTGAAGCTGTCTCGGCCTGTATGGAAGAACTGACTCGTCATCAGCGAGTCCCGCATTTCCTCGATCGATCCAAAGGATGGCAGTCGCACTGGCGAATGCTGGCACCTGCGATTTCCAGGATCGAACGCAACGATGTGCCATGGGCCTGGTTTGCGTCATCCGACATTCACTTGTCTGCGAGTGGTGAACTGTCTGTCTACGACCATAATTTCTCGTTGCCGACTGGGCTCGATCGGCTCGCGTCCGTCTTGACGGCTGCAAATGCGCCGTTCTTTTCTGAGTTCACTCGCCAGATTCGGCGAGGCGACGGGGTCGTGTTTGTACTTGATCCAGGTCCATTCTCTGCAACCTATCGAGGCAACGAATTCCTGAGTCGGGTTCTCAACGCAAAGATCGGCAAGGCGTCCGATCTGGTCGTTCGGGCGGATGGTGTGTATCTGCAATCAGCATCCGCGCTGTCGCGTGTCTCGACCATCATTCGACGCATTGATGACGACCTTCTGGATCCGAATTCGCTTCGTCCTGATTCGCTCGTTGGCCTGCCCGGTCTGATCCGTGCATGGCGAAACGGAGTTGTGAATGTCGTCAGTCCGCCGGGAGCATCGCTGGCAAACATTCGGTCGTTCGCTCGGCTGATTCCAACGATGATTCGAGAACTGCTGGGCGAAGAACCAGTGCTGCGAGCCGGTCAGGTGATCGAGTTGAGTGATCCCGACGAACTGCAGCGTGTGCTGAGTAACATCGAGCACTTTGCCGTTCGAACGAATGATCCGCTGCATCCCGCTCGACCGTACTTCGGACGCACGGGATTGAAGTCCGATTTCACCGACCTGTTGAATCGCGTTCGCCGCAATCCCGAAGGCTACGTGGCTCGTCCACTCCTGTCTGAGGACGAAGTCGCGGGAATGAATCTGCGTCTTTACGCCAGCCTTGGAAACAGCTTCCGATTGCTGCGAGTCGGGCTTGCTCGTATGTGCCAACCCGACGGCGGTGCTCCGCTGATCATCAACCCCGAAGCGCCGATGGCTTTGGTGGAGTGATGAATCTGCCTGTCTGCTCGCGGCCGCTACACGTTGGTGCTCGTGAACTCTCGTCTGTTCCTTGCCTAAGCGAATCCGAGGTCCAGGTAGATCGCTTCATTGATCATTCGATTGCGGCGCTGGTGCTGGGGCTCTCCACAGAAAGCGTTGGCCGCCCAGGCAACCACCAGACGTCGTTCAGGGTCGACGAATCCAATCGAGCACTGCGAGCCGCCGTGTCCGAATGATTCGTCGCTGCAGTACTTCCCGTAGCCGTAGGGAACCGTGTTGATGCCGTATCGCTTTGAGTCTCGCATGATGCCGAGCCCGAAGTCGATCGTGTGCTGAAGCGTTTGGTCGAACTGGCCCGAACGATGAACCGACGTCATTTGATGAACCATTGACGAACTCAGTAACTGATCGCCATCTGGCTGGCTTCCCGCGCGGAGCAGCATTTCGAGGAACTTCCCAAGCTCACTGACCGGCCCGCGCAGATTGCCGCCGGGCGACGGTGTGGTCAGCCACGGTGAGGTCGCGTAACTTGACGGCTGCAGTTGGCCTCCGATCCTCTCGTACAGAATTGGAAGCCGCGACTCGAGTCGCTCCTGCTCTTCCGAGGGGATTCCGCACCAGACGTTAGTCATTCCCAAAGAAGTGAACACGTCCCGGCTGAGGATATCAGCGAACGACGTTTCGCCTGAGTCAGCTTCCAGTCGCCGCAGGATCTCTCCGAGAATGAACCAACTGGACTGCGGATGGTAGGCCGCAGTACCAACCGGCAATTGACACGGTGTTTGCAGGCTGCGAGCCACACTTTCGTCCCAGTCGACCTGAGGCCAACCGGTGTCCGATTGAGGAAAGCCGGACTGGTGTGTCAGCAGTTGCTGAACAGTGATGTCAGCTTTGTCGGTCGTTCGGGCTTCGGTCAGGACGTCGCCCACACACGTCTCCAGCCCAAGTCGGCCTTCTTCGATGCGTTTCATGACGACAAACGCCGTGATGGGTTTGCCCGCACTACGCCAGGGCATGATGGTGGATTCCGACAACGAAAGGCCCGGCCGCGATTCACCTAGTCCGACACTGAGCGTCGGCTGCGAATCCAGCGAGACATAGATTTGCAGGCCGCTGTGAAGGCCTCGCTGGACCCCATCTTCAAAAGCGTTCCGAAGATTCGTGAATTCCCCCAGTTGCCTCACGTGTCGCTCTCTCTTGGTTTTCTGCTCGCCAAACCACTCCAGCCACATTGCCGCTTGAGCGAATGATTCTGGCTGTATCGAATCTTCATCTTAACCATCCCTCGCTTCGGCAAAAACCACTGTTGAATCTTCGGTGTCGCCCACTTGAATTGTTAAGAACGAGCCGCTCGATGCCTGTTCAGATCTCGAAGGCGATGAAAATCCCGATATCAAGGCAGACCTGAGAACCACAGCAATATGGGTGAGGTGGGGCACTCAGGAAGAATCCGCAGAAAGTGGAAATCCAGCACAATCGAACCAGAACGAATCTTCGTCAGGGTCGATCGATCGCAATCGATGCGTCTGGCAAGAGAACGGCGATCTGAGATTGTTGCTTAGCAGATTCTTGAATCCACGACAGACACCCGCCTGCAAATGTACTGACAGGGCGATCGAAGGAGCAAAGGATGGCTCGTTTCAATTGGCGCATTTTCGTAACGGCACTTCTGAGTGCTGCGGTTGCATCTCCCGCCATTGCGGATGATCTGAGTGACCTGAAAGCGCGGCTCGATGCCATCGAGCAGGAGAACAACCAGCTTCGCGAAGATCTGGATGCGATGAAGAAGTCCGACGAAGAGATCGTTGGCAAAATGTCGGAGCTTGGAAAGAGCGTCGACAAGAAGGCGGACAAGAAAGAAGATGATCCGCTGTCGATGTCCGCCAAGTGGAACCATGGTTTCGAAGCGGCGACGAAAGACAAGAAGTTTAAGTATCACGTCGGCGGTCGAGTGCAGCTCGACGCGATCTTCCTGCAGGAAGATCCTTCCTTTTACGCAGGCACCGGACCTGGTGGTGCTACGATCGCCGATCAGGATGCACTCTACTTCCGTCGCGCTCGACTGCGTGCGGATGGTACGATGTACGAAACTATCGACTGGTGCGCTGAGTTCGACTTTGTGAACAGCATTAATGATGACCCCGGTGCAGTTCCTCCAGGAAACATTCCGTCCGAACGCAACGTGATTGGCATACCCGCGCCGACCGATCTGTGGGTGACGTTTCGAGAGATCCCGATTGTTGGCAACATCCGTGTCGGTAACGTAAAAGAACCAATCGGTCTCGAACATCTTCACAGCAGTCGATATCTCGACTTCCTTGAGCGATCGTATAATCAGGATCTCTTCTACGGGCCATTCAACAACGGCTTTACTCCCGGCATTCTGTTCTTCGACAACTGGAGCGAAGAACACGGCACATGGTCCACCGGCTTCTTCAAGAACACGACGAACGTCTTCGCGTATGGACTTGGCGACGGTGAATATGCGTGGACCAGCCGAGCGACCTATCTGCCGTGGTATGAGGAAGAAGGAAAGTACCTGGCCCATGTCGGTATCTCAGGAAGCCTCCGCGATCCGAACAACGGGACTCAGCGATATCGTGCTCGCGGTTCACTGCGCAACGGCCCGGGCGGCTTGAATCCTCTGCTCGCGGACACAGGAAACTTCGTTTCGTCGCAGACGGACATGCTGAACTTTGAAACGGCATTTCAGTTTGATTCGCTGTTGCTCGAAGGCGAATACTGCGTCACTCAGGATCATGACACGCCGTTCGGAGACGTCTCCATGTACGGCTGGTACGCTCAGGCATTGTACTTCCTGACGGGCGAACATCGTGAATACGAAAAGAAAACCGGCGTGTTTGGTCGAGTCATTCCGCATCACAACTACGGAGACTGCGGAAGCCTCGGAGCATGGCAGGTCGGTGCTCGCTACTCAAAAGCAAACCTGATCGACGGAGCACTTGATGGCGGCGAACTCGAAGACGTCACGCTTGGACTGAACTGGTTCCTGAACCCAAATCTCAAGATCCAGAACAACTACATCTACACGATCCGAGATGCTCAGGCTGGCCCCGGTGGCGGTGATTCGTACGGCTACGGCATGCGACTGGCATGGGACTTCTGACATCATCGAACACGACAAGCCTCAGCCTTTTTAAGAAACCAGTTCGCAGGCGGCAGGGATGCCGCTTGATGAAGGACATGGAATGGCCTGCAAGCAATTCACGTTTCTTCTCGGTTCCGTTTTGACAGCCTTTTCTTCGCTCGCAGCATTAGCTCAGGATGAAGATCAAGAGTCGTTGAAAGCGGACGCAGAGTACCTTTTCAGCGATCCGGTGGAGAACGATCCGTCAGACTCATTCACTTCAGTCCTGACGAATCTGCAAAGTCGGATCGAAACGCTCGAAAGTCAGAACGCGCGACTTGAAGCTCAGTTGCGGGCTCAGGACCAATACTGTCGCCTCGATTCCGATGAAGACGCGGAGAAAGAGAAAGACTTCGACAACGATGCGAAGGGCGAGGACGACCGACCGAAGTCGTTCGAAGAGCTTTTGAAGTTCTCCACGGAGACGGAAGAACGCCTGAAGAAGCTTGAGGACGGAATCGAGAAAGAGAAAGAAGCCGCGAAGAAGAAGAAGGAAGAGGACGCGAAGAAAGCCAAGAAGTGGTTCGAGAAATACACGATCCGCGGCTACGCGCAGTTTCGAATTAACGACGTGGTCAGAAATGACGGCCCTGCTCCTGCACAGCTTGTTGGAGACAGCTCCGTCGGGAACAACCAGAGCTTTCTGATTCGCCGGGCTCGATTGATTCTGCAGGGCGATGTTTCAGATCATCTTTCGCTGTACTTTCAGCCGGACTTTGCATCAACTCCGCCTGGGTCGCCCGACGCAAACCAGTTTGCTCAGATTCGCGACCTGTACGCAGACATTTATCTCGATGACGAAAAGGAACTGCGTTTCCGAGTTGGTCAGTCGAAGATCCCGTACGGCTGGGAAAACATGCAATCCAGCTCAAACCGCTTGCCTTTGGATCGAAACGACGCGCTCAACAGTGCCGCGCGGAATGAACGCGATCTGGGTGTCTTCACATACTGGACTCCAACGGATGTGCAGGATGTTTTTGATTACATCAATGAGAACAACCTGAAGGGGTCCGGAAACTACGGGATGGTTGGTTTCGGTGCATACAACGGTCAGGGCGGATCGCTTCGAGAGCAAAACGACAACCTGCACACCATTGCCCGTGTGACCCTGCCGTTCTGGTTGAACGATTGCCAGATCGTCGAAGTCAGCATGCAGGGATACACCGGAAAGTATGCCGTACTGTCGTCTGGAGTCGCTCCTGCCAACACAGGACCAGGAACCGGCATTCGAGACGAACGACTTGCCTGGACTTTCGTGTACTATCCGATGCCGATCGGTTTTCAATCGGAATGGACGGTCGGCCGCGGCCCATCGCTGAATCCAGCAGGTACCGCGGTTGAAGAATCTCATCTGTACGGCGGCTACGCAATGATGATGTATCGCCAGAAGCTGGAGAAAGGCGAACTGATCCCGTTCGCTCGCTGGAACTATTACGACGGTGGTTACAAAACCGAACGCAATGCTCCCCGCGCGCAGATCGAGGAATGGGAATTCGGGACGGAGTGGCAGTTCTCGAAGTCGCTGGAACTTGTGTCGATGTACACAATCACCGACCGCACCAACACGGCCGTCGCTCCTTACGAACAATTCAACGGCCACTTGCTGCGATTCCAGGTTCAGGTCAACTACTGACAAACGCGGATCGCCTTTGTCAGGGAAAAGCATAGCGAGCAAGCGAGAGTTTCAACCGCTCATGAACGCTGATGAACGAAGCAATGCAGGAAAAAATTGCATTTCCCGTCTTGCAGACGAGCCTGAACGAAGGTTGCCGTTTCTGAACGAAGTCTTGAGGACGGGCGGCCGCCGAACCGAGGAATCGATTAGCGTTCATGAGTGTTCATCAGCGGTCTGAACATCCAACAAGGGGCTGACAGACCCTTGACTCAAAGGAACGTACCAGTTCGAGCGTTCGAAAACACTTACGTTGTTCGCTCGCCAGGCATGCACGCACCGTGCGCGAATCATTCTGAGTAATGACTCTCTTTCGCTCACTTGCCGGGAAAAGAGTTCCGATTGAGTGCCATTCCTCGAAAAGCCATTTGAAGCCCGGTGGTAAACCCGAACTCGAACGCACTTCGTCGCGAATCCTCTCAGACGTGTCTGTTCCGCTTGTACGGATTGTTCCGGGGACGTTGTTGCCAAACAACATTCCTCGCTCGAAGTGAACGCTGCCGCAGAATCGCGCCGCCGACACGCGGATCGCGTTCTATGTTCCTTCAGAATCAGGGGTTCTCCATCCATTGAAATCAGGCCAGCGAGCCTGCGACGACAACTGAGACACTTCGATGAGCATTCAGAATCGTGAATACGTTCGGGAAAGCATGCGAAACGGATCGTCTGGTCCATCGTTCCCGACCGCGTCGATGCTCAGCAAAGTCATTTTTGTGACGGCGGTTGTTTATGTTCTGCAGATCATCCTGAAAGCGAGCAGCGGCAATTCTGTTGTGACCGAATGGCTGCAACTGAACGGCAATGACCTGCTCTTTCGCGGTCAGATCTGGAGACTGCTCACCTACGCCTTTGTTCACGACGTGCAATCGCCTATGCACATCGTGATGAACATGATCACACTGTATTCCGTCGGACGCATACTGACGAATCTTGTCGGCGAGCGTGAGTTTCTGTCCTTCTATCTCACCAGCGCGGTGTTCGCCGGAATCTGTTCGGTGGCATTCTACACGCTGATGGGAATGCATCCCGGAATCCTCGGCGCATCAGGTGCGGTGTACGCGGTGTTTTGTGTCGTCGCGATGCATTATCCTCGTCAGAAGGTGCTGCTCTTTGGTGCGTTGCCAATCGAGATGCGATGGCTGCTGGCAGCCTTTGTGGCCATGGATGCCGTGCCGATGCTGATGAACCTTTCCGCGAGCACTCGAGTTGCTCACAGCGCGCATCTGGGCGGATTGCTGTTTGGTTTCCTGTATGTTCGTCTTGCGATGAATCTCTCTCTGGGATGGGATCGCATCGCAGGCCGAGTTCGAGCCAAACGGAAGAAGGCCGCCGCGCTTCGGATCTTCGCACCGGCCGAAACGCCGGAGTCGAATCTTTCCGAGCAGATGGACCAGATCCTGGCCAAGATTAGCCGCGAAGGCGAAGCCAGCCTGACTCAGCGCGAACGCAACATTCTCACTCAAGCCAGCCGCCAGCTTCGCAAAGAGCGAACGACTTGAAGGCTTGCTGACTCAGGCTGAATCCCTTTTACCCTCCCGTTGGGAGGGTCGTCGCGACAGCGACGGGGAGGGGCACCGCGAGAATTTTCGCACAAGCCGTTGCCATTTTGATGAGGAAGCCCTCCCCGCTCGTTCCTCGCAACCTTCCACGGGGCCCACGGGGAGGGTGACAGAACGCAAACCGTCCAAAACGCATTCTACAGGCCGGTTTACACCGGGCCGCTCGTCACGTTGAACCCGAACGACGTGCGAATCAGCGGCCAGCGGTGATCAGTGGGCGCACTCCGGATTCCAGATCGAGGAGTGTTTGCTTGCGGTCGAGTCCACCACCGTAGCCGGTGAGTCGACCGGACTTGCCGATGATTCGATGGCATGGAATCACAATCGCAATTGGATTCTGGCCATTGGCCAGCCCCACTGCTCGTGAAGCATTCGGGTTGCCGATGGCCGCCGCGATGTGTCCATACGAGGCCAACTTTCCGAACGGCACGTCGCACAGAGCACTCCAGACTTTCTTCTGGAAGTCAGTGCCCTGAGGAGCCAGCTTCAGTTCGAATTGTTTTCGCTTGCCGGCGAAGTAATCGTTCAACTGTCGAACTGCGTCACGAAGAAAGCGGCTGTCTTCGGTCCAGTCATCTTCGATCTGAACTGATTCGCTGCTGAAATGTGCGTCCTGAAACGAGACGTGATGCAACCCTGCGTCAGTTCCGGCAATCAGAATTCGCCCCACCGGTGTTTCGTCGATCCAGCAGTATCTCATCAGGCGACTCTTTCAGTTGAAGCATCGTCGGTCGAACTCTGAATCCGGCGGACCAGTGCTTCGACGACTTGAGCAATGGTCAGATCTGACGTATCAACGACGAGAGCATTCTCCGCGGGTTTCATCGGAGCATGCGCTCGGGTTTCGTCGCGTTCGTCGCGTTGTCGCAGTTGTTCCATCACGATGGAGATTGGTTGATGGACACCTTTGTTTGCGAGTTCCCGCTGACGCCGTCGCGCGCGGGCTTCGAGGTTCGCAGTGACAAAGAACTTGTGTTCGGCGTTCGGAAAGACGACGGTTCCCTGGTCGCGACCTTCCGTCACCATGCTGCCCGCACGACCGATCTCCTGCTGAAGTTCGACCAATCGCCCGCGAACTCCGGGATTGGACGCGATAATCGATGAGACTGCGGTGACTTCCGGACTTCGAATCTCGGATGTGACATCGTCATCATTCAGCAGCAGTCGCTCGTCCTGAAACTGAATTCGACAGGCTTTAGCAATCGATGTGACCGCACTGAGGTCGTTCTCGTCAGTAGCTGCCCGAAGCACTGCCAGAGCAACGGCACGATACATGGCTCCGGTGTCCAGAAATCGGACACTCAGGCGTTCGGCCAGAAGCTTTGCAACCGTGCTTTTCCCTGATCCCGCGGGACCGTCGATGGTAATGATCATGGCAGTCAGGTTCCTGTTCATGACGGCATTTCATCGAACTCACGAAATCATTTCAACGCACTCTGTTGATTTCTGGTGAAGACCCGACATTTCCAACAAGTGCTGGAAGCCCCTGACCCTGAGGAACCTGCCGGCTCGAGCTTCGAAAACAAGTTGTTCACTCATTAAACACGCGCACGCTGCACGCATGATTCCGAGTGGGATTTGAAAGCCTGGACGAGTCGCTTTACCGAGTCCTGTCAGGTCACCAGCTGCAGTTGCAGCCAAGTCGATGGATCGAAGCTCGTCGGAAAGTCACCGCCGATCGAGAGTGGAAGCTCGCCAAACTCTGAATCAGAGATCAGGCAGGAGAACCCGAGATGACCGATGCTCGGAACTTCGTCAAATCCGAGCAGTTGTGTCCCCGGAATCCAAAGCTCGCAACGATAGCCGTCATCCAACAACGTCGTATTCACAAGACACTTCTTTCCATCGCGATCTTTTCGGACCGATCGTTGCTGTGCGATCTCTGTGAACGAAACCGTCGGACGATCATTTGCATCCTCGTCGACGGGCAGCACGACGATTGCCGAGCAAAATTCTGTCGCGCGATGGACATTCGCCGTGTGTCGGAGGTCGAGTGAGATGCGAATACTGTCCGATGCCTTCAGATCCTTCATTGTTCCCGAGACAGGTTGCTTTCGGCCTCGCACTTCGATTTGAAATCCGATGCCTCGATCGTTCCAGACGCCGCGAAGATCAAACTTCGCTCGCCCATCATTGAGGCTGCCGGGAACGAAGATGCCGGAGGACTCATCGAGCTGCAACGGGCCGCCCTTCTTGAGCGGTACAGATTCGTTCTTTACGATTGGAATTGCAAAGTGAAACAAAAATGCCGGAGGCACAATTCCGTGGCTCATGGGTGATCTGACGATTTCAAGGCGACAAGAAAGACTTCAGAAGGAACAAGGTAGGCAACCAGCTCGGGGCAAATTTCTTCCGCGGCCAACGTCCATTCAGGGCGGGTTTTCTCTGATGTCAGTCAGCCGCCGCAAGATCTTCAGAACGCACCCGGAACGAGTCGGAGGAGGCCCCATGGCTGACATCCGTGCTGCCGAAAATCAACAAAATGCAGCGTTTTGGAGACTTTGCCCCGTGCGATGCTCGGAACTACCGCGTTTTGTCTGGAAATCCGCGAAAAACAAACGAACATCCGCCCATCGCAGTGTTGTAGAGTGACACAAGGGACTTTGCGAGCCCTGCAGAAAATCAGGAGTTGCCGGACGATGTCAATACTTTGCCGAGATTCAGCGAACACACAGATCGTCATGACGCCCGGACGAACGTCGCGATGGATGCTCGCGTGTTCTCTGGTGGCAGTGACAGCAATAACCATTTCGCCGTCCTCGCTTGCCGATGAAGCGAAGGACGCCGCAAAGTCGACTGAGCAGTCGGCTCCGATTGGCGAGTTCATCGATCAGCAGATTCGCCAGGGCTGGACGGATAACGAAATCGAACCATCACCAGCGGCGACCGACGAAGAGTGGGTTCGGCGAATCTACCTCGACCTGCTGGGGCGCATTCCAACTTTAGAAGAAGCTCGAACTTTCCTGAAGGACGAAAATCCTCGCAAGAAGTCGATGCTGATCGAAAGTCTTCTGGAGAATGAAGACTATGTCCGAAACTTCACAACGATCTGGTCGAACAACTGCATCGGTCGTGCGACTCCCGATCGCGTGAGTCGAGTTGGTATGGAAAAGTTCTTCCGAGAAGCCTTCGCGAAGAATCGTCCGTGGAATGAGATCGTTGTCGACATTGTGACAGCATCAGGTCACTATGAGGAAAACGGTGCGGCGAACTACATTCTTGCCCAGATGCAGAATCGAGATGATGGCGTTCAATTGACGGCCATGACGACTCGACTGTTCCTTGGGATGCAGGTTCAGTGTACTCAGTGTCACAATCACCCATTTAACAAGTGGCAGCAGGATCAGTTCTGGGAGTTCAATAGCTTCTTTCGTCAGGTGAACAAGATTGATCACCGGAAACTTGATCCGAACTCCGGACGCATGGTTGATGATTACTCCGAAGTGGTCTGGCAGGAATTCACTGGTCCGGTTTACTTCGAAAAGCGAAGCGGTGTGATTCAGGTTGCCTACCCGAAGTTCCAGGGGCATGAAGTGGACCCAGGGGTCGGTGTGGATCGTCGAGCTGAGTTTGCCAAGCTGTTGACGGTGAGCAATGGTGCAGAGCCTCCCCAGATCTCTCTGGCGTTTGTGAACCGCATGTGGGGGCATTTCTTTGGCTACGGTTTCACTCGCCCGGTTGATGACCTCGGTCCGCACAATCCACCAAGTCATCCGGAACTTTTGAATCGACTGGCAGAAGAATTCACCGCGTCAAAATATGACGTGAAGCAATTGATTCGCTGGATCGTCAGCAGTGAAGCGTATGGACTTACAAGCAAGTTCGGCCCGAAGAACGCTGTAGACGATCCGGCCGCAGGTGAAATGCCTCTGTTCAGTCACATGTATCTGAAGTCAATGCAGCCTGAGCAGATGTACGATTCTCTGATTGTGGCCAGCAATGCCCACAAAGCGGGGCAGGGGAGCTGGGGCGCACAGGAAGAGCAGCGTCGAAGATGGATGCAGCAATTCGTCGTAGCCTTCGAAAACGATGAGAATGACGAATCGACGACCTTCAATGGAACCATTCCCCAGGCTCTGATGATGATGAACAGCGAGATGATGGAGAAGGCTGTGAGCGTAGATCGCGGCAGCTTCCTGTTTGAAACGATGAGCAAGCCGGGATCTGATGCTCAGAAGATTCAGGAACTGTTCCTCGCGTCGCTCGGGCGCGAACCATCAAAAGCGGAAATTGCCAAATTCCAGAAGATGCTGGCAGCTTACGGACCGCAAAAGCTCCGTGGATATCAGGATCTTTTCTGGGCTTTGCTGAATTCCAACGAATTTGTTTTGAATCACTGACGTTTCCTTTCACACAAACCTGTCTTCAAGTTCACAAATACTGACTGGGAGTTTTCATCATGGCACTCTGGAATCACTACGGAATGAATCGCCGCCACTTCCTGCAGCACATGGCGACCGCGGCTGCGACGGTTCCTGCGATGAACTTCCTGTCGCACGTTCAGGCGAACGCCGACGTCGTTCGATCGAATCAGAAGGCCTGCATCCTGATGTGGATGGGCGGCGGCCCTCCAACGATTGATATTTGGGACCTGAAGCCAGGTTCGAAGAACGGCGGCGAGTTCAAGCCGATCGACACGGCGGCTCCAGGTGTTCAGATTTCTGAGCACATGCCGGAAACGGCCAAGATGTTCAAGGATCTCTCGCTGGTTCGCTCAATGAGCACTCGCGAAGCAGACCATGGACGTGGCCGCTATTACATGCAAACGTCCTATGTGCCTAACCCAACCGTGGTTCATCCGACGTTCGGTTCGGTGGTGAGCTACGAAATTGGCCGAAACCGTAAGGCTCTCGAAATCCCGGCCTTCGTCTCGATCGACGGCGGTGCCGGCCAGGCTGGCTTCCTCGGCATGAGCTACGCACCGTTCAACGTGGACAACTCCGGCCGTATTCGAAATGCTCCTACTGAAGAAGGCAAGAGCCGTCTGAACGAACGACTGACGATGCTCGACGAAATCGAATCTGGCTTTATCAAGTCTGGTCGCGGCGAGCTGCCAAAGAACCATCTTGAAGTTTATATGAATGCAAAGAACCTGATGACGTCTCGTCAGATGGCTGCATTCGATGTGAACAAGGCCGAGCCTGCTCTCGGACTGGAAGCCGAATCACAGGCGACGAAGGACGCCTACGGCACGAATGGCTTCGGGCAGGGCCTTTTGATGGCTCGACGTCTGGTGCAGGTGGGTGTTCCGTTTGTGGAAGTCAACATGGGAGGATGGGACCTCCATGCCGGCGTGTTCGACGCGCTCAAGAACCAGCGATTGCCACAACTCGACAAGGGCATTTCCGCAATCACCGCAGATCTGAAGCAGCGAGGCATGCTCGACAACACCGTTCTCGTGTGGATGGGTGAGTTCGGCCGTACGCCTCGCATCAACCAGGATGTCGGTCGTGACCACTGGGCAGCGTCCTGGTCAGTCATGATGGGTGGTGGCGGACTGAAGAACGGTCAGGCTGTCGGTGCAACGGATAAAGACGGGGTTCAGATCGCAGACGGCAGCAAGGCTTATCTGCCGGGAGACATCTGGGCCACTGTTGCGATGGCAATGGGCATTCCGGTCAACACGGTTCACACCTCGAAGCGCGGCCGACCGATGAAACTGGCGAACGGTGGAACTCCGATCCAGGAATTGATCGGCTAGTTGCCTCTGGTTTTCTCTGACATGATCGCTCTGGAAAGCCCGGGCAAACTCCCGGGCTTTCGTTCTGTCCGAACGGTGTGAATGGTCACAAGTTGCTGTTCTGTGGTGTTGTCGATTGTCTGATGTCAAAGGCAGGGATTCTGGCCTGATGAGCAGTTTCGCAGACCAATCAGAATCGAGTCTTCCAGACGGACCAGGTCGCGGCCCGAATGAAGAGTTCGTCCGACTGTTCACGCAGGCTCAGCGCTCGATCTACCTCTTCATTCTGCCGCTGGTTCATTCGTCGTCAGATGCCGAAGAAGTGCTTCAGGAAACCAATGTTGTGATTCTCAGCAAGTGGCATCAGTTCGAGCCGGGAACCAACTTCATCGCCTGGTGCCGCGCGATTGCTCGTCTTGAAGTGTTTCGCTTCCGTCGTTCGCGGCATCACAGAATGAAGTTTCTTGATGACGATGTGATCGAGTTGCTGATGGAACAGGCGGATGAAACGCCGGCCGATTTTGAAGTGCGCCGCGATGCGTTATCGGAGTGCATCAGCAAACTCAAGTCGACCGATCAGGACTTGATCCGTCGTCGTTACGCAGCGGGATCCAGCGGCGATGATGTGGCCCAGCAGTTGGGTCGACCAGCAAATTCTGTTTATCAATCCCTCGGACGCGTTCGTCGAGTCCTGATGGAATGCATTCGGCGTCGAATGACATCAGGAGGTGTTCAATGAATCCTGCCGTCGAAGAAATCCTGTCACTCGCAAATCTCTGGTGCGAAGGTCAGTTGAATGACGTTCAACGGACTCGCCTTCAGGACCTGCTGCGCGAGAACCCAAAGAACCGCGCACTGTTCCTCGAATTGGTCCAGTTGCACGGGCAGCTTTCCTGGGATGCCGGTCACGTTGCCGGAACCGCGGCCGATCCGATGGATGCGAATGCCATCACGTGTGATCTTGCCTCCGTGGTTGCTGATCTGCCGTCCGTGCGTCAGTCGATCGCGCCGAACCAACGGCGAAACTGGCTGTCGATCATTGCAGGGATTGCCGCAGTCACACTTCTGGCGGTCGGGATCACACAGTTCACGACAGACAATGACGCAACGCCGGTCGCTCAGCATTCGCCAAATCCACAACCGGAACCAATTGTTCCAGACCCATCAGAAGGGATGATCGCTGACAATGGTAATCTGCCCTTGAAGCCTCTTGTACTGGATGGCGTTGCCCGCGCGGCTCAGCATGAGCCAACACCTGAAGACTCATCAGTGGCCACTTCCGCTGCATCAAAGAATGCAATGGCGAGAATCAACGATGTGGAGGTCACTGCTAACATCGATCAATGGATTGAAACTGCCTGGAAGGAAAATAACGCTGTTCCGGCTGACTCTGCGAGTGACGCTGAGTGGTTTCGACGTCTGTATTTGACCGTGGCGGGTCGCATCCCGTCGGCTCAGGAGACTTCGGTCTTTCTGAGCGATGAATCCGGCCGAAGAAAAACAGCAGCGATCGATCGGCTGTTGTCCGATCCGGCGATGGCGGAAAACCTCGCTGTGACCTGGACAAATCTGCTGATTGGTCGATCGAATCCGCGCGGGGTTGATCAGCAGGCGCTGTACTCATTCCTGCGAGATCAGTTCACTCAGAATCGACCCTGGATCGAAACCGTTGGCGACTTGATTGCTGCCGAAGGGCGAAGTGACCAGAACGGTGCGACGAACTTCCTGCTGGCACATTTGAATGATCAGGCGACTCCTGCGACGGCCGTAACGGCACGACTGTTCCTTGGTCAGCAGGTTCACTGTACTCAGTGCCACGATCATCCGTTCGCAAAGGACCGAAGCCAGGAGCACTTCTGGACACTCAATGCCTTCTTCAAGCAGGCCAACCGAACAGTTCAGGAACAGCTGCTTGCGAATGGATCGAAGCAAAGAATCTGGACGCTGGCGGATTCCGGCCAGCCGGGCATGACATTTTACGACTCGAAGCAGGGTCTGAAGAAAGCAGTGCTTCCGGAGTTTGCCGGCACGACTGTCCCTGTGTCCGAAACCGGCTCTCGCCGCGCGGCACTGGCTGCACTTTTGAAGACCGATGACCAGCATCAGGTCGCTCGCGCGATGGTGAATCGCATGTGGGCGCAGTTCTTTGGATATGGGTTCACCAATCCGATCGACGATCTTGGCCCGCACAATCCGGTTAGCCATCCGGAACTGTTCGATGCATTGACCGAAGCGTTCGTGCAGTCGAACTATGATCTACAGCGACTGACTCGCTGGATTGCTTCCTCTCGAGCATTCGGGCTTGCAAGTTCACAGTCTCCCGAAGGATTGGCTGCCGATGATCCGCAGGAAGGCGGAACTCCGCTGTTCTCTCGCTCGTACATTCGACCGATGGGACCTGAGCAGGTTTACGACTCAATCCGCATCGCCATTCGATCGGTCGCCGATCAGCCACTGGATTCGTCTGTGGGTACGGAGCATCGCCGTCAATGGGTCGAGCAGTTTGTGCGATCATATGGAACCGATGAGAACGACGAACGACTCGAGTTCGAAGGGAACATTGCTCAGGCGATGCTGATGATGAATGGGCAGGACATTGCTGAAGCGATCCCGCTTGCGGCGGATGAAATCACTCGAAAACTGCCCGACAACGCAGCCTCAGTGGCCGACACGTTGAAGCGTCTTGCTATGGCGACTCTGAATCGCGAGCCGACGGATAAGGAAGAGAAAGTGTTCCGCAATCGATTCCGTTCATTAACTCGATCGATGCCTCAACAGGACGCCATCCGAACGGCAACAGAAGACATGCTCTGGGCGTATCTCAACAGCAGCGAGTTTACGTCGGTGCATTGAGTCTCAGTGGGGCAGTCTGATAGAGCCATTCACCACTGACAACGTCAATGGGTTCGCTGTGCATGGGCAGTTGAAGCCCAGCCTAATTGGCAACGGGCGCTTGCATTGCTCAACGCAAGTCCCGATCAACTTGTCGTTTGCATTCGTATCACGCCTCCGTAATCGGTCGAGATATAGAGACAGGGCGAAGCGGATCTCTATTCAACAGCCGAAAGCACGCATCCCTTTCCCGTTCTGTGATACGGCTTCACAGCTCAGAACGCAGCACGTCGATTCTGAAACGCTGTTGCGGCGTTGGAGGGGCGAGGGCTTGCCATGATGGCACGGATTGGGATTGGGTTGCTGACATGAGATCCGGTCGGCGTACTGGGCGAGTCGCTTCTTTCTGAACCCAGTTTAGCAATAGAAGATCTGCGGTCGATGGAAACGGTCTGTATGTCATCGCGTTCCGATTCGAGATCCAGACGATCGCGGCCAGGTTGATCGAGTTTCGAGGGGGCACGGAGATCGATCAACGACGGAGCCGTTTCGTGGTCACCATTTCTTGACGCAGACTTCGACGGACGTGAGCCGGAATCAACGGCCCACTGGAAGCCGAAGAAGGGAACTCCCGAGTTGCTGTCGAGTTGCATGAACGAACGATCGTACGAACAGCCGCTGATGACGGTTGCAAGCAAAAAGCCGATCGCAGGTACAGGATGTCGATTCATGATCGTAGACGCTGAAGTCAGGAAACTACGTTTGCGGCGAGCGGGGTGTCAGTCCCCAGATTGTGCAGAGGCACGTTCGCAAGCAGTATGCCGCCAAAGCAAGTTCCTCGCGAGACGTTCAGGGCTCTTGTGAGTTGCCAGAGTCCCCTCGCCGCCTTTAAGCTTGCCTCAGCCGGGCTTGAAGTTGCGAATACTGCGGGCTCGGCAATCGTTCGGCAGTTTTTGCCGATTTGAGTTTCAGCGTCAGACTCCGGAAAACTCCATGTTCCGCATCGTCCGCTTTGCTTGTCACAGTCTCGTTACGTTGATTTTCGCCGCATCGGCGTTGTCGTTGCCGGCTCAGGAGAAAACGGATTGGGGCTTTCAGGAGAAGGATGACCGAGTTGAGGTAACTCTTCACGGCAAGCCGGTCGCAGATTTCGTGTTTCGTGACGAAGCCATCCGGCGTCCGTATCTGTGTCACGTGAAGACGCTGAGCGGGATTCAGGTGACTCGCAATCATCCGCCGGTTGCCGGGCAGGATGCTGTCGACCACGACACGATGCATCCCGGTATCTGGCTCGGCTTCGGTGACATCAGCGGCGTCGACCTCTGGCGGAACAAGGGAACGATTCAGCACGTTCGATGGACTCAGCGGCCGCAGGGCATGAACGATCAACTGTTGTTTGAATCCGAGTCCCAGTTGCTGAATGTCGATGGCCATGCGATTGGTTCGGTCATCACCAGACTGATATTCATGGCTCACAAGTCCGACTGGATGGTTTTGTGGAAGGCGAAGTTCCAGGCGAACGACAAGCCTCTTGTTTTCGGCGATCAGGAGGAGATGGGATTGGGGGCCCGCGTGGCAACGTCAATCACCGAAAAGAACGGCGGCCTCATCCTGAGTTCCACGGGCAAACGAACCGCGAAGGATACTTGGGGACAAGCCGCGGACTGGTGCGACTATTCAGGCCTGATCAGCGGCAAGCCAGCCGGAATCACGCTGATGAGCAGTTCGAGCAACTTCCGTCAAAGCTGGTGGCATAATCGCGACTACGGTGTCTTTGTGGCCAATCCGTTCGGCCGGAAGGCAATGGGTCAGGGTGACGTGAGTTCCGTGGTGGTTGAACCTGGCAAGACGCTCACCGTGACCTTCGGCGCGGTCATCCACGACGGAACGACGTATTCCCCAGAGGACTGGTTCAAGCGCTTGAGTGTTCAGTAAACTCAAGTTCTAAAGATGAAAGATGTGATCATGTGCAAACTGCTAAAGTCAAATCCCTGTCGCTGGATGTTGCTGGGCTCACTGTTCGTCGGCTGTGTGCAGTCAAAGGAAGAAGAGAAGCCGGATGCTGTCGTCACAGCGGCAAAAGCAGCTTCTGTACCGGAGTTGCACGTGGATGACCTGGAACTCCTGCGCGGTGAATGGCAAATTGTTGCGTGTGATCGCGATGGTGCAGAGTTTGCGAAGGAGATCGGAGGACGAATGAAGTTCGATGGCGACGTCGCGACGACAATTTCGCCTGATGGTGCTTCATCTGTCTTTCAACTGGTGCTGAATTCCTCGGTCACCCCAAAAACGATTGACTGGAGGCTCACGCAGGGAGAAGTCACTCAGACTCTTCATGGCCTTTACCAGTTGGATGGTGACATTCTTCGCACTTGCAGCCCGGCAAACTTCGAAACTGAACGGCCAACGGAGATCCGAACTGTTTCCGGTGACGGACGGTGGGTGTTTGAGCTGAAGAGGATCTCGCAAGCAGGTCCGAATGAGTAAAGGATCGGAGGCGATTGCAGACGCGGAAATCTGAGAATTCTTGCGCTGGTGCTTGTTGAGCACCAATCGTAGGCCGGACCGAGCGATAGCGAGTTCCGGCGTCTCGCGGTTTCCGGCCCCCACTCGGGGTGCAGACTTAATCGTTTCATTAGCCGCAGGGCGCTGGCCCCGGTTAATTTGCCGCGTCTTTACAGTGAAAACCGGACGCTAGCGCGTTCCGGCTGATTGAATCAACACTCTGTGGCTCCGTGCGCCCTCCCCGTCGCTAACGCGACGACCCTCCCAGTGGGAGGGTAAAATCAGTCGGCAATCGTCTGCTGCCTCGATTGTTTTGACGTGGCAACTTTGGTTGCAATTCTTCATTTTCCGCGTCGCATCGTCGCTGACCGCAGCGACATGAAGTGCTGACGTTCGTCGGCATCGAAGTGTTCGATTGCATATCGCAGCATGGTCCGAGGCATCGTGTCGGCGAACTCGTTCAGGAACGCAACGAGTTGACTCTGGTCCCTGGCGCCGGCTTCTCGAAGCATCCAACCGGTGGCTTTGTGAATCAGGTCTTCCTGATCGTCGATCAGCATTCGGCTAATCTCGAAGGTTGTCTCAAGGTCATTCATTCGGATGAAGTGTTGAGTTGCGACGATTGCGATTCGCCGTTCCCAGAGGCTCTTTGATTTCGCCAGTTTGAGCAGTGGCTTTCGAGACTTGTCGAGCAGGTAACCGCCAACAACAGCCGGGGCGGAAACATCCACAAGATCCCAGTTGTTGATCCATTTCGTATGCTTCAGATAGAACATATAAACGTCGCGATGATGCTCAACTGAGCAGCGATGAAGGCTCAACACCAGAATCATCAGAGCCAAATGACGTTCTTCGTGAATGCCTGAGCACAGAAGGGATTGGATCTCAGTCAGCGACATGCTTCGAAATGTTTTCGAAACGGACCGCATCACCGGCACCTTGACGCCGATAAACACGTCGCCCTCAGAGTACTCTCCGGCTCCCGTCTTGAAGAACTTCGCCGACGTCGCCGCGCGTTCCTGCGACGCATGTCGTTGCAACTCAGCTCTGGCTTCTTCTGCAGTCATCGGTTGATTCAGTACTCATCGAGAGCGGCAACGTATTCATTGTAGAACGATTGTCCCAATCGTTCATGAGCACCCCACCATTGTAGAACGATTGTCCCAATCGTTCATGAGCATATCACTTCATGAGCACCCGCGCCGTGAGAAGTTGACACAACTGCTCTACAATCGTCGACCGTCCTCTCAAACCAACTCCCAACCTTTGCGGTATTCACGCTTGATGAACTTGTCAGCCTCGGGAGCGTTGGTCGCCTTCATGTTCTCGGCGTCCCAGATCAGTTTCTTGCCGACGCGGTATGCCACGTTGCCAAGATGATTCGCTTCCGTGAGCCAACCGGAGTATTCAAAGTTGCATGTCGTTGGATCGCCCGTTTTGCAGGCATGAATCCATTCCTGATGATGACCGAGCGACTGCGGGATGAATGGTTCCGGCGGCTTGAAGTCCTTGAACTGGTCTTCCGGCAGAAGCACGTGTCTGCCGTAATCCGACAACAGCATCCCCTTCTCGCCGACGAACAGGACGCCACTGTCCCATGCAGGCACTTTGCCCGACGAGAGAATCTCCGGCTTGTGAGTCCCCTGATACCAAGTCAGTGCGACTTGAGGCTGATCGCCTTTCGCTTCGTACTCATAGCGGACACGCATCGACGCAGGAGCCAGTTCCGGATGAGCCGGGCCACCGAATGGCTCGACTGTGCTCGGTGCCTGCAGTTTCAAAGCCCAGAAGGGAAGGTCGACCCAGTGGCTGCCGAGGTCTGACATCGTGCCGTTGCCGAAGTCCCACCAGCGATACCACTTTGGCCCGGGGAAATACACGTTGTTGTAAGGACGTTCCGGAGCCGGGCCGAGCCACAGATCCCAATCCAGTTCAGGCGGAATCGGATCAGCAGTCTTCGGCCGATCCGTGACGTAAACAATGTCGCCATGCTTCTTCGCATCTTCTTCCGACTGCAATCCCCAGGCTCGGCCAACCCAAACATGCACTTCGGACACTTTTCCGATGGCCCCTGTCTGAATCAACTCAACAACGCGACGGTAGTTGTTCTCCGCGTGAATCTGAGTCCCCATCTGAGTCGCCACACCTGCTTTCACGGCGGCTTCGCGAATGATGCGAGCTTCCCAGATGTTGTGGGTCAGAGGCTTCTCGCAATACACGTGTTTGCCAAGTTGCAGAGCCGGCAACGTGGCGAACGCATGAGTGTGCTCACAGGTGCTGACAACGACTGCATCGAATTCATTCGCGTGATCGAAGATCTTTCGGAAGTCGGTGTTCTTTCTGGCCTGCGTATGAGCTTCCGCGGCTCGACCAAGATTGTTCCCGTTCACATCGCAAAGCGAAACGATGTGTTCGGACGAAACCGACTGCAGATTCCCGCCGCCTCGTCCGCCGCAACCGATCACCGCGATTCGGAGCTTGTCGTAATAAGAGGCCGCCTGAACTCGATCACCCACAAACGTCGCAGCGGCAATCGCCGACGCAGCCTGCATGAACTGACGACGGCTGGATGTTGAAGTTCGGGAACGATTTCGTTCTGTCATGACTGGCTCCAGAGGCGGGATGGACGGTCGGAGGGATCAGACATAGTGTGTCGGCGAGCATCCCGTTCCACAAGCCTGCGAGACTGCGGATTCATGATGCATGCATCTGCCGACGCTGATTCGCCCAGTTTCTCGTCTCAATCTCTCGAAGAGGCACTCACGATCGACTCCGTCAATGTGCCGCGGCGGGACGTTTTTCTTCGGCGTAGCTGACTCGGATGTAAACTGGTTCCAGCGTTTCCGGAACAGCGAACTGAGATCGCTTCAACATCTGAGCGCCGATGCGAGCGACTGTCGAAGCACGAGGCACTCCAGACGATTCGGGAGCCAATGAGTGAATCGCGGCGACTCGTTCTCGAAGTTTCGCGGGCAGCGATCCAATGACAAGTTGTCCAGGTACGAGGTCATCGATCTGGCAGACTCTGATCTCTCCCATTCGATGCCGGAAGCCGGTCGACAGGTCCTGTTGATAGCTTGCGGCGAAGAGTTCGCCACGCTGAGCATCGCAGACTGCAGTCACGATGGGCTGCGTCGTGTCCGCCTGTTGAGCAACCGCCTGCAGCGTGTCCACCGCGAGCAACGGAGCATGATTCAGCCACGCGAGCGTTTTGGCAAACGTCAGACCGACTCGCAATCCCGTGAAGCTTCCCGGTCCGATACTAACAGCCACGGCAGTGATAGAGTCAGCGGGGCGGCCAAGTTCCTTCAGCAATCGATCAAGCTCAGGAACGAGTGTTTGCGCGTGTCTCGGACCAGGGACTCCAAGTTGCCGTTCGGCAAGGATCGCATCATCCTCCATCAGCGCGATGGAGCCGATGGAAGATGATGTTTCAACAGCAAGGAGCATTGATTCGGTCCGGTTGTGGCCACACTCGTGTTGCCCTCTCCCGACATGGCGGAGGACAACACGCCGTCGACAACCGCCGCAAGTCATGTTGACCTGCGGCGGCGGAACAGTGCGGCTTAGATATAACGGTTGATCAGGTTCTCCAGCATTTCCTGACGACCGCTTGGGCTCGGAGCCGCTTCGCCCTTCTCGAGGATGTAGTTCTCGAGATCCGAGAAGTTGGTCATGCCGTTCTCGATCTTTCGTCCGATCGCGCTGTCGTAGCTGCTGTAACGCTGGCGAACAAAGTCTGTCAGAATTCCGTCTGCGCGGATCGCAGCGGCGATTTTCAGACCGCGAGCGAATGCATCCATGCCACCGATGTGAGCGTGGAACAGGTCGATCGGATCGGTGCTTTCGCGACGAACTTTGGCGTCGAAGTTTGTTCCGCCCGAGTGCAGACCGCCCTGCTTCATCAGCACGAGCATGATCTGAGTGGTCAGATAAATATCGGTCGGGAACTGGTCGGTATCCCAGCCCAGCAGCAAGTCGCCGGTGTTGGCATCGATGCTTCCGAGCACACCCTGAATCGAAGCGTACTCAAGTTCGTGCATCATGGAATGCCCGGCCAGAGTCGCGTGGTTCGTTTCGATATTCAGTTTCACGACTTCAAGCAGTCCATACTGGCGAATGAAGTTAAGACAGGCGGCTGCGTCGAAATCGTACTGATGCTTGGTCGGTTCCTTCGGCTTGGGTTCAAACAGGAACTGGCCGTTGAAACCGATCGACTTCGCGTAGTCATGAGCCATGTGCATGAATCGAGCCAGATGATCCAGCTCTCGCTTCATGTCTGTGTTGTACGAACACATGTAGCCTTCGCGACCACCCCAGAACACGTAGTTTTCACCATTGAGTTCCTTCGTGACTTCGATGGCTTTCTTCACCTGAGCACATGCGTAAGCGTAGACGTCTGCATTTGGGCTCGTCGCGGCACCGTGCAGGTATCGCGGGTGTGAAAACAGATTGGCTGTTCCCCACAACAGCTTGATGCCAGTTGCCTTTTGAGCTTCCTTCAGCTTGCGAGCGATCGTGTCAAAGTTCGCGTTGCTCTCTCGCAGCGTTGAGCCTTCAGGAGCAACGTCGCGATCGTGGAAGCAATAGTACGGCACGCCGAGCTTCGTCATGAACTCAAACGCCACGTCGACGCGTCGAAGAGCATTGTCGAGGGAATCGGAACCGTCGTCCCACGGTCGCTTCAGCGTCGGCGCGCCGAATGGATCGGAACCGTTGCCACGGAACGTGTGCCAGTAGCATACGGCGAATCGCAACCAGTCCTTCATGGATCGACCTTCGACCACTTCTGACTCGTTGTAGTATCGAAACGCAAGTGGGTTACGAGAGGAAGGTCCTTCGTATTGGATCTTGTCAACTTCAGGGAAGTACGATGTCATTTGTCATCAGCCTTGAGAGGAACGTCGCGCAGAAGGAGCGAAAGAAAAAGCTCCGAAGGGCACCACCGGCGGGGGTGGTTGTGATTGTTGAACCGACTTCGCGCGGGGCGGAGATTTTAGCAGTCTCGCTGGCACTTTGAAGTGTCCGCAAATCCACTGAATTCAGCCAATTGCCTGTGTTTTAAAGATCCTGTCAGAGGAGCGTCGATTGCGGGAGTTTCTCCATCACTGCCGCCGGGCGCGTCTGTTTCTGCCATACTTCACGAGACGAGGACGTAAATCCCGGTGGTGCCTCTGCGAATTCAAGCCATCGCCGCGGGTGCAATCCGGCACGAAGAACAGATGGGGGCGGATTCGCGAATTGTTGGGAACCTCGGTGAAGCGTTTCGTCAGTAGAACTCGAAGAGAAATGAAGCATTGCGATTCAGGCCCGATAGGGCCGAAACATCCGCTGCCGGGGTCGAAGGCCCCGGTTTGCGTGTCTTGAGGAACAAGAAAGGCCTGAAAGGTCGACACAACCCGGTCGCATTGATGTGTCGACCCTTCGGGCCTTGAGGACTTTCCCTCGCCTCCTTTCCGGTGGCTTACGCACACCGGCATTGGATGTGCCAGCCCGTCGGGCCTGAATCGCAGCCAGGAATGACTCGATAACATCCCGATAAAACTAGAATCCGCCCGAACAGAAGTGACATGGCTCCGACTGACGAACAAATTGCCTCAACGATCTCAGCGTTGTACCGCGACGAGTCTCGCAAGGTCTTTGCGTCGCTTGTTCGATTGTTGAAGGACTTTGATCTGGCGGAAGAAGCTCTTCACGATGCATTCACAGCGGCGATGGAGGCGTGGCCAAAGGATGGCGTTCCCAACAACCCATTTGCCTGGTTGGTTTCTGCCGGTCGATTTCGAGCGGTCGATTTGCTCCGACGCAAAGGTCGGCTGAAGGATCGTTTCGAACACATTAACGAGCGGGCGGATGCAATCGCCTCGCTCAATGCATCTCGTGCTGAGCAGGAAATCGAAGACGATCGACTGCGGTTGATCTTTACATGTTGTCATCCTGCCATCGCGATGGAAGTTCAGGTGGCGCTGACGCTGCGAGAAGTCTGCGGTCTGACAACAGAGCAGATTGCAAGTGCTTTCCTGACCTCATCCACCACGATGGCTCAGCGATTGGTTCGAGGAAAGTCCAAGATTCGAGATGCCGGAATTCCCTTTGTTGTGCCTGTCGCGGAAGAACTCACATCACGACTCGAGGCGGTTCTCGCCGTTGTCTATCTGATTTTCAGCGAAGGCTACGCGGCATCTTCCGGCGATTCGTTAACTCGGTCAGAGTTGTCTGAAGAAGCAATTCGTCTCGGCAAGCTCCTGCATGAACTTCTTCCGGATCCAGAAGTTCGTGGGTTGCTGGCCCTGATGCTGCTTCACGAGTCACGACGAAAGGCTCGCACAAACGACAGCGGCGATCTTGTGCTGCTGGAGGATCAGAATCGAACTCTGTGGAATCGAGACCAGATTGACGAAGGGCTGAGCATCGTTCGTGAATTGCTCACGTCACAGCAAATGGGAGTCTATGGGCTTCAGGCGGCGATCGCGGCCGTCCATGCCACAGCCCGATCGGCTCAGGAAACCAACTGGGCTCAGATTGTCGCATTCTACGACGTGCTGTTGAGTATCCATCCATCACCGGTTGTCGCGCTGAATCGCGCGGTCGGTATTGCAATGCGAGATGGACCGGAGGCGGGGCTGATGGCGATCGAAGCAATTCCACAACTGAAAGACCTCGAAAGTTATCATCTGTTGCACGCGGCTCGAGCCGATTTGCTCCGTCGTCTTGGGAAGTTCAGGGAATCTCGCTCAGCGTATCAAAAGGCACTGCAGCTCTGTCGTCAGGAACCGGAGATTCGATTTCTCTCCGGCAGAATCGCAAGTTTGCCGTCATGAAACCATCTGCTGAAAAGTTCCCGGATCGATGTCGATCCTCCGCCGATTCAGACGACAACGGTTGAAAGGACGATTGCCCCGCACGACGATCGCCCCGCTCATCGAATTCACTGCGAGAAAGAAGCGCATATGAAATACATGCTCCTGATTTACAGCCCAGAGAATGCCTGGACGAGTGACGAATGGCATCAATGCGTGGCGGACTCGACCCGAGTGTGTCAGCAGCTCAATGCTCAGAATCAGCTCATGGATGCCGCGCCGCTGCATCCCGTGGCGACAGGCATCACCGTGCGTGTTCGCGATGAGAAGACGCTTGTCACGGCGGGACCGTTCGCGGAAACCATTGAGCAGTTGGGCGGCTACTATTTGATCGATGTCCCGGATCTGGATGCTGCAATTGCGATTGCCGAACGATTGCCGCCTGCAAAGAAAGGGACCGTGGAGATTCGTCCTCTGTTTGAGCTTGAAGGTCTTCCTGAGCCGCAGCCGATCGAAACGACGGGCAATCAGAAGCTCTTCATGTTCCTGTGCTATGACAATCAGGCGGCGTGGGAACATACTGGACGTGAAGCTCTGGAACGAGCGATGCAGAAAGCGGTGGAACTGACTCATGAACTTGCCCAACGCGGAAACTACATCACTGTTTCACCTCTGCATTGGGTCACGTCAGCGACAAGCGTTCGCGTCCGCGATGGGAAGCGACTGGTAACCGACGGGCCGTTTGCTGAGACCAACGAGTTTCTCGGCGGGTTCTATCTGCTGCGAGCGGACAGTGCGGAAGAACTCCTGCCGTTTGCCGAGCGTCATCCGGGTCTTCCGTTCGGTGCCGTGGAAATCCGTGAAGTGGTGAATATCCCACGTTTGCCCAAAGGTGATCCCGAAGAGATCCTGTGTTGTCGCGATGTGCCAGTAACGCCACAACAAATCTTCAACGCGTTTCAGGATCCCGAACGATTGGCTCGCTGGTGGGGACCGAAAGGCTTCAGGAACACATTTGAGACATTTGATTTCCGTCCCGGTGGTGAATGGCGATTCATCATGCACGGCCCGGATGGAACGGACTACAAAAATCACCACACCTTCGGAACCATCGAACCGCCGCTGCTCATCACCAGCGTGCATGAATCCGGACCAAGGTTTGACTGGTCGATGAAACTGACTGCCCTCGCGCCAAACGTGACTCGAATTGTCTGGCGTCTTCGTTTCGAATCGAAAGAACTCCGCGACCGCGTCGCAACGTATGCGATTCCGGCGAACGATGAGAACATCGACCGCTTGCTTGCTGAGATTGCTCGCGTGCCATCGTGATTCTCTGAGGGAATGTGACCGGGGCGGATCATGAGTTGGTCCGTCACTTCATGATGCACGAGGCACTGTCCGTTGCCCGGGATTCAGATGAAATGCACGACTCCCCAAATGCCGCCGATGACGATCGCCCAGAACACGCATCCGATGAGCCACACAAACGCACCATCCGGGTCGGAGTCAATTCGAAGCCGAGTCGTCAGGAAGATGCCCGGGAGTTTGATCAGAACATCAAACACAATTTCGGCAACGATTCGGACGAAGATGTCAATCAAAAACTTCAAATCGCACCTCGCAACGTCTTCGGGCTCTCTGTGCCATTCGGGGACACATTATCGAGTCGATCGTCGAAATGAGGCGCATCTTACGTTTTGGGTGAACAGATTTTGAGCAAGTCGCCCGGAGAAGACTCCAATCATCGTTTCCGAGGCGTCGACTACTTCTGGCCTTTCACGGCGTTGATTTCCTGACGCTGGCCCCATCGATAGAGCGTGAATCCGACGACGATTCCAAACAACGCGGCTGACAGGACCGCGGCCGGGCTGTGTGTGAATTCAGAATTCTCTGCTGCCGCCTGAGTTGTCAGAACGAGGCCAACGGTGCTGATCACAAGCCCAATGGCATCCGAGCAGATTTCCTTGATGTTCAAACTGCCATGAAATAGCAGGACAAGCTTACCGAGTGCAAGTTGCAGGGCATAGTTCACGACTCCTGCCGACATGAGCGCAAATGCCAGCCAGTGGAATGAACTAAAACTGAGTGATTCTGCCAGAAGATAAATCTTGCCGAGCAGACCTGCTGCGGCCTTTTGAGCCCGCTCGTCCTGATCAACTCGTTCGGCAATTTCTTCCGCTTTCGACTCGGCCTTTCCCGCCAGATCGCGAGCTTTCGAGGCAATCTCTTCCACCTTTTGCTCTGCGACAGATGGCGGCGCATCCTGAGCGGCACCCGGTTCACTGGCGGCCGGTGTGGACGCATCAGTCGGCGCGTCCTGACCAAATGCGTCTGTGGACATCGTCAGAAACAGAGCCAAAAACGCAGCCAGAATCTTCATGGCGATTACTTCCCATCGTTCGGAGGAGGCGGTGAAGTTCGATCGAGTATCGGTCACCGGGACTCGATCGGACATCGACCGAGGCGGAACTGACATCCGAGTGATTGTATTCGTTGAGGCTTCTTCGATCCTGGAAGATTCTCCGAAAATCACGTTCTCTACTTTTCGACAGTCGGTCGGACTAGAATCGGGCTCCGCGTCGTCAAGTCATTTTCTTCAGCAGGATGAACCCCGTCGTGCCACTGCAGTCAATCCAGCATGCTCTTGATGCACTCAAGGCCGGAGGAATGATCATCGTCGTTGATGACGAAGATCGTGAGAATGAAGGCGACTTCGTCTGCGCTGCGGAGTCAATTACTCCTGAACAGGTCGATTTTATGCTGAGAATCGGCCGCGGGACGCTGTGCGTTCCCGTGACGGCCGACGACGCCGCAAGATTGAAGTTGAGACCTGTGGTCGATGAATCCAGCAACACGGCTCCTAACAAGACGGCGTTTCTGCGGCCAGTTGATCATGTGACTGCCGGAACAGGCGTGAGTGCCATCAATCGGGCTCGAACAATTCGTGCGTTGGCCGATCCACAGGCGAATGCTGACGATTTTCTCCAGCCCGGTCATGTCAGTCCTCTGATGGCGATGGATGGCGGAGTCCTCCGGCGAGCCGGACACACCGAAGCCACCATTGACCTGATGCGACTCGCCGGCCTGCGGCCCGTCGGAGCCCTGATCGAAATCTGCAGCCAGCGCGGACATGGGATGGCCGACTTTGCAGAACTTCAGGAAATGGCAGCTCAGTATCAGATCCCTATGATTTCCATTGAGGATCTGATTCGGTTTCGGCGGCTGCGAGAGCAATTGGTCACTCGCGTCGTGTCCGTTCCAATTCCCACCGCTGAGTTCGGAACTCCGACCGTGATCGGATATCAGGTGGCTCATGAAAATCAGGAGCCACTCGCCTTGGTCTGGGGTGATCTCAGCAAAGCCAGCGCCCCGCTGGTTCGAATGCATTCGTCATGCTTTACTGGCGACGTGCTGGATTCTTTGCGGTGTGATTGCGGCGATCAGTTGCGTCTGGCGATGCAAATGATCAATGAAGAAGGCACAGGAGCCGTTGTGTATCTTCCGCAGGAAGGTCGAGGAATCGGACTGCTCGCCAAGTTAAAAGCCTACAAGCTTCAGGACGAAGGTCTGGATACCGTCGAGGCAAATCACCGGCTGGGGTTCAAAGCCGATATGCGAGACTACATGGTGGGACTACAGATTCTGAAAGACCTGGGTCTGTCATCGGTTCGCCTGCTGACAAACAATCCCAAGAAAACCGACGCTTTCGTGTACTCTGGCGTTGGCCTGAACGTTGTGGAACAAGTCCCAATCATTGCGCCGCCTCACCAGTGTCGAACGAACTACATGGCGGCCAAGAAGGAAAAGATGGGACACCTGCTGCCCGATGAAGTCGTCCTGCGTGAAGAGACTCGGCCATGAGTTCGGCGGACGATGTGCCCTCTGGTGGTCAAAAGCCGATGGTCGAAGGTCGCGTTTCACTTCGCGATGCGTTCGCGGTTTGGGTACGAGTCGCACTGCTGAGTTTCGGTGGCCCGGCGGCTCAAATTGCTGTGATGCACCGGATCATCGTGGATGAAAAGAAATGGCTCGATGAACGTCGATTTTTGAATTCACTGAACTTCTGCATGCTGTTGCCAGGGCCGGAAGCTCAGCAACTGGCGACATACATCGGCTGGCTGATGCATGGCGTCCGCGGCGGACTGATGGCAGGGCTGTTGTTCATTCTTCCGGGATTCGTGTCGATTCTGCTGCTCAGCTACATGTACGTGTTGCTCAGCGGCTCCGGGCAGTTTCAGGCGATCTTCTTTGGACTCAAGTGTGCTGTTCTGGCGGTCATTGCCGAGGCCGTTATTCGAGTCGGAAAGAAAGTCCTGCATAATCGAGTGCTGGCGACAATTTCCGTCATCGCCTTTCTGCTGTTGTGGCTTCGAATCCTGCCGTTCCCAGCCGTCATCGGTCTTGCGGCAGTCGTTGGTTTTATCGGACATCGGATTTCGCCGGAACATTTTCGACCGAAGCAAAAGCCGCGTACGGCGAACGATTCAGCTCCGGTCGCTATGCCTATCACACAGCCCGATACGTCGATTCGCAGGGTGCTGTTAGTATCGGCAATTTGTCTGACTCTGTGGTTCACTCCGATCATCGCCGCAGCGAAGTATTTCGGACGCGACAGCGTGTTTGTCGAGTCATCCGTGTTTTTCAGCAAAGCGGCTGTCGTCACGTTCGGAGGCGCTTATTCGGTGTTGAGTTACGTCGACGAACAGGCGGTGAGTCATTATCGCTGGCTGGAGAAAGGCGAGATGCTTGATGGGCTCGGGCTCGCCGAGACAACGCCCGGCCCGTTGATCATGGTCGTGCAGTTCGTGGGATTTCTTGCGGCGTATCGACATAGCACAGGGATGCAGCCGCTGGTCGCTGGGACGATGGGGGCCATCCTGACAACATGGGTCACATTCGTTCCATGCTTCTACTGGATCTTTCTGGGAGCCCCATTCATGGAGCGGCTCCTTCAAAAGTCGTGGCTCAGTGCATCGCTGACGGCGATCACCGCATCAGTCGTCGGAGTGATCTCAACACTTGGCGTGAACATGCTGTTGGCCACGCTGTTTAGGACAGTTGAACAAAAGTCATTCGGACTGGCAGAGATCGCCGTTCCGGACTGGACCACGTTTCAGATGGACGCCTGCTGTATCGCGATACTGGGGACGATGCTGCTGCTCTACTGGCATCGTTCTCTCGCGACGACGTTGGGAACCTGCGTCCTTGTGGGGGCAATCTTGCAGTTCATCAACTGAGGATGAAGCTATTGACCGGCAGTTGAGAAGACCAGAACGCCGACGGAGCTTCACCCTCATGAGACACTAGAGGACCATGCCCCAAAAAAGAGTGCCGCAACTGGTGTGATCGATGGTTTTTCCAGTTTCGAGTAAAATGCCGATTGTGATTCATCCGGATTTCGGATGTCTTCGTTCTAAGCAGTCATCGCGATGCCTGGAACCGTAGGTTGGGCAACGCTACAGTTTGCGAAGAGTGCAGTGGATTTTGATGTCAGTTTGGCCGCTTTGTCCCCAGGGAATACACAGATGAGTCAGGGCACACCTTCTTTGGATGCGTCGTCAGCCGAAACAAAAAGTACTCAGGAGGATCAAAACGAGCGAGTTTTCCTCGTTTCTTATCCGAAGATTGTGTTCCTTTATCCCACGGTGATCACTGCAATTCTCTGTTCCGTGTTCATGTGGGCAAAGGGTGGGATTCCGCAGGAAGAAACCCATGCGGCCAGCAATCGATTGACGAACGCTCCGAAACTGGCTGCAGTCGATTTGAAGAAGCCGTCCGTGAACGGAGATGCGCCGGCAGCGACTCCGACAGCGGACAACCCCACCACCGCCAAGACCTATCACCACAACTGCGGGCGATTGTTCCTGATCGTGTTTGCGATCAACATGGTTGTGATTTCGTTCGACTTCCCGCGAACCACTTCGCTGACATGGTTCTTTGCGATCTCAGCGTTGGTCATTGGCCTTTGGTTCCTCTTCACCATGAGACCGGGGTTGGCGCCAAGAATTCTTGATGGTCTGCTCAGCATCAAGCCAGCAGCAAATGCGTCGTTCTATTTGATCTATGCAATCATTATGCTTGGGCTCTATGTGTGGGTGCTGATCAGTCGCCGATTCGACTATTGGGAAGTCAAAGGCAATGAACTGTTGCATCACCACGGTTTCCTGAGCAATCTTGAGCGATTTTCTGCTCCGAATCTTCGAATCGACAAGGAAATCAATGACCTGTTCGAGTACATGCTGCTTGGATCGGGCCGATTGATTATCCACTGCAGCAACGAACGACGTGCGATTGTGCTGGAGAACGTTCTTCGCATCAACAAGACGGAAGAACGCATCACGAAGATGCTTGGAGCGCTGCAGGTTCGAGTCAGCACTGAAAAGTCGTGATGACAGTTAGCAATGTCGAAAACCAGCATTTACCTCGACAACAACGCCACGACGCGAATTGATAATCGCGTTCTCACAAAGATGGCGGACTGCTGGTCTCATGCTTTTGCGAACCCGGGCAGCGGGCACCAGTTTGGTCGCGCTGCCCGGACTGTTTTGGAGGACAGTCGAGAATCGATCGCGGGCATTCTGGATGCCGATCCGTCAGAAGTGATCTTCACCAGTGGCGGCACAGAGTCGCTCAACATGGCGATCCATGGATTTGCATCCGGTCGGCAAGGCGTCATCGCGCTAACTGCCGGAGAGCATCCGGCGGTCTCGGAGGCTGTCACTCGTGCTGAATCGATGGGGCTTCGTCGACTCCTGTTGCCCGTCGATCACGATGGCCTCCTGATCGAAGCGTCATTTGCCAATCTGCCGTGGTCGGACCTTCGGATGGTTTGCGTCATCCTCGCGCATAACGAAACCGGAGTGATCCAGAACATTCAGAGTCTGAGCCAATGGTGTCGGCAGAATCGTGTGCCTCTGATTGTCGATGCTGTGCAGGCTGTTGGGAAGATCCCTGTCAGTTTTCGGCAACTGGACTGCGCGGCTCTGGCCTTCGGAGCCCATAAATTTCATGGGCCGCGCGGGGTGGGCGGTTTGTTGCTTCGAAAGGGACTCCGCATTCCAGCGCTGCTGGAGGGAGGGCATCAGGAAAGCGGTCGCCGAGCCGGGACAGAGCCGGTTCCGTTGATTGCCGGGATGGCCCGGGCTCTTGAGTTATGGCTGGCAGAGTCAGAGGAGCGTCAGAGGCATGTGACCGGGATGCGTGACCGCCTCGAAAAGCTTTTGGAGCAGCGAGCGACTCCGATTCAGATTCACGGGCGACGCTCTTTGCGGTTGCCAAATACGCTCAGCATCGCGTTTCCCGGGCTTGCGGGAGAGGCTCTCCTGTTGAATCTGCACCTGGCAGGAATTGCATGTTCGCTGGGGAGCACGTGTGCCAGCGGGTCGGCCGAACCGGCGCCGGCGCTGCTGGCAATGGGGGTGGCTCCGGACATTTGTAAGTCGACTATTCGAATCTCGCTAAGTTGTCAGAATACGCTCGAAGAGATTGAGCAAGCTGCCGAAGTCATCTCGCAAATCGTCGGCCGCATGCGATCAGAGTCTGCTGGCGGAGATGGCAATCATGTGGCGGGATCAGAATAGTTGGCGGCCGTTTTTTGGCATCCTTCGCTGCGTCATCGCTGCTGCCGCGATCACATTGGCCCCGTGTTGTGCAAGCGGGCAGGACCGACTTCCTGCTGATGAGCAACTTCGAGCCTCCGTCAAGCGGTCTCTCGAGCGAGGATGCAACTACCTCAAGGCACAACAGGACGACGATGGCTCCTGGAGCATTTCTGGCGGCCAGTACAGGATCGGAGTAACGTCACTGGCCGTCATGGCACTCATCAATAGTGACGTTCCGGTCAATTCTCCCGAGGTTCAGGCAGGCTTGAGTGTTCTCAGATCCATCGGACCTGAAGGCGTTGACGGGCCCGCACAGATCTACGAAACGTCTCTCGCCGTCATGGCACTTTGTGCGGCAGAACAGTTCGATCGCGACTTGCCTCGCATCCAGCGGTTTGCTCGACTGATTGAGGAAAGCCAGGTCGTCGAAGGTAACGGCACGGGATACTGGAGCTACGGTCTGCAGAACGGCGGCGCGCGAGGCGGCGGAGATGCGAGCAACGGTCAGTACGCAATTCTGGCACTTCGTGATGCGGCCTACGCAGGCGTTCGAGTGTCTCGAGACACGTGGCAAAGATCACATGACATCTGGACGCAGAATCAAAACTTTGATGGCTCATTTCTATACTCAACCGGCGGGCGAATCAGCGGAAGCATGACGGTAGCGGGTTTGTCAACTGTCGCCATCACCAGTCGCATGCTGGCCGATGACCGTGATGTGGATGCTCAGGGACGACCGGATTGTTGCGATGTTCCCAAACCCAGTGTGACGCTGGAGCGAGGTCGAGGCTGGATGGCTGACAATTTCAACGTCGCCGCAGACCCAGCTTCCGTGGGCGGCGGAAATCATCTTTACTATTTGTACGGACTTGAACGCGCTGGTCGAATGACTGGCGTACGGTTCTTCGGGAAGTTTGACTGGTACAGAGAAGGAGCTGACTGGCTTGTCAACGCTCAACTTCCCGATGGTTCGTGGCGAGGTGCCGGAGGAGCGGAAGGGCATCCGCAGCTCGGGACATCCATGGCACTCATGTTTCTTTCCAAGGGCCTTTCTCGAGTCGTCATCAACAAGCTCGATTATGTGTCGCCGAACGGCGAGTCTCACGACGGGGGCGAATGGAATCGGCATCCCTATGATGTCGTGAATCTGGTTGAGCACATCGACGGACTTCCACAATGGCCGCCGAGATTGATTAGCCAGACCGTCACGTTAAGTCGACTTCGTGCCGAGACTGCGATTGATGAACTCGGACAGTCACCGATTCTGTATATCTCCGGACGCGACGCCATTCGGTTATCGGATCAACAGGTGAGTTGGCTGAGGAACTATGTGGACTCGGGCGGGTTCATTTTTGCCGTCGGCAATTGCGATGGAAAAGGCTTTGATGGCTCTTTTCGAGAACTCATCAAGCGAATGTTCCCTCAGGGCGATGCATCGCTGCAGCGGCTGACAGCCGATCATCCTGTGTATCGCAGCGAGTATCTCCTGAACGCAGATGGCGTTGAACTCTGGGGCGTGGATTTTGGATGCCGCACGTCGATCATGTACTGTCCTGAAGACATCGCCTGTTTGTGGCAGAAGTGGATGAAGCATGAGCCGCCCAATCGCAACCCGGATCTCAGTCAGCGAGTCATTCGAGCAACACGAATCGGGGTCAACGTTGTCGCTTATGCCACGGGGCGAGAGCCTCCGGAGAAGCTTGAAGAAGCTCCCGGTCGACGACAGGCCGCCGTGAACAAAATTCAGCGAGGGCTGCTTGAAATTGCCAAACTGCGTCATAACGGCGGCTGGGATACGGCCCCCAAAGCCCTGCGAAATCTCCTGACTGCGCTGAACGATACGGTTGGAGTTGCCGCGTCGACTCGTCCTGAAGCGATTCCTCCGACACTGGAGGAAATGAGTCGCTTTCCGATTGTCTATATGCACGGTCGCTATCGATTTCAGTTTCCGAAGCAGCAGCAGGATGCCCTGCGGGATTATCTGTCACGTGGAGGCGTTTTGTTTGGAGATGCCTGCTGTGGTTCGCCGAACTTTGACCGCAGTTTTCGGGACATGATTCGACAGATGTTTCCCGAACACGAACTCAAACAGATTCCGGCGGACCATGAACTGTTTACAGAAGTTGTCGGACACAAGATTGAAACGACAAAGCGGCGGCGACTGGTCCCGAATCAGGACAATGCTGCGATGGTGATGCGAGTCGAAGAAGGACCGCCAATCCTTGAGGGCATCGAGATAGATGGGCGATACGCGATCATCTACAGCCGCTACGACATCAGTTGTGCACTGGAGCATCAGGCGTCGTTGTCGTGCGATGGATACGTAGAAGAAGACGCCACGAAGCTTGCGGTTAACGTCGTTCTGTACGCAATGCTCCAGAACATTAACTGGAGACAGAAACTGCAGCCTGAAGCTCAGCCCGCGGAAGGTTCTACAATCCGCTGAAGACTTCGGCGGCCCATGAGCAGGCTTTGCGGTACTCTTCAAAGACAACAGATTCGTCGAATTGCAATTCGTAGACGATCGCTGCGATGCGTCGAAAATCACCGTCTTCAAGGCACTGCACGAGTTCGAGGACCGGGGCCATTCGAGTCGTTTCGCCGAGCAGGGTTCGGATGATTGAATCGGACAGCGACAATTGTTCAAGAATCTGCGTCATTGGCTGATCGAGGACCGCATCCAGCAGCGACAGCAGACCCATCAGAAAACACTCTGACGCTTCTTTAGCAGGCAAAATCCGCTCTCCGATTGCGTCGCAGAATCTCGCGCGAATGAGGCTGGTATTCATCAGCACCAGCGGTTTGCCCTGGCACAATTCTCCAACCGACAACAGCGTCACCCACTTCTGAAGCGGGCGATGTCCAAGAAGAGCGACAGCCTGGCGGATCGAACTGACCTTGCTGCGAAGCCCAAACGCCGACGAATTCAGATACCTCAGGAGCTTGACTGAGAGTGCCACGTCCTGACGAATCAACTGGTCAATTTCATCCACGCGGAACTCAGGTTGGTTGACAGCCTGAAGAACGCGAAGCAGTTGGGTTTGTCCGGATGCATGGCGATTCCAGTTGCGAAGATCCGGCTGGCAGTAGAAGCTCCCCTGGAAGTACTGGTATCCCAGCTTCTTTGCTCGATCGAAGTCTTCCGGGGTCAACGTGTGATCGGCGATCGTTTCGAAATGGTGTTCAGACGCCGCTTCAATGATCTGACGATGTTGCTCGTTCGTCAGCGCGGGAAAGTCGACCTTCATCAAGTCGATACAGTCCAGCATCGGCTGCAGTCTTGGTTCGACGACAAAATCATTCAGAACCACTCGATATCCCAGCCGCCTCGCTTCGCGACAGACATTCGCGAGAGACCGATCCGGAAGCTCCGTCTCAGGAATCTCAAGCAGAAATCGATCACTGGGCAGAGCTCTATACCGCTGTGCTTCCAGTTGCTGGCGATCAAATCGGACGATGCTGACAAGTCCATCCGACATTTGAGTCAAGACCTCGGACGCTGGCTGGGCCTGGTCGGAAGTCAGAGATGCTGTTTCGTCTGCCAGGTCGATCGAATACGCCGGAGTCCCGCCGTAGAGGAGCTCATATCCATAAACGTCCTTGTTCGACGTGACGACAGGTTGTCGAACGAGGCGTGAATCCATGGAATTAATCCATCAGGATGAAAGGACGAGCTTGAAACGTGATTGACGTTGGCTGGGGAAAACTCCCCAGTGACAGGGGCTGTCGACAAAGCGAAGCAACCCCACTTGCTCGGGTTATCGAGATGGATTCGATGTTACTCGCCAGGGAAAATTCATTTCAGCGCGGGAATTCGGAAAGCCCGCCCCTGCGAGGTCCAGCCGTCAGGAGTGAACAGATATGGCTGCCGTTCGCGAGTAGCTGTCCATTTCAGCGCAAAACATCGGCTGGCTGTTTGAGTCAGGCGGCAGTTGGGAGAGGGACGAGGTTGTTGAGGCGGGACTCGGTTGGTGGGTCGAGACCGCACGCCTTCAGCAGTTGAGCAAACAGACTTTCGCCGGTCTGCCACCAGGCTTGGAGTTCGGTCTGAACGCTGGAGAGTGTGAAGTCTCCAAGATGCAGTTTGAGTGATTCCAGCACGCTGACCAGGATCGTTCGTCGCTGAGCACCTCGAAGAGTCTTGCTGGTGCGACCGGTTCGTCGATCCTGAGCGGCAGGTCGAAGTGATCGTTCAGCTTCGTTGTTGGTTCCGGTCGCTTCCGGATGCAGCACGAACGTAAACAACTCGCAGTCGCACATCAGTCGAGCGACTTCCTGAACCAGATTGTTGAACTCATGATCGGTTTCGTCGTCTGACTTCACCTGCACGTCATCTGCTGTGCATCGAGATACGCACAACGCGGAGACAGCATCGACAAGCTCAGCAACTCGGGCAGCGCGACCGACCTCTTTCAGCCGTTGATCGGCCGATGCGGACTTGGCAGTGCGATACACATCCAGCAGTCCGTTCAAAAACGTTTTGTATTCTTCGTTGTCAGGCTCCAGCAGCGTGAAGCGAATCGCCTTGCGAAGCAGATGGGCCCAGCATTTCTGCGACTTTGTGAAGCCCTGATAGACCGCGGCATCATCGCTCACCAGGATTCCGACGAACGATTCCTTCGGAAGAATCTGAGCCAGTGTGTTCGCATCTTTGCGGCACCCGAAAATGAACACGCGAGCCTTCTCGGACAAGAATGCCCACACGGAATTCAGGCTCCAGCTGGTCTCATCGGCATGCACTACGGCGCTGACAGCCAGCAGCATGCAAAGCGATTCAAACTCTGGCTCCCATTCACGCGATAGCTGATTCAGTAAGGCATCGGCCTGAGACTTCGACAGGTCCAGTTCCCAGAAGAACTTCAACTGCTCACAGACTTTGTCCATCGAGAGCCCGACCATCGACACGAGAAACGCAACAGCCGTATGGATCTCAAGACCAAACTCTGACAGCGGCAGGACGCCTTCGATATCACCGAGTTCGCCGTTTGGTCCACGCCAGATTTCGTAAACGAACAGTGTGGCTTTGCCATTCCGAATTCTCCACACCGGACGATCGATATGCGGCGTGCATTGAGTGATCCTGAAGCCCTCCGGAAGAATAAGTTCGTGCAGATCGGCTCGATCAATCTTGTCCTGATTGGGTATCCGCCCGCGTCGCTCCGATGACTGTTTGTCACCATGCGAACCATGCTTCTTCGCCGTACCAACCTTCTTCTGTTCGGCTTCTTCGCGACGCTTCTCTTCAGCCGTCATCGAGTACGACTTGTCGAGCCGCTGCGTCGGATTCTTCTTTCGCAACTCGGCATTCTCGGCGTGCAGCTTCGTATTCTCTGCCTGCAGCTTTGTATTCTCGGCTTCCAGTTCGAAAACCCGTGCCCTCAGACCCGCATTTTCCGCTTCCAGATCCTCAATCCGTTGCGTCAATCGCGCCACCGTGGCCTGCAACTGCACCACCACTGCCGCCAGCTCAGCATAACTCGGTTGTTGACCCGCTCCGTCCATACGCGGTGTCTATCACACACCGCAATTCACTCAAACCCCAGTTTCCACGAGGAAATGGACAGCTACGTTCGCGATCCGGCGTGTTGATTCAGAACGAACTCGAAGCGCGAGCGAGGCAAACATCGCAGAACTTCTCGCTTGCGCTTCGGGTTCGTATCGGTCTCATCATCACACCACGACTCAATCCAAAAGCCCGATCGATTCTGTGACGGACTTCATGATCGATGATTGAGCGGTACTCCGTCTTCAACAAATCGCAGCAGCAGGTAACCAATTGAGCAAACCGAAAGGAGCGAACTGACCGCCAGGGCTTGGCCAAACAGGTTTGCCAATTGCTCGACCGCCTCAAGGCCAATCCGGAGGCCTGCCTGCGGCCGATCAATTTGAAGTTCTGCGGCGGCATGGATGAGCGATGTACTGATCAGAGCAAAAAAACGGCTCAAGCCGAACCCAAACAGGAACAAACAGCACACTCGAACGGGACGGCTCAGGCAGTATGACAAGCATCGACTCAGCGCTTCAGATCCGTCGCTGCGTTCTGCGATGACAGATGTCGTCGACAGCAGCCACGCGGAAAGAATGACTGCGGATGCAACCAGGAAGAAGAGACCCGCAAGAATCGCGGGGAAAGACGAAATTCCACCAGCCGTCGATTCCCCTGCAAACAGACTCGATGCAGACTGCCCGACGCGCAGTGCAACAAAACTCAGGCTCAACAGGAACCAGGTGAGCACCCAGATCACAAGTGTCTCTCGCCAGATCGGTCGATTGGCTGACGCAGCCTGACTTCGGGAAACATCATATCGGCACATGCGGTTGACGATAGAGTAACCCACGGCAACTCCTGTAAATGTCAACAGGATCGTTTTCAGAATTGTGCTGAGCCAAAACGTGGTTCCAGCACCAAGCCCGCGAACTGACAGGAAACGCAGGTCACCGAGCAGATCGTAGAAGAGATCACCGGACCTTGATTCAATGGACAAGCCAAAGAAGGAGTCCAGAAAGAGAAAGGCTCCAACCGTCAGGAATGATGCTGCGAACGAAACAGGATGGAACGACGCAGGAATTGCTTCGAAGAGACGGAGCGCGGGAAAGGTCGACAGCAGGTCGATTCGGCGGACCTTTACGGCATCTTCGTTCATTGGATCAGCTCAAAGTTCTCGAGGAGTTTTCGGGTTTCCTGAGGTGAATTGAACATCAGAACGTCAATGATGGAAAGTGAAGGAAGGAACGAGTCGTCAAACTGGCGATAACGGACATCACCCGTCTTCAGAAACTTCAACTTCAGACCCGCTTCGTGAAAATCCGTCTCTGAATACAAGTCTCGACCTCCGATGGCATTGATGTACGTCGTCCCGGAAAAGTGCTTCACGATCTCAATCACGCGATGCACGCCACGAGCTTTGGTTTGAGGCAATTCTGACGACCGTGTGATCGGAGTATTCAGGTCAAGCAACGAGCAGACCCTGCTGATCGAGCGGATGATCAGTTCGCAGGCATGGACTCCGGAATAGGACAGACAATCGGCGACAAGGTTTCGCACGGCTGCGTAGTGAGGAGCGTGAAGGTAGGCATCTTCAAGCTGCGCGAGGATGCGGTGACGGGCATGAGGATACGAATCCGCCAAACGTCGGAGGTGAATTGGCTTCAGATTGCCCTCTGACGAGACGGGCACGGTCACGAAGTGCGGTTTACCGCGGATCTGGATGCGATTGCGATTGATCCAGCCGCCTTTGATCCACTGTACATCGTCGTAAAGCACAAATTCATCAACAGCGGAAATCAGTTGAAAGTACCCGATGTACGGAAACAAGTAGGGCTGCATGATGGCAATCTTCGTGTCGGCCATCGGTACAGTCGTCCTTGTCTGATCTGCCTGTTGATGTGTTCCCTCAAGTGTGACGAATACTTCAGGTCAGTCCTGTTAAAACACCGTCTCGGCAGAAGTCCGGATTTCCGAACGACTCAATGTGATGACCGAATCCATGAGCTAGCGCGACGAGCAGTCGGTTATGCGGAACATTCTGGAACTTCAACGACCGTCCCATGTTGAAATCGAGACCGTTGCCGACCATCACGAACGGAATGTTGTCCAGAGTATGCGAGTTCCCCTGGCCAAGTTCGTTGCCCCACAGGATCAGCGTATTGTCCAGCAACGACCCGTCGGAACCGGGCTCTGGCGTTTCTGACAGCCGACGAACGAGGTAGGCCAATTGTTCGCAGTACCATGTGTTGATCTTTGTCAGCTTCTCGTGAGCGTCCTTGTTCTCGTTCGGTTCATGCGATAGTTCGTGGTGACCTTCGTCAATTCCCAGCCACCGCATCTTGGGCTGGCCGACAGAGTTCGTAATCTGGAACGTCGCGATTCGAGAGAAGTCGTTGAGAAAGCTGTTGACCAGAAGATCCATTTGCATCTTCGTGATCTGAGGGATGTTGTCGTTCTCTTCTTTGATCCCTTTTTCTAGTTCCGGCACAGCATGGCCAGCATCCATGTTCTTTGCCGCCTTGAGTTGTTCTTCCATCGAACGAACAAACGTTGCGTGTTCGTCCAGAAGATGACGATCCTCAGTCGAAACGACTTTGCTGATCCGCTTGAGATCTTCTTCGACACTGTCAAGGACGCTCGTCAGCACTTCACGATCCTTGACCTGCCCATAGAGCTTCTTGAACATCTGGTAAGGATCATCAATCGGAGCAATTGGCTTGTTCGCGCCGGCGTAACTCATGCGAGTCCACGTGTCGGCTCGATCGGGCACCATCACTCCGAACTCGAGTGATCCAAACCGCGTTCGCGTTTCTTCTTTGGACTGCAGGAAGCCTGCGATCTCCTGATCGATGGACTTGCCGCTGGCCCATCCGGCTGGAGTGTCTGATCCGCCCTGAATATTGCCTGGGAACAATTCGATTCCGGTCAACAGGCAACCCATCCCACGCATGTGGTTGTCGCCGTCGCCTCGCACTTTGTCGCAAACGCCCTTCATGATCAGCGTTCGTTTCTGGAAGTCCTTCAGAGGCTCCAGAATTCGCTTCATGGTGAAGTTCTCGCCCTCTTCATCAGGCCAGAAGTCCCACGGCACAGTTCCGTTGGGGCTGAACAGCACGACAAGTCGCTGCTTGCGAGTCGCGGCTCGCAACGGCGAGGCAAATGCACTGAGATTGGAAACGAACGGCAGAGACGCAGCGCCCAAGCCAAGCTGGCGAAGGAATTGACGGCGAGTCGACATGATAAACCCCAGTGATCGATTTCGTTTTCGAGGTTCCCTGAGCACGCTCAGGGATTCTTCAGGATTATTGCCGCGAATCAGAGCTGGCTGCAACTGCAGGTCGTTTTGCTGCTGAATCTGTCTGCAACGCAGAGCGGCAGGCAATTTCAACCATCAGATGCTTCATGTGGAAGTTGTGATCTCGGAAAAAACCAGCCAGATCCCCCATTGATTCCGAACCGTAGGCCAAAATCGGCTGTTGCACCATGTGGTGAAACAATTGGCGAACGAACGACCGATGAGTTTCCTCGCTGGAGGCAAGAAACGATGCCAGTTCCTTCGCAGTCGAAAAACCGATGGTATTGCCATTTCTCTGCTGGTACTGCCCCGATGCATCGATCGGCTTGTTCTTTTCGGACTCTCGATAACGACCGACCGAATCAAAGTGTTCGAGACCAAACCCGAGCGAATTGATCAGGCCGTGACAATTGACACACATGTCCGGCTTGGTTTGCAGCGTCACCCGTTCACGAGTCGTCAGGTCCGGAGCCAATTCAGGAGCCGTTGGTGCCACGGCAATCGGAGGCGGCTTGACCCCGCGCCCCAGCACGCCCCTCGACAGGAACACGCCGCGATGAATCGGTGAACTCGTCGCCATATAGGCGAATCCTGACAACAAGTAAGGATGAGTCACGATGCCCGATCGCCGATCCGACTCGAATCGGACTTCCTGGAACTCAGCATCGGAAGGAAGACCGGCCTTGTAGAAGTCCGAAAGTCGACCGTTGAGATAAATCGAATCACTCAGCAGCAATCGTCGGAAGTCGGCGTTTTCAGCGTCGAGCGAATGCTCCAGCAACAGCTCCAGTGAAACGCGAAGGTCGGCAGCAATCTCCGGCGTGAAGTCCGGATAGACTTCTTTGCTCTTGGAGATGTCGTGGAGCCGGTCAAGGTTCATCCAGCTCCGCAGGAACTCAAGCATTCGCGATCGAGCGCGGTAATCGTTCACCAGACGCCATGCCTGATCTCGTACCTGCTTCTCTGTTGAAAGCTGACCGTTCTTGGCCGCCTCGAACAACGGCTTGTCTGGAATTGAGTTCAGGAGCGCGAACGACAACCGAGATGCGCGATCAAAGTCATCGCCCTGCTTGGTCGGTTCACGATAAAGAAACCGCGGCGACTTCAATGTCAGCAGGATGACTCGACGGAGTCCATCCTCCGGAGTTGCAGCAGCAGCGAACTGATCGTCGACGTACATCTTTCGAAGCTCATCCGACAGCGGACGTCGAAACGCGCGTTCTGCAAACTGGCCGGCAAACTCACGAATCTTCTCGGTCCGATCACCGTTCTTGAAATCAATCAGGTCATTGAGGTTCGCAACGAACTTATCTGCCATCTCAATTGCAGCAGCGGTGGTTGCTTCGTCCCATTCCTTTGAAACACTCGTGCCGCGTTCATATCCTGAACTGCGATCATCCGGCGGAAACGGTGTGTCGACGACAAACACTTTGGGCGACCAGTCCGGAGTCAATTGTGAAGTCGGGATGATCTCCTTCACTCCGCCCGGCGGCTTCCAGAGCAATGCAATGGACGCGGTAGGCTCTTTGAATTTGAACCACTCCAGCCGCATTCGATAGATTCGTCCCGCAAGGAGAAAGACGCTGGCCTTGAACTCTTTGTCATTTCCGGATCGAACCCACGCATCAATGACCGGCGCACCGTCATCGTTCACGAAAAGTCGCGCGCCGTTCTCTGTGCGGACGATGAACTCATAGCTTCCGGTTTCGCGCGGAATGAGTGAGCCGTTCCACTGAATTGAGAACTCATCTTCCGTGATCTTCTCCCAGTCAGGGCTTGACGTACCAAAGTTGAAATCAACCTTTGCATCATGACGCTCATAAACCTGACGATCTCGTCGGAAGTGACGGCTGGCGAAATACTCGGCATTCAATCCGCGGTCCTGTTTCGGAGGATTGAACCATCGAAAGCTGGTCGCGAGATCAGCAATCGCATTGCGGTATTGCGAGACTGTCAGTCGGCTCAGTTCGACTCGAGGCGGGTTCAGCTTCGCCTGAGCTTCGGGCGAATAGAATGTGTGTTGCATCCATTCGGCGACAACTTCAGCCTCTTCACCCACGCAGTCTTCCGGCGATCCTTCCGGCATGGTTCTTGAAATGAGATCCGCCAGATCGAGTGTCGATCGGTCTCCGAAAATCGGCGCGGGCACTTCCGGTGTTCCAATCCCGTTGGTGCCATGACAACTCTGGCACTTCGCTTCGTAAACCTGCCGTCCGCGTTCAAGTCTTTGCGCAGAGACGTTGCCTTGAAGGTCCTGTGCTGTCGCAGGTGAAACGATCACGAACACGCTGAGGACTGTGAAGATCGATCGAATCAGCAGTCGGGGAGCCAAAGTGATTGTCATAAGACTGCTCACGGAAGGAACGATGAAACAATTGCTACTTGTGCGGGCGATTGCCACAGATTTTACGTCGTCCTAATGTGGACTCGCAATTGGTCAGCTTCTGGTGAAATCGATGTTTGCCGAGACTGGGGAACGGTTTCTCGCAGAAATTCAGGTGGCATCTTCTGCATCGGTAGCCTTTTTATCGACATCGTCGACAATCCCTGCAGACGTTCCTGACACCCCAAAGCGGAGTCGCCTATGCGATGGTTGTATTTTGATCCCACAAATGCTGATGAGGTTGCCGCACGCGACGCAATAATCCAAAAGATCGATGCGTGGTGGAAGGAATTTGAAAGGAATACCTCCAGGATCGATCAGCTCTTTCGTCAAAAGCTGTCATGGGATCTGCCCGCGTGGATGAATCAACATCTTGAGACCATCGCGGAAGGGCTCATGTGGGAATTTGGTCCCGCGGTTAACGAAGACGGGCATCGTCTGGTGATTACACCAGAAGCCTCGCATCACCTGAGACCGCTTGCCATGGATGTCGTCGCACGCGCACCCAAGTTGCCAGGCTGGGAATTCTATTCGTGGCGACTCCCAGATGGCCCGGAGATGTTGTCCGACACGATCAACGCCAGAGTCGGATGTGACTTTGAAGACGTCAGCGTTGCGTTGCAGGCTGGCGACGAAAATCGAATTGATGTTCTGTTTCGATGGCCCGATCTTCCGGACGACGAACAAACAGCAATGCACGCGGCAATTGTTGCCGTTGAGACGATCTTCGGCGAAGAGAACCTCGATAAGTGGGTCGGCGTCATTGAACCGCTAAGTGCCGAACAGGCGGATCAATCTGGCCTGAAGTTTCTCTCGTCAGATCGCGCAGCAGAGACGTTCGAAGCGCTGCGAATGTCGATGATTGAACAACTGCCGGAGATTCCATGGGCTCACGATGACGAGAACGACAAATGGGCTTTGATGCAGAGAGAAGCGGTTCAGGCGGATGACTATGCAGCTCAGGACGATGTGATCACCTGCGTGACGTGCAATCCGGATGTCATCGCCACTGCGTTTAGTTCTCGAGTCTTCACGTCCGAGCGATTTGGTCGTAATCGAGAGATCTTTGCTTACGTTAAGATTGATGGCAACGACCCAGGCGACATGGCCTATGGCGACCGCGAAGAAATCGAAGCCGCAGTCCGCGTCGCGCTCGAAAACGAACACATCGGCGGTCTCGTTGGCGGAAGTCAGGGTCTGCGATACGTCTACGTTGAGTTCGGCACAACGAACATGACCAAAGCCATCTCCTGCATCCGTTCGGCACTTCAGAAAGGCAAGGTCCCGCGTCGATCATGGATTCTGTTCCATGACAGCATTCTCAGTGCTGAATGGATCGGCATCTACCCCGACACCCCGGCTCCACCTGAGCGGCAGATGGAAGACGAAGATTAGTGTCCTCAAAGCGGTGATCTGGGATTCGAAGTCGGAACCAGATCGCGTCCGGTCGCGAAACAAGTTACCTGAATCCCAACCCGACGTGTTGCGATTTCAATGCAAGGCAACATTCGGAAGTGATTCCGGGACTGTTCCTAAGTGCGCATTCTTTTCAGATCCAACTTGAATACGGTCTTTGTCGAGCAACCTGCCCAATAGACTTATCGCCCGCCCAGCATCGACGCGCAGGCCGCCAAAAGGAACATGATGACAGAGACGAAGACAACGATTGCCAGCAAGGCAGCTCCAAGCATCGCCGTAAGCGCTGCCACCAGGCCACCGAGCAAGCCTGTGGCTATGCCTGACGTTTTCCCGCCGGTTTGCCCGCCAATCAACGCGCCGCCGACGATGCAGGCGACGATGGCACTCCCGACGACGTCGATGTCTAGGACTCGGTAGTTCCCCCGAGTCACTTCATAAAGCGTCCATAGCATGCTGCCAAAGCCGATCACCGTGAGGCCGATTCCGATCCACAAAAGTTCTTTTTGTCCGGATTGAGTCGTCTGTATCACTGGATGCAGGGGACCGTCAATTCTGCCAGATGCTTTGAGGACCGTCTTGCAGAACGGGCAAACCTGCCATCGTGGCTGAACGGCTTCGCCACAGGTAGAACAACAGGCATCATTGACCCACGTCGACGGCTTAGACATTGATGGACCAGATGACTCATCCAGCGCGCTGGCGAACAGGTCGAGGAACGGAGAGCACTCGCTGCATCGACCAGTGATCTTTCCGGCATTCCCGGTCGTCAGTCGCACGCCGCATGAGGAACAGTTTTCCGGCTTCATGACTGTCGGCTCCCCTCCGCCTGAGACGATTGAAGAGCGCCAATCAGAAGCCGACGATTCTGCCGTATCACCTGACCCGCAATCATGCCGCTCAACAGCAACGCGATCAGAAAGATGATCTGACTACTGCGAGCCTGTCGCAATTCGTCCGGGATCTTCATGACAAAACGAAGATGCCCCAGAAAGAACAGATATCCTGCGAGACTGCCAATCGTCGCGACGTACACGGCCGACAATTTCAATCGAAGCGCCGATGACCCGATGATTAGAAAGTAGACGGCGATGAGTGTCGTTTGAGGATTCTGCGTTAGACAAACGCCGAGTGTGGTCAGCACAAGATCCAGGATAATCATCAGTGATGGCACATGCCCGAGCGACTGTCTCCGCTGCAGGATGACATGCAGCACGGTCGCCCCGGCGGCCCACAAAAACACGACCAGGGAAATCAAGCGATGGAACTCTACATCACGAGTCGGGTCACCATGCAGGCGATGCCAAATGTGGTAGAGATACAGCGAGATGATCGCGAGAACGCGAATGAGATTCACCCGAATCTCACCCGCCCAAGCCTCGGTCGCCACTGGCCCTTGAGAACGCTTCATTGATGGATCTTGTTGAGGCTTTGACGCCGATTCCATGTCTTCGTCTCTTGAACGGCTGCGAAAGAATCAGATGCCATATCGGCGAGCGGCCCGATGTTAACCGGTGGCCATTATGATTGCATACCGGTCGGCCCACGCCAACCGCTCGCCCACTGGTAGGGCTTGATGCGGATTCTGGAGCACACATCCGGGGACTGATTCTGTAGCAGAATTCGTCAGAATTCTGAGTGCGGAGAAGGTTGCAGGAGATTTCCTGACGCTGAACTCTGCAAGACGAATTTTTCAAACCGCAGATTCAGAGAACCCACAGATATGTCCCGCATCACAAGATGACATGGCGCCGACAGTGTTAATGGAATCGCACAAACTCAATCTTCTGCGAGTTCCCTGAATCTGCGGTTCCCATATGCCTTTGACGAAGTACAGCATGAGAGCTTTCGACGGCTTCCTGCCCTTGTTCTGAGGAATCGCCGTGACTCGCCCTCGCTCGGTCCGGCCTGCAACGCTGCCTACACTTGAAGCATTTGACTTCGATACTGATACGCAAAAATTCCAGCAGAGATCGCGACGTTGAGCGTATCGGTGCCGTTGGACATCGAGATGGCCAATTGAGCGATGCACGCCGATCGAATACTCCGTTCTCTTTGCGGGAAGTCCGAGTTCTCACGAACTCGGCTACGGGGCATGTTGCTTGCTGAGTCCGAGGCCGCGTCGCCGATCATGCGGAACACCTGGTGCAGAGATGACCTGCTGAACTCCGCGGACGAGCAGTTTCGGTGATCCCGGCGATGGAGTTGCCAAACGACTGCTGTGTCGCAAAGATTCGGGCATTGCGGAAACATGTCCTTTGAAATCTGATCTTCTGGAGACCCGAATGACTCCCTGGCAAATTGGTGTGTTTGCTTCGATCGACGCCGGACTTGGCGTGCATCTTGAGGTGGCTCGTGATCTTGGCGTGCCGACAATTCAGGTTCATGCACCGCACGCGGGAACTCGTAACGCGGCTGTTGCGGATGCGTTTCTGAAGAAGTGCTCCGACGCGGGGATCACGATCACCGCGGTTTTTGGTGGCTTCGACGGCGAAAGCTATGCGGACATCGCGACGACAGTGAAAACTGTCGGCCTCGTCCCTGAATCCACTCGCGCGGCTCGCGTGAAGGAAATGAAGGAAATCAGCGACTTCACGAAGCTGCTTGGTTGCAAGACGGTCGCACTGCACATCGGCTTTGTGCCTCAGGATTCATCCTCGGCCAGCTACAAGAGTCTGATCGATGCAACTCGCGATCTGCTGGATCACGTCAAGAAGAACGGCCAGAACCTGCACCTCGAAACCGGCCAGGAGACTGCCGATCATCTGCTGCACTTCATCTCTGATGTTCAACGCGACAACCTGTTCATCAACTTCGATCCGGCCAATATGATTCTTTACGGAACTGGCGAACCGATCGACGCTCTGAAGAAGGTCGGACACCTCGTTCGCAGCATCCACTGCAAAGACGCAAAGTGGGCAGCTCCGGGTGTTCGTGGAACCGCATGGGGGCAGGAAGTTCCGCTCGGTGACGGCGACGTCGGCATGGAAACGTATCTGAGGACTCTGCATTCGCTGGGCTATACCGGCCCGCTGACGATCGAACGCGAGATTCCGCAAGACCCCGTCCGCCAGAAGGCCGACATCGGTCACGCCGTGCGTTTGCTAACGTCTCTGCGTGAGAAGATTCTTGGGACCTGATCGCAAAAGTGTTTCACGCGGGCGCGAGGTATTGGATTTGCCAAGTCGGTGTCGATGAGTGTCAGGCCCAATCAAGTCCCTTCTCCCCTTCAAAAGGGGAGAAGGTGGCCGGAGGCCGAATGAGGGGCTCTTCTGAAAGCTGCTTCGTTCAAAGCACACCTCGCGTTGGTCCTCGCCTCGGGCTTTTTGCTTTCCCAGACCCGTGCTACGCGAAGAGTTCCCGAACCGCCTCGCCCTTCGCATCCTTCGTCACATAAAACGGCCGGCCTTCGATATCGAAACCCGTCTTCGGACTGATTCCCATCGCTGTCATGATCGTGGCGTGCAGATCTTCGATCGACACGGGGTTCTCAACGGCAATCAATGGGCGTTCATCGGCTGTCTTGCCATAAACGAAGCCACGTTTCATGCCGCCGCCGAACATGACGACGCTGGTTCCGCCGGTGAAATGGCGATGCAGACCGTAATGCTTCATCTCCTTCATTGCTTCGACATTTTCCGAAGCCTGATCGGCCGCGGTTGAACCGGGCACGCCCTCAATCAACGCGTCACGACTGAACTCGGATGCGATCACGACCAGAGTCCGATCCAGCATGCCTCGGAGTTCAAGATCGCGGATCAACTGAGCAATCGGTGCATCCATTTCCGAATGCATCCGAACCAGCGTTTCATGTCCGCTCGCATGAGTATCCCAGTGGAGGAACGGCACATATTCCGTCGTGACTTCGACAAATCTCGCGCCGGATTCGACCAGTCGCCGAGCCAACAGACATCCTCGACCGAAGCGGCTGTTGTCGTAGATGCGGCGGCTTTCTTCAGGTTCAAGGCTGATGTCAAACGCCTCGCGATCCTTGGAGCTGAGCAGACGGTAAGCGTTGTCCAGCGACCTCAGCATCGACTCCTGCTGATAGTCGCTCATAAATTCGCGCTGTGGATTCTGTTCGACCAGTTTGCGAAACAATCGGTTGCGATTGCTGAATCGATCACTCGTCATGCTGCCAGGCGGCTTCACCGATTGAGCTGCCTCTTCCGGAAACGGCAGGTTCATCGGACCAAATTCTGTGCCGAAGAATCCCGCCGTCGTGAAGGCTTTCAACTCTTCGCTCTCGCCGACGCCCTCAAGACGCTGGCCGATATTGATGAACGCCGGAATGACCGGATTGCGCGGGCCAAGAACTTTGGCCATCCATGAACCAAGATGAGGACAGGCCACGGTCTGCGGCGGCACATAGCCCGTATGCCAATGATATTGATGCCGCGAATGAAGGATGCTGCCGAGGTCCGGCTGCACGGCCGATCGAATCAGCGTCGCGCGATCCATGACGGACGCAATCTTCTCCAGACCCTGACAGATCTGCAGACCACTGACCGCTGTGTCTATCGCCGGGAACGTGCTGAGCATATCCTTGACCGGCAGGCCGACTCGAAAGGGCTCGTATCGCTTCGGATCAAAGGTATCCGGAGCCGCCATGCCTCCGCCCATCCAAATCAGGATGCACGAATCGGCAGTCGCTTTCGGCTGTTCAACGCTGCCAACTTCCCCCGCCAACGCTCGCGGAGCGGAACAGGCCAGTGCGGCCGTGGCCGCGGCGGAAAGCCGACGCACGAAGTCTCGTCGAACAATATGTTTCGGTGCGGTGGGATCGATTTCGAAGGTCATGGCAGGAAGCCTCGTTCTGTGGGACGATCGCGCGACGTCTCGGCCGCTCCAGCCATTGTAGCCACAGATCAAACGGTTTCCCACACTCTCGTCGGCCGCATTCCCGTAGACCGGTCGCTCCGCCGACCGGAATCTGTGTGCACCTGGCAAACGATCTCGGTTTCGAGCCTTGAGTTATCCCTCGGATTCAGAACATCCCGGGAACCCGGCAAAAGTACATCATCTGCTGGCCTTCCCGAATCTGCTGGAGCAGCCCTAACACTAAATAGAAGCTCCAGCAAATCGGAGTGTCATGCGGCGATGGGGTAGTTGACTTTGTTTTCGATGTCGAAGGACTTTTTTCTGGCGAACCAGTTGTAGACGTTGTCAAGCAGTTCTTCGATCGATTTGCATTTGTGATTCCGAGTCACCGTTTCGTGCATGTGCCACCAGACTCGTTCGATCGGGTTGGTTTCGGGGGCGTAGCAAGGCAGGAAGTGAATCGTCAGGCGGTGGCTCCACTGCTTCAGATATTTCTGCACAGCCCGACTGTCGTGGAATGAGGCGTTGTCGCAAATCACGTGAATGTGAGTCCATCCTTTCATTCGGGTGCGAAGATCATCCAGGTGCCGGATGAACTCTGCCGAGTTGCGTCGCAGGCTGGCGGATGAAACGATCAGCTTTCCTGTTCTCCAGTTGAGTGAACCGAAGACGTATCGTTTGACGTTATTGCCAGGAGTTTCCACCGTGTCCTGCTGGCCGCGTTTCATCCATGCGGATCCAATCTTGGGATTCAGATTGACGTCGACTTCGTCCTGAAAAACAGCAGTCTCGTCCGACGGCAACGATGCCAGAAGACCCCGTATTTTCCGCAGCTTTCCTTCATATCGTGGATCGTCTGGCCCGACAACGGGACGCGGTCGTCTCCAAACATAACCCGCCTGGTGAAGGGCTCTCCGGATCGTTTCCCGGCCCACGCGGATTCCTTTTTCCCACGACAACAACTCTGCAAGGACGCTGCATGTCCAGCGCGTTCGAAAGTAGCCAAAGTCATGAGGCGTGCGTTTTGTGATCCAGCGAATCACAATCACCAGCCACACCGGAACCACTTGAGGTGTGAGTGATTTTGTCAGCCCCGCAACGCCTTGACTCTCGTACGCTTTCAGTGCCGCTCGTATCAGATCGTTGCTGCAGAACGAAGCTTCCCGAATTTTCTCCCACGTCCAGCCCTTGCTTCGCAACAAAATGACCTGTGCGTATCGAGCCGTCCGGACGTTCTCTCCAGACCGACAGAGCTTCAAAAGTGTCTTGCGATCCGCACGCGTGACTCGGATACTGCCTTCCATGGCCTGTCCTCGCTGAGTTTCGGAGTTTGTTACACACCAAAACTCTACAGGCAGGCCACTCCTTTCTAAAAGACCACTCCGATTTCCCGGAGCTTCTATTTAGACCGGAATTGCAAGCAAACTCCCGTCGGCGGAGCGACGGGTGTACCGTAGACCGGTCGCTCCGCCGACCGGAACCTGTGTGCACTTGGCAAACGGCCTCGGTTGCGAGCCTTGAGTTATCCCTCGGATTCAGAACATGCAGGGAACCCAGCGACAGCACATCATCTGCTGGCCTTCCCGAATCTGCTGGAGCAGCCCTAACACTAGACCGGGATTGCAAGCAAACTCCCGTCGGCGGAGCGACGGGTGTACCGTACCGCCGACAGGCACTCAAACGCTTCGCCTGGCTCTCGCCGCGGAAACAACGGCTCCACCAATTCCAAACAGCAACCCACCAACCGCCAGCACATCAGACGTCCACCGGCTCATCGACATGCCCGCGAAGACCTTTGCCAGAAGCTGCAGATAACTGCTGACGCCGTCATGAATCCCCATCTCGCGGCGAATTCTGAAATGCCACTCCGTACACGGACAATATCCCCAACCGTACACAGCCCCCAACGCAACCCAGCAGAACAATGTCACTCCCAAACAAACCCAATGCGCTCGCCGCAGCCGAGGATGCATCCATGCAAACACGTTGAACGCCATGAGCAGCGTGTGAGCAGCGAAGTAGAAGATGTTGAGAAACTGGTTCAATGCCGACGCCACAAGAAACAAGAGTTCCGTCCGCGATCTACTCGGAAATGCTCGCATGCGATGACACGAAATGCCAGCCATTACCGACAACGGCAGTTACTGCCGGAAGAAATAGAGCCTGACTCGGAATTCGATCTTACGGACTCTCGACGATGCTGTTTCCACCATCAACCACGACAACCCGCATTGAGCCACCAGTCAAAATGACCCTACACTGCGGCACTCTCGTTCTCTCGCTCAAACGAAGTACTCTGCCTCTCATCAGATACTCGTTGATATCATTCTCCACGGTCGGGCCAGGACTGCAAAGGAATGCAGATGTTCTCTTCATATCGCGCCATCATGGCCCTGGTTCTGTTGTCACTCATCACCTCCGGCTGCGCATCGACCACAACATCGAACACAGCCCGAACGGCGAAGGAGCAATTGCTGCTTTCGAACGCCGTCGATCAGTCGCTGGAGAAGATCGACTTCACGCCATTGTACGGTCAAAAAGTCTTCATCGAAGAGAAGTATCTTGAGTGCGTGGACAAGAACTACGTTCTCGGATCCATTCGCCATCGGGCCATGCGAGCCGGTGCGGTGCTCGCAGCAACCGCTGACGATGCGGACGTGATCATGGAAGTTCGAAGCGGTGGCGTTGGAACTGACAACACGGAACTGTACGTCGGAGTTCCACAAATGCCGCTGCCTGCGGGCATGATGACTCCTGAGATTCGACTCGCAGAAAAGAAGTCTCAGTTCGGCTATGCGAAACTTGGACTCGTGCTGATCGACGCCAAGACGAAGAACGTACTCGGTGATGGCGGCGTTTCGATGGCTCAGTCGGATGACAACAACTGGCTGATCTTCGGCATGGGCCCATGGCAGGATGGAACTCTGAAAAGAGAAGTTACCACTGCTCAGCAACTTCCTCACGGCATGAAGACCAACCGCCTGCCAACTAACGTCGCCTTCGACTCCCCCAACCGCGACGGCTCATCGGTTCGCTACGCGAGTGATCCGAAGATCAAGGAGTAGATGTAAGGCGAGCGGCATGAGTGACGTTGGCGCGTCGGGCTTTTAGGGCTGGTGATTCTCCTTTTGCCGTTCGCCTAAAGTGGCACTGGATGCGGATCGCAATTTCTCGTAGACGGTCCTGATTCAGCACAATGCTGCCAAACGTGTCGCTCGCCTTCTCGTTCCGTCGGCCTCGCGCCGGCGGGAGAACCAACTGGCAGCTACAGAACCCACAGCAAACCTCCGCTCTCCGTCCGGTTCATCCGGGCGGAAGCAACGCTGGAGAGAGCTACAGCAGCGAGTCAACAAAATTCCGGTGGCCTATTCTGACTGGCAAGCGGTTGGCGTCAGCCGCCCGATCTGCGATTCTACCGGCTGGTTCACACGGGGCGGCTCGCCAGTGTCGTCACGTTCCTTACGCAGTTTCCTTAGCGGCAACATCTCTATTTGCGAATGAGATCACAAGCCGCAACTGACGTCCCTACGCGAACGCAAAGATCTCGGAGTGATTGTTCATCAATCAAGTTCATGCGATAGCAGCGAAGGATGAAGTAATAGTAAGCATCCTTGAGCCGCCGCGTCGCGATGTCTCGGTCGCCTGATGGAATCTTCTTCGGCGGAGTCGGACGTTTGAGGTGAGGGCCAAACTCACATTGGCCCCCACACATCGGGCAGTAAGTGCCAACCACAACCTTATGGGCATCAATCCAATCGCGTTGCGCCGCAGCGAGCTTGTCAAAACGACTCTGGTAGTCTGCAAGTGACTCGAGCGCGTGACATGTTTCGGAGGTCCAGAATTTTAAGTTGGCATATTGTCCTGCCACCTGATACGCAAAGGCAGTCGTAAACTTCTCGAGCATTGCAGCGACAGCATTTGCGCGATCGATGATGAACGCCATAAGTCATTGATTCCGACAGTGGACAACAACGGATGTAGCTGTTGACACTCTGGGAAGGAGCTGTTTGACGGGCTCAACCGCAACGCAAAACTGGCTGGACTTCGACAGCAATGTCCTCAGACGTTTTGAAGACGAATGTTGTGATTTACTATCCTCATCTCCCAGTTTGAACAAGCCGTTGCCTTTCACTACTGAGGCCCGGGTGTCGTGGCGGCTGTCGGTAGGTCCACTCTGCCGGACCTTCATGGCTACTTGCGGCCACCTGGCTTCGAGACACTCTTTGCCGCTTCGGCTGGCACGTCGAGGTCGTATGAGTCGCCGGTCAAATCCGCCTGCAGTTCGTAACTGGCAAACAATGGTGGAGTGGCCTCTGTCTGAGCCGTTTCGTCACTGCTTGAAACAGGTTCGGATGCATACCCAGTGACAAGGATTTTGTTCGCCCCGCGAGCGATTCCACGGCCGCCTTCTTTCGCTGTGTCAAACAGTCCGTTTCGGATCGTTGCCGATCCTTCAGGGCCTGACTGCGGATGAAAGACGATTTCACCGTACACGATTGGCTGGCCATTAAACGTAGCCTTGCCGGACAAGCGAGACCGTCCGTCGTCGCCTCCGCATCCGAAAACTGACAGTAGACTCAGCAAGGCAAAAATCGAGTAAACCTGGCGAAGCATCGCGAATCCTCAAAAGAACGCAGTCGAGCCCGAGGACTCGACTGCAACGTGAAAAGCAGACCAAACGAACATTCAGATCAGAACTCGCCGACCACTTCGCCCATATCGCGCGTGGCAATCGACTGATACAGATTGAAGTCGATGTTGGCCGAGATGAACTTCACGGAGCCGTCTCCCAGCAGGAACTGAGCACCGCCAGTGTGATTACTTCCAAATCGCTGATCGTTGAACAGGAAGTTCAGATTGCCGCTGGACCAGCGGGCCTGACCAATTCCCCAACGCACGTTCTTGCATGAGTACATTGCCACCGTGTTGACTCCGTTACTGGCTCCCTGCAACCATGCGCGATGTGCATTGTTGCCGCCATCGTTCAGTGGAGTCCCGGAAATCTCGCCAACGATAATCGTGTTTGTTGTGCCGTCCATGATATCTCGCATGCGAGTGTTGCTGTTTCGATAGAGCACGCCGGTGTTAGCAACCTGACCATGATCCGCATCAAAGTTTGGTCGAGGAGTCGCGTTGTTCTGCATTGTGAATCGGCGGGTTGTTTCTACGGCATCCTTCGCTCCTGCGACGCCATAGTAATGAACGGTCCAGCCTTCCGCGGTGTTGGATGGCTGCATGTTTCGCGTTCTGGCGCTTGGGCAGAACAACGCTTCGAACTTCTGTTCACGGAGTGGCAGATTCACACCCGTGTTGTAAAGGATGTTGAAGTTGAACTGATTGTACAGATTCGATTGCTCCATCTGCGGCAACACCATCACATGCCAGCCAAGGTTGTTAGGGGTAGGACGGACGTTCGTCACGGCATCCAGACCCATGGCTCCCATTGGAAAGATGCTGAACGTATCGTGATAATTGTGAAGAGCCAGGCCCCATTGCTTCAGGTTGTTCTTGCACTGAGTTCGGCGAGCTGCTTCTCGGGCCTGTTGCACCGCTGGCAAGAGGAGTGCGATCAGAATTGCGATGATGGCAATCACCACCAGCAATTCAATCAGAGTGAATCCGCGGGAACGTTTGGTCATGAATGGACTCCGAATATGAAGATAGGAGAAGGACACTGAATCAAGTCGTTTTTGTTGAGCGACTATGAATGAAGCTTGAAGGCTATGGAGCACCGGCAGCACTGGTGGAATTCTCAACCTCAGGTTCGCCGGTCAGTTCAATCGTCGCGGGATTCATGCCAGACGAGGTGATCTCGACCGTCAATCCTGAGTCGACGGCAGTGGAGTACTTGCGAGGCACCGTCCACTGATACTTCACGGGTTGAACGTTGGCCGCTGTGTCCTCGCTGTTGAACCCTGCTGGCGGCTTGCCAACAAGTTCTCGCTTGAACGCCGTCACGATAAACTTTCCAACTGGCAAACCATCGCCGTTGCCATACGTACTGACGGTAAACTGGCCCTGACTGTCGCTCGTGGCAACGGACGGTCGTTGATAGCCACTGATACCCTGAGGCTCGAAGCCCAGCAGAACGCCGTCCGCAGGCTTGCCATTGAGCGTCACCGTTCCCTTGATGGGCACAATTGTTGGCCGTCCATCACCGCAACCGACGAGGCTGATCAGGATCATGAGTACTGTTGAATGAACAACTTCGCGTGATCGAAACATGGATTTGTTCTCCGGGGTGGAATGAACGCTGACACAAGACCAGGAAGTCGCATTCGAGCAGCAATGGACTTCAACGAGTGACAGTCTGGTCAGAATTCACCAATCGTGTTCCCGTCGGACAAATTGAACAGGTTCTGATAAATGTAGTTGCCAGCAAGAGCAGCGTTGCTTGCCAGCGGATCGCTGTGAATGTTCTCGCTCAGGAAGCGCACCGATCCGTCACACAGAACAACCTGAGCCCCGCCAACATGCGCGCTGGCCATGACCGCTCGGGTTACAAGATTCGGAGTGTTTTCAATGTACGTGTTTGTCGCCGGATCATGTGTTCCGTCGAACGGCGTGTTGATCGGTCGGGCATGATGAACAATCTGGATTCGAGCCGCAGCGGCCGGGCGATAGTTTCCCCAGTTTGTTCCGATCGACAGAAATGGCTTGTCCTGCAGCGACTTCTCACCCATCAGGATGGTGTTCGATGTTCCGTCCGTGATATCGCTGATCGTCATGCAATATGGAACGGAACCGTCTGGAAAGATCGCAATTCGGCTGCTCATCGCATACATCAGCGTTCCCAGGTTCTGCTGATACTTATTGACCTGGGGTCCGGATGACGATGGGCAGAGGAACGTTGGAATGGGAGTCGTCAAGAGCTTCTCAACACTCCCCGCGTTGGCTGTAGTGTAGTCGATGACGTTGGTCATCGCGGTGTGAGGAGTCCTCAGCGTCTCACCAACACGAAGTTGCGAGAACAGGTTCGCCTGTTCCAGGCCCGGAAGAATTCGAACCGGCCAGCCCCAGGCATCGATCACATCCATCTGCCGACGGACCGCGGGAGTGCCTGCAATCGCCGCGGTGCCAGCCGGCGGAAACATTTTGTACGTGTCGTGATAGTTGTGAAACGCGAGTCCCAGTTGCTTCAGATTGTTCTTGCACTGAGTCCGGCGTGCGGCCTCTCGAGCCTGCTGAACCGCGGGAAGCAACAGGGCGATAAGGATCGCGATGATGGCGATCACAACCAGCAATTCAATCAGCGTAAACGCGCGACGACGGCTCATCGAGGGGCTCCAGAGTGATAATCAACAAAAAACGGAGGGTTGCCGCTGCGATGAAAGGAGGCAAAACAGCTTGAATTGCAGGCATAATGGCGGCAATGCGTATGCTCCTGAACACACGCACAACTCCTACAGAGCCAACAGGAATGAAGTTGGACATGAAAAACTCATCAAATTTTCATTTTTCAAATTGTGTGTCCGAAATCACTGGCTCCGGCTCTTTCTGTCACCCACTGTTCGAACGTACTCGTCCTGACCTGAAAGACCGTCGTTGTGAATGCCCCGCCTGACGCCTCGGGTGACGATCTCACGAATCGATCCCCTGCGAGAATGGAAGAATTTGCAGCACTTTTCGGTGCACACCAGCGCGCGGTCGTGCTTTACTTGTCGAGCCTGCTGCCGACTCAGGCTGACGTCGATGACGTTCTGCAGGAGGCCAGCGTTGTGCTGTGGAGAGAGTTCTCAACGTTTCAACCGGGAACAAACTTCCGAGCCTGGGCGTTTCGAGTTGCCTTTAATCAGGTCCGAGCGTGGCGAAAACGACAACAACGTGATCGATTGCTGTTCAGCGAAGAATTTCTCTCAGCGATTGCTGAGGAACTGGATGCGGAGCATGATCACATCGAACGTCGCTTGCGTCTGATGAGTCTCTGTATTGAAAGCCTGCCACCAAGGCATCGCGACTTGTTATCCCTGCGATATCATCAGGGACTTTCGGTCGATGTTCTGGCCGAGAAGCTCGGGAAATCGATGGACGCGGTTTACCGCCTGCTGAGTCGAATTCGGACCTCTGTTCATGACTGTATTGACCAGCGAATTCAACAAGGAGAATTGAGATGACGAGCTCTGAAGATCACGAGCTCTACCATCGACACATCGATGCGGTGCTCGACTCCACAATCTCGGAGAATGAGCTGCGCGAGTTTGAAGCGGTGGTGTTGCGTCACAAAGAACTGCGTCGCGATTTCGCTGCGAGGCTCGCCGAACGTTCCGCGATGATGATGTGGGATCATACGGCAAGCCGCAATCCTTCCGTCACCGCTCCAGCGACTGGAGGATCCAAAGTCAGCGGCCGAAGTATCTTGTTGTTGATCGCGATAATGGCCGTCGCCGTCATCGCATTGGTGTCCATCTTTTGGATGAAGCGCGACTCCAGTTTTGCACAGATTGTTGACACCCAGGATTGTGAATGGGGAGAGACCTCATTTCCGACTGTTGCCAATCAGCGAATTGCCGCCGGAGTTTTTCGTCTGAATAAAGGACTCGCGCGGCTGTCTTTTGATCACGGAGCCACCGTCAACCTGGAAGGTCCGGCAGTTCTTCAGGTCGTCGATCGAAAGACCTGTCGCCTTCTTTCCGGACGAGCGTTCTCCGAGATTCGCCCGGGTGGTGAGGGGTTCGTGATTGAAACACCAACGGCCGTCTTTACAGATCGTGGCACGGTGTTCGGCCTGAACGTGGCCGAAAATGGACTGACTGTATTGTCTGTTCTCGATGGTCAGGTGGATGTGAATCATGTTGTGACGGGACAGAAGTATTCAGCCTTCACCAACGAGGTCATACGAGTTCATGATGACTCTCTGGAAAAGGTGGAACACAGTTCTCAGCCAAGTGAACCTGCAGAGACCGAGCTGGTTGAGAAACAGATGGTTCAGATTTCCACCGCAGTCGGCCGAGGCGCCGATGCTTTTGTGCAGCCGGACCACAATCGCCCGATCGATTTTGCGGCACCTGCTGGAACTTTGCTGCTCAAGCGAGAACCCGACCATGTGTGGAATCGACGAATCTACCTTCGCTTTGATCTTTCGCTAACAGATGCGTCTAGGGTCGAAGCTGCCGAACTGCAACTCTACGGAGTCGACACGGCGATGGGCTATTTGTCTCAGCTCAGAGAGACAACAGTTAGCGTGTTTGGCCTGACCAATGAGGCGGAGGACTACTGGTCAGAAGAGACGATTCGCTGGCACGGCAGCCCTGCTTCTTCCAACGACAATGTGGATGTCGATCCTTCGAAGACCGTGTTGCTGGGGCAGTTCGAGATTTCTCCGTCACGAACAACTGGATTGTTTTCGATCAGCGATTCACGGCTCACAGACTTTCTGCGAAGTGATACCAACGGAGTAACGACACTGATCCTGACGTGTGATCCTGTTTCAAAGGCCAAGCCGGGATACGTGTATGGATTCGCCAGTCGAAGACATCCAACTGAACCTGCTCCTTCGCTTCGATTGACGCTACCCAATCGGGCTGTTGTAAAATCTGAAGCAAAATAACCCGCACAATTCCCTGAGTAGCGGTGGCTTCCAGCCGCCGAACATAGTCCCACCTGATCTGAAGTAAGTTGACCCACGCGATCCACACTCCGTTGGTTGCAACATCGACGGTCTGACACCTCGCCACTTTGAACCACGCTCGGAAGTATACATCATGCGATCATTGCTCCTTTCCGTTTTCTTGGTTGCGTCATCAACGGCTGTTCGTGCTGATGTTTTGGTCGAAGCCGAGAGCTTCACCAATCCCGGCGGATGGAGTTTGGATACTCAGTTCATTCGCGAGATGGGTTCGCCGTACATGCTGGCTCATGGGTTGGGCAAGCCGGTGGCCGATGCAACCACGACGGTGACGTTTGACGAAGCGGGAACCTACAAAGTCTTCGTGCGAACAAAGGACTGGGTTGCTCGATGGAAGGCCAAAGGTCAGCCGGGGCGGTTTCAGATTCTGATCGACGGCAAACCGCTCAGCGAAACGTTCGGCACGAAGGGCGCGGAATGGGATTGGCAAATCGGCGGCACGGTGGAGATTGCTCAAAAGTCCGTCACTCTGACTCTGCATGATCTGACCGGCTTCGATGGTCGCTGCGATGCGATCTTTTTCACGAAGGCGGATTCTGAAACCGCCAGGACAGGCCCGCCGAATGACAAAGAGCCGCTCTCATCCTGGCGTCGCGAGCAGCTTGGGCTGAAGGCGGAACCGACAAAGCGAGAAGGCTATGACCTTGTTGTCGTCGGCGGCGGATATGCGGGCATGGGCGCCGCGATTTCGGCGGCTCGCATGGGATGCAAGGTCGCGTTGATTCAGGATCGCCCGGTGCTCGGCGGCAACGGCAGCAGCGAAGTGCGAGTCTGGGCGATGGGCAACATTCGTCGCGGTAAGTATCCTCGGATTGGCGAGATCGTCGAAGAGTTCGCCGACAAAGCCACCAAATCCCCCGGCCGTGCGGAGGAGTTCGGTGATGACCTGAAAGAAGCGATCGTCCGCGCGGAGAAGAACATCGATCTGTTTCTCAATCACCATGCATACGCCGTGAAGAAGGATAAGAATCGGATCGTGTCGGTCACCGCGTTTGATACTCGAACAAGCGAGCATTCTGAATTCATCGGCCGACTCTTCAGCGACTGCACGGGGCACGGCACGGTCGGATTCCTTGCTGGTGCCGATCTGGAGATGGAAGAAAAAGGCCGCATGGGGATGAGCAACATGTGGGCCTGGGACGAAGTGCAGGAACCAACCACATTCCCTGAAACACCGTGGGCTCTTGATCTGATGATGGACGACTTCCCGTATCCGCGTGACCATCATGGTCAGTGGTTCTGGGAGAGCGGCTTCGACAAAGACGCGCTGGGCGATGCTGAGGCCATTCGCGACTGGAATCTGCGAGCCGTCTTTGGTGCGTTCAACGCGATGAAGAACCGTGACGGAGCCGACAAGCACAAGACCGCGATTCTGACTTGGGTTGCGTACATCGGCGGGCCTCGTGAATCGCGTCGACTGATGGGCGATCTGGTGCTGACTCAGGGTGACATCGTTGCGAAGAAAGACTTCCCCGACGGCTTTGTGCCAAGCACCTGGTCCATCGACCTGCATTATCCCAAGGAACAATACGCGAAGAAGTTCCCGGACAATCCGTTCATCAGCATCGCGGTGCACGACAACCGCGTCGACCGGAACTACGGGTATCCGATTCCGTATCGTTGCTTCTATTCTCGCAACATCGAAAACCTGTTCATGGCCGGTCGTAACATCAGCGTGACTCATGAAGCGCTCGGAACGACTCGCGTGATGAAGACCTGCGGCATGATGGGCGAAGTCGTCGGCCGCGCGGCGAGCATCTGCGTATTTCACGAGTGTACTCCGCGAGAAGTACACGATCGCTATCTGGCCGAGCTGATCGATCTGATCAAACTACCCGGCAAAGCACGGCGGGCGACGGTGTATGACAAGATCGAGATCCCCGACGATGCAATGGAGCTGGCTGGCCCATACGGTCCAGCATCCGGTCTTGATCCGAAGAAGCTTGGAGGCATCGTCATCGATGATCGCGAAGCCGAGAAGACCGGCACATGGACCGAAGGCCAGGGGTTGAAGGGCTACGTCTCTTATGGCTACGTGTACGCCACCGGCGACGATGCGACGATTCGTTTCCCGTTTGAGATCAAAGACCCCGGCCGCTACGACGTGCGCATCTCCTGGCTGCCCCACGAGAACCGAGCGAAGAAGGCGAAGGTTGTTCTAACGGTTGGCGACACCGTCAAGGAAGCCACCTTCAACATGACCGAACCCGCTCCACTCGAAAACGGCTTCGCATCCCTCGGCATCATCGAACTACCCGCCGGCACTAAAGGCTCCGTCGAACTCTTCGCGAAGGATGCTCACGGCACGGTCCACGCCGATGCCGTGCAGATTATCCCGGTCAAATGATCCAGTCGCGTAGAACCCGTGCGCCGGCGAGCGGCGCGGTGTCAACCCGCAGGTACTTCACCCATTACACGGAAAACGCCATCGCCTGACTCCAGCGCGACGAATCGAACACATCCGGCGACCCATCGCTCACCACTCAGTATGCGGAGGTCTGTGGCCGTCTGTGACCTCGCACCACCTGTGACCGTAGGTCTCCATCACATGCAGACACTTTGACACCTGCGGTCCCCATGGAGTCACTCGGTCAAAGACCGGCCACAACAGGACGAAGGCGATCTTTGGCCTCCTTGAAGCTGATTTTGATGGGTTGTAATCGCTGTTTCTCCCTGCACTACAACGAATTACGGAGTAAAGTCGGATAATGTAAAATGTTTTACACTAGCGAGGCTCGGCATGGTTTGGGGGTTTTATGGGAGAGCGGACGAACTCCGAGCGACGACGCTGATACTGAGTCGGAATCGGTGGTTCTTCGCAAAGATTACCGGGCGACGGCGGATTGGTGGTTTCTGAAAGAGCTGCGAGGCCGCTACGACGTCTTGTTGAAGTTCATTGCTCGCCACAGCGGCTGCATGCATTCCGATCTGCAGGAGCATGTACGACAAGTCAGCGGTGATCGATCAGAACAGTTGGGCGGCTATTTGACGACGCTGGTGGATCGATATCGATTGATCGAAAAGCGTCTGCCTGTGTTTGCCAAGCCGACGGCCCGCAGGACGCGATACTACCTGACGGACAATTTTCTGCAGGCATGGCTGGCGGCATTGGCGAGTCCCGCAGCAGCGATGAATTTTCGGCCTGTGGATGATCTGGTGGCTTCGGCCAATCAACGACTGTTCGATGTCGAAGGCCGAATGTTTGAAAAGCTGGTCGGGCAGCTCTACGAAGAACGCAGTCGAAAAGGGATCGGTGATTTTCCGTTGACGGCTCGTATTGAAGGTTACTGGGATCGCGGAGACACGGAAATCGATCTCGTGGCGATGAATGGTGTCGATCAGGTGATTCGCTTTGGTTCCTGCAAGCGGTCAGCGGACAAACTGTTACCCGACATCGCTGTGCTGGATGAACATGTCGAGAGATTTCTCAGGCAGTTTCCTGAGTACCGGGACTGGTCGATCGAGCGAGTGTCACTGGCTCCGACAATTCCGGACGATATCCGTCAGCAGCTCGTTTCTGCCGGTCGCATTGCTCAGGATTTAAATGATCTGACGGCAGGGCTGTTGTGAGTTCACGTGCAATTCACTGTCGATGATTCAGGCAGCGGCGGACAGGAACGGTACCACCTTGGCGAGCGGCCGGTGTGAACCGGCCGGTACTTGCGACTCAATGTCTCGTCTCACGGTCGGTCCCCTTTCTTTCTCGCAGCTCGTTGAGCGCAGGTCTGTGACCTTGCACCGCCTGGGACCGTAGGCCTCCACCACATGCGGGCACTTTGAGACCTGCGGTCCACGAAGTGGCTCGGTCAATGACCGGCCACAACAGGAGAGCCGATCTGCAGGTCGAGGATCTCGGCGTTCATCGTGGTTGAACTTTGTTGTGACAAGGTAGCAGTCAATGGGATTCGGTATTGGCAATGTGCGTTTTGGGGGGACCACGAAACACACGAGAATACACGAAAGAACCGCACTTCAGGCTACAGTGTGCGATGTGCCTTTTTCGTGTCTTTCGTGGATAAGGAAACTGCCAGAACAACTACTCGCCGATTCCGTTTCTTCCTGCAGAGGATTACGTTCCAGCTATCATCGGATGGCCCTAAAATCCGCTCTGCCCCCGAATCATCAGATCATCTCATCTTGAATGACCTGACAAAAATACTCCACAACGGGTATCAAATATTGGTCAAACCGAGTCCAATCTCGTTCGGCGTCGAGCTTATGAATTGAAAGCTGGGCGATCAGGCCGTAGTACTGTTTGGAAAGCTCTTTCAACTCCGGCGTATCGTCTGCGCTGTAGATTCTCTTCAATTGCGATTCAAGTTTAGGGGACTCAAATACAGTTAAAATTGGCAGCCCCGGGAATTCCATATACATGTCAAAGTAAGCCTTACGAATTCGAAATCTCAGATGCTGTTCCCGATCTGAAGAGCCTCCGGACAACCGAGTCTGGACACCGTTCTTTGTCAGAAATTCGCGTACATATTTGATTGCCGTCTGAAACAAAGCTCCACCTCTATTTGGGCACCCACTCGAATAGACGAATCCACTCGTGTTGGCTTGGACTATAGACGAATTCGCCCGTCCACCTTCGGACGAAGCCGTTGCCAACGAGTCTTTGCATTTCCCATCTCGTTATAGATCCTGGGCCATGGTAGAAACCAGGACGAGGATCAAACCCGACTTCAAAGATCCTTGCTTTGCCGGCACGGACGCTTCTCATAGCGTGATAAAGAAATTCTCGGTTCCGCTTTCTTGTCCACGCGCCACCAAGTGTTCGCCAGCCGTGTCGGCGTGCAATTGCGTTGACTCTTGTAATATTCTGCCCGAGTAGGATACTCCTGCAGCTATTATGCACCAGCACGCCGTCTTCACCGACGTAGAAGACATGTTCTCCATCGACTTCGATGTTGTAAACCGTCTCGCGGTTTTCTCTACGGTTGAAAGATTCCACTCGGCGGATTGAGTCATCGGCGAACAGCAGGTTTTCGCCGATTCGCAGTTCCCCGGCCGCCACGAACTGCTGCCGGTCTTCGCTCCAGAACGGATGCGAGGCGGTTGTGCCGATGGATTCGGCGGAACCTTCAATCCGCAGGTCCAGAATCTCGGCGTTCTCGTGAATGAACTTCGTCGTGACGAGACAGCCGTCACCGGGATTCGGAGTCAGGCACCGGCGTCACAGGAATTGCTGGGGAGACCACGAAAGACACGAATGACACGAAAAGACTGGTCCTAACCCGACGCGTCAGCGAGGGATTGAGGGGAACACCTGTCAAACGCGACAGCTCAATCCCC